>OY728166.1:1361408600-1363908600 GCA_963277665.1 Viscum album | reverse complement strand
CTAGTATTTAAAGAACTAAATAAACTAATTCTGCTGAAATTTAAAAACCTAAATGGGTTTGGGGTTGTTTGTTGTATGCATGCTTCGTAGTAGTAGTGCTGAGGAAAGTGCTAAGTTTCTCTGTTTAGAAGCCATAGGTTGGGCTGTGTGTTTGGTATACACATATATATATATATCTGTATATTTTGTGTTTTATCGCACCCCACCCATGTTGAGCACTTAGTCCTGAACACTCCAATTTCATGGGAGCGAGTGTTTTTCCATTAGTCACTACCAACTTCGTGCTCCTTCTCAGCTAGGCTGTGATGGCTTGAGGCAACCTTACACCTAATACTCTTTGGGTAGGTTTCGATTGGGGTGGATTTAGCCCAAGACACTTCGGGCAGGTTCTACTGTTTCTCAAGAATCTTTAGGATGAGTCCCAGGTGTGTACGGGTGGGATACGTGGTTGTGAGGCCCAGGTGTGTGCGGGCGGGATACGTGGTTGTGAGGCCCAGGTGTGTGCAGGCGGGATACGTGGTTGTGAGGCCGAGGTGTGTGCGGGCGGGATACGTGGTTGTGAGGCCGAGGTGTGTGCGGGTGGGGAGAGTGTGGCAGCGTCAGGACGTTCGCCATTAGGAAGAGCAGCTAACCAAAGGGAAATGGTGCGAGGTACCTAATACTCTTGTTTCTTATATACTACTACCTATTGTGCTTGTGTTTTGGTGAGTGTGGCTGGTGAGGTTGGGTGGATAGAATTCCTTGCTAGGTTTCTTTTGTTGTTCTCACGGGACATTAGGATGCCTCCCCAATTGTGCACGAGAGCTTTAGGTTTCCCTACTGAGTATACTTGTATGCTCACCCTACGTTTACTTTTAGGTTTCCGGGAGGACTACCAGGGCCATGCCGGATCCTACTAGACAGATAGTTGGAGTTGTTGCTGTTGTTGTACTCTTGTTTTATTTTGGTATTGTTCTTTGAGCTTTCTTGTACTTGCACCTTGTGGTAAAATTTTTTAAACATCCATGTGGGCTTGGTTTGGGTTATTTCTATACACTTGTTCTTTTTCCTATTTGGTTGTTGACTTGTTCTATTTCCCGATCCTAAATAACAAAAATGGTAATGCATCCCATATTAGTGAAAACACATACCCTTGGTTCTAGTCACCACCCCAAGGCCTACTGGATGCGGGACTCGGGGGTCATTATCTCCCTTTCACCATTGCTAGCTCAAGAGGGGAATCTTTGGTGGGAGGGGGTCATGACATTGATATACCAAAGTATTATTTTCACTACAAGAATATAGCTTTCCATGGGATTACTTTGATATCACGCTGCTTGACATGTGGAAAAAACAATATCTGTTTTTGTTGCTTTAATGTATAGTAAGCTCCCAATAAGATGCCTATATTCTGTGATTTTAACTGTTTTTTCATCATTATCTTTTCATAATTTCATTGTGGTAGCAATCAGAGTCTTCATATCATCCGAGTTTTCTATTCCAAATCTTTTCAGGACCACCTTAGAATTTTTAGATTGAGAAATGAAAGCTCCAATCTTTCCTTGTGACACCTGTAAACCAAGGAAAAATGTCATCTCTCTAATCACTGACAATTCAAACTCACAATTCATGAATTTAAAAAACTGTATGCACTAAGCTTCATCTGATCCACTAAAAATTATGTCATCGACAGGAACCAACTCATCGTCCTTTGATTGATGTAATTGTTGAAATAGAGATTGTAATCAACTCCACCATACTGAAAACCAAGCTTCTTCAAATATTGATCTAGCCTTGAGTATCATGCTCTAGGTGCATGTTTCAACCCATATAACTCCTTATTGATCCGAAAAACCTTATTCTAATCCTCCGAAATAATAAAACTATTTGGCTGGTCGATATACACTTTTTCTTCTAGAACTCTATTCAAAAGCGCAGATTTGATGTCCATCTTGAAAAAATTTATCTTCCATTGCACTGAAATGGCTAGTAATAATCTGATTGTCTCTAGCCTCGCAACCAGTGAAAATGTCTCATCAACATCCATTACCTCTATCTAGGTGTATCCTTTGCACACTAGTCATGCTTTGTTCTAAATCAATGTTCCATCTTCATTCATCTTGTTATGATAGAACCATTTAGTCCCGATGACATTTTTATCTACTGGCCTCAAAACAATCTCCCACATCTGTTTTTTCTCAATATGATCTAGCTATTCATTCATTTACTAAATCCAATTTTCATCTTCAGCCGTATCAACAAAGAATTTAGGCTCTACTTGATATAGGAAAGATGTCTTTTATAGAGACTTCATTCTTCTCATATGAACTAAGGATGACTGATCAGTAATGATATTCTGCTTGTCAATTTTTGCTTGACCTTTTGGCTTCTATGCAGATACAGATTTTACTTCCTCATGCTCATCATCAGTATCTTCATCTGAATCAACATCATCCACTTCTGCCCCCCCTATGTTGGTTTCCACTTCATCACATTCATCAAGAAATTTCCCATTGTGTTGTTGAATGCTCTCTTCATTCACCACTATAGTGACATCATTTATTTCATCAACATTTCCCATCCTTTTGTTAATGAATTTGTATGCTTTTATTTTTCTAGAGTATTCAAAGAATATTCCCTCATCTCATATGGACTCATATTTCCTATGTTTTTTCCTATTGAGGTTAAAACACTTAATTCCAATGATTTTAAAGTATTTCACTATTGGTTTATTTACCTACCACATATCATATGGATTCATTCTTTTCATTGGAGACAATAGAGATCTATTAGAAATGTAGACCTATGTCAGCACTACTTCCTTCTAGAACCTCTTAGGTATGTCTTGTTCTATAATCATTATCCTTTCCATGTTTTTGATGATCTGATTTCTCCTTTTAACCACTCCATTCTATTGAGGAGTTCTTACTGAGGATACTTTATGCCTTATACCATGTTTCTCGAGATAATCTTACACTTGACTGTTTGTGAATTTCGTATCATTGTCAGTATGAAACATCAGAATTTTATGTCTAATCATCCTTTCACACTCCCTCCAGTACTATTTTGAGAAGATAAACACATCAGACTTATGGAAAATAACAAATAACCTTCTCATTCTATTATAGTAATCAATGAAAAGAACGTAATACCCTTTTCCATTAATGGATCTTGGTGAAATAGGTCCAAAGACATCAGTATGCACCAATTCAAGCACTCTTGTTGACTTCTTTTACTTCACTTTGTACGCCTTCTGATGATATTCCCTTGTTGGCATGCATCGGACATGTGTGTATGATTACGTGATAGTGTAGGGAGGTCTCTTGCTACATCACACTTTACCAGATCTTCTAGGGATGGTTGGCATAGATGACCAAGTTGTTTATTCCACAACTTGTTTTCTTCCTCTCTAGACATAAAGCACATATCTTCTTCTCCACTTACCAGGTAGAGATTTCCCTTTGTTCGTTTTCCATGTAGAACCACTACCTTGTATCTTCCTTTTACGATACACAACTTCTTAGTAATCCTTATAGAATTTACTGAGTCACATAGTTGACTAACACTGAGAAAATTGTGACTGAGGCCATCTACTACTATGACATCATCACGTCTCATCTCTTTTCCACCTAACTTGGCCTTTCCTAATCCAATTATCAAAAGGCCTTCATCGTTTCAAAACTTGAAAATGCATTATTGTTCATATTTTTTGCCTGTAACAAGATCTTTATTTCCTTTCATGTGAGATGTGCAACCGCCATCAAGGATCCACACACCTGAATGGTCTGATGCTTTAAGGGAAATTTCTGCAACCACTGCCTTATCTGCTCTCTTCTTCTTGGTCTATATTTTTATCTTCACACTCAGTATATATTCCGACTTTTGATCTGTCTCAGATTAAAATGGACCTACTTCATCTTGAAAATCTGAAAATCTATTTTGCATCTTCAACTCACATGTTGGTTCATTGATATGCTTCTTGCGAACATTTTGATTCTGCTTCAACACATTTATCTTTATGGATGATGTACAATATCTTGAAATATTCCCAAATCCTCCACTCCAAAAGTAGTCTCCTTTGAAATATGTTCTAGAGAACCATTCCTTGTTTGGAATCCACCTTTGTTCTTGTGTCCTTCGGTATCTTCTGGCTACAAAACATTGATTTTGTGAGTGTCCCATAATTCCAAAACAATAACACCTGATGAAAGGTGAATTTCTACCTATCACTTCTATACAGCCAATTGTTGCTTGGGTTCTTTAAATTTTTTGATTATTCTTTGTACCCACATCAATTTTCATTTTCGAAACAGGCGCTTGTGGCCTGTCTTCAACCCTGACTTCATTCTTGTTTTGATTAAACCTCAAATAAGCCTTAACATTAGAGATTTAATGTTGCTTATTTCTTCTTGAATCACTAGTCTCCTCTTTCATCTTTCTTTTCTTTGGAATATTCTAATTTCCCAAGAACATTTTGGGAATCAATGGTTTTTCGTAATCCTTATCTTTTCTCCGCAGACCGACAACTTCCTCATCATGCTCTTCGATATGCTTAACATGATCTTTCACTATGATATTCATTTCATAGAACTACTTCTTCTGTTCTTCAATCCTAACATTGTATTAACTAACTAATTCTAAATTCTTTGGCATTCATGACCCAAGTTTCTCAATTTCTTCCATTAACTCACACTTATCTTCTTATTTTTGCAGTATGTAAAGTTTGGCATCACGGACAACGTTGTTGGATTTCTTTTTTTATCTTTCCCAACATATATCACTTCGAGAGAAACCTATAACTCTGCTTGCATATCAATTCTTCATTTAACTTATTCTTCTTCATCATTGTCAGTTTCTTCATTATTCTGAGTACAACTGACAAATACCACGATAGTATTATCTCCATGATCATTGTAGTTCTCTGTCTCTTCAACCTCCCCAACCTCCGACTCATCTGAACGGTCACATTCTTGTGAAATGATATTATTCTTCTAAATGAAATTTCTCTTGAACTGCTTCTTTTCATTCCCATAGTCTGTAGACTTCTTTTTTGGGAATTCTACTTCATCAACATCATCATATTCTTGGATCTTTTTGGGACACCTTACTGCAAGATGACCATCCTTTCCACATCGAACACAATCTAGTTAAAGTTTCCCTTTGAACTTTCCTTTTTATCTTTTCAGATTTGATGAACGAAATTACATCACCTCATTAGTCTCTTCATCCTCCTGAGACTCTTCAATGGTGAGCTTCTTAATGGACTTGAATGCCACCTCTTTATATTTTCCCTTTTCTACTGCCTCATTATCATCATTCCTCATTTCATATGCTACCAAGGTACAATGCAAATTGACCAATGTCATATCCTTTGGATATTTATCTTCTAGTACTAAATATTTTGGATTGAACCATGGTGGAAGTTTTCTCAAGATGCTCTTTACGATCTTTATATCTTCGATGACTTCTCCAACCCCCACATATCTTCCACAACCATATTTACCCTATTCAATAAAAAATCAATAGGCTCATTTAGGTTCATTTAAAAAATCTTAATATTCGTTCCATAGAACTTTCAGCATGATCTCTCTGACCTTTGTGTCTCCTTCATATATATTCAGTAGCTTTTCCCACATGGCATGTGATGTTTTTCATGACATCACCTTCATATAGATATAATTGGATAGGCCTCCCCTAAAGCATTGATTCCCTTGGCGTCGGTATCCAACTCTCTTCGCTTAGCTTATGATAATGAACCACTATTAATATCAGTTGTAATACCGTGAATTTATTATTTTAATGTGTCTATTCATAATGATTAGAAGTAGTTTTGCATCAAATTATTCCATTGATGAAAAATGTTCCCATAAAATATCAGAATCCCTTTATGATTGGTGACCTCCATTTAAGAGAGAACCACTGATATTTTTCATTCCCTCTGATACCAATTTTTAGGACCACTAGGTCTGATACCCTATGAGGGGGGTGAATCAGGGTATGATATATTAAATCAAATTCCAATTTTTATCTTGTTTCACTGTTACAAAAAATAGTATTCTCTCTCTTTCCTGTAGAAAAGTATAAACTGATACGAAATCATGCACATGAGACTATAATTTTTACATGGTTCACCCTCACTGGGCTAGGTCCAAGGAGCATTCATCGGTGATGTGTTGATGTACCAAATACACTAAAACTATGCTATTGTTTACAAAGTTTGGGCTACATCACTTCTATGCCCAGGCTCACTGCCTTTAAAATTATTTGGGTTAGCTCACAGCTTTCCCAAGGGTCACTCCCTGTTTCTCTATCTTTGGCTCATTGTCGGTGGAGAGGATGACCGTTTTCTTCTTCCTTTGCTCACTGCTCTATAAATAATCCACACACAATTTATAGACCTGTAGGCCTCTTCATTATCTATAATGAAATATGTATCTCTAACTGTTGATAGATACTCTGTTAACGTCCAACATTCATTAGAAGATAAATCTCACTTTGCACAGGGTGTACTGGAAAACCACAATTTTTACGCATATCCTCTACACTGACTTATGCGTAATTTTCTAATTTTTTTCCAAATTCACTTTTCATAAAATAACACTTTTATGTGCAACCACATATTTTATGCACAACCTTTTCTTTACGCGTAAGAAATTTTTTTATGTGCAAATGTTTTCTTTTACATGCAACCTTTGCTTTCCACACAAACAATTATTTTATATGCATACTTGTCACTTTTGTGCAACTCCCTTATTCCCTCCGATTTCTCTCTCTAGACCTCGAATACTCTCTATGTTTTGGGAATCTTTAAATGAGGGTTTCACTTCATATTTAAAGGCAAAATCGACCCCTCCGCGAAAAACCCTCCTCGAGCATGTCATTAACATCGAGCACGAAAAACACACCTTCCGCGCGACATCATTTTTCGTGCACTACCCCAATATTTAACGCACCTCATGCCATTACCTATTTTCAATCTAATGATCTGGAAACACCTCTTGTGCGAAAAACACCAATACTGTATTTCACGCACCACTCTAATATTTCACGCAAGACTTTCCCTTTTTCAGGAACCACCTCCAGATCATCTGTTCATTTATCAAGGTTCTTATGTCATACATAAATTTCCACCAAAATCTCTTGTTCCTGAAAAATCACCATGTAATCCCCCTTTGTTAACAAATTTGTACATCGTGATCTACTTTGTCAACAAACACAACATGGGGGTCTTCTTTGTCAACAAAAACAATCACCTCAAAGATGCTTCAATGATACATTGTGGGATTTTCCCCCAACAAATTTCATCAATAAAAACAACCAAAAACCTACTCAATATATCATTAAATAAAATATTAATTAGATACATGAATAACATAGGTGAATTAGATAACCCAAACAGATTATCTATGAATTCATAGTTCATATATCTAGTTTGAAACACAGCCTTCCAAATGTCATCTTCCTTCACTATCAACATATGGTACACTAACCTTAGTTCAACCATAAAAAATATTGTGATCCCAAGATCATATCAAACAAGTCATCTATATGAGTAAAATTATACTTATTCATAATAGTTATGTTATTCAAGGCTCTATAATTAATGAAAATTTTTATTTATCCATCTTTCTTTTTATTGAACAAGACATGAGCACTCCCTGATGAAGTGTGAGGTTTGATAAATCCTTTATCTAATAACATCTGAAATATATTTTTCAACTCTAAAAGTTACACATGAAAAATTAAATACTGGGTTTATAAATATTATTTTATCGAGTAGTAAGTCAGTATTAAACTAAACCTCTCATACAGAAATAACATCAGAATTGTTTTAAAAAAACATCCATGTATAAAATTACCACTTCTGCATCACTAGTTTGACCACTTTATTTATTATTTACAATGTGAGATAGGTAAATTTCATTTCCATAAATAATAAAATTCCAAAATTATTAGTATGTTATCAATGTCATGAAATCATTTAACACAAATTTCCAATCACTGAAATAAATCATAGTGTGCTATACTGAAATCCAATCCATTCCAATAATCCTATCAAACTATTCTATGGCTAGTTCAATATTATTTTTAGTAAAAAACTTCCCACTAATAATTATTGTAATATTATGATAAATCTTGGTTTCTTCAATACTTCCACTAAGAGTTTTACCAAAAGTTCTATATGACATTCCTAGTGTGATATTTCATATTTTCTTTAATCTTTTTCATAAATGAAAAATTTAAAGATCGAGAATCAAACAAGGTAGTGGAATAAATCAAAAACCCAAGTAACATACCTCTCATCACTAATCATGATATCCCAACATAAACTATAATAGTATAAAATGAAATTTGTACACCTTTCTTGTTCTGAACATGATGATTTCCATCATATGAAATTAAATTTTGACATAAAATAGCATAGTGACCCATAACATTACAGCTAAAGAGTCATACCATCATATGGATTTTAGATAAAAAATAATTTGATTCCAGAGGATTATTTCCTTGCATTCATGGTCCATGTGTCCAAATATTCCACATTAGTAATACTTACCTTTCTTCATAAGACATTCTCTAGGGTGAATTTTTCCACACATGCTACAATTTTGGAAGAAAAGTTTTTACCTCCATAATTCATTATTTAATTTTTCCACATCACCTTCCATCCTAAAAAATTCTTACATTGCTCATCATCAGGTATATAAGATTCATAAAATCCATCTCAAATTTTTAAACACAACAAACAACTTTATCATAGAATTTAAATTATCATTCATCCTAATCTCTTTACAGATTCAGTTTCAATCCTAAGTAATACTGATTAAATTTTCTATCACTGACCTAAATAAACATCATCACATACATGGAAATTCTTGTAATGTTTTATTCATTTGAATCTATGGAATCATCATCTTTTTCCCTCAATTCCTCGAATTGATTCACTATTTATAGTCAAACAACCATATAAAAATATTTTGAAAGGAAAATTACCTTGAATGATTCCCATTATATGGAACCAATATAATATTTATATCTGGTATTCTTAATAAAATACCACCATCAATATTCATCACCTTCATAATGATAAACACAATGAGATACCTTTTGATGTATTGAACATCCCATGACACCAAATATATTTTCTACTGAATCAATCCATTATTCAGATAACATAGGGTAAGATGGTCAATGGAATTATGGGGAATTTTTCCACATTAAACTCTCCAAAAAATATATATTTCTTTACGGTAGATTGTATTCTTCTCTAGCATGGATTACAAAAAAAATTATTTTCCATATCAACTACATTATCATTGTAATTAAACTTTTATTTTATAATTCCTACAATATTGTGATGCTGATTTGGAAGGATATATTCTTCTTGGTTACTTCCTACTACCACTTCTATATTTCCTCTATAGAAAACAATTCAAAACAGACATATTTTACTTAAATAAACATTTTAATATTCAAATTTTATAATATTGTAACTTTACTATAAGGTAAATTCATCTAGGGGAATACTATTAACACTACCCTAACCTATAATGTTATCTAAACCATCCTTTGATTCCACTATAAGGACCCCACCCAAACCATTACATAATATACAGTTTTAGTCAAGAAATTAATTTATTTAACATTGATAATTTTCTCATGTTTGATGTTTTAAATAATTTGGCCATAACTCTTACATAAAATACTATAAAAAATAGAAAGTGGACACATCATAATAGGGTCCAATTTTTATACAATCAATAAAGTTTAAAATAATGTGTGATCTATTTCACACGAAAAATTCAAAAAATTAAACATGAATTCTTCAAATCCCTTAATAACCCTTATGTCATGTTGAAAAGATTAAAAATGTTTAATGATAATTAATAGAAATGTACGGCATATAAAAAAAAGTAACCTTTTATTTTATTGATCCACATTAAAACTCATAAAAAACCCCTAAATAAAAATATACCATTTTACCCAAAGAGATAAATATCATTTTTTGTTAAATCAAATTTTTTTAACCATTTAAAAAATAGATAACCTCAAGAAAACTCGAAAGAAATGATAGATAATTCATGCATGTACAATAGTACATCATCACATTGTACCATTTCTTAACCTTATAGATTGGAATAACCATACATCTAACATCAAACATCAAACATAAATTTTTCAAGAATATAAAAATTACCTAATGTTTTGGAACATTATCTAGGCACACCAATAGTTAGAGTTATAATGTACTCACCTTGTGGAATCTAGGTGCAACCATAATTTATAATGTCTATGAACCATAACATGAAATAAAACATTTCATCACTTGAAAAACTCTTTTAAATTCTCATGAAAGTAAATTTCATATATTAAAAATACAATTTAAAAAAATACAATATTCAATAATAATGAGGCATTAGTTTTATAAAAAATCAATGAAAAAATACACAAAAAATTAAATAAGGGATTTATTTTAAGAAAACATGAAATTATTCAATGGAATCCAAAAAATAATGTCCAAGATGGTAGAGAAGTCATTATTTTCGTGTACGTTAATAATAGAAAATTCCATTCTTCATTTTTCAAAAATATCAATATAAACAATGTACGAAGATTACTTTTAAAAAAAACATAAATTAAATTAAAAATAGAAATAAAATATAAGGCATAATCCATTTATATCTATATTATTAAATATGTAAAATAATATCAATAATATCTAAATGAAGGGACTAAATCGTTAAACATTTAATGTTTCCCAAACCACTTTGAACATTTAAATCACAATACCCATGAATTTGTAACATTTAAAACAAAATTAAATTACATGATAACATATAATATATGGAAATTTAATGTAAAAGTGGTTCTGTGAAAAACTTATAAAATAATAAAGGATCATATTATCAGGAAATGCTTCAATGAAAATAAATTTAGACAAAATCCCTTACCTTGAGTCCGAATTATCACATGCGACTTTATATTTCTTAAATAATGATTATTTTTTTTAATTATTGACAAAAAAACCATTTTTAATGTCATCATTACTTTTCCTTCACTTGTTATATTTTATCAAAAAACTATTTAAACAACTAATATTATATCTGTTGTTATGACCAAATTCAGTTTATGTGTCAAAAACGAATTTGATATGTCAGCTATTGTTATAGGGTTCATTATATAAACATATAAAAAATGATAATCTTCAAATAATTAACATATTTTTTCATAAATGATAATATTATAACCAATCAAAAAATACGGTTACGAAATGTGAACCAATGTTAGAATCACAGAGACGGTAGACCACACACACGCATGAGTGACGTTCCCATTTTACAATGATCATTATATGAACAATGTGAGTGAAATTTAACTATAAAAATGATAATTATATAATATATACCATATTAACTAATCATACAAACATATATATAATTCATGTGATGAAAAAGGAATCACATCGTGTTGAGGTGGTTGTAGTCCCCACATCCACGAACAATGTTATCACTTTTTTAGTGTGTGAAAATGTTTTAATGAAAATGATATATTATATTCAAATAAATTTAATTATTTCATGAAATTTATATGAGTTTTATTTATTTCAAATATTTCTAGTCAAACCCACCTTAATACATTCTAAATAGTGTTTTAATGTATCACATCGCTTTGAAGAGGAGGTAGTCAACATTTCCAGAAACGATGTTATCAAATTTACAAAAAATGAAATGAATTAAGGTATGTGTTATATAATAATTACATAATCAAAATTCCATCATAAAAATAATATATATCATATAAAAACATAGTTTCCATCCTAATTCTTAACCACTATAGTTTGTATAGAAAATACGAACAACATCATTTCATGAGGCAGTAGTTCAACGTACACCAGAATGAAATGTTGGTTACCGATTTGAGGGAATTTTGTGTTAGTGTAGGTCAAACCCATAGAATAAACAAATTTCTGTATATTTAGGATAACATGTTTTTTATATAATCATGTAATTAGAATAATTTATATGGTGTATAATCAAAATAAAAAAATCATATTACGGAAAGATGTCACCTCTTCTTGGTGTAACTCCTTTTGGTTTGGAGAAAAGTGATTACTAGAATGAATTTATTACCAAAGATAGTATTATATGATTAATGGAGGTATTTGAGAGCTTATTTTATCAGATTTTTTGAAATACGAATTTCTTGAGAGGTGTGTCGAAAATGGGAAGTGTATGTGCCTTTTTATTGTGGAGGAGGAGTGTCATTCTTGTAAATTTTTTAAATAATAATTCCACCCATGTTTTCCAATATAATGTGGCTGCAAAAATGTTACGAATTTCATTTCAGTGAGTATAGGGTCAAAATATGAACATTAAATTGATTTTGGAAAAATATATAGGTCATTTCATCTCATAAGTTTAAGGATTAAGAAATAATTAAACTAATATACATAATAATTGTTTTAATTACTTAAAATTACATTCACTGATATATTTATTGTCAAAACTTTCATTGAACTTATTATAAATAATAATAAATTATAATTAAAAATATGGAATCCAATTTTCCAAATTTCAATAATATAATTGGATGAAACTAATTTAAATATAATATCATAGATGGGATGACAAAACTTTTTTTAAAGTAAAAATGTTAAAAAGATTTACACTAATTTATTTCTAAACTCAATGTGAAATTGTTTACAATAACCTAATTTAATTAAATTGATATAAAATATATCTAATTATAATATTAAAAAAATAAATAAATTATATATATAAATAAACTGGATGAAAAGACATTTTGAACTAAAATTTAGAATTATTCATTATTTATGAAAATATGAAATTTTTAAAAAATACAAATTAATCAACTAATGAAAATTATTATATTGATGTTATGAAAAAAAAATTATATAAAAATTATAAAATTTTCAAAAGTTAGATTTAAAAATATTTCCCAATTAAGAGTTGATAAAACTACCTTTTACAAATATATAGGGTTTTTTTCTTTAAATTGGATTTATTCTTATTTTTAGCCGATCAAATTTTTTGGGTGAATGTAAAAAACAATTATTTATCATGAGTAAATATAATATAGTCGGTCCTATTCTTTCCCAATGATAGAATTTCAAAGAGATAACTACCACATAAATTAATAATATTAATAATATATTATTTTTTGGTATAATTTAGTCATGCATGAAAAGACAAATTTCGGAGAAACTCATTTTTTTATTAAGTACGCTATGAAACATAACATCACATTTAATGTAAAATTAAAATCTAATTCTTAAATATTAATAAACAATAAAAATACATTTTCTATCCTTACCCGTGATGTTAAAAATATGACAAGGGTCAAATTCACTTCATCCAATAAGAGTTGGGATGAAAAATTAAGGCCCTATCAATTTGTTTTAATCAAAATTAACAATATTTACCCTTTTCCATACTCATAACTTTTACCATAATTACAATTCGTAATTTCAAAAAATAAAAAGGAACTTATTTGAAAACTTTGAACTAATAGATTCTGAATATGGAATAAATTTTATCAAAATAGAAAATAATAATCAGAGTAAATTAATTTTATCCTCACTAAGAAAAAATATGATGAAGTTATTTTTTAAAAAAATATTTATTTTTGAGAATTTAATTTTTTAGGTTTAAAAATATTTTTATACAAAATTAAATAAAAAATATATTATAATAAAAAAATTTGTTTTAATAATATAAATAGAATAAATTTTTCTTTTAATAAATATTAAAATAAAAAAGTGTCTTTGAAAATTCTTGAAAAAAATACAATTTTTGATAATTATCTCTAATTTTATTTGTTAACATGAACATAAAAATTTCTAGAAAAATAAAAATATTTACAGTATGATAATATTAATATTATGATTTGAAAAGTAATATTATTTGTATAAAATAAAATATAATTATTTTATAAAAATTAGTTATAATACCTTATCACAAAAAATAAATTTATTTTTGAGAAAATCATATTTCTAAAGAATAAAATAACATTACTGAAAATTGTGTACTTAGTTAAAAGGAATTTAAAAATTAATTTACATTGATTAGTTTCTGTATATATATTTCATAATTATATTAGTACCATTCATACTTAAAAATTTAATGACAATGTTATATTGGAAATATAAAACTGATAATATTTTTGGGTTCGTCTATATTCAGTATTATGTGTCTTATAGGATGTCAAACATATTTTTGTTTTAAAATCGTAGGGTGTCACAGTTATTTAATATAAAAAATGTTGGATTCTAGTGATTTATTATACCGATGTTCTTTGTAAATTTCAACACTATATGAAAATTTATTTATCATTTCTGGATGAATCCATATATATTTAATTGAATGATTCTATTGGGTAATTATTTGAATATATATTTTGTCCCGGAGGGAATTTTTATTTACAAAATACATGAAATTAACCATTATCTCAAGGTGTTGGTATTTTGTTTTGTTTTTTAGGATCTAACATCACATCCATGAAGATAAGTAGAGATCATGAATTCAAATTATAGAGAAGTATTTTAGAGAAAATGATGAAGAGGGATGAAAACTTGATGTTGCTGAACATGATGATTCCAAGCCCAATCAAACAAATATATCGCATGGTATATTTTAATGCAATGTAAATAAGTTTCCTGAATTTTCTCAAATTGTTCATTTAGATTCAAAAAAATTAATATTATTGGTTTCATTATCAAACTACAGTAATGTAATATGATTCATGAAACAACTAATGTTCACAAAATATAGAGTTTTTCGACACACGAATCATTGTGATAACATGAACAAAGTTTCATGAAAGTGTTGTTTTAAATTTGGTGTGTCGATATTTGGATATTGGATGGATTTTAAAATTGTGTGAGGAGTTCATGGAAATTATATCTGGGAAAACCCATGGAATATATATAGGATTTTTGTGATGTTATCGTGTTTCATACTAAAAGTGATGTCATTTTTTTAACTTTTAGTAAACCTAAAATGATGAACACAAGGTCAAGGGAAAAAAATTGAACATACATGAAGGTTTATCCATGTCAAAAAATAGTTGGTAACCCCTTAATTTTTTAGAATCTATACTTCAGAAAATTTATAAGACAATCCATTATGAAATATTTATGTGAAGGTATTTCTTAAGTGTGGAATCCATACATACATGAGTTACACAAAAAAAATAATTGTGTTCCTTTGACTAATTAAAGTTCATGAATTCACTCATGAATACATTTTTTGTACAATTAATGTTACTTTTGATTACTCAGAACAACTGAGACTCATACAGCACTGAATATTGTTTGAAATTATTGATTTTTGGGGTAGACATAACGTTCTATGAATGGTTTTATTTTCATAAAACAGTTGGAGTTTAATAAATGTTTAATTATTCACAATTTTTAAATATGTGTGTAAAATGGAATATTTTTTTGAAAAAAGTATAGATTATTTCATCAAATTTTTGTGGTTTACAAAAGATAAGAGTTAAAACAAAATTGATTATTTTTTGTGAACATCATGTATTAAACATCCTTGCGATGTTAAAAGTGAAATCAAAGAACCTGAAATCTTGAATATGTTTTCAGAAGAGTCGTGTGATAATTAGGAATAATGAATCATTATTATAATCTATTTTAGGAGGACTAAAATTCTATAAAATATAGTATTACCTTCATAATAATTTTCATTGATTTTGGGAAGATGTTGTGTGCATTGGTTGAGTTGTCTATACACACAATGTCTTGTATCGGAAGTGAACCAATCATAAATTGTCCATTTCTATATAATGTTTAATTAAAAAAACTTGTGTAGATCAATGGATTTTTTTATCAGTATCACAACATTGACATATACACCATGGAGTATCATTTTTGTTCAACCAAAAAATAAATAAATGTGTCTCATGAATGATTTTCATTTTGATATATTTTTTTATTTCTATATTAGTATAAGATAGAAGAATAATAAACAAACAAGAAGAACATATATCCTACAAATTTTGGAATAAGATCATAAAATAAACATAACCAGACTATAGAGAAACATTTAAATATATTTTTTAAACCTAATTCACCCACCACACATTTTGTATATTGTCCCCACTAAAATATATATATACTTATAATTGGTTGTTTTTATTATATCTATCTTTTCAATTCAATATAATGTTAAATAATATATTACTTTATTTAGTACAATTTGGGGGAAGTATTAAGGTTTTCCTAATATTATGTATAACGACCCCTCTATATGTTCATATAAATACACTATTTATCATTACATAGTTAAGGGGAAAGATTCTTATTTTACTAGAAAATCATCATTATTTTTTCTTCCTTTATTACTAGAGTTCGATCATGGGAATAATATCAAGTATTAGATTCATTTTTTCCATATTTATGAATTGGATCTTTAATAATTGGTATTTTTGTTTTTGAATTATATGCATCTATTTTTTTCATCATTCATTATCACAATAATAACTATTTTGTTATAAATTGTACTTTTTCATGTATTTTATCGTGCATCATATTTTTTCTTTTATTATAGTCTACCTTAAAGTTGTTTTTAATGGAAAATAATCCCCCAATATTTAGTAATTCTCATATAAATTTATTTTCATCCATTATTAACATGAAAGCATCACCAATGGTTAGTGGAATATCAATACTTTTAAGCCAATGGAAAAATTTTGATTATTAAAATTGGTATCAGTTTGGCATGGTATCATAGATGTGATAGTATGTGTGAAGATAATATGTGTTTAAACATGAAATAAGTATAATAAAAAACATATCTGAATTTTGTATTTATAAATTCATGTTTCCAAGGTGGTTTGGGTACAAAAAGTGGGGTAAGTGAATTTTATGGTTTCTGTTGCCTCATTTTGGTGGGTTTAGGTTATGAGTGTTTAGTATCAAGAATTTTATAGGAGTCTTCCCACTAGAAATTTCTTATTAATGTGATATCTGTTTTTTTATGAATTGGAAAATGGGAACATGATAAACATTTTTACTCGGTAGTTATTCCTATGGAAAAAATGGGAGTTTCTAAAAAAATTATGAATATGGTGAAATAGTTTATATTTTTCTATTGATTATTTCGAACATTTTTTGGTTTATATAAATTCAATTTGTTTGTATTATTAATGGAATATAAAATTTATATGAAACTAAAACTTAAAATTTTAATTAGTCTAAATATGAGTAAATTAACAAACTTGTAATTAGAATATATTGTATTATATAAAAATGAAATATTTTTTTAAATATAAATCAATAATATAATATTTTTATTGTATTTATTGTTTACAAATTGAATCTATATCTATAATATAGGGATATTTTACATATTTTGAATGTTTCTTATCCCTGAGATGCTCATATTTTCACGAAACACTATGTGTTTATTTAAAACTATTTATTCAATATATGGTTTCATATCACTAATGATTAATCTTAGATCCTGTTAGAATATTGATATTTAATTGGCTTAGTAAATTTATTAATATGTTAAAATGGTATAGCATGTATTCATGTTAAATATGTCTTATGATTCTTATGATTATCATGATATTAGTAATTAAATAATGCTATAATGTCTGATATAAAAATTTCAATTGATTACTATGTGAATTAATATAGAAAATTTATTTAGTGAACAAATCTACAAAATTCATTGACATAAAATTTTTTCGATATGAATTATGTTAAAAGAATATGTGTCACATATACTTGATTTATTCTTAGATGAATAAAATATCACATGAATAATTTTATTTTTATACGAAATAACTGACAATTATCATAAATTTGATTATTGGTCAAGATTTGATAATAAATTTAGTAACATTTTCATTTAAATTCAAATATCAGTGAATATTGTTTGAATGTTAATTCTTGGTAGTTGCATGATTTTGGTTTTTTATATTTTTGGGTTTCAATTTAATTATTCTTTTATTATAAAAATGTTGTTTAAAAATTACCTAATTTCATTTGGATGTTTTAATTTTAAAAGTATTAGTATATTTTATATATGATTAAAAAATGGTTTTTATATAATGGTTTTTAAAAATTTACTGGTACTTTGATTCTGAAATGTGATTTAAAGATCCTTCTTTAAAACCCGTCTTTAGATAGACCTTAGGAGAAAATAATTAGTTATTTTAAATGTATTGTTTGATAACCAAAAAATATATTTATTAGGAGGTGTTTTTACAATGTAGAAGTTTTTCATGTTTTGTAATGATATTTTATAAAAATTGATATGTAAAATATGTTATTGGGATATTGAATTATGAATGATTAAAATATTATTAATAAAAATGGTATCATGGATAGAATTTGTTTTTTATCCTTTTAACTATTTTGGGAAAATAAAAAATTTCTTTGTTGTTTTTCATTAAATTTTTAATGTGTTGAAATTGTAGGTGGAAACCATTAGGGTATCTTATAGTGGGAAGTAGAAAGTTATTATTTCGTAAAATATGTAACATGATATTTTCATAGAAATTTTTTATATTTTTTGTTATTATTATGTTGGTTATGTTTTATTCTAATTTTGTTTCTTGCATGTTCATACCACTGTTCTATTGGTTTTTGATGTTTTTATGTAATCATAGTTAAATATTGAAAAATTAAATACAGGTTTAACGTTGAAATCATATATCAGGGGATGATTATCCTGATATCTCAAGGGTAGTGGGATATTATGATTTTTATATTGGTAATATTCTCAAATAAAACTGATATATTCCATCTTTTGTGGAATTCTATGTTGTAAAAGTGTCATTATAGTAATCTATATTATATACTAATTTCCACCATTCAATTTCATATTGATCTCTATATATGGAAATTTAGTCTCACAGATCTTGATGGATTTTTTCTTTTTTTTTCAATATGGATGGGATTTATATCAAAAAAGAGTATAGACCTATCATGTAGAGTTTAGCTCTATATCTTTCCACTAACCTACTGAAATGTGTCTTATGGGATTCCAGTCCCAACGATTGAGAACCCACATAAGTTGAATTACATAGTTAGTTTCAATTAATAGGATATAAGTTTATTACTATAAACCTCAAATGATGAATTCTCATATATGTGTTAATACATGGTCTTTCAAAAGTATTTAAAAATGATTGATTTCTTTTCATAGATACCTCAAATTATTTGTCCCCCATGTTCTTATTCGGTTATTTCATCTCCATGTTCATATCCTCTAATCTAATGTGTCACCAATGAAATTTTAAACCTTGGTATCCCAATTAATTGTGGATTAATTAGGGGATCTCTTAATTCACCATTTTATATGTGTCATGGTAGTGAAATTTCATATATTGAATAATGCATTGGATCAATTCATAATGTGCACATAGGTCTAGAAAACTGTGATGAAGTAATGGTTTTCTATTAGATGAGTCTCATTCTGGGAATGGATGACCAAGTAAAAGGATCTATAGTATTAGAAATTATTATCTATATCATTAAGATCAACCACAATGGATGGAAACCTCCAAGGTATGGATAAAGGATTAAAATTTCCACTTATATATTGGGATCTGATTAAACTCTTTCAATGCATCATGAAAATCTCATCTATCCATCCAATTATGATATTTGTAAATTTTATTTTAAAACAAATGTGGAACAATAACATTTCTCCATATTTTGAATCTTAAATGTACCTTCTTAGTGGTAGGAGAAAATTCTAATATTGGTGTCAACCAAATTTTCTTTAAAATCATGAGGTTGTCAAGGTAGTCATTGCCCAACTCATTAGGTCATTGTTTTTCATTATTATTTAGTGGATAGTGTCTGTGATGATCAGGTGGTGGGGTATGTTTTTTATGTTTGGTCCTAATATTTTTTTACTAATCATCATTTTTATTTTTAGAAACTTAATTTCCTATGATGTTTCATGATTTATTCATTTTCCTTTACGACATGAGATATCTATAACAACATGATACACAAATTTATCATAGGGGATCCATGTTGATACTTATTATATAAAAATATGTTATGAATTTGGTGGTTCAATGGAGAATCACATGCCTTTAATATATCTTTCATATTATTCTATTTTATTCATTGATGTTTCATTTATTTATATTGGGGGGTTACAAGCTTTAGGGTCAAACACCACTATTTAGGTATAGGTTTAGATAGACCTATCATTAAGGGGCATCCATTTCAAAAATTATATAAAACGTTTGCAATGTATCTTTGAAATTTTAGATACCTTAATCATCTTATCATCATTATCCATTGTTTTAACTATAGGAATTTTTTTTCTTATTGGTATACTCATGTTCAACGAGTTTTTATCCATGTAAGAATGTCTGTATTTCTCATTGATATCTCAAAATTTTTGATATTATTGCTAATATTGAGGATGTTATTTACTTGGTATCATTGTGTTTGTGCTTTAATTTAGTTTATTTATTTAACTTATCAAATCAATTTAGTATTTGAGTCAAATTCAGATTACGTATTTGTGCTGATCATGTCACAATTACACTAATTATTCTAATTAGTCTGTTTATTCTTTTGTATCATGGGATAATTAATGCAATGACATTCTATATAGACACGTACTATTGGTATTGATATTGAGGAAGCATTGATGAATCTCTAAGGAAATATATAAGTAAGATACTCTTATGTACCACTGGGGGTTTGACCTTCTACATTGATAGACCTAGATTCTAGATTTTCATGGATATAAATCCTAATTTTGGGAATAATACAACTCCCTATGTTTTTGAATTACGTTATTTTTATTGTATTATTATGAAACATAATGTTTTAGTTTGGATACAAACTATTTAAAGAGGGTTTTATTAGGTTTCAAAAGTTCATTGATGGGTCTATATTTATGGTATACAGTTCATCTTCCTTGGGTAATTGTTTGATGTTTAATGGGGACTTATAAAGTGGTGCACTATTTAGAAACAGATTTGGTAATCCATGGGACTTCAACATTTTTTGTAATTCTATGATTCAAAATTTAGGCCGACAGTTTTACAAACAATGTATCCAACACGTGTGTGACATTAAACTGTTTAAAAAAATATGATTTTAGGATAGTAATTATCCTAAACCACCCATTATTTCTCTTACAGATAGGTATTTCAAACAAGAGTTTTCCATTGTAACATTTTTTATATTTTTTCCTTTATAAAAATATTCTATTATATTCGAATAGTGTTGAATTTTGAAATTTATTG
This sequence comes from Viscum album, assembly GCA_963277665.1. Lineage (NCBI taxonomy): Eukaryota > Viridiplantae > Streptophyta > Magnoliopsida > Santalales > Viscaceae > Viscum > Viscum album. The sequence continues at coordinate 1,363,887,354 of OY728166.1, read as the reverse complement.
TAAGGTCTTTACTTCTACTATTACTTACTCTTTATCTATTATTTCATAGGGAAATACCATTTCTAGGGATACCCTTTCCAAATATAATGGATATGGTATTTTTATGGATATATAGTTATTGATTATTTTAGTATTGCATCAAAGGATCATAAATGCGTTGGTGTTTGGTGTTTCTATTTTTATGACTATTTTGAGATAAGTGGATTCTTTTCCATTTACTATGTCTCCTAGAACGAGAAGGATCATTGATTTTGAAATAATTTCATTATCCATTTGGTTGGATAAATATGTTGAATATATTTTGATAAATTCAACATTCTTGTTTTTTCTATAAATTTAGAATTGATCATGATTCGTAAAAGTTATTTTGTTAATGAATTAATTTTTTTTTCAAAATAATATTCCTGGATGTTAGAAAATGGAATGAATTCAGTTGGTGTGTGTTCATTTTCATATTAAAAAGTCCATCTAGGATAGTGATGGTTTTTGTGAAAAAGTTTTGTTATATTAGATACTTTTGTCGATTGATGAATTGGGACTGTAGAGACATATACTTCTTATGAGTTGGACTATTCCATAATTGAATTTGGAATTCGTTGCATTACTTAGAATTATTCATTTGTGTGTGGGTTCATGATAAAGTCTTATTTTTTGTAAATTATTCCACTTACATATGGATATGATTATATATAAATATATATTTTTTTATATCTATTATTTTAAATAAAATATGTTCTAACATGTTTATAATATTAGTGGAATTTTAATAAATTCATGAGGTTTTTCTACAAGGTTTTTTACTATTACCATTCATAAGTATATTGATAAATATATAGATGATGTTTATTATGAGAAGGGTAATTATAAAATTTCTTGTATTACTAAAATCTATTTCTGATGTTGTGTCTTGAATGTCTTGAGTTAGAGTTTGGGGTAACTATTTAGTATTGGAGACTTCTGTGGGGGCACCTTGGTTCCATAAATCATTTATATTGTGTATTATTATATTCGGTTTTCAAATATATATATAATTTCTTCTTCCAGTATTACTATAATACTTATTTGGTTATAAGTTTGGTTAATTCTAGATTGGTATTATTTAATGTAATAAGATTATTTATTGTTTTCTGTATATTGATTGTTTGTTTTAAGGAAAATCATACCCTATGATTCAGTAAATCCCATCAGTATTTATTATTATCCTTTGATTCCCTTACGGTGTCACATATGGTTATTAGAATTTCAGTCATTCCAAATCCAAGGTTATATGTTTGGATGATATAATAATTAACATATTTGGGAATAAATAAATATTAATATACAAGATATTGATTTTGATTCTTCGGTATCTTTACTTGATATTAATAGAAAACTTTCTCAATATCCAATTAATAAGGTACCAAAATATTCCATACTCCACATGTTAAAGTTTTAGTATACCATTCACTCTCAAGTAATTCATCACTTTCTCACCCATGTTTCTAGAATGATTATGTACATCATTATAGCTAAATGAAATTGATTCTGGATCATGAATTTCTCATTATCTATTCCCATTAAGAAATAATGACTAATCCTTCACACCTTTAACCAAAACCATGTAACCCATTGTAATATTTAACTTTCTATTAAAAATATAGTGTATTATTCATATAATCTAGTTATAATAACCACAATAGGCTCCATAATAACCTTAAAATGTTTTAAACACATTAAAACTTCAAAAATAATCTTATCAATGCTCAAATAGAATCATCACCATATCCCACAGTATAGAGTGATTCAATAACTTCATGTTGAACGATGAAAAAACTTTTTAATATACAATCGATTATGTTTCCTCTCAATCATTTAGTGAAATTAATCCCCAAATAAAATAACAAGAGACTCTACAAGGCTTCAAAAAAATGAAAAACTGATATTATATTTCAAAATTGGGTTTCTAAATGAACTTATTGTAAAAATAATTTTTTATTTTATAAATAAACCCCTAATGTAACTTTTCATATTAATTCTCTTTTAATAATCCCTAAAATGATATATGGGACCAACCCAATCAGATTTACCATTTCATCAATTCTCTTTCCCATTTTTCATATGTTTCAATTAAGTATAATGTGTTAATACATTAATAATCATATTTTATTTGTTAATTCCTTTTAACACATTCTTATGAATCACTTAATTTTTAATATGATGTTAAATGGATAGAAAAACTCCATAAACCTTATCTCATGAATTTATCCCCATTGTAATCATTGTATCCCATGATAATTGATGTGAGGATTATGCATATAAATATTATATTCATGAACTCAAACAAATATTGATTCACATTAATATAATTAAGATTATTTTATAAAAACCATCCTTTATAATTTTTAATTCAAAATATTTATTGCATAAAAAATAACTAAATTGGCTTCTCATACAAGTTAATAATAATAGACATCAACTTAATACTATTATCCTGCTTCTAAATGTGACGGGTTGTGTTCTTAGATAACGTCAATCAAAAAACTATTTTTTCATACTAGACTAGATTTTCCCATTAATATATTCTAATCATTTTAGGTTAAAACCCTTCAACCAAATTTATATATATATATATTTAGAATAGATAATCCTGAAACTATAACTTTTAGAATAAAAATATTACTCATAAACTTTATGAATCCAGATTTAACATTATTCCAATGTCATCCATCAAAAATAGAATTTTTAATAAACAAAAAATTAATAAAAGGCTTAATAACTAGAATTCAAAATTTATTCTATTAAGAAATGATTAGAATATAACACTCTGGATATATGAACTGAAACCTAATTAGTGTCTAAGCTTTTCAAAATCCTTTTTGAAAGACTTATATAGTTTAATTTTTAGAATACCTTAATTCCAAAAGTGTGCTCTCGGTTATAAAATTTATAAAAATGATTAAAATAATATAAATAATAAACCACTAAATATTATTGATTCAAACTGAGAAGTGTTTCTCCCTTTTTATGCATTGAATTATGTGAAAATTACATAACACATTTTATTGGTGCAATGACGATGAAGAAAAAAATCAAAAAAACATATTACATGACATTGATTAGGAGTTTCCGAAATCTATCTACAAAATGATATAATTATGGTTAAAAATAAATATAAGAAGTTAAAATTATTCCATGAAAAATACCTAAAATTCCACTACAATTTCATTAATAAAAAATTGTCAATTAAGAAATGTTTAATTTTTTCACTAATACATTCAACAACCAAATATATTTATATGATATCTATATTATCCATTTTAATAAAGTATTTATATAGACTCAAAATCATAACATAAATGTATCATATAAACCAAGGAATCTACTTACATCCCAGAAATGAAAAAAACAAGGCCACCATATTTTGGTTAATAATGACAGTAACTGAAACAAATATCCTCAAAAATTAAAAACATATCCATTTAGAATAAAGTTTCCATGGGAAATTTCTTCACATATTTCCAATTTATCTTCCAATACTTTTAACATATTATGAATAATTATTTATAATCCAATCCTTCTAAAAACATATAATATATATAAATAGAATTACTTTCATTTCTAATACCATCAAACCCATAATAATTTAATAAGTGGTTAATTATCCAACCACATAATTATTATATTTAAAAAAAACAATGATTGATAAATTGGAGTATTTAGTTTTAATAAAATATAATATTTTGTATTCTTAAAATACATTAAGATTTCTATAATGTCATAAATAAGCCTATTTCTAATCATATATCTTTTGTTAGACCACCCAATAGACCATATATTTTCTATAAATTTTGTTATTTATTTAAATTATTGGATCTTTATATAATATATTTCATATATATATTGGGAGAAACTATTTTATCTCCATTAAATTCCCTTTTATCATTATCACTAATTGAATCAACAAATAGAATTGGATTAATCATATCCATGTTCATAAGATAAAACTAAAATATCTTTATTCCAACCCATTATATCTTACAACTGATCCATTTAATCCTAATTATTGATTCATAAACCCTTCCATCTTCTATTTTATGAATACATAAAGAATTAAAAATCAATGACATTTCATATTTTTAATTCCAATAATATTAACAATTCATTTATAATGAAAAATAAATTTCAAATATCCTTAAAAAATAAATTATGAAAAGTACGAAATTAATAAGTTATATTCAATATCCTCAATATTTATTTAACCCCTTTGAGTATTTTAAAAAATTTCTTCTACAATATATAGTTTTCCCATAATGAAATTCCCACCTTAACCAAGAAGTTCATATCCTTTTTTAAATCAATGTGCTATTTAATTTTATATATTCATCTTGTCTTTCCCCTAATATTAAATTTATTTCATTCTATATCTTCCTTTGGAATATTATCTTATACCTACCAACTCCACACATTAATAATCAATATATTATACATATTGTATAAACATTTGTTGAACTCATTTATATTATAATTCATTGTTAAATGTTAGGGCATTATTCGATAATGATTATAAAAAAAATTAATACCAAAATATATAATTTTTGTGGCCTCATTCATTCAATTTAATTAATATAAAAAATAAGAATGACCATATTATTTATGATATAAGAACCCCAAATCATTATATATTAAAATATATCTTTCGAAACACCATGTCTCTCATGTTTGGTATATAATTATAGTGATTTTTGTGGTTATTTATCCTCAAAGAATCAATTTTGTATTCTTCTTATTGATACAGATCCATGGATGATTCAAAAAAATTATTACAATTCATAAAAACATCATAATTATAACTATAAGAATATATTTCCCCATGAAAATCGCCATCCCTAATATGTTTCTCATCATTTTTTTAATTTATGTAATAGAATATTCTATTGTTCTTGTGAAATATTATCATTATATAAAAGAAGAATAAATTTATTTTTTTCATTATGATTATAATTTTCCAATAACATTTTTTCTTGATGAATTATTAAAAAGAAAAAAATAGAATTAATGACTGATATATGTGTGTCTATTTTCCTATAAGAGAAATGTTATCAATCTTGTTGATGAAGGTGGATCATATTGATAGAGCATCATTGAGGTAATTTTATTCATGGTTTATTAAATTTAATGAATATTTATTTGGTTCATATTATTATAGAGGAAATTTGTAGACTTAAATAATTCCATTCCCATTAGAAAATTTTAACGTGCATTATAGATTATTTCCTCCATGATTCAATGTTAGTGTCCCAATTCTAAAAGATAAGGATACAAAGGAAGTGTGGATGGATAGTATTCGTCATTATTTAATTGAATATGATATATGGAAAAAAATAAAATGTTTCATTGGAATAATAAAAAAAATATGAAGAATAAATCACATTGGTGGAGGATACCAAAAATCAAGATGTTTTGAGGATATTAAATTACTTTCATCTAATCTCAAAAGTGGAAACAATTCCTAAAGATATGATTCCACATACATTCTATTACATTGGAAGGTTTTTGTTCTTCACATCAATTTTCACCATGTTGTTCCCATGTAATTATAAAGATAATAATTTCAAAATAAATTATTAAAATATTTTAAGATAAAGTAGTTTTTTGAGTAGATATTTTTCAAAAAAAAATATATTCACAAGATGTTTCTTGTTTAAAAGAATATATTTAGAGAAAATCATGGAATGTAAATTCCTAAAAAATGAAACACGTTTGGATTTCATATGAAACCCACAGATTCATTATAGTGATGATAAAAATATCAATTTTACGGAGAGAGTTGACCTCACCGTTTAACTAGATTCTTATCCTTAAGAAATTATTGACTATAGAGATAATGAAATAATTACAATGGAGTGTTTTAAAATTATAAACTGTATATATAGCAGAAGAAGAAGTGAAATCATTTATGAAGTTGGAATGTAACATGATAAAAAATAAAAATATAGTAAACATAGAGATTGAGGTAGAGTAAAAACCAAAAAATAAAGACCAAGACCAAATTGTTGATGAGTTGAATAATATAGTAAAGGATCAATTCTGATAAGTTTAATATATTGGAGATGAGATAGATGATTAAGAGTGAAATATTAAGTGTCAATAAAGGCAATAAAATCCTAGTAGGAAATTTTAAAATTATAATATATAGGCCATGAATAATGTGAATTTAAAATGCATTCAACGAAATGATAATTCTAAATATTCCCTTAAAAAAATAATTTCAAATATTATGAAACATTTTATATGGATAAGTCCCACAAAAAATAATTAAGTAATGATTTATGCGATGAAATAAGCACCCACACCATAAAGGGTGAATTACTTTGGTAATTTAAGAGATAAAAAACATTATTAGATCATTATGGTATAAAATAATAAAATAAAGAATAAATTAGTTATTATTATTTAAAAAATATTATTTACACTAAATACTTGTGATCTATAAAAAAGAGTCATTCATATGAACCTGATCTAAATAAAAAAACATATATTGTTTTAAATTTTATGTGGTTAATGAATAATATTTTATTTATAACTTTTTAAGACACAATGATATCAATTTCACATTCATATATATAAAGTGTTTTCCAAAAGAAAATCTATGAGAAAATTCACACCTACTAGAATCATATTAGGTGGAATGAAAATTAAAACCCAATTATCAACTGTAAAATATGAATATAATCAATTATATAAAAAGGTAGAATATACATATTCACTACCTAATTTGGTTTATAGATAAAATGGGAAAAAATTAAAGATATGATTTTTTAAATTTTGTGGGGATTCATTATAAAGATATAGATCAAGCAAGAGTGTGTATCATTGGAAGTGCTATGCTAAAAATATGATGAAGAAATATATTATAATGGGTTAGATGTAAAATAAGAAAGTTTTCATTAATCTTGACATAACATTATATTTGACATTATTAGCTCTAGAAAATCCAAAATCATATGAAAATACATTCTAAACGCAAATATATTGTTTATAAATATCATTGGTAACAATATGATATAATTATATAAGAAGGAATGAAATTATTGACACCATGAGAACATGAATTATCAATTAATGAGATAGAAAAATTATAAAGTAAGGAATGGAAACTAATGGAAACTCATGAGGATGAGGATATGTGTACTTAATCCCTGGAAAATGTGAATATATTATAGTAAAAAATAGATTTTCCACAATAAACAAATTCATTAAAAGTTTTAATAATGACTGAAGGAGAATGTGATATTCCACACATTCATGTGATTGAATCCACATGTGTCATAATTGTCAAAAAGGAATGATTATTTGGAATACATTCATTATAATAAAAATGAATCAATAAATGTTTCATGAGTTACTGAACATAATTGTTTGAGGAATAATATAATAAAATTATAAGTATAGAATCAGGTTATAGATTTTTCATTTATTATTATTATAGAATGGAATTGTTCATGGTCATCTCATATAAATATGATGTTTTTAGTTTTTTAAGACATTATGAGAGAGTGGTAGAGGTAATTCATTGGATTTTAATTTATAATCTTCTAATTGGTAATAGAATCAAAATAACCAATAATTTTGTGGATTATAATCTGTTAAGACATTAGATAAGGAAATATTATCAAGCAGTGATAACTCATAAAAAACTTGTTGTTGAGGGGATCCATCAAGTCATTAACAACATGGCTCAAAATATTCATAATGAAAATGATATACCAATGTTGTAATGGAAGGAATCCGTCTAGAAATTGGTATACATTTATTGTATGGATTTATTTTGTCTATATAAACATCGAATCCCATATGATACACTTTCTAGTAATAATCCATCATTAAAATAATATTAAATTCCGATAAGGATGTTCTATATTTTTTCTAAGAATTTAATTTTATAATATCACAGTCATAAAGGTATATTTTTTGGATTATCATCAATGAATAAGAATTACAACTACTATAAAAAACTCATAAAAATATTTTAATTTTAATTCGTCAATCTTGTGGAAAATGATAAAATTTTTCAAACTAGTGAATGAATTTTTGAAGAATTTTATGATAGAATGAGTAGCTCAAGGGGGGATTACAAATAGTTTTGGTTGATTCAAAAGAATACATCGATGATGATGATGATAAATATGTTTTCGCAGTTATTACGAATAAAAAAATTTAGGTGGAAATAAATTAGTAAAACTTCATCGATGGTATATAGAACTTGTAAAAACTAATAAGATGTTATGTAATCTATAAAAAACATCATTGAATATAATAATTTCATCGAATCCAATTTGGTTTTCCATAAAAAATCAATTAGATATAGAAATAATGTTTTCAATAGTAAATAGTATGGGTGTAATGTTTATTCCTAATTGACGGAACTGATATTGATGAGGTGTTCACTCTTATGGAATAAATAGAGATAACATGTATTCTATATGAAATTATAGTGAAAATGGGATTCAATTTGTTAAAAATGGAGATTAAATCGTCATTTAATAATGAATTTCCTGAATAAGATGTTTATATGGATCCCCCACTTGGTTTTGTTACCCACAAGGATAAAAGTAATGTTGAATACTTAATAAATAATTTATTTGGACTAATGAATTCACTAAGGGAATGTTACTGTAATCTTGATCAAAACTTTAAATGACTTGAATTCTAAAGAGGTAGTGTTAATAAAAAAAATTCAAAATGAACAATGATAATATAATTTGCTTCATCATTTTAATTGATTAAAGTATATTAAGTAGATCAAATAAGAAACAATTACTGTATTTTAAGGACTCAAGGAGGTTCAAATATGAGATGAAATTCTTTTGAGACTTAATATTTTTCATTGTATTTTACTCGACACAAAAAATGTATAGACTGTTTATTTAAAAATATAAATATTACATAGAGGTACTAAAATTATTTATAAAGGATGATTATAATGCTATATAAAAAAACATGACCCAAAATTATATTTTCCATATCACAAGAAAGATGTTAAAAAATTAATGAAAATAAAACTTATTTTATATTAGTTAGAATGATAATTTGATTTATCAAATTCATGGTGGATTTTGGTACATTTTATATTGATATTTTGGCTATCAAAGCTATGTGAGAATAAATATTACATTTTATTAAAAATTTAGAGGCTTATAATGTTACATCTACTCAATTATGTGAACAATTATAAAAGATAAAAAATATCTTAATGATACTAAATTTTAAATTAAATCCCACTTTAAAAAATTCAACAAACATAAGTGGGGAAATTACTAGCGATGTTGAATTACATTTTCAAACAAATTTTTATTTTGGACATCTTAATAATGGCAACAATGAGAGTTAATTTTTAAAGGAATCAATTATATTTTAGATTATAATCACTTATATCCAAAAATTATTGATTGTAGAATTGATTCCCAATCCCATATAGAGTTCTTTATTCATATTAATGTATGATTATTTTTATTCTTGGATCTTCTGGATTTATAACCCTCACATATAATATTTTATAAAAGTACTGTTTCTTTTTTCTCAAAATAGTAGGAGAAAATTTTCATGATATGACGATTTTAGAGATGTTTTTAGTTATACTATATTTTTGAAAATGAGGGATATATATCATGATTAAAATCATTATATATGGATATTTCTTGAATTCATATTCATCTAGATAAAGTTAATTTCTTTTTTTTGAAGAGAGTAAAGATCAATGAATAGTTTTATTGAGAAAATATTCATTTAAATATTTCATATCACAATGATAATGAATTATAATAGATTATATGTAATTATTAGGGTCATTAATTTACTATACGAAGGTAAGGAAACTCTTCTCATATTGGTGATTAATGATAATATTCTTTAATATTCTAAATAAAGTAGTTTTGGAGGGATTTTCAATATATCCAAAGAGTGTGATTATTATAAAAAATCCCCATGGAGAATTTTCAGAGTATGTTTGTTATCAAATATTATATGGATACTTCTAAATAGGTTTATGGACTCATAAAGGATTAATTTATTTTTTTTATAATATTGTAATAATATTTTATTAGGCAATTCTGTAGGAAAGAAATCACACATCAGAACAAAATTCTATTCATTATGAAGTGTACGAAAAGGATTACATCCCTACAATAAGAGGGTCCATGTTGCAAAATTTAATCATTCTTATTTTCTACCATCTAGATATTTGATGAATGTAATTTCATAGAAGAAGTCATCATGTTGTAGCCTGTTTCACTTATAAATACTAAATTTTAAATATAGTGTTATTTCATTTTGTTGATTCATATTATATAAAAATAGACCTACGGAAGATTGATATAGATACTTTGTATAATGAGTTCAATGTTATATAATAATTACTCAAACATTTGAAATATTAATTTATAAAATATCACACCATTGTGAATTATATTAAATTGTAATCATGAAATATTAGATAAAACTATTTTGAGAAGGGTTCCATGAAAACTGACTTAGATAAAAAATTGATATAATGTTCAATTAATTAATTTTTTTTGACACCCACTGTTCTTCTAAGAATATCGGGTCCACATATACGAAAAAATATTCAATCCTGACTATTTTTCAATGATATATTCTATATTATTTAACTACATTATGAAATATTGAATCTAATCTATTATTTTAAGTTATTATGGATGGAATTCCTCATATCATTGATTAGATTAATCAATATTCCAAATTTTCAAAAAACACATTTTATTATTTTTATGGAGTGGATGGAATTGTGTCATGGTGGTTTGGATAACTGAAAAATAGTATTAAGATATAAAGAATACATAGAATTAGAAATTCATATATATTAGTGGGTTTTTGTGGGTTAAATGATGAATGGTTAAATAATAATTAATCATATTTTTGTATTATTTTTCACATGTTTATCTAGGTATATTGAGGATAAATTAATGAAAACCCTTGGAGATTATATCAAGGATTAAAAATTAACATTCATAATAATAAGACTAAGAGGATCATATATCATATATTTACAATTCAATATTTATTCAAAAAAATAAAAAAGGAATAATAATTGGATGATGAATAAATATATCTTATATGAAGAGAAATGGGATTCAATGAATGTATAGATGATGTAAAAATTGATACATTTAACTATACTTACTCAAGATTCCCTATAAAAAAATTTAGGCGAATAAATTCACTACTAACCAAGAGGTCATTCAAGATCCACATGTGTTATATATTAGTACTTGAGAATCATACTCAAAACAAAGGTAATGATTTCACCCTATACTAAAAGAAGATACATTGAATATATATATATATATATAGTGGAAAGAAAAAACTGGAAAGAAATATTCCATAACTGAGAAAACCTTATAGGATTTGACATAACTTAGGAGAAGACAATTTAAACCACTAGAGTTTCCAATAGCTAAAAAATGATAACCAAAATGTGAGACTACGCCAAAAAGAGATATATGGTAAGCACCCCATCATCTCACAACTATCTACTGTTATACATAATACATGAACCTTGTGACCTCACTTTGTTACCATGACTTTTCATGAATCAAAGAAAAAACTTTGTCTAGGTACTGCTCAAGTCATGTGTATAATGTAAGTAAAACAGGCTCAGTAGGATCCCACCTTGGTCTACAATAACAATTCATTATACAACAACATAAACATGATCAATTTTAAAAAAATAAGGAAAAATAATTAGTTTTATTTAAAATTCATGGAAAACAGTAATCCTTTTTTCGTAGTTTTAAAATAATTATAGGTAGAACAGTTTCAAAGAATAAATTCCAAATTTAATTTAAATTTTCCAAAATCATATCATATCCAAATGGTAAAAAAAATATAAATAGTAAGCACTCTGAGGATTATATGGAAGGCAAGGATATTCATAAATTAATTTAAAAAGTGCAGACTACAAGCCCCAAAAACCCTCACAATATTGTGTAGGGAATAGTATAACACCATATAATGTGAATCTTATGACAATGTCAATAAATTCTTAGAGAAAAATGCATCTTGATCTTAGAACACACAAACACCCTATAAAGTTAACTCCCTTGTAGTATCTAAAAATGAGTCCTACTACTACACCGTCTACTTAATTACCCAAGTCCCCCTTGTTCGGTATTTTATATAACATCAAATGGAATATACATCAAATTATAAAACATGAAACAACCACTTTCCATCAAAACCTTAATGGAAAATCTACATTTTTACTAATGCATGGGAAAATTATCTAATTTTAAAACAAATTTTACATAAAACACAAATCATTTGAGTTTCTAGATAAGTAATTTATAATATAATATATAAAACATGATAAATTATTGTACAAATTTCATAAGGCTGAGGGAAAACAAACTAGCACCAACTCGAGTCACACACCAGCTATGATGGGAACCACATAATAGATGGAACATAGAATAACCAACGGAATACCTAACATCGATTATCACAACATATTATCATGTTGCATTAGAAAAATGGTATATTAAAGGGACGGAAAGACACAAATCTCATGAAACAATTTCACCAAACCACTACCTACAAAATGACTATCCCTTGGAATACAATCAAACCAAAAATCTACAAGGGACTCCACAAGTATCATCACATGATCACCAATCTTGCAGAAAATTTTTAACACCATTTATAAATATTAAAAAAATTATGAAGTAAAATGAAGAACAAAAAAATATTTAATGGAACAAAAACCAGCTACATCGAAGATACAATAACCAAACTGAGTGTAGTGGAAAGAAAGGGTCCACAAACAATTCCTAGGAGAGACCTAGTGTAAAAGGTATGGAGTGAAAAACCAAATTAATTAAGGTTTATGCTTTAATAGAATAGAAGCCTATATGTAATGAATGTTTCATGTTATAAATCCAAAATCCAAATTGTGAATCTGATGAGTTACATGTTTTCCAAAAAAATCACATTGGGTTAAATAATTCTCGACTAAAAAACTCATGATATGAACATGAGTGATAGCCTGCACCATTTTCATGATCTCAATGAAATTCAAGTAATAATCCTAGAAACCAAATTAAATTGTTATTCATATTCATGATATGAATTTAACATGATTGTATCATGCAATCTGGGTTTTATAAAAAACACTAAACAGACTCCCACAACCCTTGAACCAGAGAAAATGATCTTTACACATGAATATTTAATACTTCTCAAAATGATTCTACAATATTCTAACAATATTACTTCCCCTTTCATGAAATTCATGTAAAATAATATTTATTGTGAATTTAGTATCCCCAATTTTTCCCCTACTATGATTCATGCTTTGATGTCTCATGATAATTTGATTCATGCCACCATAACACATTCACCGATGGAATTGTTTTCCCCACAACACCATCACCGAATAATCAATGACCACCACTAACTTTGTATCATCCCTTCCCTCACAATTTTATGGGAATGTGGTGGTACATCACTATGACTTATATTACATCCCTAAGGCACCAAAGGAGAGAAATAAATACCAAGAGATTAATAAATAGTTGTGGATGATCATACATTTAAATAAAATATAATGAATTGAGATAATCATAAACAAAAACCATTGTATGATATATGAGAAGAATAGAATAAATATTAATGTAATTCTAATAGAAAATAAAACCATACTAAAACCATGAACCATATCATAGTAAAAAGTAGAAACCAAAACCAATAACCCATAGATATCTAAAATATTTTGTGGAAACACCCAACAAGATCTAATATTTAACTCAATAATCCATGACCATGGTATCATGATGTATAACTAAGGAACTATGATAGATTTCCTTTGCCTATGCCTTGATATACATTCTTTCCAAATGAATCATAGTGACCAAGTAGGTGATGATTATAAAACTCAATATTATATACATAATTACTTCCCAAATCACACCACTTGGTTAATGTAAGGAAAAATATATATATAAAAAAGTATATAATATAATTTCAAATTATTTCAACAGTTTATATAAAAATCAAATAAGTACCAAATAAATCAACCAAAAAAATATTTAAACCCATTTTCCAAATCCCATTATTTAATAATACATTACATTCAACAAATCCAAACATGCATGCCCAGGTGATAGTTATATAATCATGATCAGTCTTTCATCGATCCACCATGTCTTTATTGGGTAACCATATACTAATTACACCAATAGAACATACCCCTTACATAGGTTCACATTAATAAAAATAAAAATACACCCACCGATAATGAAAAATCTCATGGAAAACAAGTTGACCCATCAATTAAAAAAATAATAATTTTTATTTAAAACATTCTACAAAAAATTATCCATCCATAAAAACTAAACAATCATTTTAAAATAATAATATTTAAATCACGTAATCTATTTCACTTTTCATAAGACAATATATTTATACAATTTATCAAAACATCACTAAAGAGGGTATCAAACAAACATTTCAGATCAATTTATAATTTAAACCAAGCATTTCAATTAATTTCAAATTAGGCCTTTATGTTATAAAATGAGGAGTCAATGGTTAATCCACCTACCTCGAAACATAAGAAAAAATGAATAATTCTAAAAAACTATAAAACATGCATTAGATCATCTAAATCCTTCCTTATATATTTTTCCCTATCCTCCAAATAATCATATATCAACATGAATTTTATCAGAAAAATGTTTCAATCCAAAATGGATTAGATCCATGAATTCTAGAGGGGGATAATAATAAATCTAAATAAACCCACCATTAATGATAAAATACCATGGAATATAGTCAACAATTATCTTATATCTGATAATATATTTCTCTTGGATCAATGGGAAATGGCTCCGCCTCCTTAGGATGGATATGATTTCCAATTATGGTCTATTTAGATGAAAAATGAGAGTTTTAAGGTTAAATCAGATTAGATAAACAAAAAATTTATCTAGATTTTAATTTTCATGTCTAGGGTGAAATGTTAGAAAAACTGTTAGATGGCTATGCAATAGCCACTTTAACCAAACACCCCTCACAAATTTGTAACACATTGGTTGGAAAACCATAAACCAATGGTAAAAATACCTCAATCCATCATCACATTGTTTTTCCAAGGTGTCTAAAATCTCTTCATACACTGTTCACCAAACATTCTCCCACCTAGTGTCCACAATTTTAGTTCTTCGGTTTTCTTGGAGGGGTTAAATGATTTATACTAACCATTCTCAAACCATGCACCACCTGATAATCCGTAAAAAACATTTCAAAACACCTCCAATCATTCACAAATATAACTCAGGAATGCTATATATATATAATTCATAAATGAATGGTTAATTATATGAAACTGGGGGTGCTACAGGATGATCTAAAATTGAAACATTTACTGAGATAATTTACCACAAATAAATAAACAAAAGGGTTTAGGATGGTATTTCATGAACTGACATGTATGGTAATCGTCATTGATACCTAATAGGTGAACCAAAAAAATCCAACTGAAAATAAACCATCCAAAGACAATCGGTGACCTTAAAGGGTCAAACCTATCTCCAATCCATCATTTTGTATTTCCCAATACAATAGTGATCCTAATTATGGGATACAATAAGTAACACTCTATCACTAATGAAAAAATACAAAGGATGAAGTCGAGGATTTTTATATGATTTCTATTGACTCTATGTTGTAACTAAGTATCAACTTATAACCTGAATCCTCAGAAAAAAATATCTTCAATGAGATTTTCCCCCAAAATAGAGGCCTCTCCCACCACTACCCAATAATGTAGTGAATTGTATTAGTGATTATAAAAATATCCTAAAGGAATCATTTTTATTGAAAAATGATAGCTATTATTATATACATACTCGACCAGTCCTAGAGGGAAATCCCATGATCAATAAAAATACAATATATATCATGTATTATATCCTCTATGATCTAACTAACATTTACCATATGACTATCTAACTATGGATATTATGCTGTATCGTTACTAACCTCTATCCCCATCACCTACTAGAGTATCATCCAGAAAATTTAAGTATTTATGTGATCCCTACCTGAGACAATAGTAGAAGGAACATCATATAACCTCATGGTCCCTTGAATATACCTCAAAAATAGATCTTAAACTTTACTGAAGTTCTTGATCATAAGGAATTGGTTTGATTTCATAAATTCATCAACCCATATTCATATTGATTTTTATCTCAAGGAGACCATGGTAATCCCAAAAAAAGTCATGCACACTATATCCCACTACCATATTAGTACCAGATGATGATAGAGAAAACCACAAGGATTTTTTTTCTCTTCTTTTATCTTCTAATAGGTGTAATAATTGAAATAATAGACAATTTTTTTCTTAGTACTCAGACACTAAAAGAATCGTCTCATTCCATAAGAAATTGTTTTTAATGAAAGGTTGGTTGACCCATAAAGAACTATGGAAATGATGAAGCTCTTATTTTTTCACAATTACTAAAGTGATAAAAAATCCCTAAAATCATAAAAATAATTATTAGGTTGAGAACAATTATAAATGATAATCCTATAAAATAATATTCCCTTAATTCCTCTAAACTCATTATCTTGTGCCATCCCATTAGAATAATTTCATGGAGAGACTATAATAACTAAGAATTGGTGAGAACCATATCTAAATCATCTTCTTGTGTCTCCATTTGTATCTGAATTAATATTCCCATCAATTTCCTATAGTTACCAACTCCTTTTACGCATATTGTTAAATGATTTGTAACATAAAAATCCATTAAATACAAACCGAGGATGAAAAATACATATTTTCATTAAAATATTAGGTAGTAGAAAAACTAAAATTAAACTTTTTTTAATCTATATAATGAGTTTTTAGATCCATTTTAGATCTTAAAATATCAGATGATAACAAGGGTAATACATGATAGAAAAGGGTGAGACAAAAATCACAATAAGGAAATAAACATGACATGCAGGTATAACTTGTGAATCATATTTATAACATAATATCATAAAAGTGGAGGCATGTGAGTGATAATAAGGAAGAATAACATAAAAAACAAGGTATAATAAGATTATATAATCATAGTAAATTGGAAGCAATATATAAAATGAAATAAACATTATTAAAGTATGACTACATATAAAAATTCACATATTAGTCAAAGTACCATAATGGATTATCCTTAATCCCTAATCAAACACATGTTGCCTCATCAGATCAAAAACAAAACCCAATTTATTCTAGAACTATTTGGGAACACCAATATTAATGAGTTCTTTTTTTGTGTAACACTTAAAGTAAATAAATAATAAAAAAATTATATAATCATGAATATAAAATCAGTTTTAAACTCTCTCTTCATTTCATAATCAAATGAAATTTCATAACGAATGAATTTGACAGATGAACTTATATAAAGTATCACATCATTACATGGTGATATAATAATAAAGATATGAATTTCAGAGACATATATATATAATTCAGATTCAGTGAATAATTTCATAGGTTTTTTAATTAATGAATAGAACAAATATTAAAATAGACCTAGGGGAAAATTACATTTCCTCACTTAAAATATCATTTAAAAAACAAAAAATTAAATAAATATTTTAGAAATAAATTTATTTTAAAAGTAATATGAAATGTTTTAAGAGATGTTTTAAATATTTGAGGGTTTATGACTATGGGTAATTATGTACATACCATGTGTGTTAAAAAATTAATTAATTTTTTTTATGAAATGTCAAAAGTACCTTGTTTGGAAAATGATGGGATGATATTTTTTTAGACATTATTAAAATACAATCATTGGTAAAAATGAAATTATAACTAGTGGAGAATATTTAAAATTTTGATTTTTTAGATAATATATATTTGGATGAAAATAATTTTCACCTAAAAATAGATATAAAGTCACATTTTCTCAAAAAAAATCTCAATAACTATAAGTTATTATTAGAGTAAAATTGTTATGTTACATGAAAATTTAATGAATAAATGAATTTTTCACATGAATAATATGATATTATTATAACTATATGAAAAATAATATTAATTAGAGGATTTAATATTAATATTTCTAGATATATAATCTATAAATATCATTTAAAATTGTTTCTCATTAGGATTTACTGTAATTTATTCAATCTAAAAATGTTATGCACTGTAAAATTGTGTTTAGAAAATAGTGCTTTTAAGCCTAAGAAAAAACATATTCTAAAATCAAATTTAAATATGACTTGGTTTTAATTAATTAGATTAAATATTAATATATATAAAAATATTTTTAAGTAATATTAGTTAAATAATGGGACATTAAATATACATAATTTATTAATAATAAATTATAATTTTATTAAAATTTGTATTTTTGACTGTTCACTAAAAATTTAAGATATTCTAAATAAATGGAAAAACATTCACCTTATGTTATCATAGATATGGTTATTTCTTAAATTACGTAATTTTTATAAAATAAATATTCTAAAAGTGGGAAAAAAATAATTATATTATTCTCTCAAGAAAAACAATATAAATAATTTTTTATAAGAAAATAAATTTTTGAGGAATAAAATTACATTGCTTAAAATTGAGTGACTAGTTATTTATCATTAATAAATATATTTATATTGGGATGAATTGGTATATAAATTTCCTAATTTAGTTAATAATATTCATACTATCCAATTTGATGGCTTGGTTAAATTGATTATAATTGAAATATAATATTTTAATAATATATCTCTGTTCGTTTAAACTCAGAATTTCATGATGAATACTCCATAAAAAATATTGTTCATTTTCAATATTATGGTTTTAAATTATTCCCACAAAAATGAATTACATCATAATAATTTCAACTGGTTCTCAGTTAATAAGCGTTATACATTTGTAAATTTCATTGTGTAAAAAATCACACATCATAAAAGTATTTAATAATATTAGATTAAAATGATGGAAATGGAAACATAAAATTTATCACTTATATTTGTTCCCATATAAAAGAATATTGGTGGAATTTGAAGATAAGGATATTGAAGAAAAACATAAACAATTACAGAAAGTGGTAGAATCCATTTATCATAAGAAAATGAATGATAATTAAAAATACAACATCCACAAAACCATAAATATATGATTATTTAAATGACCATTGATTCATCAGATATAAGATAAATTTTTGTGTTCAAGACCCTTTCCATAGATTTCAAGGATTTTATTCCTATTATGATATATAACACCATAAAATATACACATCTAATATATTATTATTTCACAAACATGAATAAATCCTTTGGTTGAGCACGGTTCACTTTTCTCTTCTCCTCTACCTTAATTTAATATATATCAAATTTGAATTTTTTATGACGGAAGAATCGAATCTAAATTTTAACAAATCATAATATCTATAATATAATAATAATATATTTATAATATCATTATTAAAACCAAATTATTTATCACAATTTAATATAATACTAAAAATTAATATGAATATAGTAATCTTCATAATTGAATAATATGAACAAAGGTCTCACAAAAATCATACCTTAAATAATAACTATATATCCAAAATAACCTTAACAACATCAACTTGAAAGATGGTTTCAACCTTAAATTTTATATCATACCCTTCAAACATACATATTTAAACATGTTATATTATTTTTACAAACTAAAAATTTATGTTAAGTCTATATGTTATATATTTATTATAACACAATAATATGTTACCAAAAATATCAATAACCTCTGAAAATTCCTAAAAATGATAAAGATGTAATCCTTTAATATATTCCTAATTATAAAATAAATTTTAATTTATAGAAATTTTTTAATTTGAAACAATGTTATACAAACTTGGAAATCATGGAGGTAACTGGTAGGTGTTTTTCCCTCATCACCCATAGGTTGTGGATTACGGCCCCATGTCCCTATCGAATGTGATGGGTTAACAACCATAATTCAATATTTAAATGTTTATAGAACTATGGAATAACCAATGAGATAATCATATTCAAAATTATACTTGTTCTTATAACATTATCAATAAATATTATGAACATATTATGAAACATATCACCCATCAAATAACTTTTTAAAACAAATTAGTTTATCCATACATCTCATTATTTTACACAAAATAAATTGATTTTAATTTACTATAATTATATCAAAAAAATCACATCTATATGATTATATTTTACTAAATTGTAAATTTTCTATATAGTATCACATTATATTTAAATAAACATTATAAATCATTATTACAGTGCAAAAAATTCTTTCAATTCATAAAATAAAAACTAATGTTGAATGATCCTTATAGGTCTATGGATTCATTTAACAATAATATAATAGATAAAAATATTAATATTAAAACCATACATAAATAATTCATCTTAATAAATGGTATAATATGGTTCCTCCCTTAGTATAGGAGCTAACCCATAGTTTTGGTCATTTACTTGTATAATTCTGAACCTAACCACTCATGATACATAATGTTTTTTTAAATTCATTACCCGATGTGATTTATTACCACATAAAAAATATATTCCATTTTGTAGGGATATTATTATATGCAATAAATCCCACAATATGTACATTTATGAGTAAAAATATCATTTTCATTATCATATTTAACCCTTGAACAACCACGAGGTTTTATCCTTATGTCTGCTGATGTGATTGAAAAATAAACTATATAACAGTTGTTAATAATAATAAAAAATATATCATTTTCCTTGATCATAATATTACTAATAGGAATTCATAATGGGTTAGGCAACCCATTAGTGAAATCATTAACATTCCCATCACATTGGCTTTCAGTATTCTTTCTCATATTTTACAATATTAACTATTTTTTCTTAAAGAAACTAGATTATAATACAATAACATAAAAAATAGAAATTTATAAACCAAGAAGGAATAAGTTATAATTGAAATGTATGTCCTAAATTATTGGCCTCTAGGATTCAATTTATGTTATCCATGTTAATGATTCATATTATTCATTCTAGCATAATAATTCATTCAAATCCTTCTTAATTGTTCATAAAGTGTTTATTAATTTCAAATGCATATCACAAAGAGTTTCTAACCAGGTGTATAGTAAAGGCTATTTTTATAAACTAGGTAAGAATAGATAAAATATAAATGATACTTTTTGGGAGTTATTTTTGTTAGGTGCATATTTTCTAGATCCTCATCCACTTATTGTATCCATAGAAAGTATATAATTGATCATAACCCACATTTTTATACTTTATTATGACTCTAGGATAATTTTATATACTTAGTATTATCCTTGAACTTATCCCAATTTTTCTCACTAAATATTTCTCACACTAGTTTCAAATATTAACTAAAAAATTTTTATGATAAAAAAATATAGCAACCCAATCCGTTTATTTATATTATTACATGATTTTAATATAAAAATCTATTAATTGTAAACTGATGATCGAAAAGTCTTACTGTCATTGGAAAATAGTGTACCATAAAAAATAAAATAAAATATTTTTAATTTAATATCCATAATGACCTTCTAAATCCATTAATACTATTAAAAAATCATATGATTACATTGGTAATAAATTAATGAAAAGGGTGAGCTAAAACCCCATTAATTAAAAAACATCATTAGGAAGAAAAACATGTGAGTCATAGGTATAACATGAAAAAATAAAATATGAGGAGCATGATTGATAACAAGTAATAATAACATAAATTACATTGTATCATATGATCATAGAATCGTAGGAAAGTGAAAACAACATATATCCTCACATGATAATGATTCGTGTCTAACTACCTTTCTTATATCACACGGTGGAAAATTTCTCATAGTAGATTTGGTTTACTCCCTAATCCCATATATAACACTTCATGAGACTGAAAACATTACCAAGTGCATTAGATATCTATCTGAGAAAACCAATCATATCTGGTCCTTGATGTATGTGTAATAGTTATATTAGATTAGTCATAAATCATTAAAATAATAATTACCCAAATAAAAAAATGGGTTTCATAATATTAACTCATATCATAATTAAAAAAAATCATAATGAATGAATTTGAAAGATTCACATAATCCTTATATTTCACCATAAAAGATAATATAATAATCTAGGTATATATATGAGTGAAATATATACCTAATATTGAGGAAATGTATAACATCAATGGTTTTTTACATTGATGAAAATAAAAAATATTAAATTTATTCTTGAAAAAAATAAGCATTCCTCGTAGAAAATTAAATTTGAAAAAATAAAAATTTCAAAAATATTATCAGAAAAACCCTATTAAAACACTTAAAAATTATAAATTAATCTTCAAAGTGAAAATTGATCATGATAGAAGTAACTTTCATACATTCTAACTATATAAAAATTATATTTCGAAATTTTAAATTTCCATTATTCAGAAAATGATATGAAGATTCATTATACATTTTTTAAATCCAATTTTGGTTAAAATGACGTTAACTAATCATCGTATAATATGAAAATATTTTTTGATAAATTTTTTAGAAAATATTGATTTGGAAGAAAAGGATTTTCGACACAAGAGAGAATTGTGGATAACATTAATCAGAAATATTTTCTCAATCACATTAATTATCAATTTGAGAAAAATTGTAATATAATGTGAAAATTTCATGGATAAAAAGAGAATAATAAAATTAAATTTATTTATTTTATAGTGATCAAATAATTTCTTATAATATATATTCATGAAAAAACTATCCCTATTTAAATGTGATTAAAATATAATCCCTTGATGATTTGTTGATTTTTGTATCATTTATTCCAAAGAATCATTTAGTTAAATTTTAAATCAAATTAAAATTATCTATAAAGTATTTATGATATAAAATTTAGAGGGGGATTATATAAACAATATAAAATAAATTGTTTCAAAAAAGAACATGTGTCTTGAAAAATTAACTTTTGAGATAATACCCAAACCACAATCATAAATCATTTGGTTTCTTCCTTATACACATTAATAATTAAAATATTTAAATTATTTATTTTCTTGAGAAAAATAATAAAAATTATTTTCCATTTTTTTATTTTTTACAATATCATATTTAATTAGTTAACCAATTAATCTCATGTTGTATGTTTTAATTATAAACAGCTCATATGTCCAAAATCACATTAGTAAGTTGAATAATGCAAAGAAGATTATTATGTAATAATATATATAATATTTATCATTAAATATTTATTATTTCTATTCATAAAATATCCAATTCAAAACAACTATTAAATATATTTATGAAAACTAAATAATGTTACAATCATTGATATAGTTGGTCATACTCACACATGAGAAACATTTCCACTTTTTGATAATAATGATTATATGAAGGTAAGTGTTATTTTTTCCTAGGATGATAATTATATAATAAATGCTATATTATTTCTTTATATACACTTATATATACCATCCATATTATTTGGAATTAAAAAAGAATCACATTACTTTGTAATACTGTAGTCTTCCATACATAGGAATAAAGTTATCATTTATTTAATGGACATTAATGTATTAAAGTGTATCATATATTTTTTTGTATAAGAATTATTAATTAATTAATAATGTATATAACTATAAAATTAATAATTATCACCTTCCATGTAAACTGTATGAGAAAAAAATCACATCAATTCGTGAGGTTGTCGTCCGTTGTATGTGTAGGTGACATTATCGTATTCTATATGGAATGAAAAGGAAGAATATTTATATGACACTATAATTACAAATGTATAATTATATCATTCAAACTAATTAAATCGTTATATCCTTGTGTGATGATTTGTAATGGAAAATGAATTACATCGGTTTGTAAGGTGGTAGTTTTCCATATACATGACCAACAGTCTCTTTTCCCATTAGAGGAAGGAGCATATTATTTTAGGTAATTACAATTACATAAACAAATCTCATTATATAGAATATAATGAGATTATTATATCATAATTATTTAATAATACTTGAATCAAGTGGAAAAGAAAATAATATAAACATATAATAAGGATGTTACCTCTTCTTCAGAAAACATCTTAAGGTTTTCACCAAAATCCTTCCTAGGTTATCATTATGATAAAAAAATATCATAGGATGATAGGAGGGAGGTAAAGAAGTTATTTGGTCAGGTATAGGATGAAATAACGGGATTAGAAAGTGTGTAATATTAAAGGTATTGTATGGCCTTTTATATGTGGGGGGATAACACATTTGGGATTTTTTAAACTAGATAATTACCCCCACGCATTCAAGAATACGCATAGGGAAAAATTGAACTATTTTAAAACCTTGGATGTTATATTCTCTAAATCATCCATAAATAGAAGTTAGAAACGATTTTGGACATTTTTAAAACTTATCTCATTATTTTTACCCCTTGTAAACCCATTTTTACCTTAAAAATGGTAAATAAATTTTTTAATTTTTAATATTAAATATAATAACATATTAAAAAAAGTTATTAAAAATGTAAATTAATTCGATTTAAAATATGTAATCCATATATCCAAATTCTTTTCAAATATGTGGAAAATTTTAAATTACAATAAAAATTCACATACATGTTGAAAAGACAGTGTTTTAAGAAATTTAATTTTCTCATGCATAATATTATTTTATAATAAAAATGTGTTAATAAATAATAATTAAATGAACTTAAATTATATATATATATTTAAATTGAATCATTCTGCATTATGGTATATTTTAATTAATTTAAATCAAGAAATATGATGCACTTTAATATAGTTTTATGGAAAATGTATTTCCAATTCTACGAATAAACATATACTAAAGTACAATGTATTTAGATTTAATATAACTAAATAATATATATGTTAATTTTCATTAAAATTAGACAACAAATGGAACTTTTAAACAACTAAATTTATTAAAATGTAAAAAAATTTAATGAAATTTTGTATTTCAAAATTCAGAAATAATTATTTAAAAAAGTGTTCTAGCTCGAATCATAAACACTTGAACATTTATTAAAATTTAAATACAAATATTGAAAACATAATGAAGTAAGGAATGGGTTAAATGCTGGGAAAAACCCCCATCCAAATAATGAAACAGTATGCCAAATGTTACCATAATCATGATCAATATCATGACCAGGATCTCCAACCTCATCGGTAGACTCCGACTCTCTATATGATCATTAATATTATGAGTCACAATATCTAAAAAAGGGACCAAAATCATCATTGTATATGGAAGAAAAAGGTACCTCCATACCCCTCATCCCTATCAATTCTTGTTCTTGGATTAGTTCCCTATTAACTTCAGCTTGGATTTCATTTTCGGTCTTCTCTAACACATCAAAATCATAATAGGGCACCACTGGAATTGCAACATCCCTATAAATATCCTATTTTATATTATTATCCATTTCATCACATGAATAATTGGAACCACTATTAGCAGTAGGTCCCCACTTAACCACGTTAGCATAAGTGGGATTCCCGACAACAGTGACATGTTATTCCTCATGACCACTAGAAATATTGTCCATCAAATGGTAAGGATTGGTTTCAAACACCACATATTTTTCTTTAGCGTTGGGTTACATTTTTCAAAAAACAAAATAATTCCCTTTCATTCCATATAGACTGCAAACCATCCTTCAGTTAACCTCATCTAAAGTGTGTATTATGTTGTTGCATCTTTTATAGTGGTTATGATATTTTTCATTATCAACTAATAAATCAAATGTGTATTCATCTGTTGTTTACATAATAGACATAACCAAAGGGGATCTGATATAAACTTCAACATGTATCCTATAAAAGTGAGGATTCCATTCCTTCTCAGTTTCTTTATTAATTCTAATGGGAACTCCAATAGTATATGCAATTATACCTAGTATTTTTGGGTATCAAAGGAATAAAATCCAAACAAGAACACGTATCCAAACATGGGTTAACATGTTTCTAACATTTAAGGGTTCAAAAAGTGGATCATATTCTAGGATAATAAGGATACTTGGGTTAATATTAATGAAACCATATCCCTAGGCTTTGGATTTCATCAAATCTGATGACGAAAAAAAAATTCAATGTAGCCTTTACCCAAAGAGGACATTTTTTATTCATCAAATCCCCAAATATAAATAATTTTCCTCCTATACGCATTCAGATTAAAAAAAACCATCTCTATCAGAGAGAGATGGGTGATTATTTAATACATTCATTCATTTATTTATTACGAAAAAATAACAGATGTCGCTTAAAATATTATTATATCACCTTTTTTCATGATCGTCTGAGGTAAGAGCTCTGCATGACCATGAATCCCATCAAAATCCATTTTAGCTAAATCCCTAGGACCAACCGTGATGTTATGACCACGATTGATAGAGGGGTTCGAATTCTTTTTAGACACCAAAATAAGGTTTGACGAGACAATTCATGAAAATCTCATATCCAAGATCTAGTATGAGACATAAATCCCCTTAAAAGTATCAAATTTGCTGGCAAAATAAAAATCACTTGCAGCATGACTCTTCAAAGCATTACAATCAGGATTTTCCAGCATCAGGTCATTAAACCTCTTAAAATCATGATCCATAAATGAGGAGGGAGAATTTTCATCAATAGATCTTGCACTCATCATCTGGGGAAATAAGCATCAATGGGGTCACGATGACAAAATCAATCAGCTGGGGCCAATGAAAAAGAAAGGGTTCAGCTGATGTTGTTGTATTAAACATCGAAGGATGAAAAAGATCAACACCAACAGAAAATGCCACATGGGGGGTGGGCTTAACCCTAATAACCCTTAACCCTAATAACCCTGGGGAGCTCGTGGGAGCTCTCGACACTTCATCATTATTAAAATTCCTTTTCTAGAATTTTGAAATAAAATTAATTATTTTATTTTCACACAAAATGAATAAAAGATCATTTTTAAAGGAAAAATATTATCATGGAATTAAATGAAAAATTTTAAAATTGGGTGACTATATAATTTACAATTATAAACAAATTTTTATTTAAGATGACCTTTATAAAAAATTTATAATGTATTTAATCCTATTCCTACCCACAAATATAACATGTACGATAAAATAATCATTTTTAAATACTAATATTTTTATAATATATCTTAGGTCATTCAAACTCATTGGTTATTATTTAACACACCATAAAACATAGTTTTATTTAATAATCTGAGGGTGTTACAATTCTATTACTTTATATATTCAAAATTCTCTTCTGGTGGGACTATCCAATTGAGAGTGTGTGTAGTGGAATTTCCATTTTTTGGGTGTAGTAGATGTAAAAGTCAAATATATGTAGGTATTTCCACACATTTTATTTTTCAATGATTCAAGTACTTCTAACAAAAGATATACCTTATAATCCTATGATCAGGAAATAATGTGATCCTCTAACAAAAAATACACGTGTCACTAACATTTAAATTCATGTATAACTACGACAAGTTCCATATCATTAGTGGGTAATTCTTCTCTTGAAGCCAAAGATTACAATGTCCATATGACACAATGTGATCATCATGAGAAATACAAAAACCTAGACCAACATCAGAAGCATCACATTATACCACATACCCCTTACTAAGATCATTTAAGATCGAAATGGAAGCTGATGTCAGATATTTTTCAACTCATCAAAATAAGTCTAACATTTATCATCTCATGTGAACATCAACCCATTATTATTCTGATAATGAAAAGGTGATATATATTTGGATAAATACGTTTTGAACTGCCAATAGTATCCTCTATAAATTGGAATCTTTCTATATCAAAGATGTTCAATGGATCTACCTATAAAAATTCATCCATCACCTTCTAAGGTTTAAATGGAATTCCACCCTCAGAAATCATGGTCCCTATGAACATCAGTTCTTGGATCCAATAAAATGTATTTCAAAACCCTATAATAGAGTTGGTGACTCCTCAATAATTATGAAACCAAATTCAAATATTTTTCACAATCACAGTTACATATAAAATATCTTCCATAAACAAAATGATGAAAATTTTAAGATACTAATGCAATATATATGTCATGAAGGATAAAAATATTATAGGATCATTATTCAAAACAGAATCCATAAAAATATATTTATATTTGACAAACTAACTCCAAAAAAGTGTTATTTGAAATATAAAACCATTTTAAATAGATTTTTTGATATCTTGATCAATGATTGAAATTTGAAAACCATACCACTCCCATAAATTAATTAAAAAAGTCATCCACATGAGTTAAATTGTACTTATTCTTAACCCTTACCCAATCCATCTTCTGCTAGACCATGCCAAATATAATGTGATAATTCAAGCTTCTTGGAAAATAGTAAGGAGATTCCAAAGGGGGAACACTATAGAGACCAAGAAATGTGTTGACTAGATCATAAAACTAGTTTTTTATATATATATTCTCAAAAGGTGTAATAAAATAAGATTTTATGGTAATTGGTTGTGTACCTGGACATGGTAAATTCTATAATCTACCTCTTTTTCAGAAAAAATACATGAAAATTCATCTAGGAAGAAATTAGGGAAGTTTCTTATATCCATGTTAAGATCTTAGAAAGAGGGAAGATCATTATGATCTACTAAAATACAAGGAAAAAACTCATGAGCTATATCTGGGATGGTCATATAAGAACAAAATTCATAAACAAGTCTCCATAATTCACACAACAGATCCCATCAAAAACAAATAATGAAACCCAATGATGATTGAAAATAATATTATACTGGTGGGAAAAAATCCAATCCATCTCTTTGGTTTCATTTAACAAATCTAGATAAAAATCAATGAAATCTCATACCAACTATTCCCTTTATTCTTTCAAAGTTGTGATTACAACACGTTAAAAAGGTTGTGAGAACCATTTTATTTTTATTCACATCAATAAATGGGTAGATAAAAATGATTTAAAGGCGTATGTATCAAATAAATTAGTTATTATATAATATAAAATAAAAATGGTAAATCTCACTATTTTGGGACCTACATCAACCTCTTCTAGAAACCCATCCACTATATTATGGTTCATCACTCAAGAGGGAAATAGTTGGATGCCTATAGACTTTTAAGAATCTCTATATGAAAAAATAACATGTGAAGATAAATATATATGATCTTAAAAAGTGGTGGTCTTATACTATAATAACAAGTACAAATAGCCTCAGTATCTACATGAATTTCACATTTTCATGGGTGCAGAAAAGGTATGGTTATTGTTACCTACATTATCAAACCTATAACAAGTCAGAAGCACAATACCGACAACGAAAAATAATGAAGGGGAGGATTATAACTAAGAACGTTGTCCACTATAATAACCTAGTTCTTCCATTGAGGTACAAATATTTCTTTTTATGTTGTACTTAAGGAAATGAAGTAAAAGTAGACTTACATGCCATTTATTTTATACCATATACCGTTTAATATGTGTACACACCATGTACTTCCTAGTACACGACATGTAATGGTATGGATATGAGATGTATTGAAAATGTACAGAGGTGGTGTGTAGTTTCTAGTACACATCTTGTACTTTTCTTTTTTGGTTAAATCAGGAAGTTGCATTTATTTCTTGATAATGGACAGAGGGCTCATCCAGGTTTGATGATCAGTATGAAGGAGGACGAATTTCCTTCTGAATCTCCATCTAAAATCTTATTTGATCACCGTCGGGGGAGTTAGAACCCAATCGATAATATCTCGATTACTCATAAGTCATTCTTCATAATTTCATTAAAAGACCTAGTTATCAAATTTTGAGTGATTATACCCATTTTGTAGATCTACCCGATTATTTCTAGAGTTAGAGTTCGACACTGGATGAGGAGAGTTGTACGAATACTAGGTATGTGGTCTTTTTTCCTTTTGCAAATCGTCATGATGTTTATATTTTTCAGAGTGTTTCACTCCCATTTTTAGGGTTTTGAATTATAAATTACCCATATTTTAACATATGGTTGTTTAAGTAAACATATAATTGTTTTCAAGTATTAATTTGGTGGTTTACCTTGATTAAGGCCCACCCCAAGGGTGAGTTTACCTTAGAATGGATGTTTATGGGCATTTGGCTGATGTTGCCTATAAAGAAAGAATTGTTTCACATATTGTTTTATCTAGTGCGAATTACATTTACAATAGAATATAAACTATGTTTACCTGTGATTGAATTGATTACGGGTTTGGGATTAGGGATTTCCTATTTTCCCCATGTTCTGTCTATGCTAGTTTAAGCATGTTTGGAATGTGTTGCTCCAACTATGAACATTCCCATATGAGTTATGTTACGGTAAGGCCTTGTAATGGTTTTGAATACACAATATTATTTTGTTAAATTGTGACCATGTGATTTATTTACGATTACATCCATTTGATATTATAATTCCCATGTGGGGCATTTTATTGAAATTGTTGCAACACGATTTATTGATGTCAATCCATGTCATAGTTTAATTCACATGTTTTTCTTATTATATGATATGTTCCCATGTGAGTTAATATTTTAACATCATGTAATTGTTTAATATACAGTTGGATTCTTGTATGAACTGATTAAAAAGTGTTAATTTGCAATGGTTGAGCTATAGTTTCAGTTAAAATACAAGTTTGGGCTCATGTGACTAGATACACCTTATTGATACCTTGGCTGAACAAGGGTCTCAGTTAAAAGAACATGGATGAGCTCAAGAGTTAATTATATAAAGTTATTGATCGAGCCATGTAAGGGGGTTTATCCCATTTAGGCTTATTGAAAATGTTAAGAAAACCTATGCTCCATTGAGGGATATCTAGGCCATGCTCTATTGGAAGACAACTAAGTGTTTATTTGTCACGAGATGAATTTTTATTACAGAGGGTGTCGTCGAGGCTAGGTCAGACCTCAAGAAATTTATATAATTATAGTAACTTGAATAATTAAATTGAAAACATATGACTCCTCTTCCAATCCGAAGAACAATATTGGATTTTTTTTCTTCACTTATATTTTTTAAATTGTATTCTGAGACATCTGTAGTGATTGATTTTGAGTACCTACTATTTACTGATTTTATAATTATACTCTACCTATTATATATACATATATACACACTAATGTATTGGTAATGAAATTGGGTGGTTTCATACATGAATTTAGTCTCACAGCCTCTTTGTGTCAGGATTTTGGGCCCAAACAGATTATATGATTTCAAGTGTTGATTAGGGAAACAGTCATGCTACATGTATTTGATGTGTTGCATAGGAGTAGGAGAGCATGGGATCTTACTGAGGCATGAAATTATTCATAGCTTCCTTTGTTTATTTTTTTATTCTGGAACTTATATGGTGGATTAATATAGTGTACCTATTTCGTATTTTTTCTTAGATCATAGCTTGTTGTGTCATCCTTTATATGTAATCATTCTTGGTTTTTTATCTTATCACACTTCCACTATTTATTTAACTTGTATGTTTTTTAATGTTTCTGATGTTGTATTATTATTGATTCTATTTTGTTACACTCTTTCAACAAGAACATACATTCCCCGCTATCACACCTAGGCCCTCACTACTAAACAGAAGCCTCTTGCATTTGGGAAAATGTGCGTGATTTCATGTGGCCATCTAGGTATGTGGAACCAGTTGAGTGGCATCTGAATCTATATCATTTAAGAGTGGTAACAGACAAAGGTTTTTTCTTTTCTGGAATGCATTATTTTCTGGTGACAATAGGAAGTGATAGAAATAAAATAGAATTTGGTGTTAAACTGTTCTTGGGAGTAGCTACCCACGTATAAGGAAAATAAAAATTGCATCTAATTGAATTGTGGTTTTTGGATTTTGAGCTATTATAGTTGATTCAATTTCACCATTGTGTGACACACATGTTTCTTTCTATTGTTGTTGATATCATTATGGTTCTATATTGTTTCAAACTAATTAGATGAGGGTATTTCCATTCAACATGTTGGAAATTGTTAGAAATCATATGACATGCATTCTTCACATTCTATTTAGAGATTATTACTGATTTTATTATGATGCGATAGATTGCATGATATATATTCATGTTTTTTTGATAGGTATCATCAAAGATATGTCAGCAATTTTTAAAGGTGTACAACTACATGTTAGGGTCGAATTGGATGGACGCCAAACATTGGTCTCGGGGGAGTATGGCCATCTTAGATTAAATTTTTTTGGATCATGTTTCATCTATGGGATATTGATTTTGTTTTTATATTCATGTGGATGAAAATATTTGATTATTAGGGATTATGGACCCCCATGGATTGTAATTTGTCACATCATTGCTTTATTTCATAAAAACAGGGTTTTTGGAGATGTTTCTGAGGCTAACTGCTCAAAAACCTAGAAAACACAGTGTGTGATGCTATGAACACAAGCCATGTATTCTGCTGTTTGGGAAGATAGAACATTTCTTATGTACCCTCCGTGTACTCAGAATACACATTATGTGTTAATTGCCCGTGTGTTCGACCCTATGAGGGAGAACATGCGTTTTGGATTTTGGTTAATTCATGTTGTGTACTATAGATACACACCATTTATATTTACATAGGTATACCCAATGTCACTATGTAATTGTGGAAGAAAGTGGATAATAAGGAGAACTTGAGTACACTCCCTGAGTCGAGCTGACATGCGATGTACCTTGGATGTTTACATTACTAGGCCAGCGGGAGTACACGACTATGTAAGAACTTGAAGGTATATGTCCTGTGTGGTTTCTACACACCATGTACTTCGTTTTCAGTACCATGTAAGGGTCATTTCTTATTTTATCCACCTTTTTTAGTTTTGGACATAGGAGAAGTCTTTTCTGAGTAGTTTTCCATTTTTATTGCAATGGTGAAACATGTGGAGCATTGTGAGGAATCTTATTGGGTGTTTTAGGGATTATTTCTTAATAAATAAGTTCTTCCCCTAGTTACTATTTTCAGGTTTAACTTAAGATTAATCATGGGATGAATGTCTGGTTGGGTGTTTGGACCAACATAGTTAAGACCTGTGATCTGGGATGAGTTGTGAGCTATCTCTCATGACCTATAATTTTAGGACATCTCCCATGCGAGATGTCTCTTTCGGGCCTATAAGTTCATGATGTAGGTTGATATCAAGGTTTTTTAAATGATTCCCCAACATATGTTTCATCGTAAAGAAACCCATGTAGGATGTATCTATCTTTTATTTAGTTACCCAGGATCTCATGAGGTATGCCTTTCTTACATGTTGTTCTAGGCAGTCCCTAGTAGGATCTCTCTTTTGGGTACCATTTTTTATCATCCATGTAGTAGTATGCCTATATTTTATATCTTTCTAGTATCCCATGTATGATTCCCCCCTAACTTTTTTAGATAAGTATCCTATATATGATGCCTTCTCTCGTGTTACCTAGAAGATCCAGAGTAGGATGCCTCTCACTTTTATGACACTTATTCTTCGTAATGGGCTAGAATGTGGTATATCCTTCTAATGTTGGTACCACCTAGTTTTCATTTTACCTTGTATGATATTTGAGTCTTTAAAGAGAACAAACTTTTTCAAATGGTTGATCACTTTATCTTGAACGTTGATATGGGAATGATCATTGGGGAATCCTCGGTTCAGTAGGTTGAACATTCCTCGAGCGTGGTCAGCTTCTTAGGAGGTTGTGTGAACCTATCTCTTTATAAGTGATGGGAGAGTTGGTATGTTTTCATCTCTATAAATGGTTTTGTTGGTGGTGTGATTTTGAAATAGTTATTAAGTGTTCCATCTAGATCTAGGATGCATTGTGTGGACAACCTATGAATAGTACCCAAAATGTTTCATTTGTTAATGATAAATCGATGTAGTATATGCTAACATATGTGAAAATATTTGAGTGTTAACTATTAAAAATGAGTCATTGAGTTCAGTTAAAATATTGATCTTGAATCTACTGTGTTTGTCCTTAGTTATCTCTATAGTAGAGTGACTTGAATGTCTTAGAACCATTATCATCCAACTTATTAGGAGGAGTTTCTATGAGTCAATTTTTTTGACACGCTGGTCATTTTGATTTTGTCATTCATTTCTAGCGATATGATGTGGTGATCATTGTTGGTGGAATGACACAAGTGCATTTAGTTTTGTTCTGAACTCATGTGTTTGAGAGCAGTTGTTCCTTCTTCTTGATGTTAAAGACACTCCATGGTTGTGTGCATCACCTTAGTTTTGTTTAAATGTGTTCTTCCATGTAGGTGTATCGCAATCAATGACTATTCATAAATGGTCATTTATACTTGAATTCCTTCTAGAGTAGTGATTTTAGATTCATGTTGTTTCATTCTATCTATTTGTGTAGTCCTTCTGTGGCTATGGTGATCATGAGTGGACCATGGTTATTATGTGTAAGATTTTACAAAAATGCATTGGGGAAATGGGGTTGTGGTTAGTTAATTGATGATGCGTCGGAAAGTGAATGCGGGTTTATTTTAAGAGGTTGACCAATAGTGGTTCGGCTATCATTTTTGGGTGATCCTTGAAATCCTCTTTGTGTGATCTTTCTTAAGATATGAGCTTGTCCCCTATCCTCACATCATCCTCGATACACTAAGAGAGTATCGGTTATACGTCGTTCTACATTTGACGGTCATTGTTCTAGTTTGTGATCTCCTTCTGTGTTTTTTGTTCGATTCCTGGTATTGGTTTGTCTTGGTTAATCCTGAGTGATACTTAGATTTTTGTGTAG
The DNA here is from genome assembly GCA_963277665.1 of Viscum album. Classification (NCBI taxonomy): domain Eukaryota; kingdom Viridiplantae; phylum Streptophyta; class Magnoliopsida; order Santalales; family Viscaceae; genus Viscum; species Viscum album. The sequence goes on along the minus strand of OY728166.1, from coordinate 1,363,852,538 downwards.
GAACTCCTTGGGAAGACTCTTGATGCCTACTAGTTTCTTTTACATGACCTCCATGAGGATTCCCATCTCCATTCAGCCAATGTTCATATGTGTACCATTTGCCTTGTATCAATTTCTCACTTGTAATGGGGAGTATGATCTATCTTATTGAGTTCCTCAGATTCCGAGTTGATGAATATGAGGTGATATCAGACTTATAGTTGGTCTCAGATGTGATTCTTCATAATGGGTAATGATTCCAGTGGAATATATCTAGTTTTTTCCTTTATTAATGGTATGGAATTACCCACTTTTTTTTATGATAAGTGGATTTTTTGACAGGGGAGCATCATCGAGAGATAGGTATGGGCATCCGTGAATATGTTCTTGGTGGATGCATGGTGCCTTAGGAGAACAATTTATGCCTGGTTTCAACACACTGACCCCTTAAGTCGAGAATTTCTAAGATAAGTCATTCTGTGATTGTTTGACTCATTATACTTATTGTAACTCATGTATGAATTGATTTTTCAATTTTAAACACTCCACCAATTTATGTTGGGTGTGGTGTGAAGGTCTATTATGTCATTACTTGGAATATTGTGTGACTGGTTTTATTAAGGTCGATCGAGGTTCGACCGTTCCTTGCATTGAGGTTCTTGTTATGACGATGATGTGTTCAGGTTTACCTAGTTAATGAAAAACATTCTAGAAGTGTCTCTAGAATTCTCAGGGGCATGTTTTGTGGAGTTTTCCCATGGTGAAGGTTTCATGTTAATGATTTTGTGTGAGATATTATTGATATGATCACAAAGGTTACACTCTTCTTACCAATCACAGAAACCATCAGTGTTGATGAGCTTGAGAGGTTATACATCTTTAAGATTGTACAACTAAAAGGGTTCCATAATATATCGTTTAATAGAGGAATGGTTGTTTTAATTCTCATTTTTTTAAGGGATATAGAGGGAACTTGATATACAGGTGTTTCTAGTCACAACTTACAGCTGCCAGATGGATAGCCAGTCAGAACACACGAATCAGGTGCTGGAAGAAATACTTCGGGCTTGGGTCCTAAATTTCAAAGGTTCTTTGGAGATACACATACCCTTGTTTTAGTTTTAATATAATTATATCCTTATGGATATGTTTCATATTGCACCATATTGGGCTTTGTAGGATAGAACATTCTGATCACCCCTCTATTTTCTTGAGGTAGGAGATACAACTATGCTGGGACATTGTTCTATCCAGGACACCAATCAAGAGGTTAAGCTGCTTCAAAAGTTGGTGTCTAATGTGTATTATTTTCATATATCTTATGATTATGACCACATATGACTTCTAGAGTTCAATTTCAGGGATCTGATTTTCTTATGTGTTTCACTAAGGTTGGGACACCAGAGGATTTGAAGATTTGGTAAGCTTTGGCTTACATACATCGGGTAATTCCGGATTTTGGTAATAGTCATTATAGTTGTCTAATGGTTGTAGTTTCCTTAGAGACACAAGGATATGCATTAGATCTTCAATGATTCTTAGTTGTGGAATTACCTTTTCCACCCGTCTCCAGTTTTTTAACCTGAGGAGGTTGAGTTTCAAGAAGATGCATACTTTGAGAAGCATCCTTTTTGTATTGTGGATCATATCATGAACATTATCCATTAGAGGATTATTTCTTATGTATAGGTGCTATGGATTCACAGTTGAGTTTGGGATGATACCATGGAGAGGGAGACTGATTTACGATCACAATGGCCTTATTTGTTCTCTGTTTTTTCTTTACCACCCATGGAAATGAAACTCAGGGATGAATTTTTTCAGGGGACGAAGTTTGTAAGAACCTAGTTATTCCTTTGATGTAAAATTATTTCTTTTACAGTTTAATATAAGGAATTTAATAGGAAAATACTTATATCCCATGTATTGTAAAGAACAAATCGTGTAATATGGGTATACACCATGTACTTCCCAGTAAACGGTGTGTAATGGTCGGTCGAGGACCTGTATGAAAACTGTACAGACATTGTGTCTAGTTTCCAGTACACATTGTGTACATTTAATTTCTAAATCGAGAAGTAGAACCATTTTTTGAGAGCAGACATAGAGATCATCCATGTTTGATGGGAAGAGCCCTAGAAGAAGAATTTCCTCCTAAATCTTTTTTTGAACGCCGATTTGATCATTGTTGAAGGAATTTTAACCCAATTGGTTTTTTCTTGATTTTACTTGATATGTTCTTCCAGATTCCTTCTCTTAAACTTGCTATCTAAGGTTTAGAATTTATACCAATTTTTTAGTTTTATCCCATTGAATCTCGAATAAGAGGGTGACATTGGGTGAGGATACTTGTACGACAATGAGGTAGGTGGTATTTTGACATTCACAAATTTTCATGATGTTTATATATTCCAGAGTGTCGCACACCAATTTTTTGGATGTAACATGATTTATAAATTCTTCTTATTGTTTCATATTGGAGTTTATTCAATTGAATATTTTTTTTAAAGCATGATTTAGGTTTTTACCCTGCTCAAGGGTCACCTCATGGGTACGTTTTCCTCGAAATGACAATTTATGCTCGTTTGGCCGGGGTTGCCTATGATTCTTTCCTTATTTCCATTATTGGGTTGTCATGTATGAATTAAATTTATAATGGAATTGAAATTTTAATAAATTGGGATTAAATTTATTAGGTATTGGTATTTGTGATTTCCCCTTTTCCATGCGTTATGCATATGCCTATTTGAGAATGTTTGGAATGTTTTGCTCCAACTGTGAACCTGCCCACATGAGTTAGGTTACGCATAAGCCTTGTAATAGTATAGATTACATAATAAGATTCATATTTAAGTTGTTACCATGTGATTTATTTATGATTAAATCCATGTGATAATTTAATTCCCATGTATTTCTTTGTATATGCATTGTTCCCACGTGAGTTATTGATGTTAACCCATGAGATTATTTAATTCACATGTGTTTATTGTTATATGATATGTTCCCATGCTAGTTAATATGTTATATCCAGGTAATAGTTTCATTTACATGTGGATGCTTATATTAGATGATTAATAATGATTAATTAACAATGGGGAGCTATAGTCTCAATTAAAAGACAAGGTTGGGATCATGTGACTAATTTCACCTTATGTATACCATTATTGAATGAGGGTCTCGATTAAAAGACCATTGGTGATCCCAAGAGTGAATTATATATGTATTATGAGATAACCATGTTAGTTTAGTCGGGATCAGTAAATATGAATTAAATTTCCAAGCAAACGTAAAATGCATTTATTGATACCTTGCTCAGGAACTATTTGTAAAATGATTAAGTAGTTATATGACACAATCTGAATGTTGGTTATTAGGGGGGTCGTAGGTCATAGGATGGACCATGAGACTTTTATATAATTCAATGAACATGAATAATGAAATGGATGACTTATGAAGTGACTTTCATGCCAATGCACAATTATGGATTTGTTCTTCACTTTTATTTATTTACATTTTCTTCTAAGAGATATGTGGTGCTTTCTTTTGAGTATCCATTATTTACTACTTTCACTATTGTACACTTATTTCTATATATACATCCACTGGAAGATTGGAACCGACCTAGGGTGGTTTCCAACTGAGATTTAGTCTTACAACCTGTTTGATAATGCTTTTCGTACAAAATAGATTATATGTTTGAAAATGTTGATCTGGGAAGGCGCCCTACTACAGATACTTGATGTGCTACTTAGAGAACCATACAATGAGATAGATTGGTGTCTTGTGATTATTCCTAGATTATTTAGTTTCATTAATTAGTTTGGAACTTATTTTATGGATTAAAATAGTGTACCTATTTTGGCTGTTTTTATAGAACATAGAATGCTTTATCATCTTGTGTATAAAATGATGCTTAGTTATTTATCTTATCAGTCTTTAACTTTTTATTTCAGTTTTATGATTATTATTATTTCAATTATTGTATTATTCTTGATTCTGTTGTGGGAAACTCTACCAATGAGGGAATATTTTCTGCACTATCACTCCTAGGCCTTCGCTACTAGTCATCAAGATCTAGATTTTGGGGAAATGCATTTGAAGACACGTAGCCAACTGGTTACGAGGTTCCAGTTGAGTTGAATCCATATCTAGTATGTTACATCCACCACCCCTTTTATTACCATATTACATTATATTCTTCCCATTAACACCACTAAAATTACTAGTGGGTGGAAGATAATATTGAAAATAGAAAATTTTGCATATCATGTTTATCTCTTCTACTACGACCCTAAATATCATATAATTAAAGATGGTAATATTTAAAATATAACCCTATAGTAATATACCTATTAATAAACCCAATAGGTATTTGAAATATATAAGTTAGTCATTATTCCCTACCCTTAGAGAAAAATGAATAATATTTACAAAAATATTAGTGTATTCGAACAAGGAACAATCTACTGGCTATAGGGAGAGGAAGTCCAGATATTTTTTCATCATTACAAACTCTAGTGTAATCTATTGATGGAATATAGTCTTTAAATCCTTCCAATACATTCCAATATGTCAATCCACATATACAACGGAATACCACCACCACATTCTAGAAACCTTGAGCCTGAAAATAACTGACTTCTCCTTTATAGACTCATGTGTATCTAAGAAGTTGAAGACACAATTGATCTTGTATAAGAATTCGTTTTACCATAGTGGTTAATTAATACATATAAAGGATAATATATTCTCACAGAAAAAATATCAAGAATGATAATAGTATCCCCTAGCTCCAGACTTCACATCAAAAACTATGTTCTGACTGGTGGTACATTCTATTTCACGATGTGTACTAGATGATTTATAAAATTGACAATATTTTCATCTAGTGGTGTTTTCCCATTGGTATTATCTATCACTGAACCCTCCTACGGAAACAATGAATAAATCTCAGAGGTATGTTATGACACAAAAACGATAGTTGAAAAAATGTATTCAGTCTGATATTCTCAATTTAAATTAGGACACCGAAAGAACAAACATTGTTAAAGAAAAAACACTATATAGGAGACACACACTCAAAAATCTTATGGTAACTTGAGGATCATCATCGAATTCTCGAGCAAGTATCTCACCTCATCCTACCTTTAATGTATTGAAAATCATATTTCTTGTCTACTAACATCTCATGACTGAGTAAACAATAATAAAATTCTAATTTGTAGTCAATTATACTATGATACCCTCAAAGAATTATTACCTAAACCAATTTTATAATAACCAAAAGAGAATTTTAGATCCCCATGGGATGTAAACTAACAATGGGGAATAAAAATAAAATTAAAGGTAACACTTTTACCTATCCCCAAATACGATATGTAGAATATATATACAATGAAGAAATCATTATGAAGAACTATTCCATGAAATATAATAAACTGCAGTAGTGATAAAACTTTAGATCAAGCGATTAAAACCATTGGAATTTACATCAAATAAAAATGGAAACCCAAATCAAGAAACAAAAACTCTTTGATACGATAGATGTGACCCATCATCTCACCACCAACTACCCATACTCATTAAATGAGAACATCATTTCCTAACTATGACAACTTTCATTTTCCTACATCAAAATATAGTGCAAGGTCTATACCCCCACTGAAGTGTTGTATATTGTTTGAGATAAACAGGATCAATTTCATCCCACATAGGTGTTCCATATCAAGTCACTATATTCTATTATAAATATTCTCTATTTAAAAAAATTTTCATAATAAAAATAAAAATGATTATATCTTATAATAATTTTAAACATCTCACTTTTTCCATAGTTCTAAAATAAATCAATTTAGATCTATTTCAAGTCATAATTTACACTATTAATTTCATTAATGAGAATAATCATATCATATCCATATGGTAAAAACCCAATGAAAATGGTAAAAAATTCAATGATAACTTATGGTTAGGCTATCAAGGTCACTCACACAATAATATGACCAGAGGACAATACATGTCCCTAAAATCCTTGCATCGAGGTATATGGAATAGATAATTACCTTCAAAAGTGACCCTATTAACCATTTTAATCATATCAGGGAGAAAAAAACATATCATTCTAGTAATGGATGACAATCATAGAAAATATACACCCTTACATTACTAAAATTCCATCTCGGCTTCTATTCCTTCAAATTAAGTACCCAAGACTCTAATTTTCTATATTTTATATTATTTCAAGGTAATTAAAAATTTCATCAAATTTTTTTAGAAATCCTATTTCCATAAAAACATTTGTTGATAATGAAATTTATTTTACAAAAAAAAAAGAAGAAATTTTTTTTTAAAATCCCTAAATACATAGAAAAATCAATCAATCATGTATCACTCTATATTATTGATAAAACAGTTTATAATCCAAGAGCTTTATGGTTCCACTATTATAGTAAAGATATGTAAAAACCCACCTCAAACACCTTTCATGGACCATATATGATGGGATCAACAAATGGGAAGGAATTAATAACATCAAATGGATTTCCTAATATTGAATCTAATTTGATTGCATGGAGTTCTATAAACAAAAAGGGTCAAAATAATAGATATAATTACATATACAATGAGAGACCTACATGCCACACCACAAAAAACTAATGGACTAGCCCTAGGATGAATATCAGCCAATGGATCTAGTTGGGATCAAATTATAATCATCACGTGATCACCAATAACCCAACTAAATTCTAGCACCATTCCCATAGAACAAACACATGATGAAAAATGAATGGATAATGAAAAACAAACCAATAGAATATAAACAAACCGCGTTAAAGATAAATGAGACAAATAGAGTGTTCTAGAAGGAAATTAACCACCCATAATTACCAAGTGGGGACATAGATTTCATGAAATATATTATGAAACTGAATAGAACTATGTTTTAGGATTACAAAATAGAAAAATATAGAGTTCATGAATGATTCGCCACATGAATATCCTATTCCATTTCTAAATTTCATGTCTTCCATGTATGAAAAAAAGGATTATCCTTGGGTTAAATGAATCCAAAAAAAAATATTCATAGCCAGAACATGATTCCAATAATTAAAATTTTTCATGATTTGAAATAAATCCATGGTATCTACGAACTAATATATTCACTTTGTGAATTACATTCATAAAATAAAATTTCCCTTCATATGAAACCTAGTCTAGGATTCAGATGTAAACAACAACCAAAACCCATATCCATTAAAAAATAAGAACAATATCCTTAAACTTGAAAAAATTAAACCCTTTTCTAGGATCTTAAAAAAACTATAATTTTTTCTTATCAATTTTTTAGAATATCTAGATGGTTTCTCTTAGAGGATTTGTTAAATTTCTCAGTGATTGAGAATTGTAATCTATCTTCTTTTTTATGGTTATAAACCAAGATGATTATTATTACCACACTAAATAATAAAGAAACATGTATTTCTTATAGTGTTGTTGGTACATAGACACATATCCATTACATGATCATTAGATGTGTCCCAATATAGGTGATACTAGTAAAAAAATGTAAGTCTCTCTTTAATTCATTTATGATTCATATTATTTTTGTGGGAGATGATAATTCTGATTAAAAGTGTAAAAAAATATTTAGTAAATGTTATATTGATGAAATAAATATACCTAGATTCATTCCCCACCATGGTAAATATATTTATATTTGTTGAGTTCAATATTATACAGGATTAAATTGATTAGTTTTTTAAATATATTTTATTTCCACCTAATCAATATCATCAAACCATGTTGATATGTAACAATTTTTTCAACTCATAGATTGTGTCAATACCCTAAATTCAAAAGGGATCATTATTTTTGAAACTCTATTTTTCCACATGAATGAAAAGGGGACAAAGAAACATACCATATAGAGAAGAGAATATGAGATGAAAAGAAGAAAAAGTACCATGAAAGCCTTCGAAGGCCATTCTACCAGGTACCCCAAAGCACAATCATCATACAATGTACTTATGTTTCATCCTGTGTGGTCAGCCTGAGCGAGACACCTGAGTGAGATGAACCCTTAAACCAATGTCCTATATTTTTAAATAAATAGGACCACGAGGTTTTTATTTTATGGATGAAATTTCCTGAATCTAAAATCACCATATTCCTTCTCTAAACACCTCTTAAAACTTCAAGGTAGATTTATAAAACCTAAATAATAGGGGAATAATGGGATAGAGTGAAACAAAATTCTTCCAAGGGTTTTAATTAAATGATACATGCATGATACACTCACTCACCCTGCTGTTATTGAACAGTAGTGTGAGGTCCCCTTCATAAACTGGAGACCTTCATGATCCACATTTGGGAATAGATATGGATACCCATGATTTATTGATCATGGTATCTCCCAATTGCAGTTTCTTGAGTGATACATCACCAAACAACCTCCATCTCACCTATGCCTACCTACATAGAGCACCCCTATGCAAGCATTCCTTGGCTCGCCAAAGCCTGCCTACGTGAACCCCCATAATTTACACTAACCTCTATCCTATTCAGTCCATTCATCAATACTACTGAAATCAATCCACGGTATGGTATCTCCTCCATTGGATCCATTTCTAGAAATAAACCAAGGGGAAACCCCCACTAAAACTGCCAAACTTGCACAACCATGGAGAGAGGCACACCATCATGTCCCCAATATAAGAGTCTATTCCTACAGTAAGAGGTTTCAGGAACATGTACAATTGGCCAGTTAGGGTCCTTAAGATGCATGTGAGTTTATATCACCTTGGTCACATGGATACCTACCCAAGGGATAGTGTTAAGAAGTTCTTTCTATTAGATACAAGGGTATGGATCATGTCATACCCTTCTATTCTCAAAGACATAGAGCCTCCAGTTCCTAGTGGTTAGAGTAATCATTAAATTTTATCTTCCATACAACATGTTATCAGATCCTCTTACCGCCATATGGGACCAGTTTTATAGCACCCTTCAGGTAGTAATCCCCTATTATTTCATGCATGAGGTTTTAATGTTTCTACTCTCTACCTCTAAGCCATTGGGTCCAAGAATGAATTTGAACCACATTACTCTCTCCTCTCTCCTACTTCCTCTTTCCTCTTTTTTCATACACTAGACCCATTCTAGGGTAATGTGAATAGATGGGTGTCTTTTACCCTCATCATCTAAAACCTTCACCCAATCCTCGTCCACCATTAGAGGAGGAGAATTGTGTTTTATTCGAGATATTTTTCTTCCTCCTTGTCCATAAATTTCAAGAGTGACTCATCATGAATATTGTGGACACAAAGGATAGGCACGATTGTGAAATCCAAACACTTTTATATATCTTATGGTAGTGGATAATCTGTTAAATTTTATTCTCACATTCCTTAATTGTGATTCTATAGGAATTAGTCCTCAATGATAAGTATCGAACTAAGGGAATAAAGGATCATGTGGTTTCCAAAATCTTTTATTTCTTCTTGTTTATCACATAGATCATGACTCAATTATGATTAAATTTTGATGGTGGTCGTGATATCCACATGATCCCAAAACCTTTGGGAAACCTCCTCCATATTAAGCCCCATTTTCACCCCATTTACATGGGAAGCATTAGTGTGTAATCCGTATATATTGTACTATAATAACTATGATTCCTATTTTAATTAGGATACATAGGATGAGCACCTAGGGTACATGTTCAAAAAAAATCCTCATTATGATTAATAATTAAAAAATGCCTCAAAATCAACATATGTTGATATTTCCCTCTTTGTCAAGTCTATAAGGAATCCTTTTCAGGTGTAAACCCCAATTTAATCTTCTCATCAAGACATTATCTACTATGAGAAAAACCTTAGGGCCTCCATTTTCATGGATTCTTACAACTAAACAATGTGGACTTTAATTCCCCTTTAAATGGGATATGTATGAAGATTCCATGAGGTCCAAACCCAACACCATGAATCAATGGTGTTCTCTCCGGGCCAAATTCCAGGTGTAATTATTATTCCATTTGGGAATATATTTTCCTTCAAGGTTAACTAGGTCACTTCGGCTTATGTCCTAGATTATACATTGAATAGGAACCTTCCTTTTATATGTCCTTCACCCATGATGTAAAACAGTACAGTTAGTACATCATCACATGACCATAAAAGGTAAGATTTTCCTTATTAAGTGGTACCAAACTATATGAGTTCTTACTCTTTCAGAAAAATATATAGGAATCCCATTCAGTGGTCTAACCCCATCACAAGAATATCTATCATCTCCCTGGATGATGATAGACACCATATCTCCCCACTATGTGGCTCGAAAACTAGCATCATCATAATAATGATGAATGAATTTCTATCCAGCATATAAGGGGATACCATCAGTGGAAGACCTCAGATACATAAATATAACTAAATTAATCAAGAACCTCTAATACTTACATATGATTAAAAATTCCTTACATGATAGTTATTGGTTGTTAATTCATGGTTGGACATTAACGTACTTGGGAATTAATAAAGGATTCATGAACATGCCTTAAATCTGTAAGAGACTCTTATAGTATGAAATAAATCCCCCCAAAAGGGTTTGATGATCCTGAACTCCAATCTTATTTACCAACATGAGTTCTTAAGCATTATTGGAAAAAATTTAACACCCCAAGCTTCCACGGTATGCTTCTCATTCAATAATGCAGTAGCTTGCATTGTACGCAAGTTCGAGATTCTAACACACCGCAACCAATCAAAGTAGTCGTTATGAATAGTAATACCCACTTTTTAAAATTTTATAAATTTTATTATTCAAATGGGACTTAATTTTTGGATTTGGAATATCGAAATTAGCCTCAGTTAAATTTTTGGTATTTTACTGAGAACATACAATTTTCGATGAATAGTGAAAAATACTTAATTTTTTTTTAATCAAAATAATTTATAGTGATAAATTATACTATTGAATGGTTTGAAAGTATAATTAGAATATAATTTTACAATTTTATCCAATGTTGGTCATTATAATTATTTTCACTTTGAAATTGGACATAAACAATTGTCAATATTTTGATTGATATTATTTCTTAAAAACACGCTATTTGTTTTGACAATGGAAATTAATTATAAAACCAATTAGTGCAACTTATATGTTATAAATTTTGTAAAATAGACATCATTTTTGAATTCGGAATACCAATTATATCTTAGGTTGAATTTTTGGTATTGTTCTGAAAAACTTTAATTTTTGATGAATAGTGAAACCACATAGTGGTAGTTAAAAAAATTGATTTTTCGTTTAAATGAAACATTACCGCTTCTATGAATTGAATTTAAAAAATATTAAATACATGGTTTTAATTTGTAGGTAAAATATGGTTCTATGAGATGAATATGATTTTTGGTGAATAGAAACTTTTGAGTTTTATTAACCGCGATTAGAGGTAATTAGGGCAATTTAAGGTAAAAATGATATTATAAAAATATAAAAAATTCTTGAAACGTGTCCTAATCTTATTGGATGAGTGATGACCGACCAAGACAAACCATGAGATGATTTTTTGGACCCCATGAAGCTACATGGGTAAGATAATGGCATTAATACATTTTATTTAAAGTAAAAATAAAAATGTCACAAACATGTATTGTTTTACTAAAACATTTTTTAAAAGTGGTTATAAAAGTTATAATATAGACTATAAATATTCATTGGAATGATAAAACTATTTCCTACATCATGGTAATTTTTTTATAATTTTTATACATTAAATAAATAAATTTATTTATGACACCATGATGATGCAGTGATTACCTCATTAATAAACTATTTAAATGAAATGAAAATATAAGGTAAAATATAAGACTCACACTTGTCAAATACCTATTTAATGGGTGGATTTCTAAACCTTATCACCTTATCTTCTAAATATATCATTTTGGGACCTTTATAATCCAAAAACCATTTTATTATAAAATAATATTTTCAATCTTTCCAAAAGAGCCCCTCCTCTCCTCTTATAAAAGCCCCCCACCTATACCACCTTATTCACACCATCAAAACCATTTGTATTGGCCAAATTCTACCCAAATACCCTCTCAAATTTCATCCCTTCATCCTATAAGCCATACCTTAGGCAGAAGGCACTTCAAGAATTCTTTTGGTTCAAACCAAAGGGAGTTACCCAAACTAAAGGTAATGATTTCTCTTAACTCCTTTTCTTTTATTTTACTTCTACAACCCCTAAACTCTTTTTATTATTTTCATTTGAAAAAACACTAGTATCATAAATATAATTGTATGTTGTTATTAGAAGGATTCAAACTACACTTACACACACCTCCATCTAATTGTTAAAAAACATACTGTTTCTGTGGGTGACGAATTACTACCTCATGAAACGATGATTGTTCAATCTTATTTTTACACCGCTCATGGTGGCCATTAAGATGTAACTATATTTATATATTATATATATTATGTTTATGTTTTCCTTATGTTTCTGTATTTTTCCTTTATGGCATACCTTTATGATTTCCATTATGGGTAAACGCGATAATTTCATTTTAGGAAGTGCGGACTACTGCCCCCTCAAAGTGATTTGAATCGTTAATGCCATATGTGGGACGTATAAAGGATGGAGTTAATGATATTATATATCATAATATACTGGAATTATAATATAACTTTATATAATTATGATTTCATTCCATTAAATATGAAATAGAAATGAAGGTAGAGTTCATGCGTACGTACGTCTTACCATCTCCATGAACGGTGCATTTCTTTTATTACCTCTAAATGTAATGTAATATCATAAATGCATGTATATACTGGATATATATGATATATATGATATCTACATCATGAATATAATTCTGGTGATAATGCATATTTTACCACACAAACAACTTGTAATTAAAAGAAGTTTATTTTTGACTCAATTACCATGGATCGACAGAAAGAAGGTTATTAAATTAAATGATTACATAATGTTCATAACATGTTAATAAGTTATGTAAAAGGAATAATGAAAATGAAAAAGGTTCTTAAGAAAATATATATTAACTATAGTTTATTATTCAGGAGATTAAATAACGATCGAGTCATGTCAGAAATGAGGTAAGGGACTTTGTCTCAATCTCCTTTCATTGAGGTATATTTTGTTTTAATACAAGTCATTCATTTATACAGTGTATAAACCCCCATTGACATTTAAATTCATTAAAATTCATTCATTTTATATGAATCATTCTACTAAACAACAAAAGGAATTTTTTTGTCTTACGTATGCGGCGATAATGACTTCCCCGCCACCGTGACCATTATTTGAGTTTCAGCTTCCTCTACAAGCCATAACTTTTTTTAAATGAAAAATAAATAACATGTTTTACTTTTCTTTTATTTTGGTATTGAAAATCGTTTTGATAATGTTTTGATTATATAAATGTTTTGTATTGATATCTTTTGATTGAAATGTGGAAATGTAATGTTTCCTTTATGCATGTTTTAAGTGATACGATTATGTTATGGTACTGGGAATTGTTTATGATAGGTTTAAACCTTTTCATATATGGAATTCACTGGACATAGTAAGTGACAGGTGGGGCCCACTATATCTCCTTAATGCATCGGTAGGTCTCATGAGAAAAACTAGTGTCTTGGCACAAGGCCTTGACAAAATCTTATTTTTAGTCTTGGCATATGGCCTTGACTAATGTTGTTATGATAGTCTGGAATTATACATTCCATCATTATGAAAGTGTTTATTGATATTTCATGTGAATATTCGACTAGTAGAATATCCATGTGAATAAGTAAATGGTGATATTTTATTTTATTTTTTCCAAGTTATTCTGAAGTTCAAGTTTAAAAGGACTTTGTTTTAGTTATACAATTTCCTTAAATGTATATGATTGTTTATGAAATCTTATGCTATATTTTTATCCTTATTGAACGTCTGAGCTCACGCATTTCTATGTTTTATTATTCCCAGGATGTGAAGAAGTGTATTATGATTGAACAGTAGGTATATTCTAATGGATAATTGTGTTTAAAAGGGACAAGATATTGTTGTTGTTTTTATTTCATGATGTAATGTAGAACTTATGAATGTATCTAGTGTATCAAGGCTGATAAAGTAAACAGTCTTTAGAGACTGGATCTTTTATGATCATTCCAATGTTATGTAATAATGCACTGAATCTAGGTAACTAGGGTCAGGGAATTATAGTTGGTATCAGAGGCAGTTTAGTACTACCCATAGAAGCTAGATTTAGATAAACTCTGATTAGATCACATAGCCCTAAGATAAACTTTGAGGATTTGTATAGAATAGCATCCTATAATTTTGGTAAAGTATATATTTTTTGTATTTTCTGAGAAATACATCCCTGTCTAGATACGAGTAGGTAGAGGCGGCTCTGGCACAGATGTACCAAGGGGTAAAACCTAAAAACGCCGCTTTGAGCTAGACTCGAATGGGAACTGGTGCACGACAACGGGCCTTACTGCACTATTGGTTACGACACTCCATGGGCATATGCTTAGGATAATTCTTTTTTTTTCTTTAAAAACCATTATTAAGGGTTTATGAGTATAAACATCCTCAAATAAAACATTTTTTATATGATTATGTATTATATCCATAAATAGTTCAATTTATGTTAAGTGTTTTACAAATATCGAATTATGTATTTTTGATTCGTGAACTGATATAGTTTATTCCAATGTTTAGAAATGTCTCTTAGTGGAAGGAATGGAAACCATATTAATGCAGGAACTCCATATAGGGATTTCCCTCCTACTCAAGATAATTATAGTGGAGCTGGTTATACAACTTGTGCTGATCAGCTAATCACCATACTGGGAAAACTCACTCATGTTATGAATAATAACCTTAATCATATGGAGAACCTTGATCCGCAATGTGGAGGATCAATGTTAGACTGATTCATGAGGCCATAACCACCAACATTTAATGGGGGTAAAAATCCATTAGTATCTGAGCAGTGGATAAATTTCCCTAGAGAAAATATTTCAGGCTTTAGGGAGTAGTGAAATGGAAAAAGTTGTCATGGAAGTTTACCACCTCACTGGAGATTCTGATCAATGGTGTTCATTGATTCAAAATAAAAAGGAAGATGAAGAAGTATCATGTATGGAATGGAGAGAGTTTAAATAGATTTTCTTAGAAAAATACTTTCCCCATGACCATCGAGTGGATATGGAAAGACAATTTCTAAGTCTGAGGAAAAAGGAGGAAAAGAATGTTGCAAAGTATGAGTATAAGAATACAAGGTCAGCAAGGCATGGTGCAGATTATATACGTAATCCAAGAAGTAATATTGATCATTTCTTTGATGGGTTAAAACCATTTCTCCTTCAATATTTAGTATCATAATCCATCTCATCATACAAAGATATTGTCTTGTGTGCTATCAAGACAGAAAAGGAATTTTCTATGTCTTATGACAACAAAGTAAAGCAAGAGAAGAAGAGAATGGTGGAAAAGAGATAGATAAAGGGTAAAAGGGGAAAAAGGATTTTCCATTATGTGATAATTGTGTTAAGAAACGCCCCAGTACTTTCCTAAAAGGAATGAGAGTTTGTTACAAATGTGGAGAAATAGGTCACCAGACTCTTGATTGCAAGGGAAAGAAAGAGGATGTCAATGTTGAATGATACAATTGTAGAGAAATGGGGAATTATGAAAATTAATGCCCTAAGCGCCAAGGAAACATGCCTCAGAAAAGGACCAGGGAGCAAGGCCAAGCTTATGATGTTACTACAGATGAAGTTGAATAATTATTGTATTTGTGTTTTTGGACTCAAGAACTATATTATGGTTATAAGAATAATGTGATATATGTAAGGATTATACTGCAGTGCTTGTTGTTTTCATTAATGTTTTAATATGTTGAAGGTAATAATATTTTAAGTATGTGAGAATAAGATAAAATTTACTTTGTTTGGGGAATCTGATGTTACAGTTGATTTTTGAATTTAGAGACCTTTTAGAGAAAGTCTGGACAGAGGTATTTTGGATAACTATAAAGGTTGGAATGGATTAAGTAGAAAAATGGATAATATTTTTTATGGTTAAAACATTTCTGAAGATTTTTTTTGGAATATTGTAATACTATAGTTTTAGGAAAAGGACAACCTGCAGGTCGGGGGATAACTCGTCGCGTTGGACAAATCTGCAAGAATCGAACGCACAACCATAGTGTGACTGGCCTTTATTACCTACCACTAGCCTACATGAAGTCCCTGGTTATTACAAATTATTTTTCATCATGTTATGTGTTAATATTTGGAACCTTATACAATTAAGATAAATATAATATTTTTGAGTTCTATTATCTTTTTGAGTTAAAGATGAGTTTGTGGTATAAATTAGTAGAAGGATGAAATTATACATGTCAAGTATATTTGTATATATGTCTTATTATATGAATAAATTAATTCTTTATACTTTATGTAAGGGATATTAAAACAAAAATGTGTTATTCTAATACCTTATGTTTTGTTGAACTGGTGATATTTTAAATCATCATAGATTGATGGCTTTAAGGCCCTCAATTTTACATTTGTTTTTGATTGATAACCTCGATCAAACCCTATAAATATTTACATTTTTTCTCTAATTAGGTGTATATAATTTCAACCAATGTTCTCTTATTCGAAACCCTAATTTGGTGTTGACTATTTCATTTCCCTTTCCCTCTTATTAAAACTAAATTTTATTAACCCTATTTCCGATATGGGTTTTCCACATAGGTATTTTCTATTTTCAACCTTTTATTTTCGAAGAACAATTTCAAATTGTGAGGATGCAATTTCTTGAATGAATGAAGAATGTAACACCCCAAGCTTCCACGGTACGCTTCTCTTTCAATAATGCAATAGCTTGCATTGTATGCAAGTTCGAGATTCTAACACACCGCGACCAATCAAAGTAGCTGTTACGAATAGTAATACCCAATTTTTTGATATTTTATAAATTTTATTATTTAAATTGGACTTATGTTTTGGATTAGGAATATCAAAATTAGCCTAAGTTAAATTTTTGGTATTTTTCTGAGAAAATCCAATTTTCGATGAATAGTGAAAAATACTTAAAAACAAATTTTTTAATAAAAATAATTTATAGTGATAAATTATGCGATTGAGTGGTTTTAAAGTATAATTATAATATAATTTTACCATTTTATCCAATGGTGGTCATTAGAATTAATTTCACTTTGAAATTGGACGTAAACAATTGTCAATCTTTTGATTGATATTGTTTCTTAAAAACACGCTATTTGTTTTGACAAAGGGAATTAATTATAAAATTAATTAATGAAAATTATATGTTTTGATTTTTTTAAAATAGAAATCATTTTTTAATTCGGAATATCAATTATAGATTACGGTGAATTTTTTGTATTGTTCTGAAAAACTTCAATTTTTGATGAATAGTGAAACCACTAAGTTGTAGTTAAAAAAACTGATTTTTCATTTAAATGAATCTTTACCGCTTCTGGGAATTGAATTTAGAAAATCCAACATTCATGGTTTTCATTAGTAATTAAAATTTTGTTCAATGGGATTAGAATAATTTTGGTGAATAGTAACTTTTGAGTTTTATTAACCGCGATTAAAGGTAATTAGGGTAATTTAAGGTAAAAATGATATTATAAAAATATAAAAATATCTTGAAACATGTCTTACACTAATTGGATGAGTAATGGCCGACCAAGACAAACCATGGGATGATTTTTGGGACCCCATGGAGCCACTTGGGTAAGATAATGACATTAATACATTTTATTTAAAGTAAAAATAAAAATGTCACAAACATGTATTATTTTACTAAAACAATTTTTACAAGTGGTTATACAATTAATATTTTCTACTATAAATTAAAATTGGAAAGTTAAAATGATTTCATAAATCATGGTAATTTTGTTTATAATTTTTAGACGTTAAATAAATAAATTTATTTATAACACCATGATAATGCAGCGATTACCTCATTAATAAATGATTTAAATAAAATGAAAAGGTAAGGTAAAATCTAAGACTTACACTTGTAAAAAACATATTGGATGGGTATATTTAGAACCCTTATCACCTTATCTTCGAAATATATCATTTTGGGACCTTTATAATCCTAAAACCATTTTATAATAAAATAATATTTTTAATCATTCCAAAAGAGCCCCTCCTCTCCTCTTATAAAAGGCCCACGCCTCTACCACCTTATTAACTCCTTCAATACCATTTGGCTCAGAAAAATTCTGCCCAAATACCCTCTCAAATATTTTCCCTTCATCTTATAAGCCATACCTTAGGCAAAAGGCACTTCAAGAGTCCTTTTAGTTCAAACCAAAGGGAGTTACCCAAACTAAAGGTAACAATTTCTCTTAACTTCTTTTCTTTTATTTTACTTCTAAAACACCTAAACTATTTTTATTATTTTCATTTGAAAAAAACCAGTATCCTCAATATACTTGTATGTTGTTATGAGAAGGATTCTAACTACACTTACACACACCTCCATCTAATTGTTAAAGAACATACTATTTGTGTGGGTGACGAATTACGGCCTCCTGAAATGATGATTGTTCAATCTTATTTTTACAGCTCTCATGGTGGACATTAAGTTGTAACTATATTTATATATGATATATATTATGTTTATGTTTTCCTTATGCTTCTGTATTTTTCATTTATGTCATACCTTTATGATTTCCATTTTGGGTAAACGCGATAATTTTATTTTAGGAAGTGTGGACTGGTGCCCCCACAAAGCGATTTGAATCGTTAATGCCATATGTGGGAAGTATAAAGGATGGAGTTAATGATATTATATATCATATTATACTGTAATTATAATATACCTTTATATCATTATGAGTTCATTCCATTAAATACGAAATATAAATGAATGTAGCGTTCATGCGTACGTACGACTTACCATCTCCCTGAACGGTGCATTTCATTTCTTACCTATACATGTTATGTAATATTATAAATGCATGTATATACTGGATATATATGATATATATGATATCTGAATCATGAATATAATTCTGGAGATAATGGATATTTTACAACATAAACAACTTGTAATTATATGAATTTTATGTTTGACTCAAGTTCCATGGATCAACAAAACGACCGTTATTAAATTAAATGATTAAATAATGTTCATAACATGTTAATAAGTGATGTAAAAAAGAAATAATGAACTTGAAAAAGGTTTTTGAGAAAATATAAATTAACTATAGTTTATTATTCCGGAGATTAAAGAACGATCAAGTCATGTCGGACATGAGGTAAGGGACTTCATCTAAATCTTCTTTCATTGAGGCATATCTTGTTTTAATACAAGACATTCATTTATATGGTGTATACACCCCATTTACTTTTAAATTAATCCATAAGTAATCATTTTATATGAATAATTTTACTAAATGAAAAAAGGAATGTTTTTTTCTTACGTTTGCAGCGACAACGACTTCCCCTCCACTGTGACCATTATTTGAGTTTTGGATTCCACTAAAAGCCATATCTTTTTTTAAATGAGAAATAAATACCATGTTTTACTTTTCTTTTATTTTGGTATTTAAAATGGTTTTGATAATGTTTTTATTATATCAATGTGTTGTATTGGTATCTTGTGATTGAAATATGGAAATGTTATATTTCCTTTATGCATGTTTTATGTGATAAGATTATGTTATGATTCTTGGGCACTATTTATGATATGTTTAAACCTTTTCATATAAGGAATTCATTAGACTTAGTAAGTAACGAGTGGAGCCAGCTATAGCTCCTAGATGCATCAGTAGGTCTCATTAGACAAACTAGTGTCTTGGCACAAGGCCTTGAAAAAATATTATTTTTTGTCTTGTCACAAGGCCTTGACTAATGTGGTTATGATAGTCTGGAATTATGCATTACATCATTATAAAAGTGGTTATTGATATTTCATGTGAATATTTGACTAGTATAATATCCATGTTAATAAGTAAATGGAATTATTTCATTTTATTTTTGCCATGTTACTCTGATGTTCATGTTTAAAAGGATTTTGTTTTAGTTATACAATATCCTTAAATGTTTATGCTAGTTTATTAAAGTTTCCACTATATTGTTATACTTACTAATCATCTGAGCTCACCCCTTTCTATGTTTTATTTTTCCCAGGATGTGATGAAGTGTATTATGATTGACCTGTAAGGATAGTCTAAGGGATAAGTGTGTTAAAAGGATACAAGATGTTGTTGTTGTTTTTATTTCTTGATGTAATGTATAACTTATGAATGTATCTAGTGTTTCAAGGCTACTAAACAAATCGGTCTTTCAAGACTTGATCTTTTGTGATCATGCCAATGTTATGAAATAATGCACCGACTCTGGGTAACTAGGGTTGGTGCATTACCAAAAACCTCCCAATGAGCACCTACATTTAGAAAACAGGTTCCCAAGATAGAAAATTGTTGGGTTTTTTTAGTTACATGAAAAATTCCCTTGGAAACCATTGAGAAATAATTATTCCTAAGTGAACATATCCTTATGAGAAGAAATAGTGAACATGTTTTGAAAAATTAACCAAGATGATAACTTCACTCATCTCTTAAGCCACATTTAATTGATAAAAAGAGGGTCATGAAATGAAATCAATCACACATGTGTTCATTCAAATGAGATGATTATTTGATGTTGTTTTATTATTTGTGTTTGTTACCATCTAGGGACTTAATCTCAGAGATCCATTAAATCTAATGGTTTCACTCCCGATTTCACCAAATAATACCCTGGTAACTACTCATACCATATCTTTGTTTGAGAAAAGGAAACCATCACCGAACATCCATATTCAATGATGGGTCTCTAGACCACTATTTCATGACTACCAACAACACAATATTATCCTGACTCTAAGGCTTGTCATCATTCCCTCCATATCACCAAGCCCAACTGATCATCCAGTCAATGACGATCATTGAACCTGATAAAGATGGTTCTTATCACCATGTTCAACTATTTTAGGAGCATGTCCCTAGAATGAAATAAATACTATTTAAATTATGTCTGGGAGGTAGAGTAAGATGTTTTATACAACCTCATCACAAAGACACTTGGATCCTTCAAAATGGATACTTTTAGAAATAACCACTGACAATATCATGTGGTAGTGAGACCTCAACAAGATTAGGGTGATATTCATGGTAGTCTAGTCCCAATACTTCATAATCGGGCACACAAGACAACCCCCAGTGGTAGTGACCAGTCACCAATGAGTGGGTTCAAGCCCCTATTCCCTCTAAATAATCCCACAAGCTATATATTCTAAAAATTAATAAGTGGGACCACATACTCGCTATATATCATTAATCAAGCTAGCAGACTCATCTGTAGGAATCAAGGGATTCCACTATAAAAATATAGAGGCATTATGTGATTAGGAATATAAACCATACTCCATCCACAAAGCCTAGTGATTGTGTTGTCGAGCACATCAAATTAGTTTTTACTTTTTACGAGAAATCTTGTAAAATAGAAGCAAACCCAAAACCTCTCTCGATGGAGCCTTAGATCATTAATATAAAAAGGGTTTTTATTATAAAAATAGAAGGGGAATTATATTATGGAAAACATGGGGTTAGATAATTAATGAAATAAATATAAAACAAAATTGATAAAAAAATTAGAAATGAATAAGAAGGATTAAACGTGAGCAACTGTAGGATGTCTCTTGATTCCCATCATTCATCACTTCAAGAGAATGGGTATAGGTCTTTAAATCCCAGGTTTTTAACACATGTTACATAATATTAGTAATTTCACTCTAGGATACCTCCTAGGGTTTATTAAAAACCACAAAATGATTCATTGAACACTATCAATGATTAGGTGATTTGTGTTCACCTTCATAACTGAAACTCACCAAGGAAACACATGAAGAACATGATGTGTTGTCCAAGGTTTTATGTTATATCATTGTGATACCATGAAATAAATGTACATGGCTTTGATAGTGCATATGTGAGTTCAATTGACCAATATGATCCCCACAAACACCGCAACTGAATGAGGGAAGAAAAATGGATGAACGGTGCGTGAAACATCACATGGAAGGGTACCCAAAAACACGATTATTTGAGTTAGAGTATAACATACCAGTATATAACTGAATTAAATTAAAAGAGAGGATAAATAAAGAAAACATACAACCTATAATTAAAACAATAATTCCAAATAATTCAAACATGAATATTGGGATTACATAACTATAACGACCTATACTTTACATACATTGTTAATACTTCAAAATTGAAGCACACTTATTACAACATTTGACAAAACCACAAAGGACCGTATAGGTATAGTGTCTTTAGAAACTGGGAAACATAAAAAACTGGTTCATAAATCTTCTACAGTGTCTCCCATTTATTTCATCATATCTAGGGTCCCTTTTAGCATATTCTACTTAATATCCATCTTTCTGACCTGGGGAAAATAAAACATAAAAGGGTGAGCTCAAATGCTCAGCAAGGGCAAATAAAGGAAATAAAAATCATATCATATCTTTTTGAAAATCAAAACCTACAAAAGAGATCATAATATCTTAACATGGAATAAATCATAGAAGTGAAAATGAGATCCCCATAATCATAACATAAAACTTGAAACTTTGTGGAATGCACACATAATCATGGAAAATCATTTCTTGTTAGTCATGACTCATTGCCAAGACTATCTTAGTTGACAAAGTCCCTTTCTGAACCGAGTCACCCTCGTTCCAGTCCTGTTTCACTGAACCAGTATAACCTACCGTTCCAGCCATGTCTATCTCATGAGATATAAAATCTTTACCCAATGCATTGGAGGGAGATATAGGTCCCACCCATCTTATAATGAATCCTTTCTTATGTGTGCCACATAATCATAAATCATACATCATCGCATAACCCATGTAATAAATATGGGATTCATAAACAACATGACATCATAAAACAATTCATATAAGATAAAGGAATTCATAAAAATGTTTCCATCACAACATAATCAAATCCATAGGGATAAAAACAGAACCCTTTTATTATCTTAGATGGAAAATAATTTTGATAAAATACTTGAACTTCATTCTTGAGGAAAATATCCTTTATACTTCAAAAACACCTTTCCTTTCTTAACATGTCATACAATTTTAAAATAAAAGAAGTTGATTAAAAATAAACTTGAATACTTGTAAAGGAAGCTTCTTGGAAATAATTTCTTTAGAAATCCGTTCATGCCATATAAGTTAAAAAAACATTCTTCGTACTTTTGTCGGAAAAGTCAAAAAAGTACCTCGTACGACAAAAGATTCCTTTCATACATATTACTAAAACTCACCGAAGGGTAAAAATGGATTTAAAAAAATTGTAGGTGTATGGAAATAATATTAAATATTGATGAAACATGGATGTGGATGATAAAATACACCCCAGTAAATACTTACGAATAAACAATCTCGGATAAAAATGAGATTGTGATATTTCCCTTACCTTAGGTCCAATTTTCTTTGTACGTGTCCGAAGCTCCTGTATAATGGTTTAAATAATGTTATTGACTTATTACATAATCATACATATTGATATGATATCATATATGGTCATATTCTTAGCTTCTTGATAGTAATATTTCATTGTTACTTGTTACTCGGGTCTTTATTGCCTTTTGTTCTTATGCGTGTTTTTCCGAATACATTCTTATTCTTCTTTTAAGGTTATAGATACCTTATATCCAGAATGGTTTTATTGTAACATATATCATATTTATTCATTCAATTTATATAATTACTATGTAATGATGATCATGTAGAATGAGTCGCATCACATCGTGGAGACGGTATTCCGTACGTACGCACGAGTGATGATATCGTTCCTATGATCGTGGAACTATATTGGAGTATATATATATTATTTCATTATCAATATTAATTTATAATAATAATAAATATTTACTAATTTCACCATTATACCCATCCCTGTAAAGTGATGGTGGAAAATAGATTACACCACGGCGTGGAGACGGTATTCCGTACGTACGCACGCGCGGTGATTTTATTTTTCCGTAGGATGGATAGAAGGTGAATTAGGGTTGTTTCATATTTATAATAACATATCAGTATGTAAGTAATACTTATGTTATTACTTTATCATGAAACAACTAAATAAGAAGAAGTTGAAGAAGAAAAAATTGAAAAGATCGGTAATGGATATTACCTCTTCTTTGGAACGCCTCTTTGAATCCTCCACTTAGGGAACTAAGATTGGTCTTTGAAGAAGACCATGACCTCTAGGATTATTCTAGGGAAGTGGAGAGGAGAAAATGGCAGGGTTTGGCCGAGCTTGAATGCTCAAATTGGTGTAAGGAGGAGGGGGAGGAGGTGCCCTTTTATAAGGGAGGAGAGGGGCACCTTAGGAATATCTCAAAATATTATTTTATATTAAAGTCAAAATCAGTTTATAATGGTTCCAAAGGGTCTTATTTCGAATCTAAAGTGGGGATGGGTCGAAATCCTATAAACCAATAGGATTTAGACAAGTTTAGGGTATTATTTTAACCTTATCAATTAGATTTAACTCTACGTTAATTAATTTAACTTTTACCGTGTCTTTTTGTTTTCTTTCACTATATGGTTAATACACTTACTATAACATTCCAAACGAACCCCAAATTGTTTATTATTAATATATATATCCTTATCTAAGTTATTTGGCCGAACCTTAGATTTTTAGGAATAAAATAACAATTAATAATATAATATTTGATTTAAAAACTATTTTGTGTCAATTTTGACACTATTTGATATATGATTTTTTTGAAAGTCATAACAGAATTATATGTTCGAAACAAGTTCATTAAATCAACAATAATATATCATAGTAACCTAGAAAATTATTGGAATTCATAAAAAGTCTCAAATTACATTTATTTTGGTGTTTATAACATCAATTATGTCAATATTTCATTAATAAGATAATTACTGCATCATCATTGTGTCATAAATAAATTAAATTATTTAATGTCTAAAAATTACAAATAAAATACCATTATGTAGGAAATATTTTTAGATTTCTAATGAATATTTATAGTCGAATTTATCTTATGTATAACCCCATATTAAAAATGATTTACTTATTAAACTTTGATTTTAACTATTTTAACTATTCATTAAATAAATTAATAATAAATGTCATAATCTAATCCAAGTGGACCTAAATGGTCATATTATATTCATAAGGTTTGTTTTTGGTCGAATTAAACTTGTCCAATAGAATTAGTACATTTGTTAGGGTAATAGTAATATCATATTTACCCTTAGTTACCCTATTTACTATTAACTGCGGTAAAAAAAGTAAAAAGTTACTATTCACCAAAAAATTATTTTTATCTCATTGAACCACATTTTACTTACTGATATCAACCGTGTCTGTCGGAGTTTTGAAATTACATTCACAGAAGTGGTAAAATTAAGTTTTATGCAAAATTCAGTTTTTAACCTACCACTTAGTGGTTTCACTATTCATCAAAAATTGAAAGTTTTCAGAAAAATACCAAAATTTCACCCAAGGATAATTTCGATATTCTGAGTCCAAAAATGAAGTCCATTTTGAAAAATAAAATTTATAAAATTTCAAAAAGTGGTTATTACTATTCATAACGGGTAGTTTTAATAGCATATTGTTGTTTAGTGAAACTCGGTATTGCGTACGACGCAAGCTATCGAGGAAGGTCGCGATTGCATGTAAAGCAAGCCAAGCAAGTGTTGTGTAGAAAAAGATTCCTTTGATAACATAAAAGTCTCGGGTGTTACATTCTACCCCCCTTAAAAAGAATTTCGCCCTCGAAATTCGTCACTTTGTAACAAACAGATGAGGATACTTCTCCCTCATCATATCCTCAAGCTCCCATGTAGCTTCTTCAAGTTGGTGGTTCCTCCATAAAACTTTCACCAATCGAGTGGTCTTGTTTCGTAGGACTTTTTCGCTACGATCCAGAATCTCTATCGGTTGTTCTTCATAAGAAAGATCTTTCTCCAGCGGTACAACTTCTGAGCTGAGTACATGTGAAGGATCTGGTATGTACTTTCTCAGGAGAGATACATGGAACACATCGTGAACTTGAGAGAGATTCGGTGGAAGCGCCAATCGGTAAGCTACCTTCCCAACACGATCCAGTATTTCGAAAGGACCGATATATCTAGGGCTCAACTTCCCCTTCTTTCCAAATCACATAACCCTCTTCCAGGGAGATATTCGTAAGAACACTTTATCACCCACTTCAAACTCTAGGTCTTTTCTTCGGTTGTCGGCATAACTTTTCTGTCGACTCTGATCTGCTCTTATGTGTTGTTGAATAGATCTGACCTTTTCTGCCATTTCATCAACGAGATCAGGTCCTAATAGCTTTCTTTCCCCAACTTCATCCCAGTAAGTTAGAGTCCTTCATTTCTTTCCATAGAGAGCTTCATAAGGATCCATCTGAATACTGGAGTGAAAGATATTATTATAAGAAAATTCCACCAAAGGTAGGTGTTGATCCCAACCTCCTTTGAAATCCATAGAGCAAGCTCTCAACATATCTTCTAGGGTTTGAATTGTTCTCTCAGACTGACCGTCTGTCTGGGGATGATAAGCAGTGCTGAAACTCAACTCTGTATCCAGAGTATGCTGAAGACTTCGCCAGAACTTCGAGGTAAATCTCGGATCCCGATCAGATATAATAGAAAGAGGTACTCCATGCAATCTTACCACTTCCTTTACATATATCCCGGCAAGCTGATCTAGAGAGAAATCCTCTCTAATAGGAATGAAGTGTGCAGACTTTCTAAGACGATCAACTATGACCCAGATAGCATTATTGCCTTTGGATGTTTTAGGAAGTCCTTTGACAAAGTCCATAGTGATGTTTTCCCATTTCCATTCGGGTATGGGTAATGGTTGTAACATCCCCTTAGACTTCTGTCTCTCAGCTTTAACTTGTTGACAAACCAAGCATCGAGAGACATATTCAGCAACATCTCTTTTCATGCCATCCCACCAGCAGTAATCTTTCAGGTCCTTATACATCTTCTTGCTTCCAGGATGAATAGAGAATGAAGAACTATGAGCCTCATCCAGCAGCTCCTTCTTTAATTCGGGGATGGAAGGAACACAAACCCGATTCCGGAACTTTATTATCCCATCATAATCAAGGTTGAATTCAGGAACATTTCTCACCTTCTTTTGTAACTCGACATCTTCTTTCTGTGCCTATTTAATCTTCACATGTATAGATAGTTGAACACTCATTTGAGAAAGATAATATTTTTCCCCTTCCATTATAATTCCAAGATCCATCCTTTGTAAATCCATAAATATTGGATCTTTTGTGATCCTCATCATGGATAAACTAGCATGGTCTTGTCGACTTAATGCATCTACCACCTTGTTTGCTTTCCCAGGGTGGTAATGGATTGAGCAGTCATAATCCTTAATCAGCTCCAACCATCTTCTTTGGAACATATTCAGCTCCTTTTGTGTGAAAATATACTTTAAACTTTTATGATCAGTATAAATATCACACCTTTCACCATAAAGGTAATGCCTCCAAATCTTTAATGCAAAGATTACCGCAGCCAACTCCAAATCATGTGTTGGGTAATTTTGCTCATGGATTTTCAACTGTCGTGAGGCATAAGCTATCACCATATCATTTTGCATAAGAACACACCCCAATCCCTTCTTGGATGCATCACTGTAGATCACAAACCTTTCTCCACTACAAGTCAGTGTGAGCACAGGTGCACTGGATAACCCTGTTTTCAACTCCTTGAAATTCTCTTCACATTCCTCTGTCCAGACAAACTTAACTCCTTTCCGAGTCAACTTGGTGAGTGGATTAGATAATCGTGAAAAATCCTTTACAAAACGTCGATAATATCCAGCCAAACCAAGAAAACTTCGGATCTCAGTTACTGTTGTTGGTCTTGACCATCTTTCGATAACCTCTGTTTTTGATGGATCCACAGATATCCCCTCTTTTGAGATTATGTGACCCAAAAATGCAACTTTTTGAAGCCAAAATTCACACTTGGTAAATTTGGCATAAAGATTATCCTTTCTCAGGGTCTTCAATATAATTCTCAAGTGATCTTCATGCTCTTCCTTGCTCTTTGAATAGACAAGAATATCATCTATAAAGACTACCACAAATTGATCAAGATAGTCTCTAAAGACTCTATTCATTAGATCCATGAAGATAGCAGGGGCATTAGTAAGACCAAATGGCATCACTATAAATTCATAGTGTCCATACCTTGTACGGAAAGTCGTCTTTGGTATATCCTCCCTTTTGACCCTTAATTGATGATACCCTAAACAAAGATCAATCTTGGAAAAGTATTGAGCTCCGCGTAGTTGGTCAAATAAGTCATCAATGCGTGGGAGAGGATATTTGTTCTTGATAGTGATCTTGTTAAGTTCTCGATAATCAATGTAGAGTCTCATTGATCCATATTTCTTCTTAACAAATAGAACAGGTGCTCCCCAAGGTGACGCACTAGGGCGTATGAATCCCTTATCAAGATTCTCTTGGAGTTGCTTCTTCAATTCCTGCAACTCAATTGGGGCCATTCTATAAGGTGTCTTTGAAATAGGCAAAGCACCCAGTACAAGTTCTATTGAAAACTCAACTTCATGATTTGGTGGAAGACCCGGTAATTCCTCCAGAAAGACATCATCAAACTCCCTTACAATGGGCATATTCTTAATCATGAGTTTCTCACCAACCATTTGAGATAAATAACCTTCATTTAGTGGAATCAATACCCATAAGATGGAAGAAATTTCCACTGGAAGGTTATGTTCATCCTTGCATTGGTATACGATCGTAGATTGATCTGGAATATGAAATGTGACATCCCTTCTTTGGCAATTGATATGAGATCCATGTAGATAAAGCCAATCCATGCCAAGAATCACATCAAATTCCACTAAAGGAAGGATCACAAGATTTGCAGGAAGCACTTTCCCACAAACTTCTATTGAAGAAGAATTATAAACTTTTGATGCGACTGTTGTGCCATTAGGTGTTGTCACAGCTAACTGAACATCTAATTGTTGAGGTAATACGGTGATACCCATAGAAAATTCTTTAGAAATAACAGAGTGGGTGGATCCAGAATCAAATAAAACATTTTCTACTTTAGAGTGGATGGTAAGTGTACCTTTCACCACTTCGTTATCGTACTCCACATCGCTGATAGAAATTGCATGTGACTTTCCTTTGTCTTTAGCCTTAAGATTTTGTTGACGTCGACCATCATCATCAACCCTTGGATTTGGGCATTGATTGGAATAATTCCCCATCTCCTTGCACTTGAAACATTGAAGTGTAGTAGGTTCATTCTGTGTATCCCTTCCTTTGTTTGCGTCATTAGACATCTTCTTCCCATTATCACGGCATTCAAATGCCCGATGACCTTCTTTTCCACATTTAAAACATTTACTTGTCCCTTTAAGACAACTCCCTCCATGTTTCTTTCCACACTTTGAGTATAAGGAAAATCTCATCTTCTTTTCCGTGTGCTCTTTATATTTTTCTTTGAATTCCATCTTCCTCTTCTTATCAAACCCGTGTGACTGATGGGTTACTCCAATTCCATCTCGACTTTGAGAGCACATCGAACGATTTCCTCGTATCTATTGAAGTCCCTTATGGCTAACGCCCTTCGAAGACTTGGTTTTAAGCCACTAAAGAATCGATCGATCTTACTCTCAGGTTGGATAATAATACCAGAAGCGTACCTTGCAAGTCTTGTAAAATTTGCTTCATAGGTACCAACAGATTCATCATCCCTTTGCTTCAGTTCAAGGAACTCTTTCTCCATCTTTGTTCGTAGAATACGAGGGAAGTACTTATTGAAAAATAAGTTCTTGAACTCGTCCCATTCCATAGACTCAATTTCATCCCTTTGCCTCGTATTCTTAATAAGATTCCACCATTGATCAGCATCTCCTTCCAAACGATACACTGCTAGGATGACTTTATCATGTTCAGAACATTGAAGAACTGAAAATATCTTTTCAGTAGTACTAATCCATTGTTCAGCAACTAATGGATCAGTAGACCCGCTGAAAGATGGTGGACGCTGCCTCATGAAGGATTCAACAGAATGTTGCTCCTTCCTTTGCTCGTTTGGAAGTCCTGCATGATTCATAGCTTGAGAAAGTTGTGTGAGCATGGCTACAAGATTTTGCATTCCAGCTCCCATATCGTTTGGTTGCTCAGGGGGACAATCATTGCATTTCCCATCGCATTCCGCATTAACACGGTTCCTTCGGGTTCCAGCCATTGACTAAAACCAAGAAGAATAGTGTGAGCAACACTAATTATAATAGGAAAACCACATAATTCAAGAATAAAATTTTCATGCTTAAGGTCTTATCCTAGGTTATTCATGGCCATTTCTAAAATACTAAGGTTGTGTTCTACTCTTAGACTTATCCTTAGGGTTCTTACTAAGGCTTTCACATCCTAGTTTCCAAAGGTTGACTATACCATTCCTCTGATACCAACTATAACGACCCATACTTTACATACATTGTTAATACTTCAAAATTGAAGCACAATTATTACAACATATGACAAAACCACAAAGGACCGTATAGGTATAGTGTCTTTAGAGACTGGGAAACATAAAAAACTTGTTCATAAATCTTCTACAGTGTCTCCCATTTATTTCATCATATCTAGGGTCCCTTTTAGCATATTCTACTTAATATCCATCTTCCTGACCTGGGGAAAAGAAAACATAAAAGGGTGAGCTCAAATGCTCAGCAAGGGAAAATAAAGGAAATAAAAATCATATCATATCTTTTTGAAAATCAAAACCTGCAAAAGAGATCATAATATCTTAACATGGAATAAATCATAGAAGTGAAAATGAGATCCCCATAATCATAACATAAAACTTGAAACTTTGTGTCATGCACACATAATCATGGAAAATCATTTCTTGTTAGTCATGACTCATTGCCAAGACTATCTTAGTGGACAAAGTCCCTTTCTGAACCGAGTCACCCTCATTCCAGTCCTGTTTCACTGAACCGGTATAACCTACCGTTCCATCCATGTCTATCTCATGAGATATAAAATCTTTACCCAATTCATTGGAGGGAGATATAGGTCCCACCCATCTTATAATGAATCCTTTCTTATGTGTGCCACATAATCATAAATCATACATCATCGCATAACCCATGTAATAAATATGGGATTCTTAAAGAACATGACATCATAAAACAATTCATATAAGATAAAGGGATTCATAAAAATGTTTCCATCACAACATAATCAAATCCATAGGGATAAAAACAGAACCCTTTTAATATCTTAGATGGAAAATAATTTTGATAAAATACATGAACTTCATTCTTGAGGAAAATATCCTTTCTACTTCAAAAACACCTTTCCTTTCTTAACATGTCATACAATTTTAAAATAAAAGAAGTTGATTAAAAATAAACTTGAATACTTGTAAAGGAAGCTTCTTGGAAATAATTTCTTTAGAAATCCGTTCATGCCGTATAAGTTAAAAAAAACATTCTTCGTACTTTTGTCGGAAAAGTCAAAAAAGTACCTCGTACGACAAAAGATTCCTTTCATACATATTACTAAAACTCACCGAAGGGTAAAAATGGATTTAAAAAAATTGTAGGTGGATGGAAATAATATTACATATTGATGAAACATGGATGTGGATGATAAAATACACCCCAGTAAATACTTACGAATAAACAATCTCGGATAAAAATGAGATTGTGATATTTCCCTTACCTTAGGTCCAATTTGCTTTGTACGTGTCCGAAGCTCCTGTATAATGGTTTAAATAATGTTATTGACTTATTCCAGAATCATACATATTGATATGATATCATATATGGTCATATTCTTAGCTTCTTGATAGTAATATTTCATTGTTACTTGTTACTCGGGTCTTTATTTCCTTTTGTTCTTATGCGTGTTTTGCCGAATACATTCTTATTCTTATTTTAAGGTTATAGATACCTTATATCCAGAATGGTATTAGTGTAACATATATCATATTTATTCATTCAATTTATATAATTACTATGTAATGATGATCATGTAGAACGAGTCGCATCACATCGTGGAGACGGTATTCCGTACGTACGCACGAGTGATGATATCGTTCCTATGATCGTGGAACTGTATTGGAGTATATATATATTATTTCATTATCAATATTACTTTATAATAATCATAAATAGTTACTCATTGCACCATTATACCCATCCTTGTAAAGTGATGGTGGAAAATAGATTACACCACGGCGTGGAGACGGTATTCCGTACGTACGCACGCGCGGTGATTTCATTTTTCCGTAGGATGGATAGAAGGTGAATTAGGGTTGTTTCATATTTATAATAACATATCAGTATGTAAGTAATACTAATGTTATTACTTTATTATGAAACAACTAAATAAGAAGAAGTTGAAGAAGAAAGAAATTGAAAAGATCGGTAATGGATATTACCTCTTCTTTGGAACGCCTCTTTGAATCCTCCACTTAGGGAACTAAGATTGGTCTTTTAAGAAGACCAGGACCTCTAGGATTATTCTAGGGAAGTGGAGAGGAGAAAATGGCAGGGGTTGGCCGAGCTTGAATGCTCAAATTGGTGTGAGGATGAGGGGGAGGAGGTTCCCTTTTATAAGGGAGGAGAGGGGCACCTTAGAAATATCTCAAAATATTATTTTATATTAAAGTCAAAATCGGTTTATAATGGTTCCAAAGGGTCTTATTTTGAATCTAAAGTGGGTATGGGTCGAAATACTATCAACCAATAGGATTTAGACAAGTTTAGGGTATTATTTTAACCTTACCAATTAGATTTAACTCTAAGTTAATTAATTTAACTTTTACCGTGTCTTTTTGTTTTCTTTCACTATATGGTTAATACACTTACTATAACATGCCAAACGACCCCCAAATTGTTTATTATTAATATATATATCCTTATCTAAGTTATTTGGCCGAACCTTAGATTTTTAGGAATAAAATAACAATTAATAATATAATATTTGATTTAAAAACTATTTTGTGTCAATTTTGACACTATTTGATATATGATTTTTTTTGAAAGTCATAACAGAAATATATGTTCGAACCAAGTTTATTAAATCAACACTAATATATCATAGTAACCTAGAAAATTAGTGTAATTCATAAAAAGTCTCAAATTACATTTATTTTTGTGTTTATAACATCAATTATGTCAATATTTCATTAATAAGATAATTACTGCATCATAATTGTGTCATAAATAAATTAAATTATTTAATGTCTAAAAATTACAAATAAAATACCATTCTGTAGGAAATCTTTTTAGCTTTCTAATTAATATTTATAGTCGAATTTATCTTATGTATAACCCCATATTAAAAATGATTTACTTATTAAACTTTGATTTTAACTATTTTAACTATTCATTAAATAAATTAATAATAAATGTCATAATCTAATCCAAGTGGACCTAAATGGTCATATTATATTCATAAGTTTTGTTTTTGGTCGAATTACACTTTTCCAATAGAATTAGGACATGTGTTAGGGTAATAGTAATATCATATTTACCCTTAGTTACCCTATTAACTATTAACCGCGGTAAAAAAAAGTAAAAAGTTACTATTCACCAAAAAATTATTTTTACCTCATTGAACCACATTTTACTTACTGATATCAACCGTGTCTGTCGGATTTTTGAAATTCCATTCACAGAAGCGGTAAAATTAAGTTTTATGCAAAATTCAGTTTTTAACCTACCACTTAGTGGTTTCACTATTCATCAAAAATTGAAAGTTTTCAGAAAAATACCAAAATTTCACCCTAGGCTAATTTCGATATTCTGAGTCCAAAAATTAAGTCCATTTTGAAAAATAAAATTTATAAAATTTCAAAAAGTGGTTATTACTATTCATAACGGCTAGTTTTAATAGCATATTGTTGTTTAGTGAAACTTGGTATTGCGTACGACGCAAGCTATCGAGGAAGGTCGCGATTGCGTGTAAAGCAAGCCAAGCAAGTGTTGTGTAGAAAAATATTCCTTTGATAATATAAAAGTCTCGGGTGTTACAATAACGTTCCTCCCTGGGTGATCACAACGGGTTTAGAAATCCATGGGAGTAGATAAAGAAGAAGATGATGTAGTTGAACATCCTATAGCCTCCATAAATTCTAAGGATAATGAGAAGACCCATTTGGGACTCCAAAATGGAATAACCTTGTGTCTTGGTCAAACTTACAAATGTGGTTTCCATTGTTAAAATTTGTAGGCAAAGTGGGAGGTGGTTTTGGGCACCTTGATTTCAAGAATCCCTATAGTCTGTGGTGTTGGCCAGTCTAAAAGTCATAAATAACATTGTAAAAAACTAAAAAGTTTTTTTTCGACACCTTTTATATCTCCATGTCAAATTTGTCTACCAGATATTGATGATAATTATATATATGGACAAAATACTAAGGAAAAAGTTTGAACCATTGCAGATTCATTTATTGGGAACATTAGTTCATATGGGCGTCTTAATAGACAAATTGGTCTTCAGTTCCATCATGAAAGTTATAGACCATCGAGATATGTATCTCCTCAAAAGCTATTTTCTAATTGGAGGTATTTATTTCTCGGATCATTTAAAATAGTGGACATGTCTTCATGGGCTTCCATACAGTTTGGTCCATTTTCATTCCACATCATCGTGGGCTCTATTAGTCACCACCCCCATCAATGAAATAATAAAAACAAGTGAAATTTCCCTTTTATCATTATCAGTAATTGAATCTCCTAAAAAATTTGATTAATCATATCCATGTTCATAAGATAAAACAGAAAAATCTTTATTCTAACCCATTATATCTTACTAAAAATCCATTGAATCCAAATTATGGATGCATAAACCCATCCATCATCTATTTTATGAATATTTAAATCAATAAAAATCAATTCATTTCCATTTTTTAATTCCACTAATATTAACAATTCATTTATCATCCAAAATAAATTACAAAATATCCTTAAAAAAGAAAATATAAAAAGTATTAAATTAATAAGTGATATTCAATATCCTCAATATTTATTTCACCCCTTCTATTATTGTAAAACTTTTCTTCTACAATGTACAATTTACCCATAATTAAATCCCCCCTTTTACCAACAAGTTCATGTCCCTTTTTAATTCAATGTGTTCTTCATTGATATATATTCATCTCCTGTTTCACCTAATATTAAATTTTATTCATTCTATATATTCCTTGGGAATATGATCTTATACCTACCAAGTCCACCACATTAATACTCAATATATTTTACATATTGGATAAACATTGGTTAGAATCAATTATATTATAATTCATAGTTAAATGTTAAGGAATTATTTGATAATGATTTTTAAAAAACATTAATACCCAAATTTAGTGTTCTTGTGGCCTCATTCATTCCTTGTAATTAATATATAAAATAATAATGAGCAAATTAGTTATGATATAATAACCCCCATATATTATATAATGAAATATATCTTTCTAAACACTCTGTCTCTCATGTCTGGTATGTAATTATAGTGATTTTTGTGGTTATTTATCCTCAAAGAATCGGTATTGTATTTTTTATTGATACAAATCCATGGATGATGAAAAACATTATTACATTTCATAAAAACGTCA
This sequence comes from Viscum album, assembly GCA_963277665.1. Classification (NCBI taxonomy): domain Eukaryota; kingdom Viridiplantae; phylum Streptophyta; class Magnoliopsida; order Santalales; family Viscaceae; genus Viscum; species Viscum album. The sequence goes on along the minus strand of OY728166.1, from coordinate 1,363,816,780 downwards.
AATTTATAACTATAAGAATCTATCTCCCCATGAAAATATCCATCCCTAGGAGTTTTCTCAACATTTTTTTATTTAGGTAATGAAAAATTCCATTATTCTTGTGAAATATTATCATTATATAATACAATTTTAAAATTATTTTTTCGTTATGATTATAATTTTCCAAAAACATTTTCTCTATATGAATGACTTAAAATAAAACAATATAATGAATGAATGATATATGTGTCTATTTTCTTATTAGAGAAATTTTATTAATCTTGTTGCTGAAGTTGGATCATATTGATAGAGAATCGTTGATGTAATTTCATTCATGGTTTATGAACTACAAATAATATTTTTTAGGTTCATTTTATTAAAGATGAAATGTGTAGACTCAAATAATTCCATGCTCATTAAAAAATTTTAAAGTGAATTTTTAGATTATTTCCCCCACGATTCAATGTTGGTGTCTCAATTATCCCAGATTAGGATATAGAGGAAGTGTGGATGGATAGTATTAGTCATTATTCCATTGAATATGATATGTGTAACAATGAAAATTATTCATTGGAATAATAAAATAAATATGAAGAAAAAATCACATTGTCGGAGGATTCCAAAAATCAAGATTTTTTGAGGATATGAAATTCCATTCCACTAATCTCAAAAGTGAAAAAGATTCCTAAATATATGATTCCACACACATTCTATTAATTTGGAATTTTTTTGTTCCTCACATCAATTTTTACCTTGTTGTTACCATGTAATTTTGAATATAATAATTTCAAATGAAATTATTAAAATATTTTAAGATAAATTAGTTTTTTGAGTAGATATTTTTCAAAAATAAAAGATTATATTCACAAGATGTTTCCTATTTAAAATAAATATATTTAGAAAAAACAGGGAATGTATATTCCAAAAAAAGGAAACACATTTGAAATTCATATGCAACCCACATATTCATTATTGTGAAGATAAAAATATCAATTTTCATGGGAGAGCTGACCTCACCATTTAACTAGATTCTTATCCTTAAGAAATTATTAACTATAGAGATAATGAAAAAATTTGAATGGAGTTTTTTAAGAATATAAACTGTATATATAGCTGAAGAAGAATTGAAATAATTTATGAAATTGGAATGTAACAAGATAAAATATAAAAATATAGTAAACATAGTGATTGAGGTAGAGTAAAAACAAAATAATAAATACCAGGACCAAATTTTTGATAAGATGAATAATATAGTAAAGGATTGAGTCTAAGAAGTTGAATATGTTGGAGCTGAGACAGATGATTAATTTTGAAATATTAATTATCAATAAAGGAATCTAAATAATAGTATGAAATATTAAAATTGAAATATATAGGCCATGAATAATGTGAATTTAAAATGTGTTCCATGAAATGATAATTCTGAATATTCCCTTCAAAAATTTATTTCAAATTTTAAGAAACAGTTTATGTAGAGAATGAACACAAAAAAGAAGAAGTAATGATTGATGAAAATGAACAAACACCCGCACCATGAAGGCTGAATTACTTGGGTAATTTTGGAGATACAGAAAACATTATTAGATCATTATAGTAGAAAATAATAAAATAAAAAATAAATTAGTTATTATTTTTTTTAAAATATTATTTACACAAAATACATGTGATCTATAAAAATGATTCATTCACAGGCCCCTGATCTAAAAAACAACATATATTATTTTAGATTTTATTTTATTAAAGACAAATGTTTTTTAACTATTTAAGACACAATGATATCAATTTCACATTAATATAATTAAGGAGTTTTCCAAAAAACTCTATGAGAAAATTCACACCTACTAGAATCATTATCAGGTTGAAGGAAAATGAAAACCCAATTATCAACCAGAAAATATTAATATAATCTATTATATAAAAAGGGAGAATATACATAATTACTACCTAATGTGGTTTATAGATAAACATGGTCTAAAAAATAAGGATATGATTTTTTAAATTTTGAGGGGATTCATTATAAAGATAGAAATCAAGCATGAGTGTGGATCATTGAAAGCAGCATGCTACAATATGATGGAAAACATATATTACAATGGGTTAGAAGTAAAATAAGAAAGTTTTCATTAATTGTGGTATAAAATGATATTTCACATTATTAGCTCTAGGAAATCCAAAATAATATGAAAATACATTATAAACACATATAAATTGGTTATAAATATCCTTCGTCACAATATGATATAATTATATAGGAAGGAATGTAATTATTTTCCCCTTGAGAAAATGAATTATCAAGGAATGAGATAGGGAAATTATAATGTAAAGAATGAAAACTAATGGAAAGTCATTAAAGTGAAGATATGTGTACTCTATCCAAGGAAGATGAGAATATATTATAGTAAAAAATGTTTTTTCCTCATGAAAACAAATTATTAGAAGTTTTAATAATGAATGAAGTTGCATGTGATATCCCACAAATTCATGTCATTGAATCCACTTGTGTCACACATGTCAAAAAGGAATGATTATTTGGAATACATTCATTATAATTAAAATGAATCAATAAATGTTTCATGAGTTACTGAATATAATTATCTGAGGAATAATATAATACAATTCCAAGTATAGAATGTGGTTATAGATTTTTCATTTATTGTTATTATTAATGGATTAGATGATGGTCATATCATATAAATCTAAAGTGCTCAGCTTTATAAGACATTATGAGAGAGTGGTAGAGATAATTCATTGGACTATAATTTATAATCTTTTAACTGGTAATAGAATTGAATTAACCAATAATTTTGTGAATTATAATCTCTTAAGACATTAGATAAGGAACCATTATTTATAATTGATATCTCTTAAAAAAATGTGTTGTTGAGGGGATCCAAAATATCATTAACAACATGGATCGAAATATTCATAATGAGAATGATATACCAATATTCTAATGGAAGGAATCCATCTAAAAATTGGTATACATTTATTGTCTGGATTTATTTTGTCTATATAAACATAGAGTCCCATATGATACACTTTGTAGTAATAATCAATCATTAACATAATATTAAATTCCTAGAAGCATGTTCTATATTTTCAATAAGAATATATTTTATAATATCACAGTCATAAAGGTATATTTTTTGGATGCTCATCAATGAATAAGGATTAAAACTACCATAAAAAACTCATAAAAATATTTTAATTTTAATTCATGAATGTTGTGGAAAATAATAAAAACTTTTAAACATGTGAACAAATTTTTGAATAATGTTATGATCAAATGAGTAGCTCGTGGGGGGATTACAAGGAGTTTGGGTTGATTCTAAATAATACATCAATGATGATGATGATGATAAATATATTTTAGTAGTTATTATGAGGAAAAGAATTTAGGTGGGAATAAATTAGTAAAATTTCATCGGTGGATGATAGAACTGGTAGAAACTAATATGAGGTGACGTACTCTATAAAAACATCATTGAATATAATAATTTCATCAAATCCAATTGGGTTTTCCATAATAAATTAATTTGATACAGAAATAATGTTTTCAATAGTAAATTGTATGGATGTAATGTGTATTCCCAATTGAGGGAACTAGTATAGATGAGGTGTTCAATCTAATGGAATGGATAGAGATTATCTGTATTCTATAAGAAATTATAGTGAAAATGGGATTCAAGTTGTTGAAAATGGAAATTAAATCATCAATTCATATTTATTTTCCTGAAGAAGATGTTTATATGGATCAACCACGTGGTTTTATTACCCAAAAGGATACGAATAATGTTGAATACATGATGAATAATTTCATTGGACTGATGAATGTACTAGGTAATGCTACTGTGGTCTTTATCAACACTTTAAATGACTTGATTCCTAAAGAGGCACTGTTTATAAAAATAAAAATTTCAAAATGAACAATGATAATAGAATACGGGTCCTCATTTTAATTGATAAAAGTGTATTGATTAGATCATATAAGAACAAATTACTGAATTTTAAGGACTCAAGGAGGTTCAAATATAGGTTGTAATTGTTTAGAGACTAAATATTTTTCAATGGATTTTACTTGACACAAAGAATGTATGGAGTTTTTATTTAAAAATATAAATATTACATAAAGGTAATCAAATGATTTATAAACAATTATTATAATTCTATACAAACCCAAATGACCCAAATTTATATTTTCCACATCACAAGAAATATGATACTAATTTAATGAAAATAAAATCCATTTAATTTTAGTTAGAATGATAATTTGATATGTCAAATTCAGGGCAGATTTTGGTACATTTTATACTGATAGTTCCCAATAGTAAGTATTGAGATTTCTCAGTATGGATTGTCTTGGTTCAAATGATAATCAAAAGTCAACATCATACTATTCATTATATCTTGAATGAATTTGGATATCACGACTATGTGAGAATAAATATTACATTTTATTAAAAACTCAGAGGCTTATAATATTACATCTATTCAATCATGTTCACAATTATAAAAGATAAAAAATATCTTGATGATATTAAATTCGAAATGAAACCCCACGCTAAAAAATTCAATAAATTTAAGTGGGGAAATTACTAGTGATGTTGAATTACATTTTAATATAGTGTATTATTTAGTAAATCATAATAATGGCAACAATGGGTGTTAATTTGGAATGGAATCAATTATATTTTAGATTCTAACCACTTCTGCCCACAAAAGTTTGTTTCGAGAATTGATACCCAATCCTATATAGAGATTTTTTTCATATAAATGTATTATTTTTTAATGCATAAATTTTCATGATTTATAACCCTCACATATAATAATTTATAAAAGTACTATTTCATTTTTCTCATAATGGTAGGAGAAAATTTTCATGATATGATTATTTTAAAGATTATTTGAGTTATACTATATTTTTGAAAAGGGGGAAGATACGTCATGATTAAAATCATTATATATGGAAATTTTTTGAATTCATATTCATCAGGATAAAGCTAATTCCTTTATCATGAGGAGTGTAATGATCAATGAATAGTTCTACTGGTAAAATATTCATTTAAACATTTCATATCACAATGATAATGAATTATATTAGATTATCTGTAATTATTAGTGTCATTGATTCACTATACTAAGGAAAGAAAACTCATCATGTATTGGCGATTAATGATAATATTCAGTGTGATTTCAAATAAAGAATTTTTTGAGGGATTTTCAATATATCCAAAGAGAGTGATTATTTTAAAAATCCCCATGAAAAATTTACAGAGTATTTTTGTTATTGAAGATGATATGGAGACTTATAAATAGTTTCATGGACTCATAAAGGATTAATTTCAGTTTTTAATATGATTGGAATAATTTTTTAGTAGGAATGTATGTAGGATAGAAATCACACAATAGAACAAAATTCTATTAATTAGGAAGTGTTCAAAAGGATTACTTATTTAAAACAAGAGGGTACATGTTTCAAAATTTAAGCATTTTTATTTTCTACTGTCTGGAGTTATGAAGAATACAATTTCATAGAGGAATCCATCATGTTTTAGCCTCTTTCACATATAAATACTAAATTTTCAATATAGTTTGATTTCATTTTGGTGATTCAAATTATTTTAAAATGGTCCTATAGAATATTGATATAGATCCCTTGTATAATGAGTTCAATGTTATATAAGAATAACTAAAATAATTGAAATATTAATTTATAAAATATCGCATCGTAGTGAATGATATTAAATCATAATCATGAAATACTAGATAAAACTATTTTGAGGAGGGTTCTAGGGAAATTGAATTAGATAAAAATGGAGATAATTTTCAATTAATTAAATGGTTTTGATACCCAGTGTTCTTCTATGAATATTGTTACTATGTTTAAGAAATAATATAAAATCATGACTATTGTTTCAATGATGTATTCCATATTATTTCACTATATCATGAAATTTTGACTCTAATCTATGATTTTAAGTGATTATGGGTGTAATTCCTCATATTATTTATTAGATTAATCATTCTTCAAAATTTTAAAAAAAATATGATTTAATATTTTTGGGGAGTGGGTGGCATTTTTTCATGGTTGTTTGGATCACTGCACAATAGTATTATTATATAAAGAATACCTGGAACTAGAAATTCATATATGTTTGTGATTTTTTGTGGGGTAAATGATGAATGGTTAACTAGTAATTAAAAATATTTTTGTATTATTTTTCACATGTGTATTAAGGAATATTGAGTATAAAATATTGAAAAACATTAGAGATTATATCAAGTTTTAAAAAGTAACTTTCATAATAATAAGACAAGGAGGATCATATATCATATATTTACAATTTAATATTTATGCTAAAAATAAATATGGAATAATATTAGGATGATGAAGAAATATATATTGTATGAAGAGAAATGGGTTTTAATGAATGTATAGATAAAGTACATATTGATACATTGAACTATAATGACTCAGGATACCCTAAAAAACATTTAGCCAAAGCAATTCACTACTAACCAAGAGGTAATTCAAGATCCCCTTGTGTTATATATTAGTACATGAGAATCATACAAAAAACAAAGGGAATGATTTCACCCTATAATAAAACAAGATACATTGCATATATATATATATATATATAGTGTAAAGAACCAACCGGGAAGAAGTATTACATAACCAAGAAAATAATGGAGGTGGTGACACAACTTAGGAGATGACAATTAAAACCACATGAGATCCCAATAGCTAAAAAATGATAACCAAAATGAGAGACTACACCACAAAGAGATATATGGGAATCACCCCAACATATCATAACTATCTACTATTAAACATAATACGTGAACCTTGCGCCCTCACTTTGTTACCATGACTTTTCATGAATCGAACGAAAATACATGATCTATGTACTGCTGAAATCATGTGTATGGTGTGAGTAAAACAGTCTTAGTAGGATCCCACCTTGGTCTACCATACCAAATAATTATAAAATACGATAAACATGATCAATTTTAAAAAAATAAGTAATAATAATTAGTTTTATGTAAAATTCCTAGAAAATAGTAACCTTTTTTCATAGTTTTAAAATAATAACTTGTAGAATAGTTTCAAAGAATAAATTTCAAATTTCATTTGAAGTAAAAAATCATATCATATCCAAATGGTTAAAACAAAAAGTGAAATTTTAAGAACTATTAGGATTACATGGAAGGATAGGATACTCATAAATTAATTTAAATAGTGGAGACTACATGTCCCAAAAAACCCTCACATTATGGTGTGGGGAATAGTAGAACACCAAATAAGGTGAATCATATGACCGTGTCAATAAATTCCTAGAGAAAGATGCATCTTGATACTGGAAAAGACAAACACCCCATAAAGTTGACTCCCTTATCGTATCTAATTATGAGTTATACTACTACACCTTCAACCTAGTTACCCAAGTCCCCCTTGTGCAGTATTTCATAAAATTTCAAATAGAATATACATTAAATTGTACAACTTGAAACAACCGCTTTTCATCAAAACCTTCTTGGAAAATCAACTTCTTTACTAATAAATGGTAAAATTATCTACTTTTAAAACCTATTATACATTAAACACAAATCATTTGAGTTTCTAGATAAATAATTTATAAGATAATATATAAACCATGATTAATTATTGTACAAATTTCCTGAGGATGAGGGGAAACCAACTAGCACCAACTCTAGTCACACATCAACTATGATGGGAACCACACACTAGAAGAAACATAGAATAACCAAAGGAATACCTAACATCAATTATCACAACATATGATCATGTTACTTTATAAAAATAGTACATTAAAGGGATAAAAATGTACATATCTCTTGAAACCCTTTCACCACACCACTACCAACAAAAAGATTATCCCTTGGAATATGATCAAACAACAAATCTGTAAGGGATTCCAAAAGCCTCACCACATGATCACCAATCCAACAGACATTCTTTAACACCATTTATAAATATTATAGAAATAATGAATTAAAAGGGAGAACAAAAAATAATTAATGGAAGAGAAAACAACAACATCAGAGATACAATCACCAAACTGAGTGAAGTGAAAAGAAAGGATCTACAAAACAATTCCTGGGAGAGACCTAGGGTGAAATGTATTGAGTAAAATACCACATTAATTAGGGTTTAGGGTTAAATATAATCAAAAACTATATTTAATTAATGTTTTAGGTTATGAATCCACAATTCATAGTGTGAATTTTGTGAGTTACATTTCTTCCAAAAAAATCACATTATGTCAAATAATTCTTAATTGAAAAACTCATGATATGAACATTAGTCATAGCCTGCACCAATTTTATGATCTCAATAAAATTCAAGGAATAATCCTATAATCCTAAAAAAATTATTATTCATACTCATGATGTAAATTTAACTTGATTTTATCATTCTATATGGGTTCTATAAAAAACAATAAACAGACTCACACAACCCTTGAACCTGAGAAAAATATCTTTAAACATGAAAATTTAATACTTTTTAAAAAGTTTCTACAATATTCTAAAAATATTACTTCCCCTCCCTTGAAATTCATGTAAAATAAGAATTATTGGGAATTTAGTATCCCCACTATTTCCCCAACTATGATTCTTTCTTTGATGTCTCATGATAATCTGATTCATGCCACCATAACACATTCACCCATGGAATATTTTTTCCCATAACACCATCACCATATAATCAATGAACACCACTAGATTTTTATCATCCCTACACTTACAATTTTCATGGGAATGTGGTGGGACATCACTTGGCCTTAGATTACACCCCCAAGGAACCAAAGTCTAGAAATAAATACCATGAGATTCATAAATAGTTGGGGATGATCATACATTTAAATAAAAACCACAAATTGAGAAATCCATAAATAAGAAACCACTATATGATGGATGAGATGAATGTAATAAATCTTAATATAATACTAATAGACAACAAGACCAGACAAAAACCATGAACCATATCAAAATATACAGTAGAAACCAAAACCAATAATCCATAGACATCCAAAATATCCAATGGAAACACCCAACATGATCTAATATCAACCTCAATAATCCATGACCATGGTATCAAGATGTATAACTAAAGAACTGTGATATCATTCCTTTGCCTATTCCTCGATATACAATATTTTCAAATAAATTAAAGTGGCCAAGTAGGGGATGAGTATAAAACTCAATATTATATACCCAATTACTTCAAAAATCACACCACTAGGATAAAGTAAGTATATATATTCATATTCAAAATTATATAATATAATTTAAATTTATTTCAACAGTTTATATCAAAAGAAAATAAGTAACAAATAAATCAACCAAAAAAATATTTAAACCCATTTTTCAAATCCAATTATCAAATAACTCATTCCATTCAACAAATCTAAACATGTATTCAAAGGTGATAGTTCTATACTCATGATCAGTCTCTCATCGACCTACCATGTCTTTATAGGGTAACCGTATACCAATAACACCAATAGAACATACCCCTTCCACAGATTCACATCAAGAAAAATTAAAACACACCCACTGATAAGGCAAAATCGCATAGAAAACCAGTTGACCCATCAATTCAATGAAAAAATAATTTTTATTAAAAACATTCTAACAAAATTTATCCATCCATCAAAACTAAACAATAATTTTAAAATAATAATATTAATATCATGTAATCGATTTCAATTTCCATAGGATAGCATATTTATACAATTTATCAAACCGTCACTAAAGAGGGTATCAAACAAACATTTCATATTAATTTATAATTTCAACCAAGAAATTCAATTAATTTAAAATTAGGCCTCCAAGTTATAGCATGAGGAGTCAATTGTTAATCCACCTACCTCAAAACATGGGAAAAATTAAATAATGCTACAAAACTCTAAAACATGCTTTAGATCATCCAACTCCTTACTTTGATATTTTTCCCTATCATACAAACAATCATATATCAACATGATTTTCATGACAAAAATTTTTCTATCCACAATGGATTAGATCCATTATTCCTAGAGGGTGGACAAGAAGAAATCTAATGAAACCCACCATGAACATGAACATACCATGGAATCAAGTCTACAAAAATCATATATTTTATAATAGATTTCTCTTGGATCAAAGGGAAATGTTTCCACATCAGTGGGGGGATATGATTTCAAGTTATAGACTATTTAGAGGGAAAATGTGGGATTTAAGGTTAAATCAGATTAGATAAACAAAATATTGATCTAGATTTTAATGCTGCATGTTTAGGGTTCATAGTTAGTAAGCTATGAGATGTCTATGAAATATCAACTTTAACCAAACACCCCTCGCATAGGTGTAACACCTTGGTAGGAAAACCATAAACCAACAGTGAAAAATCCCACTATCCATCATCACATGGTTTCTCCTAGGTGTCAAAAAACACTTCCTACACTATGTGCCAAACATTAACCAACCCAGTGCACCCAATTTTAGTTCTTCAGTTTTCCTAGAGGTGTTGAAAGATTTATACTAACCATTGTCAAACCATGAACCACCTTATAATAACCAAAAAAAATTAAAAACACCATAAATAATTCCCAAATATAACTCAAGAATATTATATACATAAAATTTATAAATGAATTGTTAATTATATGAAATTGGGGGTGCTACATGATGATCTAAAAATGAAAAAACTAGCTAAAGTTAAACGTTTTTAACAAATAAAAAATAAAAGGGTTTAGGGTAGTATTTCTTGAACTGACATATATGGTAATCATCATAGATACCTAATAGGTGAACCAGAAAAATCCAACTGACAATAAACCATTACAAGACAATCAACGACCTTAAAGGGTCAAACCTATCTATAAGCCATCATTTTTTATTTCCCAATACAACAGTGATCCTAATAAAGAGATAAAATAAAGAACACTCCATCACCAATGAAAAAATACAACGGATGAAGTTGAGGATTCTCATATGAATTTTGTTCACTCTATGTTGTTACTAAGTATCAACTTATACCATGAATCCTCAGAAAAAATTTCTTGAATGATATTTTCCCCAAAAATAGATGTCGCACCCACCACTACCCAATAATGTAGAGTGACTATAAAAATCACTTAATGGAGTCATTATAATAGAAAACAGATAGCTATTATTATATGAAAACTCGGCCAGTCCTAGAGGGAAATACCACAATCAATAAAAATACAATATATATCATGTTGAATATCCTCTATTATAAGAATAACATGCAACATTTGAATATCAAAAAATATATGGTATGTTTTAATGTAACTAACCTCTATCCCCATCACCTCCTGGAGTATAATCTATAAAATTTAAGTATTGATGGGATCCCAATATGAGACAATAGTAGATGTAATTCCATATAACCTCATGGTCCCCTGTAAATGCCTCAGAACTAGATCTTCAACTTTAATGTAGTTCTTGATCAAAAGGAATTTGTTGGATTTCATATATTCATCATCCCCTACACATATTGATTTTTATCTCAGGGAGACCATGGTAATCCCAAAAAAGGTCATGCACACTATATCCCATTTCCATACTGGTACTAGATGATTATAGAGAAAACCATAAGGATTTTGTTTCCCTTCTGTTATCTTCTAATAGGTGTAATAATTGAAAAAATAAACATTTTCTTTCTTTATACTTGGATAGTAAGAGATTCATCTCATTCTATAAGAAATTGTTTTAATGAAAGGGTGGTTTAACCATAAAGAACTATGGAAATGATGAAGAATGTATTTTGTCACAATTTTTAAAGTTATAAAAAATCCATAAAATTATAAAAATCATTATTAAAGTGAGAAAAATCAGAAATGATAATCATATAAAATAATATTCCCCTAATTTCTCTAAACTTATTATCCTGTTTCCATCCCACTAGATTAAATTCATTGAGTGTCTATGATAACTAATAATTGGTGAGAACCATACCAAAATTAACCCCTTATGTCTCCATTTGCATCAATGTGAATATTCACATCATGTTCCTATAGTGACCAACACCTTTTACACATATTATTACATGATTTTTAACAAAAAAATCCAATAAATAAAAATCAAGGATTAAAAAAAATATTGTCATTAAAATATTAGGTACTGGAAAAACTAAAATTAAACTTTTTTTAATCTTAATAATGAGTTCATAGACCCATTTTAGATTCTAAAATATCATATGATAACAAGGGTAATACGTGGTAGAAATGGGTGAGATAAAAATCACAACAAAGAAATAAACATGACATGGAGGTATAAAATGTGAATCATATGTATAAAATAATATCATAAAAGTGGAGGCATAGTGGTATAATAAGATCATATAATCATAGTATATTGGAAGCAATATATAAAATGAAATAGAAATGGGTAAATTATGACTACATATAAAATATAACATATTGGTCAAAATCCCATAATGGAATACCTTGATCCCAAACCCAACACATGATGCCTCATGAGGATGAAAACATAACCCAATGTATTCAAGAACTATTTGGGAACACCAATATTACTGATTTAATTATTTTTGAGTTCCACTTAATGTAAATCAATAATAATAATAAAAATAATATAACCATGAATATAAAATGAGTTTCAAACTCTCGCTTCATATAATAATCAAATGAAATTTCACAACGAAGGAATTCGAGAGATGAACATATATAAAGTATCTGTTTCCGACGCTTTATGCTGGGGTGTGCGTGCGCGCATCGGTCACGTAGGGGAGGACGCGCAGCTTGTGGACCTGCATTCTTTCTTTCCAAAGGCGGGCGGCATCCATTCCTTGTTTAGGGATGTCTGCTCCATTATCGAAACCGGGATGATGGGATATCGGTTATTCCTTCTGTGGATTCCTCCTCAGAGCTCGTCACCTAGTTCGGGTCTCCCTCATAGACTTAAGATGTATTCGTGAATCTCGTTCCCATTTCCATATCTTCATGGACACTACGTTGCTTCTGCCAAGACATTCCATGGGGTCCTGACATGGTAGCAACCTTCGATCAGAGTAGACGACAACATAAGGCATGTCAGGGAATATTTGGGTGTGTGGACATCAGGGAACCTGTACTCTTCCTCATAAGAGGGCATCTCAAGGGTGCAGAACACGAGGCATCCCACATTGAATACGGGGAATCATATTTTATATGCATGTCTCTGAGGTTTTCCTCAGCTTCCCATGTTTAACATGGGGTATGCTGTGAGTTTAACATTATGCGGAGACGGTTACGCCAAGGGCCAATCTTCTGAGGTTTTCCTCAGCTTCCCATGTTTAACATGGGTTATGTTGTGTGTTTGACATCTTGAGGAGATGGTTACACCAAGGGCGTGTCTTCTGAGGTTTTCCATACCTTCCCATGTTTAGCATAGGGTATGTCGTGTGTTTAACGTCTTGTGGAGACGGTTACGCCAAGGGCGTGTATTCTGAGGTTTTCCTCAGCTTCCCATGTTTAACATGGGGTATGCCGCTTGTTTAACATCTTGCGGAGATAGTTACGCCAAGGACGTGTCTTCTGAGGTTTTCCTCAGCTTCCCATGTTTAACACGGGGTATGCCGTGATTTTAACGTCTTGCAGAGACGGTTACGCCAAGGGCGTCTATTTTGAGGTTTTCCTCAGATTACAATGTTTAACATGGGGTATGCCATGAGTTTAATGTGTTGAGGAGATGGTTACGCCAAGGGAGTGTCTTCTGAGGGTTTCCTCAGCTTCCCATGTTTAACACGGGGTATTCCGTGAGTTTAACTTCTTGCGGAGATGGTTACGCCAATGGGCGTCTCTTCTGAGGTATTCCTCAACTTCCCATGTTTAACACGGGGTATGCCATGAGTTTAACTTCTTGAGGAGATGGTATGAGGCTGATCAGAACATACCATAGAGACGGATCAGATTGCTGCATCCCAAGGAGGGAACACCTGGAGGATGAATGGATCAGAACGCCCAATGAGGATGGATCGAAGGAGGTGCGCCCCATGTAGGTGGTATGTCACACCGTAATGGATGATCTAAACACCACTGATGGTGGATCAGGGAGAGTGCACCCCAAAATGGGGGACACCAGGGTTTACCATTGGATGGGATTGAACCTCATGGAGGTTTCCTACGTACCATGTGCATATGGAAAGGATCAAAACCCACGTAGTTCGAAGGGGTGATGATCCGGGGTGTAAACAAAGGACAGCGACCGAGAGACATGTTGGGGGTTATGAATTGTTAGCTGCCCGGGTGCCGCATGGAGCGACACTGGGATCAATGGCATGATCTCACTGTGATGTGGTGGCTCGGGTAAGATTCAAGATGGGTGGTGGATGTATTAATGAAATGGAGGGGGAATGAAATGGGACCATCACAAAGGGAAACAGTGTAGTTGGGCGTGAGCCTCGAAGAGGCTTCCTACATATCACCATGGCCGGGAATCAAAGTCCATGCAGTTCGATGGTATGGGGCTTACACAAGGGTGCTGCCCATGGTGGAATGGGGCTTACACTCTGAGGCGGCCCACAATGATGGATGAATGGGGCTTACGCTCTGAAGAGGCCCACACTGGTGGATATAGGGCTTACGCTCTGAGGCGGACCACAATGGTTATGTGGGGCTTATCCAAGGGCAGCCCATAGAGGAATGGGGCTTACGCTCTCAGGCGCCCCAAAGTGGTATGAGGCTTATGCTCTGATGCGGCCCATAGTGGTATGGGGATTACGCTCTGAGGTGGACCATAGTGTTATGGGGCTTATGCTCTGAGGCGGCCCATAGTGGTTGGTGAACCGATGTGAAGAGGTCGGAAGGACCGAGTGGTGGGCTTGAACCTCGTGGAGGCTTCCTACATATCCCTGTGGTAGGGAATCAAAGTCCACGTAGTTAGGGATGGATTGGGGATTACTCAAGGGTGTTTCCCATGTGCCGCTATGGAGCGGCAATGGTGGATGGGGCTTACGCTCTGAGGAGGCCCACAATGGATATGGGGCTTATGTTCTGAGGCGGCCCATTTTCCGCTATGAAGCGGAAATTGTGGATGGGTCATATGCTCTGAGGCGGCCCCCAATCGATAAGGGGATTATGCTCTGAGGTGGCCCACAATGGATATGGGGCTTATGGTCTTAGTCGTCCCATTTTACACTATAGAGTAGCAATTTTGGATGGGGCTTTCGCTCTATGGCGGCCCACAATGGATATGGGGATTACGCTCTGAGGAGGCCCATGTGCCGCTATGGAGCGGCAATTATAGATGGGGATTACGCTCTGAGGCATCCCATGGTGTCTTCCTCATGTCTGGACATGAGGGCATCCCAACTCACTGGTGGGCTGAGGTAATCGCCTATGCGCTAGCGCACAAGAGGGATAATGACAAGGGCATTGGAATCGGTCTGAACAAAGGGAGATGAAAAGTGTGAATCACTTTCCTGACATTCGGAATGCGGTGAGGGTGGAGTGGTGATGGATGATAACTATTGAACATGGCAGAAACACATCATCCATATCACGTGAGCCAGAAATGAGGACAAACAAATGAGGGTCGACTGCTGACCTTGTTCGAAACACAGGACCTGACTCAAAGTGTTGCCCAAATTCTTTCAGGGCGTTGGCCCAGGATAACAAACAGACCATAGGTCAATCATCCATACTATTTCAATAGGCGGACCAAAGGTCTATCATCCATATTATTACAGTAGGCGGACCAAAGGTCAATCATCCATACTATTACAGCAGGCAGATCAAAGGTCAATCATCCATACTGTTACAGCAGGCGAACCAAAGTTCTATCATCTATACTGTTACAGCAGGCAGACCAATGGTCAATCATCCATACTGTTATAGTAGGCAGACCAAGGCTCAATCATCCATACTCTTACAGCAGGCTGACCAAAGGTTTATCATCCATACTGTTACAGTAGCCGGACCGTCGGTCTATAATCCATACTGTTACAGCATGCGGACCAAGGTCTATCATCTATACTATTACAGCAAGCGGACCATATGTCAATCATCCATACTGTTATGGGGTCCCATCATACATGGAAGTATATGACGATCCGAATGAAGGACACGCAAAGCGTGAGGAAGAGTGATGGAATGTTTGAATATGTTCCAATGCTCTTGAAGGTATGCCACTGTGATCATGGCATAATGCATCTTATACATGGAGCATAGGGAATCTCTGGTTTGGAGAAATAGGCATCCTATGTTTGAAAGATAGGGAATACTACAGTTTAGAGTCATGTAGAGAGGACTATTGGCATCTTATGCTAGGAGGATAAGGCATCTCTTGAATAGGGCAAGAGGCATCCTATCATTTGTTAGATAGGGAGTACTAAAGTTTATATTCATGTAGGTAGGTCTTCTGGAATCTCATGATTGGAGCATAAGGCATCTCTTATCTGGAACAAGAGGCATCCTATGTTTGGAACATAGGGATTACTACAGTTTAAAGTCATGTAGATAGAACTACTGTCATAAGCCTCATAGAACGGCTAGTGTCGGGTCTTACGCAAGGGCATCCCTTTTTGGTTCATCCTCTTATAGGAGCCAAGTGATAGGGTTTTGAGGAGCTTCCTGAGGAATGGTTTGACTCAAGGTACTCGAGGAATTGATAATAATAATCTTGACTCATGACACGTGAAAGGGACCAAGAGGAATATGTTGACTCAAGGTATTTCATGGTGTGCAGAGGAGTATCTCAAATCATGTTTTTTCATAGGTGGAGAGAGGTTGCACATAAGGGCGCAATGGAAAACCCTGACATCCCAGCCCGAGAAGTTCGCGGTGCAACTCCCCATTTTTCATGGGGGCCTATGACGATAGAGAATGGACCGGGCAAGAGGGCCAGGAACGTAGCCCGACACTGAACCCGAGCTGGGGTGCGGGGGTGCCGCCCCCCGTGGTATGGACCAGCAGGTGCAGGCCTGAACACCATTGCGTGTAAAAGAGGCCTGGAATGCACGCAATTGGTCCTGTTGGGTGGAAAAAACCAGGTAGGCACGCAATAGGGGCACGGTGCGCGCAATAGGTGCGGCAGGCACGCAATACGGGAGAAAGGTGCGCAATACTGGGCATGCAATAGGAGATGGCGCGTGCAATGCTGGATGTGAGTGCGCAATAGGAGGCGGCATGCGCAAAAGGGAAGGAATTTCGGGCAATAGGGATGCCTTGCGCACAAAAGGACGTGGAGTGCACAATAGGGAAGGCATGCGCGCAATAGGACTGGTGCTACACTAGCGTGCAAAAAATTGGGCTCAGCGGCACTATTGCATGCAAAAATTATGTGTTGCACAGAAAACTAGGCATTTTGGCCCTTTTCCGCATAAAAATAATGTTTTGCACACCGGAGGGGGGTTTTCTGCGCGAGCGCGGAAAATTCGGACTTACGCGAATCAGAGTGGCGTCCGGCCTCCAGGGTCCTCTAGAAGAAGTAGGGTGACCTTGTATTTATAGGTGGAATCCTGGGAGTACGTGCATGTAAAATTCCGCACGTGTAGAGGGTTTTCCGCATGCCAGGCGGTGCGCGTAAAATTTCCCGCGTGCAAGGCGGTGCGTGTAAAATTGGGCGCACGCAAGGTGGGGCGTGGAAAATTGCGCACGCGCAAGGCGGGGAACGCGCAATTATGCACGCACAAATATGGGTGTGTAATATTCCGCACGCGCAAATGGTTTTCTGCACGAAAATCCTTTTTTCCGCGCAAATCCATTCTTTACCCCAAAACGGGCCTGTATGGCCATCCCCATCAGCCCAACTTCAAACAGCCATAACGTCTAATCTGTAACTCCGTTTGGGCCCCACGACCAGTCAAATCGAAGCTTGCGGAACGAGATATGCTCCCGTATCATCTATGGAAACGTTTGGAAAAAAATTTTGGATGCGTGTTCTGGGTTTAACAAATGCCACCCCTGAGAACGGGGTCCAATGAGGACGAGGGCGAGGTGGACCTCATTTTGAGGAAACGACTAAGGAAAATGCGTGCCTTGGGGTCCATTGTATCTCGATCGTATTGGTGAGATAGTTGAATAAACCTCTAAACCTGCGTAAGACATGCTTGGTGAGTGAGACAAGAGATAATATGAGCTCCCATACGAGAGTACTAAACAACGGATTGTGTGAGGGGATCAGCATAGGACATTGATCACCATTTGGGAGAATCCATAAAGAGAGGGGTCACAACTGGAGAACATGGCTCCCTAGACAACCGACCTACTTCCCCTACTGTGCTCTAGTGCATAATCAGGGTAACACCAGGGGCGATAGAGTCAATCTGAACAGAGGGGATTGGAAGGTGTGGATCACGATACCCAAAATCCAGAACACTATGGTGGTGGCGTGACGATGGAGGATAGCTGTTAACTGTGGCGGAAACACAACATCCATATTGCATTGGCCTGAAATGGGGACGACAAATGAGGGATGGCCACTGACCATGTTTGCAACATGGGGCCTAACTCAAATATTGTCGATCAGTCTTCCGGAACGTTGGCCCGGGATAGAATGCGGACCATACGTCAAACATCCATACTGTTAGGGGGTCCCTCCAGACGTGATCATCCTTCCAGAACATTGGACCTGGACAGTAGGCAGACCATAGGTCATCATACATACTTTTAAGGGGTTCCTCCAGATGTGAAAGAAGATGAAGATCCGAATAATGGGGCACGCGAAGTGTGGAAAGCAGAGTGATGGTCTGTTCGTATAGAATCCAACACTCCCATGATTATGCCACCGTGGTGGAGGCACATTAAGCGGACGTATTAATCTGGTCACAGATCATCCCTACTCTTAGATAGGTCCTCTCTGGTGAGAGAACTGTCGCTTCCCAGCATCACTGTGGGGCATCCCGAACATATTCGGGGCTAATAATCCAGTTACACAACTCCCCGAGAAGTCATGCCAAGGGGTCAATTGTGAGGAGGGATGAGATTTGGTAATCCTTGGGATGGGACCCAAGACGAAATGTCCTGGCATTCCTACATACCTCATAAGGATGAGAATCAAGCCACACGTACTTCTAGAGAAGGATATTAGTTTATGGTCTTACAGCTCAGACCAAAAGAGTAAGGGAAGTGGGAGACATATGGTAAAGTTTTTGCGAAACCCGATGTGAATGGGGGACATGTCATGCTTACCATGTGCTCCTTGGAGACGTGTTTAGGTCAAGGGACTGAACATGAAAGTTAGGATGGGCCTATGGGGAAGTGCCCAGGTGCTCCTACGTATCTCATAAAGATGGGAATCAATCCATAAGCAGTTCTTGGGGGAACCTTTTAACGTCATGCAGGACAAGAAACAGGAGGGATAATTCTCATAAAAGGGGGAATGTGGTGTGGCTATCGCAAACCCGACGTGAATGAGGACGTAGTCCTACTCACCCCGCCACGCGGCTCCGTGGTCAAGGTCCCAAAGGTGGGACAGACACGATGAATTAGAGGACCCCAAGCTGGACCCTTAGACGAGAGGTCTGGGCGTTCTTATGTACCCCATGAGAATGGGGATCAAGCTGTACGTAGTTCTTGAAGGGTGGAACAGAACGAAATGGTACCTATGAAAAGGATGAAAGAGGTGCGTGGGTCTAGCCTTCAAACCAAAAGAAGCGGCTTTAGATATGTCTTATTTGTTGTTTAAGGTGAATGGTTTTTCATTCGTGGAACAACTAGCCAAGGGTAGAAACTCCGGGCATCACCACAATAATCAAGACGTATAAAGGCATTGACAAATGGTTTGGTAATAGACCAATACCCAACGTGATGTCCCATGTGGGGAGGTCACCACAATGTAGTTCTATTTTTCATTGTGCGGCCGGGATGATATCATCACAGTTTATGGTCGTGTGGTAGGACCAATCAGCACAATTTAAGGTGGTATGGCTTGGACCCGGGGGAACATGAACGATGCAATAAGGCACACCCGATGTAGATGAAGGCCTATCCTCCTACCATCACCACGCACTATTCTGGGAGAGGAGCCTTGGGCCAAGGAGCCGATGAGGGTCCAACAATCAGGGGGGGCAGGAGACACTAGATTCCAGCTGATCTGGGCCTGGAACGCAATGTATGGGCGACTCCTCGTTTCCCATGGGGATGAGGGTCAAGCTGTGCATGATCCTTAGAGAAAACCCAAGCATATAACCTTGGCGCTCAGATCACAGGAGCCCCGAGAGATGCCGTCACGCAGCTTTGTCCGCCTGATGTGTGGAGGTGCACTGAGGGTTAGTACAAGGTTTGTCGAGATTCCACCTTGACATGATGGGGAAGAACATAATGTGAATCATGCAACCAACATTCAGGGCCTAAAGGAGCCTGTGTGATGACTGAGGACTACTACTGACCATGTTCATAACACAGCATCCTGTCGCATTAGCCTAAAATGGGGACAAACAAATGAGCATCGACCGCTGACCATGATCCCAACACAGGATTTGTATCAATTTGTTGTCTAAAACCCTTGGGGGTGTTGGCCTGTGATGGTAGGAGAGCCATTAGGAATTGTATCCAAGCCATTCAAGGTGGTCCCTCTGGGTGTGAATTATAATGGGGGCCCGAATGAAAGGGAGAACGAAGCTTGACAAGTGGACAAAAAACTTTGCCTTAGTCGAATATGACACTCCAGGTCCTAGACCAGTGTAATCTGAGCACATTAGTAGACCACTGAAAAGGGTCGAAGGGCTCATTTTTAGAGCGGCCAAAAGATGGCGGATTCCTGGGAGAAGGGGGCATGGTGCCAAAAACCCCGTACCACACCTATATATCCCCCTGCGGGGAGGGACAAGCCAATAGACTGAGGTGACAGGGAGATCATGGGATCTCTTAAGAGATTGGGTTGGACCTGAAACCTCAACATTCAGGCGTTCCTACATATCCCATAAGGATGGGAATCAAGCTGCACGTAGTTCTAGATGCACAGTTTAGCATCATGTAGGACGATGAGAGGAATGTCATCCAGGAAAGTTTACGCCGTAGTGGGTAACCCATTGTGAATGAGGAAATAACCCCACACCACACCACACACTCTGGTTAAGGACTGGGGCTAAGGGACCCGAGAAGTCCAAGGGGCCTGAGGCTAGGCCTCGGTCAGGAAGGTCAGACCAGCTTGCAGTTTAACGTCTTGCAGTGAGGACGAGCATGCAGTTTAAGGTCATGTTGGACCAGAAGGATCCTAGTTTATGGTCTTAGAACTTGGACCAAAGGGGCCCAGATGTAGGTTCAAGTGCAGTTTAAGGTCGTGCTAGACCAAATGCAGTTTAGGGTCATGTGGGACCGGGTGCAGTCTAGGGTCATGCAGGTCTGTTATCCAGTTTAAGGTCATGGGGGACCATTATCCAGTTTAAGGTCATGGGGGACCCTAGGGGACCAAATGTAGGACCAAATGCAGTTTAGGGTCTTGCGGGACCACAATCCAATTTAAGGTCATGGGGGACCTCGGTTGCAGTTTAGGTTCATGTAGGACCATACAGTTTAAGGTCGTGCAGGATCGTCATGCAGTTTAGCCTCATGCAGGACTGAACGCAGTTTAATGTCTTGCAGGATGATAATGAGCAATTTAATGTCATGACAGACAAAGATGAAAAGTTTAACGTCATGTAGGATGATGATTCAGTTTAATGTCATGAAGGACGATAATGAGTTGTTTAACTTCATGAAGGATGAAGATGAACAATTTAACGTCATAAAGGACGATGATGCAGTTTAATGTCATGAAGGACGATAATGAGTAGTTTAACATCATGATGGATGAATATTAATAGTTTAACCTCATGAAGGTCGATGATATAGTTTAATGTCATGCTAGACGATAATGTACAGTTTAACTTCAAGATGGATGAAGATAAACAGTTTAACGACATGCAGGATGATGATGCAGTTTAATGCAATGCTGGACAATAATGGGCGATTTAACGTCATGACAGATGAAGATGAAAAGTTTAACGTCATGAAGGACGATGATGTAGTTTAATGTCATTCATGACGATAATGATTAGTTTAATGTCATGATGGATGAAGATGAATAGTTTAACGTCATGAAGGATGATGATGCAGTTTAATGTTATGTGAGCAGTTTAAAGTCATAAAGGAAGAAGATGAATAGTTTAACGTCATGCAGGATGATGATGTAGTTTAATGTCACGATGGATGATAATGTTCAGTTTAAATTCATGACAGACGAAGATGAACAGTTTAACGTCATGCGGGATGATGATGTAGTTTAATTTCATGCTGGGTGATAATGAGCAGTTTGGCATCATGATGGATGAAGATGAACAGTTTAAGGTCATTCAGGATGATGATGCAATTTAATGTCATGTTAGACGATAATGAGATGTTTAACATCATGACGGATGAATATTGTTATGCAGTTTAACGTCATGAAACTAGGATGTGAAACCACAACGGTTGTGTTGATAGATGGATGGTCTTCTCTACCCCATTCCCTTCGGTTGGGATGAGGGAGGAATCTATATGAGGGGATTTCCGTAAAATTCGCAGATCATAATGAACCCTCCACGAGCTGGCATCAAGGCCACAGAGAGGACCTCTATGGTTGATGCAATGTGGTAGTCAGGATGACACAATGTGTCACAAGGGTAGTAAGGATGACTATATTCCCTTGGTCTGGAGGGGAGATGAAGCCAGGATTATGGGTACGATGGGGCGATAGAGCCCGAAAGGCATGGAAGCTTGGATCATCGCCCCATAAGGCAGGGCAAGATCTTAAATTCATGGGGAGGACCACCATGATAGTTGATGTCGGGGATAGGGAGGACCTCCATGCCGGTGAAGATTGTACTACGGGGAGGACCTCTGTGCCGGTGAAGATTGAAGTGCGGGGAGGACCTCCGCAATGTCTGACAATGGCAACGGGGAGGACCTCCGTGCCAGTAAAGATTTCAGTGCGGGGAGGACCTCTGCAATGTCTCAAAATGGTAATGGGGAGGAACTCTATGCCGGTAAAGATTGCAGTGCGGGGAGGACCTCTGCAATGTCTAACAATGGAAACAGGGAGGACCTCCGTGCCGATGAGGATTACAGTGCTGGGAGGACCTTTGCAATGTCTGACAATGGGAATGGGGAGGACCTCCGTGCTAGTGAAGATTGTAGTGTGGGTAGGACCTCCACAATGGCTGAAAATACTTTTGGTGATATTCCATTGGATTGGGGGTGGTTTCATCCTGAGCGGCCCTTGAGGTAGTGGAGTCAGTGAGGAGCCGATGGAGTGGGGTGGCAGATGCCACCTACGCGGCCTCTTGAGGCGGCGGGATTGGTGTGGAGCCGAAGGAGCCGGGTGGCGGATGCCACCTGCAGGGCCTCTTGAGGCGGCGGGATCGGCGATGAGCCGAAGGAGTCGGGTGGCGTATGCCACCTGCGCGGCCTCTTGAGGCGACGGGATCGGCGCGGAGCCGATGGAGTTGGGTGGTGGATGCCACCTGCGGGGCCTCTTGAGGCGGCGGAATCGGCGCGGAGCCGATGGATTCAAGTGGGGGGTGCCACCTGCACGGCCTCTTGAGGCGGCAGGATCGGTGCGGAGCCGATGGAGTCGGGTGGCGGGTGCCACCTGCGCGGCCTCTTGAGGCGGCCGGATCGATGCGAAGCTGATGGAGTCGGGTTCTAGGTGCCACCTGCGTAGCCTCTTGAGGCGGCGGGATCTGTAAGGAGCCTAAAGAGTCAGGTGGCGGCTGCCACCTGCGAGGCCTCTTGAGGTAGCGGGATCGGCGTAGAGCCGATGGAGTCGAGTGGCGGCTACCACCTGCGCGGCCTCTTGAGGCCGCAGGATCGGCGCGGAGCCGATGGAGTCGGGTGGCGGCTGCCACCTATGCGGCCTCTTGAGGCGCCGGGATCGGTGCGGAGCCGATGGAGTCGGGTGCCGGCTCCCACCTGTGCGGCCTCTTGAGTCACCGGGATCGGCGTGGAGCTGATGGAGTCGGGTGGCGGATGCCACCTGCGTGGCCTCTTGAGGCAGCAAGATCAGCTTGGAGCCAAAGGAGCCGGGTGGCGGATGCCACCTACGTGGCCTCTTGAGGCGGCAAGATCGACACGGATCCGATGGAGTCGGGTTTGGGATGCCACCTATGCTGCCTCTTGAGGTGGCGGGATCTACGCCAATCTGATGGAGTCAGGTGGCGTATGCCACCTGCGCAGCCTATTGAGGCAACCGAATCGGCACATAGCCGATGGAGTCGGGTGGCGGATGCCACCAACGCGGCCTCTTGAGGCGGCGGGATCGGAACGGAGCCGATGGAGTTGGGTGGAGGATGACACCTGCGCAGCCTCTTGAGGCCGCGGGATTGGCACTGAGCCGATGGAGTCGGGTGGCATGTGCCACCTGCACGGCCTCTTGAGGCAGCGGGATCGGCGCGGAGCCAATGGAGTCGGGTGGCGGCTGCCACCTGCACGGCCTCTTGAGGCGGCGGGATCGGCACAGATCTGATGGAGTCGGGTGGCGGATTCCACCTGCGTGGCCTCTTGAGGCGGTGGGATCAGCGCGGAGCCAATGTAGTTGAGTGGCGGGTGCAACCTGCGCGGCCTCTTGAGGTGGCAGGATTGGCGAGGAGCCGAAGGAGTCGGGTGGCGGATACCACCTGCGCTGCCTCTTGAGGCAGTGGGATCGGTGCGAAGCTGATGGTGTTGGGTGGCGGATTCCACCTACGCGGCCTCTTGAGGGGGCGGGATCGGCGCGGAGCCGATGGAGTCAGGTGGAGGGTGCCACCTGCGTGGCCTCTTGTGAGTAAAATTATTATGTTGCTTGAAAATTTAATGAATAAATGCATTTTCTCATTAATAATATGATATTATAATAAATATATCATAAAAATCATAATTAAAGTATTTAATGATCATATTTATTGATATATAATCTATAAATATCATTTAAAATTCATTCTCATTAGGGTTTATTTTAATTTTTTAAATCTAAAAAGTTTATGCACTTCAAAATAGTGTTTAGAAAATAGTGCTTTTATGCCTAAGAAAAAACATATTCTAAAATAAATTATAAATTTGACTTATTTTTAATTAATTGAAATAAATATAACAAAATAAATAATATTTTTAATTAAAATTAGTTAAATAATGGGATTTTAAAAATACATAATTTATTAAAAATAAATCAAAATTTTATGAAAATTGGTATTTTTGACTGTTCACTAAAAATTTAAGATATTATGAACAAATGGAAAACATTCACCCTATGTTATCATATATAAGATTATATCATAAATTACATTATTTTTATAAAATAAATATTCAAAATGTGGGAATAAATAGTTATATTATTCTCTCAGGAAAAGTAATATAAATAAATATTTTATGAGTTTTTTTGATGAATAAAATGACATTGCTTAAAATTGAGTGACTAGTTATTTATCATTAATAAATTTATTTATATTAAGAAGAATTTTTATATAAATTTCATAATTTATTTAATCATATTCATACTCCCCAATTTGATGGCTAGGTTAAATTTATCCTGATTGAAATATAATATTTTAATAATATATAACTGTTCATATAAACTCGGCATTTCATGATGAATACTCCATCAAAAATATTGTTCATTTTCAATATTATGGTTTTAAATTATTCTCACATAAATGAATTACATCATAATAATTTGAACTAGTTATCAGTAGATAAGGGTTACACATTTGTTAATTTCATTGTGGAAAAAACCCCCACATCTTAAAAGTTTTTAATAATATTAGATTAAAATGATGGAAATGAAAACAAAAAATTGATATCTTATCTCAGTTTCCATATATAAAAATATTGGTGGAAAGTGAAGTTAATGATATTGAGGAAAAAATTAAATAATTATAGAAAGTGGTAGATATCATTTATCATATGAAAATGAATGATAATTTAAAATAAAACATCCAAAAAACCATAAATCAATGATGATTTAAAAGACCATTGATGCATCATATATAAGCAAAAAAAATTGATTCATGCCTCTTTCCATAGATTTGTAGAATTTTATTTCTAATATGATAGATAACACCATAAAATATACATATCTGCTATATTATTATTTCACACACATGAATAAATCCTTTGGTTGATCAATGTTCACTTTTCTCTTATCCTCTACCTTAATGTAATATATATCCAATTTATATTTTTTATGCCTGAAGCATTGAAAGTCACTTTTAATACATCATAATATCTATAATATAATAATAATATATTTGTAATATCATTATTAAAACCCAATTAGTTTTCATATTGTAATATAATACTAAAAATTAATATGAATATAGTAGTCTCCACAATTAAACAATGAGACCAAAGGTCTCAGATAGATCATAACTAAAATAATAACTTTATATCCAAAATAACATTAACAAACTCAACGTGAAAGATGATTTCAACCTTAATTTTTATATCATACCCTTTAAACATACATATTTAAACATGTTATATTATTCTAACCAACTAATAATTTATGTTAAACCTATATGTTATATATTTATTATAACACAATAATACGTTACCCAAAATATAAATAACCTCTTAAAATTCTTCAAAATGATAAAGATGTAAACCTTTAATATGATTCCAATTATTAAATTAATATTAATCCATAGAAATATTTAAGTTAAAACAATTTTATGCAAACTAGGAAATCATGTAGGCTTGTGGATGGTGTTGTTCCCTCATCACCCTTCAGTTATGGATTCAAGCCCCACGTCCCTATCAAATGTGGTGGGTTATCACCCATAATTCAACTTTTAAATATTTATAGAACTATGGAATAACCTATTAGATAATCATATTAATATTTATCCTTGATCTTATAACATTCTCAAAAAATATGATGAACATATTCAGTAATCAAATATCGATCAAATGAATTTTTAAAACAAATTAGTTTATTCATACATCTCATTATTTTACACAAAATAAATTTCTTTTAATTGGATATGATTACATAAAAAATCACATCTACAAATTTATATTTTACTAAATTGTAATTTTTCTATATAGTATGATATTACATTTAAATAAACATTCTAATTCCTTAGTACAGTAAAAAAAATTCTTTCAATTCCTATAAGAAAAACTAATGTTTAATGTTCCTTATAGGTCTCATGATTCATGTAACCAAAATATAATTGTTAAAAATATTTATAGATAAAAAATATATTGAAACCATACATAAATTATTCATCTTAAGGACTGGTATAATATGGTTCTTTCTTTAGTATAGGAGTTATCCCTTTGTTTTGGTCATTTACATGGATAATCCCTAACCTAACCACTCATGATACATAATTTGTTTTTAAATTCATTACTCTATGTGCTTTATTACCACATCAAATATATATTACCCTTTTTTGAGATATTATTATATGAGATAAATCCCCCAATATTTACATTTATGAGTAAAAAACTTTATTTAATTATCATATTTAACCCTTGAACTACCATGAGTTTTTATCCTTATGGTTACTGATGTGATTTGAAAATAAACTATATAACATTTGTTAATAATAATAATAAATATATCATTTTTCCTGATCATAATATTTCTAATAAGAATTAATTATTGGGTTGTGCATCTCTTTATGGTAATCATTATACTTCCCATCACATTGGTTTTCAGAATTATTTCTCTTATTTTCTAATATTAACTATTTTTTTTGAAGAAACAAGATTATAATACAATAATATACAAAATAAGAAATTTATAAACCAATAAAGAATATGTTATAATTGATAAGTATGTCCTAATTTTTTGGCCTATAGGTTTCAATTTATGTTATCCACATTAATGATTAATATTATTCGTTCTAATATAACAGTTCATAAAAATCCATCTTAATTTTTCATACAGTCTTTATGAATTTCGAATGCATATCCGAAAGTGTTTCTAACCAGGTGCATAGTAAGCTCCCTTTTCATAAACCTGGTAACACTAGATAAAATACACATGATAATTTTTGGGAGTTATTTTTATTTGGTGTATCTTTTATAGATCCTCATCCACTTATTTTATCCAAAGGATGATATATTTTATCATAAACCACTTTCTTTATACTTTACTAGGACTCTAGGATAATTTTATATACTTAGTGTTATCCTTGGACTTATCCCTGTTTTTATAACTAAATATTTCTCATACTAGTTCCAAATATTAACTAAAAATTATTTTATAATAAAAAATATAGCAACCCAATCCTTTTATGTATATTATTAATTTATTTAAACATAAACATCCATTAATTGTAAACTGATGATTGAAAAGTCCTTGTGTCATGGGAATACAAGGTACCATAAAAAATAAAATAATTTTTTTTAATTTAATCTCTATAATTACCTCCTAAATGTATTAATACTCTTAAAACATCATAGGATAACTTTGGTAATAAATTTATTTAATAGGTAAGATAAAAACCCATTAATTAAAAAAACATCATTAAGAAGCATAACATGTGAGTCATAGGTATAAAATGAAAACATAAAATACGAGGATCATGATTGAAAAGAAGTAATAAAAACATAAATTAAATGGTATCATATTACCATAGAATCATTGTAATGTGAAACCAATGTATATCATAACATGATAATGATTCATGTCTAACTACCTTGCCAATATCACATGGCTGACAATTTCCCATATTAGATTTTGTTTACTCTCTAATCCAATATATAACACCTCATGAGACTAAAAACATTATCCAGTGCATTGGATGTATATCTAGGAAAACCAATCATATCAGGTCCTTGATGTATGAGTAATAGTTAAATTAATTTTTTCATAAATAATTTAATAAGAAATACCCAAATAAAAAATGGGTTGCATTATCATAACTCATATCATAATAAAAAAAATCATAATTAATGAATTTGAAAGATTAACATAATAAATATATTTCACCATAAAAGATAAGATAATAATATAGGTATATATATGAGAGACATATATACCTAATATTGAGGAAATCTATAACATCAATGGTTTTTTCATTGATTAAAATAAAGAATATTAAATTCATTATTGAGGAAAATAACCATTCCCCATAGAAAATTAAATTCAAATAACTAAAAATTTCAACAATATTATAATCCAATTTCCTATTAAAAACCTTAAAATTTATAAATTAATCTTCAATGTGAATAGTGATCAGGATAGAATTAAATTTATTACTTTCTAACTATGTAATGAAAATATTTTTCTTAAATTTTTTTATGAAATTTTAAAAGTAAATTACTCAGAAAATGATATGAAGATTCATTATAAAACATTTTTTAAAATCTAATTTTGGTTAAAATGACATTAATCAATCATAGGATAATATGAAAAAAAAATTGATAAGCTTTTTAGAAAACATTAATTTGGATGAAAAGGATTTTCAACACAAGAGAGAATTGCAAATAACTTCAATCAATAATATTTTTTCAATCACCTTAATTATAAATTTGATGAATATGGTAATATTATGTGAAATTTTCATGGGTAAAAAGATAATAATAAAATAAAATTTATTTATTCAATAGTGATCAAATAATTTCATATAATAAATATTCTTGCAAAAACAATCCCTCTTAAAATTTGATTAAAATATAATCCATGTCGATTTGTTGATTTTTGAATTATTGATTCTGAAGAATCATTTAGTGGAATTTGAACTAAAATTAAAATTATCTATGAAGAGTTTATGATATAAAATTTGAATAAGATTTATGTACACCATATAATGTAAATTGTTTCATAAAAGAACATGTGTCTTGAAAAATTAACTTTTGAGATGAAACCCAAACCTCAAGAATAAATCATCATGTTGCTTCCTTATACACATGAATAATAAACATATGTAAATTATTTATCATATTAAGAAAAAAAATAAATTTATTACCCATTTTATATTATTTTTTACTATATAATATTTAATTAGTTAACCAACTAATCTCATGCTGGATGTTTTAATTATAAAGAACTCATATACCCAAAATCACATTCGTAAGTTGAATAATGAAAATTAGATTATTATGTAACCATATATATAATTTTAACCATTAAATTTTTATCATTTTTATTCATAAAATATCATATTAAAAACAACCATTAAATATATTTTTGAAAACTAAATTATTTTACAATCATTGATATAGTTGGTCGTACACACACATGAGAAACATTTTTGATAATAATGATTGTATGAAGGTATGTGTTATTTTGTTTTCCTAGGATGATAATTGTATAATAAATATTATATTATTTCTATATATACTTTTATATATTCCATCAATATTATGTGAAAAAAATGAATCACATCACTTCTTAATACTGTATTCTTCCATACATATGAACAAATTTATCATTTATTTAATGGATATTAATGTATTAAAGTGTATGATATTTTTTATAGAAGGTTTATTATTTAATTAATAAAATATATACGTATAAAATTAATAATTATCAACTTCCATGTAAACTTTATGATAAAAAAATTATCTCAGTTTGTGAGGTTGTAGTCTGTTGTGTGCATAAGTGACATTATCATATTCTATATGGAATGGAAAGTAAGAATCATTATATGAAACTATAATTCCATATGTATAATTATATAATCGAAATAAATTAAATAGTTATATCCATGTGTTATAGTTGGTAATGGAAAAGGAATTACATCGGTTTGTAAGGTGGTATTTTTCCATATACATGATAAACAGTCTCTTTTCCCATTAGAGGGAGGAGCATATTGTTTTAAGTAATTAAATTAAAAAAATCTCATTATATAGAATATAATGAGATTATTATATCATAATTGTTTAATATTATTTGAATCCGGGGGAAAAGAATATAATAAAAACCTCTAATAAAGATGTTACCTCTTCTTAGGA
Organism: Viscum album; assembly: GCA_963277665.1. NCBI lineage: Eukaryota > Viridiplantae > Streptophyta > Magnoliopsida > Santalales > Viscaceae > Viscum > Viscum album. Next base: position 1,363,785,929 of record OY728166.1, on the reverse strand, counting down.
AAACATCTTAAGGTTTTCACCAAAATATTTCCTAGGTTATGATTATGATAAAAAAGATTATGGGATTATGGGAGGGAAGTTAATTAGTTATTTAGCCAAGTATAGGATGAAATAATGGTCTTTGAATGTCTGTAATAGAGAATGTATTGAGTGGCCTTTTATATGTGGGGGATGACATATTTGGAATTTTTTAAACTAGAGAATTAATCCCAAGATCTCAAGAAGACACATGGGGCCAAATTGAACTATTTTAAAAACATGGAAGATATATTCTCTTAATCATCCATAAATAGAAGTTAGAAACGTTTATGGACATTTTTAAAAAATATCTCTTTATTTTTACCCCGTGTAAACCCATTTTTATCTTAATAATGGTAAATAAAATTTTCAATTTTCTATATTAAATATAATAACATATTAACAAGAAGTTATTAAAAAATTTAAATATTGTTGATTTAAAATACAGAATCCATTTATCCATATTCTTTTCAAATATGTGGAAAATTTTAAATTACAATTAAAATCAACATACGTGTCGAGAATATAGTGTTTCATGAAATTTAATTTTCTTATGAATAAATTATTTTATAATAAAAATGTGATAATTAATATTAATTAAATGAACTAAAAATATATATATATATATATATATATATTTAAATTAAATCATTCTACATTATGGTATATTTTAATTAATTTAAATCAATAAATATGATGCGCTCTAATATAGTTTTTATGAAAATGTACTTCTAATTCTAAGAATAAACAAATAATAATGTAGAGTGTAAATATAATTTAAATGTAAATAAAAAGATTTAATATTAAAAAATAATATATATGTTTATTTTCATTAAAATTATATAACAAGTGGTACTTTTAAACTACTAAATTTATTAAAAAGTATGAAAATTTAATGAAAATTTGTATTTTCAATATTCAATAATAATTTTTACCAATGTTTTCTAGCCCGAATATTAAACTCTTGAACGATTATTAAAATTTAAATACAAATTATGAAATCATAATAAAGTAAAGATGGGGTAAAATTCTGGGATAACCCCTCATAAAAATAAAGAAATAGTATGCCAAAAGTTACAATAATCATGATCAAAATAATGACCAGGATCTCCAACATCATCGGTAGACTACCACTCTCCATATGATCATTAATATTATGAGTCACAATGTCTAAATAAGAGAAAATAACATCATCATATAAGGTAGAGAAAGGTACCTCCATACCCCCTCCTTCCTGTCATTTCTTGTTCTTGGATCTGTTTCGTATCCACATCAGCATGGATATCATTTTTGATCTTCTCTAACACATGAAAATCATAGGAGAGAACCACTGGAAAAGCAATATCCCCATAATTTGACTACTTTCCATTATTAGCCATTTAATCCCATGAATAATTCGAACCACCATTAGGAGTAGGGACCCACTTAACCACGTCATTGAAAGGGGGATTCCCGACAACAGGGACATTTTTTTCCTCATGACAACTAGAAATATGGGCCATCAAATGGTAAATATTGGTTTTGGACACCACAACCTTTTCATTAAAGTTCTATTTCATTTTTCAAAAAACACAATAATTCCCTTTAATTCCACGTAGACTACAAACCATCCTTCAGTTAACCTTATCAAAAGAGTCTCATATGTTGCTGAATCCTTTATAGAAGTTATGAGATTTTTCACTATCAACCAATAAATCAAATCTATATTCATATGTTGTTTACATAATAGACTTAACCAAAGGGGATATAAGATAAAATTCAACCTGTATCCTAGAAAAGTGACGATTAATTTCCTTCTCAGTTTCATTATCCGTTCTGATGGTAACTCCAATAGTATATGCAACTAACCCTAGTATTTTATGGTATCAAAGGAACAAAATCAAAATAAGAACACATATCCAAACATGGGTTATCATGTTCCTCCTGTTTAAGGGCTCCAAAAGTGGATCATATTATAGGATTATAAGGATAATTGGGTTAATATTCATGAAACCATATCCCCAAGATTTTGATTTCATCAGATCTAATGAAGAAAATAATGTCAAAGTAGCCATTACCCAAAGAGGTCATTTTTATTCATTAAATCCCCAAAAATCAATAAGTTGCATCCTATGCGCATTCAGATTCAAAAAATCATTCTCTATCAGAGAGAGATGAGTGATAATTTAATACATACATTGATTTATTTATTATGAATAAATAATAGATGTAACTTACAAAATTATTATATCACATTTTTTCATGATCTTCTAAGGTAAGAGCACTGCATGACCGTGAATCCCATCAAAATAACTTTTACCTGAAGCCCTTGGACCAACCGTGATGCCATGAACACGATTGGTAGAGGGAGTCGAATTATTTTTAGACACCAAAATAATTTTAGATGAAGAAATTCATGACAATCTCATATCCAAGATCTGGTATTAGATATAAATCCCAATAAATTCATCAAATCGACTGGACGCATAAAAATCACATGTTGCATGATTCTTCGAAGCAATGCAATAAATATTTGTCAGCATCGGGTCATTAACCCTCTTCAAATCATGATCCATAAATGAGGACGGAAAAGTCACATCAATAGATAATGCACTCATCATCTAGTAAAATAAGAATCAATTGGGTAATGATGACAAAATCAATCAGCTGGGGCCAATGACGAAGAAAGGGATCAGCTGATGTTTGGGGAGGCAACATCAAAGGACGGAAAATATCAACACCAAAAGAATATTCCACATGGGGGTGGGCTTAACCCTTATCACCATGGGAATCTCATGGGATCTCTTTTCACTTCACCATTATTAAAATTCCTTTTCGAGAATTTGGAAATAAAATTAATTATTTTATTTTCACACAAAATGAATAAAAGATCATTTTAAAGGAAACGTATTATCGTGGAATGAAATGACAATTTTAAAAATTGAGTAACTCTATATTTACCAATTATAAACAAATTTTTATTTAGAATGACCATTATAAAAAAATTTATAATGTAGTTAATCCTATTTCAACCCACAACTATAACAGGTAGGTTAAAATAATCATATTTAAATAAAAATATTTTTTTTAATATATCATGCGTCATTTGAACTCATTGTTTCTGATTTAACACACCAAAAAACATAGTGTTTTTTATTAATCTGAGGGAATTACAATTCTACTACTTTATTTATTTAAAAATACCTTGTGGTGGGACTATCCAATTGAAAGTGTATGTAGTGGAATCCCCATTTTTGGGGTATAATAGATTTCAAAGTAAAACGTATGTAGGTACTTCCCCCCATCATAGTTTTCTAAGATTCAAGTACTTATAACAAAAGATATACCTTATAATCCTATGATCATTGAATACTTTGAACCTCTCCCCAAAAATATAGTGTCACTAACATTTTAATTCATATATAACTACGAAATGTTCCAAATAATTAGTGGGTAATTCTTCTCTTGCAGCCAAAGATTAAAATGTCCATATGTCACAATGTGATCATTATAAATAATACCACAACATAGTCCAATTTTAGAATCATCACATTATACCACATATCCCTTACCGAGATCAAGTAAGATCGAAATGGGAGCTGATGTCAGAACTTTTATCAACTCATCAAAATAAGTCTATAATTTATCATCCCATGTCAACATCAACTTATTCTTATTAGGATAATGAAATGGTGATATGTATTTGGAAAAATTATTTTTGAACTTCTAATAGTATCCTCTATAAATTGGAAACATTCTATATCAAATATGTTTAACCGCTCTACCTACAAAAATTCATCCATTAATATATAAGGTTCAATTGGAATTCCACCCTCAGAAATGATGGGCCCTATGAACATCACTTCTTGAATCCAAAAAAATGTATTTCAAAACCCTACAATAGAGGTGGTGACTTCTCAGTACTTATGAAACCAAATTCAAATAGTTTTTACAGTCAATAGTACATATTAAAAATCTTCCATAATCAATATGATGAAAACTTAAGGATACTAATGAAATATATAGGTCATCATGGAAAAAATGTTATACGATCATTATTCAAAACAAAAGGCATAAAAATATATTTATAATCAACATACTAATTCCAAAGAATAGTTATTTGAAATATAAAATCATTTTAAACATATTTTTTGATATCACGATCAAAGGTTGATATTTGAAAACCATGTAAATCTCATAAATTAATTAAACAAGTCATCCACATAAGTTAAAGTGTATTTATTATTAAACATTAGCCAATACAGGTTCTACTATACCAAAACAAAAATGATGTGGGAAATCAAACTTCTTAGGAAAGAGCATGGAGGTGCCAATGGGGAAACACTATGGAGACCAAAAAAAATATTTACTAGATCATACAATTAGTTTTTTAGATATTTTTTCTCAAAAGGTGTCATAAAATAAGGTGGTATGGTAATCAGTTGGGTACCTGGAACACGGTAAATTGTATACTCTACCTCTTTTTCAGGAAGATAAACATGAAAATTCATCTAGGAAGACATCAGGGAAGTTACTTATAACCCAGTTAAGTTCTCAAAAAGATGGAAGATCATCATGATCAACAAAAATAGAAGACAAAAACTCTTGATCTCTATGTGGGATGGTCATATAAGACCAAAAATTGTATAACAATCTCCAGAATCCACATAAGATAACCCATCAGAAACAAATAATGAAACCCACTAATGATAGAAAAAAATATTATCCTGGTGAGAAAAAATCCAATACATCTCTTTGATTTCATTTAACAAATCTAGATAAAAAACAATGAAATATCAGACCAACTATTCCCTTTATTCTTTCAAAGTGGTGCTTACAACACACTAAAAAGGTGGTGAGAACCATTTTATTTTTAGTCACATCAATAGAATTGGAAGATAAAAATGATTTAAAGTCATAGGTATAAAATAAATTAGTTTTCATAGAATAGAAAATTAAATTGGTAACTCTCGCTATTGTTGGACCTACATCAACCTCTTCTTTAAACTCATCCACTACATTATGGTTCTTCACTCATGAGAGCTATAGTTGGAGGCCTATGAACTTATAATAATCTCTATATAAAAAAATATCATATGGAGATAAATATCTATGATTATAAGTAGGGGTAGTCTTATACTATAATAACAAATAAAAACAGCCTCAATGTCTACATGAATTGAACATTTTAATTGGTGTAGAAAAGGTATGGTTGTTGTTCCCTGCATTATCAAACCTGTATGAAGTCAGAATCTAAATACCATCAACTAAAAATAAACAAGACATGGCTTACAACTAGGAACGTTTTCCACTATAAGAACCTAGTTCTTCCTCTAAGGTACAAATATTTCATTTTCTGTTGTAATTAAGGAAATTAAGTAAAAGTATACATACATTCCTTGTATTTTCTACCACATAGCAATTAATATGTGTGCATTCCATGTACATCCTAGTGCAGGGCATGTAATGGTCTGTACATGACCTGTATGGAAAATGTATGGACATGGTGTATGGTTTCCAGTACACGTCGTGTACCTTTCTTTATTGGATAAATTAGGCAGTAGCATTTCTTTTGTGAGAATGGACAGTGGGATCATCTGAGTTCAACAATAAGCACAAAGGAGGATGAATTTCCTCCTGAATCTCCATCTGAAATCTGATTTGATCACTGTCGGGGGAGTTTGAACCCAATAGATAGTTTCTTGATTCCTCTTAAGCCATTCATCCTAATTAAATTAAATGACTCAGTTATCGAATTTTGAGTGATTGTAACCATTTTTCATATCTACCCCATTATAGGTAATGTTATATTTTGATGCTGGATGTGAAGAGTTGTATGAATACTAGAAATCTGGTCTTTTTCCTTTTGCAAATTGCCCTGATGTTTTTCTATTTCGGAGTGTTGCATACCCATTTCCAAGTTTGAATTGAATTATAAATTATCTTTATTGTAACCCATTGTTGTTTATATAATGGAATAATTGTTTTCAAGTATTAATTAGGGGGTTTACATTGATTAAGACCCACCCCATGGGTGAGTTTCTGTTGTAATGATTGATTATGGTCGTTTGCCTGATGATGCCTATGAGGCAAGAATTGTTTCACTTAATTGGTTATCTAGTGTTAATTACCTTTATAATAGAATTTAAACTGTGTTTATTTGTGATTGAATTGATTAACATTTTGGGTTTAGTGATTTCCAATTTTCCACATGTTTTTCCTATGCATGTTTAAGCATGTTTGGAATGTGTTTCTCCAATTATGAGCATTCCCATATGAGTTAGTTTATGGTAAGGACTTGTAATGGTATAGAATATAATATATGATTTTTTTTTTGTAAATTGTGACCATGTTAGTGATTTACGATTAAATCCTCAAGATAGTTTAATTCCCATGTAGGGCATTTTATATGAATGGTTCCAACATGAGTTATTGATGTCAATCCATGTTAGAGTTTAATTCACATGTGTTTCTTGTTATATGATATATTACCATGTGATTTAATACGTTAAAGTCATGTAATATAGTAGTATACATTTGTATTATTGTATAAACTGATTAAGAAGGGTTAAATTTCAATTGATGAGCTATAGTTTTAGTTAAAATACATGTTTGGGATCATCTAACTAGATGCACCTTATTTATACCATGGCTAAACAAGGGTCTCAGTTAAAATAACATGGATGAGCTCAAGAGGTAATTATGTAAAGTTCTTAATCGAGCCAGATAAGAGGTTTTGTCCTGTTGAGGAATATTTAAAATGCTAAGAAAACCTAGGATCCATTGAGGGATATCTAGGTCAGGCTCTATTGGAAAATGATTAAGTGTTTATATGTCACGAGTTGAATTTTTCTTATATAGGGGGTCCGGGGTTAGGTTAGACCTCGGAAAATTTATATAATTATAGCAACTTGAATTATTAAATTGATTAATTGTTACGCCTCTTCCAATCAAAATAACAATCTTGGTTTTTTTTTCTTCACTTATATTTGTTTAAATTGTATTCTGAGACATCTGCAGTGCTTGATTTTGAGTACCCACTATTTAATGATTTTACTATTTTACACTGCCTGATATATATATATATCCACTAACGATTTGGTAGAGAAATTGGGTGATTTCTTGCTAGGATTTAGTCTCACATCCTATTTTTGTTAGTATTTTGGGACCAAACATATTATATGATTTCTTGTGTTGATTAGGGAAACTGCCATGTTACATGTATTTGATGTGCTAGATAGGAGCAGGAGAGCATAGGATCGAGCTGAGGCTTGAAATTATTCTTAGCTTCCTTTGTTTGTTTTTTCTCATGGAACTAATATAGTGTATTAATACAGTGTACCTATTTCTTATTTTTTCTTAGAGCATAGAATGTTGTATCATCCTGTTTATATAATTATTCTTGGTTATTTATCTTATCACACATCCGCTATTTATTTCACTTGTATATTTTTTTACAGTTTATGCTATTGTGTTATTATTAATTCTTGTTTTTTAAGCTCTATAAATGAGTACATACATTCCCTGATATAGCTCATAGGCCCTCAATACTAAATAAAAGCCTTTTGAAATTGGGAAAATGTGCTTGAGGTCATGTATCCAACCGGGTATGAGGAACCAATTGAGTGGCATCCAGATCAAGGACGTTTCAAAGTGGTACCAGGGTGAGTTTTTTTCATTTCTATCATGATTTATTTTTTTGTGACAGTAAGAAGAGACGGAAATAAAATGAAATTTTGTGTTAAACTGTTCTTGGGAGTAGCTACCCCACGTACAAGGAAAATCCAAATTTCATCAAATTGAATTGTGGTTTTTGGATTTTGAGCTATTATAGTTGATTCAATTTCAGCATTGTGTGATACACATGTTTTATGATATTGTTTTTTATATAATTTTGTTTATATATTGTTTCAAACTAATAAGATGAGGGTATTTCATCCCATTCATCATGTAGGCACTTATTAGAAATCACATGACATGAATTCTTCCCATTCCATTTAGAGAGTATTAATCATTTTATAATGTTGTGATAGATTGAATGCTAGATATTCATTCTTGTTTTGATAAGTATCATGATAGATATGTCAGCTATTTTGAAAGGTGTACTGCTATATGTGATGGTTGAATTGGATGGATGCAAAACATTGGTCCCTAAGGAGTATGGCCATCTTGGATCAGAATTTGGTTGATCATGTTTCATCCATGTAATATATATTATGTTTTTTATCTTCTATATGTGGATGCCTATATTTGGTTATCATGGATTATGGAACCCTGCGGATAGTAATTTGTCACATCATTGCTTTATTTTGCAAAAACAGGGGTTCTGGGAAGTTCTTGAGGCTAACTACATGGAAACCCATAAAACATGGTGTGTGATGTTATGAACACATGCCATGTGTTCTTCTATTCAGGAAGAGAGAACAGTTCTTATGTACACTGCTTGTACTCAGATTACACATTATGTGGTAATTGACCGTGTGTCCAGTCTTGTGAGAGAGAACATGGGTTTTTGGTTTTGGTTATTGCACGTTGTGTACGGAAGATACACACCATGTCTATTTACATAGGCGGACCCCATGTCACTCTTGAAATGTGGAAGAACATGAACTTGAATACACTCCATGATTCGAGCTGACACGCCATGTACCTTGGATGTTTACATTACTAGGCCAGTGGGATTACATGCCTATATAAGAACTTGAAGGTATAGGTCATGTGTGGTTTCTACACACCCTGTACTTTATTTCTGGTACCCTGTATGGGTAATTTCCAATTTTATCCCCCTCTTTTAGTTTTAGACATCGTAGAAGTCATTTCTAAGTTATTTTCCATTTTTATCACAATGGTGAAACATGTGGATCATTCTGAGGACTCCTATTTGGTGTTTTTGGGCTTCTTTCGAAATGGATAAGTTATTCCCCTAGTTACTATTTTCAGGTTTCACCTAAGATTAAACTTAGTGTGAACGACCGGTTGGGTGTTTAGACCAACTTAGTTAAGACCTGTGATCTAGGATGAGTTCTGAGCTATCTCTCAAGACCTATGATTTGAGGACATCTCCCATGCAAGATGTCTACTTCTGGCCTATAAGGTCATGATGTGGGTTGATATCAAGGGTTTTGTGAAATATTCCTCTACTTATGCTTTGTCCGAATGAAACCCATGTAGGATGTCTCTATATTTTATCTAGTTACCAAGGATCCCATGAGGTATTCCTTTCTTACCTGCCGTTCTAGGGAGTCCCTAGTAGGATCTCTCTTCTATGTACCATTTTTGATGATCCATGTAGTAGTATGCCTCTAATGTTTATCTTTCTAGGATACCATGTCGGATTCCCCCCCTAAAATTATTATATTTGTATCCTAGGTAGGATTCCTTCTCTAATGTTACCTAGAGGATCCTGAGTAGGATGCCTCTCAGTGTTATGGAACTTATTCTTCGTAATGGGCTAGCATGTGGTAGATCCTTCCAATGTTGGTACCACCCAGTTTTTGTTGTCCCTTGTATAATATTTGAGTCTTTAAAGAGGGAAACCTTGTTCATACATGTGATCATTTTATCCTGAACCTTGATATGGGAATGAGCATTGGGGAATCCTCGGTTCAGTAGGTTAAACATGCCTCGTGCATTGTCAGCTTCTAATGAGCTCCTGTAAACCTATCTCTCCATATGTTATGGAGGAGTTGGTATGTTTTCATCTATGTAAATTGTTTTTTTTTTGGTGCTGTGATTTTGAAATAGTTCTTGAGTGGGCCATCTAGATCTAGGATGCGTAGGGTGGACAACCTATGAATAGTATTCAAAATGTTTCATTTATTATTGTTAAATCGAGGTAGTATATTTTAATATATGAGATAATTTTTTAGTGTTAACTGTTAAAAATGAGTCATTGAGTTTGGTTAAATTGTTGAGCTTAGAGCTACTGTGTTTGTTCTCAGTTTTCTCTAGAATAGAGTGACATGAATTTATTATAAACATGTTCATCCCACTACTCAGGAGGAATTTATATGACTCTAATTTTTTGACATGCTCATCGGTTTGATTTTTTCATTCATTTATAGTGATATTATCTGGTGATCATGGTTTGTGGAATGAAACAAGTGCAATTAGGTTCGTTATAAACTCATGTGTTTGATATCAGTTGTTCCTTCTTCTTGATGTTAAAGACACTCCATGGGGGGTGCATCACCTCCGTTTTGATTAAATGTGTTCTTCCATGTAGATGTATCACAATCAAGGACGATTCAGCAATGGTAATTTCTAATTGAATTTCATTTTGACATGTGATTCTGGATTCTTGTTATTTCATATTGGATGTTTGTGTAGTACTTGTGTGGCTAAGTTAATCATGAGTTGACCATGGTGATTAAGTGTAATATTTTACAGAAATTCCATGGGACAAAGGTGTTGTATTTAGTTAATTGATGACATGTCAGAAAGTGAATCTGAGTTTCTTTTAAGAGGTCAACCAATAGTAGTTCAGGTACCATTTTTGGGTTATCCTTGAAATCCTCTTAGTGTGCTCTTTATTATGATATGATCATGTCTTCTATCTTCACACCATCCTAGATTCACTAAGAAAGAATCAGTTATATGTCGTGCTACAGTTGATGGTCGTTGGTCTAGTGTGTGATCTCCTTCCATGTTGTGTATTGGATTCATGGTTTTTGTGTGCCTTGGTTAATCCTTAGAGACACTTATATTTTTTTGTAGGAACTCTATGGGTGGACTCTGTATGCCTACTAATTTCTTTTACATGACCTCCAGGTGGATTCCAATTTGCATTCAGCCAGTGTTATTATGTGTACCTTCTACCTTGTATAAAAGTATCACTTGTAACATTGTGTATGAACCACCTTATTGAGTTCCTCAGACCCTGAGTTGATGAATATGAGTTTATCTTGGGTATATAGTTGGTCTTATATCTGATTCTTTAAAATGGGTAATGATTATAGTGGGATAGATCTAGTTTTCACCTTCATTAATGGTATGTCATTACCCCATTTTAATGATAAGTGGATTTTTTTGACAATGGATCCTCATCGAGAGATATGTATGGGCATCGAGGAATATGTTCTTTGGGGACATGTGGTGCTTTAGGGTAAAGATTTATGCCTGGTTTCAACACAACGGCCCCTTAAGTCGAGAATTTATAAGATAAGTCATCAAGTAATGGTTTGACTCATTATACTTCTTGTTCCTCATGTATTGTTTGATTCTTCTAGTTTAAAATCTCCACCAGTTTATATTGGGTGTGGTTTTAAGGTCTATGATGACTTTACTTTGAAGATTGTGTGAATGGTTTTGTTATGGTCGATCGGGGTTCAACCGTTCCTTGCTTTGAGGCTGCTGTTATGACCTCAGATTTGTTCGGGTTTAGCTAGTTAATGGGAAATCATGTTGGTAGTGTCACTAGATTTCTAGGGGAATGTTTTTAGATTTTTTCCCTGGTGAAGGTTCTAAGTTAATGATTTCATATGAGTTTTTATTGATATGATCACAAAGGTTTCACTCTTCCTACAAATAACATAAACCTTTAGTGTTGATGAGCTTGGGAAGTTGTACATCCGTAAGATTGTAAAACTATAAAAAGTTCCTTATTATATCATTTCATAGAGGTATGGTCATTTTACATCTCATTTTTGGTAAGGGATATAGAGGGAACGTGATATACAGGTGTTTCTAGTCACAGTTTACCACTGTCAGATGGATAGCCAGTTTGAACACATGATTCAGGTGTTGGAGGAAATACTTTGGGATTGAATCCGGAATTTCAAAGGTTCTTCGGAGAGACACATACCCTTGGTTGATTTTTCGTATAATGATATATTTCTGGATATGTTTCATATGGAACCATATTAGGCTTTGTAAGATTGACCATGCTGATCACCCATCTATTTTCTTGATACATGAGATGCAACTATGTTGGGTCCTTGTCCTCTCTAGGAGACCAATGAAGTGGTTAAGGTGATTCCTAAGTGGATGGATGATGCATAGTCTTTTCATATATCTTATGTTGATCACCACAGATGACCTCTAGAGTTTAATGTTAGAGATCGGGTTTTCCTATGGTCTTCACCAAGGTTAGGACACAAGAGGATTATGAAATATGGTAAGGTTTTGTTGATATAAATTTGGTCATTCCAGATTTTGGTAATAGTCGTTATAGTTTCATATTAGTTTTAGATACTTCAGATGCACAGGGATAGGCATGAGATCTTCGATGCTTCTCAGTTGTGACATTACCCTCCTATCTGTCTCTGTTTTTTTAACCTAAGGTGGTTTATTTTTAGGTAAATGCATACTTTGAGAATCATCCTTTTCATATTTTCGATCATATCATGAACATTCTCCATGAGTGGTGTATTTCTTATGTACGGGTGGAATTGATTCACAATTGAGTATGGGACGAGACCCTGGAGAGGGATACTAATGTATGATCATAGTGGCCAAATTTGTTCTCTGTTTTTTCTTTACCACCCATGGAATGCATTTTATTAGGGGAATAATTTTGTAAGAACCTAGTTCTTACTTTGATGTAAAATTATTTATTTTCTAGTTTTACAAAAGGAAGTTAAGGAAAAAATACATACACACTGTGTATTTCAAAGAACGCATCGTGTAATATGGGTATACACCATGTACTTCCCAGAAAACTTCATGTAATGGTTTCTCAAGGACCTGTATGGAAAATGTACGAACATTGCGTGTATTTTCCAATACACACCATGTACATTTAATGTCTAAATAAGTAATTAGAACTATTTTTTTTAGAACAGATAGAGGGCTCATCCAAGTTTAATGAGCAGTGCACTAGAGGATGAATTTCCACCAAAATCTCTTTTTTAACTCCGATTCGATCGTTGTTGAAGGCATTTGAACCCAATTGGTAATCTCTCAATTCTACTTGATCTATTATTCTTGATTTATTCTCTCTAACTTGTTATCTAAAGTTAATAATTTACACCAATTTTTATGATTTATCCCATTCTACCTCGAATTAGAGGTCGATAGTGGGTGAGTATAGTTGTACAATTATGTGGTAGGTTGTCTTTTTTCCTTTCACAAATTTTTATGATGTTTATATATGCATGAGTGTCGCACACCAATTTTTGGGGTGTCACTTGACATATAAATAATCCTTATTTCTTCCTATTGGTGTTTAGGTATATAAATAAATTTATTAAAGTATCATTTCAGGTTTTTACCCTGCTTCAGGGTCACCCCATGTGTGTGTTTCTCTTGAAATGAAAATTTATGGTCGTTTGGCCGAGGTTGCCTATGAGGAATTACTTATTTACCTTATTGGTTTTTCAAGTATGAATTAAATTAATAATTGAATTTATATTTCAATAAATTGGGATTAAATTTATTAGGTATTGGGATTCAGGATTTCCCCTTTTCCCTATGTTACGTCTATGCCTATTTAATAATGTTTGGAATGTTTTGCTCCAACTGTGAACATGACCACATGAGTTAGGTTATGCTTAATCCTTTTAATGGTTTAGATTACATAATAGTATTCTTATATAAGTTGTTTCCATGTGGTTTATTTATGATTAAATCCATGTTATAATTTTATTCCCATGTATTTCTTTGTATATGAATTGTTCCCACGTGAGTTATTGATGTTAACCCATGTGATAGTTTAATTATCATGTTTTTCTTGTTTTATAATATGTTCCCACACTAGTTAATATTTTAAATCTAGGTAATAGTTTAATTTACATGTGTATTCTTATATAAAATGATTAATAAAGACTAATTAGAAAAGGGGAACCATAGTCTCAGTTAAAAGACAAGGTCGGGCTCATGTGACTAATTGCACCATATGTATTCCTTTGGTGAATGAGGGTCTTGGTTAAAAGGCCACGGATGATCCCAAGAGGGAATTATATAAGGGCTATGATCGAACCATTTTATGGTAGTCAGTATCAACAAGGATTAATTAAATTTCCAAGAGAATATAGGATCCATAGATGGATACCTTGGTCGGGAACTATTTGAAAAATGATTAAGTGGTTATATGTCACAAGTTTAATAATGGTTATTAGGGGGGGTCTTAAGGCCTAGGATGGAATGAGAGACATTTATATAATTCATGGAACATGAAAAATGAAATGTATGTCTTTTGAAGCGACTTCCATGCCAATGCACAAGCATGGGTTTGGTCTTCACTTATATTTGTTTACATTGTCTTATAAGACATATATATGTATTTCTTTTGAGTATCCATTATTTACTGCTTTCACTATTGTAAAATTATTGTTATATCTATATTCACTAAATGATTGGCACCGACCTAGGGTGGTTTCCGACATAGATTTTGTCTTACAGCCTGTTTGAGTCATTCTTTTGGGACTAAACAGATTATATGATTGTAGGTGTTGATCAGGGAAGGAGCCCTACTACAAATACTTAATGTGATACTAAGGGAAGCAGATAATATTACTAATTGGAGAATTTTTATTATTCTTAGCTTCCTTTGTTTCGTTAATTCATTTGGAACATACTTTGTGTATTACTATAGTGTTCTTTTTTGGATGTTTTCATATAACATAGCATGATTCATCATCTTCTGTATAAAATGATGCTTGGTTTTTTATCTTATCAGTCTTCCACTTTTTATTTTAGTTGAATGATGCTTATTATTTATGTTATTGTATTATTATTGATTATTTTGTGTGAAAATATACCAAAGAGGAAATATTTTCTACACTATCACACCTAGGCCTTCACTTATAGTCGACAACCTCTGTAGTTTGGGGAAATGCAGTTGAAGACATGTAGCCAACTGGTTACGGGGTACCAATTAAGTGGAATCTGGATCTGTGATGTTATATCCACCAACCATTTCATTACCATATATATTCATATTCTTTCCCATTTTAACCACTAAAATTACTAGTGGGTGGAAGATAATATTGAAAATAGAAAATATTTCATATCGTGTTCATCTCTTCCATTACAACCCTAAATACAATATCATTATAGCTGGTTATTATTAGAATATAAAGTTATAGTCATATACCTATTCATAAACCCAATGGATATTTAAAATATCTTAGTTAGTAATTATTCACTACCTCTAAGGAAAAATGAATGATATTTACAAATATATTAGTGTATTCTGACAACGAACAATCTATTGGTTGTAGGGAGAGGAAGTACAAATATTTTTCCATCACTACAAAATCAAGGATAATATACTGATGGAATATAGTCTTGAATCCCTTATAATCCATTTCAATATGTCAATTTACATATACAATGGAATCCCACTACCACTTTCTGGGAAACTTGAGACTGAAAATAACACAATTCACCTTTATAGACTCATGTGTATCTATGAAGTTTAAGACACAATTGATCTTGTACAAATATTCCTTTTCCCCTAGATGTTAATTCATACATATAAAGGAAAATATATTCTCACATAATAAATCTCAAGAATGATAATTGTCTCCTCCACCTATAGGCTTCACATAAACAACTATGTTCTGACTGGTCGTACATCCAATTTCATGATGTATACTAGATGATTGATAAAATTGAAAATATTTTCATCCTGTGGTGGTTTCCCATTGAGATTATCTATAATTGAACCCTCCTATGAAAACAATGAATATATCTCCGAGGTATGTTATTACACAGAAATGAGAGATGAAAAAATGTATTCAGTCTGATGTTCTCAATTTGAATTAGGACACTAAAAGAACAAACATTGCTCAAGAAAAAACACTATATAGGAGACAGAGACACAAAAATATTATGGTAACTTGAGGCTCATCATCAAAATCTCCAGTAGGTTTCTCACCTCAACCTACCATTCATGTCTTTAAAATCGTATTTCTTGTGTTCTAACGTCTCATGACTGAGGAAATCATAATATAATTCTAATTAGTAATCAACTAAACTATGATACCCTCTATGATTTATTACCCAAACCAATTTTCCAATAACAAAAATAGAATTCTAGATCCCCATGGGATGTAAACTAACAATGGGAAATAAAAACATTAAATGGAACACTTTTCCATATCCCCAAATATGATATATAGAATATATATACAAAGAAAAAATCATTGTGAAGAACTATTCCATGAAATAGAAGAAACTTTAGTCGTGATACAACTTTAGATCAAGAAATTAAAACCATAGTAATTTTCAACAAATCAAAATGGAAACACAAATTAAGAAAATAAATCTCTTTGATATGATGGATGTGTCCCATCATCTCACCACCAACAACCCATAACCAGTAAATGTGAACATCATTGCCTAACTATGACACCTTTCTTTTTGCTACATCAAAAGGTTGTGTAAGGTCTATACCCCCACTTAATGGTTGTGAATTGTGTGAGACAAACATGATCAATTTGATCCCACATATATGTTGCATATCAATTCACTATATTATTATATAAATATTATATATTTAAAAAAATTATAATAAGAATCAAAATGATTTTTTATTAGAATAATTTTAAACATATCACTTTTTCCAAAGTTATAAAATTAATCAATGTAGATCTATTTGAAGTCATAATTTCCAATATTAATTTAATTTATAAGAAATATAATATCATATCCATATTGTAAAACCCCAAATAAAATGGTAAAAATTCAATGATAACTTATGGTTAGTCTATCATGGTCACTCACACAATAATACGACTAGAGAAAAATACATGTCCCTAAAATCCTTACATCATGGTATATAAAATATAGAAGCACCATTGAAATTGAACCTACTAACCATGTTAATCATATCAGGGAGAAAAATACATCTCGTTCTATTAATAGATTGAAATCGTCAAAAATATACACCCTTACATTACAAAACTTCCATCTCTACTTATGTTCCTTCAAATTATGCACCCAAGAATCCAATTTTCTATATTATAAATTATTTCGAGGTACTTAAAAATTTCACCAAAAAATTTAATAAAACATTTTCCCATAAAAAAATTCATTGATAATCACATTTATTTTACAAAAAAGTGGAAACACATATTTTTTTAAATCCTTTGTCACAAAGAAAAATCAATCATTCATGTATCACTCCAAATCATTGATAAAACAGTATATAAGACAAGAGCTTTATGGCTCAAATTTTATAGGACACATATGTAAAAACCTACCTAAAAATCCCACCATGGACCATATATTATGGGATCCAAAAATGGGTAGGAATTAAAAACAACAAATGGATTTCCTAATATTGAATCTAATATGATTTATTTTAGTTCTATAACCAAAAATGGTCGAAATAATATATATAATGACACATACATTGAGAGGCCTACATGCCACACCACAAAAAAAGGACTAGCCCTTGGAATAAGATCAACTAGTGGATCTAGATGGGATCAAACAAGAATCATCACATGAAAACTAATAAAACAAACACATTCCAACACCATTCCCATATAATATACAGATGAAGAAAAATTAATGGATAATGGTAAACATACCAATAGAAGATAAACCAACCGTGTTGGAGAAAAATGTGACAAATAGATTGTTCTTGAAGGAAATTAACCACCCATAATTACCTAGTGGATACCTATGTTTATGAAATATATTATTAAACTGAATGAATTATGTTTTAGGATTACAAAAGAAATCAAGAGTTCATGAATGATTCACCACATCAATATCCTATTCCATTTGTAACGAACCGAGATTTTATAAGATATATTCTTTTTAATTTCTTTCATATCTTCTATTGTACGCTACATCATAATTTTCTTGTGCTATAGGCAACACCGTATTGGCTTGCAGTATACACAACACAAATCTTGGATCGTGTTACAATTTCAAGTTTGTTTGATAGTTGTTATTCTACGCAACATTTAGTGTATATATATATATATTCAATGTATAAATGAAATGTGGTTGGATTTTATTATACGCAACAACAAAAGAGTCTTTCACTACAGGCCACCCTGACTTGGCTTGCCTTACACGCAATCGCAACCTTCCTCAATAGCGTGTGTTGTACGCAATACCAAGTTTTACTCTACAACGGAATATAGTTATAATATTATTATAAACTTTCCATTATGAATATTAGTAAATACCTTTTGAATTTCATGACATTATAATTAATCTTACACATTTTATAGAACATGGTATGAGAACATAACAAATATTTCGGGTAAAATAAATATTTTTCAAAAAATGAAGTTTTGCCGCCTTTTGATGGCACACCCATTTTAAATTTAACATTTTAAAAGTTTATAAGTTAATTATTACAAAATAAAATTCTTCTTTTGAATCAGGATATAAAAATTTACATTAGATAAAGTTTTGATATTTTTCTGATAACATTCATATTTTAATGAATAGTAAAAACACGCTATATTTTAATTAAAAACAACTTTTTTCATCGTAATAATTTATATGTTTAAATTATAATATTTAATGGTTTTAAAGTATAAATATAATATATTTTTACCATTTAATATAATTTATGTCATTAGCATTGAATTTACATTGAATTCATAGGTAAAATCATTTCAATCTTTTACAATATTTTAACTTTTAAAACTCGTTTTCTTAACAACGAGATTGATTTTAAATTAATTTCTGAATGTTTTTTGTATTGAATTTAGAAAAATGGATTAAATATTTAGAATAAGTGGGACCAAATTATGTTAATAGGCTACTTTTTTTTGGGCATTATGAATAGTAACTACGGTAATTTTTATTTACCATAGTAAAAGGTAAATCAGGTAGTTAAGGATAAATATAATATTATAAAATTACACTAACAATTCTCTTAATATAAATGGATTCTTATAATTTGTCCTAAGGCATATTTGGTCGAAATGGAATCCATTGGAACCCACTTGGAGTTGATTAAGACCTTTAGGTTATTTTATTTAAAAAAAGTGAAATATGTCTCACTCAAATTTAATAATTAAAGTATTTTTAATATAAGTTTATACAGAATATAAATTAATTTATAAATACTCATATGAAAGATAAAATGTTTTTATTTATCTTGGTAATTTATTTATAATTTTTAAGATATATTTATTTACTTTAATAGCTTATACAGTAATGATGCAGAAATTATTTATTTACAGAAAAATAAGTAATATAGTTTTTATTGAAATAATAATACCCATTAAAAGGATCAAAAACCTGAACCAAACTTATTTTTTGTGTATATATACACCATAATCATCCAATTACCGAATATATGACCGTTTGGAATCTTATAAAACTGTTTATGACACTTATATTACTTTATTTTAAATGATGTAAAAGATGTCACCTTCATAATTTAATAAATATAACATTTTAAAAGTTGGGTGTTTTAGAATATAAATCATACTAAAAGTATTATTTTGAAATATATAATATTTATCTTCATCCTATTATTCGTGTTTTAATTTTTATGCAACAAATAAGTATATTTAATAATTATACAAAAATGTTGTATAAATTATTTTATTAAGAGAAGTATCAAATAAATGGTTTTAGAAATAGTAAAATAAATTATATATGAACTATTTAATGTACTCCAATAATTTTATAGATGAATATCACATGTTATTAACCTATTAAAGTTTTTAGTTCGAATATATCCTCTGTGTGGATTTTATTTAAATTCAAATTAATGGATAGTGTCAAAATTGACACTATTGTTATTTTATAAAAATAACATATTATTAAATTGTTTAAAAATCACAAAAAAAATTAAAAATTATAAATTGAAATTTATATAGTGGAAAATATCATAAATTATCTATTTATGTATAATTAATACACATAAGTAATTATTTATAAAAATTTAAAATTTAGAATCTTATTACCACAAATAAAATTTAATAGATTAAATAAGGATAAATAAAGTTGATAATGTTTAAAATAAATTCCCTACATGTCTAAATTTTATTTTTTTGATTATATTACAACCCTATCTCGTCTAATCTTCGAATATGATTCATTTATGGAGGTTTTTAAGTAGGGTTAGATTTATTATAAATTAATATTTTTAAGATTTCCAAAGGTGCCCCTCTCCTCCCTTATAAAAGGGAACCTCCTCCCTCTCATATTTACACAACAATGAACCTTAATGATCGGTCAACCCCTGCCCATTTCCATTATCAACTTCCCTAGAAATATTCTTGATGTCCTGGTCTTCTTCAAAGACCAATTTTAGTGCCCGAAGAGGAGATTTCAAAGAGGCGTGTCGAGGAAGAGGTAATATTCGTTACCGATTATTTCAAATTTATTTCTTCTTCTACTTCCTCTTATTTATTTGTTTCATTATGAAGTAATAACATCAGTATCAATAATATACTGATATGTTATTATAAATATGAAACAACCATATTCCACCTTCTATCCATCCTACAGAAAACGAAATCACTGCGCTTGTGTACGTACGGAATACCGTCTCCACGCCGTGGTGTAATCTGTTTTCCACCACCACCTTACATGGATGGGAATAATGGTGTAAATAAATAAATATATATGATTATTGTAAATTGATATTTATTCTTAAATATTATACATACACTTCAATATAATTCCACGATCATTGGAAATGATATCATCACTCGTGCGTACGTACGGACTACCGTCTCCACGACGCGATGAGATTCAATCTCCATGTTAACCATTCATGAATTATTTTAAAGTATATATAATTAATAATAATGAAATATATGACATAATAAGGATACTGAATTTATGTGTATATATATATTTATATCATCTACTTAATTCCATTCAATTAAATAAGGAAATGAAAACAGTGTTCATGCGTACGTACGACCTACCGTCTCAATGAACGATGTATTTCTTTCCATTGATCGATCTATTATATATATGTATATATTGAATATATATGATATATAAATAATGATTTAAATTCTTTAAGTAATTAAATCTTGATATAATTAATAATAATATCAAGAACAACAATTCCAAACATGTACGATAAATGAAACGATTTTACCCAAAACACTGCTTTAACATGGATTTACAAAAGAACGGGTAATATAAAGTCATAAGTGAACCATATATGATATCACAACAATGAATATGATTCTGTAATAATTAAATTACATTATTTAAATCATTATACAGGAGGTTCAAAAATGTACAAAGTATATCGGACCTAAGGTAAGGGAAAATCTCACAATATCAATTTTTATCTGAGATTGTTTCTACTTCATTAATTACTGGGGAATATTTATCATCGACATCCATGTTTCCTCAATATGTAATATTATTTATATCCTCCTATAATTTTTAAAATCCAATTTTACAAATTTCTAAGTGTTTAGTAAAAGATATGAAATGAATCTTTTGTCATTTTTAGTACGAGGTACTTTTTGACTTTTTCAGCCAAATACGAGAAGAATGTTTTTTTAACTTATACGGCATGAATGGATTTTTACGGTTTCATAAGACCTTATTTTCAAGAAGCATACTCTACATGATTTCATGAGTATTTTAAATAAAATCCACTTATTTTAAAATTCCATGGCATTTTGTGAAAATAAAATGATTTTGAAAAAAAAAAGGATATTTTCCTCATAAATTCATTTCAAGTGTTTTATCAAAATTATTTTCCATCTAAGATGACATTATTTAGCATGTTTATGTTTCAAGTATAAGGTCTCTATTTTTTATAGGGTATGATTATTTTTATGATGAAATGATATCCATTTATTTTATATGGATTATGTTATTATGGAATGATGTTTATGAAACCCATTTTATTCTTTGGGTAATGATAAATGATTTATGTTCATGTTGTGGCACACATAAGAATGATTTCATTATGAGATGGGTGGGACCTATATATCCTTCCAATTATTTGGGTAAAGATTTATATCTCATTAGATAGACATGGCTGGAATGGTAAGTTAATCCAGTTTAGGGTTACAGTACTGAAACGAGGAGTGAAATCGATTCACAATGGGACATTGTCCACTAAGATGTTCTTGGAAGAAATTCCTTAGCTACTATGGAAATAATATCATGTGATTAATGTTTTTCCACAATTACAAGTTTTATTTCCAAACTATTTTATCATGATTGATGTTCCATTATGATCTATGCCTTACATACTTCCATGTTTTATGTCATTGCTCAATATTTTGATGTTTAAACATTATGTTCATGTTTTTATGTTCAAATGTATATGGTTTGTTTTATTTTTTCAATGCTTACCCTTACTAAGCATTTGAGATCAGCCTTTATATGTTTTATTTTCCCTAGAATATAATGAATGGTTTTAGATAAGAAAAGTAAAGGGGAACAATCTCTATGTGAGTTATTGAATATCATTAACCAAGATTAGAAGATTATTTTCCGAGTTTCCAAAGACACTAAACTATTACGGTCCTTTTGTGTCTGTTTTTTTATGTATTAAGTATTCCACAAAAGTAATTTAATTTCCATGTATGTCAGGATTTGGATCTCTACATTTGGTATCAGAGGAAAGGTTTAGTTAACCTTTGCAAAATAGGATGCAAAAACTTTAGTGAAATCCCTAGATATATTTCTAAGGTAAGACTAGTTATGTCCCTAAGGGTCAGTATAACTATAGGTTACAGACCTAGAGTTATGTTGACGATCATGAATAACCTAGGGTGGACATAAGGTGTCATTGATTAAAGAATTTGTGATAATATAGACATCCTATAAGTGAATTTTAATGATTATGTGGTTCCTCATTGTTTTAACTATTTCTTACACTATTGTTTCTGGTTTTATTCAATGGAGGGAATGAGATGGAATTCAGTTAACGTTGAATCCAATGGAAAAATTGGTCACTATGAGCAAAGAAATTGTGTAATGCCTAGAAAGAAAGATTCTATGAATTTTTCGAATCAGTCATTGCCATATATGATTAACAAGGTGAACTTTAGTGGTATTCTCAATTCATCAAATAAGAGGAAGATGGACTTTTATGCTTGTTCACATGTTGAGGAGCATAGAGAAAGGAAGACTGAGATTTCTAAAGACGGAAATAATAACCATGATGAATACATAAAATGGTGGGGAAGATGTTATCTGTGTGGAGAGAATGGTCATAGAGTGACAAACGGTTATGGAGTTCAATGTCTTATCTATGGAGAACATGAGCATTACCCAACTCAATGCCCTGACCTAAGAGGTTACTTCTAAATCAAGGAAGAACTTATTCCATGACAATCACTGAAGAGGATGGTTTGAAGTGTTTATGTATTGGTATTCACGAATAATGTGGTTGAGGTACTTTTATGGTATATTGGAATACCTATATATTGTTCCATTGTTGTTTTCTATAAGAATATGGTACCGGTAACTGTGAAAAGTGATTCAAATATTTTCGGAAGTTGATGATATGCACATAATGAAGGAATAAAGAAAAAATAAATTGTTTGATAGTATTCATGAGCTCATGATTAATATAAGGACTAAGTGATATCATGGTTTGAGTATATAGAATTTTGGGGATTTTGGAATGTGGAAAGTGTTAACTTTTAACTGCATTCATGTTTTCACTAATGTTCAATGGGTATTCATTTTTAAAGAGAATACATGATTAAGGTATTCACATTTCTGGAATGTGACCAACAAGATATATTTTATGATTTATGCGGGATAAATGATGGCATTCACATGCTCAGTAGATGACATTTGTAGTAATTGTTTTCTTTATACTATGAGATTGGACAGAAGTATTTTGGATAAACCTAAATATTGGAATCAATTAATTTAGACATCAAATATATTGTTTAAGGATAGAACTTTTTGTTATGTTATAACAGTATAGTTTTAGAAAAAGGACAACCCGTAGGGTGGGCGACAACCCGTCCTGTCGGAAAAGGCTGTGGGAATCGAACCCACAACTGAAGTGCGACAGGCCTTTATCTCCTACAAATGGCCTACAAGAATTCCCTGTTTAGTAAAAACTAGTTTTATTATATTAAACAGTATGATATATAAAGTATCTGTCCATTTTAGGAACCATATATGAAAAATCGCACTATAGATGGACTTAGGTATTTTTTATAACTATTTCTAACCTTTTGTTTGAGACAGATGGAATGACCCATCATTCTATCACATGATCTTCTAACACTTCACAAATGAAAAATTCAACTCCATTTCATTAAGAGATGAAGTGGAAATTGTCCATGGAACGACCAACGGTGATACTATACCAAAATCAAGAAAGTATTTATTCTAATTCCAATTTCATGAATTATAGGGAAATGATCTTGAAAACCAAAATTTTTGTCCTAGTGCCCTTATATACGATTAATCAGATGGTACCTTAAATCATCACAAATCTTTGGCTTTGTGATTGTTGGATTTTTCGTAGCCATGGTCTCTACCACTCTCCCTCAGAACTTGATAGTTAGATTTTTCTTCCATCTCCATATTTTCACCAATGTTATCCTCTATGGAAAACTAGTGATGAGTTACTTTGGGTAATCGTTTCATTTCATACTTTAGTTTTTAAAATTATGTTTTAGTATTCCTTTTTATGATATGGGTTTATATGATTAGTAAACGATTTATAACCCCGACGAATTTCGATGGAAAAATTCATTTTAAGGGGGGTAGAATGTAACAACCCGATATTTTATAAGATATATTCGTTTTAATTTCATTAATATCTTTTGTTTTACGCTACAGCAAGATCATATCGTGCTATAAGAAACACCGTATTATCTTCCAGTATACACAACACTAATCTTGGATAGTGTTAGACACAATTTCAAGTTTGTTTGATAGTAGTTATTCTACGCAACATTGAGTGTGTGTGTGTATATATATATATATTCAATGTATAAATGAAATATGGTTGGATTTTGTTATACGCAACAACAAAGGAGTCTTTCACTACAGGAAATCCTGACTTTTCTTTCATTACACGCAATCACATCCTTCCTCGATAGCGTGTGTTGTACGCAATACCGGGTTTCACTAAACAACGATATATGGTTATAATATTATTATAAACTAGCCATTATGAATAGTAGTAAATAAATTTTGAATTTTATGAAATTATAATTCATCCTACACATTTTATAGAACATGGTATGAGAACAGAATATATTTTTCGGGTAAAATAAGTATTTTTCAAAAAATGCAGTTTTTCCGCTTTTTGATGGCACACCCATTTTAAATATAATTTTTGACAAGTTTATAAGTTAAATTTTACAAAATAAAATTCTTCCTTTGAATCAGGATATAAAAATTTACATTGGATAAAGTTTTGATATTTTTCTGATAACTTTCATATTTTAATGAATAGTAAAAACACGCTATATTTTAATTAAAAACAAATTTTTTCATCATAATAATTTATATGGTTAAACTATAATATTGAATGGTTTTAAAGTATAAATATAATATATTTTTACCATTTAATATAATTTATGTCATTAGCATTGATTTTACATTGAATTCATATGTAAAATCATTTCAATCTTTTGCAATGTTTTAACTTTTAAAACTCGTTTTCTTAACAATGGGATTAATTTTAAATTAATTTCTACAACTTTTGTGTATTGAATTTAGAAAAATGGATTCCATATTTGGAATCAGTGGTTCTAAATTATGTTAATAGGTTACTATTTATTTTTTGTCATTATGAATAGTAACTACGGTAAATTTTATTTACCAGAGTAAAAGGTAAATCGGGTAATTAAGGGTAAATATAATATTATAAAATTACCCTAACTCTTATCTTAATATAATTTGATGCATATATTTCTTCATAAGGCATATTTGGGTCGATATGGAATCAATTGGAACCCACTTGGAGGTGATTAAGTCCTTTAGATTGTTTTATTTTAAAAAAACTGAAATATATCTCGCTCAACATTAATAATTAAAGTGTTTTTAAAATAAGTTCATACAAAATAAAAATTTGGTTATCAATAATCAATTGAAAGATAAAATGTTTTTTTATCAATGTAATTTATTTATAATTTTTAAGAGATATTTAATTACTTTAATAGCGAATACATTAATTATGCAGGAATTATTTATTTAGTGAAAAATAAGTAATATGGTTTTTATTGAAATAATAATACCCATTAAAAGGCTCACAAACCTGACCGAAACTTATTGGTAGTGTATATATACACCATAAGAATACAAGGACCGAATATATGACCGTTTGGAGTCTTATAAAAGTGATTATGACACTTATATTATTTTACATTAAATGATGTCAATGTTTTCACCTTCAGAATTTAATAAATATAACATTTTAAAAGTCGGCTGTTTTAGAATATAAATCTGACTAAAATTATTCTCATGATATCTACAAGATTTATCTTCATCCTAATATTTTATGTTTAATTTTTATGAAACAAATATATATATTTAATAATTATACAAAAATGTTGTAGAAATTATTTTATTAAGAGAAGTATTAAATAAATGGTTTTAAAAATATTAAAATAAATAATATATGAAATATTTAATGTGCTCCACTAATTTTATAGATTAATATGAAATTTTAGGAACATATTAAATAGTTTATTTCGAATATATCCTCTTTTTTGAGTTTATTTAAATTCATATAAATGAATAGTGTCAAAATTGACATTATTGTTATTTTATAACAATAACATATTATTAAATTGTTTAAAAATCACAAAATTATTTAAAATTTATAAATTTAAATTTATATAGTATAAAATGTCATAAATTATCTAATTTTATATAATTCACAACACATAAGTAATTATTTATAACAATTTAAAATTTAGAATCTTATTAACACAAATAAAATTTAATAGATTAAATAAGTTTAAATAAAGGTGATAATGATTAAAATAAATTCCCTACATGTCTAAATAGATGATATTACAACCCTATCTCATCTATGATTCGAATATGAGTCATTTGTGGAGGTTTTTAAGTGGGGTTATATTTATTATAAATTAATATTTTTAAGATTTCCAAAGGTGCCCCTCTCCTCCCTTATAAAAGGGAACCTCATTAATCTCATATTTACACAACATTGAGCCATAAATATCATCCATAACCTGCCCATTTCCCTTATAAACTTCCCTAGAAATATTCTAGAGGTCCTGGTATTCTTCAAAGTCCAATATAAGTTCCCTAAGAGGAGGTTTCAAAGAGGCGTGTCGAAGAAGAGGTAATATTCGTTACCGATTCATTCAAATTTATTTCTTCTTCTACTTCCCCTTATTTATTTGTTTCATTATGAAGTAATAACATCAGTATCACTCATATAATGATATGTTATTATAAATATTAAACAACCCTATTCCACCTTCAATCCATCCTATGGAAAACGAAATCACCGCACGTACATACGTACGGAATACCGTCTCCACGCCGTGGTGTATTCTGTTTTCCACCACCACCTTAATTGGATGGGTATAATGTGTAAATAAATAACTGTATATGATTATTGTAAATTCATATTTATTCTTAAATATTCTACATACACTTAAATACAATTCCACGATCATTTGAAATGATATCATCGCTCGTGCGTACATACGGACTACCGTTTCCACGACGTGATGAGATTCATTCTCCATGTTAACCATTAATGAATTATTATAAAGTATATATAATGAATAATAATGAAATATATGAAATCATAATGATACTTAATTTATATATATATATATATGTATGTCATCTACTTAATTCCATTCAATTCAATAAGGAAACGAAAACATTTTCATGCGTACGTACGGTCTACCGTCTCCATGAACGGTGTATTTATTTCCATTTATCGATCTATTATATATATGCATATACTGAATATATACGATATATAAATCATTATTTAAATTCTGGAAGTAATTAAATCATGATATAAGTAATAATAATATCAATAACAACAAGTCCAAACATGTACGATTAATGAAACGATTTTACCCAAAACACAACTTTAACATGGATTTACAAAAGAACGGGTAATATAAAGTCATAAGTGAACCATATATGATATCATAACAATGAATATGATTATTTAATAAGTCAATGACATTATTTAAATCATTATACAGGAGGTTTGGACACATAAAAATCATATCAGACCTAATATAAGGGAAAATCTCGCAATCTCAATTTTAATCTGAGATTGTTTATACTTCGTTAATTACTAGGGAATATTTATCATCCACATACATGTTTCCTCAATATGTAATATTATTTCTATACACCTACAAATGTTTAAATACAATTTTACCCATTAATAAGTTTTTAGTAAATGATATTAAAGGAATCTTTTCTCATTTTTAGTATGAGGTACTTTTTGACTTTTTCAGCCAAATACGAGAAGAATGATTTTTTTAACTTATACGACATGAATGGATTTTTGCGGATTCATAACACCTTATTTTTCAAGAATATTAATCTAAAATATATCATTACTATTTTAAAAAAAATACACTTATTTTAAAATTGCATGGAATTTTGTGAAAATAATATGATTTTGAAAAAAGAAAGGATATTTTCCTCAAGAATTCATTTCAAGTGTTTTATCAAAATTATTTTCTATCTAAGATGACATTATTTAGCATGTTTATGTTTCAAGTATAATGTATCTATTATTTACATTGTATGATTCTTCTTATGATGAAATTATATCCATTTATTTTATATGGATTATGTTATGATGGAATGATGTTTATGAAACCCATTTTATTCTTTGGGTAATGATGAATGATTTATGTTCATGGTGTGGAACACGTAATAATGATTTCATTATAAGATGGGTGGGACCTATATCTCCCTCCAATGCATTGGGTAAAGATTTATATCTCATGAGATAGACATGGCTGGAATGGTAGGTTAATCCGGTTCAGTGTTACAGGACTGAAACGAGGAGTGAACTCGACTCAGAAAGGGAATTTGTCCACTAAGATGGTCTTGGCAGCAATGACTTGGCTACTATGGAAATCATATCATGTTCTTAATGTTTTTACACAATTACATGTTTTATTTCCAATCTATTTAATCATTATTTATGTTCCATTATGATCTATGCCTTACGTACTGCCATGTTTTATGTCATTGCTCAAGATTTTGATGTTTAATCATTATGTTCATGTTTTTATGTTCAAATGTATATGGTTTGTTTTATTTTCTCCAAGCATACCCTTAATGAGAATTTGATATCACCCTTTATATGTCTTCTTTTCACCAGGATATAATGAAAGGTTTTAGGTAAGAAAAGTAAAGGGGAAGAATATTAATGGTAGTTGTTGAAGATCTTTCACCAAGATTAGAAGATTATTTTTCGAGTTTCCAAAGACACTAAACTATTATGGTCCTTTGGTGTCTGTTTTTGTTATGTATTAAGTATTCTGCAAAAGTAATGTAATGTCCATGTACGTAAAGCTTTGGTTCTCTACACCATTTCTAAATTTCATGTGTTCCATGTATGCAAAAAAGTATTCTCCTTGGGTTAAATGAATCCTAATAAAAATATTAATATCAAGAAAATGATTCAAATAATGAACATTTTTGATGATTTGATATAAATACATGTGGTCCACCTACTAATATATTAAATTTGTGAATTATGTTCATAAAATGAAATTTACCTACATATAAAACCTAGTCTAGGATCCAAATGTAAACAACGAACAAACCCCATATCCCTTAAAACTAAAAATAATCTCCTTAAAAATGAAAAAATTAAAGCCTTTTCTCGGATGTTAAAAAGACTATCATTTTTTCATATGAATTTTTTTAAAATATCTAGATGGGTTTTCCTAGAGGATTTGTCAAATTTCATAGGGATTGAGAATTGTGATCAATATTTTTTTATGGTTATAAACCAAGAGGCTTATTATTACCACACTAAATAATAAACAAACATGTAGTTCATATAGTGGGTTTGGTAGATAGACACATATCCATTTCATGATCATTAGATGAGTCCCAATGTAGGTGAAACTAGTAAAAAAATTGTAATACTGTCTTTATTTCATTTATGATTCATATTCTTTTTGTGGGAGATAATAATTCGGATTAACCGTGTAAAAATATATTTAGTAAATTATATTTTGAAGAAATAGATATACCTAGATTCATTCCCCACCATGGTAAATATATTTATATTTTTGAGTCCAAAATTTTACCAGATTAAATTGATTTGTTATTTAAATAAATTTTATGTCTACCTAATAAATATGGCCAAACCATATTAATATGCAACTCTTTTTTCAACTTATATATTGTGTTAATAACACCAATTAAAAATGGAACATTATTTTTGAAACTCTATTTTTCCACATGAATGAAAAAGGGAAAAATAAACTTACCATATAGAGAAGAGAAGATGAGATGCAAAGAAGGAAAAGTACCATGAAAGCCTTCAAAGGAAATTCTACTAGGTACCCCAAAGAACTATCAGTGTACAATGTACTTACGTGTCATCCTGTGTGGTCTTCCTGAGTGGGACACCATAGTGTGATGGACCCTTAACCCATGGTCCTGTATTTTTCATTAAATAGTACCATGAGGTCTTTATTTGTATGCAAGAAATTTCCTGAAGCTATATTCTCCCTAGTCCTTCTCTAAACACCTATTAAACCTTCAATGTATATTTTTAAAACCTAAATAAGAGGGGACTAAAGGGAGAGAGTGAAAATAAATTCCTATAAGGTTTTTAATTAAATTATGTCTTTATGATACACTCACTCACCCCATTTTTTTCAAACACCAGTGTGAGGTTCACTTCATAAACTGGATACCCACATGATCTACATTTGGGAATACCTATGGAGAATCATTATGTATTGATCATGGTATATCCCAAATGTAATTTCGTGAGTTTTACATCACCGCACTACCTACATATCACCTATTCCTACATACACGGAGCACCCCTATTTGAGCATTCTTTGTCTCACCAAATCCTACCTGCATGAACCCCCTTACTTTATATTAACCTATAGCCTGTTCTATCCACTCATCAAGACTACTGAAATCAAACCATGGCAGGTTATCTCCCCCATTATATCCCTTTACAGAAATAAACCAAGTGGATACCCCTACTAAAACCTCTAAACATTCCTAAACATGGAGAGTGGCACACCATCATGTCCCCAATCTAGGCTTCTATTGCTATAGTAAGAGGTTTTATGCACATGTACAATTGGCCAATTAGGGTCCTTAAGATTCATGAGAGTTTATATCACCATGGTCACAGGGATACCTTCCCAAGGGATAATGTTAAAGATATTCTTGTATTAAATACAAGGGTTTGGATCATGTCATACCCTTCTATTCGTTGAGACATAGAGCGTCTCGTTCCTGGTGGGTAGAGTAAGCATTACTTTTGATTTTCCATTCAACTTGTTTTGAGATCCTCCTACCATCATACAAGACCAGTTTTTGGGAATCCCTCCTACAGTAAGCCCCTATACTTTCATGCATGAGGTTTTAATGTTTCTCATCTCAAACTCCAAGCCATTGGGACAGAGAATGAATGTGAACCACAATACTCTCTCCCCTCTCCTACTTCCCCTTCTTCCTTTTCCATACACTGGACCCATTCCATGGTAAAGTGAATAGATTGGTGTGTTTTACCCTCATCATCTAAAAATGCCACCCTATCCTCTTCCACCACTAGAGGAGGAGAAGTGTTTTTTATTCCTGATATTTCGCTTTTTTATTTTCCATAAAATTTAAGAGTGACTCAGATTGACTAATGTGGACACAAAGAATAGGCATGATTGTAGCATACACTCACTTTTATACAGGTTATGGTAGTGGATAATTAGTTAAATATTATTCTCACATTTCATAATTGTGATTCTATAGGCATTAGTCCTCAATTATAGGTATCTAACTAAGGGAATAGAGGATAATATGGTTTCTAGGATCTTTTATTTCCTCTTATTTCTCACATAGATCATGACTCAATTATGATTAGATGATGATGGTGGTCATGACATCCACATGATCCCCAAACATTTGGGAAACCTCTTATATATTAAGCCCTCATTTTTCACCCCATTTACATGGGAATCCTTAGTGTGTAATCCCCAATTATTGAACTATAAGAACTCTGATTCCTGTTATAATTAGGATACGTAGGATGACCACCTAGGGGACAAGATCCGCAAATATCCTCATTAGGATTAATTATTGAAACAAGCCTCAAAATCGGAATAATTTGATATGTCCCTCGTTATAAAGTCTATAAGTAATCATTTTCAGGTGTAAACCCCAATTTAATCTTCTCAACAAGCCACTATAAACTATGAGACAAACCTTAGGGCCTCCATATGCATGGATTCTTACAACTGAACTACGTGGGATTTGATTCCCCTCTTAATGGGATATGTATGAAGATTACATGAGGTCCAAACCCAAAACCATGAATCAACAATGTTCCCTCGAGGCCAAATTCCCAGTGTTATTCTAATTCAATTTGGGAATATATTTCCTGTAAAGGCTAACTGGGTCACTTCATCTTATGTCCCAGATTAAACATTAAATAGGAACCTTCCTATTATATGTCCTTTTCCCAGGATGTAAAACAGTATAGTTAGGTCCTCATCACATGACCATAAAAGGTAAAATTTTCCTTATTAAGTGGTACTAAACTATGTGAGTTCTTAATCTTTCATAAGGATATATAGAAATCCAATTCAGAGGTCTAACCCCAACATAAAAAGAGCTATCATCTCCCTAGATGATGGTAGACACCAGATCTCCCCACTCCATGGCTATAACACTAGAATAATCAAAATAATGATGAAAGAATTCGTATTCACCATATAAGGGAATACCATTAGTGGAGGTCCTCCGATAAATACATATGAATAAATAAAAAGGAACCTCTAATACTTACATTTGATTAAAAAGTTCATACATTCTAGTTATTTGTTGTTAATTTCTAGGAGAACATAATTGTACTTGGGATTTTATAAAGGATTCATGAAAATGTCTTAAATCTATAAGAGACTCATGTAGTATGAAATAAATCCCCCCAAAAGGGTGTGATGATCCTAAACTCACATCTTCTTGACCAATGTGAGTTCTTAAGAATTATTGGACAAATCCTCTCAATGAACAACTATATTTACAAAACAGGTTACCATGGATAGAAATGTTTTCGATGTTTCTAGTTCCACGAATAATGCCATTGGAAACCATTGAGAAATAATTATTCCTTAGTGAACATATCTCCGTGAAAAAAAGGTTAACATGTTTTGAAACCTTAACCAAGATGATAACATCACCCATATCTTAAGCCCTCTTCAATTGATAAAAAGTGGGTCAAACAATGAAATCAATCACACAAGTGTTCATTCAAATTAGATTCTTATTTGATGTTTTTTTCTTGTTTGAGTTTCTTACCTTCTAGGTATTTAATCTTAGAGATAAATTCAATCTAATGGTTTTATTCCCAATTTTACCAATGAATACCCTGGTAACTGCTCATACCATATCTTTGTTCGATAAAAGTACACCATCACCAAAATTCTATATTCAATTATGGGTCTCTAGCACACTATTTTTGGACTACCAGGAACACATTAATATCCCGACTCAATGTCTAGTCATCATTCCCTCTATATCACCAATACCCACCGATCATCCAGTCAATGACGATCAGTGGTCCTAATAAAGATAGTTCTTACCACCAAGTTCAATGATTTTTAGAGCCTGTCCCAAGAATACAACAACTAGTTTCTAAATTATGTCAAGGAGGTGGAGTAAGATGTTTTATACAGCCTCATCACAAAGACAAATGAGTCCTTCAAAATGGATACTTCTAGAAATCACTACTAAAATCATCATACGGCAGTGATCCCTCAACTTGATTAGGGTGATATCCTTGGAGGTCCATCCCCAATCCTTCCTAATCAAGCACAAAATATATCCCACCAAGGGTAGTGACTAGTCACTAATGATTGGGGAAAATCCCTATTCCCTCTAAATAACCCACTGGCCAAATATGGTAGGAAATTATAAGTGGGACCATATACCCGCTAGCCTTTATTCATCAAGCTAGTAGACTCATCTCGCATCATAAATAAATTACACCATAAAAATATAGAGGAATTTTGTGATTAAAAATATAACCCTTCCTTCATCCACAAATCCTAGTGATCGTTTTGTCGAGCACATCAAATTAGATTTAATTTTTACTATAATTTTTGCAGAATAGCAGAAACCCTGGAACCTCTCTTGATTGAGACTTAGATCATTAATATAAAAAGAGGGTTTTTATTATAAAAATAGAAGGGGAATTATATTTTTAAAAACTTCGGGTTTGATGATTAGTGACATAAATATAAAACAAAATTGATAAAAAAATGTAGAAATGAACAAGATTGACTAAACATGATCAACCCTAGGAAGTATCAGGATTCTCACCGTTCATCACTTCAAGAGAATGGGTATAGATCTTTTAATCCTGGGTCTGTAACACATATTACCATAATGTTACTGAGTGTATTCTAAGATACCTCCTAGGGTTTAGTCAAAAATAAAAAATGATTCACCGAACACTGTCGATTATTGGGTCATTTTTGTTCGCCTTCGTAACTAAAACTCAGCAAGGAAACACATGAATAACTTGATGTGTTGTCCAGGTTTGTATATTATTTCACTATGATAAAGTAAAATAAATCTACATGTCTTTGGTAGTTCATATGTGAGTTCAATTAAACAATATAAACCCCACAAACACCGCAATTGAATGAGGCAAGAAAAAAGAAATAATGTTTTGTGAAACATCCCATGGAATGGTACCCCCGAACATGATTATTTGAGTTCAAGTATAACATACCAGTATATAACTGAATTAAATTAAAATAGAGGATAAATAAAAAAACATACAACCTATAATTAAAACAATCATTCAAAATAATTCAACCATGAATCTTAGGATTACATCACGTTCTTCTCGGGTGATCACAACGGGTTTAGAAATCCATGGGAGTGGATAAAGAAGAAGAAGAAGTATCAGAACTTCCTAGAGCCTCTATAACATATAAAGATTATGAGAAGACCCATTTGGGACTCTAAAATTGAATAACCTTGTGTCCTGGTCGAATTTACAAATGTGTTTTCCAAGTTTCAAATTTATAGGCAAACATGGAGGTGGTTTTGGGCACCTTGATTTCAAGAATCCCCTTAGTGTATGGTTTTGGCCAATCAGAAAGTCATCAATAGCATTGGAAAAAACAAAAAAGTTATTTTTCGACACCTTTTATATCTCCATGTCTAATTTGTTTACCAGATATTGAATATAAATATATGGATAAAATACTATAGAAAAGGTTTGAACCCGTGATGATTCATTTATTCGTAAGATTAGTTCTGATGGGCCTCTTAATGGATGAATTGGGCTTCGGTTCCATCATGAACGTTATAGACCACCGAGATATGTATCTTTTCCAAAGAATTTTTCCAAATTAGTGGTACGGATTTATTAGATCCTTTAAAATAGTGGACATGTATTCATGGGCTTCCATCCAGTTTAAACCATTTTTCTTCTGCATCATCATGGGCTCTCTGAATCACCACCCCCTTCAATGAAATAATAAAAAGAAGTGAAATTTCCCTTTTTAATATTGAAATTAACATAATTGTTTAATCAATAATGATGTGAAATTTTTTATTATAATAATAATTTTCAATACAAAAATAGTTTAATACATTGGTATAAGGGTTAAATGAAATAGTGAATCGTGGTACAATGATACCCCCACATCTAAAAAACTGCACTCCTGGGAAAGTATAATATCCTAATCTTGTTGAATTCCAAAATCAATAGTGTGAAAAAATCCAATATTATTTCCAAATTAAATTTACCATGTATCATTCAAGGAATCATTTTTTCCAATCATTTTTTCTCTATCACACTCGAATTTGTTTAACTTCATTTTCTTACCCGTGCACCATGTCACTACCTACCTCACATAGAAATTTTACCTATTCACTTAAGGAACATAAGAAAGTGGATTTATTCAATTTTTCTAGATTTCATATGATATTTCCATATGCATTCTAGGATTTTCAATTCTTTACAAGCAAAAACTAGTGTGCTACTCAAGAGGAATTCCAACCGGTTGTTCGGAGTTTCAAGTGTTGGTAGGATTTAATGTTTAAAAATCTGAGGTAGAAGATGACTGTTTAATATTTTATATACAAAACATGTCAAAATTTATCTAGTATTCACAATGAATGAACACACTCAACCCATCACAAAGTATAATACCTCTAACTCACTATCCTTGTTGTCTATTTATATGGGCCACAACCAATAAGTGAATAATAATTAGTAAACATCCTATTTTCGCTATTTTTTTTATTTTTTTCTATTTCAACTATGTACAAAATTGTTTTTTTAAGATATAATTTTTTTCAGATAAAGTGGTAAAATGGGTAAAACAATTAATCTAATTTGTCTTGTGAACCCACTGCCCAAGGAAAATGTAGGCATTATTTAAACCAACCCAAAAAAATTATTTTCTCCCTATAATTCCCATGGAAACACCCTCTCATCCATTATTTTTGAAAATAATATAAGAAAATACATAATACATGGGTAGGTAGGGATTAATTATCATGTAATGTGGCTCTCTAATAGGAATTTCATGGTCTCTAAGGCTTAAAGAGGATAAAATGACAAGGTGGATGAAAATAGAGCTTAATAGTATAAATGTCATTTCAATGAACAATTTTCTCAATCATAAATATATCATACTCAGATATTATGGAATCAAAAAAATCCTGGAATTTTCTAGTTTCACTTTATAACCCAAGACTCTTAGGAAAGTAATTAAAAGTAAGAATATGCAATAAAGGTCTTAAAATGTCTCTCGGGTATGGGATTAAAATATTGACCAGTTCTAATAAGGCAGGGGATTCAAAAATCTATTGAACAAAAAAAGAATGATTTCAAAATAAAAATTATAGAA
This sequence comes from Viscum album, assembly GCA_963277665.1. NCBI lineage: Eukaryota > Viridiplantae > Streptophyta > Magnoliopsida > Santalales > Viscaceae > Viscum > Viscum album. The sequence goes on along the minus strand of OY728166.1, from coordinate 1,363,749,006 downwards.
AAATATTCCATATCAACATTAATTTTAAAATTATTTTTCCAAAAACAATATATATTTCTGCACAATCGAGTCAAACATGAAAATGATTTTGGATATTCTTTTTAAGAACAATGTTTATCTAAAAACAAAAATTAATGAAAAATAAATATATAATAAAAACATTATTTTTCCTATTTGTTCTATTTTTTTTGTTTTTTATCCTAACTAGGACATGTCACCCTCTACCACACATAAAAATTACATTTCCCTCAATGAAGATATTTTAAATAAATCGACATGTAAATAAAGTTAATGAGAAGAGACAACATGTTATGTGGTGTCTTATGTTGAATCTATCAATTGGATTTCCACCATTAGATGATTGGAAAAATCCTCATAGAAGTGTTTATGGATATTTCCATTGATTGTAAACCTCAATCCACTCTTCTCATGAAAAATATGTATAACACCAAATAAGTAAACATCAATAACAGTATAAGGACCAAGCCACCGAGAATGAAGCATACATGGGTGGATCTTTATACTAGAATTATAAATGAGAAACTTCTCATAGATATTAAACGTCTACTAAGGAATCATCCTATCATGGATATACTTTTTCTTCTCTTAGTAGATTCAGGATTTCTCCAAAGCATCATGTAACATTTCTTCCAACTAGTGAATCTGCAACTTTCTATACTCACCTACATCTAAGAGATTCATATTACATTTCTTAATATCTCAATATGCACGGTTCTCTACCTATAACATTGGGTGATAAGCCTATAAAAACACAATACTATGTGGTGACATTTAGATTGGGGTTTTAAATGTTGTATGATATACCCAAAGTGCATCATCCAAGCGCAAAATCCAATATTTCTTATTGGGTTGTACCATTTTCTCAATGATTCTCTTACATACTGATTTGATATTTCTACTTGACCATCCGTTTGGGGGTGATATTCATTGGATATATTATTAACTACCCCATATATATGAAATAGAATTTTCATTTTGCAATTGAATAAATGTGAACATTGGTCACTAATGGTGAATCTTAGCAAACCAAAATAACTAAAAATTTGAGACCTCGCAAAATCAACAACTCATGTTTTTCAGTCCTGGTGGCTATTTCATCCACCCATTTAGAGATATAGACCACAACCAATAAGATATAACAAAAGGAAAATGAATATGGAAAATTCCCCATGAATTCAATGCCTCGTTCATCAAAGATTTCACAGAATAACGTGGGATGTTTGGTAATTTCATTCCTTTTGGTGATATTTTATGTGAATTGACAATGACTACATGACATGATAAAAATATTGGAATCAGAATGTAATTTTATCCAATAACGAATCAAGTCAATGATATTATGAGCTGTATGTTGATTTCCAAAGTTTCCCTTACAATCCAAAGTGTAGAGGAAGGTCAAAATTGAGGTAAACCCATGGTGAGGGACACACTAGTGAACCACTTGGTCACTAAAAATTCTCCAAAAATTTGGGTCATCCCAAATGTACCACCGATAATCAAGCATAATTCTCCAGGATTTGTATGTTCTAAATTTAGTGGTGACCCTAGATGTTACTAGAAAATACACAATGTCTGTATACCAAGGGGTAACGTCGACAACATAAAAAAGGTTCTCATGAAGGAATAATTCACTAATGTGGAGGGTTGAGTCAACATAATGTTTTAGTTGACGATAAATCCTAATAATGTAGTATGCTTCCAAATTTTCCACCACTCTGTTATCTATAATCTCAAGGTCAAACTCTAGGAGGAGGAAGATCCACCTAATGAGGTGGGGCTTAACTTCAGGTTTCTTTAGGAGGAAATGAAGTGCAGTATGATCAGAGAAGACAATGATTTTTTACCAGATAAGACATGAAGGAAAGTTTTCCAAGGAATAAAAAATAGAAAAATGTTCTTTTTCAGTGACTGTGTGGTTTTATTGGGTAGGGTCAAGGGTACGTGAGGAATACATGATGACATGAGGAGTCTTCTGAACCCTTTTTTATAAAACATCCTCCCCGAAAAAGTTAGAGGCATCACACATATTCTAAAAGGGGAGATATTACATTAGTAGTTGGAGGTAGGGGTAATTTAAGAATAATTTTTAGTGAAATGAAATCCTCTGAACAATTTTTTTTATCAAAAACAAATTAATAATCCTTTTTAAACAATCGATCCCGAGGATGTGTGATCTTACTAATACCTTTAATGAATCAATCGTAAAATTCATTATGACCCAAGAAATATCACACCTCCCGAACACAATTTGGATATGGAAATTTTGAAATTAATTCAATTTTTGATTTAGAAACTTGAATTATAACTTTTAAAATAACATTGCCTAGAATTATCCCCACTTCAAACCTTAAATAAAATTTCTCATAATTTAAGACAAGATCTTTTTATATGAAACGAAAGAGGATAGAACCTAGGTGAGCCAAATAGTCATCAAAGGAAGTTACATAAACCCTGAAATCATCCATAAATACTTATGTGCAATTATATTGGTACTCAAAAAAAATACTCATTATACATTGTTGAAAAATACATGGAGAATTACATAGACAAAAAGAAATCCTTTGGTATGAAAATGTTCTAAATGGATAGGTTAGTGTTGTTTTTTCATGATCTTCAAGGTCTACATAGATTTGAAAATAACCCAAATAACCCTCAAAGAAAAAATAATGTGACTTACTAGACAATCATTCTAACATATGATCAATGAAATGTAGATGAATGTGTTCCTTTATTGTTTCTTGATTCAATCAATGGTAGTCAATACAGACTCACCAACTATTTTGTATATGTGATGAAACCAATTCATTAATTTCCTTAAACACTACTATTATTCCAGTTCTATTAGGAACAATATGAACTAGGTTAACCAATTTACTATCAGATATAGGAAAAATGATCCTAGCAGTAAGTAATTTACTGACGTCCAATTTTACCACATCCAAGAGAGTGTGATTTAACCATCATTGAGATTGCCTTATGGGCATATCTTCATCATAAAAAATTATATGATGCATATAAATGGATGAGATAATCCTAAGAATATCATCCAATGTCCATCTTATCACCTTTTTTACACTCTTTCAAAATATCAAGTAGTTTTGATTCTAGTTTTCAAGATAGATTATTGGAAATATTGATGGTAAATTGGTCAACACCCTCAAGATAGGCATATTTTATATTAGATGGAACTGGTTTTAATTGCAGCACTGGTGGTTTTTTTGATTGAGGTAGGGGATTTAGGGTGAGTGAGGTCCGTGAAACTGTCTATCTACTCAAGTGTATTCTCTAAGGGTAAAAAATATATTGAAATGTGATTTTATGAATCATCGACAGTCAAGGGGCCCTCAGAATGAACATAATTATCCTTTTAATCACAAAAATTTACACTTTTTAGAACATACACAACACTCAAACATAAATCAGAACTGAAATAATCTCAATGTGAAGAATAAGAATATGAATCATTGTACACATCAAAGAGATAATTGTGAGTGTGTGTGTGTCATTTGACAGAACTTCCATTGAATAGACAGGAATAGAGGAGTGCTCTTCTACATGGTGTTTCATAGCCTAAAGGACATTAAAACATAACTTTTCTCTACCGAACTCCATAGACAACGTACCATTATGAACATTGATTATTGTCTTTACTTTTTTTGGAATAGGGCCTTATGAATAATAAGGGAGTGTCCTTGGATTCAGGAATCATCCATCACAATAATGTAGAAGTCAGTAGGGAAGATGAAATTATTCTATTTTACAAGGATGTCCTCGACCTCTCCATATGGGTGTATTGTGCTCTAGTTGGTAGGTTTCACTATGATTCTTACCGGCTGAAGCTCTCTAACATTTATATATGTGTACATATATAGAGGCATCAGATTAATTAAATCACCTAAATCTATCATAAAATCTAAAAATAATATATCCCATATGTTGAAAGGTATTGTGAAGGATCATGAATCATTTCATTTATTTGGTATTGATGGTTGGTTCAAAGAAGGGGAATTTCTTCAAAGGTTTACATTCTCATTACCCTTTAGCCTTTTTCTATGGGAGAAAAGTTCTTAATGAAATTTTTACATATTGTGGAATTTTCTTGACTTCATTTGATAAAATAATATAAACCAAAACATTGTAAATGTATCCATTATTTCATTATCAATTTCATAATAAATATTTTTCTTTGGTTTATAGAGTCTTTAGTGAAAGGAAGGGGATTTAATTGTTCATGGGAATCCTAAATGATAAATTTTCACCCTTTTTTCTAGTTTTTCTTTACATGAATCTTTTAAGGGTAGGGAAATTGAGTTTTCTATTGAGGGACATACCTATTGTGTAGAATCAGTAGAAGTAGAAACATTATTACCACTATGAAGTGTAATTTCATTAACAATACCTTGGTCCTTCGAACTAGAAACATTTTGGGATATTAATTGCCCAAAACCTTGTATCTTTATTTCCCCAATGGTTTTTTTTTAGTTTTCTCACTTGAGTTCGTAGGTCTTGAATAGCCGATTGCATCTTCTATTAGAATTGTAGGTTCTGAGATTCTATTTTCATTACTATTTACTCATGTCTTAGTTCATATATGGGAATATGAGTATTTTTTTGATATATTTATGGATAATAAGTTTGCATACATCGGCCTTGTTGATACCAGTTATTTTTGGGGTAGCTTAAGTTTCCTCCTTGTGAGTATTGTGGTTTTTTCCTTCCACCTAAGGTTTTGATTTTTCATAAATGGTTCTTTCATTAAGTTATGTTTTATTGGAATGAAATCCCATGGAATACTACTGAACTAGATATAGTTGAATCATGAATTGGTGGGCACTGTTCAGAAAAATGAGTGTTATCATAACAAATCCCACAATGTTATTGAACATGAGTAGATTGTGAGTCACCATGTGCTTTAGTTAATTTCCCTATAAGGGTATTCATCTCATCAATAGTTTTTATCTAATTTTTTTTATAGAGATGAATGACATACCTCATGAACTCCTCAGGTGGGTGTAATAGCTCGTGTACCTAATTGTTGTCCATTTTGATCCATGTTTGTTATTATGTCATGTGAAAAGAAAATAGTTATATCAAAAAGGGCACCGGTGGAAGTAGCATTAGTCATTACGGAATCCATGGTTATAAGTCCCTCATGGAAGTATTGTATTAATAGTTTTTCACTAATCTGGTTGTGGGGTAGCTTTAGAAAAGTCTTTTTAATCTCTCCAAATATTTGTGAAGGGTCCCTCCTTGTGATTTTTTAATTCCACAGATTTATTTTCTAATTGATGCAGTTCAGGAGTCTGGGAATAACTTCTATAGAAAGAGTCATTTATGGTCATTCCAACCCCAATTGTGGTAGGTAAATAGTATATCCTATCTTTGGATACACCGTCAAGAAGGAATGGAAGCCCCTAAACATAATGAAATCCTCAGTTACATTTTGGGGTTTTATTCTGGAGCACACTATGTGAAAATCCTTGAGATTTTTGTGAGGGACCTCCCCCAGAAGACCATGGAATTTTGGAAGTAGTTGGATGAGGCCCAATCAAAGCTCATATATTCTTTTTCCTCAAGATATTGCATGTGCGCAGGTTGGTACTCCACATATAGGGTGGTCAGTTATTTTAAGGTCTTATTATTTTCAACCATGTCTTCTTGGGTTTTCTTAGGTTCAATTTTTCATTGGTTTAAGACCACATTATGTTCCACAAGCGGTTCCTCAGTATTACTTTATTAACCTATTCTAGATTCTTTGGTTTCTGAATGACGTTTCATTTCGATTTCGACATCAAATTCAAGCAGTTTTTTTCATTCTGATCAGGTTATACATATAAGTTATGATTTTTTATTATTTTATAATTTAAGATTGGTAAAATAAAATACATTAAGAAGGTTTAATAGTGAAAATGAAATATATTTTTTTACTAAATAATGAAATAGAGTGAAGAAGAAGAAGAGAGATATAGAGAAAGAATAATGGAAAACCAAAACAAAAAACCAAAACAAAATTAGTAAAATGGAGGGGGTGGATAAAGAAAGTAGTAATATATAAATAAAATATTAAAATGAAAATATGATCTTGGCTCCCTTACAATTACACCCAAATTTTATCGTATTTTTGAGCACGTTAAATTAGTTGTTTAATTTTTAAATGAATCTCTACAGTATATCTGCAACCGTAGGTCGTCTCTCGATGGATCCTTAGATAATTAATTTAAAAAGAGGTATTTTATTATGAAAATATAAGGGGAATAAGATTTTTGAAAACATAGGGTTTCGTGATTAAATATGGAAATAGAAATTGAATGTGATAAAACAAAGTATAAATAAACATGATTAATTAAACATGATCAACCCAGGGATGTCTCTTGATTCTCATCCTTCATTGCTTCAAGATAAAGGGTATAGATCTATTAATACCTAGTTTGTAACACCTAGTAACACAATTTTTTTTGAGATTATTCTATGATACCTTCTAGGGTTCAGTCGATTAAAAACAATAATTCACTAGACACTACTGATGATTAGGTGATTTGTGTTCAACTTTATAGTAGAAACTCACTATGGAAATACTCAATGAAATCGATGTGCTTTCCAAGTTTGTATATTATTTATTTTTGGTACCATGAAATGAATGTACATTTCTTTAACAATGATTTTGTGAGTTTATGTGACTAATATGAACAACACAAACACATCAATTTAATGGGGAAACCAAAAGGGGTTAATGATATGTGAAACATCACATTAATGGGTAACCACAAACATGATCATTTGAGTTTGAGTATAACATATCAGTATATAACCCAATTAAATACGAATATTGGATGAATAAAAACAACATTTAACCTAAAATTAAAATTATAATTCAAAATAATACAAACATGATGCTTGGGATTACATCTTGTTCCTCATCGGGTGATCACAAGAGGTTTAGAAATCCATGGGATGTGAGGAAGAATAGTATGTTGAAGTGTCACTTTTATTAGCCTTCAAAACATATTGGGATGATGAGAATACCCCTTTGGGACTCCAAAATGGATGCACCTAGCCTCCTGATCGAACTTGAAAATGTGGTTCTGAAGGTGCCAATTTATAGGCCATGTGGGATGTTGTTTTGGGCACACTAATTTAAATAATTTTCCTGGTCCATTGTTTTACCTAGAAATAATTTCATAAATCACTTTTTAAAAAACTAAATTTTTTTTGTCCAATACTTTTTCTATCTCCAGGACATGTTTTTCGTTTAGATGTTGAATATTATACGAGATATTTCTAAAATACTAAGGCAATGTTTTAACCCTAAGTAGATTTATTTTATTGGATAGATCAATTTGGTTAGCCATATTAATGGAAAAATTGGGCATTGGTTCCTTCATTAAAGTTTTATCTCATTTAGATATAGATCTTATCAAAAATTTGAGCCCAATTGGATATATTCATCTCACAGATATTGTAAAACATTGGACATGTTTTCATAACATTCCATGCAGTTTGGCACATTTTCCTTCTACATCATTGTGGCCTCTCCGAATCACCTCCACCTTTAATGAAATCATCAAAACAAGTGAAATATACATTTTTAACAGTGAAAATAACATATTTATTTAAGAAATCATGAAATTGAAATTTGTTATTATAATTATAATTTTCAATACAAAACTAGTTTAATACATTGGTATAAGTTTGAAATAAAATAGTAAATCATGGAACCATTACCTAATAAAAAATCATCAATAATAACTCAATAAAACATGCCAACCATGTTTGGAAGAATACTACGAGTATGTGTAAACAACTATCTACATTCATCAAGCCTTCCAAAATCATTATACGGTATCACTCAAAAAAGACAGTCAGAATGTTCCAATGAAAAGAAATAAGAAGGATCAACTCTACGTCCTTATGGACAAGTACCAACATTATCCACTGTCAAAAATGGTATTATATTAGAAAAAACATATAACTACTCCAAATACATAATGGGTATATATCCCCATTCCAATCACAGATGTCCTTAAGAATATCTTAAAAATGGTGAATGGGAAGACGAAAATCCCTAAAAACGTCCTATACGCTTTATAGGACATTATAATAGTGATGAAAATAGTTCTTGAGGGATGTACACATAACATTATCCCCAAAAGTGGTAAGGCACATTAGAAAGTCTCCTTGTTGCAGATACACACCTCTACTCCCATCCTGGAAGGTCATGAGGAAAAATCCACTATATTGTATTGAAAAATGGATAAGGAACATACAGATACTCCATATATTAGAAATTTACCTATCCCAATGGTCACTCTAAGGATGAAATAAACACATTCCCATGAAAACAACTTACCCATAAAGTTTTCGTAATAGCTCGCTAGAAGGCATCTAAAAAGATACCTCACCAAAATAAAATTGGGAATCAAATAATGGTCTATGATCACAATGAATATAAGGTTGATGTAATTGAATCCATTAGACACTTATCTATGAAAAAAATATCTTAACCTCTGGTTACCAAAATATAGTAGTATTAGTAGTAATTCTAATGGTCCCCTCCAGAAACATCACCATGAAGGATTACTTCATTTCCACAATCTGATTGATATCGTCAGTGCATCTCTTGATGAGAGTCATGGAAAACCTCGGCATGGAAAGAAGATTTATAAGAAATATGGGCTTCCACTTGTTGTAATCCACTCTTGTGGTCCTCTCCATGAAGGGATTTACTATGGAATTTCTCTCAGGAATAGTGCTTAATGATGTCAATAGAATTATCCAGTTGGAAATGTAGTGATGAGAAATCTCTCATATCATAAGGAAAATCCAAAAACATGTCTAGTAATGTCTGATTCCTTGTCATATATAGGTGAATTTATTTCACAACCAGAATATATCCCAAGGTGATGGTCATTCTCTGAACCCCCTTGGGTTACTTACCTTCCAGTGTAATAGAGGAATTCCCCCAATATTACTGGTTATGATGAAGTGGAAAAGAACAATCCACTCTTGTCCAACTAGGTAGAGGAAAATCTAGAGAAATATGAAGAAGATCGACAAAAACTGATGAAACAGCTGGCTAAATTGACATACCAGTCAGGCTAAAGCCTTTAGACACTGCTCAAAAAAGAAATCTAGAGGCATGGTTAGAAACATGTGTGCACTAAATCCCTCTAAACACATTGAAAACTCTTCATAACATTAAAGAAAATGTATTACCATACAATGAGTATAAAATATAAGTCATTTTAATAAAGGTGTTTCAATGCCAAAATAACTAAGCTGATTTCCTACCTTCATGACACCCAAAGATCAAGAAACTACAAAGAAACATTCAATGCACAAGACTCAGTGCATTAATGAGAATTGGAAAACTGTCCATAGATACAGCATCGAGTATTCATATCATAGGTTGGGTTACACATGGAGTAATACATTTCACCACACTCCCTAACCCACAAATCCGAAAAAGAATTGTTTCATTCATCGTCATAGCTTCAGGCCAGATCCAAACAACTAAATATATTCATAACCAAAGATATGCTTAGTAAATACATGCCCTGATAGGCTCTCATTGACCTCAAAACAGAATATAGAAAGCTATTGAAAGACTCTTCCATCAAGAATATGAGGATATTATAAAAGCATATCATTGGGGGAAATTAACCATTGAATAATCAATATGTCATAAATAGAACAATTTTATTTGGATATGGTTGATTTAATTTTGTATCGTTTGATTTACATTACCCATGTTTGAAAAAAACTTCATATAATAAGAATATTAGTTGTGGTAGTAATAACCACATTAGTTCAAGATAAATCCTTCATGCAGGGATGAAATTTTTTAACTAAAATATACAGTTATAAATAATATATGGATAGGGTTATGAAACTAGAATAAAAAATGACCTAACCCTCAGGGTTGGGGGATTTTAAATCTCAATAATCCCCTCATCAGCATAAATCAATTTTCCCCATGTTAATGAAATTTTTGAAGAATAGATCCTCCCAGTTCATCCAATCCCATGATCTTGTTCCATCACATGGAACAAACATGACTGAACTATCTTCATATTACCTATTGGTTTCTATCTACCAAGAAGTTCCTATAAAATTAGAAAAATAGAGGACAAGTCCTCATGGAGGGCATATTAGAGGATAGTCTCACAATAAAACAGATAGAATACCTACCATTAATTTTTCATATTGAACATGATAAACACCACCGTTACTAATTGTACAGACCATAAGGCCAATTTAGAAGTGTCTTAAGATGATTTTTCACTTCATAATGGGGGAGGTACTGGGATTTCTTTTCCAAGCAACAATGTGCTAGTAAAGTGTCGTTACACCAACCTTAGAGGACCGATCCGGTTCCGGCGAGTAGTGATGAGCGACACCGAAACCCCAAAATGAGGATCGATAATAATGCAATGTCATTGGAGGCTAGTTGCAGGGATGAAAAACACCGACCCACTTCCTAAATCGTAGGGGTTCACCATTATTCCTGAGGTATTGGTTTATCTTGTTTTAAATTCCAAGGTATTGTTGAACCCATTAATCCTCTCTCTTGATTACAAGCTAACGCGGAAGGAGGGGGCCTAACGAACATGTCATGGACCCTCTGATACCTTTCTACCCTTGCGTTCTCCATGGAATATCACCGGTGTCGCAGCACTGACTAGCTGCGATGGATGCGACATGTTGTCAGTCTGCAAGGGGTCATAGCTCATCATCCACGGTAGTCAGAGGAGGCGGATAACACATCGGCCGGCCACTAAAGGGATGGGTTGTGTGACCAGTGCACCGCTAGTGGGAAAGGGGTCGCAGATTTTCAGCCGTGGTAGTCGTAGTAGGCGGACTACATATCATCCATCCACATTAGTGAAGGGCAGCGTGACCAGTGCACCGTCGATGAGCAGGGAGGTCGCGGCTGAAGTCGTACTAAAGGTGGCGGAACACATGACTCTGGTGGGTTCTGCGGAAACTGGAAAGTAGCCATGTGGTTCCTCCGCTTAAGAACTGAATGGTCACTTGGCCATTCAGAAAGTCAGGGGACACACCCCCCATGTAGTGGCCAGGGTGTGACCAACCATAGTGGCTGCACCACCAAGCTACAGGTCGTGACTCATGCGGTAGGGCCACCTTCCTAGCAGGATGCGCACCTAGTGGGCCACGTCACCCCCTTGCGGGCCAGGACATGCTCCCTTTGAGCCGGACCAGACCACAGCCCAACGGGTCGAGCCTGAAACGGCCCCACCCAGTCGGGTCGGGCCAGGTCAGTCTGACCATGTCGGACCTAACCTGGGCCCCAACCGGACCCCGAAACACTTGAACAACCATATCTTGAAATCTGGGTATCCATATGATGAACTGTCTGCAGCTCTGAGACCCTTAGAGCTAGATGGTCCTTTTTTGTATACTCTAATTAAATTTTGGAAAATTTTGGAGTATGGTCAGGTTGGATTGAACCGGAATCCAACCGGGTCCTTAGAACTAAAACTCTTATTACTCAAAGACTGGGCATCTGATTGATGAACCCTCTATTGTTTTAGAACCCATACGTCATGGAGGTCCTTTGGGTTACTCCATTTTGGAGCTTAGTAGAGGTCGGGGTATCACTGATATCTCGAGTGGTAGATTCGATGGAACTCAAGCGCACCTGGTGCAAGGAATCTTGTGGATGGTTGTAACATGAAGAAAGAAAATCGATTCTATATGGGTCAGTACCTATCAAATTCTATGTGGGTCAGCGCTCAGTGATCTTATGTGGGTCAGCTCATACCAATCCAGTGTGGGACCAATCATGTGTGTGTCCGCGGTTGATTGTACCTATCGATCAGATGTGGGTCAGCAACAATGATTCTTAACAGAATATTATTATCTAGCTTTCTAATAGTCATTTGTACTTCTTTACATAAGTTATACCTAGTTTGAGATGATACTTCTACCTTCATGTTGTTAATAGTATGGTACTTCTATCTTCGTGGTGTTACCTGTGTGGTACTTCTATCACTATGGTATTACCTGTGTGGCACTTCTATATTCATGGTGTTACATGTGTGGTAATTATATCTATGTGGTGATACCTTTTCCATACTTCATCCTTTGTGGTTTCGACTTTGTGGTGTTACCTATGTGGTATTTCTAACTTCATGTTGTTACGTGTGTGGTACTTCTACCTTCGTGGTGTTACATGTTTGATACATCTATCTTCGTGGTGTTACCTGTGTGGTACTTTTACCTTCATGGTGTTGTCCTTGTGGGGTTAGATGTGTGGTAGTTCAAGATTCGTGGTGTTACCAGTGTGGTAATTCAATCTTTGTTATGTTACTTTGGTGGTACTTCTACCTTTATGGTGTTACCTTTTTGGTATTCTTCCCTCATGTATGAGATTAGTATATCTTGATAACATAGGTACATGTATGGGCATATACCTAAGTAGATTTGATGTCTTTCTTTGTGTTTATTCCTTTGTGGAACCATAGAAGAACAATGGGGGTATCAGGGTCCCTACTGAGTATCGTTATACTCACCCCTGCACGGGCTTCGCCCACACCTTGTTGTGTATTTTGCAGACGATGTGTAGCTGGGTTGAGACTTGATGGAGCGAGGACCAGGTGGTAAACTGATGAGACAAGTTGACGTGGAGTGTTCTAGAGACTATGTGTACCTACCCTTTAGGCATGATTCTCTATGGATGACCCAAGAGCTGTTTTGTACGTTTCAGTTGTATTTGTACCCTTCAGTTGTACTTGTACATTACAGTTGGGATTGTATTTCTAGCCCCTTTACTTTCAGCACTCTTTTACTACAACAGTTTACTTCGTGGTTTCTTTTTGTTGCATTCTAGCCAATGTGGATGATTATTGTTTTGTTCTTGGACTGTATCTATTTATAGGTTAAAAAAATTCCTTCCTGTTATAGGGATATTCCATTCTGGTGATAGTCAAATACCCCTGGCCTATATAAGTCTGGCTTGGGGTAGTCACGGCATGGGCCCCGAGGGAGACGTCTGGACAAAGTGGTATCAGAGGAGTCAGTTCTACCAAAGAACTAGAAATTTGATCATTTCAATGTGGTAATAGTGTTATGTGTTATGAAGGAACTTTTTAGTTTTGGGAGTCCAGTGTTGGTGTGGCGACCATCATATCCATACACAAGGACCCTAAATTCAGATTTTCTGACTCGATGCACGAAAACAATGATTTCAAGTGTTTTAGAAATGTTTTTCTTTGGTTTCATTGGAGCCATATCACCAGGTATTACTTAATGACCATGTTGCACCTGTTCTTTTTTAGTATGTCGTCGTGTCGACATCTAGCTAGGATTCACAAAAGAGTACATGATGACGGCCCACCGTGCAATGAGGCTCCCATGAAGGGCCCTCTTACTGTGTTGGAACCTTCGGGTGGTGTACCAGCAGTACCACCACCTTTTGAGCATCAGTTAAAAATGGTTGTACTGGTAGATGACACACGTAGGATTAGTGCCTTACACGAGTTTCATTTTCAGATACCCCTATGGTTTCGAGGTGAGACCAACTCAATGGCGTCTAAGGAATGTCTTGAGGAGGTGACCGAGTTTCCATCTAGCCAGGGAACCATTCGATGAGATGGTAGTCCTGGTAGAGATCCTTCTACATGTCTCAGCATGATGATGACCTGGTTTAGGTTACCGTGATCCTATGAAGGGGTTACTTTTATGTGGAAAAACTTGATAACCTCTCTCAAAGAAGGGGTCTCTTTCAATAAATAAATAAGGGATGAGAGTTCCATAGACCGTCTACTGCTTCGACAGGACGACCTGACGGTACCTCTGTATTTATCGAGGCATACCGACCATCCCAGGTACTTGATGAATATAGTAATTTCAGTGCTTCAGGTCTTGGACCTCCGAGCGAGGTATGTTTAGGGACATAAAATCTAGCACATTTCCTCTATGCATTCCTACTTATGTTAGGGTTTTAAAGAGATCCTTTGTGGTTGAATGTTATTTGGATGATCGGATATGACCAGTGAATGTTAGTTGTGGGAAAGCACGAAACTAACACCATTCCAAAAAATACGGGTGTGTATAAGGCTTTGGAAAGAGGAAGTGATAGGGAAAAATGAATCGACAAGTCAGAAGATGTGGAAGTGGAGCTATGAGAGCAACATGAGGTGGTATACATTTCTACATGTTATAACCACCACCCCAATGTGGTCCCCACCCGGCATAGGGAGCTAGAGGATAGGGGAAGGGGGTAGCTGCCTGTAGACAAGGAGTGTGACCCAAGGGATATAGGAATGATTAAAGGTATGGTCGTTGTTTACTTCTAGAAGCTATATTAATAGACATATGAAGTAATCATTCCATCTTTCTACAAATATTGTTCAAGACCTAGAGTTTCTGGTTAAATCATTGACATGACCCTTGCATCTGGAGATACCTTTGGAAGGAAACTAAAAAATCACACTTATGCTGACGGTGTGATCTAACCCTTGAAGTGAGGGTTTTGGTTAGAACCTCTTGGTGGAAGCATCGAGGCCTTATGACGATAGTTTGGGTATGGACTAGACATCCACATTTCATACTCAGATTGGATGTATTAGGAAAAAAGGTTGTGTATTATCTACAACGTCAGATTGGGGTTTTCCTTGGTCAGAGAAAAAGGAAACCCAGTCCGCACTGGATAAAATCATGCATAGGATGGTGCAGCCGATCACTCTTGAGTCTGCCAACCTTACCCTCGTGGCAGTAGGAGTTCTCAGTTTTCAATTCTTAACAGGAGTGGTAGAGTGTGGGGACCTCTTTTCAAAAGATTTTTCTAGTATTATCTCTATTATTGGAGAGGGACTTCTACTATGAATGGGTACTACCAAGGATTTTTACATGAATTCTCTAGGGTAGAGGCACCCTTGCTAGATTTGATGAAATAGGGGGAGCCTTTCCTATGGAATGAGAAGTTTCAGTAGAGTTTTCAGGATCAGAGACAAAGACTGATGAGTAAACTATTCTACCCATTTCCTAAAGTTAGCATTAGTAGTCTTTGCACTGAAGATGTGGTGAAATTACTTGATGGTAAAACATTTTACAGTATACTCTAATCACAAGAGTCTCATGTATATCTTCTCTTATAAGGTCCTAAACCTATGACAATGGTGATGTCTAGAGTTTCTCTAGGACTATGACTTTGAGATAATTTATACTCCTTGCAAAGGAAATGTGGTAGCAGATGAACTCAGCAGGGTTCTTGTCTACAGTTGCGGAGTGAGGTGACAATGCATCTAGTCGTGATGCAGATATCCTTCATGGAAATTGATGGATAATCTTACCACTAGTATATGACTTTCACTCCCAAAATTCTTTAGCGTGTTTGGGAGACACCGCATATGGATGTTGACTATGAGGCCTGATGCGTTATGATATCCTCAGGACGGTCTTCTGAAGGATTTTCTTAAGGAGGAGAGCACGTCATCCTCTTCATAGGATGCACCATGATACCAGTGATGATTTGGGAAAAGGTAGTGAGGGAAATACATAAATCGCCTTTTACAGTACATCATGGAGTGGAAAATATGTTCCATGGCCTCTAGTGTTAGTACTGGTAGCAAGGGTCGAAGAAAGTAGTTGCAGAGATTGTATCACAATGTCTCACTTCTCAACAAGTGAAAACTATATAGAGGTGGCAGAAGTTTTATGTCGACAAGAGATGGAGATCTTTGCAGTTCGAGGAGGGATACAACGTCTTCCTACAATTCTCACCCCAACAAGTAATTTTGATATTTGGCTGAGGAGGAAATCATTCACTGAGGTATATCAGACCATTTCTAATACTTCGTAGGATTGGCGAGGTGGCATACCTCTTGTCACTTCCACCTCAGTTGGAGAGGGTGCATGACGTCTTCCATGTATCCCAGTTGAGAAGATACGTTCTTGACCCATCTCATATCATCGACCACAATGAGCTATACTTTGATGATGGGGTGCTGTTTACAGAGGTTCTAGTGCAGATTGAGAACGGACAGGAGCGAGTCCTTTAAGGGAGATCAATACCTCAGGTTTGGGTTTGATGGGAGCAACGGAAAATCTAGGAGAGCACATTGGAGCAGGAGGCTCAGATTCATGCTTAGTACCCCAATTTGTTTCCTTAATATATTTTTTCGCTTTTGGGGAAGAAAACCCCTAAGCTAGGGGGAATATAAAGACCCATTAATTCAATATAATTTTTTTAAAATTATTTGGGAATATTTCATGACTGCAAAATCTGATGGCACATGATTCTGAGACCCGGATTTTCTGGAAAGATCTATCAATGTTTTGTTAAAATTTAAATAGTGTACGTGAGTGGTTTTCTAGAAAATGTGGGATAAATCTTAAATGGGTGCCTAGATAAGAAATATGAGGTCACTATTGTGTGCAGGATAGCAGGTTTACCCTAGGTGTGATTAATTTTAGTCTGTGTAGGCCTCCAGTGAGAAAAACCAAAAATTGTATAACCATACATTAAATAATTAAATAAAGTTTTTTTATTTCTTAAATGCTTATAACTCACAAATGGTAACTCAAATTTAAAATTTGAGACCATCGCTGAACTTGTGATGGAATTCTTTCCTTAGACTGATTCTAACATTAGCCGGCGTGGGCCACTAATGAATGTTAGTTTTTTGGACATAAATAAAATAATTGTGGGAAAATTATATTATTGTAAAATCCATAACATCTAAATGGTAACTCGGATTGAAAACATAAAATTAATATAGATCTTGTGAGGGTGTTTTATCCTTAGGCGGAGCCTAACCTCAATCGGTGTGAGTAGAGGGTGACTGTTATTAGTTTTCTAAACTTTTTTTGGGTACGTTCAGTAAACGTGTGGGTGGAATTTTCTATCTTTTTCCACATTGATTAGATTAAAAAAACTAGGGCACTGTTGAATCCATAGGATCGGGATTCACTTAAGGGATTCATCTCCTTGATCGTAGTAGGTCTGGAGAAAAATATAGATTTTGGGACTTTTTGATTGAATAAATTAAATTAATTTATTATTTTATTTTCATTCTTTTCTTCCAATGGAAAAGTAGCAAGGTGGTACCAATGGAATTTCAAGCTAATAAATGGCTTGAACCTTCATTCCAAAGTAATAGTAACATTGGGGAATTGGGAAGGTTCCTACTTAATGAGCTCCATTAATTTCTACAAGTGTTTCTCTCCCTCCCCCTCTTCTATTTATTTGGATCTTGGGGGGAGGTATTGGAATTACTTCGTCAAGAAATGAAGTGCTGGTAAAGTGCCGCGATGCTGACCATGGAGGGCAGATCCACATCCAGCGAGTAGTGACAAGGGAGACTGAAAACCGGAACCGAGGATTGATGATCATGAAAATTCATTAGGGGTTAGTTCTGGGGACACAATAACTAACCCACTTCCTCAATCAGAGGCGTCCACCATCATTCTTGAGGTAGGGGTTTATCTTGTTTTAAATTCAATGAGATTGTTGAACATTTTAATCCTATTTCTTGATTACAAGCTAACACGACAGGAGGGGGCCAAAAAAACCAGTCCTGGAACCTCCGCTACCTTGATACCCTTGAGTTCTCCATGGAATAACGCCGACGTGGTGGCACTGAATGGATACAATGGAGGTGCGCACCATTGCATGCCGCCAGTGAGCAAGGGGACGTAGCTCGTTATCCGAGGAGGTTAGAGGAGGTGGTCGACACATCGGCCGACTACGAAATGGAAGGTCGGCGTGACTAGTGCGCCACCAATGATCAAGGGGTCGTGACTCGTCAGCCGCGATGTTCGAAGGAGGTAGCCATCACATCGGCCGACCACAGAAGGGATGGGAGGCATGAATAATTCACAGTTGGTGAGCATGAAGGCCACGACAGAGGAGGCGGAACACACGACCCTAGTGGGTTCCGAGGCGACAAGATGGCACCCACGTGGTGCCACCGCTCAAGAACCGAATGGTCGCTCGGTCATTCTGGATGTCTGGGGGACTCACCACCTGGGTACAGGCTAGCGTGGGCCCTTCCACAGCATCCGCACCCCCTATCTACAGGCTGCGCCTCACATGGTCATGCCGCCTACCCAGCAGGCCACCGCTTTCTAGGCCTGGCTGCCCCCATGTGGGTCGAGCCACCCCCTTGTGGGCCAGTCCATGCTTCATTGTGAGCACGGCCGGAACACTTCCAAATGGGCCAAGACCCCCTGTGGCCCAGCCCAGCCGGATTGGTCCGGGTCGGTCCAATATGTTCGGACTAAACCCGGGCCCCGACCGGACCCAGAAACACTTAAAGGGACATATCTTAAAATCTGGGCGTCCGTTTGACGAATTGTCTATGGGGATGGGTCCCTTGGATTGAGACTATCCTTTTGGTGTAATCCAATTTAATTTTGGATAATGTTGGAGTATGACTGGGGGAAATTGAAACTAAATCCAACTAGGCCCTTGGAACTAAAACACATATAACTCACTGATTGAGATCCAATTGATGCACCATCTACCACGTTGTAACCCTTATGACATGGTGGTCCTTTGGATTATTCCTTTTTGGATATTATTAGAAATCAAGGTATGACCGGTATCTCGAGGATTATATTCTATTGAACTCGATCACACCGGGTGCAAGGAGTCATGTGGCTGGCTGTAACATGAAAAAGATCATTGATCCTCTGTGGGTCAGCATCTATCAGATACTATGTGGGTCAGCGCTCAACGATCTTTTGTGGGTCAGTGCATACCGATCCTATGTGGGTCAGTGCATAGTGATCCTATGTGGGTTAGCGCATACCAATCTTATGTGGTTAAGATCCTGTGTGGGTCAGGGGACGTTTGTACCAATAGATCCTAGTAGGTTCGGATCCTGTGTGGGTCTTCAAGGGTTAGTACTTATCAGTCATGTGTTGGTCAGCAGTAATGATTCATAATATAATAAGATGATCTAGCATACGACTAGTCATCTATACATCTGTACTTATGTTATACCTAGCTTGAGTTGAGAATTTTACCTTCGTGGTGTTACCTTGTGGTACTTCTATCTTCGTGGTGTTACCTGTGTGGAAATTCTATCTCCATGGTGTTACCTGTGTGGTACTTCGACCTTCGTGGGGTTGTTTTTGTGGTGTTACCTGTGTGATAATTCTATCTTCATGGTGTTACCTATGTGGTACTTCTATCTTCATGGTGTTACCTATGTGGTACTTTTATCTTTGTGGATTTGTCTTAATGGTGTTACCAGTGTGGTATTTCTATCTTCACGGTGTTACCTATGTGGTACTTCTACCTTTCTGGTGTTACCTTTGTGGCACTTCTATCTTTTTTGTGTTATCTGTGTGGTACCCATACCATTTTGGTGTTTTATTCATTGTGTTACCTGGGTCGTACTTCAATCATTATGGGGTTACCTTTGTGGTACTTCTACCTTCGTGGAGTTACCTGTGTGGTACATCTATCTTCGCGTTGTTACCTGGGTGGTACTTCTACCTTTGTAGTGTTACCTTTGTGGTATTCTTCTCTAATGTATGAGATTAGTATATCTTGGTAACATAGGTATATGTATGGGCATATACCTAAGTAGATTTTATGTCTTGATTTGTATTTTTTCATCACCCACACCTTGTTGTGTCTTGTGCAGACGACGAGTAACTGGGATGAGACTTGAGGGACCCGGCACCACATAGTACATAGAGGAGACGGGTTGACGTGGAGTGTTGTGGAGATGATATGTACCTACCATTCAGGTAGGATCCTAGGTAGATGATATAGGAGCTATTTCATACTTTTCAGTTGTATTTGTACCTTTCAGTTGTTCATGGACAATACAATTGGTATTTTATTTCCAGCCCTTTTATTTTCAGCACTCATTAACTAAAACAATTTACTTCGTGGATTCTTTTTGTTGTTTTCTATTCTGTGTGGTTTCTTCTTTTTGTGTTATTTTATTGTGTCTCTATACAGGTTAAAAATGAAATTCCTTCCCATTATAAGTATACACCATTCCGGTGCTAGTCGCTAGCCCCTGGCCTTTGGACGGAGAGCTTGGTGTAGTCACGGCAGGGGCCCCGAGGGATGGGTCGTGACATGTGGAGCACACAAAAGCTAATAATGTAGGTTTTATTACCCCAAACCAGAGGATTTCAATGAATATTGTAACTCCCTATAATAATCTATCATTATTTCTTTGAAAGGAACCCATGGGAAAAATCTAAAGGAAAAATTATACCCCATATTCGTTCTGGAGAGGCTAATACACATTCTCTAGTGAAAATATTTTTTATAATAATTTGGAAAATATGAAATAATTGAAGAGGCACAATTACTAACTACTATGAGGAAGCCTTACAAGTAGATATGTTCCAAAACTAAATCCTCAACATGCCCTTCCAGCTGATTCTCCTCAACAAAGGTGATTTTCTACAGTGACTTAAGGTGATTTGGAATATCAGCTCAATTTGGGATACCACGTGCCAATATTTTTGGATCCCACCGTAGTAGATTGAGAATTCATTCTATTGGTTACAGAAGAAGAGAAGGTTCAAGAACATCCCAATAGGACTTCTCCAATAGGTAACCCATGTTGGTACCCAAAAAACTTCCACCAATAGCTATATCAGACACTCCACCTATTCAGGCTCGAGTTTCTATCCCAATTCAATCTCTGAATTATCTAGGCATTCCATGAATGATCATAAATGAAATTGAGCCACTAATAGATTGATTGGAGTCCCCATAGGACTGAAATGTGTGGATACATCTGAAAATGAATCCAAGCCATGAATGGTTAGATCATACTCCTCCCACATCAAATTTTAGGAAAAAAACATTTTCGATTTTTATTAGCTCCGGAGACCAAGAGAAGAATTTGACTCATTTCGTCTATCTATTTAACACTATTATGGGTACACTATAAAATAAGGAAGCGGTGAAACTCATGTGGTTTGAGAAATCACTACAGGGGATAGCCTTCATATGGTATATGGGATTATAGGCTTTGTCAGTCATAGCGTGGGAAGACCTTCATCATGAGTTTTTCTTCTAGTTCAACCCAACGATTTAGAGGACAAGATCACTGATCTCTCAAATTGTTATAAATTAGATAATGAAAGAGTTTCATATTTCATTTCTCAGTGGAAAGTGTTGACATACTTCTAGAATATATCACTCCCTCAGGAAGAGTCGGTTCCCATCTAATATATAGAATCTTTATAATGAGTTTTACATACCCCTTAACCCTGTGAAATTCAGAAGAGGTTTTCCGTACTTTGTTATGTTTTCACAAAATGTAGAAGTATCCATCACAGAGACTAATGATATTTCCTGAGTAATTCATTCACATTAGGGAAGGAGAACAAAAAAATAAGTGTCAGTTATGTTTACACTATAACAATCCCCTACACCTACTAAAACTACAAAGATCACACCATATCATACAACTCCAACTCCCAAGATTCATCAAAAATACCCCCCATTAGTATAATCAAAGAGATAAGAGGCATCAGCTATTTTAGGAGATAATGAACAAGGCCTATTCCACTCGAAATGAAAAAATATCTAGTTACTTAATCTCGAAAATAGAGAACAACCTAGTCATGTATTCAAAACCGAGGATGCCCAAAAAAAAGGTTATGAGAATCTCACAAACTGTTAGACCATTCATAAAATATTGGGGAAACACATCTACGATTGTTTTGATTTCAATGACCTCCTATAAATTATTGTGTACTATATTCAAGTAAAGCTAATGAATTAACTTTTTTAGGTTGTATATGTTTCTCCCACCAATTTGGAGGAGGAAAATTAATAAAATGAAGTCAATTATAGAGGTAAAAAAATATTAATTATTGGATGTCTTCAAAGACAATAAACCATACACCTTAAATCCTTTAAAAAACATCACAACAGTCTACTGTGGCCTCGACCACATACACTACAACACATCCAATTACATCAGACACTCAATCCTATGAAATAAATTTTCCAAGAAGTGATGTAGCCCAAATAGTAAGGAAGAAATGAAAGAAGATGATCTTGTTCCAAAGTTGAATATACCTCTGAGTTTAAAAAAAATCACTCACCAAATCCCAAAATCATGGGAACCACCCCACCAAATGGCTCAATAAGATTCAACCCATAAGACAAAATCTTCATCATATGTGGATATGATCTTTGGTTCGATTAAATTTATTCATTTTATGTATTTATTCATAGATGATGGTCATGACTTTCAACCCTAATTATGTACACTTGATTTGCTATATGTTGGAACACTTCATTAGATTCCAAGATACAATGGAAGATGTGGTCATTCTATATGTGAATACTCTAACTGCATCCCTACCTGATCTGTCGACACGACCAAACATCTTGGGAGAAAACTCCATATATATGAGAAAGAACAACAAATTCCCCAATGTGTGATAGGGTCCACCCTATCATAATCATTGTAGAAGTGTGAGTAGACGAGATTTCATCACCTAATCTAGCTTGGTTTATGGAAATACCCAGATGACCTAACCCACTAGAAGCGGACACACTTTCAAATACTAATATGAGATATGACACATCAACATCTGGAACATCATCTCCTAAATAACATGTGAAAGAGAATCCCTTTGTTTGGGAGCATGGACCTCTTGATAAAAACTATGACGTTACAAAGAAATTATCCAATGTTTTTTCTATGTTTTCACACATTGATGATTTGAGTGTATCAAAACACCTTCGAGAATCACTGATAGAGGCCTTATTGAGTGCCCAAGAGTTTGATGTTGAGGTTGTTTCCAATAATGTATATCGTGCAAAAATGAACCTAAATAATGGGATGTAGTTATCACATTCACATATATGGATTAGGATTTCATTATACAAGGAAATTTTGAACACATGTATATATCCATAAGGATAAATGACATTAGTATCTGAAGATCCTTTAGTAATATTGGAGTTGGAGTCTACACCATTTGGATCTGTCCACTTCATCGATAGAGTATCAATGAATCCCACTTGTCACCATCCACTTGGATGTTAAAGGATAATGACATGATTGATTAAGAGATACTTAGAAATATCACACATAGGAATCAGTTCAAGGATCTCATGTACGACTAAGAATTCTTGGTTTTTCACCAGGTTACAGCTTTCAAAGTCCAACTGGGAAGACCTTGTATACACCATCATCTGTCCATTCATTCTCTACATCACCAATGCATTAAATATTGTGTTGATGGTCAAATTGGGAAATTTTATGAAAATATTTCCCCTATTAAATCCTTTGAGTCTCTATATATTGATGAAGGATTCTACTATACAGAAGGGAAATAGTCAATGATTGATAATTTTGGTCAGATAAATACTCTAAATGGTCTAGAGATGATTCCACCTAACCCTTTAAAACAACTCAGTATATAATATGTGTTTCCCATAAACTAAATCAAAGTGTTAGTCCCAATATCAGACAATAATCGAGTGATTTATTTTATTTTACTCATGAAAACATATCATAATAGTGTTGAGGAAGTTGTCACATGAGTATTTGAAACATTAGAGGCTCATAATCAGTCCCTTGTTTCCTATTTAGAGCCCTAGAAAGGTCTAATGTTAGCAAGTGAGACAGAATGGATTGTTTCTTATTCTGAAAGTATGAATGTTGATTCCTACCCTAAATCCTAGATTCTTTCATCATCATCTACCTTGAAATCATAGTAGAAATAAGAAAATTATCAAAAATAAGAATAATAGGAAGTCCTTCGAGATATAACTCCGGCATTTCAGAGAGGCATCTACGCAATTTTGGATGAACTGAGAGAGAAAAATATATGAATTTAAGAAGATACATAACCCACTATGATTAGTGTGGACAATATATCTAATGAAGATGAAGTATATACATAATTCCTAACGAAACACCTGGATGTATTTTCTTGTAATTATACAAAGGTGTTAGGCCCTGATACTGAGGTGGCCACCCATCATATGGTATTTACAGAACACCATTAAGGATACAAAGAGGAATCCAAATTGAGACACCCAAATCATGCCTTGATAATTGAGTTTGTATGGGATAAGATCATCAATTCCATCTTCATGCAATACGTATAGTATCCAAAATTGTTATCCAATATCATCCCTATTAATTAATACTATCCTAATGAGGACTTCCATGATCCAATAGACGTGTTGAATGATGCCAAACTAGGTAACCAAGACATCTCCATTGTAGATGTTGTTAGGTCCACTTGGATAGATACCCTGATAAGGGGGGTGAATCAGTGTATGAAAGATAAAAACAACTGCCCCATCTGATCTTGTTTCGTTGTTAGACAAAACTCTCTTCTCTCCCCTTTCTGATGCAGAGTATGAATAAACCTTAAAGAATGCACATGACACAATGATTTTTACTTGGTTCACTCTCATTGGGCTACGCCCAAGGAGCATACACTAACAGTGTGATTATGTAGCAATTTCACTATAAGCGCACTGCTATTTACAAGTTTGAAGTGGACTCACTGTCCATCTTGGTTTAAAACCACTCACAATTTAAGAACCTACTTCTCTCTCAACTAATGTGATATCACTGCTTCTTTAGAAGATCCAATTATAGTTTATAGACATATAAGTCTCTTTATTACTGCTAATGAATGCACCCTCCACTGTATGTAGATTCTCTATGGAAGATAATTTCATCCACTGATGAATACACCTTTTCTTTTGAACACTGGGTAATTACATTGGAAAAACCTTTACAAAGAACCCTACTTCACGAGGCTCCCAATTTTACAAAGCTCAAACAAGCCTTTATAAAGACCCTACCTTTTCGTGAAGCACTCTCATGAATCACTCTCGAGAAACTCAAATTGAAGCAAGAGTGACATCCCTCATGAATCTCATTGAGCCAACATGGAGCACATGACATTCATGGAGCTAGATTAGCCACCGCAAATCTCTTCTTTTGTGAAGCACACTGCCTTCAAAAACCACATTTTTGAGTTGAGAGCAAAAGATTTTCTTGGAAATATCTATCCTTCTCTCAAGTCGGTCGAGGCCTATTTATAGGCGATTCCACTGACCCTCGAAACTTCTGTGGAAAGTCAATGCCACATCATCAAAAATCATGAAGCTATGAAATTTCTGCTGAAATTCTCTCAAAATCATGATGCACCATGGCAATTGTCTGATCACAGAACTCGTCGTAATTGAGGAGCATCCCGTAAATTCTTTCACGCATTCTTCGTGAAGCTCCACTCACAATGCCCTTCGTCACCACAATTCTCTTCGACTCTGCAATTCGTGAAGCTCATTGTAATCGCGAAAAATCACCATCAACATTCTTTTGGTAATCGTGAAATCCAAACCATGAAGACTATATTTGAAAAATTCATGCCTTTTCCATATTTTGATGAAATATTAAAGGATATCCACATTTCTTGATTCTCACCAAACTCTAAATTTCGGAACCAAAAAATTTGGAAAACACTGGAAAATGACACCACCTTGTAGTGATCTTTTTGTACCCACTCCAGATCGTCCCTTCCTTTTTCATGGTTCTATTTAAACATGTATTGTCAACAACATCTTTGAAACATGAAAATTAAACATGGAAACCTGCTTTGTCAACAAACAAATTCAACCAAAAAATCAAGCAATGTTACCTTGAGGGATTTTTCCCCAACATATGTCTACATCATGTACAACCAAATTTCAATATCGCTAGAAGATAAAGAATCCACAACTTTTTGAGACCCCCAAGGAGTATTATGTTAGAGGATAACTTGGTTTCACTTAAAGAATGAAAATTCATCATTCCAACATGCTATAAATGACATCATCATACATTTTTTGGGTGAGTTTTTCTAATGCTACATTAATGATCATGGGGTTAACTAATGATTATGTTCTAGACAAATAGATGTATCGCCCGAGACTTTTATAAGAAATATTTTGTTTTTTCAAATGAATCTTTCACTACACACAACACTAGCTTGGCTTGCTTTACACACAACCGCGACCTTCCCCAATAGCTTGCATCGTACGCAATACTGAGTTTACTAAACAACAATATGCTATTGAAATATTATTAAAACTAGCCGTTATGAATAGTAATAACCACTTTTTGAAATTTTATAAATTTTATTTTTTAAAATGGACTTTATTTTTGGATTCGGAATATTGAAATTAGCTTAGGGTGAAATTTTGATACTTTTCAGATAACTTTCATATTCTGATGAATAGTGATAATTATTAAATTTTAATTAAAAACAACTTTTTTAATAGAAATAATTAATAATGATAAATTATTAATTTGAGTGGTTTTAAAGTATATTTAGAATATATTTTTACAATTTAATACAATGTAGTTCATTGGATGTAATTTCACATTTAAACCAGACATAAACAAGTGTCAATCTTTTGATAGTTATTATCTCTTAAAAACACGTTATTTGTCTTAACGACGGGAATTAATTTTTAAATTAGTTAATGTAACTGATATGTTTTGAATTTGGTAAAATATACATCAATTTTGAATTCATAATATCAAATATAGCTTAGGCCTAATTTTTGGTATTTTTCTGAAAACTTTCAATTTTTGATGAATAGTGAAACCACTAAGTGGTAGTTAAAAAAACTAAATTTTTCATAAAAGTTAATTTTACCGCATATGTGAGTGGAATTTAGAAAATCCGAGAGACACAGTTAATATCAAGGACTAAAATTTGGTTCAATGAGTTGAAAATAATTTTTGTTGAATAGTAACTTTTTACTTTTTTTTACCACGGATAAAAGTAAATAGGGTAGTTAAGGGAAAAAATGATATTATTATTACCCTAACAGATGTCCTAATTCTATTGGATAAGTGTAATTCGACCAAAAACAACCTTAAAAATACAATATGACCATTTAGGCCCACTTGTATTAGATTAGGACATTTATTATCAATTTATTTAAAGAAGGGTTAAAATAGTTAAAATCAACGTTTAATAACTAAAGAATTTTTAATATAGGGTTATACATAAGATAAATTTGACTATAAGTATTCATTAGAAAGATAAAACGATTTCATACATAATTATATTTTATTTGTAATTTTTAGACTTTAAATACGTTAATTTATGTATGACACAATGATGATGGAGTAATTATCTTATTGAGGAAATATTGACATAATTGATGTTATAAATACCCAAATAAATGTAATTTGAGACTTTTTATGAATTGAACTAATTTTATAGGTTACTATGACATGTTAGTATTGATTTAATTAACGTTTTTGGAAATAATCATTCTGTTATGATTTTCACAAAAATCAATTACTAAATAGTGTCAAAATTGACATAAAATAGTTTTTAAAAAAAATATTATATTATAAATTGTTATTTTATTCCTAAAAATCTAAGGTTCTGCAAAATGACTTCGATAAGATTATATATATTAATAATAAACAACTTGGGGTTCGTTTGTATTGATATAGTAAGTTTATTAACCTTATAGTATAAGAAAACAAGAAGACACGGTAAAATTTAAATTATCTAACTTAAAGTTAAATCTAAATGATAAGGTTAAAATTGATATCTAAACTTGTATAAATTATATTGGATGAGAGTTTTCAACCCATCCCCATCTTATCTTTTAAAAAATCAATTTGGATCTATTTAAAACCGAATTTGGCTTTATAATAAAATAATATTTTTTGTTATTCCAAAGGTGCCCCTCTCCTCCCTTATAAAAGGAAACCTCCTCCCTCTCCTCCTCACACTAATTTGAGCCTTCAAGATCAGCCGAACCCTGACCATTTCACTTCCCCACTTCCCTAGAATCATCCTAGTGGTTCTGGTATTCTTCAATGACCAACCCTAGTGCCCTAAGAGGAGGTTAAGAAGAGGTGCGTCAAAAAGAGGTAATATCCATTATTGATCCTTTCCAAATTCTTTCTTCTTAAATTTCTCCTTATTTAGTTGTTTAATTATGAAGTAATAACATAATTATTAATAATATACTGATATGTTATTATAAGTATGAAATAACCCTATTTCACCATCTATCCATCCTACGGAAAATGAAATCACCGCGCGTGTGTACGTACGGAATACCGTCTCCATGCCCCGGTGTAATCTATTTTCCACCACCACCTTACTTGGATGGTTATATTGGTGTAAATAATTACTATATATGATTATTATAAAGTTATATGGATTATGAAATATTATATATACACTCCAATACAATTCCACGATCATGGGAACGATATCATCACTCGTGCGTACGTACGGAATACCGTCTCCACGATGTAATGCGATTAGTTATACATGATATTCATTGCATAATGATTATATAAATTAATTTAATGAATAAATATGATATATAGTACATTAATACCATTATGGAAATGTTGTATCTATAATCTAAAGAGAAGAATAAGAATTTATTCGACCAAACACGTATAAGAACAAAAAGTTATAAACACCAAAATAACAAGTAGAAATGAAATATTACTACTAAGAAGCTAAGAATATGACCATATATGATAATTATGATTCTGGAATAACTCAATAACATTATTTAAATCATTATACAGGAGGTTCGGACACTTACAAAGCAAATCGGACTTAAGGTAAGGGAAATATCACAATATCATTTTTATCCGAGATTGTTTATACTTTGGTATTTACTTGGGTGTATTTTATCATCCATTTCCATGTTCCCTCAATATTTAATATTGATTACATCCACCTACAATTTTTTAAATCCAATTTTACCCTTCGGTGAGTTTTTAGTAAAGGATGTGAAAGGAATCTTTTGTCGTTTTTCGTATGAGGTACTTTTTGACTTTTCCGACAAAAGTACGAGAAGAATTTTTTTTTTGACTTATAAGGCATGAATAGATTTTTAAAAAATTATTTAAAAGAAGCGTCCTTTACAAGTTTTCAATTTTATTTTTAATCAAATTCTTTTAGTTTAGAATTGTTTGACATGTTAAGAAAGGAAAATTGTTTTTAAAGTAGAAAGGATATTTTCCTCAAGAATGGAGTTCAAGTGTTTTATCAAAATTATATTCCATCTAAGATAATATAGGGTTCTGTTTATATCCCTATTATAACATTGATTTTATTATGTTGTGATGGAATTATTTTTATGAATTCATTTTTTCTATATGAATTGTTTTATGATGTCACGATGTTTAAGAATCCCATTTTTATTACATGGTTTATGCTATGATGTATGGTTTGTGATTTTGTAGAACACATAAGAATGGTATCATTATGAGATGGGTAGGACCTATATCTCCCTCCAATGAATTGGGTAAATATTTTATATCTCATGAGATAGACATGGCTGGAACGGTAGGTTATACCGGTTCAGTGAAACAGGACTGAAACGAGGAGTGAATTCGGTTCAGAAATGAACTTTGTCCAATAAGATAGTATTGGAAATGAGTCTTGACTAATAAGAAATGATTCTCTATTATTATGTGTGCATTCCACAAAGTTTTATGATATATGTTATTATTATTGGGATTACATTTAACTACCATGATTTATCCCATGTTATGAAATTATGATCTCTTTTGCAGGTGAAGATTTTCATAAGTTATGTTCTTATGAATATGATGTGATTGATATTTCTTTTGTTTACCCTTACAGAGCATTTGAGCTCACCCTTTTGTATGTTTTCTTTCCCCAGGTCAGGAAGAAGGTTATTAAGTATGATATGCCAAAAGGGACTATAGATATGATGAAATAAATGGGAGACAGTGTAGACGCTTTATGAACCAGTTGTTTATGTTTCCCAGTTTCTGAAGACACTATACCTATATGGTCCTTTCGTGATTTTGTTATATGTTGTAATAAGTATGCTTCAATATTGAAGTATTAAGAATGTATGTAAAGTATGGGTCATTATAGTTGGTATCAGAGGAAAGGTATAGTCAACTATTGGAAACTAGGATGTGAAAGACTTAGTAAGAATCCTAAGGATACGTCTAAGCATAGAACACAATCTTAGTGTTTTAGAAATGGCCATGACCGACCTATGATAAGACCTTAAGTGTGAAATTTTATTCTTGATTATATGGTTATCCTATTATAATTAGTGTTGCTCACACTATTCTTCTTGGTTTTAGTCAATGGCTGGAACCCGAAGGAACCGTGTTAATGCAGAATGCGACGGGCAATGCAATGATTGTCCCCCTGAGCAACCAAACGTTATGGGAGATGGAATGCAAAATCTTGTAGCCATGCTCACACAACTTTCTCAAGAAATGAATCATGCAGGACTTCCAAACGAGCAAAGGAAGGAGCAACATTTTGTTGAATCCTTCATGAGGCAGCATCCACCCTCATTCAGCAGGTCTACTGATCCATTAGTTGCTGAATAATGGATCAGTACTACTGAAAAGATATTTTCAGTTCTTCAATGTTCTGAACATGATAAAGTCATCTTAGTAGTGTATCATTTGGAAGGTGATGCTGATCAATGGTGGAATCTTATCAATAATACGATGCAAAGAGATTAAATTGAGTCCATGGAATGGGACGAGTTCAAGAACTTATTTTTCAATAAGAACATCCCCCGTATTCTCTGAACAAAGATGGAGAAAGAGTTTCTTGAACTAAAGCAAAAGGATGATGAATTTAATGGTACCTATGAAGCAAATTTTACAAGACTTTCAAGGTACGCTTCTGGTATTATTATCCACCCTGAGAGTAAGATCGATCGATTCTTTAGTGGCTTAAAACCAAGTCTTCGAAGGGCGTTAGACATAAGGGACTTCAATAGCTATGAGGAAATCATTCGATGTGCTCTCAAAGTCGAGATAGAGATTGGAGTAACCCATCAGTCATATGGGTTTGATAAGAAGAGGAAAATGGAATTCAAAGGAAAATATAAAGAGCACACTGAAAAGAAGATGAGCTTTCCCTTATGCTCAAAGTGTGGAAAGAAACATGGAGGGAGTTGTCTTAAAGGGACAAGTAAATGTTTCAAATGTGGAAAGGAAGGTCATCAGGAATTTGAATGCCACAATGATGGGAAGAAGATTTCTAATGATGAAAACAATGGAAGGGATACATATAATGAACCTACTACACTTCAATGTTTCAAGTGCAAGGAGATGGGGCATTATGCCAATCAATGCCCAAATCCAAGGGTTGATGATGATGTTCGACGTCAACAAACTCTTAAGGCTAAAGAAAAAGGAAAGTCGCATGCAATTTCTATCAGTGATGTGGAGTACGATAACGATGGGGTGAAAGGTACACTTACCATCCACTCTAAAGTAGCAAATGTTTTATTTGATTCTGGATCCACCCACTCTTTTATTTCTGACAAATTGTCAAATTATATCACCATATTACCTCAACAATTAGATGTTGAGTTAGCTGTGACAACCCCTAATGGCACAACAGTTGAATCAAAAGTTTATAATTCTTCTCCGATTGAAGTTTGTGGGAAAGTACTTCCTGCAAATCTTGTGATCCTTCCTATAGTGGAATTTGATGTGATTCATGGCATGGATTGGGATTCTTTATATGGAGCTCATATCAATTTCCAAAGAAGGGAAGTCACATTTCATATTCCAGATCAATCTATGATCGTCTATCGATGCAAGGATGAACATAACCTTCCAATGGAAATTTCTTCCATCTTATGGGTCTTGATTCCACATAATGAAAGTTATTTATCTCAAATGGTTGGTGAGAAACTCACAATTAAGAATATTCCCATTGTACGAGAGTTTGATGATGTCTTTTTGGAGGAATTGTCGGGTCTTCCACCAAATCATGAAGTTAAGTTTTCATTAGAACTCGTACTGGGTGCTTTGCCTATTTCAAAGAAACCTTATAGAATGGCCCCAATTGAGTTGCAGGAATTGAAGAAGAAACTCCAAGAGAATCTGGATAAGGGATTCATACGCCCTAGTGCGTCACCTTGGGGAGCACCTATTCTATTTGTTAAGAAGAAAGATGGATCAATGAGACTCTGCATTGATTATCAAGAACTTAACAAGATCACTATCAAGAACAAATATCCTCTCCCTCGCATTGATGACCTATTTGACCAACTACGCGGAGCTAAATACTTTTCCAAGATTGATATTCATTTAGGGTATCATCAATTAAGGGTCAAAAGGGAGGATATACCAAAGACGGCTTTCCATACAAGGTATGGACACTATGAATTTATAGTGATGCCATTTGGTCTTACTAATGCCCCTGCTATCTTCATGGATCTGATGAATAGATCCTTTAGAGACTATCTTGATCAGTTTGTGGTAGTCTTTATAGACGATATTCTTGTCTATTCAAAGATCTTGGAAAAACATGAAGATCACTTGAGAATTATATTGAAGACCCTGAGAAAGGAGAAGCTTTATGCCAAATTTACCAAGTGTGAATTTTGGCTTCAGAAGGTTGCATTTTTGGGTCATATAATCTCAAAAGAGGGGATATCTGTGGATCCAGGAAAAACAGAGGTTATCAAAAGATGGTTGAGAACAACAACAGTAACTGAGATCCTACGTTTTCTTGGTTTGGCTGGATATTATCGACGTTTTGTGAAAGATTTTTCACGATTATCTAATCCACTCACCAGGTTGACTCGGAAAAGAGTTAAGTTTGTTTGGACGGAGGAATGTGAAGATAATTTCAAGGAGTTGAAAAGAAGGTTATCTAGTGCACCTGTGCTCACACTGCCTTATAGTGGAGAAAGATTTGTGATATACAGTGATGCATCCAAGAAGGGGTTGGGGTGTGTTCTTATGCAAAATGATATGGTGATAGCTTATGCCTCACGACAGTTGAAAATCCATGAGCAAAATTACCCAAATCATGATTTGGAGTTAGCTGCGGTAATTTTTGCATTAATGATTTGGAGGCATTACCTTTATGTTGAAAGGTGTGATATTTATACTAATCATAAAAGTTTAAAGTATATTTTCACCCAAAAAGAGCTGAATATGCGCCAAAGAAGATGGTTGGAGCTGATTAAGGATTACGACTGCTCAATTCATTACCACCCTGGGAAAGAAAACAAGGTGGCAGATGCATTAATTTGACAAGACTATGCCAGTTTATCCATGATGAGGATAACAAAAGATCCAATATTTATGGATTTACAAAGGATGGATATTGGAATTATAATGGAAGGGGGGAAATCGTATCTTTATCAAATGAATGTTCATCCATCTATACATGTGATGATTAAAGAGGAACAGAGAGAAGATGTAGAGTTACAAAAGAAGGTGATAAATGTTCCTGAATTCAACCTTGATTGTGATGGGATAATAATGTTCAGGAATCGGGTTTTTGTTCCTCCCATCCCCGAATTAAAGAAGGAGCTGCTGGATGAGGCTCATAGTTCTTCATTCTCTATGCATCCTGGAAGCACGAAGTTGTATAGGGACCTGAAAGAGTTCTTCTAGTGGGATGGAATGAATATATATGTTGCTGAATATGTCTCTCGATGCTTGGTTTGTCAGGAAGATAAAGCTGAGAGGCAGAAGTCTGAGGGGATGTTACAACCATTACCCATACCTGAATGGAAATGGAAAAACATCACTATGGACTTTGTCACAGGACTTCCTAAAACATCCAAAGGCAATAATGCTATCTGGGTCATAGTTGATCATCTTACAAATTCCGCACACTTCATTTCTATTAGAGAGGATTTCTCTTTGGATCAGCTTGCCAAGATATATGTAAAGGAAGTAGTAAGATTGCATGGAGTACCACTTTCTATTATATCTGATCGGGATCCGAGATTTACCACAAATTTCTGGTGAAGTCTTCAGCATACTCTGGATACAGAGTTGAGTTTCAACACTTTTTATCATCCTCAGACAGATGGTCAGTCTGAGAGAACAATTCAAACTCTAGAAGATATGTTGAGACCTTGCTCTATGGATTTCAATGGTGGTTGGGATCAACACCAACCTTTGGTGTAATTTTCTTATAATAACAGCTTTCACTCCAGTATTCCGATGGCTCATTATGAAGCTCTCTATGGAAAGAAATGCAGGACTCCAACTTGATGGGATGAAGTTGGGGAAAGAAAGCTATTAAGACCTGATCTTGTTGATGAGATGGCAGAAAAGGTCCGATCTAATCAACAACACATAAGAGCAGCTCAGAGTCGACAGAAACGTTATGCCGACAACCGAAGAAAATACCTAGAGTTTGAAGTTGGTGATAAAGTGTTCTTATGAATATCTCCCTGGAATAGGGTCATGAGATTTGGAAAGAAGGGGAAGTTGAGCCCTAGATATATCGGTCCTTTCGAAATAATGGATCGTGTTGGAAGGGTAGCTTACCGATTGGCGCTTCCACTGAATCTCTCTCAAGTTCACGATGTGTTCCATGTATCTCTCTTGAGAATGTACATACCTAATCCTTCACATGTACTCAGCTCAGAAGTTGTACCACTGGAGAAAGATCTTTCTTATGAAGAACAGCCGATAGAGATTCTGGATCGTAGCAAAAAAGTCCTACAAAATAAGACCACTCGATTGGTGAAAGTTTTATGGAGGAACCACCAATTAGAAGAAGCTACATGGGAGCTTGAAGATATGATGAGGGAGAGGTATCCTCATCTTTTTGTTACAAAGTGACGAATTTCGAGGGAAAAATTCATGTTAAGGGGGGTAGAATTTAACGCCTAAGACTTTTATAAGAAATATTCTGTTTTTATCAAAGGAATATTTCACTACACACAACACTATCTTGGCTTTCTTTACACGCAACCGCGGCCTTCCTTAATAGCTTGCGTCGTACGCAATACCGAGTTTCACTAAACAACGATATGCTATTTAAATATTATTAAAACTAGCCGTTATGAATAGTAATAACAAATTTTTGAAATTTTATAAATTTTATTTTTCAAAATGGACTTCATTTTTGGATTCGGAATATCGAAATTAGCTTAGGGTGAAATTTTGGTACTTTTCGGATAACTTTCATATTCTGATGAATAGTGAAAATTATTAAATTTTAATTAAAAACAAATTTTTTAATAGAAATAGTTAATAGTGATAAATTATTAATTTGAGGGGTTTTTAAATATATTTCTAATATATTTTTACAATTTAATACAATATTGTTCATTGGATGTAATTTCACATTTAAACCAGACATAAACAAGTGTCAATCTTTTGATAGTTATTATCTCTTAAAAACACGCTATTTGTCTTAACCACGAGAATTAATTTTTAAATTAGTTAAGGTAACTGATATGTTTTAAATTTGGTAAAATAAACATAATTTTTGAATTCATAATATCAAATATAGCTTAGACCTAATTTTTGGTATTTTTCTAAAAACTTTCAGTTTTTGATGAATAGCGAAACCACTAAGTGGTAGTTAGAAAAACTAAATTTTTCATAAAACATAATTTTACCGCTTATGTGAGTGGAATTTCAAAAATCCGAGAGACATGGTAAATATCAAGGACTAAAATGTGGTTCAATGAGTTGAAAATAATTTTTTTGTGAATAGTAACTTTTTACTTTTTTTTACCACGGTTAAAAGTAAATAGGGTAGTGAAGGGTAAAAATGATATTATTATTACCCTAAAACATTTCCTAATTCTATTGGATAAGTTTAATTCGACCAAAAACAACCTTAGTAATAAAATATGACCATTTAGGCCCACTTGGATTAGATTAGGACATTTATTATCAATTTATTTAAAGAAGGGTTAAAATAGTTAAAATCAATGTTTAATAACTAAATCATTTTTAATATGGGGTTATACATAAGATAAATTCAACTATAAATATTCATTAGAAAGATAAAACTATTTCCTATATAATTATATTTTATTTTTAATTTTTAGACTTTAAATATGTTAATTTATTTATGACACAGTGATGATGCAGTAATTATCTTATTAATGAAATATTGACATAATTGATGTTATAAATAACCAAATAAATGTAATTTGAGACTTTTTATGAATTACACTAATTTTCTAGGTTAATATGACATGTTATTATTGATTTAATTAACTTTTTGTGAAATAATAATTCTGTTATGATTTTCAAAAAAATCAATTACTAAATAGTTTCAAAATTGACATAAAATAGTTTTTAAAACAAATATTATATTATTAATTGTTATTTTATTCCTAAAAATATAAGGTTCGTCAAAATGACTTATATAAGGTTATATATATTAATAATAAACAACTTGGGGTTCGTGTGGATTGATATAGTAAGTTTATTAACCTAATAGTATAAGAAAACAAGAAGACACGGTAAAAGTTAAATTATCTAACTTAAAGTTAAATCTAAATGATAAGGTAAAACTTGATACCTAAACTTGTATAAATTCTATTGGATGAGATTATTTCGACCCATACCCACCTTATCTTCGAAATAAATCAATTGTGATCTATTTAAAACCGAATTTGGCATTATAATAAAATAATATTTTTTGTTATTCCAAAGGTGCCCCTCTCCTCCCTTATAAAAGGAATCCCCCTCCCTCTCCTCCTCACACAAATTTGAGCCTTCAATCTCAGCCACACCCTGCCCATTTCACTTCCCCTCTTCCCTAGAATCATCCAAGAGGTTCTGGTCTTCTTCAAAGACCAACCCTAGTGCCCTATGAGGAGGTTAAGAAGAGGCGCGTCAAAAAAAGAGGTAATATCCATTACCAATCCTTTCCAAATTCTTTATTCTTCAATTTATTCTTCTTTAGTTGTTTCATTATGAAGTAATAACATCAGTATCAATAATATACTGATATGTTATTATAAGTATGAAACAACCCTATTTCACCATCTATCCATCCTACGGAAAACGAAATCACCGCGTGTGCGTACTTACGGAATACCGTCTCCACGTCGTGGTGCAATCTATTTTCCACCACCACCTTACTTGGATGGGTATAATGGTGTAAATAATTACTATATATGATTATTATAAAGTTATATTGATTCTGAAATATTATACATACACTCCACTACAATTCCGCGATCATGGTAACGATATCATCACTCGTGCGTACGTACGGAATACCGTCTCCACGATGTGATGCGATTCGTTCTACATGATCTTCATTGCATAATGATTATATAAATGAATTTAAAGAATAAATATGATATATAGTACATTAATACCATTCTGGAAATGATGTATCCATAACCTAAAGAGAAGAATAAGAATTTATTCGACAAAACACGCATAAGAACAAAAAGTTATAAACACCCGAATAACAAGTAGAAATGAAATATTACTACTAAGTAGCTAAGAATATGACCATATATGATAATTATGATTCTGTAATAAGTAAATAACATTATTTAAATCATTAAACAGGAGGTTCGGACACTTACAAAGAAAATCGGACCTAAGGTAAGGGAAATATCACAATCTCATTTTTA
The DNA here is from genome assembly GCA_963277665.1 of Viscum album. Lineage (NCBI taxonomy): Eukaryota > Viridiplantae > Streptophyta > Magnoliopsida > Santalales > Viscaceae > Viscum > Viscum album. The sequence continues at coordinate 1,363,711,628 of OY728166.1, read as the reverse complement.
TCCGAGATTGTTTATAATTTGGTATTTAATGGGGTGTATTTTATCATCCACGTCCATGTTCCCTCAATATGTAATATTTTTTACATCCACCTACAATTTTATAAATCAAATTTTACCCTTCAGGGAGTTTTTAGTAAAGGATATGAAAATAATCTTTTGTCTTTTTTCATACGAGGTACTTTTTTACTTTTCCGACAAAAGTACGAGAAGAATGTTTTTTTTAACTTATACGGCATGGATAGATTTTTAAAACATTATTTCCAAGAATATTCCTTTAAAAGTTTTCAAGTTTATTTTGAATCAACTTCTCTTAGTTTATAATTGGATGACATGTTAAGAAAGGAAAAGTGTTTTTAAAGTAGAAATGATATTTTCCTCAAGAATGGAGTTCAAGTGTTTTATCAAAATTATTTTCCATATAAGATAATATAGGGTTCTGTTTCTATCCCTATTATAAAATTGATTTTAGTAAGTTGTGATGGAATTATTTTTATGAATTCCTTTATCCTATATGAATTGTTTTATGATGTCACGATGTTTAAGAATCCCATTTTTATTACATAGTTTATGCTATGATGTATGGTTTATGATTTTGTGGCACACATAAGAATGGTATCATTATGAGATGGGTGGGACCTATATCTCCCTCCAATTCATTGGGTAATGATTTTATATCTCATGAGATAGACATGGCTGGAACGGTAGGTTATACCGGTTCAGTGAAACAGGACTGAAACGAGGAGTGAACTCGATTCAGAAATGGACTGTGTCCACTAAGATAGTCTTGGAAATGAGTCTTGGAAAATAAGAAATGATTCTCTATGATTACGTGTGCATGCCACAAAGTCTCATGTTATATTTTATGATTATTGGGATTACATTTCACTACCATTATTTATCCCATGTTATGAAATTATGATCTCTTTTGCAGGTTAAGATTTCCAAAAGTTATGTTCTTATGAATATGATGTGATTGATATTTCTTTTTTTACCCTTGCAGAGAATTTGAGCTCACCCTTTTGTATGTTTTCTATCCCCAGGTCAGGAAGAAGGTTATTAAGTAAGATATGCCAAAAGGGACTATAGATATGATGAAATAAATGGGAGACAGTGTAGACGCTTTATGAACCAGTTGTTTATGTTTCCCAGTTTCTAAAGACACTATACCTATATGGTCCTTTCGTGGTTTTGTTATATGTTGTAATAAGTATGCTTCAATTTTTAAGTATTAACAATGTATGTAAAGTATGGGTCATTATGATAGATGCCTTAGAGACCATCTTAAATAAGAATAGAAATCATAGTCTAAAGATAAACCCATTAAAATGTTCTTTTGGAGTAACAATGGGTTTATTTATCAGTTAATTTGTATCCAACCTGGTATCAAAGTTAGTCTAGAAGAAATGGAATATACCATTAACATTTCAAATCTTAGATACATAAAACGTATTGAGAGGACATCAAGGGAAATTGGACAATATCTTCCACTTGATAACTAACCTCTCAGGAAAGTGTGTTCCCTTCACCAAACCGGTGAAGAATGGGGGTCACATATTAGTGGGTCGGTGATTGTTAGGAGTAATTTTATATCTTAAAGAAATACCTCTTTTGTACATAAGTATTAATGCCACAATTAGAGGGAAAATAGTCATTTTATATGTGATGGTATTTGAATGATCACTGGGTTCCTTCCTCATGTAAAATAAATATGTTGGGAATGAAAACAACCTTAATTATCTCAATAGTGACTTCTATAAACCTAAGACTCACTATTCAAATATATTGAAAAGTTGTATAGAATTAGTCTTCACAGTTTAAAACATGAGGCATAATCTATAACATCATGAAGTCTAATCAGTTTCATGAAAAAACCTACTCAAGTATATCCTCAGTTATCCTATGCTGATAAGACATCTGACATGTTGGGCAGTTATTATGTAGAAGTTCAATATACAGTTCGTGTCTTAGAAATTAGAGAAAGGGAAAACCATTGTCGATTTCCTTGTCGAGAACCCATCTACAAAAGAAACATCATTTAATACTAAACTTATCACTGAATATATAATCTCTATTCATGATGAAACTGATGTCCTAGAGATATATTTTGAAGGTTCATCGAAGAGCCTAATAGGGAAAAGAATAGAAGAAACTAAACTCAACATGGGTAAGGTGTTGTTATTATTTACCCTAAAAGATAGTCATACCATAATACATACTATTATTATATATCTATAAAAACTATGAGGTAGAATATTCATCTCTTATCCTAGGAATGGAACTGGAACTCAAAATACCAGTAAAGAACCTAGAGGTGAAAGGTTACTCAGAGTCGGTAATAAAATTGATCAATGAGGATTACGCTATTAGAAAATAAGATTTTACCCCCACCCCTTCTTGATTATGTACAGGGTTTAATGGTAGAGTACCCATTAGTGATAACATTGAATCACATCCCATTATCACAGAATTACTCGGACAATTCATTGGAAAGTTTATCTATATCACTGGAAGATCCAAATTGTGATCAAATAGGCATCATCATTACCCATCACTGTAAGGTATCAACATTTATTCAAGTCATAAATAAATTGATTAACGAAGTTATCCCTATCCCTGATTCTTATGGGCCTAGCATAGTATGGATGATACCAATCATAGAAGTCCTCCAATATGGAGTAGTTCCACTATATAGAACAGGTAAGGAAAATAAATGGGGGTGAGAGGTGAATTTCACTATTAATGATGACCCAAATCACTATAAGGTCCTCTATAATAGTTGATTTGATGGAATCAATCTCTGATGTATTGATTGAGAAGAGACTATGGCTATCGTAGAATAATTTAATGAAGGATCTATGGTGTTGAGCAATTAGATATAGGATTTCATATCAACTCTACAGACTTGGATACATCTGGACTTTGATTATGGAGGATTTCATAGAATTCACCAATAAATTTCATTCATTCTAGTTACATTCAAAATTAATCCATGAAACCCCATAGTTTTAACATACTGCCAAATATTCCAATCCATTTTACACTTGGGGAATGGATGTATTAGGGTTTTATTCCCTTCTTTGGCCAATAAGATTAAATACATCTTAACTACTATAGATTTTTTCTCTAAATGGGATATAGAAATACACCTAAAAATAAGTATAGGCCAAAATAATTTTCAGATTTTTGAAATAAAAAATCATTAACATATTTGGTGTCCCTAATACAATTTAGAAGGAAAATGGAACCAATTTCATTTCGACTAAGGTATAAAAGTGGTATCAGGAGTACAATATCAATTCCAACCATTTATCTAGCAATAATGCAGCATCTAATGGAAAGATAGATTCATTAAATAAATACCCTTTCAAAAATAATTGAAAAGATGGTGGGAAAAGGTAAAAATTCTTGGGTTGACAAGCTCTTGCATTCTTTATGGACTTACTAGTCAACAACTCATACTGCCACATGGGTGAACCCGTATTCACTAGTATGTGGGACATAAGTAATCCTACCCACTGAGGTTTAGTTTCAATCACATCATGTTTCCATATGTGATAAAATATCTTATATGAGAAATCCTAGGAACAAATCGATAAATTGGACTGACTCAATAAAAAATAATTTCATACATTACGTCACATGGATGTGTACCAGAATTAAATAGTGAAATATTTTAACTAGAAGTTCTTCCTCATTTAATTTCTCCAAGTAGAATTGGTATTGGTCCTTAGGAAACCAATGGTACCTAGAAAGAATCCTCCAAATCATGAGACAATGTGATAGACCCTTAATCCATACCCATTGTTCACTCTAATAGAGTTTATTTATTCATCTAATGTTTGGAGAGCATATTATGACTCCAACTAGTGTAAGAATCTTGAATAAATATCTTTTCTAATCACACAACATTCTTCCTAGATAAATGACATTAGACTACATAGAACCATTTATGTCCAATCATACAGATGATAAACTTCATAGTGGGTCTTTTTTGAATAACCATTAATGATACTACATAACTACTTTTCTATACGACATTAAACTATATAGAATCACAATCCTTGTCGAAAGATAATAAGATGCATGACATTAGTCCTTGTGGTATGATGTAAAACTACAAGACACCATTTATCCTCACCACATGAAATTAAATATCATGGATATTGTCCCTCTCATTCGATGGCCTTTGGGACCCCTATTATGGTATAACCCCTGCCTTTTCATTTCTTTACAACAATATGCTAAATTGCATACCCAACATTCTCATCATATGAAGGTAAACTATATGATTAGTTCTAGAACTAAGTGTGGATTTATTCTCACATCAGAAATATAAATAGTGATGCCCAGATCTCTACTCTCAGGTCCTAGCACAAAAACATCCCCCTCCCTATGTACTGATTAAACCTATATAGGGAATCTACTTTATAAATTCATTTTTCATGATTCTTACCCAAGAAAGATATGTAGTGACACTCAGGTGATCTACCCTGGCCCAACCAAAAAAAATCACTATATTTATGAAGTTTTATCTTTATCCTTAATATATGTCTTTAAAATAGATGGGCTATCACGAGATACATATGGATTGATTCTCATCATGATTATATACATAGAGATTCATACATCATATCTCTCATCCCAACCACCATAGAATCTATATTCCCCTATTCATCACTTGTGTCACCCTTGCGATGTAGGAGAAACCATTACCACACCTTTTTTTCTAACACTATGAAGAACTCATGTGGGATTAGGAGTTTGGTAAAGGGTTTCCCTAAAATAGTCTGGTATATCAATTCATATAGTGGATATTTTGGTCATTGCTGCAAGACCCTAGAAGGAACACAAGATATCCTCATTGCAAAACCATAAATTTCATGATTCCATCCAGAAATACAAATGGCTTTGTTCTCATTCCAATGAGACATGTAGTGAATTCAACATCTTAAATTATAGTCCCATGTTTATCACATTATAGAAAATTACCCCTCTTTTATTTACAAAAAAAATATCCAAGCAGGTGCTGTAATTTTGGGTACCCTCTTTTAGGGGACCCACCAAGAAAATAACAATGTCTCTCTTCTAATAATGAGTCAGATCCTTGGAAGGGACATCCAAATAATGTATAATATCAGTAAAAATGTTTCCTTTGTTCTTGGAAATACCCATTCCACACATCATACTCTTAATAAAGACTCTTTTGAATCTCTACATTCTCTCTCCAACTCCTGGTGATAAAATTTCTGATACTTAAGGATATCCTTGCCTAAATATGTTGTAATATTCTCCAAATTGGATTTTCACATGTTTTCCATAAATTTTAAGGCATAACATCCAAGGGAAAATATTATCAACTGTATAGTACATTCCGTAGTTGTACATTCATAAAAACCCCACAAAAACCCATCGCTAATCAGTAGTAAATTCATCCTCAGGAGAAGCCTCATTTAACTCTGTCTTATTTGATGACATTATGTTAGAACCCATGATTCAAATTCAATTTTTGGTCTTCTCCCAAATTATATTCCCATATCATTTATCCTATCATGGGAACCTCTAGTAAAATGGTAAAAAATTTCCACTTTTATGTCCAAAGTATGTCAGAACAACCTTGGTATGAAAGTCCATGCTTCCCTATAGATTCTATAGTCATAGATGTATGACCTAAATCTATAGTCATAAATCCCACTGTATTGGATCAAAACTATATTGGAATCATTTTTCCCCAATCATAAAATATTTGGACTTGAAATGGACATTCTGTGTTTTGGTAATTTCCATCCATAAACCAAAATCTGTTCTGGGGTAAATCCTAATCTCCAGAAACATTCATTGGATTTTAGAAAAAGAATGTTATAATTCATGAATACTTATTTTATTGACTATTCCTTAACACACACCTGTTACATTTTCAAATTTTTCTCACATATTTCAGGGCATGTCAGTTAATGGTTTCCACTATTAACTATGAAGTACACACCCTATATGTCCTTTCATTAAAGGTTCCACAAAACAATTTAGTCATTCACTTGAAACTTCCTCCCCACGAGATACCTCCTCTAATTACAAAATACCTTTTCCCCATTCCACTATTTGTATACATGAGTCCCTAAATCATTGCTTACAAAAGTCCCCTCACACACCTAAATATGGTAGTAAATATATGAACAATTTTTGTAAAATGGGAATGTCATTAAACTTTCTACCAATGAAAAATACCTTAAATTATACCCCCTACTATCCTTGAAGTGCGACTCTGAATTGCATAGCATGATATGCATTCTTAATGACCTTAAACTACATATAATGTTGTCTTTGTCTCATGAAATTAAAATTAATAGCATTATTTCCTTTCATTATCAATTTAAAAAACATATCATGATGTCCTCACCAGAAGATGATAAACTATGAGGTCAATTTACTACTCACATGACATTAATTTTCTTGATACATTTACATTTTTCAAAAAGGTTCATGTCCCCAAGAAATACACCATCAAAAAAATTTACCATGTTTCACTAGATCAAAATTTATAAATGATAAGTTTCCCATTCATATGCACTACCAATATAGATATTTTCTTCATTATTAGATACCTGCCTATGGAAAAACCACCCATCGTGGTCTTCATAAATCTAAATTCTAAAATAAAACCATCAGTAATAGAATTCTAGAATTACTATGAACTTGTTTTCATGAATAGATTTTAATATACCCTAATATTATTTCATATATTTCTCAGAAATTTATGTTCCAGTTGGCCAAAGGATGTCACTATTTAATATGCAGTATTCGTCCTAGTTAGCCTTACATAAAATGGCCCACAAAATGGGTTTTTGAATCAGTGGTAACATCATCATCAGAAAATTCCTCTTCAATTCACTAATATAATGTCTTATATTTGGGAACCCCAAAATCATAGAACAATATTCCAATGTGGATATCTAAAAAATTTCATAACATTCATGGCCCACACTCCGTATTTGGGTGATTGTTTGGAAACTTATGGTAAAAGTCATTCGACCTAAAACACAAGACTGTCGGAGGGAGAAATGTACTATGGGATCACTGCACATATTGCTACACCCTTATCCACTCCCTCTTAGTTAATAATGAATTCTTTTCCATCTAATAATTGAATTTATATAGATACTTCTCCCTCATACCCAATCATAGATGTTGATGTAACTGAACAATGGGAAAGACTCATTATTAGACTATTAAGGGATAATTGGTAAAAGAAATAAGGTTAATTAGAAACTAGTGACACTAACCTAATAACATGTCAGAAGTTGAGGAATCTTTCTCACTAGGATCTATGAATTCAGAAGTTTGAGCTAGATCCTCTTGATGAGGGGCACTAAACTATGTCTTCCAAAGATTCTCTAGATGAGGCTTGGGGAGAATACTCATTTTAGGGGCCTCTTGTCCCCCCCCCCCCTCAATAGTGGTACTGTAATGAAATTGAAGGTCTTGTTCATGCATCATCACTATGACATTCTCCATAGATGGATCTTCACATCCCAATTAGTCATGATCTAGGAATAAAGAATTAAAATATTGATATAATAAAAATAAAAACTCACATCCATTCAATCCCTATTAAGTGCCCCAAATTCTAATAAAGTAGAATAATGAATAATCTATACCATACATTTTTTAAATGTTCATAACGTGATTTCTCATGGTATCTATTGACATACCAAGCCATATGGGAACCTCGACCATGGAAATGCCCGGAATATTTGGCTTGAGAACTGACACATCACCTTCCTCTGATAACATGAAACCCCAAACAGCTTCATCGATGATATTAATTGGGTCAAAATCAATCATTGTAGGTTCCTATAGTTCCTAATATGAGTCTGAAATATCATAAATACAATATTAAATAGTTTTCATGTAAAGCCTTTGTAACGCCCCGACCCCAGTTACCTAGAGTCAGTGCATTATTACATAACATTGGCATGATCACAAAAGATCAAGTATCGAAAGACTGATTAGTTTAGTAGCCTTGGAAACACTAGATACATTCGTAAACATTACATTACATCATAAAAATGAAAACTAAAATAACATGGTCTCCTTAGTCCACACTCATATCCTCACTTACTATTCTTGCAAGTCAGTCATAATACACTTCTTCAAATCCTGGGAAAAATAAAACATTGAAAGGGGTGAGCTCAAATGCTCAGTAAGGATAACAATATAGCGGAAACTTTCATAAGAAAACATAAGCATTTAAGGAAATGTATAACTAAAACAAAAGCCTTATTGAACTTGAACTTCAGCATAATATGGAAAAAGTAAAATAAAATAATGCCATTACTTACTCACATGGATATTCTACTAGACGAATAATCCCATGAAATATCAATAACCACTTTCATAATGAGGGAATGTATAATGCCAGACATTCTGAAACATTTTGTCAAGGCCTCGGCCAAGACGTCTAAAATGATTAAGGCCTCGGCCAAAAACATAAATCAAATTGGGAAAGGGCCTCGGCCAATTCCACGTCTAGTTGTCTCATGAGACCTACCGATGCATCGAGGAGCTATAGCGGGCTCCACCCGTCACTTATTAAGTCCAATACATTCCTCATATGAATAGGTTTAAACATAACATAAATATTCGTATTAAAACTAGCATACGAAATGTCAACAGTTTCTCCATAAACTATGGATGGTATAAAAATAACACATCCATAGTCAAATGTTTCACAAAATGCTCAATGGAAGTTTTGTATCATAAATAAATTTCAAATAAACTTAAAACCCATCAAAGGATGTTGACATGGATGAAATCAAAGCTATTTGAGAGAAATATCTCTCTTTTTGAAATCATTTAAAAGTCCTATAATTATAAAATAATACATTTACTTTGAAAATATTATTATAATCTTGTAAGGGAAGCTTCAAAGAAGTTATAATGGCGGAAAATAGCCGCACCCGCCGTATAAGTTAAAAAAAACATTCTTACCTTAAATTTGTCAAAAAGGTCAAAAAGTACATTGTTTGGAAAACGATGGTAAGATTCCTTTCAAAAACTTATAAGGTATAAATTACTTTAACCCATTTTCCATTTAATAGTAAAATTGTTTTGAAAGACATTTTTAAGCAACATGGATGTGGATGATAACGAGGTCCCAGTAGATAATTATGTATAAACAACCTTGGATAATGAAGAGGTTGTGAAGTAAACCATTACCTTGTACTTTTCCTTGTTTGGGGTAGGTCAACCTCCTGTATAATGGTGAAATAATTGTTATTAAATTATACAAGAATCATATACATTCATATGATATCATATATGATCTTTTAACATTGCTTTGTTAACAATATCTTAGATTTATCGTTGTTTCGGGTGTTAACTTACTCGTTTTTTTATATGTTTTGTTACGTAAGTCATGTTTTTCATGGATAGGTTTTATCTTATTCATATCCAGAATTTAATCATGTCCTTAAACATTATTTTTAAATCATCAAATGATAATTATACTTGAATGGATACGAAGGAGAATGAATCAGATCACGTTCGTTGAGATGGTAGTCCGTACGTACGCATGAGCGAAAATATCATTATTTTGATATTAAAATAATATATAATTTGATAGTATATCATATATACAGAATCATTATCATGTTACATTTATTATTTACATGAATTACATATCATTATTATACCCATCTAAATAATAATATATTGAATAACAATTACACCACGACGTGGAGACGGTAAGCCGTACGTACGCACGTATGGTGACATGTCATTCAAATGATGGGTAGAATACTGAATATGGTTGTTCCATATTTATAATAACATCACAGTATATAGAAGATATTGGAGTTATAATTTTAGAATTGAAATAATAAACAAAGAGGGAGTGGAAGAAGAAAGAAACTTGAAAGAGGATGATGAAAATGTTACCTCTTCTTCGGGTTCTTCCTTTTTATTTGATCAAAAGGACTCCTTAGGATGGATTTCTGACTAAAGTAAAGCTACTAGGATGAAGTTATAGAAGTTGGGAGAGTATTTGGTCAGAGGTTGGCCGAACCAAAAGGCTTGAAAGTGTGAATAAGCTGGTAGAGGTGTGGGCCTTTTATAAGAGGAGAGGAGGGGCTCTTTTGGAAAGATTGAAATGTTACATTATTATACAATGATTTTAGGATTCTAAAGGTCCCACACATATATAATTAGTGGATAAGGTGATAAGGGTTCTAAATATACCCATCCAATAGTCTTTGGACAAGTGTAATCCTTGGATTTTACATTATCTTTTCATTTTATTAAAATCGTTAAATAATGAGGTCATCGCTGCATCCTAATGATGTCATAAATAATTTAATTTATTTAATGTCTAAAAATTATAAAAAAAATACTATGATGTAGGAAACCTTTTTAGATTTCTAATGAATATTTATAGTCAAAATTTGGACTTGTTTAACCCCACTTAAAAACTGTTTTAGTAAAACAACTCATGTTTGTGACAATTTAATTTTAACATTAAATAAATATATATTAATGTAATTTTCCAACCAAAGTGGCTCCATGGGGTCCCCAAGTTGACCCATGGGTTGTCTTGGTCTTCCATGACTCATCCAATAGGAGTAGGACAAGTGTCAAGCTCATCTCATATTATTAAAACATTATTTTTACCTTAAACTACACTAATTACCTCTAATCGCGATTAAGAACTTAAAAGCTACTATTCACCAAAAAACTATTTTAATCTCATTGAACCACATTTTAATTCTTAATGACAACCAAGTATGTCGGATTTTTGAAAATCAAATCACAGAAGTGGTAATATTTCATTTTAACGAAAAATCAGTTTTTAACAACCACTTAGTGGTTTCACTATTCATCAAAAATTGAAGTTTTTCAGAATAAGGCCAAAATTTCACCCTAAGCTATAATTGATATTCTGAATTCAAAAATGATGTATATTTTACAAAATCCCAAACATATAAGTTTCATTAATTAATATTATAATTAATTCCCGTTGTTACAACAAATAGCGTGTTTTTAGGAAACAATTTATATCAAAAGATGGGCAATTATTTATGTCCAATTTCAATGTTAAATTAATTATAATGACCACCATTGGAAAAAATGGTAAAAATATATTCTAATTATACTTTAAAACCACTAAATAGTATAATTTATCACTATAAATTATTTTGATTAAAAAAGTTTTTTTTAAGTATTTTTCACCATTCATAAAAAATTAGAAGTTCTCAGAAAAATACCAAAAATTCAACATAGGCTAATTTTTTATATTCCGAATCCAAAAATGAAGTCCATTTTGATAAATAAAATTTATAAAATTTCAAAAAGTAGGTATTACTATTCACAACGGCTAGTTTAATTAGTTGTGGTGTGTGTTAGAGCTCGAGGTTGTGTACAACACACGCTATTGCATTATTCGAAGGGAAACGTATCGTGGAAGCTTGGGGTGTTACATTCTCCCCTCCTTCAAATAATTGCGTCCTCGCAATTTCTAGGGTATTACTGCATAAAAAGACTCGGGTGGTTCTTCATCATAAGTTCCTCAGGTTCCCACGTTGCCTCTTCCATTTTATGATTTCTCCACAAAACCTTTACCAGACGAGTCGTCCGGTTTCTCAGCACCTGCTCCCTCACATCAAGAATTTTGATGGGATCTTCGCAATAAGATAGATCGGGTTCCAGTTCTAATTCCTCATAGGTAAGTACATGTGTTGGGTCGGGCATGTATTTTCTCAATAGCGATATGTGGAAAACATCGTGAACTTTGTAGAGATTTGGCGGCATCGCCAAACGATAAGCTACAGCCCCAATACGATCTAGAATTTCGAAAGGTCCGATGTACCTGGGACTCAACTTACCCTTATTACCAAAACGTATAACTCCCTTCCATGGAGATACCTTTAGGAAAACATGATCTCCCACCTGAAATTCCAAAACCTTTCTTCTGTTATCGGCATATCTCTTCTGCCTACTTTGATCTGATTTGATGTGGTTTTGGATTACCTTCACCTTTTCCATTGTTTCTTCCACCAGTTCTGGTCCCACAAGTTTTCTTTCACCAACGTCATCCCAACAGGTTGGTGTACGACATCTCTTTCCATATAACGCTTCATAAGGTGCCATCTGAATGCTTTAATGGAAGCTATTGTTATAGGAAAATTATACCAGTGGTAAATATTGATCCCACATACCCTGAAAGTCAAGATAGCATGATCTCAACATGTCTTCTAAGGTTTGAATAGTCCGTTCTGATTGTCCATCTGTTTGAGGGTGATTGGCAGTACTCAAACGAAGTTCAGTATCCAAGGCCTTTTGAAGACTTTTCCAAAATCTTGAAGTAAAACGAGGATCACGATCAGAAACAATCGATAGGGGTACTCCATGAAGTCTTACAACTTCATTAATATATATTCTTGCTAGACGTTCAAGTGGTAGATCCTCCCGTATAGCCAGAAAATGTGCTGACTTAGTAAGACGATCAACAATGACCCATATTGCATCATTCCTTCTAGGAGTCTTTGGTAGTCCCATGACAAAGTCCATCGTAATATTATCTCATTTCCACTCAGGTATGGGAAGAGGTTGCAATACTCCACCAGGATGTTGCCTTCCAGCTTTCACTTGTTGACAAACCATACACCTCGACACAAAATCAGCAATCTCCCTCTTCATATTGTCCTACCAAAAATGTTCCTTCAAATCTCTCTACATTTTGGTGCTCCCAGGGTGTATAGAGCAATTGGAACTATGAGCATCATCCAACAATTCCCTTTTTAGATCAGGTATATCGGGAACACAAAGTCTCTTCCCGAATTTCAAAATTCCATCCTTATACACAAAGTCCCTCAATCTTCCATCATTCACATCTTTAATCTTCTTCTGAAATTCTTCATCATTGGTCTAAGAACTCTTAATCCTTTCTAGTAATGATGTTTTGGCAACCATTTGAAAAAGCATTGATGTTTCACCTTCCCTAGTTATTCCCATGTCCATCTTCACTAGATCCATGAAAATTGGATCCCTTTCAATTCTCATCACATTCAAAACTCCATGGTCTTTTCTACTCAAAGCATCTGCCACCTTGTTTGCCTTCCCTGGGTGGTAATGTATCGTGCAATCGTAATCCTTGAGTAGTTCAAGCCATCGCCTTTGCCTCATGTTGAGTTCTTTTTGTGAGAAAATATACTTCAAACTCTTGTGATCAGTATAAATCTCACATTTTTCACCATAGAGGTAATGTCTCCATATCTTTAAAGCAAATATCACAGCTTCTAACTCAAGATAATGAGTAGGATAGTTTTGCTAATGAATTTTTAGCTGTATTGATGCATAGGCAATAACCTTATCATTCTTTATAAGGACACAACCAAGTCCTTTCTTCGATGCATCACTATAAATAACAAACCCATCATTCCCCGATGGTAGAGTCAATACAGAGGCGTTGACTAATCTTCTCTTCAGTTCTTCAAAACATTCTTCACACTCTTTTGTCCAAACAAATTTTATCCCTTTACGTGTGAGCCTTGTCAATGGGTTAGCCAATCTGGCAAAATTCTGGATGAAACGTCGATAATAACCTGCTAAACCAATAAAACTGCGTACCTCAGTTATACTTATCGGTGCTGGCCATTCTTGGATTTCCTTGGTTTTAGAAGGATCAACGGAAATTCCATCCTTAGGGACAATATGGCCAAGAAAAGAAATCTCCTGAAGCCAGAATTCACAATTGCTAAATTTCCCATATAATTCATGTCTTCTAAGAGTCTTCAGGATAATGCGTAAGTGATTTTCATGATCTTCATGGCTTTTGGAGTATACCAAGATATCATCAATAAATACCACTACAAAGTCATCAAGATATTCCTTGAAAACTCTATTCATTAGATCCATGAAAACAAGGGGTGCATTAGTCAATACAAAAGGCATTACTGTAAACTCGTAATGCCCGTACCTTGTTCGAAATATTGTCTTTGGAACATCTTCCTTCTTCACACACAACTGATGGTATCCAGACCGAAGGTCAATCTTTGAAAAGTATTGAGCTCCATGAAGTTGGTCAAACAAATCATCAATGCGAGGTAGGGGATACTTGTTCTTTATTGTTATAGCATTGATCTCCCTATAGTCGATGCACAACCTCATAGATCCATCTTTCTTCTTAACAAAAAGAACAGGGTATCCCCAAGGAGAAACACTAGGGCGAATAAATCCCTTATTACTCAATTCCTCTAGTTGTTTCTTTAGTTCAACTAATTCCACAGTGGCCATTCTATAAGGGGTCTTCGATATGGGCCTTGATCCAGGAATTAAATCAATGGAAAACTCAACTTCTCTTTCTGGAGGATGTTCAGGTAAATCTTCCAGAAACACATCAACATATTCTCTCACAATAGGTACATCTTCTATTTGAATATTCCTTTCCTCACCCTCGGTAATTTCCTTCTCTTCCTCCCCAATAATTGAATTTAGTTGAGCTACTTGGGGTGGATCTAGATAAGAATTATGTGGCGATGATTCTGCTCTAAAGATAAGGTGTTCCTTATCATCATCATAAAGAATCGTAACCTCTTTCCTCTTACAATAAATTTTTGCATCATGGTCCGAAAGCCAATCCATACCGAGGATTATATCAAATTCAATCATGGGTATGACGATGAGATCAGCAGGTAAAGAACATTTAGGTGCTCTAATGGGAACTAATCGACAAAACTTTGTTGCAACAATACTTCCCTTAGGGGTTTTGACTGACAACTCCCTTGTTAAATCAAATTAGAAATATCTAATTTTCTTAGCAGACTGGGAAGATATGAAACAATGCGATGATCCAGATTCAAATAATGCATTTGCTAAACTTAAGGAAACCATTAAATTACCTGCCACCACATCTTTTGGAGCTTCCACCTCAGCAGTAGTGATAACATAAGCCTGGCCCTGATCCCTTGGCCTCTTCTGAGGTAAGTTCCCATGACGCTTAGGACATTCATTTTCATAATGTCCCTTCTCTCTACAATTATAGAATTCCACGTTGACAGCCGCTTTCTTTCCCTTGCATTCATGAGCTTGGTGGCCTTTTTCACCACACTTGTAACATACTCCTTTTCCTTTTAGACAGGCACTAGGGTGCTTCCTACCACAATTATCACAGGGTGGAAATTCATTTCTACCCTTCTTCCCTGTTTCCTTATTTCCTTTCCCAGAGTTTTCAGTGGATCTCTTCTTATCTTGCTTTGATTTAAAGTCATAAGACTTAGAGAATTCCTTTTCCGTCTTGATAGCGCACGAGACAATACCTTCGTATGAAGAGAAGGTTTGTGATACTAAAACTCGACGGAGAAATGGTTTTAACCCATCAAAGAAACGATCAGTCTTACTTCTTGGGTTACGTATGTAATCTGCAGCATACCTTGCTAACCTTGTAAAGTTAGCCTCATACTTTGCGACATTCTCATCCTCCTTCTGCCTCAGACTCAGAAATTTCCTTTCCATATCCGCTCGATGGTCTCGAGGAAAGTATTTTTCTAAGAACAGCTCTTTGAACTCCTGCCATTCCATGTTTGTTAATTCATCATCTTCCTCTGTGTTTTGAATTAGTGACCACCATTGATCAGCATCTCTAGTGAGGCGGTAAACTGCCATGACAACTTTCTCCCTTTCACTACTCCCCAAGGCATTGAATATTTTCTCTGAGGAATTTATCCATTGCTCAGCTACTATAGGATTTGTACTCCCATTGAAGGTTGGTGGTTGTTGCCTCATGAAACGGTCTAGCATTGATCCTCCACATTGCATATCAGGGTGATCCATATGAGTAAGGTTGTTATTCATATCCTGCGTGAGTTGTCCCAGTACGGTGAGAAGCTGATCAGCACCAGTTGTATCACTATCTCCACTATAATTATCTTGAGCAGGAGGGAAATCCCTACACGGAGTGCGTGCATTGATACGGTTTTCATTCCTTCCACTAGGCACCATTTCTATATAATGGCATAAACTACATTAGTTTATGAATCAAAATACATAATTCCATACTTGTAAAACACTTAACATAAATTGAACTAATTATGGATATAATCCATAATTATAAAAAAATTTCTTTGAGGAAGTATATAATCGTAACCCTTCATAGTGGTTTGTAAAGAAAATGGGAATTATCCTAAGCATATCCCCCGGGAGTGTCGTAACCAATAGTGCAGCAAGGCCCGTTGTCGTGCACCAGTTCCCGTTCGAGTCTAGCTCAAAGCGGTGTTTTCGGGTTTTACCCCTAGGTACATCTATGCCAGAGCCTCCTCTACCTGCTCGTATCCAGACAGGGATGTATTTCTCGGAAAACTCACAACATCTATACAATACCAAAATTCTAGGAAGTTCTTATATACTAATCCTCAAAGTCTATCTTCGGGCTATGTGCTATAATCAGAGTTTATCTAAATCTTTCTTCCAAGGTTAGTACTAAACTGCCTCTGATACCAACTGTAATGCCCCGACCCCAGTTACCTAGAGTCGGTGCATTATTACATAACATTGGCATGATCACAAAAGATCAAGTCTCGAAAGACCGATTAGTTTAGTAGCCTTGTAAACACTAGATACATTCGTAAACATTACATTACATCATAAAAATGAAAACTACAATAACATGGTCTCCTTAGTCCACACTCATATCCTCACTGACTATTCTTGCAAGTCAGTCATAATACACTTCTCCACATCCTGGGAAAAATAAAATATTGAAAGGGGTGAGCTCAAATGCTCAGTAAGGATAACAATATAGCGGAAAATTTCATAAGAAAACATAAGCATTTAAGGAAATGTATAACTAAAACAAAAGCCTTATTGAACTTGAACTTCAGCATAATATGGAAAAAGTAAAATAAAATAATGCCATTACTTACTCAAATGGATATTCTACTAGACTAATAATCACATGAAATATCAATAACCACTTTCATAATGAGGGAATGTATAATGTCAGACATTCTGAAACATTTTGTCAAGGCCTCGGCCAAGACGTCTAAAATGATTAAGGCCTCAGCCAAAACCATAAATCAAATTAGGAAAGGGCCTCGGCCAATTCCACGTCTAGTTGTCTCATGAGACCTACCGATGCATTGAGGAGCTATAGCAGGCTCCACCCGTCACTTATTAAGTCCAATACATTCCTCATATGAATAGGTTTAAACATATCATAAATATTCGTATTAAAACTAGCATACGAAATGTCAACAGTTTCTCTATAAACAATGTATGGTATAAAAATAACACATCCACAGTCAAATGTTTCACAAAATGCTCAATGGAAGTTTTGTATCATAAATCAATTTCAAATAAACTTAAAACCCATCAAAGGATGTTGACATGGATGAAATCAAAGCTATTTGAGAGAAATATCTCTCTTTTTGAAATAATTTAAAAGTCCCATAATTATAAAATAATTCATTTACTTTGAAAATATTATTATAAGCTTGTAAGGGAAGCTTCGACGAAGTTATAATGGTGGAAAATAGCTGCACCCGCCGAATAAGTTAAAAAACATTCTTACCTTAAATTTGTCAAAAAGGTCAAAAAGTACATTGTTTGGAAAATGACGGTAAGATTCCTTTCAAAAACGTATAAGGGTATAAATGACTTTCAACAATTTTCCATTTAGTAGAAAAATGTTTTGAAAGACATTTTTAAGAAACATGGATGTGGATGATAACGAGGTCCCAGTAGATAATTATGTATAAACAACCTTGGATAATGAAGAGGTTGTGAAGTAAACCCTTACCTTGTAATTTTCCTTGGTTGGGGTAGGTTAACCTCCTGTATAATGGTGAAATAATTGTTATTAAATTATACAAGAATCATATACATTCATATGATATCATATATGATCTTTTAACATTGCTTTGTTAACAATATATTAGATTTATCGTTGTTTCGGGTGTTAACATACTCGTTTTTTTTATACGTTTTGTTATGTAAGTCGTGTTTTCCATGGATAGGTTATATCTTATTAATATCCAGAATGTTATCATGTCCTTAAACAGTATTTTTAAATCATCAAATGATAATTATACTTGAATGGATACGACGGAGAATTAATCTCATCGCGTTCGTGGAGACAGAAGTCCGTACGTACGCACGAGCGACAATATCATTATTTTGATATTAAAATAATATATAATTGGATAGTATATCATATATACAGAATAATTATCATGTTACATTTATTATTTACATGAATTACATATCATTATTATACCCATATAAATAATAATATATTGAATAACAATTACACCACGACGTGGAGACGGTAAGCCGTACGTACGCACGTATGGTGACATGTCATTCAAATGATGGGTAGAATACTGAATATGGTTGTTCCATATTTATAATAACATCACAGTATATAGAAGATACTGGAGTTATAATTTTATAATTGAAATAATAAACAAAGAGGGAGTGGAAGAAGAAAGAAACTTGAAAGATGGTGAGGAAAATGTTACCTCTTCTTCGGGTTCTTCCTTTTGATTTGATCAAAAGGACTCCTTAGGATGGCTTTCTGACTAAAGTAAAGCTTCAAGGATGAAGGTAGAGATGTTGGGAGAGTATTTGGGCAGAGTTTGGCCGAACCAAAAGGCTTGAAAGTGTGAATAATGTGGTAGAGGTGTGGGCCTTTTATAAGAGGAGAGGAGGGGCTCTTTTGGAAAGATTGAAATGTTACATTATTATACAATGATTTTCGGATTCTAAAGGTCCCACATTTATATAATTCGTGACTAAGGTGATAAGGGTTCTAAATATACCCATCCAATAGTCTTTGTACAAGTGTAATCCTTGGATTTTACATTATCTTTTCATTTTATTAAAATCGTTAAATAATGAGGTCATCGTTGTATCATAATGATGTCATAAATAATTTAATTTATTTAATGTCTAAAAATTATAAAAAAATACTATGATGTAGGAAATCTTTTTATCTTTCTAATTAATATTTATAGTCAAAATTTGTACTTGTGTAACCCCACATAAAAACTATTTTAGTAAAACAACTCATGTTTGTGTCAATTTAATTTTAACATTAAATAAATATATATTAATGTCATTTTCCAACCAATGTGGCTCCATGGGGTCCCCAAGTTGACCCATGGGTTTTCTTGGTCGGCCATGACTCATCCAATAGGAGTAGGACACGTGTCAAGCTCATCTCATATTATTAAAACATTATTTTTACCTTAAACTACACTAATTACCTCTAATCGCGATTAAGAACTTAAAAGTTACTATTCACCAAAAAATTATTTTAATCTCATTGAACCAAATTTTACTTCTTAATGACAACCATGTATGTCGGATTTTTGAAAATCAAATCACAGAAGTGGTAATATTTCATTTTAACGAAAAATCAGTTTTTAACAACCACTTAGTGGTTTCACTATTCATCAAAAATTGAAGTTTTTCGGAATAAGGCCAAAATTTCACCCTAAGCTATAATTGATATTCCGAATTCAAAAATGATGCCTATTTTACAAAATCCCAAACATATAAGTTTCATTAATTAATTTTATTATTAATTCCCGCTGTTACAACAAATAGCGTGTTTTTAAGAAACAAATTATATCAAAAGATTGGCAATTGTTTATGTCCAATTTCAATGTTAAATTAATTCTAATGACCACAATTGGATAAAATGGTAAAAATATATTCTAATTATACTTTAAAACCACTAAATAGTATAATTTATCACTATAAATTATTTTGATTAAAAAAGTTGTTTTTAAGTATTTTTCACCATTCATAAAAAATTAGAAGTTCTCAGAAAAATACCAAAAATTCAACATAGGCTAATTTCGATATTCCGAATCCAAAAATGAAGTCCATTTTGATAAATAAAATTTATAAAATTTCAAAAAGTAGGTATTACTATTCACAAAGGCTAGTTTAATTAGTTGTGGTGTGTGTTAGAGCTCTAGGTTGCGTACAACACACGCTATTGCATTATTCGAAGGGAAACGTATCGTGGAAGCATGGGGTGTTACAGCCTTATTATTTACCATCGACATTATTGGAGTCTTCCTCCCTCTCTACGATTGAAGGAGTTGTGACAGGAGCCAATGATGCATCCTCATCCCTCAAAAAATCATTTCCAAGTGAGATGATACACCAATAAGGATACATTATTATTTGAGAATCACCTCCTCAACTTTGGGTGGTTCATCTGTAACCCCCATAACAAAGGATTAGGAATGATTTCCCACTGTCATGAAGAGGGTTGGATACTAGTTTTGGATATAAATACATTGATGTTTCCATGATGTCTTACGAATACTGCTGAGGCATTTAGCAAAAAATTTCACTTTATAGATTAAATTATTTTTTAATTTTATCGAAGAAGAATATATGGAAGTAACCTCCTAAATGACATGTATTAGATTGGGGAATAGTATTTCCCACCCCATCTCATCCTCTATTTCTTTATTTCCTTTTAAATATGTCCCTTTTAAGAAGATGATTCATCAACCCTGTGTGGGGTTCCTTTTGTAACAACATTGGTGGGGTAATCTCCATTCATTTCCACCTGGCCAACAGAAAATCAAAATGAACTTCCCCTCAAATGAATCATAATTCCACATAATGGAAAACAAGGGGAAAATATGAGAAAAAGAGAAATTACATCTGTGAGATTGACATAGTCAATCAATTCCTTGGGAGACGATTGATCGATCCCTTTGGCAGCAACCTATTTCATCATTCCCTCCACATTTCTCATGGAAAGGATCTGATTTTATGTTTCATAAATGAGAATCTCACGTTCTTGGATATAAAATATCACCTCATTAGGATTGTCCGCAAAGTGAATATTTAGTGGGTCTTGGGCATCTCCTATCCCTTGAATCCAATTTATAACAAGATGGAGTTCCTGTATGATTTCAAAATCCAAGGATATTATTTTCTAGAGTGTCTCTACCTCTAGTCATAATAATTCTAATGAAATATGAAACGTCCTTAAAGATTGTTCAAAAAATTGGAATTTATGGCCTTACCAACCCTCTCCAACATAGATGTAGGATGAAAAAATGGAACTCGAGTCTCTTCATAGTAGTGA
This sequence comes from Viscum album, assembly GCA_963277665.1. Classification (NCBI taxonomy): domain Eukaryota; kingdom Viridiplantae; phylum Streptophyta; class Magnoliopsida; order Santalales; family Viscaceae; genus Viscum; species Viscum album. Next base: position 1,363,690,525 of record OY728166.1, on the reverse strand, counting down.
TGACTGGACCATCTAAGAGAAATCTCATCTGATGTAGCCCTTTTGATTCTTATCAATAGACTAAATCTCACATGAGGCCATTTTGGAGAATTTGGGACCTCGTCATCCAAATCCTTTGAAGAGGATGAATCTCCCTCTAGAGGATAGGAAACACTATTTTTTGAAGTACGAACCTCTCAACCTCATTCTTTATTCTAGGAAGATGGTCCAATACCATGTCAAGGAATAATTCCCACTAACACCACTTCGGTATAGGATAAAATTCTCACATTGGATTACCATGAAGTTAATCCATTGTTCACATCCAATGGAGGTATATTGATTACCTCATAAGGAAACTCCATGGTTGTAAGAACACATAGCACTCAGGCTACCATCAGATTTTTTTCTGATTAGAAACACACTAGAGGGGATACAGTTATTATTTTCAAGCACATGAATTTTAATAAAAAATGTATAGAGAATTTTTCCTCATATAACCTCTCCATCAACACAAGTTTCCAGAACACTATATCTAAAGGAAATCATATATGACCTTAGAGTAGTGATAAATTTCCTTACATTGGTAAACCATCCAATAGGTGGTCCCACATATGGGATGAAGTTGAACTCTATGAACATGATCATCTAAAAACGTATCTCACATGATTTAGGGATAGAGGTGGTATCCAGGAAATATCATAAACAAATGGTTGAAATGGGCTCCCAAGAACCTCAATGCCAGTCAACATAGTGTAGGATCTAAAATGAGAAGCTAACCATCCCCACATTACTTGGAACAGTCCAAAAATTTATAATGGGGACGTCCCCACCTAAACAGAGAGTATCATTTGATATATTTTACTTAGAATAGGGATTCCCAACCCCACATGATTCTTCTCATCCATCATGGAAACCACACCAAGTTTTCCTTACTTTATGTCATTGATGGAATAACAGATAGGTAGTAGGTAAATGCTAAGCCACATGGTTAAAAATCTTATGAGGTGTGTGTTTAAAGGAATTATGGACACTATTTTATATCCCCATTTTTTGTAATCTACCTTCTCTAAAGTTATATAGAATGTATTAGGTGTGATGTTCTTCATTACATTGGGGCACCGAGTTCGACATTCACTGGTGGAACCTTTCCCATATTTCTCTAGGAAAGCCTCCATCCATACATTAGTATTGAAATCCACCTTTGGCTGAGGGTCTACCTTTATAATTATATGAGCTATCATCATTAGCTAACATTAAATACGTGGAATCCATTCAGTATTATCCCAGGTCACATTTGGAAGGATTAACTAAATAAACATATCCCTTGAGATCGGAGCCCTAGAGAACTTATGGTAATCCCACAATCTAATACCAACTTCCCTATGCACCAATTGGAAATAGTGTGTCTATGGACTCCACCTGCTTAACAAGTCTTGAATAAATTCGGAAATCTTATATACATAATTTTTCCCTTCCAAGATGGCCTCATAAACATTAATTTCAGGTAGATCCTTTCTAACCACTATTAAACTTCAGAGCACACAGTATGACCAAATACATACAGGCATAAAAACTCCTCTCCGAAAAAATCCATATCTTTATTCCATCCCATCGGCCGATAAAACTTGGAATAATGAAAGATATATCAGTAATAGTGAAATTTAAACGGGGGGTGTTTGGGACATCATATCCATAACACACTGGTTATGGTTCTTGATCCCAGCTGTGGATGATGTCCTTGAATTCTATATGCACCCCTACTAGAAACATTACTGGTAGTAAAATTTCACTAAAGAAGATAATAGGAGAGAGGATTATAATTCATCAATGATGCTATAAAGACCTACTTTAGGAGACAATTTCCATAAAGTGGCATGTAATTATATACAATAATTTCATGGTGACGTTTATTCAAATTTCTGGTAGATCACAAATGTAGTGTCACAAGCATCGTTGTTGTCTTCTCCTGCAACCTTTACCATCTTTTCAAGGTGCATTTCAACTCATTCATCAGAAACACTAGTATTTTGAGTGGTCATGTAATATAGAAAAATTCCTCATATGGTCATGTTTTTATAAGACTCAATTTCAAAAAAAAATTGTATAAATGGAAAAAAAATTGGTAAAGGCAGAAACATAAACATGTTCTTTTCCCAAGTTCCTCACGCACGGGCCTCACCCAAGTGCCTCACATAGGTCCATTGCTCATGGCCCCCAATAAATTAACTTAACCCAGCATATGAATTACATATCTAGATATATATTATGTCTGTATAAAATATTCCACCAGAAAAAAGCTTAATCAGAGGGTCTTCATGGGAGACTATCATGGATTGAACTGAAAGAATAGATTCTCAAAAGTAAGTTGTGAAAATAAATACACTATTTTATATTTGAAAATCACCCCTTGAACGACATTAATACTCACCCCACATATGAAGACTACTTATGCATAAGACCATCACAACTGACCAGTGTGGATTACCTACATGATCTATCTACCACTCTCATTCCATTAAATTAGGATCAAACACTTTTCTTTCTATTCCATCCAATCCTGCAGTGGGTCTTTTTTATAATATATTTTATCACATGTATGAAAATGGGAAAAGGAAAAATACCTTTGGGAGAATAGATGAAGATAATTATAGAAGGAAAAGGAGTGTGAAAGCCACTGAAGGCCATTCACCCAAATACATCAAATCACTGCCATCACGTAGGGTACCTGCACATCATCTTATGCCTTTAACTTGAATGAGAATCTTGTGAGAGATGGGCTCTTTTCCTTAATTCCTATATTTTCCTATAAATAGGACCCTAATTTTTAAATTTGTATTGATGATATATCATGAAGGCCTCCCAAATATCAGATCATCGTAGTCTTTTGTATAATCCCTCTCAAAATTTCAAAGTATCTTTATAATACCAGAATAAGAGGGGGTTAAAGGGGGTCCAAGAAACTAATTTTCTCACATGTTTTAAAATAAATAATACCTATAAAATACACATGATCACAAAATGGTTAACAAATACTAGTACGATGTCTCCAACCTTAACTAGGGACCTAATCAAACCACATTCAAGAATACATGTGCTGATCTTTGAAGGCTTGATCAATGTCTCTCCCAAGTGTAGTTTCCCAGGTCGTCCATCACCTATGGTATCTCCAGTTCACCAAAGAATTCCAGTGAGAGCTACCCTAAAGAGATAATTTCTTGGCTTTCCAAATCATACCTATTCAAGCCAACATGTTTCTCTATAAACTCAGACCTATGTGAACCACTCATTAGGCCTTATTCAAAACCACCCGGATAAGTTACTATCCTCATTTTTCGTACTTTTATAAAAGAAACCAAATGGAAATCCCCAATGAAACCTCATGACATGTACAAACATGGATATTGTCACACCAGCATGTATATTGTTTGGGTATAAAACCCTATGATTATTGGTTTCTTGTAATTTTCTTGACAGTCGATCAGGGTCTTTGGGGTTCATGTGAGTGTGTATCCCAATGGTTATGAGGAACGCTATCCCAAGGATATTGTTACCCATTTCCCAGTAATAGATACAAGGCTTAAGACCATATACCTCTCTTCTCATCTCTAAGACACAGAGCCTCTACTTCCCGGTGGGGATGGTAAGGATTATGGTAGATTTTTCATTCAAAATGAAATGAGATATTCATCCCTAAGAAGGTTACCATTTTCAGGGAAGCCCTCCTAGAGTAATACCCTTGCCGTTCTGGCTTGAGTTTTTACTCTTTCTTCTCTCTTCCTTCTAGCCAATGGGATAGTGAAGGGATGGTCACCTGATTCCTCTCCTCTGTCTCCTACTTACCTTATATTCCTTTTACATACTATGGACCAATTATAGGGTAATGTGAAGAGAGGGAAGATTCATGCACACTTCCATTTCTACCGTAATCACATCCTCTTCCACCAGTGGAGGTGGAGATGTTTGTCTTATGCTAGATCTTTTTCTTCTTCATCACATTCATGCCTGACTCATCCTAACTCAAGTGGACACAAATGATAACCAAGGTAATTGAATCCACATACATGGAAGCATGTTTTGGAAGTGGATTATTCATTGAATCATCCACTCACCATACTTATAATGTGATTTTATAGGTGTTATTACTCAAGTCCATGTATCCAAATTAGGGAAATTTGGATCATGTCATTTTTTGGATCTTTTGTTTCCTCTTGTTTCTCACACTAAGCATCACTCACGTGGCCTAGGAGTTTACAATGGTAATGGAATCTCAATGATCTCGATACTTATGGAAATAATTCTCAAGAGTTATCCCCAACTGTCACACTATTTGAAAGGTCATCCTCAATGCATAATACCTATGTATTTAACTACGAGACTCTTATTCTTAATACAATCCGGGTAGGTAGGAATCCCACCTAGGGCCCGAGCTCACAGGCATCCATCTCAGTTGTAAACCCAAAAACTAGCCTCAAAATCACCATGATTTGAGACATACCTTATTGTCACTTTTATAGGGTATCATGTTCATGGGTGATGCCCAATTTAATATCCTCAAAGGAACATACCCCCCAATAATAGAAACTAGTGGGCCTCCATAGGCATAGATCCTCACAACAAAACTTCGTAAACATTGATTCCCCACCAAATGGGATGTGTTGGATGCCTCAATTTGGTTCAAAACCAAAAACCCAAATAAGCCATGCCCTCTCTATACCACATTCCGAGTAGGCTCAAATTTAACCTGAGAATCTATATCCATTCCTAGTTTTTCAGGACACTTCGGTGTATGTCCCAAACTAAAAATTAACTAGGAAAATTCCCCATCAATGTCCTTTATAAATTAAATTAAACTATATAGTTAGGTCTGCATCACATGAATTAATTATTATGATGTTCCCTACTAAATGGAACAGAACTCCATGGGTTCTTATTAATTTCACAAGGAAAAGATGGAAACCCATTCATATGTCTAATACAAATATTAATTTAACTCTTGTCTACCTGAATTATGATACACTCCAGAGTTCCCCACTATATTTCTAAAAAACTAGAAGTGTTGTATTAACAACCAAAGAGTCTCAAATCAGTATATAAGGGGATACCATCAATGGTGATCCTTGGATACTTATAGATATCTCCATTAATGAAGAACCTTATATACATACATATGATTCTAAAATACATAAATTCTAATAATTTATTGTTAATTAAATTCCTACTCACATCATACTAGGGAATTAATAATGTATTCATGATCATATCTTAAATATATGAGACAGTCCCCATGTAGGTAATAATTTCCCCCAAAAATGTGTGATAAGCCCGACCATACATCCTTTTGACCAACATGAATTCTTAAGAATCATGGGCCAAACATCCTGATGAGAACCATACTATGGAAAGAATGTCTCTATTGATATAGAACCATTTGTTGTTTTAGGTTCTATGAAAAAACCATTTGAAACAATTCATAAATAATGAATTTTTACCAAACATATATCTGAGGGAAAAAATATTTATATATATACATCAAAGAAATAAATTTCATTAAATCCTTTAATATAATGGTTTATATGAATATAAAATTAAAAACACTATAAGGGAACGTATGATGTCAAAAAATTCCATCACTCACTTTTTTATAAAGAGCATACGATCAAAGGATTATTAGGAGCCTTGTTTGTCTCAATCAAGTTAAATATCAAGAGTTGTGGGGGTGAATTAGTGAAATCTAATTTTATATTATTCACATCCAATACAATTTTCTATAGTTATTAAGAACTCCTCACTCTAAAACAAAGTAGATATAAACTAATGATTCCTCAAAGGAAGGATTTATATGATTTTAATTCCTCCACCCCAAATAAGCTAATTCTATGATCATAAAAATTAAAGTTTATAATTCAAATGAAAATATATCTATTCATATTTTCTTATGTGTTCAGAGATGTAGAATATACCTTCCCATATTAAAATCATAATGAATTTAACTTATATTTATTGATTGTATTTTACTATTTTCAATCATGGTTTAAAATAATTAAATTCTACAGTGTTAATTTTTAAGTTTAATTGTTTATTTTTTAGATGGAAAAATAAAATTGGGAAAATATACAATATTATTATTATTCTATATATTTTTTACAGAGTTCTAGAAAAATAAAGGAGCCACATAATATAATCAATGTTTCAATATTAACATAATTAAATATACAGTAGTGAAATCTATATAAGTAGGAAGAGAGAAAGGTATCAATATTTGAGATAGATGTAATGGGTTTTATAATAACATATGTATATAGTTATAATATCATTAAAATCATATAAATAGATGAATTCAATGTATATATATGGACATCTATATGGTAAATATTGTATAAAGATTCATATATGAGTGGTTGAAATAAGGGTGTCTATTGTTTGATATCTATGTAATGGGATTCCGGTAATGGAGTTTAATCTTTATGAAGTTATATAGTTTCCATTATTGGATTTTTTTTTAAGAATTATATAACAGTGATGTTAAAACATATATTAAAATTTTAAAATATCACATATAGGATGTAATTTAAACTGATTATTGTGAGGAATCAAAAAATTGTAGATCATTGATCAATCTAGGTAAAGATTCATGGTTTATTTTACTTATTTATTTCTATTTAGTTTGAATTTACAACCACTGAAGAATAGTTTCTTAAAATACTTCATGAATATTATTATGATGATTTTGTGTTACAAATATGTTGATATAATTACATTCACCTTATGATATAGTGATTGATGTTCTGGTTTATGGGGTCTGAATATTCAAGAGGGTGTGATTTTTAAGTATGGTTATTTGATTTAGTTCTCCACAAAAAACTATCTCTAAAGAAGATATAAACTAAAGATATATTAAATAAACATGACCATGTATATTCATGGAGTTCACAAAAGAATTATTTTTGAATTAATTTATGATATTTTAATATACAATATTTATCTTGAAATTTTTATTTCAATTTAATTATGTAAAGGATACGTGAAAGGTTATTAAAAATATTTATTGGATGTGTGGTGTATTATTAAATAAGGAATATTCTTATGATCATGGTTATTGTTTTTAGTAATGTTTGAATAAAGAATATTATAGGATCATCATATATTATTCTACCGAGAGATGTCATGAGAATGATGAGCTAGAAATTAAAAAAAAATCCATATTTATTAAATTACATTATTGTAGGTGTTTCTAAATATAATGAAATTACAATGATTGAGAAGGTTATATTTTGTATTATTGTAAATGATTTATAATAAATAATTAATAGAGAAGGAGAAATCTAAATTCTAAATCATAGAGAATTTTAAAAAAACAACTCAGGGGTGTGTCTTTTAGAAATCTATATTATAAATATGATTCTTAAAACATATCTATATCAGATTATATATGATGTGAGTTCTCTGTATTTAAATAGAATCTATTAATGTATGTGGAGATATATACAAAGATATATTTAATAATAAAATTCAATAAAGAGATATTTATCATTCTTTATCGATATCAATATATTTGTAGTGTGATGTGAAATTGTGTAATGAATCATCTAAATGTACTAGTTTGATTTTTTTCATCACCTATATAATATGAATTAAAATATTCTTAATTTTTGGAATCTATGAGTAGGGAGGATGATAAAATATTATAAGGGGTAGAAATTTCACGATGGGAAAATCCTTGTGAAAATTTAATATTCATATCATTTATATTGTTTTCATGTGTGAGAGAGGATATGATTATGTATCAAACAATCACAGGTCATAGAGGGTGAACTAAAAATGGAATGAGATCATAAAAAAAACATTGATATATTCCCTACAACACCCACACAATGTGTATCAAAATGATCCTTGGAACTTAAACATGTACCAAATCATAATCCCTATACAAGATTTAAAAAATTGATGGAAATGAATAACATAAATTCTATAAATAACAAGTTTGTTACTACATTTGATGGAAATATATATCATAATTGTAGGAATAGTATGTTTCCCTATCTATTGTCACATGTCCTAGAAGATGCAGATGTATATTTTTTGGGGGTTTATCCCATTAAAAAGTATTCTCCAATGAATTATGTTTTTTAAAAAAATATTGAGGTTGATGGGAAAGATATGGATTCAATGAATAAGTACTTTTTAGGTAGTATATATAAAAAATAATAGGAAATAATACTACAAATATAATATGGGATAAATTATAAAGAATACATAAAGGTGAAGTGAAAGGTAATGAGTCTAAATTTTAAATTTAGTGAGTCAATTTTATATTCTCTCCAATATTATGAAACTTTAATGTCTAGATTAATAATATAATGGGTTTAAAACATTCTTAAATATTTATAATTACTCTCAAACATTAAAAACATAATCCATATCATGTTGGATTTCTTATTTATGATTTTAATAAGGTATTTGGTTCTTGTTGAACATGTTTTTGTAACCTCAATTATTAAATTCCTTCCCTTAGCAAAACTTTTCTGAAAATTGAATCATGCCTATACATTGATGAATTGTACAAAATCATAGCATATCCACTCATAAAATTTTCTTTTATTAAGTGATATTAGATATCATTATGATTTTATATTTATTGTTTTATTTTACTTTTGGAGAGATTGATGTATCATTGAATATCACCAATAATATTTAATGGGTTTCTTATATTGGGTCACAAATTCTACAGATGGAATTTAATCCAAATAATTGTCATCCAAGAATGGGTACTAAAAATATATTTCTATTCTCGAGTACAAAAAATAAAAATATTTATTTATTAATTTTATAAATCTAGCAACTTTGTCCCTTAAAAAGGGTTCCTCATGTTTTTTATTTTCAAAATTTTCAATATTCATACCAATTACCATCAATGTTTTCAAAAATGTTCTACCAAAAAGTACGTTTTCAACACTCTATAAGAATATGTTCATTTCTCATTGAATTTAATTATTTTAGATTCTACAATATGTGATTCCTTTGTATCACATTGATATCCCACACACAATATAACAACATAAAAAATTAATATCCCTTAATTTGTAAAATTGAGTAGGCTTACTGTAAACTTTTAGAATACATTTGTATTCACACATTTCATGCATCATATTTACTCATGTCCATTCCAAATGAAATAGGATTTGAAGTATCTTTATAATCCACCACACTAATTTTTCTAATAAATAGTTTTCATATTTTTATTATGATAGAATTATAAATATTTTTATGGTGTATTTTTAATTCCATTAAGAAATCCAATTCTCTAAGCATTGACATCAAAATGATCATCTTGATTTGGTTATAAAAATTATTCACAATCCTTATCCATGAGTCCTAATATAATTCTATAGTGAATTTAAATAATTAAAATGATGCTACATTTGATCATTTCCTTGAAATAAATGTTTTTATAAACGTATATTATAAACATTTTCTTCAATTTCAATGAACTATCATGTTTTTAGTATACTTTATAAAGAAAATATGTCAACCCATGAAAAGTGTTTCTCATCATAGATACCATGGTTCCAATATTATCAAGTAAAAAACACTATATTGGTCGATATAAAAATTTCATCAATTTATATATTTAAGAAATTTGACTTAACATGAATTTGTTAAACAATTTAACAACATTGTGTATAAAATAACAAAAAACATTCTTATAGATCCCAATATCACAACTAGGGAGAATGTTTATTAAAAATCATTAACTTCCACCAATGAATAACCATTGAAAATAAGAAAAGCGTTATTTCATGAAATATCTCCATTTTCATTGATCTTATTAATGAACATCCACTTTTATCATATAATTTCCATTCATTCCTTTCAAGAAACAAGTTCCCAATTTTAATTTTTCCAATTTCATATAGCACTTCATTCAAAGAATCAACATGATCATTATGTTCATCTACCTCTCAAAATTGTTGTTGTTCCACCTATTGTATATGTGATGTGTGATTTTATATTCTCACTTTACTTATATAATAAACCGTATCTTTTTTTAAATGATATTTTCATATTCAACCAATTTTGGTAGGGTATGAATTATAAAACATTTTCGACCTGGCTCATTGTTTTTATCACTTGATTAATATTAATATTATTTTACACATTTTAGATCCTTCATATAATCATTTTAATTATTCTTTACTATAAATCTTCAATCTATCTTCTGTAACATTTTTAGTAACTTTTATAAATATCTTACATTTTCAAGAACATTCATTTTTTGAGAATAAAAAAATTTATGAATTTTTTTTTGTAACCTTTTTAACTTCTATGGTCTAGTTAATAAACCATAAAAAATAATTCCTCTTCTATATCAAAAAATTTTCCAAGATCCTTAATGTTTATCTTCACTAATCAAGGACTCACAAAATTGTTATAATAATTCATTGTATTTTTATACATATATAACATATTAACAGGGATAATTTTTTGTTATTTCAATGAAAAATCCATTTTATACATGGAGAGAAATAAAAACATATTCCCTATATAAAAACATATAATTTTTATATTCATCCAGAATATTTATTCTGATTTTCACAAAAATTATGATTTTCTTTTCACCACTCTAATATTTTTAAGAGTTTATTGAGTACATTATTTGTGTTTTATTCTATGTTTTATTAAGATAGAGTTGAAGGGAATTTATTTTCTTCTCTATTATGTTGTGAAATATCAACTTAATTATATAAACATTCATCTATCTTTCAACATCCCTTCTGAAGTATTTAATCACTTATAAAACCAATAATATTTTTTATAACCATTATGTTGATCATCTGAGTGTGGTATTAATTGAATTTCATAAAGTAAAAATCACCTTAAGTTGATTAATATATCATTAACCCATAAATATTAGTGTAAATTATTTCATGCAATGTTGTGGATTCGATTTTAATTTTTATATGATTTCTAAAATCAATATTTCTTTCTCAACATGTTCTAAAAATAAAAAAACATTCCATTTTAGTGGTGGAATGTTTAAAATATAATTTACATTATAAAGTTTCCTCAAGAAAGATTTCCCATATTCTTGAGTCTTTAAGGATATAACTTATTTTCATCCACTACACTTATGTAACATGAGTTACAGGGATATACAATTTGGAAAAGATTTCAGTGAGCCTGTTCACCCTTAGAAATAATATTTTCCTATATAGAAATATTGGTGATATAAGAATATTCCATTATATTATTATTTACTATCATTACAGGTATATAGAAGAAGTATTTGGATTTATTTTGGCCCATCAATATATAAAACATCCTTTGACTTCGGTTTCTGAACTTCAATATCTATAGTTCTTTCCTCTAATTTGTAATGAATATTCCTTTCAAAATGTAATTAATCCACCTACATGTTCTTCAATATTCATCTTGATTCTCATATAACCTTTCATTTGTGAGGAATACCCACTCTCAAGTATTATGTTTTTTTCATTATTCTATCTTTTAGATCTATTTCAATAATAAATTCTCTTTAATAAACATTATTTTCCCATATTTATTTTCTTTCATAGAAAAGAAAAAATTCCGAAGATGGGTTTTTCAACATAATTTAAATAACTGACCTTCTTGGTCGCATATTATGAATTTTTCTTCCAAAAAATTATAATGGTATTGAATTAGAAACATTCTAACAACTTTATTTTTTTCCTTTACTTCTTCTTCAGGCTTAATAAAGTTACTATATTTTCTTCCAAAATTTATCCCCCTTTCTTTGTTATTATTTATAGTATGTTACTTATTTTGAAGATAATTATATGACTCAATCCCATAAAAATATCCACTAAATCATGGGATTTTATATTTTAGAATATTTCCTTATATAATATTTGTTGTGGTTTAACTAAATTTTCAACACCGACATTCCATAATAGTGTGAAGCCTATTCATTATGATTGTCTCACCATCTAATGACGTGATGTGTTTTTCACATCCCTTCACTTCACATGTTTATCCAAAAAATTTCCAACTCCTACATGTTAGTAAAATCATATGAACTTTTTTATTATGTGGGTGTAGATTCCACCTAATTCAGGGATTGTGTTTTCTTAAGAACGTGATATTTTTCACCATTTAACATAAAATATCTTCTAAAATATTCATAAATAAACATTAAGGTACTTATTTCCTAAAAAAATAAATATTGATTTTTACAAATATTATATTCCTTAACAGCGACAATATAATTAATATATTTCACCATATATTCATATTCTTATACATTCCGCTCAATGTTCTTAATAACTTAAATGTAAATATATTCACTTTTAAGTAAATAATTTATTAATAATATATACATTTTACTTTTATTATTCAAAATTAATATCTCTTTAGTGAATTTGTACTTTTGATCGAGGCATTCTTCATTGTTTAATATCAATTGATATTATCTGTAGACTTCTTCACCTAACTCTTCTTCTTCATTGTTTGATGTAGAATCCTTATTTCCATCATTCATAATGAAGGATCTATAGATCTAATATGTTTCGTTTATTAATTAACCATATTTATAACAGTCATACATAACTGTCTTACTCAATATACTTATTTTGTTTCAAGTGATCCTCTTTTCAATCTATTGGAGTATATATCTTCTTTAGATGTTTATTTCAAATTCATCCACTAAGTATTTTCTATAGAATCATCTTGATATTCTCAAAAAGTATTCTTTCTAAAATTATTTTGAAAATGCATAACTACTCTACACATGAATCATTAATGTGGGATTTTTCCAAATTTACATAAAAATATTTTTATTTTTAGTAGTAAGAGACACTGTCTTTTCATTAATTTTAACATCTTCCTTTTCATTAAAATCATTGAGGTCAAAAACCTCATAATCTTTGATTTTTAGACTTCTCATAAAATCAAAATCCATACTATTCTTGATCTTATTTTCAAATGTTAGAGCTTTTCACATATCGTATAAAAATAAATGGTTCACTAAATCATAGAGAGTAAAATCATCATTATCTTATAAAGATGAAACATTAGATTAAAACCTATCAGGGATGTTTTTCATGAGTTTATTACCAATGGTAGATTCTTCCAAGTCTACTCACCGATAAGTTCATCATCTACCATTTTTATTTCATAAAATATGTTACACTATAATTTTATATTTCATTCTTGTAACTTTATATTTTCATTTGATATACATTAACCATTTTAACATGTTTAAAAATATATCTTCAGACCCATCGCCTTTATGAAAAACAATTTACAAGCACATTTGAATAGAAATATAATCTTTACCATCTATCATAATATTTATTTTTTCAGAAGACATCATAGAAGGATTTTTTAATGGGTGGATAACTAAATTTAACTACATCAATTACCAATAGGCCAAGATATAAAAGATAGGATATGAGTTTTTTTCATTGCATGATAATTTATTCCATAAAATGTTGGAGTGACTCTAATGTTAACTGAATTGAAATTTTTTAAGCTATGGATATGAAAGGGTAACCACATATGATAAAAATCGAAGTTCCTTACGATTGTGAGAACTAATATAAATGGGGGTTGAATCAACGACTATATTTTACAATTTAATTTTTTTTAAATTAATCTATAAAATATGTTTTATTTTTATTCATTATCATTCTTGATTAAAAATCCTCAAAATCATGCAATGACAAGAAACTTAATAAATCAATAAAATATATACATTGTGTTCCCCTCGTGTGGGTAAAAAATAAAATTTCTATGGATATTATTATCCTTCCTTTGGAATTAAAATTAACAAAAAAGTGAATACAATGGACCATCTAATATTAGATTCATTAAATCTCTTTATATGAAAGTTTATACTAAGTATCATTTATTAAAATGTTTTTCTTATTAGCAGATCTTGTAAAAAAATGTGAATATTTGTAAACATATCTCAATAATATCATCATAAAATTGTCTACCTGAATTCTTTCATAAAAGAACATTCAATTAAGGGTGACCTTCCTTTTCTTGATATTCTCCATTTGGTGTGCCTCACTATTTGAAAAAATATGTTATGTGTTCAATACATTTGACAATCTCAAAGTGAATCGGTAGTATTTTGGTAGCTCTATCTGATAAGAACTCTATTCTCTATCAATAATTTGTTGACAGATGACACTAGAATATATCAATGTTCAAAATATCTATCGAATAATATTAATTAGAACCATTTATAGGTAACTATTATAACTATAATTATTTCAATTTTAATTCAAAATCAACTATATATTAACCAAGTTAGAAAGACATAAAACTAGAAAACCATCAACATGATAACTTTTTTTATGGGTGAATAGTGTATGCATGGGTTCTTCTTGAGAAAACCTTTATAGGTATGAATGAAATGGAACAGGTGAGAACTTAATTCTATTTTACAACTTACTGAAATATCTATTATCAATAATCCTTATCATTTAAAATTTATATGATGATTCTCAATAATTTTGGAGTCTTCTTGAATCTTCATAAAGTCTCGTGAATCTAAAATCTTTCATTAATCTTTTTAAACCTCAATCATTGGGGAACATTAATCACAGTGAGATAAAAAAATTAGTAGTAAACAAAACATCAATGTTTATGGACTTTGCCATTTATTGCCTAAATATCCTAAAAACTCAATCCATTAATTGTTTTTATGACAACATTATTAAGAATATTTATTCAATCTCGTCCCTTTCTGAATTTTTTATAATCCCCATCGACTGATTACATTATTATGATCAATTATAATCACTCGTACTGATGCATTATACTTCATTATAAAAAATCAAAATTGAAGAAACATGACTAAGTATGATACATCATCAATGAATCATATATCAAATGACATCAATATAGTTTGTCTGATGTATATCTATTTGATGGATGGTCGTCTCGTGGATCATCATCTGAGGTCGTTTCTCAAAAATTTCTCTTTATGAATTTTCAATTCTGAATATCATATATATAGTAAAAAACATTATTCCTAAACAATATACAAACTATTTATTAAAAAATATAAGTATCTATTTACCGGTAATCATAAGTTTTTTTATTTCCAAATATTATAAAAATATGTAATGAATTTTGTCAAAAAATATATTGATCTTATTTTATTGAATTCAAAATAATATTTATCCACCTTTTTGTCAGTAAAATTTAATTCAAGGTTAGTTTTTATTTATTTCATAAAGGTACAATTGGTTTTTCATTATATGAATAAATATTAGATGCAACAATATGTTTAGGTGACATACATTTTCAGTCATCTTATAAAAACATAAATTGGAAACAGCCACCATTATCAATCATGTAACACATATTCACCTTTTTACTACCACTAGAACATAAATATATTAAATCTAGGGACCTTATTCCACTTTTTTTAGATGTATAAAAAATCACTTCTATGGTCTAATTTATTTTCCTTATCTAACTCTTGAGTCTGGTATCCCATTTTTGGTATCCATAGCCATGTTCTATATGGTATAAATTTGTACATATCTCTCCATGTACAATCATGTATACACTCCTTCATTGATCAGGAGTTTCTTCATTTTTCTATGAATCGTGAGAACATCGTAGAGTCACCTGACATAAGGAACATTTTAAAATATTGTTAAGGAAACTTCATTAAGTTCCACTGGTTCATTATAAAAAAACACTTAGTATTTATTGTATATATTTCTCACCTATTTAACAAAATAATTGATAATATAATATATTTTCAACAAATACATAATATGTTAAAATACATCCCTAATGTTCATCACATATTAGGTAGGTTATTTAACGGAAAAAATATCAATTTTTTTGGTACAATCATTATTAGTAAGACCAATTTGTTATTATATATACAAAAATAGTAGAACATGATAACACATAGTATAAAAAATTATTATTAGGTTGTTTATACCCATGAATCAGTATTGGTTTTCTGCATATAGGTAAATATTACACATGTGAGAATTTATTGAAACTATCTATTTATGATATCGTGATTTAACAAGAGTGTTATATATCTATCAATAAATTATATACCGCACTTAAATTCCTACAATATAGACATCTGTATTTATTTTATACAATAAATATTGTCCAATTACGTTAATAAATAAAAATATTTTTAAACCGAAATTTGACATGTATATATCATCCATAAATATTTGTTAAGAGTTTTGTTGATTTAATTACATATAAAACAACAAATTTATCCATCTCCTATCACATTGGAATATATAAGGGATCCCCCACTAATCTATGTACATAGTTAAAAAAAAGGGGATGAAAATAATGACACAACTCTTTATCAATTGTGGATAGAATCATTATGAATGGGGGAGTGTGAAATACTTGTTAGAATATGATGTTATTATTCATGGAAAACATGGGAGATTGGTAAATGTGAGAAATGTATATATGGATTTCGTTAGAGTTTATATATGTCTGCTATGAATAATTACTTTTCACCAAGGGTTTTAATTCCCTCTAAAAAATTAACATATATAGTAGTGTGTTGAAAGGAAACTCTTATTAGATAATAGTTATGATTTTATGATTACCATTAGATTGTTGAATTATTAATATAGGTGAGTTAATAATGGTGTTTTAACATATTTCATTCCATAATTCAAAGGGGGGGTTAAAGTTACCTTGGATTTGGTGATGGTTTATATTTGTTTTCAGTCATGGTATAGAATCATTAAATTCGGTTGAGAGGATTTTTAAGTAGTTTTGTATGATTTTGAAAGGATAAAATAGGGATGTGAATGAATTGAACATGATTCTATGAAATTAGAAAGGGATATACGTAGTTCTATTAAAGGGGATCCTCATTAGAAGTTTCACATATAAAAATATGTAGGATATTAATCTACATATATATGTGGAATAATAACAATGGATCCTTATTTGAGCTTGAATAATAACTTAAATAATCCTAAAATAAAAAAATTAAATATTATATATTTATAAAATTCCAATTCCAATTATTTTTAAGATTTTTAAATATTGCATGTTTGGAGAAGAATTAAGAACAACCACACTATTTTTAAATTAGTTAAAATGATCATGATTTTGAACAAACGATATTAAAAGTAGTAAATAAATTACTTATATAGATGTATAGAATAATAGTAAATGTTTTTTATAATTTCTTACATTTAGCGTGTTCTAAAATTGTTTATTAATATAATTTGTTTATACATCAGATTCAAAACCATTAGCATGAGTCATAAAATATGGAAAGAGTTTCATTCCCTAAAATATAATATCTTGATACATTTTTCATATTTTGAAACATGGTATCAAAATTATAGTTGATTATTAAAGAAGGAAATTATTTTAAAATATTCATTTTATTACTGGACTTTGATGATCGATATCATGTTCCCTATTTATATATAATCTTTTAAAATGGTACAAGATTTATAAGAATTTTGGTTTATTCATATTGTTGAGTTATAATTATTCTTCTTGTAGATCATTCTTACAAACATGGTTTCTTATGCCGAAATATTTAATTTCATTTAACATTCTCTTCCTATAATGGGATAATGACTTCTAAATCCAAATATTTTACAGTAATTAGTCTCTTACACCAAAAATTATATCTTTGATAAGAAAAAATAAAATCTTAATTAGTGATAGTCTCCCCTTCTTGTCCATATTTTACATTACCCATAATTTTCTCCATTATAATTGGAATCATATTTATTTTTCATATCATATGAACTCTATATTCAACATCAAATCTTTTATTTGTGTTTATTTTTTGAAAGTATTTTTTAAATAATTTCATTTCACCTTTTTAAAATTAACTATTGAATATAACATCAGACATTTTATTTTATGATTTTGTTATAAATGTTTCTTAAAATCAATATTTAAGTTTTTATCTTCCTAATCAAAACATCGTTACACTATGGTTATATATTTATAATAATTAATCTCTCTATATCTTTAGGTTAATCAATGAAATTATTTTTCTGCTTGTTTAATTAAATATTTATATATTTTTTTCAAATATGTGAATGGTATATTTATTTACAAATAAATTTTCATCATTATTCAAAAAAAATAGTTAAAAAATATAATGAACAACTCTATAATTTATATTATATTCTCTTATCATACATTGTAATGACTACTTGTTAATGTTTTGTGATACTTTAGTGGTCATCTTAGTAATATGACAGGTTTTCATTTATAGTAATTTAATGCATTGGGTAATGAATTTATATCTAGAGATTATATGTTAATGATACATTGAAAACATTAAATTGTAGTTATTTACGATCACCTCATTGAAAACATTTATAATATGAAGGGTTAAACATTTTAGAGAATTAATGCATTGTCAAACAAATTAATCTCTAGAGATGGCATGTTTTTGATACCTTGGAATCATTCCTTAGTAATGTATTACGACTCCTTTGTGAAAAAAACTAAGTAATGTTGATAAAACACTATTTTATTGAATATTTTATTGATAATAAATGATATAATTTCCTCACATTGTGTTAAATATGTTTATTTATAAAATATTTGGGATTTGATCATTCATTTGAAAATTTGGTGAAAATTCCAGTTTTACCCTTAATAGTGCACTGTATTATTTCGAAGATAAATATTTTTATATTTATTATTTGAATTTGAAATTTTGTAACAGTGTTCCTAACTTAATTATCTACAACTTTTATTCAGGACACTAAAGCTAAAGAGTTAATTTGGTTGTTGAAATTGGGCCATGAAGTCAAAGTTGGGCTGGGCTCGCCAGAATGGAGAAGGTTCTGTATTTGGGCCATATCCTCTACATACGGGCTTGGATTGAGCCCAAATTTTGAGGAAAGCTCGGGGACATGATGTGTCACAAATCATCCTTCTGGAAGGCCGGTCAATTCACGCGTTTTGGAGGTCAAATGGGCGGTGCAAGTTTCATTAAAATATTTGGCCGAGATTTTGCATTCACACTTGAAACTACTTTAAACCTAGCCTCCCCTCCACTCTATAAATTAGTGATTTTCTCATTTGGAGAGGCTGGTTCGTGCATTGGGAGATTGGAGGCAGAGAAGAATTGGTTTCAACCAAATTCTCCAACCATTGTAAGAGAGGTAGCTCTTGAAGCAAGGATCCTCT
The DNA here is from genome assembly GCA_963277665.1 of Viscum album. NCBI lineage: Eukaryota > Viridiplantae > Streptophyta > Magnoliopsida > Santalales > Viscaceae > Viscum > Viscum album. Next base: position 1,363,671,370 of record OY728166.1, on the reverse strand, counting down.
CATCGAAGCCTCCTTCTCTCCTTCATGTTGTAATTGTTTTGTTTGTGTAATAAACTTCTTTGTTCTTCTTTTATTTCTTCTCTTTTCCTCTGTTTTATTTAAATTTATTCTTCTCTTAATCTTACTCTTGGGGCTGGAATTCTTGAGTAGAAGCGATATTGGGTTATACCCATTATAAACCTTTGCACATGCAAAACGCTTCTACGATGATTACGCCACCCATGGAAGAGTAGTCTTTTAGTAATCGATCTATCTTCTACCCTCTTCATTTAATTATTTTGAATAAATGAGCTACTGTAATTCACTTAATATGATCCATGAATTGTGTTTTTAAATTGTAGAAACTAAGCAAGCAATTGAACAATTAACACAAAAACACGCGAGGTCGGGATTTTGTGTAAATTGTGAGAGCGCGATCTTAATCGGTAATACAAGACCACACGGGATAAATTTGTAGAGTTCAAATATAATCCCTAAACACAATTCATCCTCAATTCCAGAATGGATATGTGCCTTAATTTACCACTGATCATAAGCTAATCTTAGAACATCAATCAAAGCAGGGTGCTGCGATTGCACGTTCCAAAGTTAGCCTAGGTTTAAATTCACATCATCTTTGTGGTAAAGTTAATTCTCGTAGGGTTAGGGATTTAACAAATTAAGGGATCATAATTAAGTGAATGTTAATTTAAATGATAATGATTAATAATAAAGTGAATAGGTAGAGTTAGATCGATTACGCTTTTTAAATAGATTTCTAAAAAAAACATCTTCTTGTTGTGTCATTTAAATTGAAATTCATTTCAAAACTAAAAACAAAAAAAAATTATGCAATCTTCTTCCAGCAAACTTCTTCTAGATTCATAAACTATAAACAACCCCCATCCTTTTCTAGTAGTGTTTCTATTCTCTTTTATTTAATTTTTAGAATACCTCTAATAAGATGTTTTAATTCACTTCCTCCTTTGAGAGACGACCTTGGTTAGCCCCCTATGCTACACCAAGTAAACTAAACATTAGCTTCATAGAGTGTTGTGCTTGGAGTTTTATCCAACGTAACTCACTTTTGAAGTTCTTTTGAGAGCGCGTGCGACAACGCTCTTTCAAATTGGCGCCGTTTCCGGGGAGGCAAGTAATTATTTCAACCAACTAGAGGTATTTATTTTATTTTACATTTTATTATTTTCCTCTCTTCTTTCTTCCTTCTTTACCCAATCTGATTTTTCATCCTCTTCTTTTATTTTCTCCTACTTCTTTGTGGACCATCAACTAAAACTTCTCATTTTTATTTTACTATGGTCCACCTTCTTTCTTTTCATTTTTATTTGATCTATGACACGAACTAATCCCGAAGATCTCTTAGATCTTGACCCTGAGATTGAACGTAGCCTTAGGGCACGAATCAGACATTCTCAGTCTACGGGAAGTTTCAACATTCAACCAGTTGGAGAATTACTCCAATATCAGAACATTGAAATTGGAAGCAATTCAAATTCAAACATAAAAGAGGAAACAATGGCTGATAATAATGGAAATGAACTTAATAGAACCATTCGAGAATTGGCTGCACCTGATATTAACTATCAACCAAATTGTATTGCATACCCAAATCTCGAATCGGACTTTGAACTAAAATCAGGGTTAATTCACTTACTTCCAAAGTTTCATGGCCTCTCTGGTGAGGATCCGAATAAACATTTGAAAGAATTTAATGTGGTTTGCTCAACCCTAAAACCTAGAAATGTCTCTGAAGATCAAATCAAACTAAGAGCATTCCCATTCTCACTTGATGGAGCTGCAAAAGATTGGATGTATTATTTACAACCCGAAGATGTAACTTGTTGGAACGATTTGAAACGTCTTTTCTTGCAGAGATTTTTTCCAGCATCAAGGACCACATCCATTCGAAAGGAGATATCGGGATCAAGCAAGCCCAAGGGGAGTCAATGTATGAGTACTGGGAGAGATTCAAGAAGTTGTGTGCAAGCTGTCCGCATCACCAAATCAGTGAGCAATTACTCATCCAGTACTTCTATGAAGGACTCACACCCATGGAGAGGAGCATGGTGGATGCTGCAGCTGGAGGAGCATTGGTGGACAAGACACCAGTAGCTGCACGAGCATTGATCGACAAGATGGCCCAAAACTCCCAACAATTTGGTGATAGAGGTACACCACATGTTCGAGGAGTACATCAAGTAAGTCCTTCTTCTCTTGAAAGTCATTTGATTGATACTAAGTTAGAAGAATTGACAACTATGGTGAGGCAGATTGCATTGGCACAAAAGACATCTCTACCCCCTCCTTCAAGGCCTTGTGGTATTTGCACTGAGACAAGCCACCCGACTGACTGTTGCCCACAACTCCAAGAAACAGAAGATTGTGCAGCAGTGTTCCCTGGGAGACCATTTCAGCAGCAACAACAACAACCATATCCCCAAAAGAAGTTTGATCCAACCTACAACCAAGGGTGGAAAGATCTAGCGGACATGAGGTATGGCTCTGGACAACAACAAAGGCCCCCTTTTCAACCAAACTTCCAGCAGCCTCCGCCTTACCAGCAGGGTTTCCAACAACCCCAAAGGAGATTTGAAGCTCAAACATCAACAAGTCAGCAACAAGGGAATATCCAACACAAGGTAGACTCTAACACTGATGATCTTTTGAAACAAATTGTTCTTAATCAACAGAATGAGCTGAAGAGTCAAGGTTCGGAGCTGAGAGAGTTGAAGACTCAAATGAGCCAGATTGCCACCGCCCTCCATGAACTTGTAAGTAAGAATTCTGGAAATCTACCTTCCCAACCCACTCCAAATCCAAAGGGGAATGTTAGTGCCATCACATTGAGAAGTGGGAAGCAAATGAACGATACATCTACACCTACCATTCCACCGGGATTCACCTCAACTTCAGAGAAGCCGCATTCCATACCAACTGATGAACAATCCAAGGAGAAAGATAAAGGTAAGAAAAAGATTGATGATGTTCCTCCTAAACCACTTCCTTTTCCAAACAGGGTTGTTCAAACCAAGAAGATGTCTGAAGAAGCAATGCAAAAGGAGGTTTTGGACACATTCAAGCGTGTGGAGATCAACATTCCTCTACTCGAAGCCATTAAGCAAATCCCAAGGTATGCCAAATTCTTAAAAGAACTTTGTACCAATCGAAGAGGGCTCAAGGGAAATGAGAGGATCAACCTTGGAAGGAATGTCTCAGCACTCATTACACCAACTCTAGCAATGCCAACAAAGTGCAAGGATCCCGGGACATTCACCATCCCATGCACCATAGGGGAGTTTCACTTCTCTGATGCTCTTTGTGATTTAGGAGCTTCAATAAATGTGATGCCTCACTCTGTTTTCTCTTCATTGCAGATTGGTGAGCTCAAGCCTACAAGGGTAGTGGTGCAGCTAGCGAATAGAGCTACAGCATATCCGGCTGGTGTCCTTGAAGATGTGTTGGTAAAGGTAAAGGACATGATCTTCCCTGCTGATTTCTATGTACTAAACATGGAAGATGACCAGGTAAGTTCTCATGCCCCTATCATTCTTGGTAGACCCTTCCTCAAAACTGCTAAGACCATTATCAATGTTCATGAGGGTACTCTTTCCATGGAATTCGGGGATGAAATCGTGAGGTTTAAAATCCTGGATTCTATGAAGTACCCACCAGAGGAACACTCAGCATTCTTTCTCTCTCATTCTGAGTCTCCATGTGATAGTCCCTCTATTTTTGATTCCCAATCTCTTGGGGACTATTCACTTCTTAATGAAATAATGAGTATTGGGTCCAACTTGATGTCTCATTCTACTTCATCCCCTTTAATTCATGATCTTTCTGATCTTGGGATTGGTTCATTTGTCCAATCATATTCGAATTCTGAGCATGTATACTCTGATTATGATATGGCTGCTAATTTTTCTGATGGATTTGATGCATTGTTCTCTCATTCAGATGATATGTATGATTGTGCACAGATGTCTACGCCACTCATGCTTCCATCCATTCAGCAGCCACCATCACTGGAACTAAAGCCATTGCCACCAAATCTCAAATACTCATACTTGTTAAGTGGTGAAAAATTACCTGTTATCATTGCTAACAATCTCTCTTTGGAACATGAAGAAAAACTTTTGAATCTTTTGAGGGAGAACATCAGGGCAATCGGGTGGACCTTGGCTGACATATCAGGTATTAGCCCCTCCATTTGCATGCATAGGATTCTTTTGGAAGATGGAGCTAAACCGGTGAGGCAACCACAAAGGAGACTCAATCCAACCCTTCTGGAGGTTGTTAAAAAAGAGGTTGAAAAATTGCTCGAGGCAGGTATAATCTATCCCATTTCAGATTCTCAGTGGGTAAGTCCTATTCAGGTTGTGCCTAAGAAAAGTGGTGTTACTGTTGTTAAAAATGAGAAAGATGAGTTAGTTCCAATGAGGGTACAAAACAGTTGGCGCGTGTGTATTGATTATAGGAAACTAAATCATTCCACTCGCAAAGATCATTTCCCCCTCCCATTTATTGATCAGATGCTTGAGAGACTAGCTGGGAAGACACACTATTGTTTCTTGGATGGATTTTCTGGATATTTTCAGGTTCCTATAGCTCCGGAGGATCAGGAGAAGACTACATTCACCTGTCCCTTTGGGACATTTGCCTATCGGAGGATGCCATTTGGACTTTGCAATGCCCTAGGTACCTTCCAGAGATGCATGGTGAGTATTTTTTCTGATTTTATTGAGACCTGCATGGAGGTATTTATGGATGATTTTACAGTGTATGGATCTTCATTTGATGAATGTCTAAGTAGTTTGGAAAATGTGTTGAATCGTTGTATTGAGAAGAATCTAGTCCTGAACTTTGAAAAGTGTCATTTCATGGTAGAGCATGGCATTGTCTTAGGGCATGTAGTGTCAAAACATGGGATAGAGGTTGATAGATCTAAGGTAGACATCATTTCATCCTTACCCTACCCTTCATGTGTGCGTGATGTTCGATCATTCCTTGGACATGCTGGATTTTATCGACGCTTCATCAGAGATTTCAGTAAGATCGCTCTACCCTTATCTCGATTGCTTCAAAAAGATATTGACTTCAATTTTGATGATTCATGCAGGGTATCATTTGATGAGCTAAAGAAGTGTCTGACCACTCCACCGATCATACAGCCCCCACGGTGGGAGATTCCTTTTGAGCTTATGTGTGACGCCTCCAACTTCGCGGTTGGAGCTGTCTTATCTCAGAGGGTGGAGGGACGTTCACATGTGATCGCCTATGCATCGAGGACACTAGATTCAGCCCAATCAAACTACACCACAATAGAAAAGGAGTTTCTTGCTGTTATATTTGCTTTAGATAAATTTCGTTCATATTTATTGGGCTCTAAAGTAGTTGTTTTTTCTGACCATGCAGCTTTGAGGTACCTCCTAAAGAAGCCAGATGCAAAGCCACGACTTATCCGTTGGATGCTACTTCTTCAAGAGTTTGACCTTGAGATAAAGGACAAGAAGGGGTCAGAGAATTTGGTGGCAGACCACATGAGTAGGCTTACTCACACACTAGAGGGTGACACCTTGGACCAGGTACCACTTCGGGACACTTTCCCCGATGAGCATCTCTATACCATCTCAGGTAAGCATCCTTGGTATGCTGATTTAGTTAATTACATTGTTGGCTCTGAAATCCCAGTAAATTTGAAGAAGCATCAAGTCCAAAAATTAAAAAGTGAGTCTAGGTATTATGTGTGGGATGATCCATACCTCTGGCGCATGTGTAGTGACCAAGTCATTAGGAGGTGTGTTCCCGATCATGAGTTTGAGTCTGTTTTGCATTTCTGTCATACACTTGCTTGTGGTGGACACTTTGGACCCCAACGGACAGCTAGGAAGGTTTTAGACTCAGGATTATATTGGCCTAGTTTATTCCATGATTCCCATGTATTTTGTAAGTCATGCTCTCGTTGCCAACACACTGGAAACATTTCAAGAAGACACGAGATGCCCCAACAACCCATTTTATTCTGTGAGATTTTTGACGTTTGGGGAATTGATTTTATGGGACCTTTTCCTAGTTCATTTGGTTTCTTGTATATCCTTGTTGCTGTCGATTATGTGAGTAAATGGGTGGAGGCCAAGGCCACCAGGACTGACGATTCTCATGTTGTTGTGGATTTTGTCAAAGCCCAGATTTTTTGCAGGTTTGGAGTACCAAAGGCCATCATCAGTGACCAAGGGACACACTTTTGCAATAGGAATTTTTCTTCCCTCCTTCAGAAGTATGGGGTGACACACAAAACATCAACACCATACCACCCCCAAACAAATGGCCAGGCTGAGGTTTCAAATCGTGAGTTGAAACAAATCTTGGAGAAAACCGTGCAGCCAAATAGGAAGGATTGGAGCAAGCGCTTGGATGATGCATTGTGGGCTTATAGGACAGCATACAAGACCCCCATTGGTATGTCCCCATTTCGGATTGTTTTTGGGAAAGCGTGTCATCTCCCCGTGGAAGTCGAGCATCGGGCATATTGGGCTATAAAGAAATGTAACATGGATTTGGCCCAAGCTGGAATTCAAAGGAAGTTGCAAATTCAAGAGCTTGAGGAGATTCGCCTGTCATCATATGAGAACTCAAGGCTCTACAAGGAAAGATCAAAAGCAGCTCATGACAAAATGATCCAACAAAGGGAGTTTCATATTGGAGAGAAAGTCCTTCTCTATAGTTCACGACTGAAGTTGATGCCTGGTAAGTTGCGTTCCAGATGGTTAGGTCCTTATATTGTGTCTAATGTTTTTCCTTATGGTGCAGTGGAGATCACACAAGAGGACACTGGAAGGAGCTTTACAGTCAATGGGCAACGTTTGAAGAGATACATTGAGGGACATCCTACTGATGCAGTGGATTTTATCACACTGCATGACCCCATCATCACTTGATCACATCAGGCTGTTCCTAACCCTTTCACTTTTATATTATTTGTCCTATTTAAAAATTCTGCATTTCATGTGCATATATCATCTCACGGGTTCACATTGAGGACAATGCAATATTTTAAGTGTGGGGGAGGGAACCTTTTAGTTTAGTAATTTCAATTGTTTTCCTGTTAAAAAAAAAACCAAAAAACAAAAATTGTGTGTTTTTCAAAATTTGGGTGTTTATTTTACAATTTTCTGTGTGTTTTTGAAACTTTTGAGCTGAAATGATTCTCATCACCATTTTTAAATCCATATCAATAAGTGAAACAATTTACCCCTTGAAACTAAGCTTAAATGAATGCTGAAATGACTTTGTTTCAAGTTCAAATATTTAGTAATTTCATGCAAAGTACGCTGAATTTTGAATCCCATGCCAATCTCACTGTCTTTATATTTGAAATCACTTTCCTGTGAGGCTTCTAAACCATTATTTTCATATTCTTTACATTCACCTCACTTCTTGAGAGAGCCAAACCATACTTGATTTAACCAGAATTTGATCTATTCCTGTCAAAACTTGAGGGTTTGAGGTACTTGTGTTTAAATGATTGAGGCATTTGTTTGGTATTAAAACCCCTATTTCACATAATCCTTTTTTATAATGGCCTACCTTGAATATTTAACCCTTGTAGCCCTTAGAAGCCATGCACAGCCTGTTAGGTTAAGCCACATTACAAGCCAATTTTCCCTATCCAACCAACTCTTGAAGTGAAATTGCATAATCTAGTTGAGCTTAAGTGTGGGGGAAGCTGTCTTGTGTTGTGACACCACATTATGTGATACCTTGGGTGGAAAATTAAATTCTGAAGAGATGTGTTTGCTGCTAAAGAAAGTCATTATATTGAAAGCTGTGCCTTTTCTGGAGCTTCTAATTGAGGTGGAAAGCTGTGCCCATCTGGAGCTTTCAAGAAAATCATGTTTTAGAAGATTGACATTTTTTTATGCTGAAATGATGAATGGTGTAAACCTTTCATGACTTTTCATGATGATGGAGCTGAATTGATACTATGGGGATTGAAGAGAAGACCATATTTAAGTGAAAATTAGATTAATGCAATTTTGCTTTAAAAGAGTCAAGCCCTCCTCATTCAGCCTCAGAGTTTTTCACATCTTAATCCTACCAACCGAAAGCCACAGAACAACCCTGAAAAGTCCTCATGATAAACATATGTCCTTGACTCACATCGGGTAGCGATGTAGGAATATATCAAGCCTATGGTGACCCTTGTATGAGTTTGGATGAGAAAGACATTGCAAAAAAATAGATATTTGAGTGATGAGAGAAAATTCAAGCGAGGTAAGTGTTTTGTGCATGGGTGGATAAATGAAGTGGAAATATATTGAATGATATAAATGGAGAACCTGAAATAAGGTTTTTTATGAGGCATGATATCTTTTTATTCTTGGTGTGAAATTGATTGATCTTAAAGATATGTGTTTTAAAATTGGTTTTGATTTGATATTGATGTTTACTTGATATGTGGTTTTGCCCAGGTGTGCAAAAGGGTAAGTGTGGGGGAGTTGATAAAACACTATTTTATTGAATATTTTATTGATAATAAATGATATAATTTCCTCACATTGTGTTAAATATGTTTATTTATAAAATATTTGGGATTTGATCATTCATTTGAAAATTTGGTGAAAATTCCAGTTTTACCCTTAATAGTGCACTGTATTATTTCGAAGATAAATATTTTTATATTTATTATTTGAATTTGAAATTTTGTAACAGTGTTCCTAACTTAATTATCTACAACTTTTATTCAGGACACTAAAGCTAAAGAGTTAATTTGGTTGTTGAAATTGGGCCATGAAGTCAAAGTTGGGCTGGGCTCGCCAGAATGGAGAAGGTTCTGTATTTGGGCCATATCCTCTACATACGGGCTTGGATTGAGCCCAAATTTTGAGGAAAGCTCGGGGACATGATTTGGCACAAATCAACCTTCTGGAAGGCCGGTCAATTCACGCGTTTTGGAGGTCAAATGGGCGGTGCAAGTTTCATTAAAATATTTGGCCGAGATTTTGCATTCACACTTGAAACTACTTTAAACCTAGCCTCCCCTCCACTCTATAAATTAGTGATTTTCTCATTTGGAGAGGCTGGTTCGTGCATTGGGAGATTGGAGGCAGAGGAGAATTGGTTTCAACCAAATTCTCCAACCATTGTAAGAGAGGTAGCTCTTGAAGCAAGGATCCTCTCATCGAAGCCTCCTTCTCTCCTTCATGTTGTAATTGTTTTGTTTGTGTAATAAACTTCTTTGTTCTTCTTTTATTTCTTCTCTTTTCCTCTGTTTTATTTAAATTTATTCTTCTCTTAATCTTCCTCTTGGGGCTGGAATTCTTGAGTAGAAGCGATATTGGGTTATACCCATTATAAACCTTTGCACATGCAAAACGCTTCTACGATGATTACGCCACCCATGGAAGAGTAGTCTTTTAGTAATCGATCTATCTTCTACCCTCTTCATTTAATTATTTTGAATAAATGAGCTACTGTAATTCACTTAATATGATCCATGAATTGTGTTTTTAAATTGTAGAAACTAAGCAAGCAATTGAACAATTAACACAAAAACACGCGAGGTCGGGATTTTGTGTAAATTGTGAGAGCGCGATCTTAATCGGTAATACAAGACCACACGGGATAAATTTGTAGAGTTCAAATATAATCCCTAAACACAATTCATCCTCAATTCCAGAATGGATATGTGCCTTAATTTACCACTGATCATAAGCTAATCTTAGAACATCAATCAAAGCAGGGTGCTGCGATTGCACGTTCCAAAGTTAGCCTAGGTTTAAATTCACATCATCTTTGTGGTAAAGTTAATTCTCGTAGGGTTTGGGATTTAACAAATTAAGGGATCATAATTAAGTGAATGTTAATTTAAATGATAATGATTAATAATAAAGTGAAGAGGTAGAGTTAGATCGATTACGCTTTTTAAATAGATTTCTAAAAAAAAACATCTTCTTGTTGTGTCATTTAAATTGAAATTCATTTCAAAACTAAAAACAAAAAAAAATTATGCAATCTTCTTCCAGCAAACTTCTTCTAGATTCATAAACTATAAACAACCCCCATCCTTTTCTAGTAGTGTTTCTATTCTCTTTTATTTAATTTTTAGAATACCTCTAATAAGATGTTTTAATTCACTTCCTCCTTTGAGAGACGACCTTGGTTAGCCCCCTATGCTACACCAAGTAAACTAAACATTAGCTTCATAGAGTGTTGTGCTTGGAGTTTTATCCAACGTAACTCACTTTTGAAGTTCTTTTGAGAGCGCGTGCGACAACGATTGAGGCATTTGTTTGGTATTAAAACCCCTATTTCACATAATCCTTTTTTATAATGGCCTACCTTGAATATTTAACCCTTGTAGCCCTTAGAAGCCATGCACAGCCTGTTAGGTTAAGCCACATTACAAGCCAATTTTCCCTATCCAACCAACTCTTGAAGTGAAATTGCATAATCTAGTTGAGCTTAAGTGTGGGGGAAGCTGTCTTGTGTTGTGACACCACATTATGTGATACCTTGGGTGGAAAATTAAATTCTGAAGAGATGTGTTTGCTGCTAAAGAAAGTCATTATATTGAAAGCTGTGCCTTTTCTGGAGCTTCTAATTGAGGTGGAAAGTTGTGCCCATCTGGAGCTTTCAAGAAAATCATGTTTTAGAAGATTGACATTTTTTTATGCTGAAATGATGAATGGTGTAAACCTTTCATGACTTTTCATGATGATGGAGCTGAATTGATACTATGGGGATTGAAGAGAAGACCATATTTAAGTGAAAATTAGATTAATGCAATTTTGCTTTAAAAGAGTCAAGCCCTCCTCATTCAGCCTCAGAGTTTTTCACATCTTAATCCTACCAACCGAAAGCCACAGAACAACCCTGAAAAGTCCTCATGATAAACATATGTCCTTGACTCACATCGGGTAGCGATGTAGGAATCTATCAAGCCTATGGTGACCCTTGTATGAGTTTGGATGAGAAAGACATTGCAAAAAAATAGATATTTGAGTGATGAGAGAAAATTCAAGCGAGGTAAGTGTTTTGTGCATGGGTGGATAAATGAAGTGGAAATATATTGAATGATATAAATGGAGAACCTGAAATAAGGTTTTTTATGAGGCATGATATCTTTTTATTCTTGGTGTGAAATTGATTGATCTTAAAGATATGTGTTTTAAAATTGGTTTTGATTTGATATTGATGTTTACTTGATATGTGGTTTTGCCCAGGTGTGCAAAAGGGTAAGTGTGGGGGAGTTGATAAAACACTATTTTATTGAATATTTTATTGATAATAAATGATATAATTTCCTCACATTGTGTTAAATATGTTTATTTATAAAATATTTGGGATTTGATCATTCATTTGAAAATTTGGTGAAAATTCCAGTTTTACCCTTAATAGTGCACTGTATTATTTCGAAGATAAATATTTTTATATTTATTATTTGAATTTGAAATTTTGTAACAGTGTTCCTAACTTAATTATCTACAACTTTTATTCAGGACACTAAAGCTAAAGAGTTAATTTGGTTGTTGAAATTGGGCCATGAAGTCAAAGTTGGGCTGGGCTCGCCAGAATGGAGAAGGTTCTGTATTTGGGCCATATCCTCTACATACGGGCTTGGATTGAGCCCAAATTTTGAGGAAAGCTCGGGGACATGATGTGGCACAAATCATCCTTCTGGAAGGCCGGTCAATTCACGCGTTTTGGAGGTCAAATGGGCGGTGCAAGTTTCATTAAAATATTTGGCCGAGATTTTGCATTCACACTTGAAACTACTTTAAACCTAGCCTCCCCTCCACTCTATAAATTAGTGATTTTCTCATTTGGAGAGGCTGGTTCGTGCATTGGGAGATTGGAGGCAGAGGATAATTGGTTTCAACCAAATTCTCCAACCATTGTAAGAGAGGTAGCTCTTGAAGCAAGGATCCTCTCATCGAAGCCTCCTTCTCTCCTTCATGTTGTAATTGTTTTGTTTGTGTAATAAACTTCTTTGTTCTTCTTTTATTTCTTCTCTTTTCCTCTGTTTTATTTAAATTTATTCTTCTCTTAATCTTCCTCTTGGGGCTGGAATTCTTGAGTAGAAGCGATATTGGTTTATACCCATTATAAACCTTTGCACATGCAAAACGCTTCTACGATGATTACGCCACCCATGGAAGAGTAGTCTTTTAGTAATCGATCTATCTTCTACCCTCTTCATTTAATTATTTTGAATCAATGAGCTACTGTAATTCACTTAATATGATCCATGAATTGTGTTTTTAAATTGTAGAAACTAAGCAAGCAATTGAACAATTAACACAAAAACACGCGAGGTCGGGATTTTGTGTAAATTGTGAGAGCGCGATCTTAATCGGTAATACAAGACCACACGGGATAAATTTGTAGAGTTCAAATATAATCCCTAAACACAATTCATCCTCAATTCCAGAATGGATATGTGCCTTAATTTACCACTGATCATAAGCTAATCTTAGAACATCAATCAAAGCAGGGTGCTGCGATTGCACGTTCCAAAGTTAGCCTAGGTTTAAATTCACATCATCTTTGTGGTAAAGTTAATTCTCGTAGGGTTCGGGATTTAACAAATTAAGGGATCATAATTAAGTGAATGTTAATTTAAATGATAATGATTAATAATAAAGTGAAGAGGTAGAGTTAGATCGATTACGCTTTTTAAATAGATTTCTAAAAAAAAACATCTTCTTGTTGTGTCATTTAAATTGAAATTCATTTCAAAACTAAAAACAAAAAAAAATTATGCAATCTTCTTCCAGCAAACTTCTTCTAGATTCATAAACTATAAACAACCCCCATCCTTTTCTAGTAGTGTTTCTATTCTCTTTTATTTAATTTTTATAATACCTCTAATAAGATGTTTTAATTCACTTCCTCCTTTGAGAGACGACCTTGGTTAGCCCCCTATGCTACACCAAGTAAACTAAACATTAGCTTCATAGAGTGTTGTGCTTGGAGTTTTATCCAACGTAACTCACTTTTGAAGTTCTTTTGAGAGCGCGTGCGACAACGCTCTTTCAAATGTTATTTTAAAAACCATAATTATTTCCTCTGTTGAGATTCTTATAAATTCATCATGTTTATGTTATTAAAACATTTCCCATTTATACTTCTTGAACATATGATCATTTAATACCTCAACTTTTTATCATTGCATTCTTATATTCATTTCATTATGTTATCCCTTAATATTTCCCATAAGTTATTTTGATTTCATAGATTATCCTATGCTAATCATCATATCTCACCACATTCTTATGTTTTTATTTCACCATATTCTAAATAAAACAAACAGATATTATTTGACTAGAAGATTTTATAGTGTGGAAGATTTTTCAGTGATGTTGAATTATTGTTGAGGAATATTTAGATGAATATTGAGTTAGAAAAAATTTCCATTTGTTGAAAATGAAATGAGTTTTGTTGGCGATGGATTTTTTCTAACTCTAAAGATGAAAAAACCTATATAGTCATTGAAAGTAACTAATTAAATATTTTTTATATGTGATGTAATGGGGATGGTCTTATCTATATGAAATCTTATGTATATTGATATAATTATGATTTTTTGATATAAGGGATTATTTACATGGATATTTAATTAATTTGATTCATACAAGGTGATACTTTATCCTTATTTAGTTACTATTCTTATAGAATATGAATTTTCTAAACAATTCCAATACTTGTATGCTTGAAGGAATCATAATTTGTTTACAAAAATCACATTTAATAAGTGTATCATGTTTATTAATGTGATTAATTAAAATGGGTGATAAATAATCAATCATGGTGAATCTTTATCTTCTATTTTGATGTTTTATAGACATTGAGATTTAATTTAAACATTATTTGATATATTTTATAAAAAATATTTCTATAATTTGATTTTGGAAGTGATGTAATGATTTCAAGGTACATATAATCACTTAAAAATGATTTTAGTCGTTGTTTAAAGTGTATGAATGTTTTTCTATTGAGTTTTTATGTTTTTCTATGTGTTTTTATTCTCCATATAGAAAGCCGAATAACGAATATGGGAACTATATATATATATAATAATTTCATACATTATTATTACTACTATTTAGATGAATACTCATTACATATCAAAATTGTAAATAACCCATACTCATAAAAGGATTTGTTTCATTGAAAACTAGATACATAAAAAACTTGTTTAATGAAATATCTTCAATGTATCTCATAAATTTGTTCTAATATTTTACCCTTCTTGGACATTTCCAGCATAAACTAATTCAACACAACCTAGGGAAAGGAATTATAGGAAATAAAAAATAAGATATATTTACCAATGATAAAAAGTGATCATTAGGATAAAAGTGAAGAATAATCAATAATCAATTTGTATTCATGAGAACATATAAAAAGTATAATACACATGTTTGTGAAACATACATAACCCTATAAAATCATTTCCTTATTCAATTTTCACTTTCAATACATAATGGGTGGACAGATTCCTCTAATGTAAATGCCTAACTCGTCATTTTGAACATTATTATAGGAGTAAAATACATCGTGCTAACTATTTAATATCTTAAAAGTTAATTAACATACATATCTACTGGGTTTTTTATAAGCCAATTATCCCATAGTAGATTCTAGTCATTAAAAATTCTTAGTACTTTCTCAGCTCCTTCATTATTCTCTACTGCGTCAGACTTCTATATAATTCTTGTCCTGCTATAAAATAATCAAAACCATTAGTATGTTTGTGAAAATATCATAATACATTCATTAATTTATTATATCATAACCCAAATAAATTAAACAAGTTCAAATACATTCTCTAATTTCATCAGAGCATAACCTGCGGAAAAGTAACTAGTTTTATAAACAATCCATTATGTCATCATAATATTACCTATAGTAAATAAAGGATTTAAAATAATAAATAGTAAATAGAAATAATTATATTCCATCCATATAATTCAATTATAGGTTATCATAAGACCATATCAGCATTTAAGAATAAAAACCAATAAGGGATGTTGATGTGGATGAAAATACATTAAAAAATCAGTCTAACCTTTCTCTGAAAATAGTAGAAAAAATTCAATTTCTTTTGGAAACATTTTTACTAAAAATTTATAAAATATAGAAAAAATATTTTTATTTGAAAAAAATATAGTAAACTATTACCAGAAAATTCAAATAAAATATCATTCCGGATGGAAGTAAAATTCATTCATGGAATATTAATAAATATAAAATATTTTTTTCAGACATTTTTAAAACGTAAATAATGTCTTTTTCAAAAAAACACTTAGATATATTAATTATAAGATATTGTAAATAAATTTTAATGTAGTGAAATTTTATTTTTAAATTTCAGTTATTCTTCCGAACATATATAAACATATTTTATGATTATAAAAATATAAGAAAACCAAAGAGAAAATAATGTTTGGTTTTCTTTAAAAACTATTACATGACCATTTTATGTACCAAGAAGAGGAAAATGTATATAACAACAAAAAATCAAAACATGCCAAGATTTGAATAAAATATAAGGGGATTAGAAAATAAGATATATATAAATTCCCTTAATTGAAATTCAGTGTAGGCCATCCTTAATAGAATTGATAATGATACATAAACTCATTACCACTTATGTAAATTTTAAATTATAAACCCAATGAAAAATAAAAAATAAATAAAATAATTATATACCAATAATATAAAATGAATAATGATGAATCAAATTAAATCCGTATCCTATATTCTAGATAAAATTAACAAGTGGTGAATATGAAATATGTCTCACAGAAAAAAAAAATTGTTGAAAACCATTACCTTACATTTGGCTTACATCATAATTTCTCTAACCACATATATAATAAATTTATATTTTTTATAAAAATTTTATAGAACAAAAAAAATTAATATCATATATGATCCAACTATAAAATTTTATCACCCATTTATTTATAAATGTTTATTAAAATCATCTTTTTTGTGCGAATTGATTTTTTTTTCTTGTAAGTTTCATTTTGGAAGCTCTAATAACTATACATTGATAATGATTACATAAACATTATAATATTAATAATTTATTAAGTATAACATTAAATAATTATATACAAATTTATATCTATTCATAAAATTCAATGAGGAGAAATGAATTACATCACTTCGTGAAGACATTAGTCCACACGTACAAAAGGTTTATGTTTTCACTTTTAAATGGGTAGACATAAAGAAAGATAAATAATAATTCAACTTTATTTACAATTATTATATAAGAAATATAATATATATTCAATAAATGGATCCATTATACAATTCATGTAAATCAGAAAGGAAAAACACAACGTATCTCTTCGTAGAGGTGGTATCCAACATGTATGCAGGAGCAACATTATAATTTTCCAATGAAAAAATTGTTAAAATTTTAGTTAATATATTTTAATTAATGAAATAAAATATTTTTATAAATTTTAAATATACATTAAATCTATCATAACATCCAATGATGAATTTTTGTGGAAAAAACTAAATGCATCACTTCATGGAGATTGTTGTCCAAAAATATAGACGAGTGATGTTTACTTCCCCCATAACATATAAATGAGGTTTATAATGGTTGTTCAATCATCATAATAAAAATTAAGTACATTTGATATTTGTAATAAAATATTTATAAATGGATAATTTTTATTTAGGTTTGATATATGAATACATAAATATAAATGTACTCTCTTAATAGGTATACCACTTCATTGGGAAAAATCTTTGGCATAAACCTGGAGATATAAAAATAATTTATTTTGGAAAGGGTAGAAGTTATAAGATTTGGAAATGGAATATATTATTGAATTATTTTAGGGCTTGGTATATCTACTAGTGAAAAAAGTTGTGACTAAGGGAGGGGAAGAGGTTACCAAAATTTGTGAGGGAGAAGATATGATTCGATTTACTGAAAATATTAAATAATATATATATATATATATCATTTCAAGTGGAACCATGACTTAAAATTTTTTAAGATATGATGTGATAGGTCTAAAGAAACTCACTACTCTCATTTTGGGAGGTTTTTAATAAATTTTATTCCTTATCTCATAGTTAAACCACTTTAACCCGAAAATTACGATAACTCTGAGAAGATAAATTTCTACCTTGAAAACATAATTATATTTAAAAAATAATATAGTCCCACAAAACAAATATTTTCACGATGATTCAAATTTTGGAATACATTTATCATTTTTATAAAAAATAATTGGTATAAATTAAATTTGATATTAAATTATAAAATTCCTGAATATTATTATATAAAAAATACCCCATCTAAGAGTGTGTATCATTTAACATTAAATCATATAATATATTGGTTTTTTAAAAATTATCTTAAATAATAAAATAAGAATATTTTGAATTTTGGATTAAGAAAAATATGAATGTGATCTCTTAAAAATTCCATTAAAAGAAATTTCCCACAATTTCATTTAATATGAATAAAATATAACATGTCTTCACAAAAGTTAGGCTTGGGTTCCCTGATTAATGATAATGTTTTGAAATACATTTTCTGATTCTCTAAATTTTATTTTGTTTAAAGAAACTAATCTTATAAGATAGTGTGATTTTTTAGAGGTATTTTATATAAATACCCCATAGTTTTAATCATTTTTTACTATTTAACCCTTATGTTTAAAACTACATAATTTAAAATATTAATTATGTTTTTTATTATTAAAATTTTATAAGTTATTGAAATAAATTTTAAGATAAATTCTTAAAACACAATGAAAATAACTTTTAATAAAATTGTGTTTTTAATGAAAAATGGGGAAATACAAAAATAAAATATAATCTTGATTTATATGGAATTATTTTTATTTTTTAAAATAAAATATATCTTATGTTACATTAAAAACATATATAAAATAGAATTATACTTTTAAATTATTTTATTTAATGAAATGGAATGATAGTTTCACAAAAATATATATCTTGAACATTCACCAAAAAGAAAAATAAACCCATTAGATTAATCTTATAAATTAATCCTATGCAAATATTAACATTCAAATTTAACAAATTACATTCATTCTATCATATACTATGGAAAAAAATTGTAGAAATTATTAATAATATAAAATCATAAGATTTAATAAAACATTTATACAAATCATTTTTTTAATAATAAAAAGTCTATATTAAAAATTTGTACATATTTTTTATGAATACGTAAATAAATTTTTATTTTATTATATTGTTGAAAAAAAAATCAATGATTTTTTATTACTATTCATAGATTCCAATTTTATGCTATGTTATAATGGTCACATTGAAATAATAACATTTTTATAGTATATCGTGGTTCTCTAAATGCTCAGAATTCCATTTCAAATAAACTATTGAGAATTGTATTATTATGAACTAAATTTGTAATCTGTTGCATTCTCCACCCCAAACCTATAAATAAATTTAATCATTACTATTTTTATCTTAGTAATCAAGGGTTGAATTTTTGAAAATAAATTTTTTCATAACTCACATCATACAAAGTAATAATAAAATTTACATTGAAAATAGATTGTGGATAATGTATAAATTACCTAAAATGACACATAATTGGTTTCCCATATATAGTTAAGATAGGTAGGAAGTTAAAATATTGACATGGAGGAGAACAATAATTTCTTATTACTAATATATTGTGATAGATAACGTAATCATGAGAAATGTTATGACTATAAACCTATTAATCAATGAGAGTAAAACAATATAAATTAATATGAAATGAACATAAAAGAATTAAATTTTAGGTAAAGATCCATTTCCATAATTTTAGGAATTTTTTACTATCAGTATATAGACTATAAAATGATATATTTATATTAATTCTTTCCATTTACTAAGAACATTTTCATATGTTAGTTATGGTTTGACCAATTTCCAATTTATCTCATTCCCCATAAACTGAATACTCAAGATAATATTTTCATGTATGCAATAGTAAAGTTAATATTTACCGTATCATAAGGTCTAAAAAATAATGAATGTCTATTCCCCAGATCTCCAGATCATTACAAAATCTAAAATAGCTATCACATGCTATAAAATATGGATAAACATTTATTTGATCAAATAATACATTATTCTATAAAAACACAAAAACAACAAACAAAGTTAATGTTTAACTATTATATAAAGGGGTAAAATAATTGCCACCCAAAATATGTCTAAGAAAATTATTTAATAATGGAAAATTAAAAATAAGGTAACTAAATTTCTAGAATCAACTTGACATTAATCCCTAAATAAATTAAATTTGATAATATTTTGACACACCAAACATGTAAATATAAATATCATAAATTCTATTAAAAATTGGTATTACTTTCTAAAAATAATATAAAACACAATAAAACTAAATGAAAAAAAAAATCAAAAAATTAGCTATATACTTACTTCTTAAATAAATTTATAGCATTCACAATATATTTAAATCCGTAAAATATAATAAAATTCATCAAAGACAGTATAAACCACTTTTTCATCAAATCACTAACCTATTAAAACTATGCCAACACTATAAAATTTACTTTATCAATATCAATCATCTATTTATCCCAAATAAAAATTATTATCTCAATATTAGGCACAAATTAAGGGTAATTTTTCAATCAATCATGTATTTTTTGGAAATACCAATGTAATCGTACGTAAGTGTTGACTCATTTAATTTTTGGAATATTGGTGATAGATGTGTCCACATGATGTCTTAATGTAGTTAGAGGAAAAAGAATTTAATAACTAGAAAATATAGTTGAAGATAATTCTCTATGATGGAGGTCTTGACTATTCCATGGAGGAGATGAAATTTTGTATAAGGGGGTTTCATATGGTGTAGAGGCCCAAAGGACGTGTTTTGGGAGCTTCTAAATTTTTTTACATGGATATATTGGGTATTGGGGTTTTAGTGTACCCTTATGTGTTCTGCAGTGCAAAGGTGTTCATTATGGAGTTGGAGCATGTGGTTCAATTTTAGTGCCACTTTAATTAATATCATAGCATTAACTAGGATACCATATCTATTCCATATAGTACTGAGGATGAGTTTTGGGATTTTTATAGACATTTGGGTTGTTGTGTCATGGAATTATGCTATAGAATCACCTCTTTCATGTTGTTGGGTTCAACGATGATGTAGTCTTTGATTATCCTTTGCCTCATCCCATGTTGAATCTAATAATTGAAGAAGATATATCCAAGTTTCTCTAAGGCGAGTTTAATAAACTAGTCTATGTAATGGTAAATACACTTTTCATAGTGTTCTTTCCTTATTTAAAAATATTGTGTTGTGATTTTTTTAGATCAATTGTAGTCTCATGTTTTTCAGACAAGCTATTGAAGCCAAAATCATATGAGTTCATTGGTGACCCAAGTACATCCCACGATGTTGTTTTATCCCCCATTGAAAGAATTTTAACCGTAGTCTTCGGGGATTCACTACGAGAAAACCGCCGTTTAGCGGCGGTTTTTTTCGCAGCGGTTTTAAAAACCGCCACGAAATGCATTTCGGGGTGGCATTTCGCGGCAGTTTTTAAAACCGCCGCGAAAAAACCGCCGCTAAACGGCAAAAAAAATTATTTTTTTTAAATTATTTTTTTTATTTTTTTTTAATTTTATTCAAGGATTAGCGGCGGTTTTTTAAAAAACTGCCGCGAAATAGCGGCGGTTTCGATAAAACCGCCGGGAAATAAAATGAAAAAATAAAAAAACGTGAGAAACCCCGAAAACACTAAAACGATGATAACTTTTGATCCGGGCGTCTGTTGAAGCGCCACGACCAGTCAAATCAAAGCTCATGAAGAGATATAGAGGCAGATATAATCAAAACCGTGAGACGTTCTGAGGTGTGGACGATATTAGAGTTATAAAAAAGTTGAAAAAAGTTCTCCAACTTCAAATGGCCATAACTTTCGCTCCGGGTGTCCGTTTGGGCTCTACCACATATCAAATCGAAGCCAGCGAAGAGAGCTACGCACCGGTTCAACAAAATCTAGCTTTTGCCGGGTTTTTAGACCCCAAAAACCCCTCCGAAGGCCTCCAAAACCTCGTTTCTGTCACCGGTGTCCCGTCGAACTTGTCTTCAAACGGACCTAACTTTCGATCCGCGTGTCAATTCGGCCTCCTCCACCTGCCAGATCATAGATCGTTCCATGAGCTTCAGTTTGACTGGTTGCGGCGCCCACATGCACTCATAGATCATATATTATGGCCTTTTTAGTGGGTATCAGGTTTGTTATGTTTTTCAATGCCTCGTTTCTAGCACCCGTTCCCCGTCAGCTTTTTTTCAAATGGTCGTAACTTCTGATCCGCCTGTCCATTCGGACTCTTTCATCTTTCAGGTTGAAGATCGTTTCGGGATCTTTGATTTGACAGGTCGCGGATCTAAAACGGACTCTCAGATCTTAAGTTATCTCTGTTAATGTGAGTCCAATGTTTTTGTCTCTTTATGCCCGTTTTGACGAGTTTTAACGGTAGCTCCATTTATTACTGTTTATTTGGGTTTCCATGACTTGTTATCTTTATCAATGGTTTTTTGTGGGTTATTATGATGATTATGTTGAATTATTAAGGAGTTTTCCAGAGTTGTCACGAGTTTTCATGCGTTCTCATTCTTTCTAATACCTCATTCTTCATATGCTTCTCCATCCTTTTTCATGCATTTTCATGATTTTTCATCCCTTATCACGTCTTTTCATACTTTTTCATGTGTTTCCTTTATTATTTATTATTTATTATTTATAATATACTTTAATTTATTTATTATATATTATTTGTAACTGGTTATTTATTATTTATTATTTATTATTTATTATTTATTATTTATTATTTATTATTTATTATTTATTATTTATATTTATTTATCATTTATATTTATTTATCATTTATATTTATTTATTTATTATTTATTATTTATTATTTATATTTATTTATCGTTTATATTTATTTATTATTTATTATTTATTATTTATATTTATTTATTATTTGTTATTTATATTTATTTATTATTTCTTATTTATTATTTCTTATTTATTATTTATTATTTCTTATTTATTATTTATTATTTATATTTATTTATCATTTATATTTATTTAATATTTATTATTTATTATTTATTATTTATTATTTATATTTATTTATTATTTATTATTTATATTTATTTATTATTTATTATTTATATTTATCTATTATTTGTTATTTATATTTATTTATTATTTATTATTTATTATTTATTATTTATTATTTATTATTTATATTTATTTATTATTTATTATTTATATTTATTTATTATTTATTATTTATATTTATCTACTATTTGTTATTTATATTTATTTATTATTTATTATTTATTATTTATTATTTTTTATTTTTTATTTTTTATTTTTTATTTTTTATTTTTTATTTTTTATTTTTTTATTTATTATTTATTATTTATTATTTATTATTTATTATTTATATTTATATTTATTTATTATTTATATTTATTTATTATTTCTTATTTATTCTTTCTATTTATTTATTATTTCTATTTATTTATTATTTATAATTATTTATTATTTCTTATTAATTATTTCTATTTATTTATTAAATCTATTTATTTATTATTTATAATTATTTATTATTTATCATTTATTATTTATTAATTATTATTTATTATTTATTATTTATTTTTTATTATTTATTTTTTATTTTTTATTTTTTATTTTTTATTATTTATATTTATATTTTTTTTATTATTTATATTTATTTATTATTTATTATTTATTATTTCTATTTATTTATTATTTCTATTTATTTATTATTTATAATTATTTATTATTTATTATTTATATTTATTTGTTATTTATTATTTATATTTATTTATTATTTATTCTTTATTCTTTATTATTTATTATTTATTGTTTAAATTTATTTATTATTTATTATTTATTATTTATTATTTATTATTTATTATTTATTATTTATTATTTATTATTTATTATTTATTATTTATTATTTATTATTTATATTTATATTTATATTTATTTATTATTTATATTTATTTATTATTTATTATTTCTGTTTATTTATTATTTATAATTATTTATTATTTATTATTTATTATTTATTATTTATCTTTATTTATTATTTATTATTTATTATTTATTATTTATTATTTATTATTTATTATTTATTATTTATCTTTATCGAGATTATATCTATTATTTATGTATTATTTATTTTTTCAATTAATATATATAAGTATATTAATTTATGTTTATTAACCACATGGCGAGCTTGCTGGAGTGGTAAAGTCTTTGGAAAATATGCAAGAGGTTAGGGGTTCAAATCTCACCAGACGCAGGATTTATTTATATTGCATGGGCATGCATGTGCATGGGCATGCATGTGCATGAGCATGGGAGATGCATGCATGGATAAATAAATAAATAAATAAATAAATAAATAAATAAATAAATAAATAAATAAATAAATATGAAATAAAATAAATAAATAAATACGAAATAAATAAATAAATAAATTAATATAAATAAATAAATAAATAAAATAAATACGAAATAAAATAAATAAATAAATAAATAAATAAATAAAATAAATAAATAAATAAATAAATAAATAAATATAAAATTAAAAAAAATTAAAAAAATTAAAAAAAATTAAAAAAAAAACCCTCCACTGAATCATTTACCGGCGGTTTAAACCGCCGCTAAAAAACCGCCGCGAAACGTTCTGACGGTTTTGAAAACCTGCCCGAATTGTTTCCCGACGCACGACTTAGCGGCGGTTTTTGGAAACCGCCGCCAATCGATTTAGCGGCGGTTTAAACCGCCGCGAAACGAAAAAAAAAACCGCCGCTAAATTCCTTTTTTGTCGTAGTGATTGATCCATTGTAATATTAGTTAACATTCCTTCTTTGTATCAATTTTCATCCAATTCTACACTTGTGGAAGGGTGATTCAAAG
The DNA here is from genome assembly GCA_963277665.1 of Viscum album. Classification (NCBI taxonomy): domain Eukaryota; kingdom Viridiplantae; phylum Streptophyta; class Magnoliopsida; order Santalales; family Viscaceae; genus Viscum; species Viscum album. The sequence goes on along the minus strand of OY728166.1, from coordinate 1,363,647,341 downwards.
AAATCTATGGGTTTTTTTGTTTCCCTAACAATGTAATAACCTAGGATGATGTGATCTATGCTTTTGGAGGTGTTTTCTTTCATTATGGAACTCAGTGGTTTTCTTCCTCTCATTACATCCACTGAATGTGGTTTATAAAATCTCTGTTTGAGGTCGGGGATCCTTCCTTTCTAATTAGTTTGTATGTAAGTGGGGTTATAATACAAGAATACATATTAGGTTAATACCAAATTTCTCCTATGCACATATTAATAAAAAATACTAATATAGTAATTAGAAAACAACATAACTAAAATAAACATAATTGGTTAACTTAAAAATCCCATCATCGCCATTGAATTCTCACCAAATTACATGTCCATAAATAGTAACATTAAAAGAATATTATCAACATAATATTACCCCACACAAATTTCACATCTATTTTCAATCTCACATTACAAATAAACATCAAAACATATTTCACATCACAACCTCCAAAAACATCACAAGCACACATCACAAAACATCTCACATTACAACCACACATCACATTTTCACATAACATATTCTATATGTATCAATGTAATTTTCCTCATATTTACTCCATTATTCCATAGAATTATCACACAGGAAATGATTTCTAGGTGAAAATAATTCCTTAGATGGATATAAGTGGTTTTACAGTTCTATTTTAGGTCATAACAAGATACACACAATAAGGGTTCCATAGTCACAACAAAAATAGGATACACAAATCAGATGTCGCGGCTTCGGTCGCGGCTCTCTTCTCCGTAGCGGCAGCTTCTCCCTTACTAGGGTTCTTCGGGTATCTCATTTCGGACGGAGGCTGGTTTTGATTGCGGCGGTGTGGGATCTTCTAGATTTCTTCTTCACCTTTATGTCGCATTTCATATTCGGCTTCCCATGGCCTGAGTGGCTCTCCCGTATCATTGATTATGTTGTGGCTAGGGTTTCTTTTTTAAGCTTCGAGTGGCGTGTCTTCGTAGACATCTGTTCATGTCCTGAGTGGCTCTCTAGTAGCAATGAATTTCATTGCGGCTAGGGTTCTTCGGGCTTCTCATGGTGGCGTGGGGCCAGATCTGGTAGTTTTTTATCGCTTCGTGCGGCTTTGCAGGTTGTTTGACTTTGGCGGCTGCTGGTCTGTCCTGTTGGTGGGTTTCTTCTGTGGGTTCTTCGGGCGTTGGTGTTTCTGCTCGCAGGTTTGTTGTCGATGTGTTGAATCTGGTCTTCGCGTCGCCAATTATTTCCTTCAGTTCATGATCTAGATTCGGTTCCATGTGAAGGAGAGTTTGGGGTCGATCCTGTTTGCGTATGTTCATGGTTTTGAAGCTCACAATTTTCGTTGCATTGCCTCTATTGATTCGGTTCCTCCTAAATGTTCTGGTTTGTTTTTTTGCGGATCTGGTCCTGGGTTTTTTCTGCTGCGAGGGTTTCGGTTCCGGAATCAGTGATGGCTTTGTGTTCCTCCTTTGATCCAGTAATCAGCGGAGGTGTTTCTTTTAGATGTGATTATTTTCGGTCTTCGCGGCCTTTTTTGTGCTTGAGTTCGCATTCTGATTTTGTTTGAGGCACTTTACCTTCTTCCAATTGCATGCACTGATTTTTTGATCCTACTGATTCAACTGGTGTTGTTCGTGTCTGCTGAAATTTGTTTGGTTGGCTTCTTACACCTGATTGGCATTCGGCCATCTCATTTCTCATCTTTCACTTCCTCTATTTTCTTTTTCTCTTCTCTGGTTCCATAATTCCTCCATTATCTTCGAGGTGGAGCAGCATGGTGGACTTCGTGGTTCTTTGGGATGTGATTTTGAGTTTCCAGTTCAGAGAAATTGATGGTGATTATTGGCTATTTTCATGTATCAGGTTTCTCACATTTTCTTCAAAAGTGTTTTTGAATAAAAAAATTAATTTTCAGCCATAGTCACAATAACCAAAACATAAACACACACCCCTACATCCATAGTTTTCAAAATTTCATCAGGCCTACACATTCACACCATCAATAATAACATTGATTTAAAATAGGTCATCTCTTTAACCTTTCCCCAAAAATTCCAGTTAAAAAAAATTATTTATAAATTTTAGAATAGTTGAAACTAACTTCCTAAAGGTAAACAATATCATAATCCCTCACCCGTGATACAAATGTTGTGAAAAAAGGATACCTAACCTCAAATACAGATTATATAAATCACTTTAAATGGTTAGAAGAAGAGGAAGATGACCAATATACTCCAAAATTAGGGGGAAACCCCTTTACATTATATAAAACATTATCTCGGGTTAATCCCTAACTATTTCAGCATAAAATCAATTGATTCCTTGAAAACACTCTTCTATCATTTTATAATTGGAAGAAAAAAGGTAAAATGATAGAAAAAAACATACCTAAAACAACCATAGATTTTTCTACTCTTTAATAAAATGAAATTCAGAAAAATGGGGTTGATAGAATTCATTGGGAGAGACCTAGGTCATCCATGAACTAAGCAGAATTTCAAGAGGATAAAGGATTTCATGGGGCTTTTGGTCTTCAAGACTATCTGAAAAACACAAGACCATGACACATCAAATATCACCACACCATATTATTACTAAAAAATAGAAGAATGTGGTTAAAATAATAGAGGTTATTCCACAACTTGGGTGGTCAATCCAGCAACTTGGGAGAATATATTTCTCTATATCGCAAATCACATACATTATGAGAGGGGACCACGATTCATCTAAGACCACCACACTACATAATACAAAAAGAAATAGTAAGGTTGATATTTTTTAACTAAGATCCACTGTATAGATTCCTAAAACTAAATATAATGCTAAAAATCACCCTTTAGACTCTATTTAATAGCCAAAACCATTGTATTGAATTAAATATAATGCTAAATTGTGTCCTCGCTCTACGTCACAACCATTCCAATTATGGTACAACCTCACAATACACCTTCTCCATGCCTCTACACCACAAAAAGACATCCTATGTCATAGGTAGTTTACTCCATGGTGTAACCCAAACATCTATTTCATATATCCACCTTAGTTATTTTTTTATCTGCAAGATACTTTTCCCTCAAAAATCCTTAGAACATCCACCTAACTCCTTTGACACCAAAGTTCCAACAATGTAACAGGTCAAAAAGTCAAGAACATTACATCAGATACATCTCAAAATATTATCATCCCAAATAATCAAAAGGAAACCTAAAAATTTAAAATGATAAGGGGTTATAAGATACCATATCCTGAGACACATCTCAGGGATCTGGTTACAACTAAATACACCAACCGAGAACAATAAACCCTATAAAAAATATTCAACAAATATCCATCAAAAAATTTTACATCATTTAACCATTATCTACATCCTACTTTTCATATAACCATCATCACTGCCATATCAACCCCCACTTGGACCAATTTAACAACTTCCATAACCATCACACAATAAGGCCCCATGAATGAAAATTATCTAATTAAATTTCTCATAGAAATGTATTATCCGCTACAGGTGGGACTTAATCACCTGTATGGTATTAATAAATGTCATTGTATAAAATTTCCTCATTAGGATTAAGTTTAACCCAATTCATATGTTAGAATATTTAACACACATCACATCAAGGAAAAATAAAATATCATAATCTAATAATATTTAAACATCCCTCAACAAAGAAAAACAAGGAAAGAGAAAACTCATATCAAGTCAGGGTAATCAAATTGTTTCTATATTTAACACTCCCATGTATTATCCTCCAATAAAAAACTCATATAAAATAGATAATCCAATGTAATATTTCTTACAAACAAGACTTTCTCTGAATGATCCTAGTTGTTTTCTGGCTACTCTATGAATTTCACATTATCCTCGATATCCAATTTCAAAAGTTAATGACATGAAATTAATGTTGAGGATACCAAGGGATATGGTAAATGAGGAGTATTCCTTGAATAATTACCATTCATAGTAGGATCACCAACCCATTATCCACCACACCAACATGCATCAACAAATTGAAGGACGCCCGAAAATGGAGCAAGAGCTTTCCCCCCACCAAACTTTTGATGCCCATGTTAAGGGAGAATCTCAAGAACACAAGGTCTCTAATATAGAACATGAAGGGAATCTTAAAATGACTATTTTTTATGGTTTTATTGGTTCTAATATATTTTCAATAGTAAATTAGTATGATCGTTTTGTAACACCCTTTAATTATAATGTATGAACATGGTATTAATTTTGTATAGGACATAAAACACTATGCATAGATAGAAATATAGATTCCTTATATTTTATGATAAATTTCATAAATATATTATATTTACTTCCCTATATTGAAAAAAGTGTTTTTCTTGAGTTACACTCAATAATGAATTTATTTTATGGATTTCGTAACACTCTAGACCGAGTTTTACCGAAAAATACTATATTGTAATTTAATACCATAAGGTTTAAACTAGATGTTTTATTGTTAGTTATTAATATGAATAACTATATTATAAAAATATTTTGTTTAAATCATTGGTTACCTATCAATGTGAAATTAATATACATACCAAATGAATATAATGGGAATGATTTTATAAAAACACTATTTTTCTGCTCAAAAAAGAATTTTGTCCAAATAAATAAAATTAAGTACTAATATAGAATGATATTTTTGAAATATATATACAATATATTCAATAAAACATTTCCCATATTCATAAAATATTTTTTATAACTGTAAGATAACAACAGACCATATATTACGCCTAAAAACCTATATATTTTTAAACGCAACTTTACTGACTCTTAATAGGATGCCTATTTAAAATATGATATTTTTAAAGTTTTAAAAATTTAATATGATAAAAGTATCATCAATTTTGAAATAAAAATATCAAAATTATGTTAGGGTAAATATTTCATATTTTTTTTGCATTTTCATTTTTTGATGAATAGTCAAAAATTAATTAACGTTAAATCAAAAATAATTTTTTGGATAATATATTTATTATATTTAATTATATTATAAATTAGTTTTACCAATTAATTAGATTAATTTTACAATATTTAATCCAATTTAATTCATTGGAATCAATTTTACTTTGAAATCAAATATAAAAACAAAGAAAACTTTATAACATTTTTACTTTAAAACCTTACACTGTTGTCCCGTCTATGGGATTAAATTTAAATTAATTTATTCCACTTATTTGATTATAATTAATAAAATGGACTAAATATTTTCAATAATCATAATTTATAACTTATATTGAGGTTAAATTTTCTTTTTACCAAAAATATTAAAGAAATTAATTAAATTTATTTTCAACGATTAAGAGGAAAATGAGCTTTACAAGGGAATAAATCCTAAACATAATGTCTAAAATGACCTTGAATATTGTGTAAGAGACATTGCATGGAACTATTTAGACTCTAACCTCCCTTTATTCTAATTTTTTTAGTTATTATTTTTAGTTTATATGGGAAAAATCATGGGTGGAATGTCGTTCTTAAAATTTTACATGAGTGTCACTCCTCCTCCACTATAAAATGTTACTCACCACTCCCCATATGCAACCCACTAAATCCATTTTCTGTGCCCAAACAAAAAAATTATAAGATTCCAAATCCACTACTATCATCTTAGAAGTATCCCTTTTAGATTAAATCCACCCAAGGAAGCCCTTTTGAGTGATTTGAAATGAGTTAACCAAAGAAGATGTAACATCCTTCCTCAAGTTATTTATTTTAATTCTCATTATCCAACACCTAAATTATTACTAATCCATGATTATAAAATAAAAAATGTATTCTAAATATACTGATATGTTTTTATTTAATGGTTTCTACCTAAACTTATACACACCTCCATCAAATTGGAAATGAACTTACTATTCTTGTATGGTGAACTACCGCCTTAAAAATTGATGATTATTCATTTTTTACTTTACCATATATCATGGTGGGAATTATGATGTAAACCCTAATTAAATGCGATATATTTTATATTTATTCTTTTATAATAATTCCATAATTTTTATATAACATGTGCCTAAATTCTTTCCATTTTTTGTAAATATGATAACATCTTTTGGGGATGTGTGGACTACTGACTCCTCAATGTGATGTGATACGTTCACACATTACACGGTATGTATTAAGTATATTTTAAAAACAATATGTGGACAAAATAAAATATATAAGATATTAATAACATAATTTCATTCAGATAAATATAATATATCATTATATTTATTACCCTTTTAAAATACTAAAAAGGTGATAATGTCATTCATGTACGTGTGGACAACCGCATTATCAAAACGATGTGATTCATTTACATCACAAAAAATACATTTTTATATATATATGATTAAGTAAAAAATTAATTTATTATCTACTTATCACTCTAGAAAGATAAAATGTCAGTTTAATTCATTAAACAATGATCATTGAAAAATGGAAACGTTATTAATGCGTATGTATGACATACTATCTCCATGATTGTAAATCTAGTTTACTTTTCATAACCATATTTCATTATTTGTATTATAATTACAATTAATGTATAAATATGATAATTATTTCATGTTTATTATTATATATAAGTTTATATAATGACCCATATAACTGTGTTTTACATACCGAAGTAATTTTTAACACTTGAACCAAATTTTGTGAAAACACCCATTATAAACTAAATTGATTTATTTAATGTATAAAACATTGTAATAAGTGATGTCAATGTAATAATAAATATGAAAAGATTTCTATGATATTAAATGATTAACATCAGTTTATTATTCATGAATATTAATACACATGTGATAAGTCAGACTCAAGGTAAGGGATTATTAACACACTGTTTTTGTGAGGCATACACCATTTTCAACATTTACATATTTTCTATGGTGTATTTAATTACCCTTTAGATATATTATATAATGAATTTTTTTTATATTCAATGTATTTATGTTCATTATATAATTTTTTTAATACATGTTCCTTATTATTCAATTGTTTTAATGTGGTATGGGACACTTTGGAATTTTTAAATTTTATTTTCCTCAACAATAATTTTAATGATATTTCAATGATATCTTAATTAATCAACAATAACAACCCATGTTTATAGTTATCCTCCACTGGTGGACTATTGATAAATCCATATTCTTTGTTGAATAAGGAAATTTGATAAGGAATAATACTTTTTAATTATTCGATGTGAGGAATGATTTGGACAGGAAATGATGGGTGGGGCATGAACTTTATATACCCACCCAATGCATCTATAGGTTCTCATTATACAAATAAGTTGGATAAATTAAATTATTTTCTACCTGTATTTTTTAACCTATTTCTCAAAGGTCTTTATGGTATAGGTTTTCATGTGCCTCAGACATGACATCCAATAATTAAGCATTTCTTTTATCGAAATTTAAATTATTATTATTATTTATCTAGGATATTTTTACATTCACATATATATAGATGAATTATATTGTCATTTTATTGATTAAATTTAAATTTTTCAGTTTCTTACCTTTCCTTATTGATTATTCCTTATCTATTTGTTTTATAAGAATGTGTTATTCACTGTTTACCATTCCATGTTAATTTATTCCCATCAATTCATTATTTCTTATAATTTACAAAATGATAACAAGAATTTTATATCACCAATATTATGTAAATAGTCCCCATCTTATTAGGAGTAATCCTTTTAATTATTTTCATGGATACAAAGATTTTACTTATATTACTGTTTATTATATTTTACCAATGTATTATGGGTATCATGTATGTAACCTAGTTTACCAAAAAAATCCAAATGGATTGGTACGTCAATATTTGACTCCTTGTAATCATGAAAAATTTCATAAAGTAAGGCATTGAATCCGAGCCTCTAAGGTCGGAGCATTAAAGTTGGTATTAAAGGAATTTTAGAATCAACGAAACAACATTTAGAAAACAAATATTAGGGAACATAACCCTATGATAGACTTTGAAAATATGTATCGAATAACAATCTAGAATTTTGGTATGGAGGTGATTAAGTCAGTATTCATAGAAATACATCCGTTTAATGACACTATAAGTGCATGTTGTTCTAAAAAAGATGAACGTAGGGGTGAGAACTCCAACATGGTGTACCACGTATAACTTACGCATGAATTGGTACAAGACTATGGGTCTTACTGGGAACCTGGTTTTACACTCCAAAGGGATTTTCTTATAATAAGTCAAATTTTATATAAAAAGTATTAGTAAGGATTTAAAAGTTAAAATTTCCCTAATTAAATTGTGTTTATGATTATTTAGAATGATTTGAATAAATATTTCAATTTATGTTACGTATTTTTCTATTTTTGGGATTATACATTATGTTATATAATGATATGAACTTAATTTTTGTATTCCATAATTTCAAAATGGCACCTAGAAGAAATAATATGAACCTCTTTAATGTACATGATCCATAGAGTAAGAAGGACCATATATTTTATGGAATTAAGACAATATTTCAAAGGGAAATAGTCTCCCAAGAATTCTAAACATAAGAGGAAGTATTATCAGGTGATAACAAGATTTGTAATGAATTCTACAAGTTCTATGTCTTTGATATAATGTATGAAAAGAATAAAACAACATGTCAAAATATGTATAAAGGTAATTATGGAAGGAACTATTTTCTTATATGTGATAATTTTAGCGAGAAACATGTCGTTAAATTCTTGAATGGAATAAGATTTTATTAAAGTGTGGATAAAAATTACACCAACTCCCTGATTATAATATAATGAAGTAAAATTACATTGTGTAACGATTCTACTATAATGTAACCCCCCGACCCCAAAATCCAGAATCCGATTCATTATTACATAACATTGGCATGATTATAAGGAATCAAGTCCCGAAAGACCGATTAGTTTAGTAGTCTTGGAAATTGGATACATACATAAGTTCAAAATTACAACTTGAAATGAAAAAAAAACATTTATTTATTCCATTAAGAAACATCCAACCTTTCAAGATTATTCCAGATAGTCAGTCATAACTAACTTTTTCATATCCTGGGAAAATGAAATATAAAAAGGGGTGACCTCAGATACTCAGTAAGAGTGAGAAATATAGCAGAAGATAACATAAACATTAGGCATGGTGAATAATTGAAAACAAATGCCTTATCAAATAATAAACATGCGAACTTTATGGAAAGAATATTAGTTGAGTAAATGATGTCATAATAAAACATAGTCATGGGTATTCTACTAGTTGATTAACCACATGAAATATCAGTAGGTAATCTCATAATGATGGAATTCATAATGCCAGACTTTCATAACCACATAGTCAAGGACTTTTTCCAATACTACAAATAAGATTTTGTCAAGCCCTTATGCCAAGACACTAGTTTGTCTCATGAGACCTACCGATTCATCGAGGAGCTATAGCAGGCTCCACCAATCACATAATAAGTCCAATTCATTCTTCATATGAAAATTTTGAAACATACCATAAAACTTCGTATTAAAACTAGCATATGAAATGTCAATACTTTGTCCACAAACCATGAATGGTATAAATATAGCACATCCACAGTCAAACATAACTCATTCTATACAATATGGAAGATTTAATTGTAACAGATTAACCTCAATCGAAAATAAAAAATAATGTTTACAAAGATGAAAATAATCATAAAAAACAATTTGATAGAAATATCCCCCTTTTTCATGAAAACATTTAAAAGTCACAGTATTTTTCATAAAGCCATTTAAAATAGATTTTTGAATCAATGTGTCCCATACCACTTTGAAAATTCTAAAAGTAATTTTAATTTTAAAACTATAATGTTCATATAAATAAATACTTAAAACCATTTTTAAAACATGGACATTAATGAGAAAAATTTATAATAATAAATCATTAAAACATTTTAAAATGATATTTTAGTTAGAGTTCCTAACCAAAAGAGAGACAAATGACTACAAATAATTGAGGTAATAAAAACATTATAATATCATGGGAATAAAGGGATTCATGATATACTAAGTCAAATACATTATATACACTATATAAAAGTGAATTGGTGTATAACAACAAAGAAGACTCAATGGAATGTACATTGAGATGAAATATCATATAAAGATCGTATCCTTAGTTTAAGGATAAATAAACAACATAATTATGTGTGACAAATATAAATACCCTCAATATTATTGTATATTCAGTGTAAACAAATCAAAGGACTGTAGGGTCCTAAAAATTCCTAAAGGGGGAAATCCAATTACTACAAGACCTGGAAAAGGACCGAACCGGTCTGCGCACCAGCTCCCACCAACAGCACGCGGCCGGTTTAGCAGACCACCCTCCCGCAATTCTGTGGACCAGTATCATCCGCGAAATAGAGGTAGGGACCCTCCACGGGCGCAAAGCAGGACGAGCACCAGGCCGTTCCACCGTCGCGAACCCCATCGTTTACGGAAGAGAAGCGGAGAGGTGCACGGCTGCGGAGAAATTCCGCAAAACTCGGTTCCAAAACTCCCGGTTGACCGAGTCGTTCGGGGTGTGGGGGTTCCTTCATGGGCTTCCGCAAAACATGTCGTGATCCCATCAATATTTCCTTCTCATGACTCTATAAATATTCACCGAGGGGGAACAAAACAAAGTAGGGGGAAAAGACGGGTGAGAACCTGTGGGGAGACGCTGGAGAAATCGCTCTGCAGCCATCCGTGGACTGCATATCATCCGCGGATCAAATCTTCCATGTAGAGGAGAAACCACTCTACCAACCACAAGAGGCCAACTCCTCTGCAACCAACCCTTAGTGGCCATCTCTTTCGCGGATGGCCATCCTTTTCACGGATGACCATCTCTTCCGCGGACCAGTGTCGTTCGCAAAATGGAGGCGGAACACCTCGGCAGGCGTGAAGTAGGATGGGCACCATCCCCTTTGCAGACACCCTTAATGGAAAACCTCCTTCACGGATAGCCTCCTCCATGGAAATCATCCATCGTGGACAACATCCTTTACGGACTTCCATCTCCTCCGTGGACAGCTCCTCCACGGACACCCATCGCGGAGAACTAAACCACGAACCACATGTGGCCAGTCCATCCCGACCAGTCCTTCGTGGAAAGCTCCTCTGTGGTCAGTCCCTCGCGGCTAGCACCTCAGGCCAAGCCCTTCACTACCTTCACTGACCCCCATGAAAAATAGAGAGTCACACCGCGAACTTTTCGGGTTGGGTCAATAGTATTTCACATTTCACCCTTGTGCCGCCCCAACATCCGTCCTATAAATTCCATGAGTTGAGCTACTCCTCATGACTCTCCTATAAACCCATTACCTAGCTCCTTTTTCTAGGTTAATCCTGAATGGGTCTCCCTTGCGTAAGTCCCACACCAACCATTGCTAGGAATCTCCTACCTAGTCGTCCTGACCACATAACGTTAAACTGTATGACCATCGTCCTGACCACATGACGTTAAACTGTATGACCCTCATCCTATCCATATGATGTTAAAATATATGGAAACAATCCTCTCTACATGACTATAAATGGTAGAATTCCCTATCATTCAATAATTGGATGCATCTTGCTTCATGCGAGAGATGCCTCATGCTATGTTTACAGTGGCATAACATCAAGAGCACTGGAATCCATTCAAACATTCCATCACTACACCTCACGCTTTGTGTGTCCATCATTTGGATCTTCATACTCTTTCATGTTTGAAGGGACCCCCTAACGGACTGGCCTCATGCCACATCGTCTCACCTACCATCCTGGGCCAACGCCCCCGAAAGACTTTGGACAACACTTCGAGATAGGTCATGTGTTTCGAACATGGTCACTAGTCGACCCTCATTTGTTTGTCCCCATTTCAGGCTAACACAATATGGATACTGTTTTTCGAACACGGTCAACAATTATCCTCCATATCCATGCCACCCTCATTGTGTTCCGGATGTCGGGCATGTAATTCACACATTCCATATCCCTTTGTTCAGACTGATTCCAACTCCTTTGGAGTTATCCAGTTTGTGCACTTGCGCATAGGCATTGGCCCCCAATATATTCCTCAACCCACCAATGGGTTGGGATACCCTCATGGCCAGACATGAGGAAGACACCATGGGCATCTGTCTCGGAGTAAGCCCTGACCTTCCGGGCGTCCATCTTGGAGTAAGCCCTGACCTTATGGGCCTCCTCAGAGTGTAAGCCCCAATTAATTACCCTGGGCCGCTCCATGCGTAAGCCCCACTCCAATTCTCACAGACGCACCTTTCACGGCGTGATCCTCTAGTCCCTGCTGCCTCTTGTTTCTCACACCGAGCATGACTCACGTGGGAATAGAGTAAGCATCGACCATGACATCCTACCATGGCCTCCTCAGAGTGTAATCCCCAATCCATCATTCTAGGCCTCCTGAGAGTGTAATCCCCAATCCATCATTCTGGGCCTCCTCAGAGTGCAATCCCCTCGCCAAAGCGAACTACAAGGACTTTGATCCATGCCAAAGCATGGTACGAAGGAAGCCTCCATGAGGTTCAAGCCCACCACTCGGTCGTTTCTTCACGTCGACTTCCACCCTCATCAAGAATGACTTTAAACTATGTATCTGAACTACATGGAATTTGATCCTTGCCTCCTAGGCTGGGTACGAAGGAAGCCTCCATGAGGTTCATGCCCACCACCCATCGGACCACCCGGTCTCTCTTTATGTCGATTCCCCGACACTTATTCAAACTACGTGGTCTTTGATCTTTGCCTCCTAGGCAGGGTATATATGAAGCCTCCCTGAGGTTCAAGCCCAACAACTGGTCGATCCGATCATCTCCATATCTGTTCACCGTGCCACCCCTAGTGCCACCTCAATCGAGTTCCACCCCTTCGGGGTCATTAATCTAATTAGGGATGGTAAACCTCGGGCATAAATGATTCTGAACCCCTGTGTCCAATTGACCGTTGCTCCCCATGGTTGAATCCGTGGATACTATGTTTGGGTATAAAACAAAGATTCACGAACATATGAATACGTCTTAAATCTATACGAGAGTCCCGACACAGGCAATAATTCCCCCCAAAAAGGGTGTGATGAGCCCGACTTCCCATCCTCTCGACCAATGTGAGTTCTTAAGAGTCGCTGGTCAGACCAACCGGTGAACGCCTGCCTTTGGAAAGCAGGTCCATCAATCATTGGTTATGGAGCCGTTGGGCGTTTCGTGGCCGAAAACCAGAACAAAACAATGACATTGACACATATTCTTGTAAAAACAACACCAATTAATTGGGTGTCTAACTCAATAAATGGAGATTGAGTTAAAATTACTCTTATCAAGTTCATATAGATGACTTGAGAATTTATAAATGGAGTGATTATGTGTATCAAAAATATATCGATAGATAGAGGTGTGGAAATTAATACAAAAATAATAAATATTGATTCCATACATAATCTTAGAGTAAAATAATCAATAAAGTATGCGTAAAGCCGAATGAGTAGAAATTGAAATTTCAAATTCCCTAACCAATTTGGTAACATACGAAAAAAAACATCCCATGAAAGATGGATCATAAAATGGAGATGTATTTAATCATAAATTAAATGAAATTACACAATGAATACAATAATTGGGCAGTACATACACCAGACAAAAGGAAATAGTGGCAGTATGGCATGAATCTCACAGAAATAGGAAGTGAGATGAAAAATATTACTTTATTGTAATAAATAAAGTCTAATAGAAAAAAGTTAATAAAAACCAAATGAATCACAAAATACCATGAATATAAAGATAATCATGATAATATATAAATCAAATTATATTATACAATACACCACATTTAATAAATATGTGGCGAACAATGGAAATCTCACAGAATTAAAAGTGAGATAAAAAACCACTTAATTTCTACTATTAATTGGTCGATGGTAGGTTAACCTCCAATATAATGGTGAAATAATTGTTATTAAATTATAAAATAATCATAAACATTAATATGATATCACATATTATCTTTTAATATTTCTTTGTCAGTAATATTTTAGTATTATCATTGTTTTGGGTGTTACCTGATACGTTTTCCTTTATATGCCTTGTTTCATAAGTAATGTTTTTAATGAATAGGATGTATTTTATTCATATTCAGAATGATATAAAGTCTTAAAACATTATTTTTAATCATATAATGAAAATTATTCTTGAATGGATTGCGATGGGGAATGAATCTCATCGCGTTCGTGGAGACCGTAATCTGTACGTACGCACGAGCGACAATATCATTTTTTGATATTAAAATAATACATAATTTCATGATATATCATATATATATAGAATCCCTATCATTTTATATTTATTATTTACTTCAATTAAACATCATTATTATACCCATCCAAATAATAATGTATTGAATAACAAGTACACCACATCGTGGAGACGATAAGCCATACGTATGCATTTTTGGTGACATGTTATTAAATGGATGAATAGAATAATAAATATGGTTGTACTATATTTATAATAACATCATAGTATATAGCAGATATTGTAGTTATAATTTTAGAATGGAAACAACAAATTAAGAGGAAGTGGAAGAAGAAAGGAACATGAAAGAGGTGATGAAATATTTACCTCTTCTTCGGGTTCTTCCTTTTGATTTGATCAAAATGGATCCTTAGGATGGATTTCTGAATAAAGTAAGGCCTCTAGGATGAAGGGAGGACATTTTAGAGGGTATTTTGGTAGTGTTTGGCCGATCCAAATGGCTTTGAAGGTTTAAATTAAAGAGAAGGGGGAGTGCGCTTTTATAGGAGGGGTGAGGGGCACCTTAGGAAAAGATAGAAATATTATTTTATAATAAACTCATTTTCGTTTTCTAATGGATCAAAATTAAATTATTTAAATTTTAAGGTGTGTATGTGTCTAAAACAACCCAAACAATTGTTTTTAGATAGATTTGGGTCACTATATTAACCTTATCTTGTATATTTAACTCCTAGTTAAATAGTTTGACATTTACCATGTCTCTTTGTATTTTTACATTATATGGTTAATAAACATAATATACTTCCAAGAGAACCCCAAGTGGATAATTAATTATAAAAATATCATTATATATTTCTTTTATCTGAACCTTAGATTTTTTGGAATAGAATATCATTTAATAATATAATATTTGTTTTAAAAACTCTTTTATGTCAATTTTGACACTATTTGTTATTTTGTTTTGCTAAATTCATAACAGCATTATTAAAAATTCATCTAACCAACCCTAATATGTCCTATTAACCTATAAAATTAGTGTAATTCATAAAACTTCACAAATAACATTTAATTGGTTATTTATAATATCAATTATTTTAGTCATTCATTAATATTGCAACTACTGCATCATCATTGTGTCATAAATTGATTTAATTATTTAGTGTCTAAAAAATATAAATAAAATACCATTAGGTAAGAAATTTATTATCATTATAATGAATATTTATAGTCTAATTTATCTTATGTGTATCCCTATATTAAAAATGGTTTAGTTATTAAATATTGAATTTAACACTTTTAACTCTCCTTTTGAATTAAATAATAATAAATGTCCTAATCTAATCCAACTAGACCTAAAGGATCATATTTTATTCCAAATATTGTTTTTGGTTGAATTACACTTATCCAATAGAATTAGGACATGTGTTAGGGTAATAATAATATCATTTTTACCTTTGATTACTCTATTTACTTTTAACCGTGGTAAATAAAAGTAAAACGTTACTATTCACCAAAAATGATTTTCATCTCATTGAACCACATTTTACTTTATGAAATAAACAGTGTCTCTCGGATTTTTGAAATTCAATTCACAGAAGCGTTAAAATTATGTTTTATGTAAATTTGCAAATGATCCTAGGAGGTGGGTAAAAGACGATGAAAAGTTCAATATACATTTTATATATCTAAAATTATAATAAAATGAATCCAATGAATTATATTGAACATATAAATTTATTATATATCTATTTTTATGTGAAATTAATTTAAAAAAAATAAATAATTATTTAATTTAAAATTCGGTTTTAACCAATAACTCAGTGTTTTTAACTATTCATCAAAATTGAAATTTTTCAGAAGAATGTCAAAAATTCACCCTAAGATAATTTCAATACTCTGAATCCAAAAATGAAGTGTATTTCACTAAATTAAAAACATATAAATTTCATTTATTAATTTAAAATTAATTATTGTTGTCAAAACTAAAAAGCGTATTTTTCTGAAATATTAACTATCAAAAGATTGACACTTGTTTATGTCCAATTTCAAAGTGAAATTACTTACAATCACCAGCATTGGATTAAATGGTAAAAATATAATCTATTTATACTTCAAACCCATTAAAATCTATAATTTAACACTATTAATTATTTTCATTAAAAAACTTGTTCTCAATTAAAATATAATGTTTTTCACTATACACCCAAATATGAAAGTTATCAGAAAACACCAAAAATATATTGAAAATAAACTCTTATGTACCAATTATAAAGTAGATGTTTATTTTTTTAAATTGAATATATAAAAGTTTCAAATATTGGATTTAAAAATGGTACTCCATTAAAAGGTGGTAATATTTCATTTTTTAAAAATACTTCTTTTATATGAAAAAAATGAATTTGTTCTTACATTATTTCTAAGAAACTCATTATATGGATTCTAAAATAATAAGGATTATATAACGTTTAAAATTTTATTTAATACTACTCATAACCTCTTTTGAATGGCTAGTTAGGTAAGTTGTGGTGCGCTACTACTCAGTGTTGCGTGTAGTGCAAGTTATTGGATTACATTGAAGAGATAACATACAGTGAAATCTTGGGGTGTTACATTCTTCCCTCCTTTGGGAAATTTTATCCTAGAAATTTTTAAAATTGGTCTTGGGAACATAAATTAATGTCCCACATCGGGAAAAATAATCAATAAACTATCACTTTAAAAGAAATAAAGAGAAGTACAAAGGTTACCCGAGATAACCCATACTAGGATTCCAAGTAGGAAAACATGGATATAGAAGATAAAATAAGTGTCATGTTCTGATGGGGAGGGATAAAAAATATGATGAGGAGAAAGTTAATAACATGAAAACCATAAACATGCGATGGGATAAATGGTCATTAGTTTCCCAGTAGGAAAAGTAAACGGACAATGTTTTTTTCTACTTTAAGTTACATTTCATAATGATGAGGAATTTATTTATGATATTGACTAGGAACATAAAGATAAATACTTAATTTTTTATATAGAGTATCATTATTTAATAAATTTCTACCACTAACTCATTTTGTTTCAAATGATGAGTATTCAATATGACTTTGTCACACTGAAAGATCTAGAAGCAACTTCTAGAGAATCACATGATCCAATAAGGATAAACAATATATTCACCTTGTCTTCAGAGATTAATCAAAACAAAAACAGTTAGTACATGATCAGATGATCCCCGAAAAGGATTTTCATTTAGAGAAATAAACACTAATCTTAATTTAAGAAATTAAACCAATAATACCCCAAAGATAAATAAATACCATTCAATAAACAATTGTCCTTAAAATCCTATAATATAATCCAAAATAATATTGAAACCCAAAACTTATAAAAAATGTCTTCCACATTAAATTCTATCTCCAAATGACATTAACTACTCTTAAAGTCACATACTAAAAATTAATTAACCTAATCACATATTCTCTATTATTGGTAAATAATTTACATAAATAACCCAAATCACTATAAATCCACAATAAATACATTGATAAAAATCCACCATTACTCCTCAAATGAAATCCCATATTATTCTATTTTCCTTAGGCATATAGTGTTCCCAACAGAGAGAACATCTTAGAAAATAACATTTATCCCTTAATCACCAAATAATTTTGTTATACTAAGGGTATTAATTTGATAGGACATAGGATCCTAACTCAACTTAGAATTGATAAATAAAATCATTTAACTAAAAATAATTAGTCACACTAACCAGGGATTTCATGCAGTCTAGTGGTAGGCGATAAATCACAATTTCACTCTGGTTGTGGGTTCTATTCGTACAGCGTTTTCTGATTGGACGGGTTGTTACATTGTATGCCTGTTGTCCTCTTTCAAAAACTATATTTTATAACATACACTAAATGAGATAAATTCCTCAAAATAATCATAACATAATTTAACCACCAATTTTATCTCATACCTCTCATTTTCATCCTAAAAATTAATAACCTATAACTACCTCAAATTCAAGAGTCATATAAAACCAAATGGTAATTTATAACTATATCATCAAAATAAAATATAACTATTCCTCGAATATAATTTTCACATAAAAAACTGCAGGGAAACACATACAAGAGAATAGTCTTCCAAAGTATTCTCATCAAAAAATAGCACTAATACCATTAAATTTTTTTACATCCATTTATTTCCACATACGTTCTTCCTTGAACGATTGGTTATCATATAGAATAGGGCATTGACATGGGAGATGCCAAGGTACCTTAAATTTATGAAAAATGACCGAAATTGGATTCTTAGGATCATTTTTATTTTCATCCATAGTACTCTTCATTTTTCCTAAGAAATTCTTAACTATATGCCCTTCTTTCCCACACATATAACATTTCTCTGATTCATAAAGACACCTTCCTTGATGTCTCCAAACACATTTCCTACATGATGGAAAATGATCTTTCTTTTCTCCATGGTCTTCGCTGCTAGGGCTCTTATCATTCAGCACTTTTCTTTTCCTTGTTGAGTCTGGGGGTTGGTTAATATATATGTTGTTGATCATATTTTTTGAAAACTGATTTGGCATGAACAAGATATATTTTAAACTTATCAATATTCCATTTTGATGCTCAATTCCACCACTTTTCTCATCTTTTACATAATTCTCAAAGTTACTATGACTTATTTGGAATCCACCCATTGACAAAAACAAAAAAGCATTGTGTGAGTAATAATAGTCATAAAATCATTTAGAGAATATCGGGACACATTATTTTCAATTTAAATCATGTTTGGATTAACCATGGTCATTTATTCTCATATTATATTAAAATCCTTCAAATCAGTTTGTAAATAGAATGTAAAGTAACCTAATCATATCCCACGGGAGTGTCGTAACCAAGAGTGTATCAAGGCATGTTGTCATGCACCAATTCATGTTCGAGTCTAGATCAATGAAATTTTTTCGGGTTTTACCCCTAGATACATCTGTTCCAGAGCCACCTCTACCTGCTTGTATCCAGATAGAGATGTATTGCTTGAAAAACACACAAAATCACTATAGTACCAAAATTCTAGGAAGTTCTTCTATTCTAATTTTCAAATTCTATCTTGGGATAATGTGATATAATCAGTGTTTATTTAAATCTAGTTTCCATGGATTGTACTAAACGTCCTCTGATACCAACTCTAACGCCCCAACCCCAGAATCCAAGAGTCGGTGCATCATTACATAACATTATCATGATTATAAGGAATCAATTCCAGAATGACCAATCAATTTAGTAGTCTTGGAAACAATATACATACTTAAGTTTAACATTACAACTCGAAAATAAAAACCACACTAATTTATTTCATTATAAACATCAAAGATTCCATGATTATTCCTGAAAGTCACTCATAAATAGCTTCTTCATATCCTTAGAAAATGAAACATTAAAATGGGTGAGCTTAGATGTTCAGTAAGAGTAAGAAATACAATGGAAGATAACATAAACATGATTCATTTTGAATAATTGAAAAAACATGCCTTTCCGAATAATAAACATGAGAAAATTATGGAAGGAATATGAGTTGAGTAAATAATTCCATAATAAAATATAGTCATGGTTATTCTACTAGTCGAATAACCACATGAAATATCAATACCTAATCTCATAATGATGGAATGCATAATGCCAGACTTTCATAACCACATAGTCAAGGAATTGTGCCAAGACTAAAAATAAGAATTTTTCAAGGCCTTGTGCTAAGACCCTAGTTTTTCTCATGAGACATATCGAAGAATCGAGGAGGTACAACATGCTCCACCCATTACTTATTATGTCCAATGCATTCCTCATATGAAAAGTTTGAAACATAACATAAACATGAGTATTAAAACTAGCATACGAAATGTCAATACTTTATCCATAAATGATGAATGGTATAAATATAGCACATCCATAGTCAAACATAACTCATTCAATACAATATGGAAGCTTTTATTGTAAATTATTAACCACAATGGATAATAATAAACAATTTTGACATAGATGAAAATAATCATCAAAAACTATTTGAGGGAAATATCCCCCTTTTTCATGAAAACATTTAAAAGTAACACAATTTGTCATAAATTTGTTTAAAATAAATTTTTGAATCAATGTGTCCCATACCAATTTGAAACTTTTAAAAGGAATTTATATTTCAAAATTTTAATGCCCATATAAATAAATCCTTAAAACCATTTTTAAAACATGGATATTAATGAGAAAGATTTAGAATAATAAATCGTTAAAACATTTTAAAATGATATTTTAGTTAGAGTTCCTGACCAAAAGAGAGAAACATGTATACAAATAATTGAGTTAATAAAAACATTATAATATCATTGGAGTAAAGAGATTCATGATATACTATGTCAATCTACATTATATACACTATATAAAAGTGAATTGGCGTATAACAAAAAATAAGTCTCAATAGAATGTAAATTGAGATGAAATATCTTATAAAGACCGTATATTTAAGTTAAGGATAAATCAATGACATAATTATGTGTGAAAAATATAAATACACTAAATATTATTTGATATTAAGTGTAAATCAATCAGATGACATTCACACATATTCTTTTAAAAACAACACCAATGAATTAGATGTTTAACTCAATAAATGGAGATTGAATTTAAATTACTATTATAATGTTCATATTGATGACATGGGAATTTATCAATGGAGTGAATATATATATCAAAAGTATATCCACATAAATGGGAGTGTAAATTACTAACCAAATAATAAATAGTGATTCCACACGTAAACATGGAGTAAAATAATCAATAAAGTATGCGTAAAGCCGAATGAGTGTAAATTGAAATTTGAAATTCCCTATCCAATTTGGTAACTTACGAAACAGACATCCCATGAAAGATGGATCATAAAATGAAGATTTAATTAATAATAAATTAATGTAAATCACATAATGAATACATTCATTGGTCATTACATACACCAGACAAAAGGAAATAGTGGTTGTATGACATGAATTTCACAGAAATAGGATGTGAGATGAAAACTCTTTCTTCGTTGTAATAAATCATGTCATATGGAAAAAAAAGTTCATAAAAACCAAATTAATCAAATAATACCATTAATATAAAGATAATAATTATAATATATATATAAAATGAAAGTACACAATACACCACATTTAATAAATTAGTGGCGAACAATGGAAATCTCACGGAATTAAAAGTGAGATAAGAAACCCCTTACTTTGTACTTTTACATGGTAGAGGGTAGTTTAACCTCCTGTGAAGTGGTTAAAAAATTGTTATTAAATCATAGAATAATATTATAAATTAATATGATATCATATATGATCTTTTAATATGTCATTGTATATAATATTTTAGTATTATCGTCGTTTCGGGTGTCAACTGATTCGTTTTTCTTTATATGCCTTGTTTAGTAAGTAGTGTTTGTTATGAATAGGATGTAAGTTATTCATATTAATAATTATATTAAGTATTTAAAAATTATTTTTAATCATATATTGAAAATTAACCATAAATGGAGTACGATGGGGAATGAATCTCATCGCGTTCGTGGAGACGGTAATCCGTAAGTACGCACGACCGACAATATCATTTTTTTGATATTAAAATAATATTTAATTGGATGATATATCATATATATAGAATAAATATAATGTTATATTTATTATTTAAATAAATTAAACATCATTATTATACCCATCCAAATACTAATGTATTGAATAACAATTACACCATGACGTGGAGACGGTAAACCGTACGTACACACATATAGTGACATGTCATTAAAAAGATGGATAGAATAATGAATATGTTTGTAAAATATTTAGAATGACATAAAATTATGTATAATATGCTTTAGTTATTATTTAATATTGTGAACAACAAAGTAAGAGGAAGTGGAAAAAGAAAGGAATTTGAAAGAGGTGATGAAATATTTACCTCTTCTTCGGGTTCTTCCTTTTGATTTGATCAAAAGGGATCCTTAGGATGGATTTATGACTAAAGTAAGGTTACTAGGATGAATGGAGGACATTTTATAGGTTATTTGGGAAGAGTTTTGCCGAGCCAAATGGATTTCATGGTGTGAATTAAAGAGAAGGGAGAGTGCCCTTTTATAAGAGGGGTGAGGGGCACCTTAGGAAAAGATAGAATTATTATTTTATAATAAAATCATTTTCGGTATCTAATTGATCTAAATTGAATTATTTAAAAGTTATGGTAGGTGTGGATCGAAAACCACTCATATAATAGGTTTTAGACAGGTTTGGGTCACTATATTAACCTCATATTTTAGATTTAACTCTTAGTTAAATATTTTGACATTTACCATGTCTCTTTGTATTTTTACATTATATGATTAATAAACATACTATATACATCCAAGAGAACCCAAAGTGCTTAATTAATGATACACCTATCATTATATATGACTTTTGGAAAATCCTTAGATTTTTAGGAATATAATATCAATTAATAATATAATATACTGTCTTTAAAACTCTTTTATGTATGTTTTGACACTATTTGGTATTTTGTTTTTTCTAAATTAATAACATCATAATTACTTCTAAAAATATTCAAATAAAAAACCCTAATATTTCATGTTAACCTAGAAAATTAGTTTAATTCATAAAAAGTCTAAAATTACATTTATTTTGATATTTATAATATTAATTATTTTAATCATTCATTAATATGGTAATTATTGCATCATCATTGTGTCATAAGTAAATTTAATTATTTAATGTCTAAAAAATATAAATAAAATACCACTAGGTAGGAAATATTTTTAGTTTTCTAATTAATATTTATAGTCGAATTTATCTTATGTGTAACACTATATTAAAAATGGTTTAGTTATTAAACTTTGAATTTAACACTTTTAACTCTTCTTTTGAATTAAATAATAATAAATGTCCTAATCTAATCCATGTGGACCTAACAGATCATATTTTATTCCTAAGTTTGTTTTTGTTCGAATTACATTTATCCAATAGAATTAGGACATGTGTTAGGGTAATAATAATATCATTTTTACCCTTAATTACTCTATTTACTTTTAACCGTGGTAAATAAATGTAAAAAGTTACTATTAATAAAAAATTATTTTAATCTCATTGAAACACATTTTACTTATAGATATCAACTTATTCTCTTGGATTTTCGAAATTCAATTTACAGAAGCAGTAAAATTATGTTTTATGTAAATTTGCAATTGCTCCTAAGAGGTGGATAAAAGACTGTGAAAAGGTCGATAAAATTTTTATATATCTAAAATTATTATAAAATTACTCCAATGAATTATATTAAACTTATAAATGTATTATATATATATTTTTATGTAAAATAAATTTAAATAAAACAAATAAATATTTAAATAAAAAGTCATTTTTAACCAATAACTCAGTGTTTTTCACTATTTATCAAAAATTGAAAGTTTTCAGAAGAATACCAGAAATTCACCCTAAGCTAATTTCTATATTAAAAATCCAAAAATAAAGTCTATTTTACCAATTTAAAAACATAGAAATAGTAATTATTAATTTAAAATTAATTCACATTGTCAAAACTAAAAATTGTATTTTTATGAAATATTAACTATCAAAATATTGACACTTGTTTATGTCCAATTTCAAAGTGAAATTACGTAAAATCTTTAGAATTGGATTAAATGGTAAAAATATAATCTAATTATACTTCCAAACCATTAAAATTTATAATTTAACACTATAAAGTAATTTTATTAAAATGGTTCTTTCAGTTAAAATATAGTAATTTTCACTATTCACCCAAATATAAATGTTATGAGAAAAACACCGAAAATATATTGAAACTAAACTCTTATGTCCCGATTCTAAAAAAGATGCTTATTTTCTCAAATTGAATATATAAAGTTTCAAATATTAGATTTTAAAAGGGTTCTCCATTAAAAGGTGGTAAAATTTCAATTTTTAAAAAATACTTCTTTTATTTGAAAAAAATGAATTTGTTCTTACATTATGTCTAAGAAACTCATAATATGGATTATAAAATTATAAGAATTAAATAAAGTTCAAAATTCAGTTAATACTATTCATAACCACTTTTTAACGGCTAGTTAGGTAAGTCTTGGTGCAGTAGAACTCGATGTTGCGTGTATTGCATGTTATTGGATTACTTTGAAGAAATAACGTACAATAAAATCTTGGGGTGATACATATAAGGATATGGGACACTAAAAAATCAATTTCTCTTGCGTCAATGTAATATATCCCAAATGGGGGTAATGAATCATTGTCAATATTATGCTACTACCATAGACGGTGAGAATTGTTAATGAGTGTATGTTTTGAGTCAATGATTATGTAATTTGAGAATTTTATCAGTTATTTACTAGTTATAAGAATTAAGGAATATATGAGGATTTTAGTGTAGTACTTTTTCATTTACTATTTGAGATCATTTGTTGAATGTTACAAAGAGGAGTTACTTAGAAGAAAGTAAAACATTTTGTAAAATGCATGGTTTATGGAATGATAATATTTAATATGTTCTTAATGTAGAGAAAATATAGTCGGGATAAGGAAATGTTTGATTTTGATATGCATTGAATACCTTGAAAATGATTAATGTATTGTCAAAAAGTGTTTTATGCTAACATTGGTGGAGTTTTCAACACTTTCAGATATATGGAATATATCTAACAAAATGTTTTTAAATAATAAATAAGGAAGGAAACATGTTTCTAATAAATTTTTATGGTAATTCAATTTAATTACCATATGTCAATAGAATAAATTATAAAGGTGATCACATGTATGGTATTTGATGATTAAATAGATAATTCTTATTGATTGATGACTGATGTTAAGTTCATTTTTTAAATCCAATGACCTTCCTTTTAAAGAGTTGGATCATAAAAGTTTTATTTTAACCATTTATGAAATGGTTTAACTTGCCTTTAGGCCAGATTTTAGAGTTTAATGTATTAAAAAACTATCTAAAGCATATTGTGCAATGCGATTACAAATAAATTGTACACGGAATAGTCAATGGAATATATTATTCTTGTAGAAGTTTATATTATTTTATATTCATATATGGTTAAATAATTTACAACTCTATAAAAATGGTCCTGAAATTAAAACATTTCCATATTATGTTCATATAAGATGAATCAAATAGTCTTATATATCATCTCAATTTTTTTTAATTGGACCTTAATATTACATTGATTAGTTACATTCTTGTGAGAAATGAAAATAGTTATTAACACTTTTATTCCATGTCTGTGTTTTTATTTCCCACATGTATTCTCCTACATAGAACCCTAGTCATGTGACCATAAAATTTCCCATCACTTATTATTAAGAAGATTTTTTATTAACCCAATATTTTATGTGGGTTTTTCAATATTATTTTAAAACCTTGATTACCAAGATCAATTTTAAATTTTTAGAATTCTATTTAATTAAGGTGGGGAGAATGTAACACCCACAAAATTCTGTATTAAAAAACAATACACTTAATATCGTATATAAAACGCAACAACAACCATAGAAAAGAATGTTACCTTCCAAGATTTTATAATATATATAATAAATATATTATATAGATTTCCCCACATGCAACACGATGGTTGGATTGCATTTCAAGCAATAATGAATTTCTTCTTTGGATTGTGTAATATAAGATATTGAGTTTGGAGGAATAATAATATATTACTAAAAAAATTGTTATTTAATATAATAAGATATAATCTAGACATAAAATTGTTAGTTATGAATGGTATCAACTAACTTTGGAAAATATATAGTTGAAATTATTTGTTACCTATTAATATTAAATTAATATAGATACCAAAATAATATAAAGGGAATGGATTTTAAAAAACTATTTTTATGCTCAAAAAGGTGTTTTATCCTAATAAATAATATTAATTAATATTAGTGAATGATGTTATATAAATTTATATATTATATATTTAATAAAATATTTTTTATATTCATCCATTACATTTTATAAACATAAGACTATAAAAACCAAATATTATCCATAAAAATATATATTTCTATAAAGGAAATATTACAACCTTTTAATAGAGGACCTAATTTAAATATGATTTTTTATATTTTTATATATTTAATATGATAAAAAAAGAACATTTTTAAAATTGAAACATAAAAAAAATTGTTTAAGGTGAATTTCTGGATTTTTTTTGAAGTTTCAGTTATTGATGAATACTCAAAAAATATGAAATTTTAATTCAGATCTCCTTTTTTGTCTAATTTATTTTTATTATTAAATATAATTTTAAATTTTTTTAAGGTTTCAATAGATCAATGTTTTATTAATTAATCCATTTTTTGTCATTTTAATCTATTTTTCATTGAAATTGGATATAAAAAACAAAGTATACTTTAGAATGATTTTACTTTAAAAACGAGCATTACCATATAGTATGTGGGATTAAATTCAAATTAATTTATACAGCTACTATGAATAAAATTTTAACAAAATCTTACATTTTTAGAATCCAAATAATATATAAATTCTATTATGGTAAAAAAAAATTAGCAGAATTATTAGGGAATGTAATTAAAATTAATTACAACGATTGAGATGAATTTAGCATAACAAAGGACTAAAAATTAATCTTAAGGGCCATAATAACCTGTAAACTTGTCAAAGGGACATTATATTTTCATATATAATCAATATAATCCATTTTTCTAATTTGAGTCATTATTTTATCCACATTACATGTAAAAAAAATGGGTGAAATTCCCTTTTCAAAAATTTAAAAGAATATCATTTCTCTTCTACTATAAAAAGGCACTCACCCCTTTCCCTTATTCACACGTATCATGCCCTTTGGGTCACTGAAAATATGAAATAATAATCTCCCATAACCCTTCCCTAATTCCTATAATCCTTCAATTGGTAAGAAATATATCCAAATATGCCATTCAGTGTAAACCGAAAGGGGTTACCTAAATTAGATGTAGCATCATTCCTCATGCTCTTTGGTTTTATTTTCATTTTATACCCTATAATATATAATTAATACATTATTATATAATAAAATCTGTATGAAAAAATAGTTATTTTTTTTATTTTAATTATTTGACCTACACTTATAGACACTTCCATAAAATGGGTAACAAACTTATAGTTTGTGTACAATGAACTACTGCCTTGCAAAATAATGATTGTTAATTTTTTACTTTACCACCTCTCTTAATGATCATTATGATATAAAAAATACTTGTATATGAGGTAAGTGATATTTATATTTTCTTAATACATATTTAATTTTATATAACACATACCATAATGCTTTCCATTTTTGGTAACTATGATTACACCGCTTGCTAATGTATGGACTACAACCTCCTCAAAGAAATGTGATACATTCGCACATTAAATGGTGTGTACTAATTTTGGTTTTAATCCACCATATGTGACATAAATAAAATATATATTTTATTACTGACATAATTATCATTATATAAATATAATATATCATTTTCTTTATTATCGTTTTCATAAAATAAAATATTGAAAACATTTTACGTAAACGTGTGGACTACCGCCTCCTCGACATAATGTGATTGATTTACATCCTAATAATTCTTTATATAAGTACATGTTATTAATTAAAAATAAATTTTTGATATAATTATCATTTTTTTATCATAAAACTTAACATTCCTTTTTCTATAATGATCATTGAAAAATAGGAACGTCACTCGTGTGTATGTACGACATGTCGTCTCTATGATAGTAAGGTTGGTTCATTTTTCATAACCATATTTCATGATTAGTCTTTAAAGTATAATTGATGTATAAATATTATAATTCATTACTATTTATTATTCTAGATATATTTTTCTAATTACCACTTTGACCATATTCAACCTACGAAATTCATTTTTAATAGATGAACCGAATTTGGTGAAAACACCCGACACAAACATAATTGTTTAAGGATTTACATATGACATTGTTATAATTTAATTAAAAGTAATAATAAACCTAAATAAGATTCTTCAAAATGTAAATAATTAACATAATTTTATGATTCAAAAATATATAGACACACGGGATAATCAGAATCAAGGTAATGGATTCTTGTCTCACCTTTCATTTCGTTAGACATACACCATTTTCACTACATAAATTTTTTGTGTGGGGTATCTAATAATGATTTAAATATAATATATAAGGAATTATTTCATATTAATGGTATTTAAAACCTTCATATAATGTTTATCATTCATTATTATTAAGAATTAAATGTTTCATAGTGGTATGGGACACCTGGGAGTGTTTAAATATTATTTTCCTCAAACATATTGAGGATTTTTCAATGGTATCTCCATTCTTGGAAATTAAAAATTGTTGTGGTTAGCTGAACTCAAATGAATAATAATTGATAAATTTGTATTATTTATTAAACATGGATATATGATAAGTTATTCATTTTCTTTTTATTATTCTTTATGATGAATGCTTTGGACTGGCAGTGACGGGTGGGTCCTGAACATTGTATTACTTCTTGATGCGTCGACAGATTCTAATGAGTCAAATAACTTATCAAAATTAAATAGATTTAAAACTATAGTTTAAAATAAACATGAGAAAAGGTATTGAAGGTATAGGTTTTCTTGTTGCTCTGTCATGATATCCCAAAAAATAACCATTTTCTTTCATAGAATGTTCAGTTATTATTTCTATTTATCTATGAGTTTTTTTCTTTTATATTTCTATTGATGAATCTTGTTATCAATTTATTTATTAAATGGAACTTGTTATAGTTTCGTACCATTCCATATTTATTATTCCTTAACTATTTATTTATATCTAACTTTTTATCAGTTATTTACCACTCTATATTGATTTATTCTCATAAATTAATTATTGCTTCCACTTTACGTACAATTATATAGCATTTAATTTCACCCTTGTTTTGTTTCCTTTACTCAGGTTATGAAGATGAATCCTTTGAATGAGTTTCAAGAACAATGATATTTTACATATGTTATAATTTATCTTATTTTCCCAATTTAATAAGGGTGTCATGGATGTAATAAATATTCCCAAAACTACTAAATTGATTATTCATTTGGTATTTGATTTAGTATAATCATTCTGATGAAATAAAGTAAGGCACCGACTCAGAGATTCATGGATTGGGGATTTACACTTTTAACATGTGTCTGAAAGAATTTGGGTATGATCCTATCGATTATACTAGTTTTATTAGCCCGTGTATATGAAAATATGTTTTAGGATTCCATGATGACTACATGGACTATAATGGATTTTAAAATCTCAGACCATGGACAGTTATTGTGTCGCTACCATAACAACCCATTATTTTATATATTTGGCAACTCTATGTATCATATTTCATTTCATCTTAATTATGGGATGATTTTTTGTTTACATTTATATTATATCTAGGTTTCACTTGTATGGTACGTAACATATATCATGATCCTATATTATAAAGGGTAATTACATTCTAATATGAGATATTTTTATACCATTGTTTCTCGTATCCAAGGATGGTCTTACTGAAGTTTGAACTCAGGGAGTCATTATATATATTTATTAATTGATAGCATGTCACAAAACTGTCTGATTCAACCCCGAACTGGACAACCGAGCTGATCTGTGTGAAGGCCGGAAGGGCATTCTTGATCCCCATGAGTTGGAAACTGGTGTTGGGAAGCATTAGATTACACAAGAGAATTATTTCTCCCAATAAATAAACTATAAACAATTGTTTAATGAAACCAACCATACCACTATATATATAAAAATAATCAGAACAACTTTTATAGAAAATCAGAAAATTTAAAACAACTGCGCAAAAAAACAGCCAAAATAAGGACAACATTATCTCAATGTAACCACAATGGTCACTCTCTCACATAAGTATCACTCACTACCCAATGAAACAAAACTCAATCACACAACTGAAAAATGGATAAAAAACATGAAAAACTATAAGTGTGAGTATTAACACTCAGAAGGTGAGCCCGATAATCTATTCCCAATCAATATCCATTAAAATAAAAGAAACATCAATTTCTAGTTTTAAATAAAATATATAAAAGTTTTTTTTACACATTTTACATAAAAATAGGGTACAACTCATTACCCTTACTCATTTTCAAAAAAATATTCATTTTATTAGTGTTTCGTTATCATTTTCACAGGGAAAGTATTGTATATATATTTTTAGCTTCTACAGAGAGGGTAAACCACATTAGTTTAAATAACAATTAATAAACCTTATTAAAATTAAATCACAACCTTCCATGAAATATAACACATAATATGGAACAATAGAAATGACACAGTAAGATAAAAATAAATATGCACACATCTTTCACATTCATCACTACAATAAACTAAAATCTAATGAACTTGGGTGAACCTTGAAGATAAATAATAATCCAGAACAAAAAAATGCCTAAGACCCCATCTATTGTATCTTGTTACATATGATGAAATCAAAATGCTCAATAGGCTCTGTCATCCTTTCCTGGGGTAGGCTAAGAGAAAATACCATAAAAATAAACACATTATATCCACCAAGTATGGGCCACTAATCAATAATGGGAGCTGCCAGTGAAACAATCATTTAAATACAATTACCTTAATATGCCATATTCTTATTTCCCATGTATTTAATGGGTGTTATCCAATCGATACATTCCAATCATATAATCACAACATATATATAATAATAATTCACAAAAGGCATCACCTAAAGTCATTCAAAGAATCGATATCAGGCCACATAAAAAAAGAAACCTAAATATTCCTACCCAAGGCACTCTAATAATGGATCACAAGGATTCCACAGTGTGGAAATACCATCCATTATATACACATATTAGGCATGAGAACATCCATTGGAGGTTTTCTATAATAACTAGTTTCACAATTTCCACCAAGAAGCCAAACAGGCCTTTAATCATTTTTCCAAACCAGCATTTATCAAAGGTACACATTTACATTTTCATAAAGGGGGTGTCAACAAAACATTTTTAGGAATGAAAAATTTATGTGAAGCCCTTAAAATATTTAGTTTACACATTCAACATACAACCATTTTTGTCAAAATGCCCATTAGGCCTTCCCTCCGGCAACACATGCCAAAACATGCCAACACACAATACCCATTTGTTTATAAAAACAAAAAAAACATTGCAAAACCATAAAGGAACAAAAAATATCATTTTTTATGATACCAAAACTTTAATAAATTAAATAAAATGTTTTTACAATAGACTTATCACATAATAGACAACTAATAACTTTACCGAAAATAAGGCATGTAATATTTAACAAAACAATTCTTATTTAACACTCAACAAGATTTAATGTACAAATTTTCATTCCATAAATACATTTAAGCTACTGAAACATGTTTTACATACAACAAACTATGTGTGAATGTTACTAGAAACTTTTAT
This sequence comes from Viscum album, assembly GCA_963277665.1. NCBI lineage: Eukaryota > Viridiplantae > Streptophyta > Magnoliopsida > Santalales > Viscaceae > Viscum > Viscum album. The sequence continues at coordinate 1,363,615,547 of OY728166.1, read as the reverse complement.
CAAATACATTTAGTGAACCTTTTTATGAAAAAAACTATGTTTCACAGAACAAGGAATAATCCACTATTTTCATATAATTAATTAAACAAAGGGTTACACAACAACAAAAAACATATATATAAGGTGTTAATGTCATGAAATAGATGAAACACAAATAATAAAGGCATGTTAGTGGGATATCCTACCACAAATCCATGGTAGAGTGAGAACAGACACCTGAAAAAACCTGCTCCAACTTCCAAAACACTAGATCTATGAAGACCTTCCCTTAATGAAAAAAACCCAATCCAAAATCATATTAAACCATAACCCTAGCAAGAGAAAGTCTAGGGGGAATATAAAATCATGAAAACCTGGAATAAGAAGGAAGAGGGTGGGGATTAGAGAAGGAAACACACTTGGAAAACTAGGCAACCCTTCATATTCCCTTATATATACACCATTAAAGGATGAGGAATGGATTGGGAAGCCATGGGAGAGCTCCTTAGGTCTAGACACACCATGGGAAGGGGGTTTGGACGATTTTAGGTTAAAATACCGAAATAGAAAGATTAGGATTTTTTAAAAAAAAATTGTGAAGACCTACAAGGTTAGAACGTGTGGCTTTTTAAATGATACCCCAAAGCATTTGATAGACACAAGACTGATTGTATGGTTACCCCTAATAATCCACATGGCCATATGCTAATGATGAAGTACGTTTTATACATGCCACACTATTTCATATGTTTGGCTGCATGGTTTATCAAACAATGCGCCAAATGTTCAAAGGCCCTTTTCAAGGAAATAACCAATGTTTTATCTAAAAACTACAAAAAACCCAACAACCGAAACTGAGGGAAATATTAGTGAATGAAAAAAACTCAAAACTCAACTCCCATCAAACCTAGAACCAGAGAAAAATACAAGAAATTCCAACGAACCATAACATAAACCAAACTGGATAAACCGAGTGTGACAAATCTCCCCACCATTAACGCTTTCTATCCCCAAAAAACAATAACACAATATAGAAGTTTGATTATTTCCTATGGATTTCACATAAACAGAATCTAACCTCTTAAACCATGGAAATTTCACTCACAATAAACTGAACATCTTCTTCTTGCCTCATGAAATGCAACAACTTACTACGACTTCCTATGAATCAATCAAAAAAGAACAATCCACCACATCCACAACCCTGACAAGAACCAGATTATTGGGACATCTCAAAAGGATCCCAATGATTCCCCAAACCAAACGGAACTCACAAATGCAAATAATTTCAATATAGGAACAAATAAATTCCCCACAATTAGAAAATAACAACATCTGAAAAATCCATGGAAAAAAGATCCACAAGACCCAAGGTGGGTATCCCCACCATTAAGGACAAACTAAGAAAAACAAAACAAAGCTTTCACTACGATCCTAATTGGCCTTTACAAAAAGTCCAATAAAATCTCCATTAAAATGTATCATGACCCAAGGCTAAGAAAAATGCAACAATAACATTTAAACTACCCACTCATGAATGAATTGGACAAACACTAAACCAAAACTCACTACACGGACCATAAATACCCAACACCCGAGAAGGGAAAGGAAGGGGTTAAAGTATTAGACCATTTATACTACAAATAAAAACTATCCAACACTATCTAAAACATGATTTGAAAATAATGACATTTAGAAACCCCAATAAAACACTTGAACTACCTCACTACAGCGATAAAGTTTCAAACTAAGGCAAAATCCTCAAACCTCTTATATTCTTGACTATGTGCCACCTTCACTCTGATACCTATAGATAGAGATCTTATGTTTTAAGCCTCTTCCTAAATCACGATAATGTTATGATAATCCCAACGAGACGGATAAATAAATTATTTAGTAATAAGAAAACCCCAACTCTTATAATGGTAAACACACATTCATTTAAGACAAGGGTTCACCAAAATACCCAGAACATCTATTACATTTCAAAAACCAAGACACCACTAGCATAACCTCCACAACACGAGGACTCATACACTAGTAGGACATATACAATAAAGTAACTTGAAATGTGCCACCCAATTACTTGTCACTTCTGAGATTTTCCTCCCTGACACTTTTGATTCCATGACCTGCTCAATCAACATCCAACTGCTTCATCATATCCTTTCCATAATCCTCACCGCTTCTCCTAGGAATGGAAAGAGGGATGACCACATCAAGTAGTCCTTCCATCAGGGATTTTATTTGAAAATATTACCTCACCTCCTCAGAAAAATAATTTAATTTCATCTCCAACACCTTCAACATCAAATCAGGATGGATCCCCACCTCGAAGCATTAAGCCTTTATGGACTCATCTACGACATACTCTAAATAATTGATATAATAAGTGATGTAAATACCCCAACATTGACCCATCATTCTTCTACAAACATACCTTACTTATTCCATTTTCACCCTTTCTTTTTTAAAGAAATACTAACGAACAAAAAGGGCCTTGAATAAATCATAACTGATATATTCAGGAGGCTTGTTCCATGTAACCAACTTCTACCACATATATAGAAAACCTTCATTCATTAATGTTTAAAAATTCACCATCAAAAACGTAGTAATATTGAAGAGTCTAATGTTCTTTTCAATCATTTTCATCCACTCTTACTCTTTGATAGGAAACTCTTGTCCATAAAATGGAAGTGGATCTAGATTCTGAAATTCTATAATGAAATCCCTACGTCGATCAACCTGAATTTATGCTACTAGGGAATCACTTGTAACTTCATGATAATCAACCATTGAAGCTCCATGGGGGAAACTTCTAGACAAAAGAAAATCCCCTAACTAAATCAAGGCCATTTTAACAACAAAAATACTCAAGAACAAACACCACATAAGTGAAAGGATTTCAACATAAGAAAAAAATACACTCTAACATTAAAAATTTATTTTTGAAAACATACATAAATTTATAAAAACTTGGTGGTTTGATCTGTTTCCATTAATATTACATAGAGTTTTGCTAACAATCATGTCATCATTCCACCACGGGAACCCATCTGCCATTCCATATTGGGAATCCATTCACATTCCTATATACCACCATGCATGTAAGTACCCATAATAACACCAAAGGTAAAATAAAAGAATCTCATTTCAAAAAACAAATCATTCAACCAATTCCAAAAATAATCAACCTTCAAAATACACACTAACCACCCAGTGAAAACCATTTTTAGATTCCCATAACAATCCATCATACCGTAATTGAAAATGAAACTCCATATATTTCCATCATAAATCTATTTCACTTTTATAAAAAAATTCTAGCATCTAAAAAAACCATTTTTCATCAAACCATTTGATAAAAAACTCACCAATTTTTTATTTAAAACAACTTCGAAAACAACTAGTTTCTTTACATAAACCACAAAAGTTCATTTCATAAAAACTCATTTTCTTAGGTCTTCCACAAATTAATCTCTGAAAATATGTTCTTCTACATTCCAAAGACCAACTATTACCACTAAAAACCCAATTTCCATAAATCCAACAAAAGGTTTTTAAAAAAAAATCAGAATTCATAGAAAACCCAAAATAACTCACAAAAGATAACTAGTGTTAGTGGGTCACTTAACCATATGGTTAGCGGCCATATTCCAAACACATCACCAACACAGAGAGACTTATAAAACTATGGCTTTAGCTCTATATGGCTTTCTAGGCCCTACGAGCTCATGGTGACCACTAGAACGACTCCTTTTTCATACCATAATCACCAAACAATACCTAAAGACCGACATACTAAGAAAGATGAAATTATCATGGAAACCTAATGATTGGAATGAGCATGAGTTCACACCACTATTTCTACAGTTACATATAAATTCTCAAAAATCCAACTCCATATTCCTAGACAGCTCCAAATTGTAGAGGGTGCTCTATGTGGAAAGGTACACTAAGATAATACCTCCTTTGATACCATTTTTATCACGAACCATCCCAATTTGACCCTGAACAGTCACCCAAGTTGATCTTTGGCAAGGCCCGAATGTCATTCACAATCCCCAAATGCTAGAAACAAGTGTCGGGATTCATCAGTGTATAAAAGGGAATGATTTCCCCTAATAAATAAACCATAACCAAAATTAGAAAAAAAACTAACAATATATATAAAAAGAAACCGATCATCTTTTATACACAATCTAAAATATTTAGCAACTGAACAATATAACCAACCAGAAAAAAGGACAAAATTATCTCCATGAGACTATGCTGGTCACTCTTGAACACAATTATCACCCACCATTGAAGGTGATTGAACTCAAACTAACACTTGCACAAGGGCTAAAATCAGATAATAACTATAAGTGTGAGTATTAAAACTCAATTGGCTAACCTAAAAATCTATTCCCAATGAACATCTATTAAAATAAATGAAAAAAAAATTCATGTTTTAACTGTGATATATAAAATAATTATTTTCAACACATTTTACTTTAAAACATATACAACTAATTTCCCTTAATTATTTCCAAAACAAGATTCATTTCATTAGTGTTCCATTAAAATTTTCTATGGGAAAGTGATGTATATATATTTTATCCTTCAGAAAGAGTGTAAAACACATTACTTGAAAAAAAAATTCATAAACATTATTAAAATAAACCTATCACATTATTTGAAAAGTAATACACAAGAAGAAAAAATAGAAATCACATAATAAGGGAACTGTAAATATACAAACAAGTGTCAAGAATAATCTATATTAAATCAATACCTGAGACCCCATCTATGGTAGCATTCCACACAATATGAAATCAAAATTATTGTTTTTATCATCCACCATTTCTCAGGGATGGATGAGTGAAAATACCACATTAATAAACCCAATATATTCACCTACTATGATCCATTGGCCGGTAAAATGACCTACCCGTGAAACAGTCATTTATAGAGAATTCTATCAATATACCTGGTTCCGTTATCTCAGGTATTTAATGTGGGTGAGTGAATGGATTCCATTTGAGATTCCAGTCATAGGATATATATAATAATAATTCACAACAACCATCACACCAAGTCACCCAATGACTGATCTCATCCCACATAACAAATGGAACACAAAGAGTCCAAACCAGAGAACTATAATAATGGATCACAAGGATTCCACAACAAGGAAGTCACATCCATTATATACACATTCTTGGCATGGGAAGATACCAATGATTTTTCCATAATAATCAGTTTAACTATTTTTGCAAAGTAGCCAAATAGACGTTTATGCATTTTACCGAACCAAAATTTATCAAAAATACACATTACACTTGTCATAAAGGGGGTGTAAATACACCATTTTTAGAAACTAAACATTTAAATACAACCATTACAACATTCTGATCACACATTCAACAAACAATTATTTTTATAAAAATGCCAAATTGGCCTTCCCTTCACCAACACATGCCAAAACATGCTAAGAATCAATACCCGTCTGTTTATAAAAACAAAACCACATTGATCAGATTTAAAAGGACCCCCATATCATTTTTAATGATTCCAATAATTAAAATAAATTAAATCAAATCCTTTTAAAATACACATGTCACATAGATGCCCAACATGAACTTTACCGAAAACACTACATGAAATATTTAACAAAATAATTCATATTTAACTCTCAACAAGGTGTAAAGTATTTCTTTTATGCTATAAATTCATTTAATTTGTTGAAATATGTTTACATATCACAAACTAGGTGTAAAATTTGACAACAAATTTTATCGAATACATGTAGTGCACATTTTAACCAAAACAATACTAAATTTCACAAAACAGGTAATAAACTACCATTTTCACATTAAATAATTAAACAAAGGGTTTCACAACAACTCATATCAAATATATAAGGTGAAAAATCATGAAAAAGAGAAAATGTAAATGATAAATGCATGTTCATGGGATATATTACCTAAAATCCACGGAAAAATGGGAAGGCACACCCAATGCGGGTTCCAACACCATAGATATATGAATACCATAACTAAAAGAACAACACCACCCATAAAAAATCATGGGAAACCAGAACCCTAGGTCATGCATGACCCTGGGAGAAGATCAAAACCATGAAAAATTGGAAGAAGAAGGAAGTGGGATGGGACATGAGATGGAAAGCCGCCTTGGAATCATCACAACCCTTAATCGTTCCTTATATCTATACCATTAGATGTGGAGTAATATCTTTATACTACATTGGATATATTATTTGTTTTGGATGCACCATGGGAAGGGGTTTTAGTCAGATTTAGGTTAAAATCCAAAAAGGGGTAGATTTGTAATTTTTTTTAAAAACTATTGTTATACCCACATGGTTTGGCCACAAGGTTTATTAAACTGTGTACAAAAAATTGTTGTAGACATAGAAGAAATTTCATAGTTACCCCTAAGTACCTTCATGGCCACATGCCAACTGTGTGGTAGGTTTTATAGCTTCCGTACAATTACCTAGGTTTTGCCGCACGGTTTATGAAACTATAATCCAACAGTGCGTATGATCTTTTCAAGACAAAACACCATGATTTCTCCAAAATTACCAAAAAACTAGGGACGTTACATGAGGTGAATATTATATAAAGACAACATCACAAAAATCAACACATTTCACACTTAGAACCTAAAAAAAATACTGGAACTCCCAATAAACCAGTACATAAACCTAAACAAAAAAAACCAGGTATGACAAAGCCCATGAGGGGAACCTTTAGATTGTTATGCCCATGAGAATAACCTAACCAATAAATTTCATTTCTAGGTTATGAGTATAATAAAACACAAGTTTTCAAATTCTTAATAAAAAACTACTAATGGAATATCCTTATATGTATCATGATTTTTATTACTATAATATCATTGATAAATTATTTCTAAAACATAACTATTTAATCATAATATATAAACACATAAAATATTCCAATTGAATAATTTGAATGACATATACCTTTCCATAGTATATGGTTTAGCCCTTGGATTCAGCCCTTGACTTGGATTTTTCCCATGATCCCCAAACATAATACATTAAACTATAAATGGTAACTTTGGATGAACACCATTTAAATCCAAAAACTCTTCATTTTTCCTTAGAAATTACTTTCTCAATTACTTTATTACATTCACATAGGGCTACTTCTCATTCCTCAAAAACATTTCCATGTGTTCTTATTCAAACATACCTATCATGTAGGAATCCAAATATTCTTCCCTCCATAGTTATCATGAAACTCTATTATTCTCTTATTTGGTTTATTTAGAAACTAACCATTCTTAATGTTGTGTATCATACAAAGAGATAGGTGGTTAGGAATAATAAAAATATTTTTCAGTCCATATTTCCTTTTATTATATTTCTAATTAGGATAATCATTACATCATCCAACAAATTTATCATTAACACAATTCCTTCTGGTTGTAGACGTTGACTAAAACCAAAAAAATATCATAATATTAAAATAAAAATAACTAGATTTAAAATAATATATTCATTTTAATCTTTACAAAAGGTACCTAAATTAATAATTACTATAATAAACCAATAAAAAATTATGTTTAATTTAGGTCATATAGATTTATTAATCATTCAAATACATCATATTTTTTTAAAATGATTATATTAATTAACCAAATCATATCCTTCCAGATGGTTTAACGATGTGTGAATACTTGGGATGACTCAGGATTTACCAGTGATGATCGAGTAAATGCCCAATCCTCCCAATTAAGAGGTGTAACACCTATGTGTATCTATGCCACAACTATATCCACTCGCTATAATCTATGATGGGTTTAGTTATTATAGAAACCACATGCCATTATTTATTATAAAAATGGATTTTCTCCAATTATTAGCCTTATACAAATTGTTTTCAATAAATTTTCATCATTATAGTTTGAAAAAAATATAAACCTTCCTTTGATACAAATTATAGAAACCCAAGTGTTTTATATATTAATATTACATCATTTCTAAAAGAATATTGAGTACTTATCAAAATATATGCATCCCAAAACAATTAAAAGACTTGTGTATTTAGAATATAAAAATATAAAAAACATATTTAATGAAAGATCTTAAACATTTCAAAAAGTGATCATATATCATTGTACCCTTCCATAACATACCCTGTTTAAATAATTTGTTCATAAAGTGGGTAAATGGAATAGAAAAAGGTTGTGCTCAGTTACCTATTAAGGGAAAATATTGGAGATATCAATAAATGATTATAAGTGTGTATAACCATAAGGTTATGGGAATATGATCATAACATTAGATATTAATACCAAATTAGGTTAACGATCTTTAATCGTTTATCATGGAATATAAGGCTTTTATAAAAATGAAAAACACACAAGATTAATGAATCAAAAATAATAAATCATGCTCTATGAGAACATATAAAAATAATAATACATAGTTTTCTAGCATACACATAATTTTAGACATTCACTTCATTAGTCATGGTTCACTCTAAATATTTACATGGTAGGCACAAGCCCATGATGAAAATTACTGACCAATCATTTCCAACTTTGTCTTAGGAGAAACATACATCTAGTTAAATCCACTATATCTTTTGATTTTATTGACTCCATCATTTCATAGAAGATTCCTAACATCATCATATCTTACGATTTTCTCAACCACGTCATATATTAGGTGTTTTTCCTTATTTTCTTCATTTCCTAATTCATTCGGAGGGAAATACAATTCATTTCCCACACATAAAAATTTTAAATCATCCATATATGATTCATAAGATCATAAAAAATTCATTAATACATCATATCATAAAATATTGAAATGAAATGGGTTTGATAAGACTTCTATCATTTTATCGTAGCATAACCCATGGAAAATAAATGAGATTCATAAACCAAATTTCATCTCATCATTTCATAACTCACTGAAATGAAATAAAGTTTCATAGAATAAATAATAAACCATCATCATTAGAATTAATCCATAGAAAGAAAATGGATTATATCAGAATACATACCCCAATAATGATTAAAAATACTTATATAATGTTGACATAAATGAAAATACATTTAAAATAACTTTTAATAATTCCTTGTAAATCAAGAGAAAAATATCTCATTCTTTTGGAAGAATTTTATCTTAAAATTACCGATATATTAATTAAATACTTATCTTTGAAAATAACCTAGTAAAAATGTAAAGTAATATTCAATGAAAAGACTAATAAAAATGGTAAAAAATAATTTATGTTGTATATGTTATGTCAGAATACTGGATCTATGAATCATTAAGAGGGGTTAATATGTTATTCAAAAATTTAGTTATTTTTTATTTTAATATATAATTTTTCACTAGTAAGAGTAAAATTTGATGTTAATGAAAACATAAAGAAACAAAAAGAGATGAAAAGTTATTTATAAAGTTCAGTAATCAATGTGAGGAACTATTTTACACCATAATCCTATAAACTAATGATTATAAGATCTATTAATAAATATTTGTAAACAACCCGAATCCTGAAATATACATAAAAATCACTTAAAAGCCTCTCAAATTTTTTTTTCATCCCAAAAATCATGAATATCTCTTAAAAAACTCAAATTATAAAGAGAAAATAGATATATATTCCTCCATTAGATTGTAATTTAGTTTCCTAGTCTACTAATATCTTATTATCTTTATATTATTCTTTCTCCAGAATATAGTCACTTCAATTTTCACACACAAAACAGAATCCAGACACTACTTATTCAACAACATCACTTCATCACCATATTCTCCCATCCACTCATAGAGATCTAAAAACACATGATAACAATTTAATGATCCAAGAAGGTTACTCTTTTATATTACATTTAATTAAAATATTTATCATGTCATGTTAATATATTTGAATTATAACACCCATAAGCATAAAGTATGTTCATAGTAATTTCATTCATAAGAAATTGATTCCATAGCATATTATAACATTATTGGTTCCTACATAAATAACTTATCTTCCATAGTCTTCATTAAACCTATGTTACACCAACATTAAAAAACACATGTGTGTATCGATTCATTTAGGATATAGATATGTTACCAATATAGCTTCAATATTAGAATTATTCCACTTAAAATGTAACCACATTCAATTTTAAGAATGTCACATTTCCCTTATAATAGAAATCCCATACATAATGTTTTCCACTAGAAGACTCAATTGGTTATGTCACTGAAAATGTCTACGTGGTTAAATTCTGTACATAGTAGCACTCATAAACCAAAATCTATTTTTGCATATGAATATTCTATATGAATTCTCTATGATTACATTTAGATACATAATTTAGAGATATGGATGGATCAGATACATGAATAATCTATGTGATCATATAGCTATGGGAATTTTGATACATGTCTGAATTAGCAATGTGAATCAACAACATTACCATTAGGCTATGTGAATTCACCTAAATAAATACTCATTGCTTCTTCATTCATTTAATACATGTCTCAAAATTCTTATTCCCTATATATGATTCTTCTTTCATCATAATACTATATTATAGAACACATTATTATGAATCATGAAATAATTTATCATAATATTTGATCACTCATAAATAAAATCACTTTAAATAAATTAGTTTTATTCATTATATCTCTTAATACCATACAACTAATTATAACATCAAAACTATTGACATAAAAATCCCAAAACATAACCAAAACAATGGAATTCTTTCCATCTTCATCACAGACACTAACAACACATATCTTTTTTGTCTCAATAATATTCCAAATTCTGTTTCTTTTTAACCAAGTATCATAAATTATTAAAGATCTCAAACTAAATTAATGGACCATTGTAATGAAATTATAATCCTATTTTAGCTTACATGGTGTAGAAAACTAGAATTATTGGACAAATATTCCATTCTTTCTATAAAATAGTGATTTATAACTATATATAATTTAACAAAAATTCACAATAGATACTCACTTCTACTTGTAGAAAATAGCTCCTACATTTAGATCAAAAAACTATTATAAAAGATCAAACAAACTTAAATAATTGTTTTCACTTTTTAAAACCCCACCCTAAATATATGCCCTCCATAAAATGGTAATACATATATCAATGGATAAACCTTGTTCCCATTTTCTCCTTAATTTGACAGTAATATATAGAGAGAAGAAGAGAGAGGTGATATAATAGACATACCATAGCCTTTCATAGGATGAGGTTGAACACCCATATTCAACAATATATTTTTGGACTGTATATTTAGATAATGCCTTCATGAATATATCATAATGCTTGTCTTATTTTGGAATATATTCAAACTATACTTCATTTAAATCCACAAAATACATAATGAATTGATATTTAATATCAATATGATTTCTTCTAGAATAATGAACTAGAATCTAAGACAATTTTATTGCACTCTAATTATCTCATCCAATAAGAAGATTCATCATTAAACCCACCTTATGATATTGCAACTTTATTTTTATCCACATAAAATGAGTTGTGAAATGTGTTTCGGCCACATATCCTTCCTCAATAGTGATTAATTTCATTGAACTCTGCTTCTTTGTGTTGTATCAAACACATATACTACCAATAATGAAAAATCCACTATATGGGCTTGTTCATGCCCATACAAGGATTCATTTAAACTAAAAATTGAAGTTTTCCTCATTTACAAGTGAAAATCTACATAATGATTTAATGTAAACCTCTTCCTCAATTTATCTATTGAGAACTGTAGACATTACATCAGTTTTATAGATATTAAAATTATTTTTTATATAAATTTAAAAAAACATAAAAAATGGTTTCATTAGTTAAAACCAGTGAAATAAACCCAACAATGTCAATTATTTCAATTTGTAAAATCCTATAAACAAAAAATATTTACTTATTCAACACTACATGACCTTTTTAAATGAATTGTTTTCAACAAAACCACTTTTACTAATCATATTTTTATCATTCAGTTTAGGAAAAAGTTAAAAGGTCTCTCCTGAATAAACATTATCATGTATATAATTCATGTCACAGGCCCACTCTTGATTTTTCGATTTTTGTCATCATCTTTTTGTCTATTATGAGAAACAAAGAAGTATGAGATGTTATTCTTATCTTTCTTATATTTTACACCTACTGTTCTTGATTTATAATGATTTTTTAATATTAACCTATCCAATAATTATTGGATGACTTAAATATATTTATTAGTAATCTCTTTTTATAGATTAATCCTCTTTCTAATTTCGAATATCTTCAACATATTTTACTTTTTCTTCTAATTTTCCAAAGAATTTGTAGAAATGTCACTTTTAAAACAAGATTCATCATTGAAAATTTAAATATATAAAAATTAAATGTTATTAACATAATAAGTGTGAATAAATTTACAAGTACCCCTTTATAGCAGTAAAAACCTCTTCCTTCAGGATGGTAACCATGAAATATTTCATGACAATAAATTGGCTGAAACATAGAGAGATTTTATGAATTAATCGTGATGATACAAGGTCTTACAAACACTCTGGGATTGTTTAATAATGGATAATTCTTGTAGTACATCTAATAGGGTTTCATATAATAATTCAATGTAAAGTATTATTTATTTTAACAATTAGTACAAGTCCAACAAACTTCCTTAAAATTTTATTAAAATATAATTTCTTATTAATTATTTTCTACAAATATCAACAAAAATTATATTATTCTATTCAGATATATATTTTTGGTGGTGTGTGTGGTAAATTTTTTTTATTAAAAAGGATATTTTTTTTCAAGATAAACATCAAATGTGTTATTTGTTGTTTTCATAACCATTAACTATCTTAAATATCATTAGGGAGTAACTATACACTTTTTCATTACTTATCTTAAAACTATTAAATATCTATAAATACTTTGATTCTTTTTCATAAACAACATACAAGTAATTCAAGTTAATTTATCAATAAAAGAAGTAAAACACCTATCTATATTTTTGGACTTCTTTCTCATTGACCCAAAAATATGTAAATGGAGTAGTTTCAATGGAAGACATGTCTAAATATTATCATTTTGAGTGTGTAATTAGATATGTTCACTCTTTATATTGTATAGAGTCCCAAGTATGTATCTATCATCATTTTAGGCAAGTTATGAATACCTTCTATTGAAGAATTATTTATTCATTTTCCTAGAGATGACCAAGAGATTTGTTCCAATGTCAACATTCATCTTTCATGCTCAAATATCAATAATTATATGAATATAACATTTGAAATTTATTTTTATTTGTTTAATGGAATTTTAAAAAAATATTCATAACATCAAGAATGTTTACATAAAATATATCTTATTATAAGATTACCTCATTACATATATCATAAATCTATGAAATAATTAACATGTTTTGTTTCTACCCATCAATATAAAGTGTATTCATTGATTTAAATTGAACATTTATAATATTAGAATTACCAACCCATATAATATTAAGAGATCTATAATTTAAAATTTTTATCTGGCATTCATGGAATTTTGAAACATTATTCAACAACATCAAGATCCTAGGAATTTTTGAAGGGGGTGTCCACATTCTGATATCCATTGAAATTTCTCCTTTGTGGTTTTAAAAGAAACTTATACAAAAAATTTCTTTTCATTTCCATTTATCTTAGGTTTATTTTCCTATTGTAATGTAATGCTAATGATAAAATATTTTTCAATATGACTATGATGATTATGTCACCCAGAAACAGATTATAACAACTGAAAACTATTTTTGGCCTTCAAAACATATTTTCCATTCTATTTAAAAACATGTCTTATTAGAGTGGGTTAATTTCCCATAAAATTATTTTTATTATGAATTCTATAATCTTCATAATTTTTTTAATTAATCAAATTAATCCTTGATTTATGAATGAACATCCATAGAAATATAAATATTTATAAAAGGCATATCTACCTTTAAAAACTGCATGTAGTGTAAACCTATTTCATTAAGTTTATAATTTATTTTTATCATAAATATTGGATCTTTATTGTGATAAAATTATTCTATAAACATCTAGAATCTATCTATTCAAGTAAAAATATTTTCAAAAATAATTATTTTCCAGAAGTATCATTTTTTTCATGTTCAACAACCCATGAATATTTCTATTTTTTGTGTCTCAACATATTTATCCAAATATGTGGTTCCTTTAAAATAGTAATTATCCTAAACCCTATTGTAAATTTCTAAAATATCAATATCATCATTATAGTATTATTTTTTAACTCCCCGTAAGAATATCATCTTTTACCATTTTCTAACTTCATTATTAGAATTTGGAAATATAATTTTGGATAGGTTCAGTTCTTCCTCAACATCAAAAAAAATGATGTTTAATAAGTTCATTATGATTATTTAATACATTATAATCATATTTTTTCTTTATTACCACGTCCAAATAATTTGCATTAAATTTATCTACACTATCAAACATATTTATCATCATGTATTTTTCTTTTGAATGGTAGTTCCCATACTGATAGTAGACTAGCCATATTTCTTCAACTTATTATTCTCTATTTCATGTATTGAATTTTTAAAAATAAATTCACCTAATTATATATTTCTAATAAAAATCCATATATGTTTATTTATACTTCAATTAGAGTGTTATAATTTTCATCACTTGTGAATTATTTATCATTAATTTTTAGAATAAAATGTTTCCACTAGAAGTGATTTTAGTATCGAACTCTTACCATTCCGTATTTCTAATTTTAATTTACACAAACACAGATAAGAAGTTTATAATTATGTTAAAAAAAAATTAAAATATATTATTTTAGAAAATAATTTTGGTTCGATTGAATTTTTATTTTATAATATTTTGAATTATTTATCTATTTCTTCAGTGAAATCAACTATTTTCATCTTATGAAAACTTGTGGAAATATTTCAAATGACCCCATAAATGATTAAATTAATTGTTATCATTTATTTAAATTTACATCTTCCACTCATACAATTTTTCAGTATTAGGTACATAATTTAAAAGTGTCTTACATTTTTATTAGATTCTGTTTATAAGGAATGTTTTTCATTGTCCTCTTAAATTATATTATTTACTTTATCTGTTTTGAAGGATTTGGATCAAATCTCATTTTATGACTTTACCTTATTCTTAATAGAATAATAATTAGCCTTTAATATAAAATTATAATAATATTTATATCAATAATATTAATATCACTTGGAAATTGTGATCCCAAATATGAGGGTTTTGTATCAAATTTATTTAGTATGATGCGTAGCATATTTTTTATAATAATAAAATCATCCAACTTCTCATCAAATGACATCAATAGTATTAAAAAATTAATTGAAACATATAATGAAACTATAGATAGTCTCACCATTATTAGTTTGAAGATCATAATAATTGATTTTATGAAACTGCGACATTTCCTGTTGTATCTCAGTCTTTAATTTATAATCATTCAGAATCTTATCTGAGGTAACTTTTTCTGTTTGAATAGTTTACATTCAAAACATGACCATATAAAAGAGATTATAAAATTTCATTCCAATAATTAGCATAATTTTAAAAATTCCTATTATATTATATTTTAATGTAAATTCCTTTATAATGAGAAATAAATTCATGATTTTGCACTTACAAGACATAAAAAAGGATAGACATGATCTATGTTAAATTCTATTATTTATATACATGAAAACATTTCCTATAAGAATTGTGGATTCTCTTATTATTTTTTCATTAAAATATCATTTATGAACATCTAGAAAAATTTAGACAATATTATAATCAATATAATCAATATTAAAATATAAAAAAGGTAACTGGGCTCATATACCTCTTATGGGATCACATGATATAGGAATCACTCAGAGAGGTTTGAATTATTGATTTATCAATATTATTTTTGTTTTCTTTTTAAAACCAACTTTACCACTGGTTGGATTGCAATATGATTTTAATTATAAAAAATTAACCAAATAAGTATCATAATAAATTTACAAGGGTCACTACTCAATGTGAGTAGCAAGTAGGTGTCATGATATTGTAAAATATATGATTATATAATCACTAAATAATTCTTTCTAAAAAATATATGTTGTGAAAATCTATGTATCTCACTTAAATGTTTCCTTATAATTTTTTTCATCCTACACACTAAGTGTGTCTCACACTAATAAATATATCAAATTATAAGGGGAGAAGAGATATTTCTTCCTCCCATACATATTTATCTAGTTATCCAGTTTACTTAGATCTTATTCTCTCTATTCGAAACATTATCAAGAAATGTGTGACATTAATTTGAACGAAAAGAACTGCATTAAGACACTTATTTATAAAAAAATCTACTTTAAACTATTCTCTCATCTTCACTTATAGTTATGGAAACATCTGATGATAATTTAAGGATAAAATCTGGTTAATCATTGTTATTTCTTCTTAATTTTAATATTTATTAAAATGCATAAATATAATTGAATTCAAACTCCTAGAAACAAAAAATCTAGTCATCATAATAACGTCTATATGGAATTAATTTATAACTAATCATGAAATTATCAGGTCATGTATATATTAAACAAATTATTCACACTTCTTTAAATAAGTGTTTCTCTAATAATAAAATCTTTTGTTTGTGTAAATTAATTCATGATACAAACACAATACCATGATAAATTAAATCATAGAATTTTTACACATAAGGCTTACACACCATCAATCTCTACTATATTTGATTACATGTGATTCATAAATCCACTATGATAAGTATTTTTCTCCATTAATCTATTAGTTATGTCGCTATAAATGACTACATTGATCATTTGGCTATGAGTATAATTTTCCAATGTGAGTTCATTTTCTTGGATGAATCAACTGTGTGATTTTCCCTATTAAAATTTGGAAATTCAGTTAATTTAAATGGTTCAATTGGCTATTTGAATTTTCTATATGATCATTTATCTACATGAATTAAATTAAGTGGTTAAATTAGTTACTTGAATAATCTATATAAATATTTGTCTATGTGAATTCAACTATATGACCATTATTAACATTATAATATATAAAAAATATTTAATGAACATCATATTCATCATATATATATATATATTCTACATTCTTCAAAACCTAATTCAAGAACACTTTTAAAGAATAGTTTTATCTTTTATTGAGTTATTTTTACACTGAAAGATAACTTCACTTTGAATCATTGGATTTTATTCATGTTTGTTTCAAATACCATTCAATATAAAAGGAACATGATAATCATTAAAATAAAATCTGAAAATATAACAAAAACCATTTCCCACTTAATCTATTTATTACATCAAAAAACATTACATGTACTCTTGGTCTCAATATGTTAAAAGAAAACATTCGTTTCACACTGTTATAAAAACTCAAAAATGATTTCTTAAGAAAACCATTCAAAAAAATTATTTTTAGAGTTATTTAATTTATGAAAAAGGTAATGAAAATGATTTTTTATAAAATTAGATATATATATATATATTAAATAACTCTAAATAAACAATTTTTTAGATTATAGATATGGAATAATCTTTTTCATCAAACAAATTGGAAATAAAAATGGATTTTCATTAGAAAATTATGATAATATTAAGTAATAAAAGAATATAAGCATGTTAATAACACATAAAAAATATATAAATATCTATTATAGAATAAAATATATTAGTTTTAAAGGATTATATCAATATAATTTCATGTAATGTAAATTCTTCATACTCAATCCTAAAAAAATGAGATTGTAACATCAACTCCTTACCAAATTAGTAACATTTGAATAATAACCAAAGAATTAAATATCTTCAAATGAATATTTAAATACAAAACAATATAAGCATATTAAAGATATATCATAACCTATGGGAATCATATACACCACATGATGAAATTGAGTGTTGAGTATGGGATATATCTCATTGAAACAAATGACTTGATAAAGCCTTGACTCATGTATGACTTTCTTTATAAGCGATCTAACCTTATATATGATAAATATAAATGTATTTTAATTATATAAAATAAAATATTAAATTATAATAATATCATATATGACCCACATATAAATTTTCAGCACCAATTTATTAATAATTCATTATTAAATTCATCATTTCTCAGTGGTACATATTTCATTTTTCATGAATGTTTCAGTTTAGAAGTTATGGCCCATGTACTTGGACAACAGTTTCTTCATCCCTATAATGTTAATAATTTCTTGAATACCATATGAAATCATTATATTCATATTTATTAATATTGATATAATGCGGTGAGGAAAATGAATTAAAGTACTACATGGAGACAAAAGTCTATTTGTAGAAATGGGTGATGTTTTCACTTTTTGATGAAGAAATGAATGAAGTTTAAATATTATTTAAACATTAAAAAATAAATTATAATAATTATCATATTTATTTATTTAAAATATCTTTATTAATATACATAATTATTTAAAATGAAAAATTAATCACATCGCTTCATGGAGAAGGTTGTTCAAAAATGCACAATAACAATAACATAATATTACATAGGATGGAAAGTTGATTAGTTAGACAAGATATTATAATTATATAATCATATTTTTTTATATAAAAAATAAAAAATTAAATATATAATAATAACCAACCAAGAAAAGTGCTGATGAAAAAATAAATGCATCTTTCCATGGAGGTGATAGTCCCCACGTACGAACGGGTGTTGTTTTCTATTCCCATATGATTGAAAAGAGATTGATAATGGATGTTCAATCATCATATTAAAAATTCAGTATATTGAATATATTGATTTTTTTGAAAAAAAATTATAACACATTTTTAATGAAGGTAGAAAAAAATTGGAAGTAGTCGATGTAGAGTTATATATCTTTATTGAGAAACATCATTTAGCTTGGACCTTAATCCTTGGAACAATGGTATTTTGTAAAGAGGTGTAGCTCTATAAATTAGGTAAGGAATGGTGTATAGTATAATTTTAGGTATTTTAGGATCTATGAGGCTCAATAATTATTAATGAAGGAGGATATGAGGTTCCCATTTAAAAGTGAGTGAAAGGGAATACTAGGAATTACATAAAATATTAGGTAGTATGTATATATCAGGATCATGTCATGTGGTTCCAGGTCACCCAAAATTCTAAAATAATATTTTTTATTATGTAATTAATCATATAATATCAAATTTAGAAAAATTATATTATCATTTTATGCCTTATCTCCATGTTAATCAGATTTAAACCCATTTTAACCAAAACTATGATATCATAAATTTTTACCATGGTAACATAATAATATAAAAAAACTAAAAGGAAATTTTTTAAATATTTTGTACAAAATTATTCCAAAAATGAAATCCATTTTATCATATTAAATGTATAATTTTAACGGAATGTAATTTTAAAATAAAAACATAAATCTTATGATTTTTTTAATGAAAATCAATTATTTAACAGAAATAATCTTTTCACCTTAAAATAAAGAATTAATATAGTGCCCATAAATTTTTTTGGATAGAAATTAAATGAAGTAATATTTTTCTAATTAAATATCAATCAAAAAATAAATTTCATGTTCCAAACATTACTTAAATTAAAATACCAAAAAATAGTTTTTAATTTGAAAAAAGATGACTTTTCATAAAAAAAAAATCATGTTTTTGTTCCAAAATTTTAAATAACTAGAAAAAAAATTTATTTCACTTCTAATACCTATACTGTGTCAACTATAAGTCATCCAATATGATAAAGGCAATTTTTAGAGATATTTTAAAGCTTATTTCATATTTTTAACCATTTTTACATGTTTTTCACTTACTAGGGAGATGATGTTTTAAATGGTTACTATTCATAAGGCCTATGTAAACAATTGAAATTTTTTCCAAATATAAATATCATAATTCCTAATATAGAATAATTTTTTTTTATTTTTAAACTTCTACTTTTTATAGAAATAAATTTTAATAAAATTCTAAAACCAAAATAAAAATCAGTTTTTAGAAAATTATATTTTTAATCATAAAAACTAACTTATTGAAAAATAAAATAAAATTTTGATAAATAAATAATTTTTAATATTATTTATAATAAAATTTAATTTAATATATATTTAATATATTTCTAAAATACATTTATATTTTTAATTGGTATTATTTAAAATAAATAAATGACAATTTCAAAATAATAGTATTTTACTTTACAAATTAGCTAAAATAAATATTATTAGAAAAATAGTTAATATTCATTATAATATAAAATTCACAAAATAATTTAAAAAATAAAATTAATTTTTTCAAAGAAAATCTATGAATGATATAAATGATTTATAATTTCCACAAAAAACATCTGGGACAAAACATTTTACAAAAAAACAAATATCTAAATAATAAAATGAAATTATTTAAGATTAATTAATTTTATATTTCTCACAAATCAAGAAATTAATATTTTGTAAAACTGTAATAGATATTTTTTCTTATTTGGTTATTATTATTCATATCATCCAATTTAATGCTACGTTATAACTATAAAATTAAAATTATTTTATTTTAATAGTACGTCATAGTTTTCTAAAAGATCGTTATTGCATGTTTTGGAAGTTGTAAAGAATAATATTGTTTTAAATTAAAATTTTTTAGTTTTTCAAAAGAATATAAAATAAAATAAAGATTTTGGTTATTCCTATAGTTCAAAAAAAATTATTGATAAATTGTTTTCTATATTCAGAGCTATAAGAGTTTTCTTGATTTCGTTAATTTCAGGTAAAATTTAATGGAAGGATGGAAGGAAGGAAAATTTTAGTAAATTACCGGTGACATGACGTTATTAAAAAGAGTGGATATTATTTTAATCCTGGTAAATGTTTTCTATCCTAACCAATTAAGAAAATAAGAGGATCTTATGGTATGATTCTATAAAGAGAAGTCAAAATAATTTCAAGATAGAAACGATCATTCTTATATTTTTAATTCTATTGTTACTAGGGTGTATGAATATTAAGAGATAAAAAATATAGAGAATATATGCTTATATATTAGTTTATATATCATAGTATCAAGAATTTAGAGTCAAACATCGATCCTTCGGATTAATATTATATAAGATCATAAATTCTAACAGAACTAAAGTATTCCTAGAATCAAATTGATAATAATATTGACAAGAAGGTCTATATCAAATTATTTAATAATTTAGAATAATTACTTTTAATATCATCCAGACACATGGTATAAAATATATAAAAATAAGTTTATATGAAAAATGAATCGTTGAATTTATATTTCTCATTCTATTTCAACATCAATGTATCAACAGTGTGAATCTATATTTTAATGTGTGGTTTTGGAAAGTAATAATTTGATGTTACGTCTGTGCATGTATTTTAAATTCGCTTGTTCTTATAGTGTAAAATCTATGTTTGGGATGACTGACCAACTATTTCATGGAGTATGAATTTAGAGAAGGATCCAACCCATAATTTTTTTCATAGTTTTCTATTTTTCTATGTTTGAGTATATCTATACTTTTATACTAGAGTGGATAAAACATTAAAATATCACCAATGTTAATTTTAATGTAAAATGAAATCATAAGTATAGTCCACCACTGATTCATCCTTTTGACTCATTGGAGTAACCTAATCTTAGGAACAATGTTTTATAATTAATATAGATCATTTCACTCAACTTTTGGGGTAACTCATTTCTCCTCCAAGTCAGGTTATCATCTAACTTCACAAACACATAATGATGTAAAACCAATGGTGATGTGTTAATTTTTTAAAATTCATCTGTTTAAAAAATATCATGGATAATCTATAAATATGTATCCTAGAATTGTATCATTATTATAATTCCTTCTATTTTAGGATTTGAATGGATCATTCCACTTTTCCTATGAATTTTAAAATATATTTTTATCTCATTTTTCTTCAAAAAAACCGAAATATTTTGTAATTCCAATAGAATCAACAATTAATCTAAAAAATAAGTTTCATTCTCTATTTAATAAGATTCTAATATAATTTTTGGGGAATAATATAATTTATTAGTACCATTATATTCTTATAAACCCATATTTACTCTTGAAAATTCATTAATACCATTCATTTTGAATTCCTTATAAACCTTCTAGAACACATTGACCACAACATGGTACACACTATGATAGTGTGGTTTACCCTAACTCTAGTAATATTTTGGTTTGGTGTCTCTTTTACAACATTATAATTTGATAATTACCTGATCCGAAAATTCCACTAAGATTTTAAATTTTAATTTACCCAGGATCTAGTCTTGATTTCCCAAATCTCACTGAATCCCTAATTAATTTATGATGTTATGTTTTTTCCTATGTGTTGTTTCCAATAGGATGATCAAACTAGTTTTTTTATGTGTGTCTCGTTTTGAATATACCTCTCCAAAATAACAGATCAACAAAAATACATTAAAAAATCATTTTTGGTGTGGAAAAGATTCATTGAGTTTTAGTAGAAGGATATTAAAACCAAAAATCCATGCATGTTATGAATTTGTGGTTTGGTGACCTCAAAAGATAAAATGAGGTTCCTAAATTATAAAAAACATAAAAAAATATCCGCCAAATCATTCCAACATCATTAGTCCTACCATTTTGCAATCTTATATTTACCTTGAAATTCTAAAATTTTAACATTATGAACGTTGTAAGAAATACTATTAACATCCTCCCATGTTGAAACATACATGTCTATAGAGTGATCCTAAAAACCTAAATATCACATAAACTTATCTCATAAAGATCATGGTATAAATTGGAGTGCTATAGCATTGTATCTATCATGTAAATAGAAATTCATGTACTTTCACACTTCCATCACCAATATTTTTGACTTTGGATGTCACATTGGGAGACTTCAAAACATCATATACATAAAATTTTCCAAATATTTACCAGCAAAACCTCAATATATATTTATGAAAAAAATCTCCCCATGTGGGTTTTTCTACTCAATTCCAAAATAGATTCATTACTATTTTTATGAAAAAACATAGATTTAATAATATATTACACATATAATCTAAATCTCAAGCATGCAAGGAGAGTATATATTCTTTACTAACTATAAAA
This sequence comes from Viscum album, assembly GCA_963277665.1. Taxonomy (NCBI): domain Eukaryota; kingdom Viridiplantae; phylum Streptophyta; class Magnoliopsida; order Santalales; family Viscaceae; genus Viscum; species Viscum album. Next base: position 1,363,592,371 of record OY728166.1, on the reverse strand, counting down.
TCAATGATAACTTGAAAGAAGATCGATGTGAGAAAAAATAGTTAAATAAAATATTCTATATGATAATAATTCATTGAACCTAATTGTATTTGAAGATTAACTAAACAAAAATTATTAATGAGGTCTTACCTTATTGTAAATAGAAATTATCTTGTGTGAGTGAGGTTCATTGTATAAATTTTATACTTTTTGGAATTTCTTTGATATCTTGGAGACAATTGGAATATTTAAAATCGACTTGGCTTGTTCTTTGGTTATATTTTGATAGTTTGACTTTATTTGGGCCCATAAAATTACTTAAATATCTCTTATTGAACCTTATACAAGAAGAAATTATAATTTATATTATTAAACATTCTCCTTGAATAAAATAAAATATTTTTATTATATTGATGTATCTCAAGTTATCACACAAAATAGATGTATGTGATTCCACATCAACTATAACATATTTTTGTTATTTCTCTATCCAAATCAAATAATGCCTATATTGGATTTGATATTTTTTTTACTTAAGTTTATAATGTAAATTAAATATTTTTTCTTACTTATACATGAAATGAAATAACTGAAACGATAAAAAATCACAATTGCAATATGATTACCAATCATTTTAGGAATATAACTACCCAAAATCTATTTATCAAAATAGTTTTTATTGTGATGAGTTGGGATAAAACAACCTAAAATCCAAAATATTATTAATATATTGAATAATCATTTTTATATCTATCATGTTAATCTCCATATAACGTATTTGGTAATGGTCAGCATGTATTTTAGAATAACATATATCAGGTCATATGTCCCAATGATATAGAAAAATCTCAATAATATACTGATACTATGTAACCTAAACCGTATTTATATCACCATCCATCTATAACATCATGTGGGTGGTTTTTTGAGTTTCCATTGGGCATGAATTATTCATCTTTAATATTTTGAGAAATTCCTTGGAATATTCAATTTTAGAAATAAATGATCCATTCTATCCTTCTATCACAGTTAAGATAAGGAAATGTTTTTCTCTCTAATAATGGTAATATTGAACTTTCACCTTATATATTATAAAAACAAATTGCATTGTGGATTATCTGAGCCCCAAAAAATTATTTTGTCTTCATGTATTAGCATAAAAATTATTTTATCATGTTTCTTATTGATGTAATTGTCATTATTGACTCCTCCTCTTTAACATTGGATATTCTTTAAATTTTTATCAAGAGAAGTGTACTAATACCTTGGTATTTTTTTTAAATCGATACAGAACTAATTTTAAGTTACACACTTGCTTCTCATAATTATATAGGAGATATCCATATTTTTTACAAATCTATATTTCCATATCATGTAAAATATTCTGAAAATATGAATTAAAATCTATTCAACAATAATTGAATCATCTTTATATATTCATTACAAACTATAATCATATAGTTTCCAATATATCCAAGGAAGAAAAAGTATCATGAATGTAAATTCCTTTAATTTGGAATTTCTAATGTGAAATATACATTACTTTTCCATATTAAATTAACATATTCATTAATAAAATTCAAAAACACTTGGTTATAATATTGATCTGATGCGAACCATGCGGAAGGCACGGAGTCGATTGCTCGGGTGGAGGAATTGGATTTGCAAGGCCCAATGACACGAGGAAGATTAAAGAGGTTGAATGCTTCAATGGGCGATCATCTTGCTTCATTAAAGGCCCAATGGGTATTACCTTGCATGGATGGAGCAAATGGGCCTATAATATCACTTATTCAAGCCCAAAATTGATGATTAAAACTTGGCCCACATGGTTGCACGAATTTGGAGGCCTTGCCCACATGGAGGATTCTAGAAATGGCATCTTTGGACACCAAAGTCAAATCCGGTGGGCTATGCACTCAAAGTCAAATCCGGTGGGCTATGTTGGAAAGTTGTGTGCTTATTTTCCAAAAGTCTTTGTTGGCTTTTATCTTTTTGACTTTTAAGGGGACAAGGTAGGTTTAGACTTTATGACTTTAGGGTATTAGACCCTTGACCATTGTATCACCCCCTTGGCTATAAATAGACACCCCATGGCATTGTATTGGCATTCAAGACTTAATTTGAGAGCTTATGCTTTGTTTCTCTCCGTTGTGTGAGGATTATCCCGGGTTTTCCCCCTTGCTCTTGTGTATTCTTGCCTTGTCAATCTACAAGTTAGATTGGTGATCCAAGATCACAAAGCCCCCAATTCCGTGCCTCAACCCAAGTGCGTTGTTGTGTGGATTGGCCATCACTCCCCTCCCTTGAGTGTGTTTTCTAAGTAGTAGGTCACGCTCCATATAGCGTTGGTTGACTACTTGCTTCCACTATCCATACCCCTCACGCATCACTTAGCCCCAAACCGCATCCATCATCCGTCGCCCTACGCCGTGAAGATCGGGCCACCCCCGTGCGTCTCGCATCAGTTGGTATCAGAGCCAGGTTGACACGGTAGGCATCTATCCCTTCATTTACTTTAATTATATCCATTACCCTCCTTATCTTTCCATATTATTCAACCATTCAAAAAAAAATCCATTTTTCTTGAAAGCCTCCCGAATTGTCCTAGTTTGTGCAAGCTTGGATTATTATAAATTGAGCCAAATTTTCATTCATCTTCTTTCCGCATTTAATTCTCTATATGTGATTTGTATCCGGCAAAAAAAAATCTCTCAAATCATCATTTTGTGCTTTTCAAAATTAAGCACATCCTTTATTTGAGAGATTTCGAAAAAAAAAGAAAAAAAAAATTGTCTTACTCTCCGTTCAATCATCTTGTGCTTTAAAACTCCAAGCACAACACTTTTTGGGGAGAATTGACAAAAAAAAAGCAAAAAAAAAGAGCTGATACAATTACTCCTTTGTGCTTTACCTTATTAGCACTTTCTATTTCCATATATAACTTTTTCCATCATTTTACTTTATCCCCATTTTGTATTTGGCTCATATTGTTATTCATTTATCTTATCTTGCACAATCAGGCAAAACCCACAATCCACCTATATACCCCTTCTTTCCACCCTCTTTTTGACCTTTACCATTGTTAAACCCCTTACCACTCAAGTGGGTTGTGTTAAACCATCCCCCGACACAATCTTGATTGGGGAGGAATTGGTGGCACTTGATCGCCCTAAACAAGGTATTATATTTCATAAGAGCTTGGAATTCAAATTGAGTTTTGAGAGTGGAGAGAAATAAGAAAAAAAAAAATATCTTGTGTGTGTGAGTGTGTGCATCTTGTTGTGTGCGTGTGTGTGTACATCTTGTGCGTGTGAGTGTGTATATATTGCGTGCGTGAGTGTGTATCTTTGTGTGTGTGAGTGTGTACATCTTGTGTGAGTGTGTACATCTCGCGTGTGTGAGTGAGTGTGTATCATTGTGTGTGTTCCCCCCCCGGTGTGTGTTTGTGTTTGTGTAACTTATCATGGCAGAAGATCGTGGGAAGAAAATTGCTCATGTTAGCGATGAAGGAAGTCGAAGTAGATCTCCCGCACCTGAAGCTACGCAATTCCAAATGCAAGCTTTGGTGAGCCACTTCGAGAAGCTTCTTGATCGGAAGTTGGAGGTGTTACATGAGAGGATTGATGAATTGGAGAATAAACCAAGCCCAAGGATGTTCCATGATAACCCACGACGCGCTCCCACACCACGTCGTCCCCACATCATGGAGGAGGAGATGGTGAACTTTGATGATGATCTTGATGAAGTCCCACAAAGGAGGAGGTTGTACCAACAACCGAGAGGAGGCCAAAGGAGACAACATGATGATGAACTACTTGGCGGGATCAAGGTGAAGGTCCCTTCTTTTCTTGGGAAAAGCGATCCGGAAGCATACTTGGAGTGGGAGATGCGGATCGAGCAGGTCTTTTCATGCCATGCATATTCCGAGGAGAAAAAGGTCAAACTTTCTTCCCTTGAATTTTCTGATTATGCTTTAATTTGGTGGGATCAAGTTCAAAAGGAGAGGGCTAGATATGGTGGACGTCCCATCAACACTTGGGAAGACATGAAGTTCACCATGCGGAAGCGGTTTGTTCCCACACATTACCATAGAGATCTCCACAACAAACTTCAACGCCTCATCCAAGGGAGTAAGAGTGTAGAAGACTACTACAAGGAGATGCAAATTGCCATGATTCGGGAAAACGTTGAGGAGGATCCGGAGGCAACCATGGCACGGTTTTTACATGGGCTCAATCGGGAGATTGCAGATCAAGTGGAGATGTACCACCATGTAGAGATACAAGATATGATCCACCAAGCCACCAAGATTGAGCAACAAATCAAAAGGAGGAGAAACATGAGGAAACCCACTACCCCTTTCACACCATGGAGAAATCCAAGGAAGGAGATTGGAGAACCATCAAAGGAAAAAGAGGTGGTTGATCGCAAAAGTGATAAGGTAGTTCTTCCACCTAAGAAACCTACTTTTGAGGCTAATCAAACCAGGAATAGGGATATTCGGTGTTTTAAATTTCAAGGAAGGGGTCACATTGCTAGTGAATGCCCTAACCTTCACACCATGATCATCAACAAGTATGGAGAATGGGAGACCGATGGAGAGAGCTTCGAAGAGGAGGAAGATGAATCTCCAGAAATTGAAAATGGAGAATTTGCGGAAGATGGCGAGATTCTTGTCACTAGAAGAGTTTTAAGTGCACAAATGACCGTTGGAGAAAAGGAGCAGCGGGAGAACCTTTTCCATACACGATGCAAGATCAATGGGAAGGTATGTAGTGTTATTGTTGATGGTGGAAGTTGTAGCAATGTGGCGAGCACCGAGTTGGTGGAGAAGTTGGGACTCCCGACTTTAAGGCATCCAAATCCATACCGACTTCAGTGGTTGAATGATTGTGGGGAGCTGAAGGTCACCAAGCAAGTGAAGGTATTGTTCACCATCGGTAAGTACAAAGATGAGGTATTGTGCGACATTGTTCCTATGAAGGCGTGCCACTTATTGTTGGGTCGACCATGGCAGTACGATCGGCGTGTTACTCATGATGGTTTCTTGAACCGTCACTCTTTTGTACTCCGAGGGGAACCTATAACCCTCAACCCCATGTCCCCCAAGAAAATTCTGGAAGATCACATTTTGAGAGAAAAGAAAAAAAAGAGTGATGAGGAAAAAAATAGAGAAAATGAAAAAGGAGAGAATGATGGAAAAATAGAAAATGAGAGAAGCAAAGAAATGGAGAGCAAAGAAAAATCAAGAGGGGAAAAAGATTTGAGAGGAGATAAAAGTGTGATGTTGGCAAAAAAGAGTGAGGTTAAGGAAGCTTTGATTTCTCGACAAAATCTCTTAGTACTTATGTACAAAGAGGTGATGTTGAACACTAACGACTTAACATCTTCTTTGCCACATGTTGTTGAGTCTTTGTTGCAAGAATTTGAAGATGTGTTTCCCGAAGAGGTGCCACCGGGTTTTCCACCCATTAGAGGTATTGAGCATCAAATTGACCTCATACCTGGAGCATCACTACCGAACCGCCCAGCATATCGCACCAACCCAGAGGAGACAAAAGAAATTCAAAGGCAAGTTCAAGAGTTGTTGAATGTGGGGTATGTGAGAGAGAGTCTTAGTCCTTGTGCGGTACCGGTGCTTTTAGTACCAAAGAAGGATGGAACATGGAGAATGTGCATTGACTGCAGAGCCATCAATAACATCACGGTCAGGTATCGTCATCCTATCCCTAGGTTAGATGACATGCTTGACGAGTTAAATGGCTCTACAATTTTCTCTAAAATTGATTTAAGAAGTGGCTACCATCAAATTAGGATGAAAGAAGGAGATGAGTGGAAAACAACATTTAAGATAAAACATGGACTTTATGAATGGCTAGTCATGCCCTTTGGTCTCACCAATGCACCTAGCACATTTATGAGGTTAATGAATCATGTCTTACGTTCCTATATTGGGAAATTTGTGGTAGTTTACTTTGATGATATTCTTGTATATAGTAGGACTTTGCATGAACATGTAGATCACTTAAGAAGAGTCCTAGAGGTGTTAAGGAAAGAAAAATTGTTTGGAAACATTAATAAGTGTGAATTTTTCCTCGATAAGATTGTTTTACTTGGATTTGTTGTGAGCGGCAATGGAGTTGAAGTTGACACTGAGAAGATCAAAGCAATTCAGGAATGGCCAACTCCAACCTCTGGTGGGCAGGTAATAAGTTTTCATGGGCTTGCTAGTTTTTACAGGAGATTTGTGAAGGACTTCAGCACACTAGCAGCGCCATTGAATGAGTTGACCAAGAAGAATGTTCCTTTCAAATGGGGTACAACTCAAGAGAAGGCATTTCATGCTCTTAAGGAGAGACTCACCCACGCCCCTCTACTTGCACTTCCGGACTTTGGTAAGACCTTTTAAATTGAATGTGATGCAAGTGGAATTGGCATAGAAGGAGTACTCATGCAAGAAGGTAAACCTATTGCTTTCTTTAGTGAGAAGTTAAATGGCCCAACTCTAAACTATGCTACATATGATAAAGAGTTGTATGCATTGTTTAGAGTTCTAGAAACATGGCAACATTATCTTTGGCCTAAAGAATTTGTGATCCATTCTGATCATGAGGCTCTTAAATACCTTAGGAGCCAACATAAACTAAATAGGAGACATTCTAGATGGCTGGAATTCATTGAATCATTTCCATATGTCATCAAGCATAAAAAGGGTAAAGAAAATACTGTGGCCGATGCACTTTCACGTAGATATTCTCTTTTATCCTTGTTGGATTCAAAACTACTTGTTTTTGAATACATTAAGGATTTATATGCCACCGATAGTGATTTTAGTGAACCTTATGAACATTGTAAACCTGGAGTTAGTTGGGAAAAGTTCTATTTACATGATGGGTTCTTATTTCGGATGGATAAGCTTTGCATTCCTATTGCTCTATTCATTTACTTTTACTAAAGGAGTCACATTCTGGTGGGTTAATGGGACATTTTGGTGTTGCAAAAACTTTAAGCGTTCTTAGTGAACATTTTTATTGGCCTAGAATATCTAGAGATGTTGAAAAATTTGTGGGAAAGTGCATTGTTTTCCATAAAGCCAAATCAAAACTGAACCCACATGGACTATATCTTCCTCTCCCAATCCCCAACACCCCTTGGGAGGACATATCAATGGACTTTATTGTGGGGTTACCACGGACTAAGAGGGGGAGAGATTCCATTTTTGTTGTGGTGGATCGGTTTTCAAAAATGGCACATTTTATTCCCTGTCACAAAACAGATGATGCCACTAACATTGCAACACTTTTCTTTCAGGAAGTAGTCAAGCATCATGGAATGCCAAGGACCATTGTGTCGGATCGAGACACAAAATTTCTTAGTTACTTTTGGAAGACCTTGTGGAGGAAACTCGGTACAAAGTTATTATTTTCCACTACTTGTCATCCACAAACCGATGGGAAAACGGAGGTGGTGAATCGCACACTATCATCCCTTCTGCGAACAATTGTCAAAAAGAATATCAAGAATTGAGAGGAGTGTCTGCTACATGTGGAATTCACATATAACAGGGACAAGCATTCCACTACTCAATATTCTCCATTTGAAATAGTTTACGGCTTTAACCCCCTTGCGCCTATTGATCTAGTTCCTTTGCCTTTACAGGAAGCAGTTAATATGGATGCGAAAGGGCGTGTAGAATTCATCAAGAAAATCCATTAAAAGGCAAGGTTAAATATCGAGCGGATGACCCAAAAATATATGGATCGTGCAAACAAGGGTCGCAAGCAAATGTTGTTTGAGCCCGGTGACTTGGTTTGGATTCATATGCGAAAGGAAAGATTCCCTCAAAAGAGGAAATCAAAACTCATGCCACGAGGCGATGGACCATTCCGAGTGCTTGAAAAGATTAACAATAATGCTTACAAGATAGCTTTTCCAGAGGATGAAGAGTCGAGGATGACTCCTTTTCAAGAGGGGGAGGATGATGCGAACCATGCGGAAGGCACGGAGTCGATTGCTCGGGTGGAGGAATTGGATTTGCAAGGCCCAATGACACGAGGAAGATTAAAGAGGTTGAATGCTTCAATGGGCGCTCATCTTGCTTCATTAAAGGCCCAATGGGTATTACCTTGCATGGATGGAGCAAATGGGCCTATAATATCACTTATTCAAGCCCAAAATTGATGATTAAAACTTGGCCCACATGGTTGCACGAATTTGGAGGCCTTTCCCACATGGAGGATTCTAGAAATGGCATCTTTGGACACCAAAGTCAAATCCGGTGGGCTATGCACTCAAAGTCAAATCCGGTGGGCTATGTTGGAAAGTTGTGTGCTTCTTTTCGAAAAGTTTTTGTTGGATTTTATCTTTTTGACTTTTAAGGGGACAAGGTAGGTTTAGACTTTATGACTTTAGGGTATTAGACCCTTGACCATTGTATCACCCCCTTGGCTATAAATAGCCACCCCATGGCATTGTATTGGCATTCAAGACTTAATTTGAGAGCTTATGCTTTGTTTCTCTCCGTTGTGTGAGGATTATCCCGGGTTTTCCCCCTTGCTCTTGTGTATTCTTGCCTTGTCAATCTACAAGTTAGATTGGTGATCCAAGATCACAAAGCCCCCAATTCCGTGCCTCAACCCAAGTGCGTTGTTGTGTGGATTGGCCATCACTCCCCTCCCTTGAGTGTGTTTTCTAAGTAGTAGGTCACGCTCCATATAGCGTTGGTTGACTACTTTCTTCCACTATCCATACCCCTCACGCATCACTTAGCCCCAAACCGCATCCATCATCCGCCTCCCTACGCCGTGAAGATCGGGCCACCCCCGTGCGTCTCGCATCATGATCTTTTTTTGGTTCTCTAGAAAATCATCTCTTGTTTGATTAGTTTCAATTTTATTAAGTTATTAATTAATATCCTTAGTCAATTATCATCCCGAACATCCTATCAAATGAATATAGTAATTATCTTTCATATATAAGATTTTCTATTTTTACCTTTTCTCCTAGTAGTTTAAATTGGAGCTATTCAGCAACTGACTAAATTTATGTCACTAATTTCAATTGTTTTAGTAGTTATTTTTTCTACATATGATCAATTTTTGTTTCTTTCAATTTCAATGTATTCATTTCAATCTTATAAAACCCTGTGAACTCCCCCTAAACCACTCTCTCCAACATTACATTCTACTTCTATTTTTCTACTACACTGCTTGGAATTATTTTCACCAATTTTCAAAACAAATCATCTTTTATATTGTAATAAACCAACCCTGGTTGGACTAATATATAACCTAATATTTCATTCGATAAGGTGGAGATAAAACAAAAAATCATTCAAATTATTTGTAATGAATAAAAAAAGATGTAAATATAATTGTATAATGTTTAAAAAAAAACATAACAGTACCGCAGAATATAAAATTGCATATGAAAAATCCAGAATATGATAGAAACCCAAAGAGGAACTAAACATTATTCCCCTTGAGAAAAACCATCACCACCAACCCTAGTCACAAATATTGTGACAACATCCATGGTAAGCATTAAAACTGCATGGAACTCTTCCCATTGCATGCGTCCTATAAATCCCTATATACTAATACCAAATGGAAACTAAATGGATAAAATTTTCCAAATTTATGTCACTATAAACTAATATTTCTATCATTAAAATATATATTTTTATAATGAAATTAAAAATAAAATTAGGTTTGTATAACATTTCTCTGATTTATTTAAATAATTTATTATTCACATAAACAAAAAATATGACCGGGTTAAGAATTTTTTTATAAAAATATAAACATAATTATCCAGGAAAATACCATAATGTGAAAATGTGATCAATCAAATGTGTAATAATACCATCTTGTATAATATCCTTCACAAGTTTTGTACAATCCTATGGGAATACATACTAGGACATGTGAATGAAATATAATCCATAAATAATGTGAATCATACTAATTTATTGTCTACTGATAGTTTGTCGATATCAATAGAATAACCACCACTAATACCATGACACTAGGGTTTTCAGGTGACCAAGTTTTCCATGCCCAAGTCTACCAATATTCTTTGTTTTCAAAATCCATTTGACAAAATGTGCTAAAACATTATAAAAAATATCATTGTATTTTATTAATACTACCATGATTTAAAAAATATTTACGAAACAAACCCATTTATGAGGTATTAATCAAACTCATAATGTTAAAAAAATTATAATGAAAAAATACCTTTAAAAATGATAATTTTATGCCAATAAAGATATATTTTCATAAGGAAATTTATTATTAACACAAATAAATCTATTTCAAAAACTATACCAAAATAATTTACATTAACATCAAGAAATACATGGGATAAAACCATTGTATAGAGACACCTACCTCACCGATGAAGGAAAAATATTCTCATTAGATAAAATATATTATAAACAAGGAGACATGGTTCTCAAAATCATAGATCTATAAACAATAATCAATTCCCAATAAAACCTACGTATCATGAAATCACATCTGAATTGGGATCTAATAGAACAAGGGGAAATGATATCAAAGAGAGATCTAGATAGAAAATAATATTTCATTTTAAAAATAAAAAAACCTTATGTATATCAATAAATATCAAATAGAATTAACTAGGGATCAAAGAATATAACTCTCTAGAGATCCAGGCAGATGATAAATCTTTCAATAGAGTTATTACAAGTTTTTTAGACTTAAAATATCATGGTTATTAAGTAATGATTACTAAATTATTTGTTTAGATTGATTAATAGGGTTAGAAAAACAATTTCTTAACATACTATAGCCACATACCTTGTGATCTAAACAACATGGTTACCTAGGAATACCATCATATTTTATTAAAATATTCTCATGAATTGTGGAATTATAAAATCTAACATCTGGAAACTTTTAAATTTTGTTTATTATGTAATATGGTTTAACAAACCACTATCAAACTATGATAAATTCTCTTGTATTCTCATAGTTCCATTAAAAAACAATTTTTTTACAAATAATGGTAATAGTAGTAATTCCTTGTTCAATTTTATTCTACTGGTCATAGTTTTAAGCTTTAGTGGTGGAATAATAGAGCCTCATATGGTATATGACAGTTCATTCTGTGTGTCACTGGACTTTGGTTGGTAATGGGTATAGGATCTTATAGAAATTATCCATATGTTCTTTAATTTTTATTCCATTAGGGATCATTACATATAAAATTAACCTTTTAATGAAATAATATCTATTTAGCTTAAATTTTAAACAACACATAATCAATTTCTATTGGAACCCATGATAGTTACCAGTTACAGTCCCATGAAATGTGGTATAAAAAATCCCCTTCTATACATGGTTTTATTCTGTATCCTCTACAGCTTGAATTGGTGTCCTCTAGACAAACAACCATCATGGGAGTGATATAAGTACTACTAGTGCTACAAATAGAGCTTTACAAATGGATTTTATGCTATAGGTTATGGGATCATGTTATTAGGTAAGACGAATACAACATTATATACATGGGGACAATTTATTCTACTTGTCATTCGACAATGGTTAGTAGAAATATTGGACTAATATGGACTTGTTCCTTAGGTTGCTGATAATTTTTAACTGGGGGATATTACACCTAAAATAGTTACATATTGGATTTCAAAAAAATATAATCCTTATGTTGTAAAATTTGTAACAACTTCTTATTGATGAATGGCCATGGAATATTCCTACAACCTTGTCATCTGTAATACTTCAATTATTCTTTTTTATAGAGAATATAACATCAAATTTTGAACCCTAAAAAATTATTCATTGGAAGCTTATTCACATTCTATATCTCATACAAAGTCTTATACTTAATCATAAATAAAATTTCATTGTTACAAATATAAGATAGTTTAAGAATCACTTCCTTCTAATATGTAAAATAATTTTTTTTTTCAAAAGTACGGTACGATCCATATTATCGATAATTATATTCCTCCTCTCATTGACTCTGGTTTTTAAGAATTCCACACCACTAAAACATGATGGTTAATTGTATTATTCTATAAAATCTATTCCATCATGTTATTAGTATACTTTATACGATTATAGTTCAATAACATCTTAATTTTTACCCTAATAATCTTATCTATTAAACTCTTATAATGGAAAATAATCTTAAATACATCATATTTGAGAGAAATGGCCATTAAACATGCCATACTAATATAAATATAAATAAATAAGACGTAGTAAATTATTTCATAAAAGGATTTGGGTTACAAAAATCCATTGACATTTATTTTAAGTGTCTTGAAAAAACTTTTGAATTTCTCCATCATTGTCTTATAGGTAATTATCACAATAGTACTTTTTTACAATGTACCACACATATGAGAATTATCAAATAAATAATTAGGAATATCTCAAGTACCATCATTTTTAACAAAGACCATCATGGAATTTGGATCAAATTTCCACATTGGTAATGCCACAATTTATTTTATACTTATTTTTATGGAAAACATATATCATCATTATAAATGAGGTAAATATTTCACTTGGTGTGATTTAACTATAAAATGGTTGATACAACTCTTCCTTTGATAAAACATGCCCAAATTTAAACATAATCACATGTCCAAAGTCACATAATTGGATCTCCTTAAAAAGATTTTCCCTAAGATATTCTTATAATAAGTCATCAGAGAACCCCATGTCTATTCCACCTATCATGTAATTTCTAGATACTATTATTTTTAGAACATAATTATTGGTTAATCATTTTATCCATTCTATATTAGATGATCCTGTTAAGGAAATATATCAACTATCTAATTTTTGGGAAGATAACCCATTATATAAAATTAATGTTATATCTCTTAACATCCCTTTCAAATGAACTTTAGGAACATTATCTTACTCTTTATTACCCTTAACAGATAATGTATAATGCCTAGTTTACTCTAGTGGAAGATAAAAGTTTTCCAACTCTTACTCTTTTTATTCTTCCTTATCATAGAAGAATAAAAATATATTTTTTGTTTTATGTTTTCTTGAAAATTATTCAAATTGTTATGTTCCACTTCTCTTATTCCCCATTAATATCATTGCATGTTCCCTTGAAGTAAATAGATTATCATGTTCCCAAAATCTTACCAGTAAAATAAATATCTATAAAATATTTGTCAAGAGTATTAAACTTTTTCTTTTCTTTTTCCTTCCAATTACTTTATAGGGTATCCTTTTATAATGGATCACACATATTGAGTGTTCCCAAAATATCTTTATAAATAACACAAGACTCTTGGTCTCTAATTGTATGCTTTATATATATATATATATATATATATATTGTAGACTTTTAAACCATTTTTGTTCCATCAATTTCAATTGACATTTCAAGTGTGGGTTGTTTTTTCGCATTAACAATCAATGACTGTTTTTAATGATCAATCATTGCAAATAATGTTACATTATCCTCAAATAATTATTATCTAGGGAAAGTTAGAACATTTTATAAATTATTCCATAAAACATCCTTATAATTCATAGAAACTAGTATACTAGAATATCTAATTAACATTCTAGGATTAAGAAGTATTTATTTATCATTAAAAATTTCATCACATCATCATATATTCTCCTTGTATTTCATTTATTTTCTTTCAACCATTTATTTACTGAGTTTGGATAGAAATTACAAGTTTGGGAATGTTCTTTAATATTCAGATTAATCTATAATCCTTTCTCTGAGTTTATATAATTTCTTATTTTCAGTCATTTGGTTTATTATTTCATTTCTAATTTATAATATTAATTTAAATGTATGTAGTGTTATAATTAAAAAAAATATTATTTTAGCTTTTTATTTTCCCCATTAAATTTCTATTACATCAATAGAAAAATCAATATTAGCATAAAGGTCAATTATTTCATTGATATAATCACTTTATCCATTAATATCCTCTACATTTGGATTGTTTTCAATAGCTATAAAATTTTATTAGTTGAGTTCTGTCAAATTATCAATACCCTCAACTTTTTTCTTAAGGGATATCCCCTTCATGAGATTTTAATTTCACTTTCTTGATTATCTTATTTTTTTAATCTTCCCTTACTAATCTCACCTTTTAATTGGTTCACCCTGGTTATTTTTTTTCATCATCATCCTAAGATTTAATAGTATTACTATATACAAGACTCCTAACATTAATTCACTAAAAAAAGAAATTTGAACCTTTAAATTTTATTTCCCTTTTCATCACTTAGGATTATAGGAGTGGGTAGGCTTTAATTATTCAACTTCTTCATCATCAGGATCATATTTAGTGAATGTTTGTCTATTTCTTTCAATTCTACCACCTTTGAATTATCTATTATCATCATCTAATTCTAATTATTCATCATCTTGTATAATATGATATTTTCTTATAATCTATCCAGTATTACTCCGTAATATACATATACTCAGGAATAATTAATAAATCATTAAAATCTAGTGCTATAATTCTCATAATTATTTTAATTATTTTCAAATCACAGAGGACTTATCTAATTCCATTCATGTCATCCACATGAATGTTCAGCTAGATAAATAATACATCAATTTTCTCATTCAACATCAATCTAAAATCATTATACATATTCCATATAACCTATAACAATTGTTTTCAAAAATTATAATCGAATTTATATAAATGGATTTTTTAATCCCACGATGAATGTGTGTTTTTACAAAACATAATCTTTTTATAGATATGGTTGGAGAAATATATCGCAAGTTTATTTATTTTCTGGTTGTTAGAAATAAATTCTCTATGATAAATATCTAATTAGGATGCACTATCATGCTAGAAGGTATTAAATGAATACAATACATATAGATATCAATTCCAAACAAACAATTAGTTATTTTGTTCTATTTTTTAAAATTTGGAAATTTATTCCAAAGAATATATTTATTCACTTATCATTATCCAATACTACCAAAACTTTTTTTAAGATAGTTAAATAAATCATGGACATTAAAATTTGATACCACTATTTAGTCCCAAATAAATAAAATACCCATAGGGGTGGATCAAGGAATTCCTTTTTAAATTAATTTTTTTTTGTGATCTTGTTGAATAGTTATCAGGAAAATAACTATCTCCCCAATGATAAATATAACGAAATTTTGAATTAAAGGTATGACAAGAAATATTTTACATGGTTAAAACTAACATGAAATTAGAAGGAAAATATAGCATTAGTGTGACAATGCATCTGAAATAGTAATTCTCACAAATCTGTTATAGTTTTGGAGTCACCGAACTGACACTACCAGTTTACAACCATCACAATGAATAGAGCTATATACAATCATATGATTAATTTATTCACAAACCTATTCACTAATATTGTTAACCTTTACATATACAAAATTATGTAACACTGATTAGGGTGTATCAATTTACTTCATCTACTTATTCTTGAATAATTTAATGAATATTCTAGAATAAATCCTCTTTGAACACCCTTTATTTTCAGAATCCACTTTCCAGTGCATGTATCGAATCAACCTTCACACTTCTTTAACGATCCTAGAAATCTAAAAAAAATTCTATTTTATTAAAAATAGCTCCAAATAATCTTTTATACTCTTTAGCAAGTAACCCTTAATAAAAATATATTTATTCATTCGTACATTTCATAAACTTATAATATAATGATAGGTGTACGAAAAATCTCAATATGTCCATAAATATCTGATAATTCAAAGTCAATGGTCAAAAATATGAGTATCAGAATAATTTAGAATTATAGTTATACCTCAAAACCCACATGCACCATGTAAGACCCTGAGTTATTTTAGAAATATGTCTCTTCAAATAATTTGATTTCTTCATTAGCTTGTGTTACACGGAACAACTCGGTAATCGATTTGTATAATATTAAAAAATATTATGTGTTTGTTATTTTCTTGGAGTTATATTTGAGGGTATTAATAGTAATAAATAAATTATGAAAAATATATTGTATAAAAAATTTTATATTGAATTAATTATTGATCAATTGATTTGAATTAAAAATAAAAAAATTTATCAAAAATTAGAGTGATGTTTATATTACAAAAATTAGGCATAAAATGTAATTTTAGTAGAATATGTTAAGCTAATAACTATTAGAGAATTATTTTAATTAAAAATATTATTACATTTATAAACTGTTTTCATCATTCAATAAATATTTTAATAGGTATAATATATGAATAAATCTTGATTTCTGAATAAAAATGATTTTTAAAAAAAATATGTTTTGCTCAAATTTAATGCACTAACGTTTAAATTTATATATTCCATTTATAAATATTGAATTAGAAAAAATTAATTTCATATTTTAATTTATGAATTTTAAATTTAATAAATATTACCCTTTTATTTTTTTCATCATGTATAGTAACACTGGTAAAATTCATATCCTGAGTGAAGGGTAAATTAGGTTATTATAGGTTACAAATAAGTGATATAGAAATAAATTTTCGTCCTCGTTCTTAATAGATAGAGGTAATTCTACATTTATCACATTAGACTATATATTGGGTTATTATTGGATACTTTTCTAGTAAAATTACATATATATTATATAAAACAATGAAAGTTAAAAAGATACACTATGTTAGTTCTAAATATATTTTATGAATTCTTATAGGGTCAAATACTTGTTATTAACAAATAATGATATGAATTTTGAGATTAATGGTATCATAACCATTATAGATAATTATTTTTAATTTTGATTAAATAATTTATGACCTTAAACAATTATAAATCACAAATGTATTATTTCCCCAATTAAGGGAAAATAATAAATGATTTTAAAAAATTAAAAGTAATATATTTTGAGTGATTTAATGTGTGACACCAATTTTTCAGATGAATTTAAAAAAATATATTTTATTGAATTATATTTTAATTTTGACATTACCTTTATATATTTTATATCATATTAAATGAATAGTGCTAAAATTGACATTAATGATATTTTATCAAACTAATAATTTATTAATCTATTTAAAAACATTAAAATTATAATATAGGAAAAAGAGGATAATATATGGTCAAACATTTCATTCCATGTGTTCTTATAGAAAATTTAGAAACATTAATCTTGAGAAATACTTTATTTTATTTTAATATTTAAAAAAATTATATGTATCTCCTTCCCCTCCCATATATGAAGAAACACTTTAATTATCTTCTTCACACCACATTGTGGATTCTAGATCTAAAATACCAAAAAATCCAACCATATCATATTCCTTTACCTTAATTGAGATATTTCTATATTCCTAAAAGATTAACCCAAGAGCCTATATGAAGAAATCTAAAGGACTTGTTTCAAACAAGTGGTAATAGTATTAACTGATAACTCCTATTTTGATTCTTATTCTACCTTCTATAAATACATAATATTATTAATAAAATAATAAATTCAGTATCCTATATATACTAAAACACTATTCTTATTATCATTAAACCAGATTTATTCACCCTCTATCCATATAATGGGAAATGAAGGTATATCTAATACGTACATATGACTTGTTGTCTCCGCAAAATCATACAATTCATTTTCCATTACCATGTTTCATAGATTGTTACGATGCTAGACTTAATATATTTTTATTATATTAATGTAATAATTTTGATATTATAATGATATTATCATATATTCCTTCTTAACTTCCATGCTATTGGAAATTGATAACATTGATCATGCATATACGTGGACCACCACCACCACGAAGCGATGTGATTTGGTATTCATTTATATTTTACATTGATGGTGAAAAGGGTGGATATGATTTCTAAATATGTTTTATTTGATATTATATTTTTTTGGAAAGGTGAAATATTATTTATATTTCTTTATTCCATACATCAGAAAAATTAAAAAATTATTCATGCATATATATGGACTACCGTCTCTATGAACAGTGTAATTTATTTTCAATCTCTTTCATTATATATGATTCTAAATGTATATATAATAAAAATATATGAAATAATAGTTATATATATTATTATATTTTATAATATGAATAAATTTAAATTTATTTTATTTGAGTATATAGATATTTTGAAGAAAACCGAACCCGAGGAAAGGGATTTTTATCTCACTTTAATTTTAATAGGACACACGAAATATTAACTAATTGTTTTTTGGGTTGTATAAACTAAAAATTAATTAATTTTTTGATACATATAATTATTTTATCATGATTGATATATCGACATAATTTTATTTATTTCTTGGTGCTTACAATTCAAGAGACACCAAATTGGAAAGGGTGTATTTCATAATATTATTAATAATCAAGACATTTTATGTTTAACTCTTCAATGGGGAATATTTATATTCCATATCCATGTCTTCATAAAAATGTTTTGAAAAATGTTTTTAATATTATACTATGGTTTTTAAATTCATCCTTATCCATTTTTTAGTCTTTAAAAAATTGTATGAAAAGAATATTCTTATCATTTTCAAGAATAAGTAATTTGTGACATTTTTGAAAATAATATATGTGGAATGTTTTTTTACCCTATTTAGAATAGGATAATTTTATCACCATTATGAATAATATTTTATTTTAATATTATTTTATAATTTTATATGTTTATTTTTCAAAACTAAATTCCTTTGAATATGTGTGGTTTTTTAAAATAAGTTATTTCAAAATTTCAATAGAATTTCATAAAATAAAAATTCCAAATGATCATTAGAAATTATTTTCCATATATGATGAAATAACATGATGTTATATAATATCATTTGAATAAATTATTTAATGATACAATCCATATTAATTATATAGATGGTTCATTTATTTGATGATAATATATTAATGAAACCAATTTCTTAACAATGTTTTACGATATGAAAAAAACATTATAAACACATTTTCTTTTAATGGGTTCGGATATGTGATTTTTTTAAGATCATTTAAGGAACATATGTGTGTCTTTCATTATGAATTTATGGATATGTTATAAAAATGGATTGTGGTTAAATTATATACATGGATTATGGTTCTGTTAAAACCATGGATGGTGTTTACTTTATAACTAATAATGGAGATTACATTATAACCAAGGGTATATCGGAGTTATATCTCTATCTAATGCATTAGGTAATGATTGATATATCATGAGATAAAAGGGAATATAATGGTTAGTGAACCCATTTCAGTATGTGAAATTTTCCACTCTTATATTATTTTGAGTGAACCATGACTACAATGATGGTTTTGGGATTGAATCCATTCCACTGTGATAGTTCTGGAAATGAACATTGATTATAAATAAAATGATATTTTGTTCTTACATGTATGCCGAAAACTTTTTTTCTCGGTTTATTTTATGATCTCATGGATAATGTTATTTGAATTATTTATGATTCAAGTATATTGAACTACCATTATTTATTTCAAGATTCACTCTTATTATCTTCGATATGAAGTGAATGGTTTTAATATTTTTTTCCTATTTTCTCATATCCTTGTACCAATGTGATGCCTACGGGATCATTAATATCACCCTTTTAAAACATATTAATCATCTGATCTAACCATTTATTTTGTTTCCTCTACCTAGGTTGTGTACAATGTTTTTAATTATAGTGTTTCTAATAATGTATCTATTTATTATGTACTGAGTAGAAGATGATATATGTAGAGACCAGATGGATCATGAAGGGAAAATGAGAAGGGGGTTAATCATTATACCGAACCTATTAAAAATTACAATCATTCAGTTAACCCTTATACTCTTAAAACTCTTCCCCAGTTTAGATGAATAATATCTATTTTTTGAAATGTAGATAATTTTGGAAACAAAAAAACACAATGATTTTCAAATGGTTTAGGAAAAATACATACTCATTGTCCTGATAAACATATGGTTGACTCCTGGATTATCTTATCAAAATAATTTGAAATGATTGAAATCCCCAAGAATTAGTTTATAATATTTTGGAAGGATGCAAGTAGTATTCCTAATTTAGTGGCTATCTTTATACAAGTTCCAATAGTCTACAATAGTTTTGTTTATAATCAAACCACCAGTTCATCAAATTTATTCATTAAACACACTGAATATGATATATCTATTATACTATTTGAATTTTTATCAATATGATAATCTTGTACCTCTACAGAAGGACTCTGACTTCCACTGAATCAATAATATTTTTATTCATTCTAGGGTTATTCTATTCAAAAAATAAAAAATGGTACATTCAATTTTACTTAAAGGTTTTTCATAATGAAAAAACAGATTAATATTTCATTACATGGCATGTTGTCTTCTTCCATTATCCTAAAATCCCCACCCCACTGAATGTCACGAGCATGAATTCCATATTAAATATTTCATAGAATCTATATCAATAATTATTCTTTCACTAGTTAATATTTCACATAATAATTTAACATCATTTTATTTTATTAATAAAATTAATATTTTTCGTCTCAAATACATAAACACCCCTTGATTATTTTTCATTTCTTTTCCTTTAAAATAACTTGATATATATCAGGTTTCATATGTGAGGTGTATAGAATACATGAGTTGGATGGGTTTTATGTAAAATTTACCCTAATTTATTCTTCAAGGATTCAGACACACACTACCTATTTTGTTTCTATATGTGTTATACATGTATCATGCATGTACACATTCACTATTACCTTTGCACACCTCTGAATGGGTGTAACCTATTTTTCCTCATGTGTGTATATGAATATATATATATGATACTTCTTCATGAAACATTCATGAATTCTTTACAATGTGTTATCATGGAATCAACTTCCTACCTGCATATAAGAAAGTGTTCATATGTGGTAGGTCCTTTAAAATACATTGGTTGTATTTTGGGATTCCCTCTTTATTATATCCTTGGAGATACGTTACCAAAAAATGTCATTTTCATCATGGAACAATGTTCACTTAAAAGAGATATAAGTGTTCTATTCAAAATGTGTGTACTCACAAGATCCTCCTTATCATTCATGAATGATGAGGGCTTCTATGAAATTCCCTTAATGAAGAAGATGTTCAGAGAGGCTCTGCCTTTCAGAAACAAGAGCTCCCTCACTATTTTTCTTCAGTAAACTTTTTCAGGGGTTTTTATACATTTACATATTATAAGAATCAAATAAAATTAAAGCTTTCTGTTATGTCTAATAATTATTCAAGACTCTAATAATAATTTCAATTATCTACCCTTTAAAATATACTATGTCATTTGGGAAATCATTTATGTGTACACAAACAACAGTAGTTTTTTCCTTGATGATTTTTTAATGATCATTTGCGGTTGTAATTACATGACCCTCCATTTTTTAAAGCATGACTACATTAATTTTGATCTGTTGATTCATCATGTGACATCCTATGTTTTAAAAAAAATTAAATGCATTAAACAATGTTTCAAATTGATATTTATAACTGGCCTTTAAGAATAACTTTTTTGCTTATATTTTTTGAATTTTGAAAAAGGTCATCTACATTTAAGTTCAGTAAGTTATTCGGAGTCTAATGAAACCAAATTTATTTTTGGTGAATAGTAACATACCCTTATGAACAGTAAAATGAATAGTAATATAACCCTAATGAATAGTAAATTCTATTAATATTTTATTTTCTGAATGATTTAAGATAATGACATCTTGGTTATTTTTTCAATGTGATGTAAAAATAGTTATAGAATAAAAATTTATAATCTTTGAATTAAGTGTGATTTTTAAAAAAAATTGAATTAATAAGATTTAGAAATTTATTTTCAAAAAATGGAGTTCATTTATGGATTCTACATGTCGAAATATTCTATGGGTAAATTTTTTGGAATTTTTTTTAAATTCTAGAATTTTTTATGAATAGTGAAATATGGTAAAATACAAAATATTCATATTATCAGTTTAATACACTATTAATGACATTATAAGTGATGTAATACCACTTGGTTCGATTTAACATGCCATTATTTCTATTTGGGGTCAAGTGAATTAAAATTATTCATAGTATTGAGAAAATATATTATAATGATGATTAAAATGATGTAAAATACCTCCTCTCCTCCGCTATAAACACCACCCTCATTTACCTCTTCCTCGCACACCTCTCAAGCCTTTAGCCTTACCTCAGTTCTATCCAATAATCCTCCCAAGTCTCTTCCCCACTTTTTAGAGCTTTTGTTCTTACCAAAAGGCCAAAACCGAATGACTTAAGAAGGATATCAAGGAGAAGAGATCAAGCGCTAAACATCCTCTTTTGTTTTCTTTATTTTCATTCATTTTATGATATAATTTTTCATTCCCTTTGGATAATGTTCAGATATGCCATTCCATATCCCCATAATTCTCTTATTATGTAATAATTATTAGAGACCCATTTTATCTCATCAAAATATTTTATGAAATTTTAAGCGACATCGTTAGGTTGCAGAAATTTCTGAAGGGATTTCTTAACTCTTCTTTTACTTTGAGATCCTTTATTTTCTTCTTCATTCATCACCTCCTCTTATCCAAGAGGTATGAAAGTTCCATAATATTATATATTCTGTATGTTATTATTTTCATGGAAAATTCATCATCAATCTTCTTTTCCTCTCCCACTTATTCAAGCAATTAAAACACCATCAATGATGTGTCGAATTAATGAATTATGAACAGTGTGATTTCAATTTTATTTAATTAAATCAACCCAGGTCATGATACCATTTTTATGCATTAACCAGGTTATGGTATATTTATTTTATCTCATCCATGGCTCTGGAATCATTTTATACACATTTATAAATTTATGAAGCAAAATAAGTTCCTTACGATTGAAGAATAGATAAAATGACGTAAAAATATCAATAACGTTTTAAATTATAAATCAACCACATGTAAGAATTAAAAATTGATAAATGGTATAATTTAAGGTTCTATTAATATGTAAATACCATTCCATTCTGATTCTGGAGTTTTACATCCAATTGAAAAGAACAACCATCATGAACCAATCATAGAAGTCATATAAAGAACTCACCCAAAATAGTGCAAGGAACAAAATACTTACAATTTAAGGGATAAATTATGTATTAAAATGATCATATAAGTTATTATAAATTTGGATATATTTCAATTATATATTAATAACACTCTTTTAACAATTATATATTATCATTGAATGAGTTAAAAGTATGAAAAATCTGATGTAAGGGAATTCTTAACCTGATTTCCATTCTTTGGGTTTACATTCTACTACATTATTTATGTGGTGTTAAAATTTTTTGTGTGATTATTTTTGTTTATTAAATGTTTAATTATGTTTATTTACATTATATATACACATTACATCAACTCTATTAAGTCTCACTTCAATTATATGATTTTTGTAAGGGGTTTTACTTTTAAAACCCACTTTTAAAAATTATGGTTTACTAGATTCAAAAGAAATGTTTTTAGGAAATTATTAAAGTTGTATGATTATGTTATAATTATTCGAAACATTTTATGATGTAGGGTGGGTCTTATATCTCCCTCCAATGTATTGGGTATGTGTATTTTGGAGGTCAATCATATGGTTACTCCATGTGTAACTGCGATAGTTACACAAATTGTATGGTAGTCGTGAGGGTTATAATTTATATGGTAGCTGATAGGGTTACACATTTATGTAATTAATCCACAAATATACCTTTATGGTTCTAATTAGGTTCTTATTTAATGTTGTAATCTTTTAGAACTCTCATGTTTCACAAAGTAAGTATATATACAGGTGATAAGTATGTCTTTTGAAAATGATTTCATATGTTACAAGTATTCATGGACTAATTTGTTCTTTCCTTCTTTTTATTTCCCTTACTGAGATTTTGTACTCATCCCACGTTTTTTAAATGATTTTCATTGGTTATAAGGATGTGTAAGAAAATTATGTAACCAATGTTAAATGTTTGATGATTAGTCAACAAAATTTTGTTTTATGAGAAATGTTTTATATTTTTTATGAAATGAATACTATTTTTATGGTATCTAATCTGTAATAATGTGTAATTTTATGAACGTATTATGTCCAAAATATCAAAATATATAAACATTAAAATATCCTCAATGATAAAGGATGTGATTTCTTGAATAAATTCAAGATTATGTAATGTAATAAGGCCAGGTCTTTATAGTTGGTATGAGAGGATGGTTTATATATGCTTTGGGGTTAGGATGATGTTAATGTAATACGATAAATATTTTATTTTTTAATCTATATTTAATTTATAATGTTATAGAATTAAAATAATACCACATTCATTCGACTAAGATATTATTTTCAGAGTGTTTGTCCATAGAGGAAATAGGGAAGCTGAAGATGAGAGGCACCAACAGAATGACAGCCTTCCGAAGTTCTAGCTTGTAATGGTAGGGATTAAAGCTGAGAGGTTTGTGGCAATAATGGATCAGCTAACGTAGGCAAAAAATGTTGGTGGCATCCACACAAGAGAAAAACCATATGTACCACAATGGAACACGATGATAATAAAACATTTTATGAGACAACACTCTCCCACTTTTAGTGGATCTTTTGACCAAGTAGCGGCTGAAGGATATATTAAATCCCATGAAAGGATATTGATGTAATGGGTTTTTTAGATAATCAAAATTTATGTCTTACCATTTATCATTTTATAGGTGATGCTGATTAGTGGTGGTCAGCGGTAAATAATATCAGGTATAGAGAGGATACAGATGTCGTAGAGTGGGATGAATTTAAAATTATTTTCCTTGAAAAATATTTTCTTAAGGTGGTGCGACATAGGATAGAGAAGAAATTACTTGAATTGTAGAAAAATGAGGAGGATTCATTCGCTCTACATGAGGTGAACTTCACTCGACATACAAGGTATGATCCAAATCTTATTCCAGATCATGATAGAAAAATCAACCACATTTTCTCAGGATAAAAGATAATGTATCGATGGGAATTGGCCTCCAATGAATTCAAAATAAATGAGAAAATTTTCTGATGTGATGAGAGGGTAGAGATATATTTTCCTAACGATCACATGAGCTTTCAAAATAAAGAAGAAAAGAGGGCTAGATGTAAAGTTATGGGTAATAATAAACCAATGGAGTATGATGATAATAAAATCTAGTTTCCAGTTTGTGAAAAGTGTGGCAAAAAGTACCCTGGGGAATGTCTTAACCAAACTGGTAATTTTTTTCAAAATAGTATGTTTGGACATATGGCATGAGTTTTTAATGAAAATTATCCTAAGAGTAATCCTGATAAGCAAAGTGTTATGTGTTTTAAATGTGGTGAGATGGATCATTATGCAAATCTTTTCCCAAAGAGATATCTAAATGATGTAAAAAATCCAGACTATAAGAAGAAAGTTGTAGTGAGATCATTTGCGACTATGTTAGCAGATGTCAATCTATCAAATGAAGTTGTATCAGGTACTTTGTTTGTTTACTCAATTTTTTCTAAAGTTTTGTTCGATATAGGGTCAACACATTCCATCGTTCCTGATACATTTTTGGGTAAAATGAAAATATTACCTCAACAAATGAGACTGTAACTTGCTGTTAAAACATGATGTGAAAATATTATAGAAAAGCGTAATTGTAATAATCTTTCTACTGTGGTATATCGAAAGATTTTACATGAAAACCTTTATGTTTTCCCCTTAGTCGAGTTTGATGTAATTATGGGAATGGATTAGTTTTTTGATTGTAATGCTAAGATTGAATATAGAGCTAATGAAGTTGTTTTTTAGAAAGAATGTCAGTTTGTATATATGAACGAATCCATATAGTTTCTAACATATCTGGAAGCTTAGAAACTAATGAAATATGGAAATTAAAGTTATCTTACTCATATTTTTGAAAACAAGGTAATTATTCAGATTAATGATGTGCCAATGGTAAATAAATACCTTAATATTTTTCTTGATAAGTTACCTGGTGTCATACCTAATCGGGAAGTCGAATTAAAAATTCACTTAGTTCCTGATGCTAAGATAATATCAAAACCCCCATATCGAATATCCCAAATAGAACTTCTTGAATTGAAAAATCAATTGCAGGATTTCCTTGATAAAGGATTCATTTGTTCCATCACATCACCATGGGGTTCACTTATTTTGTTCGTTAAAAAGAAAGGTGGTTCCATGAGAATTTTTATTGATTATAGAGTTTGAATAATATCACTGTTAAAAACAAGTATCCTTTTCCCCATATCAATGACTTATTTGATCAGCTCCAGGGAGCTCAGTACTATTCCAATGTTGACATGAGATCCGAATACCAACAATTGAAGGTAAAGAAGGATGAAATCCTGAAAATAGCATTTCCTTCTAGATATGGGAACTATGAATTTTTTTATGTTGTTTGGGTTAACAAATTCACATACTATACTCATGAATCTTATGAATAGAATATTTTATGAGTTCTTGGATAAGTTTTAGGTTATGTTTATTTATGACATTCTAGTTTTTTGGGATCATGAAAAATATCTAAGGGTTATTTTACAAACCTTAAAGGAAAATAAATTGTATGGAAATTTTAAAAATTATGATTTTTTGTTACGATAGATTCTTTTTCTTGTGAGCATTGTAAATAAGGATGGAATAATATTTGATTCTTCCAAAACAAGAGTGGTTTATGAGTGGCCAAGACCCACAAATTTTACAGAGATTCATAGTTTTCTTAGATTACTATGTTATTACTAATGTTTTGTTAAAACATTGCATGTTTATCTAGCCTGATAAATAAGTTAACAATAAAAGGGGTTAAATTGTTTTTGACATAATAATGTGATGTTTTTTTAGGAACTGAAGTAGAGATTGGTGGATTCTCCAGTTATTGGATTTCCATCCCGAAATGGTGAGTTTTTCATCTATAGTGATTCTTCATTGAAGGGACATGGTTGTGTTATGATGAAGAAAGATTAGGTAATTGATTATTCTTCAAGACAACTAAAACCTCATGAGTTAAATTATCCAACACATAATTTGGAATTGGTAGTTGTGGTATTTGATTTGAGAATTTTGGGACATCATTTATATGGAGACGAATGTCAAATATATAGTGACCATAGAAGTCTGAAGTATATATTCACTCAGAAGAAATTAAAAATGAGGTATAGAAGATGTATTGAACTGATAAATGATTATGATTTCATGATAAATTTCCATCTATGAAAATTAAAAAAATTGGTGGATGCCTTGAGTTGAAAACATCATGCATCATTAACCATGTTACGTTTGGAACATGATCCCTTTATTAATTATTTGGTACATTTTATCATAGAATTTGTTTTTATAGGGAATACATCGATTTTGTCTCAAGTTTCAATGCAGTCATCATTATCTTTCCAAATTAAACAATCACAGAAGGAAGAAAGTGACCGATATAAAAATATTGAATTGGCTAAAATGGGTATGTTTCCAGAATTTATCCACGATATGTATTGTGTTTTATGATTTGGTAAAAGGTTGTGTGTGCCTTGTGATTCTCAGTTGAAGAAGGATTTTTTGGGTGAAGCTCATAGTTCTCTATTTTTATTTCATCCTAATAGTACTATGATGTACAGAGACCATCGAGAGTATTACTAGTGGGATGGAATGAAAAGAGATATATCTAATTTTACCATGAATTGTTTGACATGTCAACAAGATAATGTAAAGTGGAAGTTTCTGAAGGGGATGCTCCACCCTTTGGTATTGAAAGAGTGGAAATGGGAGAATGTATCCATGGGATTCGTGGTGGGACGACCAAAGATTTCTTGATGTAGAAATGTAATTTAGATAATTTTTGATCGACTGACAAAATATTCACATTTTCTTTCTCTTTAAGATACAATGTATTGGGATCGGCTTTCATGACTATACATCAAGGATAATGTTAGGTTACATAGAGTTCCAATTTTCATTGTATCTGGCTGGGATCCCATGTTCACTTCTAACTTTTGGAAGAGACTTTAGAAGTCATTGGGGATATAGTTAAAAATTATTACATCTTTTCATCCTCAATTAGATGGGCAATCAGAAAAAATGATGTAGACATTGGAGGATATGGTTTGAGCTTTTTTAATGGACTACCAGTGATGTTGGGATCAATATCTTTATTTATTTGACTTTTATTATAATAATAGTGTTCATTATAGTATACAGATGGCACCTTTTGAGGCATTGTATGGGAAGTTGTGTCAGACTCCATGGTTTTGGCATGAAGATGGTGAAAGAAAGATGATGGGGAAAAAATAGTAAAGGAATTAGCTGAGAAAGTGAAGATGATTCAACAGCACAAGAGGGAAGCTCAGAGCAGGAAAAAAAGTTATGCAGTTAATAGAAGGAAAGACTCCTCTTTCGAGGTAGGGGACCATATTTTCCGTAGAAACACTCTTTGGAAAAGTGTGATGTGTTTTGGTAAGAAAGGGAAGTTAAGTCAGCGAATCATCTGTCATTTTGAAATATTTTATAAAGTTGGACTAGTTTCATACTGAGTAACTTTTACTCCTAGTTTGTCTTAGGTATATAATGTTTTTCTTGTTTAGATGTTGAGGAATCATGTGTTAGATTCATCACATGTCTTGAGCCCGGAATAATTACAGCTAGAATGGAACCTTTATTATAAAGAGAAACTAAATCAGATTCTTGATCGAAGGGAACACATATTAAAGAATAAGGTAATCCACAGGGTAATGGTTTTGTGGAGAAACCACATGATAGAAGAAGAAACTTGGGAATCTGAAAATGCTATGAGGAAAAAAACCCTCACTTGTTTCATAAGTTAATAAAATTTTGAGGACGTAATTTCCAGAATGTGGGGATAATGTAACATCCCATGGTATTAAAAAAATTAAATGCATGAAATATAGTTTATGTATATATTTATAAGAAGAGTTTAAACATAATTTTTCTCCTTCTATGTTTGGAATTTCGAAAAAACAGTCATCTGCAATTATGTTCAGTACATTATTTGGGGTCTAATGAAACAAACAAGATTTTTGGTGAATAGTAGCTTACCCTTATGAATAGTAACATGAATAGTAATATGACCATAATGAATATTAAATTGTATTAATATTTTATTTTCTTAAGGTATTAAGATAATGTCATCTTGGTTAATTTTTCATTTTGATATAAAAGTAGTTATAGAATTAAAATTGTTAAATTTTGAATTAAGTATGATTTTATTTAAAAATTAAATTAATAATATTTAGAAATTTATTTTCAATAAATAGAGGTAATTTTTTAATTCTACACGTCGAAAAACGGTAAGGGTGAATTTTTGGGAATATTCTGAAATTCTATAATTTTTGATATATAGTGAAATATAATAAAATGAAGTATATTTAAATTATTAGTTAAATACAATATTTATGACATCATAAGTGATTTAATACCACTTGGTTCAAAAAAAAGTGACAATATTACTATTTGGTGTCATATTAATTAAGATTATAAATATTTATGTGAAAAATGATATAATAATGATTACTATAATGTAAAATACATCTTCTCCTCCACTATAAATACCACCCTCATTTCCCTCTTCCTACCACTCCTCTCAAGCCTTGATCCTTAACTAAGTTCAATCAAATAATCCTCCCGGGGCTCTTCCACACATCCTAGAGATTCTATTCTTTAAAAAAGGCCAAAACCAAAGGCATTAAGAATGATCTCAAAGAGAAGAGATCAAGAGGTAAACATCCACTTTTGTTTTCTTTCTTCTATTGTATTTTATGTTATTAGTTTTATTTCCATTTGTATTATGTTGGGATCTTCCATTCCATATCCCAATTGCTTCCCATATTATTTAATAATGACAAAAGACCCCTTTTCTCTCATCAAAATATTTTAGGAAATTTTAAGCAACACCGTTAGGCTCCCAAAATTTCATAAGGTAATTCTCAACTCTTTTTTTAATTTGAGTTCGTTTTTTACTTCTTCTTTCCTCACCTACTAATTCTAAAGTTTAATGAAATCTCCAGAATCTTGTATATTCTGAATTTTATTATCTTCATTGAAAATTATTCATCAATCTTATTCTCCTCTCCCACTTATTCAAGGAATTAAAACACCATCGGTGATGTTTCAAATTACAGACATCGTGGATGATGTGATTTCAATCTGCATTAATTACTTCAAGTATGGTCAAGAAACCGTTTTTATGGTTTAAAAATGTTATGATATATATATTATGTTTCATCCATGTTTCTTGAATCATTTTATACACATGTTATTTATTTATAAAAAAATGAGTTCTTTATGATCGAAGAAGTGCTAAAATAACCTAAACAAATATCAATAGTATATTAACTTATGAATTATCATCATCTAAGACTTAAAAATAATAAATGGTATAATTTTTGGTTCTAGAAATATGTAAATACCAATCCAATCCAATTATATAGTTTCACTTCTAATTTATAAGAACAACCATCAGGAACAAAATAAGGAAATCAAGTAAATAACACTACCAAAATAGTGCAAAGAAGAAAATACTAAAAATTAAAGGGTGAAATGATGCAATGAAATGAATATATAAGGTATTATAAAGATGGATGTGTTTCTGTAAGATATTAATAACAATATTTCAACCATTATAATGTTGGTTTAAATGAGTTTCAAGTAATACGAACCCGAGGTAAGGGAATTCTTAACCCGATTTCCATTCTTTGGGTTAACATTCTAATGCATTATGTATGTGGTATTTTAATTGAAAGTGTGATGAGTTTTGTTTATAATATGTTTAATAATGTTTATTTACAGTCTATATACATATTCCATCCACTCAATAAAGTCTCACTCCAATTATATGATTTTTAAGGGGTTTTACTTTTAAAATCCTCTTTTTAAAATTCCGTTTTATATTATTCAAAAGAAATGTTTTTATACAATTATTCATGTTGTATGATTATGTTATAGTTCTTGGGAATTTTTTATTATGAAGGGTGGTACCTATATCTCTTTACAATTCATTGGGTATTTTTATTTCATAGTTTGACTATATGGTTACTTCATTTGTAACTATGATGGTTACACAAATTGTAAGGTAGTCTTGGCGCTTACAAATTATATAGTAGCACAAAGGGTTACAATATTATGTAAGTAATTCCATAAGATACCTTTATGTTTTTACTTGTGTTCTTATTTATTGTGGGAATATTTTGGAAATCTTTTTTTTCATAAAGATAGTATATATACAGGTGATAATTTTGTCTTTTTAAAATGATTTCATACATTACAAGTATTCATGGACTAATGTGTTATTTTTTTATTTTTATATCCCTTACTGAGATTTTGTGCTCATCTCATGTTTTTAATTGATTATCACAATTCATAAGGAATTTTACTACAAAGAATGAATATAAGTTAAATTTTTAAAGATTATTCAAATAAATCATGTTTTAGGTGAAACGTTTTGTATTTTGCAGGAAATAAATATTGTTTTTATAGTATTCACTCTATAATAATGTTTAATTTTATGAATTTATTATGTCAAAATTATCTAAATCTATAAACTTGAAAATATCCTTAATGATAAAGGAAATGATTTCTTGACTAGATTCATGATTATGTAATGTAATAAGGCTGAGTCTTTATACATCATCCTCCTACAACTACATTTATAGTTTGGATAAATATTTTATTCATCAGGATAAATGCTTTCATGTAGGAGGTAAGATCACATGCATGATAATGTTTTGACCTAAAACACTCACCTCATCAAAAAAATTTGAAAAATGATCAGAATCATTATTTTACATGTATTCTAGTTGTATTAGATCATAATATTTTATTAATGGAAAGAAGTAAGAAGATGATAGAGCTAGTTTAAAACAATGGTTCTTGCGATTCAATTGGACAACATAGATTTAAAAAGGGGGGAGTAATAGATTGGATAGAATATATATAATCAATTGAAAAAATATATTTCTAACTTAATTTTAATGTAAGAGGAATAGTACCCTGACTCGCCTTATCTCGCATAGGATCCTTGTAGGAGTGGGAAACAGAATAAGAAACCAGATCTTAATGAAATGGCTTAGAAATCTCCTCTCCCTCCCTTGTAATGTCATTTACCAGTTCCGTGAGAATTCTCTATGCCCACCCCCTTATGGCCCTTCTCAAGATCAATTCACACACTTACAAACAAGGCATGCACTTATGGTCTTATATACACCCCCTTATCTTTTAATCTATCTGGGGAAAAGAATCCTTTGGAATGGTATACATTGGTCCCACAAGAGCCTATGGTTTAGTTGTCCTTGGAAACCCAGTAGGTTGGCCCCCTATTTGTTGTTATGGAAAACCAATAAGGCTTACAAATAAACTGAGTATTATTAATCAAATTTCATGATTAATTCAATTAAACCCAATAACCAAATGTAAATCCCTAAAAGGCCACAATATCTTCTTCTTTGAACCTTCATGAAATGTATATATTTATTTTTCATGGAAATCATAAACCCCCTTCTTCTATAATCCCCTAACCCTAGAATCTCAGAGATGGTGCATTATTTTATTACATTGGCGTGATAAAAAGGAATCAAATACTAAAGTATCAATTAGTTTAGAACTATTAGAAATAAAAATTACATAAATGTTACCCATAATACATTGAAAAATATAATATATATATATATGATACATAATAAAAAGAAATAAACTGATTACTTGAATGTTTATTCAATGGATTACACTTTATAACTAATGTACGGAAAACATAATAATGGTGAGCTTAAATTCTCAGTAAGGATAGGTAAATTTGAAATAATAACGAATGAGGAAAAATAAATCCACATGGAATTATAAATAACTGATAACACATTCCATTACAATAATAAATAATTAAATATCAATATGGCATGGAAAGAAATTGAAAACAATTGTCATTTAATCAATAGACTGAAAATGAAATGAATCCATAAATATTTTAATGAAAAATATCAACGAAAAATAATCTCTGAACATAAATTTGTGAAAATATTTATTATTGGGTTCCATTTTTCAATGATACAGGGAACCATTACTATCCAAAACATTCATAATATGGTTTGGAAAATAGGGTAAAACCCCAATCTAATTTGGTCGACTATTATTTCTTCTGAGATTATCAATGCATTTAGGGCCTATAAAAACCAGAAACCAACTATTTCATACCTTTAAAAAGCATTCCTTTTATATAAAAATCTATTTAATGAATAAAAATAAACCTTAACAAATATCTGTATTGATTAAAAGATAAAGATTTATCAATAATTTCACAGTTATTCAAATAACTATCAAAGTGAACACGATATCTAAAAATGTAATACATTTTAGGAAATAATAGTATACTTCACCAAATAAGGTGTATATTTAAATAAAATTATTACTTCAAGATAAATTTAACAATAAAATGAAGGTGATATTTAAAAGTTGATAATTAATACACACATGAGGACAACAATCTTTAAAAATTCCAAAAGGGTCCAGTGCCACTTGGAAACATTTAAATCATAATATCCATGAAAAAATAACATTAAATTAAACTTATAATATAATTAAAATAATTTAATTAATATTACAAAATGAAAAAGGGATGTATATACACCATATAAAAGTTAAGTGGTTCACACCAATAAAGAAGTCACAATGGAATGTAAATTGAGACGAAGTCCCTTACCTTAACCTCCTATTTTTTTGGTGGTATTTATCCTACTATATAGTGGTTTAAGATATTTTAATAAAAATAATAAACATAATAATATTTAAATTATCATGTAACTTCTTATTATAATATCTTATGACCCATTTGTTAATAATCATTCAATATTTTCACTATTTCTTATGTTAATTGCTTACTTTTCTCAAGTATGTTTTGAGTTGTTATTTATTGATTATGTTACATAGATCATGACTTCATCATCTCGCGAATGTAAACATTATTTAATTATTATATATATATTATGTATATATATATTTACAGTAATCCATAATATTTGGATATAATAAATGAAATACTCCATTCCTGGAGATAGTAGGTCATCTGTACACACGAATGCTACTTTCATTTATTTGTCTTATTAAAAGTATGAAAATTACAAGATAGATATTTATATTATAATTCCAATTTAAAATATATTTCATATTTTTTACATTGTTTTATGAAAATATTTATTTACAAATTCCATTTATGGTGTGAACTAATGCCATCCCTTTGAGGGGACGGTAGTTCACACTTCTAAAAACGATGTTGTTGTGTTTATGAAAAATGGAAAGTATACATGAATTTGTTATAAAATAATTAATGAATAATAAAAACATAATAAATATCATATTAACATATATAGACATATTATCCATAATAATTTCTACTATGAGAGGCATCAATGGGAAAAAAGAATAAACGTTATTTTGTGAGGTGGTAGTTCACCATGCACATAAATAGTATGTTCGTTACCCATTAGATGAAGGTGTTTAAAATTTTACGTATAACCATTTTCATATAAAAATTTATAATATATTTATTATACTTCTATATTTACATAATCATGGAATAAGAATATATTATCAGGTGGATAATGGAAATAATATTAAAGAACTTAAGGAAATATATTTCCTCTTTTTTATGTAACTCCTTTTTGTTTTAACCAAAGGGATTCTTTGGATAGAATTTCTACCCTATGGTATTATTATATAATAATGTTGTTATTTTTAGAACATATTTAGGAAGATATGTTTTGAGCCAATTGGATTGATATGTTTGAGGATTTAGGAGAATATGTGGCCTTTTACAATGGAGGATGAGTGGCGCTTTTGTAAATTTTGGGAAATGGAATTCCCCCCAAATTTATCCGATTTCATGTGGATCCAGTAATGGAAAAATGATGATATAATAGGGTATATGGTCAAAATATTTCTATCCAACATCTCCTCTACTTGTTTCTAAGTCATTTGTGCCTTTAATATTTATGGTTTAGTCCCATATTAACATTTGTTTTACCTTAATCATTTAAATTTATTTTCATTACAGTCACTAATATTTTTTGTCAGAAAATATATTGAATTTATAATAAATCATAAATTATTCTGATTCCAAATTAGTAATCCATTATTCCACATTCTAATCAAACAAGTGGTAAGAAATAATTTAAATTTAATCCTAAAGACGGGTTAATATTTCTTGTTTTTAAAGTCAATACATCTGAATGATTGCTATGTTTGTATACCCAATTTAAAACTGTAATTGACTTCAATAGACTAAATAATATTTACTAATAAAATATATATCAAATTAAATATTAAACCCAATTTCTAATTGAATTTAACATTACACCTAAATTAGATGAAAAAATAGGTTTGAACTAAAATTCTATATTTTTAACTATTCATTAAAAAAATGAAACTTTATAGAAAAAAATAAAAAATATACCCTAACCTAATTTATATTTTTTTCATTCAAATATGATGTTTATATTGACATATATCATCTATATTAATAGAAAAAATTGGACTTATATTAGGTTCTTCATTAAAACAGCTCTAAAAAGGCCTTAATATAAACAAAGTCTTTTAAGAATAAACTTGTGTTTTTTATCTTATTCCTAATAAATATATTGGTTGAATATTAAAAATATTTTTTTAATATTTAAAATATACATATATACACACACATATATATATATATCACATTAATGTCGCCCACTAATTGTAATTAATTTAATTTATTAGTGTAAAACAACTTTATGAGGATAAGAATAATAATATTTTATTTTATATTCAATTCGTTTTCATATTAATTTTTAATTAATTATTATCCAAAGAATTAATTTTATACTTTGTGTAAACCAAATATTTTCATAATTCATTTAATCCTTTTCATTACTACTAATTTAAGGTGTATATTATAAGAAATATAATTTTAATAATATATTGTTATTATGTAAAACTAATTCTTGTATGTAACCCCATCCATTTTAAGAAACTCATGATTGTGTACGACATTCGTTAACTATATATCGAATTCATTGCGATATATATCATATAATTAATTTATTTAAAATATTAATTATTTTCTAAGTTATAGTGTATTATATTCTTTTACACACTTGGTGAAGATTTTCGAACACGCTATTAAATACAATGTTCATACTTTAGAATTTTAAGGTGCCACATTCTCCCCATATCAATTAAATTGTGTCCTTGAAATTTAAACTTCATCTCAGAAATAGAGAGATTGATATTAGAAAATACACTATTATAGAAAACCCCACATCATAAATAAGGTTAATAACACATCTTATTAATTAGAGAGAAAGGAATGTACAATGGACATGTAACTAGGTTCCCAAGTAGGAGATCATAGGTAGGAAATGGAAACATTGATGAGAAAGAAAAATATGAAAATCAAGTTCTGATGAAGAGTTATAGAAAGTATGGTTAGGAGACATTTAACAATCAAAAGGCAATAAATCCATGATGATCTAAGGGACATTTGTTTCATTAGAAATGAAGGTACTATGATAATATTTTTTGTTTCAATATCATTTATACTAGAGCTGAGTAATTCTTTCACACTCTTTGAATATATGTAAAAATACTTACATGGTACGTTTCTATAAATACAATTTTATCCATTGCTTGTTCTAAGAACTATTTCTACTTTATCTATTAGAACAAGATTCATCATAAAGTGATGTAATATTTCAATCCCTAAAACAAAATCCAAAGTTCAACATAAACCATTTTATAAATGGTTAACCATTATAAAATATTATTATCCAACAATTTAGAAACAAGTCCATTTAGTGAACTTATTATCATCCTTTAATAAAAATGAAGCATCTCTATATTTGTACATTCCAAAAATTTGAATAACTTCATCATGTATCCTCTATAAATATGGAAATAGCACTAATCACCATAAAACCTTATAGAACACATGAATTCATCCTATTATATATGTAAGAGACATGATATTGCATATATTCTTCATATACAATATTATTATAAATTCCATAAATTATAGCATAGACCACTTATTGAAAAGTCATTAATCAATTCCAAGGTAGTCCCCACATGTCCAAATCAATAATTTAATCATCATTATCTCAAGATCAGGAACATATTAAGGGGTTTATTTCCCTCAATTATGTGTTTTATTAGTATTTTATGTTTATACTAAATAATTTATTGTTACCATTTAGTATATAATATTTATTCCCTAAAAAAAGTAATGAAGTTATATATTTATATATTTCATAAATAATATGATGGTAAAATCATAAATAATATACTTTTATGATATATTTATTGGATCAAAATTTAGAAGCACATTAATCAATCCACTTTGGTTCGATTAATAATATATGCTTGAACTCGTCCCCTTATCTTCTATTTAGGTGTATTCTCTTGAATCTTGGGGCATTGTTTTCATAGTTCCCTATCTCCTTTCAGTTGTAGAACTAAGTATCAGCATTTTCATTCATCCATTAACATTTTTTTCCTAGTGAAATTTCTCTATACACATATAAAATAATCTTATCCCCTTCAATAATTAACAAGGGTTATTCATTCCAAATTTACCATATGTGGTAAAATACAGCTTTCCCTTCTTCCCTTTACCTGTCATTTTATCTACCTTCATATTTTTCTCTTTCTTCCCTCTGAATCCATAGGACATGGAGAATTATTTCTCTATATTAATAGAAAATAATACAATATTGTCATATGATGAAACAATTTTGGAGAACAGTCCCCTTTGGTGACTTCTTTTAAGAACTTCAAACAATTGATCAATATCGAACGCAGTGTTTCGTATGAAATTTAAAGCATATAATGGAAACATGGTAAAGGATGTTTCATACAACACAACACATTCTTCCTCATTTTTATTCAATCTAATGAATATTCCTTTCATCTCATTTTATTACTCAAGATATAATTATTTATCAAATAATTTCTTATTAAAATTCTAAAATTACAGGATTTCAATTTCATCTTCCTCACTTTTATCCAAGATCGAAGACCACCATTTATCAGAATCACCTTGGATACAATAGACTGAATGTGTTAACTTTTCCATTGTTCTTCACTAAAAGGCTGTAAAAATTTTATCTAGAGACTTAGTCCATTACTTAGATGTAATTGGTTCAGTAGGCGCACTAAATGATAGGGGCCTCTATTTGAAAAAGTTATCCAACATAAGAGATTGTATCTAGGGAATATGTTTCTCCAGTTAGGAAAGGTTATTTTTCATAACCTCACTAAGTGAACCAAATATATCCATAACTTTATCAGATCTAATACTAGCTACACCGACATTATTATTTGGGAAACATCTATATTTTCACGAGTATTAATACTATTCTTCTTTGTAGGTTTCATTTCTAAACAATGGAATATACTAGATTAGCTCCTAAAAATATTAAATTTTTATAATAATAAATATAGTATAGAATATGAAGTAAATTTCTGCATCTTAAGTCCGTGAATAATAAATCATGGTCACATTGGGATATATTTAATTTTAAATCCTTCATAATGGTAAATTAATAAAATATGAATTATCATACACATATCCCCCAAGAGTGTCAAAATAATTCAAGAACTAGGTCAAATTTTAGTATCCAAAGAGGGATATATTCCTAATAATTCCCACATAATATCTACCTTACCAAAATTATAATATTGTCTTCAAAAATTATCCTCAATTTCCGTATTAGGTTTAGGTTCATTAATTTTTTATTTCAAATTATAGTTTCCACGGTTATTGTTAAACCACCCTTTGATGAAAACTATAATGCCCCGACCCCATAATCATGGATATGGTGTATTATTTTGTTATATTTTCGTGATTATATTGAATAATATCCTATAGGATAAATCAATTTAGAATTCTTGGAAATCTAGATTACATACATGATACACATAATACACTGGTAAATAAGAAATATAAAGATGATACATAAGAATAATAAATAAATAGAATCCTTTAAATCATATTCCAAGGATACCTTATCATGACAAAAGGAAAGGAAACAAAAATAAGGCTGAGGATTAAATTATTAGTAAGGGAATGTAAAGTTTTATAAAATACTAACAAATGAGAATAAATAATCCTATAATGTTAAATAACTGATAATAAAATCCATTCAAATACTAGATGAATAAATTTCAATATGGAAAGATAAGAAACTGAAAACACAATCCATTTAATCAATGAATGTAAAATGAAATGCATCAATAGATATTTAAATGAAAAATATCATAGATAAATAATAACTAAAGATAAATGAGAAAAATTATTAATTATTGGAGGTCGAGTTTCCTAGGTGCGTGTAACCATTACCATCAAGACCTCTAACAATACAGTTAATCATATCATGTAAAAATCCATCTAATTTGTCCAAAAATTTCATCCCATTAGAATATTGAGGAATAAATGGGGTATCTACAACCCCCTCACCCGTTTTATCCATTTATATTTCATCACTCATATATAATAATGGATTTATTCAATGAACTATGTGACTTATCAAACATTGGTATTGAATAAAATATATATATTTATCAATAATTCTTGAGTTAATCCAATAACTGTAAAAGTAAACACTATATGTAATAATGATATGAAGTTTATGAAATAATAATATCCATTTCCTAATAATTTGGATATTTAATAAAATTAATTGAATAAAAATAATGTTAAAAATCAAATTAATGTAATATTTTAGTGGTGATCATTAAAAATGTGGTTTAAGAAACATGTCATTAAACTCTCCAAAGATACACACACTACTTGAAAACATTTAAAAATTAATTTCAATTAATTTATAACATTAAATAAAATTTATAATTACATTAAAATAATTTTATTAATGATATAACTTGAAAATTGGAAGTATATACAATATATAAATGTGAAGTGGGTAATAATAACAAACAAGTGTCAATGGAATGTAAATTAATATGAAATCCAATAAATTAAAATTATTTTTGTTGTGTGTTATTTATTCGCTTTTATAGTGGTTTAAAATAATTTAATAACTTATAATAGATCCATACTAATTTTTATAATATCTTATATCATCTTCTTTTAATTTATTAACTTGTGTTTGTTAACCATCTTTAATTTTTTTCACTATTGTAGCTGTTAATCGCCAAGTTTTCTGAAGTATGTTTGGATTTTTTTTATTTGTTATTAATCTTACATATATAATGAATTAATAATATCAATAATATAAATAATTATTTAATAATAATTTATAATAATTATATATGTATTTATAATAATCCATTATATTTGGGGATAATAAATGAATTGTACTGTTTGTGGATACACTAGGCCGTACGTAGGCATTAATGCTACTTTCATTTTTTCATAATAGAAGAATGAAAAGTAAACTATGTGTTTGTAAATTATAATTCTAGAATAATATATATATAATATATGTTATATATTTTTATTAAAAACAAAATTTACAAAATCCATTTATGGTGTGAACCAATCACATTGCTTTTGGGAGGCGGTAGTCTACACTTCCGTGATGATGTTATCTTACTTGGAAAAATGGAACGTATAAAGTAATTTGTTAAAATATTAAATAAGATTAAATAAATAATAAATATATTATATCTCATAAATAATCATATATTCTATCATTCCTACCCCATGATATAATGTAAAGAAATAAAGAACTATCCTTATTTTGTAAGGTGTTAGTTCACCATACACATAAACAGTATGTTTGTTGCCCATTAGATGGAAGTTTGTGTAAGTTTAATTCAAACAATTTTCATTAAAATAACCTAGTATAATGTGGATATAGTTTTGTTATATAATCCAGGAATAATAATAGTTTAT
The DNA here is from genome assembly GCA_963277665.1 of Viscum album. Classification (NCBI taxonomy): domain Eukaryota; kingdom Viridiplantae; phylum Streptophyta; class Magnoliopsida; order Santalales; family Viscaceae; genus Viscum; species Viscum album. Next base: position 1,363,551,505 of record OY728166.1, on the reverse strand, counting down.
TTGGTATATAATGGAAAGAAAACGAAAGGCCTCAAGGAAATATGTTACCTCATTTTCAGGTAACAACTTTTGGTTTTCACCAAAAGAACATCCTTGGATGGATTTATTCCCAAGGTTAGTTAATGGAGATTTGGTGATGTATATTTAGTATCTATTTTGGAAGATCATATTTGGGTCATAGTTTGTTGAGATGTTTGGTGAAGTGGGAGGAGAGGAGGCATTTTTATAGTGGGGGGGGGGAGTATCACTCTTGTAAATTTTGGGAAAGGTATTTCCACCCACATTTTTTCTTTTGAAGTTGGATCCAATTATTGACCAAATTATATAAATGATAGTATATAGTATTAATATTTCCGTAAAACAGATATAAGACGTATTTATAAGTCATTTGTGACCTTAGGATAAATGTTCAGTCCCTTATTAATCATAATTTTACCTTAATCATTCTAATTAATTTCGAATACTTTCACTAATAGTTTTTGGTAAATTATCTAATTTTACCATATTAAACATTATATATTATTATCCAAAGTATGGAATCAATTTTTAAAATTAAAATCAAATTATTGGAAGAAATTAATTTAAATTTATTCCCTGATATGGGTCGACAATGTAGGTATTTAAAGTAAAAACTTCTAAAATATTGTTATGTATGTATACACAATATCAAAGTGTAATTTATTTAAATAAACTAAATCAGATTAATGGAAATATTTTTGATCTAATATGTCTTTAAATAAAATTTAAAATGAAAATTATCCTTATAAATAAATTATATTCAAAATCATTTTTGAACTAAAATTCAGTATTTTTCAATATTCATTAAATTTGAAACATCATAGAGAAATTAGAAATAATTACTCTAACATGATTTTCATGTTTCAAATTAAACTATGAGGTGTATTTAAACATATATATCTATAAATGTTCTAAAAAGTATATTTTAAGTGGGTTTTTCATTAAAAGGTGAAAAGATGCCTTAAAAATATAGTATTTTATGCATAATATTTTGTTTGTTTTTTATCTTCATCATATAAAATCTATTGGATTAATATTAAAAATATTTTATTTAATATAATATATATATATATATCACATTAATATAACTCAATATTTTTAATTAATCTATTTTATTAGGGTAAAACAACTTTGTGAGCATAAAAATAAAAATATTGTTTTTATATTCAATCAGTTTTCATATTCATTTTTAATTAATTTGTAACCCATGGATTCATATTATATTATTCTAAACCTTTATTTTTAATAATTTTGTGAAACATTCTAATAACTATTGACTCATCATATAGGTTATCTTAAATAATATTTTAATAATATATCATTATTCGGTAAAAATTGTTCTTTTGTGAACCCCATTTTATTTGAAAAACATGTTATTTCATGCGATTTATACTAAATTAGTATAAACTTATTGTAAGATCTATCATAGATATCATTAATTTAAAATATTAAATATATTTTAAAGTCTCTGTGTATTATATTTCCTTTCGTGTTTGATGATGTATGTGATTTACTATATGAAATACAATGTTCTTACTTTAGAATTTTGGTTGTTAGATATTTTCTTCATGATAACTGATTTTTTTATGGTATTAAAATATATTATTAGATAATTATTCATGAGAGTATCTTATCGTCCTCTTTCATTAAATATATCAATTGACTTATTCAATTTTTTTTCCTGGAATTACTTTTCCAGGACTACCTTTCAACTTCCTTCAAAAATCAATTCATCAAGAAAATTAATATTTTCACGATCTTCAATAAAAATGTTGATGTCAATGTGAAATATCATATTATAATAAAAAATTTCTTTTACCTTAGTAATTGTTCAAAAAAATTACGCTTTTTTAAAATATATATAATTTATCATACATGAAATAAAATATAATAAATCCATAAAATATCTCCAAGAAACGTCCCCACTCAGTAAGAATTTTCATTCTTAATTCTAATCGATGAATTAAAATCAAATCTCGAGGAATAATCACCATGCCTTCACATTCGCTATTTAATCACTAATAATGTATGAATTTATTATACATCAACTTTTTTCCTTCTTATATATTTTCCAAAATCTTAAACATACACATCAGACATCCACATGGGTGTTTCAATATCCCCCTTGGCATTGTGGTAAATTTCAATTTTATAATGTCAATGTTCATTCTCCCCCTTATTGAAAATAAATAAAAAGGGAAAACATTTTTTTCATTTTATTCAAAAAAATCATTTCTATGTAAGAAGGATGGTACCCCATGGTTTACTTGGAAGAGAGGCTTTAGTTATTATACTATGTGTCTATGTGGGATAACCATTTGTAGTAAAAAATAGAGATGCACCCAATATTTTCTCTACAATACCTTAACTACCATCCATGTGATATCATGCTCATATTTATTTCTCAAAGGGGTGTAGTATAAAAACAATTAAGTATATATTCTCTATCACACTTCAGTAAAATAATAAAAAAATTCTAGTACATGAATATTTACTCCCCCAATTCATTATATTACTCCTCAATAAAAACTCTCCCATGATGCACATATTTTATATAATTAAGATAATAGAAATAAGTGTATTCGGGTTAACTCTATTTTCAAATTCTGTTGAGACTAACGAATTTTCTATTTATTCTGGAAACAAGTCATGATTCCATATCTTTTATATTTTCTCCCCTTTAAGGTGTGGAATCCCTTTGATTTGACCTAGTCGAATATTTTATCAGCTAATATTCAAGATAGTCATGTTGATAATATCCAATTGTGATACAAATTCATGTTACCAACTTGTTATATTTTTATTTTGACCAAGATAGTCTCTTGGGAGAGATCATAACATTCAATTTTTAGCAATTTAAGCATAATTACTACATAAGAATGATGTAATAAGATGAAACACTTGATAAAATCTTAATAATATCAATATATTGGAGAATATTCTCCCAATCCAAATTTTCTATTCTTTGTATCTCTAATTTCTTTGGTACTCGTCATACTTCAATCTAAATTAAAATTAAAATTTTAATATTTTGTTGATATAATGGACACATTAAATCAATTCACGTTCATCTTGTATGGATTATTTTTCCTCACTTCTTCTAGTAGTGAAGTTACATCCCCTTCTTATTTTTTTATATTTTCAATATTTTATTTTTCGATGATAAAATAGTCATACAACTGATTTTATTATGTCCATACTTTGTGCACCATAATCACAACATTTATGAGACACTTGAGTTTTCATATGTTGACAACCTTTCATGAACTTTTTTATCTTCAGGTCGAACAACATTTTTTCATTTTCATTATCAATTTCATCATCCTTATCCTTATTCATAACTCTAGAAACATGTAATTGATCAAGGTTAAAGATTGAGAAATTCAAAACATATGAAGTCTTCGATTTTCCGCATGGATTTAAAAATTATTTTGAGTTACCTTTAATTTGTAACTTATGAAAATATTTAGTGGTAATATCATTAGTAAATACTATCTTCTTATTTATCTCATTGATTGATTCACTTCTATTGTTCAACTTGCATCTATTCATCCCGATGGTCTATTTATAGTAGTCGATGGCATGACCTCTCTTTCCATATTGGAATCATATTTTATTGGTTGAAACGACATTAATGGATTCCAGCTTATCATAATTCTGGTAAGTAGCCTATTTAAAATATTTCTTGACTTATTTCTTTTGTTTATTCCCAAAGGAAGACTTATCATATTTTGTTCATTATTTCTTCATTTGTTGTAGTCCCTTCTTCTCATAAACATATAAATAGTTCCAGAATAGAATATAATATAACTTATCCTAATTGCGAACAATTATATGGAAATAAACATATAAGTCTTCATGATAACCAAATATGTTCTTCAATGACAATTTATTCTTAATCTATGTATTTTAATCCAATTTTGCTTGTTTTTTAATTTCATTACATCTTCTCACCATGAATACAAGCCTTCTGTAATTTTCAAATGTAGAAAATTATTCCAACCATTAATATACTAATTCGCAAATTTCTAGTAGCACCAATAGTATCCATCAAATCCTATTCTTTTTCATCTAGTATCTTTCTCACAAATTTGGTTCGGTGTTGTCTCTAGATTTTCCTTTCATTCACTAGTGCACAATATGGGGACTTATTTTTCTTAATCATAATAGTATCCACCCTTGATGTTTTGGTGGACATATAAATAATTTTATCAACCTATATCTTCTTATATTTAAACTTTGGATATGCTATTTGAGATTAGAATTTATTAGTAAATTTTTAAATCACTATGTTATGAGTTAGCTTCTTCCATCAGACTGTAGAAGGTTGACCTAGATATTATCTTGAAATATTTTTTCCAAAAATATAAGTATCATTAGATATATGAGTCACATCAACAGTTTCTATTTTGAAATCAGTTCTTATATATTGGCTCTCTACATAAGTTTGAGTGGTAGAATTCAGCTTCTCTGTAACTTGGGATGTTCTATCCTACATCTTCCTTAAATTTCTAAATGAATAATCAAGTCCAATGGACATAAAGACAAACGAAAACATATCATATTCAACTGATTTCATTTGAAAATATCATTCAATTTCCAATATATTTATATTTTCTTCATGATTTATACTACATCAATTCAAAGAGCTGTAAAGTTATTTGAATCTTATATCTTTTACTTTCAATTGGGATTCCTTGAATTTGATAGTTTTTTATTATATTCTTCTAGATCATGGATCTTCTACATATTCTGATCATGACACTTTTTATTTCTTTTCTGATAACATTTAAAGATCACTAACCTTACATTTTTGTCATCATTTTGATCATCTCAGAAATTCTTGGAAATATTTAAATTATTTTAAAGTGTATGGATTACGTCTATAATAAAAAACTTTCATAATTCTCTCATAAGAATTCAGATTAATTTCCACCAAAATTATTGAATTTTTTTACCATAGATTTATAGATAATTTCTTTTCCTCAACATTGTATGTGATAACATTTCATTTTTTAATTTATTTGATAGATAATCCTATGGTATATTGATTTCACCTTCATGATGTTATATTTTATAAAAAATAACCTTGAATGAATAATGTCTATATGAAATAACTTCTTTTGGAACGTTATTCACATATCATTCATTTTTTGAGAAGAAGCCTTCATTAGTATTTACATATTCAACTTACTCTATCTATCCATAAAATGACTATTTTCTTCATAAAAATCATTATGAACTTATTTTATAAGAGATAATTGATCCTTCTCCACTTTATTTGTGCTTTTCCTTAATTACTTTTCCTTTCTATTTTTCCTATTTTTTAGTGACTCAGAAGATTACATCATTTTTCTTTAATAGGAGTGGCAATTTATTTTTCCACTAGATGTGCTTCATAATTAGATTCATATATGCACTTAATATAATCCTTGTAAAAACAACTTGGAAAAAAACATTGATCCAATTAAAGGAATACCTATTCATTGATACCACCTTTAAATCCCAGAAGGATCGTGTAGGGACACTGAGATGGGGGTGAATCAATATACGTAACTTTTTAAAAAAAATTAATTTGTTTTAATAAATCCCTCTACTCTTTAATTTCTTCCCCAACTAACAAGAATATATATGACATCTGCAATTCAGATAATAATGAATACCATAAGTGAAAAATATTTTTAAAAGGATCTATTCAAATACATACTCATTCCCACGATCAACCCATGGTTGATTTGTGGATTATCTTATTAATATAATTTCCAGTCACTATAAACACCTAAAATTTCTATAAATTATTGGTAAAGCAAGTAAAAAATATTAATGACTCCCTAGTGTTATTTATACTAGTTCCACAAGTATTCAATGAAATTTTTGTATTGGAACAACCAATTCATAAAATATATTCATTAAATGAACAAACCAAGATAACTCTACTGCTCTGGATAACATTAAATCAACTTGATAGATGTGTTACTCTACTTAAGGACATCAATTTTCACTGAATCAATAATATTTTATGGACCCTATCATAATGATCTTTAAAAACTCTAATATTCTATATCAAATTTTGCTCACTTTTTTTATGAATGAATAATTTATGAATATATCAACACACACAATGTTTCCATCTTTATTTTTCTGAAATTCATAGAAAACTGAATGTCTCAAGTATTAATTCCATATAAAATATTTCCCAAATTATGTCTCCAACTTAATTAATGCATTAGGTAGTATTTCACATAACCATTCATCATTTTATGTGATTGGCCAAATTAAATATTTAAATAAAAAATACTTCAAATACTCCTATAATCTTATTCTTTTATTGGTCAGTTAAATCACATTATATATATCATAATTGATACATGGGGTGTAGAGAATTAATGAGTTCCATGGGTTGCTAATTTTTTTTAACCTTCTTCTCGCTTCACAGATTCACCAACACTATATGTTTAGGTTCGGTGGATATGTGTAATTAATGTATCATACATGTACACTTACATTGAATCCATTTTGGGAACCCAAATGGGTGTAAAATTTTATGCCTTGAGTATGAATTTGAATTGATGTATGCCATATCTTTGCAAAACATCCATATATTCTTTTTATGGTGTGCTTATTGGATCCCCATTCTACATTAACATAAGAAATATATTCTTTGTGGTGGGTCATTGAGAGACACTTGGTTGTGTCTGTGGGATCCCAATTCATGAAATCATGGGATATGTCATACCAAACAATCCCATTGGCATAGTGGAACGTTTTTCTTCAAGAAGCATCATGACTGTGATATGCATCGGTTTAGTTCTTGTGTGATCCTCTTTTCCCATTGGGAATTTTGAGTGCATCTATGATCTTATCTTCATGAAAAAAGATGTTTGTAGAGGCTTTGTTTTTTAAAGAAATGAGCACTCTCACCATTTTTTTAAAGCACCCACCACAGAGGGTTCTTCTACTTATATAGATGATGAGCATTGCCTCATATCTGAGTTTTAATCCATGTACATGACCAAGAAGGTGCAGGACTAGGCCGAATGCCCAGCCTCGTAGAAAATTATTAATAAAAAAAGATAGTACAAACGCAGGGATAGAAAGAAATAAAACAGCAAACCTCAAAGCCTCACAGCCTCATGAATTAGAGCACATCAAACCCATCATCACCGCCGCCTTCTGAGAACTCATCCGGGTCCGCCGACTCCCATTCAGATTGTGGAGCATATTGACTTAGCATTTGTATATATTGCTCCCTCAGTCGTAGTTTTGCTGGGGACATGGGCTCCTTGCTCTGTCGTCCCTTCTTTTGCTCCGATTCTTTCAGCTTTCCATTTTTGGCAGACGACCTGGTTGCAATGGTCCTTAGTGTGTTTGAGTAATCATTCCTATGTTTCCTCTTCGGTGGAGCAGTGGAAGCTCCATTACTCTCATCCCTTTGCCCCACTTTTTTGAGAATATCACTATATGACTCTTTCATCACACTCTGTGCTCTGCCTCCTTGATTCTCCTTCCCCACACCTGCCCCTAAAGAGCCCTCATGCACCGGAGGGGTTGTAACATGAACAGATTCCCTGTTACCATCTCTAGGTGTCAAACATGGATATTGGTATTCATAATCCATGTACAAGAATTATTGAATAATTTTATAATAGTTTTGACACTTTTAACTTTCAAAAATCCCAAATCATTTAGGTTATGATTTAACTATACACCAAAAATAGTTGGGATTTCCATAATAAGTTCTCAATCATCCATTATGGTCATAATTTAATGCTCCTCCATTTTCTGATCTTCACTATAAAAATGGTGATCAGATGATTTATTTTCCTCCTACAACTATGTTTTCAGTTCTACCAAATAATATATTCTTATAGTTAAATGATTTCATGTGGTACTTTATATCACATACATGATTTTAGTTCAATCAGAAACATGTACCTCATAAGTAAAATAAAAAAATGGAGAGAAATGTTGTTGGTTTTGTTGGTCAGTTGTATTAAATAATTCTAGTCCATCAAGGGATAGGATGAGAAATATGAGAGTTCTTGTTTAAACCCTTGGGGCATGGGATTTAATTGGATAGATTAGATTTAAACTGGTGGGGAATAGTATATCACACATACTGGATATGATCAATTGAATATAGATTTTTATGAATGACTTTTAATGGTGGAATAATAGTATCCCTCCTCTCTATGACCTACATATAAATGTTGTAGTGGTGGGGCATGGTATATGAATAAATATCTTCAAACAATGGCTTGAAAATATTATCTCCCTCCCTAGTACCGCCTCATACTGGTTCTATTGGTGGGATTTGCACCCACCACCGTGTGGCTCTACTGAAGACCCATGGAATCCCGTACACATAATAACACACTAAAATGATTATAAATGGCCCCTTATACTTTAAAGATGGCCTGGGGCTATCTCCCATTTGGCATGGTCAAATTTAGTCCCATAAGAACCTATGGTTGAGTGTTTATCAGTTATCCAGTGGGTTGGCCCCCTCTTTTTTGACAGGGGAATCCTTATACACTTGTAAATAATCCATGAACTACAAATAAAATTCCATGTTGAAGGTATGTAAAACTAATCGCCAAAAGGAAATCCCTTAGAGACCACTTTCTAATATTATTTTATTCTTCGTGTAATTTATATAGTTTTTGTAATATATATTTTTAATTAATTAATAAACCCCCGTATTCTCTTTATCTAAATTGACTATTTTCATGGTATTTAAATATATTATTGAACAATTATGCGTGGGAATATCTTATAATCCTCATGAATTAAAAACATAATGCATGGAATTATTCAATATTTTTTCATGAAATTACTTTTTGCATCGATAATATTAAATTTACATCGACAATCAATTAATGATAAAAATTAAAACTCAATTTTTCTCATCAAATCAATGTTTGAGGATAATGTTCACTCCCAAGTATAATAATAACGTATCTTTGAAATTAAGAATACTTAAAGAACATATGGTTTTTAAAACAGATAGAATTTCTCAAGTGTGACATCAAATGATATAAATATATAATGATTCTATAGGTATCATCATCGCATGTTGATATTTTTTATAAAAAATTAGATTCAATGAACCTACAAAAATTCTCGGGGATTCATTTTCATTTCTTCTCATTCAAAGATTAATCACATATCATGGATTAATTAATCATATAATGATTTTTTATTTCTTATTATGGGAATTATTGGTCTCTATAGTTGGTATCAGATAAAGGTATAGTTAACCTTGGAAGCTAGGATAAGAAAAAGAATTAAAAACCTTGGGAAAGGCTATGTGTATAATAAAATTATAAATTTTTGGTAATGATCATGAATGGAATAGTTTGATACTAAAGCATTATAGAATATGGTTTCACAATTGAGAAATCCTAAAAATTATTTTCATGATTATGTGTATTCCAATAATGATTATTGGTTCTCAAACTATTATTTTTTGATTTTACTTAATTGGTGGAACCTAATGGACTTATGAAAAATCTGAATGTGATAATAACGACATGATTTTCCTCCTAAGAAACCAAATGTTATGGGGATATATAAAATTGAATATTATTTAAATTATCACAAAAATATCTCCTGCTATGAATAATTATTATCTTTAAATTGGGAAAAGGATAGAACACATTTTTTTTATTCCATCACGAGGCAACATCCACCATCTTTTAGCAGGCCCACTAAAACACAACTATTTGAGAAATACATTAGTACCATTGAAAATATATTTTTTCTATTCTTCAATGTCTATAACATGAGAATTTTATTCTACTTTATTATCATTAGGAAGGAGAAGCATATTAATGGTGGCAATATTACCAGAATACAAGACAAGAAGAAAAAATTCACTCTATATAATGGGATGTGTTTAAGGGGATATTTTTACATAATTACATCTCTATTATTAATTGGAAAAGTATATAAAAGTAATTTACTATACTCAAGTAGAATAATTTTTAATCTATCTATACCTATGAAAATAATTCAATAAGTTTTTCAAGGTTGGATTGTATTTTAATCATTATCAAAAAAATTCAAATTTATTTATTCGTTAGTTTCTTAAAAACAAAATCCAAAAAAATTTAACCATAACATACATTCATATAAAATACTAATAATTATATGTGCACTCATGGTAGATATGGGAATTTAGGACTGCCACGATTCCCACAGTTTTTTTAAGAAAGGACATATCGAGTCTCATGATAACTCGAATATGTAAGAACCCGAATCTTCTTTTTCAGGGATGATTTTTATTCTGTATTTTTTTAGGAAAAGTGGTTTTTCTGGAAATTTTCGAAGTACACACCATGTACTTTATGTGTACACTCAGTGTACTCAGTTAACGCAGGTAACCGTGTGTTGGACATGTAGATTTCATGCACACGTTCAAGTGGGGGTGACATAGAGGACGCCTAAAGTAGAGTATGGAAAAGGAGAGTACACGTTGTGTACATCAAAATTACATGCCATGTATTTTTATCATTAAATGGACTGGGGTCATGTCTAATCTCCAGAACACGCTTCTTCTATGTATTGTTTGGATGAGATCCCCCGTATGGCCATGATTCTCCTCTGATGCCCCGAACCTTAATCTGATCTCTGATTTGACTGTCATCGGTTACGTTGGGATAGCCTCGGTAATCTCTTCCTTCTCCTAGAGAATCGTTTTCCGATTCCTCTTCTTCTTGAAGATATCTTTCATTGAAAATTATAAGTGTTTTTGTAGATCTTTGACGTTATAAATTTATTCAAGCCCCGATATTCACATATAGTGATCTCCTAAAGCCGAGGTAGGTGGTTTGTGCCTTTCCTTTTAATGTCATTGATTATTATGTGCAATTTTGACCAATACCCTTGAATGGGGTTTTGTGTGTTTACCGTTTTACCCCTACTAATTACCTTCCATGATTGTATGATTCTTTAGAGATTAATTGGTAATGAATAGTGTTGATTACTATTATTTTGGTTTTTTGCCCATACATGATCTGTTTACGACCATTTGGTCTTGCATAGCCTTTTGGTTGCCTTCCATGTTTTCCATTCATGTTGTTGTAAGGTTGAGAGTTTGTATTCTAACATGTTTGTTATGTTGTAGACTAATTATCCAAGTAGTTATGTAGGTTTTCTTTGTCCATATTTCATTTCTATTCTCGTTGACCTAAACATGGTCATGATAACCTTGTGTGGAAGAATATAAGGGGAATTTTCTATGTGAGATTCCTCAGAGAGTCTTTGAATTACATGAAATACTTTGGGCTATTAGTGGAATTGGATGAGTGAGCATCCTCAGAGAGTCCTTGACCATGGTTCTATAAGGGGAATTTATCAACTGAGCTTCCTCAGAGTGTCCTTGACTATAATACACTATAAGGGGAATTGACCGAGTGAGCTTCCTCAAAGAGTCTTGAATCACTTTTGACTATATGGGGAATGGACTGTGATTGCTTCCTCAGAGAATATTTATATATTCTAATGACTGAACCAGAGGGTATAGGAAGCGTGTACTTCCCAAAGGGTTTCCCTACTTGATTATATGCTTATTTGATATGTGGAATTTTTTACTACTGAGTACTTTCCTGCTTACTGCTTCTGTACTTACCTGCCATATATTCACTAACTGATAGGCACAAATCTTTGGGAGGTTGGATACTGGGATTTTGTGTCACACCCTATTTGGCCCATGCTTTTGGGCCCAAATATATTATATTTATACAGTTACGAATAAGGGAAAACTCCCTTCTACTTCAGGTACATGACTTGCTCTAGAGAAGGAGAGCGTGGGACCAAGCTTAGGCTTGCAATGTTGAGGAGTTGTTTATCTGTTTCTTTTGTAATTTGGTTTAATAGTGTTTTTATTCTAGTATTTTTATTTTTTTGGATGCTTTCTTAGATATATGTATCATGTATCATTTATATATATATGTGCTTCAGCTGTTTCTTACTTTTAGTCTTCCAATTATTACTCTTGTATGGATTATTACTACTTTTGCTATTGCATGTTGTTTACTTCTGCTGTGTTACTCTGCCAATACGGGAATAGTTTCCCCACTAGCACACCCAAGGCCCTCACTGCTAGTTGGCTGCCTCTAGAATATTTGGAACTACGGTTGAGGCCATGTGACCAACCGGGCACAGGGTGCCTCTAGGTGGCTTCCTGAACCGGGACGTTACAAAGTGGTATCAGAGGGAATCTTTTTTATTCTTGACTTACTGTTTGGAGCATATATCCAAGGATAGGACCGAATTGGTTCTTGGTAATAATTTTTGCCCGGGATTTTCTATCCCGTGTATAGGGAAAAGCCAATCTACCTCACTTAATTGTAGTTTTTCTATTTTCACAATTATTACAGTTGATTTGATTTCCCCTAGAGTGATTCACATGATTTATGATGTTATTGATGATGTTATTGAGGTTATATTCTTTCCACAACCTGATGAGATGAGGGTATGTCATCGCATGCATCATATAGGCACTTGTTAGAAATCAAATTTCATTCATTATTTCCATTCCATTTAGGATGCATTAGCGATTGATGTTGTTATGATAGATGTTGTGTAGAATATGCATTCTTTTGTGATAGATGCCTTCATAAAAATACTTGTTCTTTGATATGGTATTTTTTATGTAAGGTTTTGTTTGAATAAAAACCGAAATTTGGATCGTGAGCTGTTATGGGCCCTTGTGGAGAAGAATTTGGTGGATCATTTCATTTTTTCCTTGTTATATAATTTATAAGATTCCAATCATTGATTCGTGGGGAGTATAGGCCCTCAAGGATCGGAATTTGGCACTTTCAATATTTGTTTCAGTGTATTTCTGCTTTCTAGAGTAGTTTCTTAGGATTACTATCCAGAAAAACCTAGAATACACACCGTTTAATTTTGGCTACATGCCATGTGCTCTTCTATTCAGGAAGAAATAGTTTTTCTTAAGTACACACTAGGTAGACTGTAACCATGTTATAAGAAGTGTGGGAAGAGACACGGGGTTTCAAAATCTTTATAGGACACACTGTGTACCGGATGTGCACACCATGTGTAGAGACCCTGTGTCCACCCATGTGACTATCAACATGGATGGATGAAAACATAATCTATGCACACTGTGTCAGGACTTAACGCATCGTGTAGTCTAACCCAGGTACCCGGTCATGTCATGAACAACATGGGTCGATGTTATCCTTCATCATACATGATATGTTCTTATGGAACACGCCGTGTAGTGTGATCCATGTGTTAGGTCGTCTCGCTTACCACACTAGCCAGGTGAAGCTTGTCTAGTACACGCCATGTCTTTCTTGAACACGCCGTGTAGTCTTGTTGTAGGAGAGCCATGTGGCCTTACCATGTAGAAGGAATCGGGAAGGGAAATGGGATTAAATTACACATCGTGTATTAAGAGAACATGTTGTGTGTTTAAGGTGTAACACGACCAGTTTCCGCTGGACAACATGCCTATGTGAATGGCTTAAGGGGACACGTCATGTAGTAATTTTACACATCATGTAGCCTTGTTGTTTGAAACATGAATTTTATCTTCCTCATGTTACCTTCTAACACTTCTAGATTTTAGTTCTTGATAATCTTGATCTAAGGTTTGCTCTTGACCATACAGAGTCATGCCACCGAGGAATCCTCTGGTTGTGCACCAATTTCTAGGTGGTGATCAGACACCGGACATGGATGGTCAGGGACTTGCATCATATCGTCTCATAGTTCAAGTCTTGGAACCAGCCATCATACCTAACATAGGTGTTGAAGCATATTTTAGAGAGGGATTCTTGAATATGATGTAGACTTTTTAGAGAGCGTCGCCTCCTGCCCCATTGATGGAAGAATTGACGCAGGTCTTTCAGTAGTAGTGTCCTCCCACTTTCTCAGGGAATGCAGGACCCCAGGCTGTAGAGTCATGGCTAGAAGCCAGGCTGGCGATCTTCAAGCATCTGGAGATACCTCCATAGAGGAGGGTGAAGCTCGCTACCAACATGCGTTTAGAATCCACCAAGAGGTGGTGGGATGTGATATCAACGGCAGGGCACTAGTAGAATATGGATTGGGATGAGTTACAACAGATCTTCTATGATTAATTCTACCCGGAGACCTTAAGGGTCAATCGAGCCTGAGAGTTCATGAGTCTGGAGCAGGGTACTCTTTCTGTAATGGAGTATTCCTCTATATTTACAAAGCTACAATGTTTCAAGCCTATTCAAGGAGGTTATGAGTTGTTCTTGACACGGAAGATTTATGATGGTCTGAGGCACAAAATCTGATCTAAGGTGAACATATTTAGGTTGATTTGATATCCTCTATCGGCAACTAGATACTGATCACATAGTGTAATATGAGGGATTTCGGAGCTATGAGCCAGGGTGGTTTGGCATCCAAAGTTATTATTCCTTCTATGGATAGCAGGAAGCGCCACATGGAGATTTTACAAGGGGATCAGAGTAGGCGGGATTCATCTTCTGGTAGCCAGGTGGTATGCTACCAGCGTGGGAGGAGTGGGCATACAAGGTCGCATTGCCCGAGAGACGCCGTGGAGTGACGATCATGCGGCAATATGGGTCATATTTAGTGATTATGTCAGATCTTCTCACCAGCAGCTGGTGGAAGGGGTTCTTCTATGACTCCACGTTCAAGACGAGCACCACTAGATTCTCAACAGTCAAGGAATTGTAGTTTTTCTAGCCGTTCAGGCTGAGGTGGAGGTCATCGTTGTGGTATCCAGTCGCCAGCCTTTTAGTGGAAGTAGGGTGGATCATCTTTAAGTGTTCAGGAAGGATCATAGGGACGTGGAATAGGTCAGACCATTGCAGTGTAGAAAACCCAATAGAAGCAGGATATCAGACCTTCTACAGTTCGAGGTTTGATCTTAGTATCCTCACTTATATCTTCTGCTCTTTTTGATACAGGGGATTCACATAGCTTTGTATATGTTACTTTTGTGGAGAGAGTTGGGATTTTCATCATTTCTTCTGCTAATATCATGAAATTATACACTCTGTTGGGGAATAGAAGCGTGTGTACGTTACTATAAAGAGTTCCCTCTAGAGGTTGGTGGGTGTCACTTTTTTATGAGACCTATATGTCCTAGAGATGACAGACTATGATGTCATTCACGGGATGGACTGGTTAGTTCCCTTTAGGCAGTCGTTGATTGCTATTGTCATAGGGTGAGTTTCATATCACCAGAGGTCATATCATTTCTTTATAGGGGAATTTGGGATGTCCAGGCAAGTAGATCGGGCCCAGAGCATCATGGGTTAGGAGGAGTTACAGCCCAGATTGCTAGTCTGTATCTGGATGACCAGAGGACTTTGCAGATGGACTTTCCTCTAGTGGTGGATCGATTTAGAGATGTATTTCTTGACGATTTTTAGGTTTTCCTTCGGAGAGTGAGGTGGAAGTTTCTCTTGAGCTCATTCTAGGAGCATCACCAGTGTCCATTCCTCCTTATATGATGGCTACACCAGAGTTGCAGGAGCTCAAGAAGCTATTGGAGGAGTTGCAGGAAAAGGGTTTCATCTGACCACGTACTTCTCCTTGGGGTTTTCCTGTCATTTTTTTGAAGAAGGCATATGGTACCCTTAGTCTTTGTGTGGATTGTAGGAAGTTGAACCAGTTGATGGTTAAGAACTGATATCCCTTGTGTTGGATTAATGACCTCTTTGATCATCTTTGAGGAGATTAGTTGTTCTCGAAGATTGACTTGAGATTCTGATATCATCACTTGCATGTTAAACCATCTGTTATACCTCTCACATCCTTCCAGAGTAGGTATGGTCTATAAGAATATATGGTTATGTAATTTTGTCTCATGAACGCGCCTGCAGTTTTCATGGAACTGATGAACCGAGTGTTCCATCCATATTTGAATTTCTTCATGGTGGTTTTTGTTGATGATATCTTGGTGTACTTTCACACTCGACATGACCATGCCACACACCTTGAGATCATTTTGAGTACACTTATAGAGCATCAATTATATTCTAATCACTCAAAATGCCACTTTTGGATGAATCAAATTCACTTTTTAGGTTATGTCATCTCAGAGACAGGAGTATCAGTAGACCCAGAGAAAGTGAGAGCAGTAGATTCCTAGGAGTATTTGAAGAACATTTTTGAGGTACGGATTTTCTAGCGCTGATTGGATAGTACAGATGCTTCATTCAGAACTTTTCATTCTTAGCAACACCACAGATTAGTCTGACTAAGAAGGGTGTGAAACACTTGTGGACAGATTCTTCTGAGTCTGCCTTTCAGGAGATGAAAGGGAGGTTGACTTCAGCACTGATACTAGTCTTTCCAGAGCTGAGAAGGAGCTATAATGTGTATTGTGATGCTTCAGGTATCAGGCTGGGATCTTTGCTAATGCAGGGAGAAGGATTCCTTGCGTATGGGTCTCGGCAGTTGAGGCCACATGATAGGAATTACACGACACACGATCTTGAGATGACAGTAGTTGTTCATGCCTTACGCTGTTGGATACATTATCTTCTGGAAGATAATTTCTTTGTTTTCACATACCAAAAGAGTCTCAAGTATCTCTTTACTCAGCATGATCTGAATTTAAGATAGTGAAGGTGGGTTGAGTACCTTCAGTCTTTTGAATTGGAGCTTGCCTACACGTCGTGGAAAGGTAATGCAGTAGCTGATGCGCTGAGTAGGAGGACTCAGATACAAGAAGTTCAGGAGGCCAGCACTGAGTGCTAGTTTATGGTAATGTTCTCTGAGATGAATTTGGAGGTGCACGAAATACAGGGGCATACTTTTCTTTCTTCTGTAGCAGTTACATCTACTCTTGTTGATCGAGTGTGAATGAGGATGCTATTGAACATTGAAGGCCTAGTCTTATGGGAAAGCGTGTCAGGAGAGAACCCTATTCTTGGATGGACAGTAGGTGAGGATGAGATCTTGCATTTCCATGGGAGCGTATGGGTTTTAAGAGATATATGTGAGGATCTTATGTGGGACATTCATTCCTCAATTTTGGTAGTTCATCCTGGTGTCACAAAAATGTATCGTGATCTACTCCTCCAGTATTGGTGGCCAGTCATGAAGAGTGATGTTTCTGGTTTTTCATGAAGTGCTCCACATATCAGTAGGTGAAGGTGAAGCATTAGTGAATAGCAGGCCTTTTACAGTAGTTACCCATTCCCGAGTGGAAATGGAATGAAATTGTGATGGATTTCATGACTGGTTTTACAAGGTCACCTTGAGGGAATGATGTAGTTTAGGTTGTCATTGACAGACTCACAAAGGTCACCCACTTTGTTCCGATCAATAATACCTTCTTGTTGAAGAGCTAGGATGGATGTATATCCGTGATATTGTACGTTTGCATGGAGTTCCACACTATATTTTTTCATACAGGGATGCACGTTTTACTTCTCGGGTTTGAACAGGGGATTCATAAGTCTTTGGGTACACATGTACTTTTGAGTACATCTTACCACCCCCATACAGATGGCTAGTACAAGCATACGATTCTGATTCTTGAGGACATGCTCTGATCATGCATCCTGGATTTTGGAGGTTCTTGGGAGAATCAATTACCTCTTTTGGAGTTTTATTATAATAATAGTTTTTAGGCAACTATTCAGATGGAACCTTATGAGGCTTTTTACGGTAGGCCATGTCGATCACCCTTTTGTTGGATGGAGGAGGGAGAGGCATCTTTGCTAGGACCTCGTCTTGTTTAGGGGACCACTGAGCAGATAGAGTTGATTTGGAAGAGGATGGATACTGAACAGTCTCAATAGAAGTCTTTTGCTGATCAGCGGAGATAAACTCTAGTGTTTGAGGTAGGGGATCATGTTTTCTTGCCTGTCACACTGAGGTTGGGACACAAGAGGATTAGGAGACAGAGTAAGATTTTGTCGAGGTACGTCAAGACGTTTGAGTTGTTGGAGAGAGTTGGGCAGGTTCCCTATCGGTTGAAGTTACCTCAAGGGTATCGGGTTATGCACGATTTTTTTCACGTTTCTTAGCTCCGACGTTACTTTTCAGACCCGTCTCATGTCATTCAACCTGATGAGGTTGAGCTCGAAGTGGATGCGTCATTTGAGGAGCATCGTATCTGGATTTTTGATCAAATTATTAAGGTTCTTTGTGGCCATTATGTCACACTGGTATGGGTTCTTTGGCAGCATGGGTGAGTATAGGATGAGAATTAGGAGAGGGATGCCGATGTACGATTACAGTGGCCAGAGCTGTTCAACGTTCCTTCTTCTACACCGCGGTAGGGAAATTCAAGGATGAATTTCTTTAAGGGGGGAAGTTTGTAAGACCCAGGATCATCATTTTCATGTATGTTTTCATCTTTTTGTTGTTTTTTAGGAAAAGAGTTTTTTCTGGAAAATTTTCAAATACTCGCCTTGTAGTTTATGAGTACACTCCATGTAGTTTATGAGTACACACTGTGTACTTGGTTACCGCAGGTAGCCATGTTCTAGGCATGTAGTGGCCATGCACATGGCCATGAGGTGATGACATGGAGTCCACCTAAAGTAGAGTATGGAAAAGGAGAGTACGTGTTGTTTACTTAAAAATTACTCACCATGTATTTTGTTTTTTTTCATTAAATGGGTCGGGGTCGCATATAATTGCTAGAACACGCTTTTTCTAGGTCTCATTCGACCGAGAGCTTCTGTACCACCACGATCCATCTTCGAGCCCCCAAGGATCCATCCTATCTCTAATTCGACCTCCGTCGATTGCATTGGGATCGCCTCGGTAATCTCTTCCTTCTCCTAGAGCATCGTTTTCTGATTCTTCTTATTCCACAATTTATCCATTGTTGAACATTTTAGGAATTTTTTTAGATCTTGGACGTTCTAAGGTGAATCAATCCTCTAGAATCACATATAGAGATCTCGTAATGCCGACGTATGTGGTTTGAGAATTTCTGTTGAAAGTATTTGAGTATTATGTGCAATTTTGACCAATACCCTTGAATTGGGTATTACATGTTTACCGTTTACCCCTGCTGATTTCCTACCATGCTTGTATGCCTGTGTAGAGATTAATTGGATATAAATTGGGTTGATTACTATTAATTGGGTGTTTACCCATTCATGATCTATTTATGACCATTTGTTCCTACTTAGCCTTTTGATCGCCTTGACTATTTTCCATGCATGTTGTTGTAGGGTGGAGAGTTTGTATTCTGACATGCTTGTTATATTGTAGACTGGTTAGAAAATTAGTTCTGTAGGTTTAATTTTTCCATATTTCATTGCTATGATCTTTGGCCTATACAGGGTGTTAAAACCTAGTGTAGTAGACTATAAGGGGAATTGACTGTGTGACCTTCCTCATAGAGTCATTGAATTACTTGAGCGACATTGGGATATAAGGGGAATTTACCGAGTGAGCTTCCTCGGAGAGTCCTTACCCTTGGGGATATAAGGGGAATTGAACGAGTGATCTTCCTCAATGATTCCTTGACTACCATTGACTATAAGAGAAATTGACGGAGTGAGATTCCTCAGAGAGTCTTGATTCACTTTTGACTATATGGGGAATTGACCATGAGCACTTCCAAAAAGAGTCTTTATATATTATAATGACTGAACCAGAGGGGATAGGCTACGTGTACTTCCCAGTGGGTTACCTTGATTGAATAGATACTTATTGGATATGTGGAATTTTTTACTGCTGAGAACTTTCCTTCTTTCTTCTTCTGTACTTACCTTCCATATATTCACTGACTATTAGGCACAGATCTTTGGGTGGTTGCCTACTGGGATTTAGTCTCACATCCTATTTGAGCCAATCTTTTGGGCCCAAACAAATTATATTTTTGTCGGTATATATAAGGTAAAATTATTTTCTATATCAGGTACTTGACTTGATCTGGAGCTAGAGATCATGGAACCAAGCATAGGCTTACGATGCTGAGGAGATATTTATTTGTTTCTTTTGTACTTTGGTTTAGTACTATTTTAATTTCAGCATTTTTATTTTTTTGGATTCATTATTAGACATATGTATAATGCATCATTTATATATATGTGTGTGCTCCAACTGTTTCTTACTTTCTTTCTTCCATTGTATACTCTAGTGTTGATTATTACTGCTTCTGCTATTGCATGTTGTCTACTTCCACTATGTTACTCTGCCAATGAGGGCATAGTTTCCCCACCATCACACCTGTGTCCCTCGCTTCAAGTCAGCAGCCTCTGGCATTTGGGGAAATTCTCATGAGTTCATGTGACCAACAGGGCATGGGGAACCTCTGGGTGGATTTTGGAACCTAGATGTTATAGAATAATATATAGAGTATAACAAATTTACAATAACCTGCATTCAAGAAATGGGGTAACAAAAATTATGTTGATTACTTATGTGTAACTAATGTGTGGTTTAGATGTGGGGAGGATATTTATTAATCCATAAAATGTAAAAATTTAGTGGAAAGGATAGTTGATACAATTGAGAAAATTTAGATGCCAACTAATGCACCATCCATCCTCTAATGAATCAAATGTAATAAGTATGTGCATTATTCCAATAAATTCATGTATATGAAACCACCCATTCATAGTGTGTTGAAAGATATATTTATTTCCCCCTAAGGGTTTAGTAATACTTGTGACCTATGATATCACCGAATAGTTTATTTTTGAATAAAGTTATCGTAGAATAAAAACATTAATTTAAAAATAAATAATTTGAATGAATGTGAAGAAAGGGAATTAGTTTTTGAAGATCCATTTAGAGAAAAGTGACTAGGTTTTTGGTTTGGCTTCCCTAATTTAATTTTATCATGGACCTTTTCGCATTAAACCATTTGTTTTTATTAATTAATTTAATGAATGTATTAAAAATAATTTATCATTTACCATACTTGATTAAAATTTGATTGATAATTAGAATAATATTCCCAATTTACTAGGTTGTAATATCTTCATTACAACTATGAAACAAACAGAGGATCACCCCTGGATCACCTAGGGAATTCCAAATAAAAAATTTAGTTCTGTAAGTGCTTAGATTATCCCACTGTGTCTTACTCAAGTGATTAGTAATGGTTAATAACATATATCCCTAACAATTGATCACCCAATAAGTGTAATCCAATACTAATATGGGGAAAGATAAAATTTATTGATTCTAGGAAAATTAATAATGTTCATATTTCAGTGAAAATACTGTCTCAACTCATTAAAACTATGAATTCATTGATAACTGATTAGTAAATAATAGTGGGTGAATTATTTTATAGAACTAAGACTCCAGAATTACAATGGGTCACCTCTTCTTCTCCAAATCATAAAAAGTATATAACCCTCCATTAAACCGGAAAAACGAAGGTAGACTAGAAAGTAGACATAATATAAGTATAACTAAAATAAATCTGTAAAAACAGTGTCTCTGTAGCATCGGTATGTCTTCCATTCCTTCAAGTATCATCTTCTCTCTTATAGAGAGTTGGTACTATCATTGAGAATCTTCAAATATCCACCTGAATCATCCATCCCAATATTATATCTTCATTTAAATTTTAATCTTTAACATCTATGGTACTCATAGTGTAAATTTTGAAACTCTAAAATTGATTGGATGGGTTATAATCTCTCAGTAGATATTGATTTGTTATTTCCCCCCCCCCCTTATAAATTTTAGGGAAAATATGGAGGGAATTTTATGTTGGATAAAGGGAATGTGGGTATTTTTTATGTGGAAACAGCATGGTTGGAGTGAATGGAGTGTTTGAATGTTGAGGTAGTGCCTATTAGACCTCATCCGACCTTGAAAGTGGATAGGTGACTCGATTACCTAATCACAGTGTACCAAAAGTGGGATCTTAGTGGTGCAGAAATAGAGAAAAGGTGTACATTCCCTCAAAACCTCATGTGGAATTCATAGTGGACAGATGAGTTGGGAATTTCAAATAGTGTCAAATGTCATCAGAGAAGATTATTCATGTTTCATAGTAGTGGCAGGAGAATACCCTTCATTAGAGAATATTTATCTATAAATGAGATCTTCTCACATCCCTGGTTATTTTCCAATGGTTATAAGGTTGTGAAAGAAGATGGTTTTGATAGTGTTGGATCACGTCAATAGTGTCTCATGAATCACTATTGGGTCAATGGTGGATCGTGATTCACCATTAGTTTGAACAGTTCCTTGTGAGTTACTATGGGTTCCAATGGTGGTAGACAATTCACTATTGGATTTAATAGTGACTCATGAGGCCCCATTGGAAAAACATCCAAAGGGGGCTCATGATTCACCATTTTCTCCAATGATGGACAATGAGTAATCATTTCAAAGAAAATTCCAATAGTGTCTTTGAATCACTTTTGGTAAAATTCTCCAATAATGGCTTTGGTGACCTATATATAGTCAATAGTTGGTGATCAACCTACTTCTATGGAAACTGGAGTGTAGAAATTGGGATATGGATCCTCATTTTCTTCATCTAGCCTTATCAATGTCTGGATGAGCCCTTAAATGGATCATGGATGTTGTATAAAGATTAATAGAAAATCCATTATGATTAGCAGTCATTGACTATGTATTGTTGCTTAACCCCGAGATACATGGTGTCATTAATGGTGTTTCTTGATGATGGTAGTAGTAGCAGGTCAGTGAAGAATGTGGTAAGAGAGGATCATGGTGACGCAAAATGTCTCAAATACTAGAATAATTTGAACAAGGGTGCGCTGGTGATTATTTAAAATGATGAAAAGTACCCCACATAAAAATTTTCATACTATGGAGTGGGAAAGTGGAAAAATTCTATTTTATGTATCATGATGAGGGTTTCCCATTATAATGAATTTAGGTGGGATTATAAGGATTCTAAACCAACTACATTTGCCACCCAATTCCAGTGACACTCTCCTCTAGTAACTCTTTGGGTTCCTCCTTCACAGGATTCCACTCATGAGTTATGTCCCAAATTTGATTCGCCTGTAGATTTTACCATAGGGAGCCATGCATGAGCCTGATGCCCCCGTGCGGGCTCTATACCTTAAATAAGACCTTCCCATGGTGGCTTCATTACTAGCCAGGTTCCATGGGCCTGACTAAGTGGTGTTTTTTCTTGAGTTATGTGAAAGACTGAATATACTTATTTTTTAGTAATGTACTAAAAATAAAAAGGGTAAATAAAATATGCAACAAGACATCCAAATTTTCAAAAACCAATTCAGTACCCAAAACATAGATATTTAATTCATTTAAAAAAATTTTAATTTAACATTTATAATTTCCCACAACTCAATTAAACATTGGAACACATGGGATTTATACCATAAAATTCATCAAAACCCATAATGAATTTACTAAAATGTGTATAAAAATGTATCTTTCAAGTAACAAAAAATATAAATTATTCTTTTCCTCAAGTATTATTTCTCATCATTAAGGATCAAAAGTAACAAATTCTACCCATATTCAAATATCAATGAAATAAAATCAAACAAGTTTCAATGTTAAATAAAAAATTCAAATTATTCATAAAAAATCAATTTAATTTCGTAATTTTCAAAAGATAAAATTAACTCAAAATTTTTACTCTTACCCTATAGAAACTTATGGAACATCGAATTTAATTAATTCAAGTTACTCAATTTCTTATTATTAAATTGGATAATTCTTGTTATAACTCACTTTGTATCATTCCACCCATCACACTATATAATGTTCATGTTGATTTATATTTGTATCATGAATATCTTATCATGATCTATAGTCTTTTAAAGGAACTAATTTATCTACTTCAGAATGAAAAAGAAACATGAAATCATTAGGGATTCTCAATTATGGTTATAATGTCTCTAAGGCTTATGGTTTGTAGGAATTGGTGAGGAGGTTACTCTCCTAATTGCTAAGCATGATTTAAAAATTAAAATATCAATGAAATATCACATTAAAATTTTGAAAACTCTAAATTTCCACAAAACTCAATTTATTTTTTGTGAGAAAATAAACCATGATGAATTATTTGTACACCCCCATGAGTTTTTTCTTTTTTTATACCTCATATTTTTCTTTTTCCAAAGAAAATTTTAATTATTTTTTTCCAAATTTGTGCTTAGAATAAAAATAGAATCAACCACCTAACCATATATCATAAAAATAATAATTCTAGTAATAGTGATTTTTTATTTTCTCAAATCAGAATAAATTATTTTCACATAATATTTGGGTGTTTTTTATATTTTCTTCTTTTTCCAGGATGGAAAAACAAGAATGAGTAAAATGAATGAATCAAAAACCATTATAAATAACCAATGTGATACCCCCAAAATTTTCCCTGAAAAATCATATCATCTCATCCACAATGAATACCTTCACCCCCCACATTTCAATATTAAAATATCATTATAACACTAAAGGTAAGGTTCAAATGGATAAAAAATGGATAGAAAAATGGCTCATTCCTATCAAGGAAATTCATGAACTCTATGGGATAAATAATGATTCATATAAATGTGGTATTTATGGATAATGGTCTTTAAAAATATGCATCAATAATTTTTATTATGATTATATATTCTAATCACTTTGACAAGTTCAAATGCAACTTCTAGAAAGATACATTTCCCAATATCAGTTAATTAATATACTTAACATAAAATAATAAGTACTTGATCTAGAAATAATTATGGGAATATAAATATGATATTGGAAAATATATTATGTCTTGATTAATTATTTTTAATAAATTAAAATTAAGTAAAAAAATAAAATCATGAATAATAGTAGGTAAATTTCAATAACATGAAACAAATAAATTTATTAAATTATGTCTCCCAAATTTAATAACCATGCTTCACATTAATCATCTGATACTACATTTTTCTCCTTCAATATCATTAACATTGAAATATAAAACATGATATCATAGGGTTGCAATGAACCCATTTATCCAAGATTACTCTAATATATCATTAATTCATGTGTTGGATGATTTCACATTTTAACACATCTGCTATAATTTTTCATTTAAAACAAATTTTTAGAAAAATTCATGAAGTGTTAAATATGGATAATGATATAATAATCTCTTTATTAAAATATAGAATTTAATGTAAATCCTTTTTATTTCATGGGGTTTTCTATTAACTTCTATAAATATGGACATACAGAATAAAACATACTAGTGTAAAACGGGAAGAGGTGAAAAAATAATAATTCTAAATAAAATGGTAAAACCTGGGTTGCATCCAAGAAGAACCTTTGGTTAATGTTGGAGGATCATACTAACCTTAAGAACAATATTAGTATATTGGTTTGATAACATTGATATCCTCCACCAGTTCTGGAGGTATATTCCAATATAACTTTCTTATCCTCTTCTGATTGATATTGAATGGTTTTCAATTCAATTATTTCTTAATACTAATTTCCCCAAAGGGATAAAAAATTGTAAATATAAATGGTACTTCCCATATGTAATTATTCTTTACTAGAATTAACTATAGTATGAAATTCTAGAGTAGCACATGGTCTCTAGGTTTGAAGATATTTTTCTGCATCTTCTTATCATGTTACACTTCAGTTTTCCCCTTGTACATTCTTGTGTTTTTAAAGATCATGTTCTTATTTCATCTAGTTATTATATCTAGTGCCTCATATCTTTCCTAAAACTTATGAAATTATAATCCATCTATTTAAAATCAAAATATGACTTGTTCTCCAGTTCAACGGGTTAATTCCTACTTTTCTTATATACCACCCTATAGAAGATCATACCTATATGTGTCTCGTATGATGTATAGTATGCCCATAAGGTTTCATCATGTCTTTATCACCAATCCTTCAAGATATGTTTAACTATTTTCTAAAAAATATCATTGATCTCATAATTTCATTGTACAACTTGGACATTTGATTGAGGATAATAAAATGTAGATGTAATGTAGTGTACTCCAAAATTTTTAAGTATAGACTCCATATTCCAGATGAAAAAATGAGTCCCTTGGTCCCTGTTGATTCCCTTGGCACTCAAAATCTACTAAAGAGGTTTGTACAAACAAAATAAAAAACATCATTGGAATCATCAGTTTTGGGTCCTTAGCTTCCACCTAATGAGAGAGGTAATGAACAATAACAAAATGTATTAATTTCCCAAAGACATGGGAAAAGGGTCCAAAAAAATTAATGCACTATGCTTCAAATATTTCTCAAAAAATGACATTTTATTATGAATATCATTTATTTTTTATATAAGTCAAAAAAAATTACACTTATCAGATATTTTAAAAATTCATGATCATCCTTAAATATGTTTTTCCAATAAATTTCAGACACCAATACTTATTTGGTGGTTAATTAAGGTCCAAAGTGGCATCCTCAAGAAAACATATGAACAAATTGGAAAAAATAATCTATTTAAACTGCTGGAAAGCACCTCCTTATGAATTGATGATTTTAGATTTTAAATAGTAAATGATATTCCCATGTATAGAATCTGGCTTCATCCTTATGTTTGTTCTTTTGATGATAGTTAAGGTCACAAGGTACCTATCAGGTGGAAAAATAATTCACTAAATCAGAATACCAAGGTACTTCACCTTCCTCTATGTATAGATTCTCTCTAGTTATGTGATCTCTGAGTGAGATCTGTTTTGGAATGACTGTTTCAATGGTGTTTAGGAGTCTACTAAGGTGATATGCTACTTGGTTTTTTGCTCCCTTTTATCTTTGATCTCTTTGATTAATTCTTGTAAGAGTTATATCAATATCACATTCCATTGTTTGGCATCATACTTATTTAGAAAGTCCTTAATTATTTCATGATCATGAAATAAAATAACTTTAGTAATCATTAAATATTATCTAAATTTGTCCAATGAAAATAAAACTACAGATAATTTTTTTCAGGAGCTGTCTAATTGAGCTGAGCTTCTTCCAATATTCTTGAGGCATATGTTATAACATGTGGTATCCATTAAATTCATTATGAGAGTACTTATCCTACATCTTGGTTATATGGATCAAACATCAACTAAAATGGTTATCACCAATCTCGGGGATTCATAAATAGTTTTTAACCAAATTTTCCTTCAACTCATCGAATTACTTTCTACAATTATAATCACAAACAAAGCCAGATTCTTCTAAAAGTAACCTTTAAAGGGGAATATAATTCATACTAAATTTATGGATGAATCTTATGTAAAACCCTACATTCCCCAAAAATGACATTTTATGTTGAACCTAGGTGGGATACTGAAAATAAATGATTATAAAAAATTAATATTTATCCATCTTAATTATTGATTGTTAAATGATTATTCCAAGAATTATCATTTTTTAAACCATAATGTGGAAATTCTCAAAGTTCAAAAGACTGTTTTTCTCTATGCATGTTTTCAGAACATTTTCATTGTTCAATAAGAAGAGATCCAAAGGATGTCAAAAAAATACAGCGAATTCAAACAAAAATATATCCAGGTAGTTCTCCACGTAATCTGAGACAATGCATTCTATACACCACTGGAATATACTTAGAGCATTGAACAAGCGATATGGAATCCTCTTTTAGGAAAAAGTCCTGAAGGATCAGGTGAATGTTTTCTTATCTCAATTTTATGGGTAAATGGGTACATAAAAATAATCAAATAATCCATCCAATAAATATTAATTTATCCGGCATGCCATCCTTTCTGGAATTTTTTTATGAGTGGGATGGGGAAGTGATAATTTCAGGTGACTTGATTTAGTTTTATGTAGTTAATGAATACACTACATCTGT
This sequence comes from Viscum album, assembly GCA_963277665.1. Lineage (NCBI taxonomy): Eukaryota > Viridiplantae > Streptophyta > Magnoliopsida > Santalales > Viscaceae > Viscum > Viscum album. The sequence goes on along the minus strand of OY728166.1, from coordinate 1,363,523,733 downwards.
TTTTGAAAATTATAGAGATTAATTAAATGTTAAAATTTGTCACAATTTCAAAACTAGTCATTTTAGAGAAAACATGAATGTGGTTGACCCATTATGAGTAGGAAATTGGAAATATTATTTTGTCTTCCAATAGTTTTTCAATATTTAAAAAAACACCCATAATGGTGGGGTTTAGCCTCCTCTAGGATTCCCTAATACATAACAACCCAAAAAATTTAGTGGAATAAATTATTATAATTATTTCATATAATAACATGAACTCATAACACAATGAACTAATAATTACTATGTTACCTTTAAACATATTTTTTTCAATTGTGTGTATTTAATTCAAAAAAATGGTCTTCTACAATTGTGATCAGTAAGTGATTTAGATTCTAATTAGACAACATAATTTTTAATGACTAGTAACACACCCTTATTAATAGTATCATACCTTTATGAATAGTAATGAACAGAAAATCGAAAAAAAATACAAACATCACCCATGAATGTACAAATACAATTCTAACATCTTAAAAGTGAAAAAATGATCATAGTATAAGAGTCGGTATTTTTGAATGTCAAAAATATTTTATTTACATTTTTATGATTAATTTAAAAATATAAAATAGAAATTTATTTTCATAAAATTTAACCAAAATTTGTTACATTATTTTCTTATGGATATAATATAATTTTACGGGACCCTGATTTATTTTTTATGATGTTATAAAACGAGTTATAGTTTTAATGTTGATTTTATTGAATAAAATATGATTATATTTAAAAATTAAATTAAAAATATTTATTATATTATTTTCAAAAAAATGGAGTTAATTTTTTAATTCTACACATTGAAAAATGGTTTGTGTGAATTTTTGAGATTTTTCTAAAATACAAGAATTTTCCATGAATAGTAAAAATACAGCTTTTAGTTTTTAGTATGCGTGATGAATTCATAATGATGTAATAATTAATAAAAATTTCTAGTAGAATATTTTAAGGTAAAATAAGATATGAGATGTCTCAAAGTGGATACTACCATGTGAAAATACCATGGGCAAGCCCGTGGTTTTGCAAAACCCACTAATTGGTTTTGCAGAAACCACTAATGAGGTGTCCATTGAAATTAATAAAAATCATCTCTCTTTTACAATAAATAACCACACTTAATTTAACTTTATTTCTTTCCATATTAATAATCCCCTATGATCTAGTTTTTACCTCCCTAGGAGTCACCCAAGGTGTCCTTAATCCCAAAAGGTCCCAACCTTTTGGTTTTAAGAGTTACTCTACAATGTAAGAGGAACCTTTCTCCCTCCTCTTTTAGTCAACAATTATTTTTTGTTATCTCTTTGAATTCCCATTTTAATATGTTTGGGATTTATTTTATGTATCCCTTTTACTATCCTAATTTTTTCTATATGATGATATACCCTCTTCGGTTTCATCAACTCATTTTATGATATTTTAACTGATGTTGTTAGACTGAAGAATTTTCGTAAGGGGTCCTCTCCATTTCCCTTTTATTCCAGATTATTGACTTTTTTATGCCATTTTAGGTGTAATTTATCATGATAAGATATGATTAATCACCTCCCCATACATTATTCATGATGTATAAAATATTATAAATCCATTTCTCTATCATTAATCGAACTTAAGTACAGCGGAAATTATGCCGATAATCCATATGGAATTATACCCAGACCACCTTTATTTTATAGGGTTTCTATTTCATTCTTTTTTCCCAAACGAAGTTGCATTTTAATTTTATATAAAAATACTACATGCTATTGATATGCTCAAAACTCATGTTTTATTATCCATCCCTCATTCTCTTTCTGGGATATACATTCTTTTATGTGATGCCCTCCTCGATACTTCCCAGTAAGCAAACTTGTTTTAATAAAACATCCCAAATTTTTACCCAATTTCACGTGGACTGTATCCTCTATTTTAAGACACAATTTGTTTTATAAAATCATTCTTTTTGTTATGAAATCATTCTTGGATCAATTCTAGTTTTACATAAAATAAAGACATTTTTTCTATTTTAAAATCTCTATAGTATTTCCCTTAAAAGAGCACAAAAAAAAGTTCTAATTCTAATACATTTCCTACATGTTGTCAATTCAGTTTGACATCACTTACCATGATGTATTCCTATTTTGCCTTATCAACTTCCATGTATGTTCTAATTCAATTCTTTCATTGGATGTTTAATGATATGCCCATTGGATATGCTTTATATTATGGGGGTGGTACCCAATTCTTTCCACATGGAACACTTATGTTTATGTAAGATTGGTTAATCTATGTTTATATGTTATGATCCCTTATATCACATGCCTTTTTATTTCTTTATGTCATGTTCCTAACCCATGTGATATGGATTTATTCATATCATTATTCCCTTACTAGTATATTAGCACCTCCATTTTCCATGTAATCCCTAGGTTATCATATAAAGATGTCTGAGAAAAATGGGATTTATGAGATCTTTATGAAGACTAATTAAAGAAATTTTTTATTTAGTTCAATGTTTTCAGATTTATGTTCCTAGTATTTAAAGACACTGGACTTGATGATCCTTTTCTTGTACTCTAATGTATAATTATGCTTCAAATAATATAATTCTAGGTGTGAAAAGCTAGGGTCACTGTATAATAGTTCTAGATCCTCCATCTAGAATAATTATATAGGAACAGGCCTTGTGGTTAATTCTGGACATGTCTCCGAGGATCTATCATATCACATGAATATTTCTTTTGAAATGGTCTATTATCGAAATTTTCTCTTTGTCTAGGGACACGATGTTAGCAATGATCACTAGAAATTATTCACCATAAAAAATAAACAAATATTTTAAGTCACAAGGGACATGTTTTCGTTCTTGGATTGGGGGTTGTTCTATTGGTAATATTGAATTCAAATATCATATTAAAAAATGACACTCCATACCAGTGGGTATTATATTAGGTTCCTATATAAAATTATCAAAACAATTAAGATGTATTTTCTTATTTACTATAACCTCCATATTTTTTAGCATGAACTTATTCCATTATATTTTTATAAAAATGGTTATATCCAAAATATAACAACTCTATATGAATACCAAATTCTTCATGGGTTCAATCCCTTATTCCTGGATAATTGAAAAGAGTGATTGGTTGTTTGAAGGATTCCACTAGGAGTCATGAAAATTGAAGTAAATCATGCTATCTCATGGATCCATTATGAGGGTTCCATTATGTTCAGTAAGGATTTTCTTATTCGTCTTTATGAATGGTCTTTCCAAAATGATGGGTGATTGCATTGATATTTTATCTTCCTCCATTTTAAATAAAATGAATTCTCTAAGAAAAAACAATCCTTCCCGTCCCACTAGAACATACCCTAAAATTCAATCTAGGAAGACATTGGATCTATTTTCTAGTTGTAAAACCACTCTGATGGGATTAATTTTAACTATTATTAAGGATTAACAGATAGAGATATAAATGAAATAAATTTAATCACCATGATAATTGAATGAATAAAAAAAATTAAATAACCATTGGTTTAAATAATAGATAGTGTCTCTATGTCCTGACTTTTTTTTGGATGAAGGTGGTGTGATCATGGATGAAACACTTCTTCCATTGTTGTTTCATTCATTATTATCCACCCTCTTCTTCTTATTAAAAATTTCATTAAGTAATTTGGAATATTTGGTAATTTTCTTTATAGACTCCAAGATAGTTATATTAATATTAACATTATGAAATTTCTCCGGGATTTATTTTTGATTTTTCACTTCATAAATTTTCTGATATTTGGTAAATATTTTAGGAAATGGAAGGGGTATTTCTTTCTCTACTATTTTTGATATTTGAAAAGGATTTTCAAAACACACCTTCTTAAATATTGTTTTGGGTTCTTCCTGTTCCTTATTTTCCTCTTATTGAGGAGGGATGGTTTTGTCTCTTATAATTCATATAGAATCATTATAATCCCTCAAATCACTTTATTTGGGGTCATCTTGATCTTCCCTGGGTTATGTGTCTTTGATTTAATTTTGTGTACTTCTAATAATGATGTAAACACTTTCCTTTTGTGTTTGGGATTTTCTAGGCTAGGATTTTTCCAGTGTTCATGGATAGCATGTCCCTGAGATTATGAAATTTATTTGAAAAAATCATTAACTATATTTTTTACCACTTCTATCTCTATTTAATTTCTTCATTCCACTGTTGGTGCACTAGATGATGGATTTCCATAATATTTTTTTTTAAAATTGATGTGGTTGGTAGGCTTGTATTTTGGTACTGTTTCTTGTATGGTTATTGTAGGGGGGTTCGGGAATTGTTTGTGGAAATGGTGTATAGTCTTACTTCTTTTACCACCATATCCCAACTAGGATGGCCCTTCCCACCATGGTTGTTTGTTTGAACTATCTTGATTGGAATTTGGCTGAACATATCTCTATACCTTTTCCCTCAACCCATATGTTATTAAAGTTTTTGGGTGATGAACATAAACCAAATACATGATGCAGGGTAGTTTTTTCGTTCACATGTTTTACTACCATATACATTAAAAGTCATGTTTATCCAAGAATTTTGGTTTTGAGAAGTGGTGGTAAGTCATAATATTTTACCTCATATATTCCTCTCTTTTTATAATTATTATCCCAAATTTTTGTGTATTTTACTGAATTATTATAATTAGGTTTATCTAATCCATGGTTAATTTATTAATCAAGGATCCTCTAGGTGATTCATCAAAATGGTTTCTCTAATTTTTTATTTTCCCTTTGTATAAAAAGTCTATGAAGTGATGGTATTACACAACGTGATGAAGAATTATTTCATATATATTTATCAATCATTACACATATTCATTGAGGGTCCCGCTTATAGCTAGTCTAATAGAATATATATAATATCATATTGAAATGATTTGGGAGGATGGAAAGAATCTATACATGAAACTCTTCTAGGGAAAATATGAGTCATGGATCTCTCCTAATTATTGGTTGTAAAACCATCACTTAGTAGCTACCTATAGTGACAACGAGAATTTCCTCCACTTGACTTGTTTCTATAAAACTCCTCTTGTATTTAATCATTAACACACATAGATGGACTCCTATATGTTCCAGTTTAGGTCTTCTCTTACAAGTCCATAGAACTTTGGTTAAAAGGAATCATGATGACTAAAGATTCAAAATACATTTTTCATATAGGCATAGTCTATTGATTATTTTATTGGAAAACTATGGAGAAAAAAAATCCCCTTTGGGTCTGTTGTGGGATAATTTTTATCAATTTTGGATAAAAGATAGAACTTGATGTGTCAATTAAGACTTATAAATTTATTTTTTTTCAAATTGGTTCTCTAGATTAATATCCCTATTCCTTATTAGTGAATCCCTCTCTATATCATGGTCATGATCTGATATTTCCTCATTGGAGCTCCTAATCATGGATGTAATGGGTTTTATTGAACACCATCTCCCCAGAAGTGGTGTGATGTTTTCACATCACCCATTCATGGGCTGTGGAGTAAGATATTTGTTTACCCTAAGGGCATAGTAGTAGGTGTGAACAAACTCATATCCCAAGAGTGGTCTTTTAATTAATGATTTTATGGATGAAAAAGAAATATTGAAAATGAAGAAATTGAATTATTAGGAAGCAAGGTACTTGGATTGTGAAGATCATTTTAGAGAAAACTGATGTGGTTTTAGATTTATATTCCCTTCTGTAATCCTATTATGGCCCTTTTAAAATTGAACATTTTTTATTTAGTGAGTTAAATTACTATATTAATAATCATTTACCATTTCTATCCTTGGTAAAAAAAATAGATTGATTGTGAAAATAATCTCCCAAATTTCCATGTTTGAACTATTTTCCATCCAATTTTGAATCATACAATAAATCTTCCCCAGATCACTTAGGAAATTCCAAATCGTAATTTTTTTAATCTATGTTCTTGTGTTATCCCACTGTGTCTTACCAAAGTGTTTATTAATCACTATGTACTTCTGTCTTTAACACTAGATCACCCAATCAATTTTATCCAATACCATGAAGAGGGATAATAAAATTCTATATTCAAGGAAATTTATAAATGCCTAGATATGAAACAAAGCATAATCACATACCATTAAAACATGGAATTCAGAAATTTAAAACCACTCAATAAATAAAAGAGATAGAATAATTTTATTTGAATAAGACCCCAATATTAATTTATGTTACCTCCCTTTCACACAATCATAAAAATGGTCTACCCATCCATTAAAAAAGAAATAATGGAGGTAGAATAGTTATACTAAATATGTAATCCGAATGAAAATAAATCCATAAAAATAGAGTCTATATATTAGTAGTAGATACTTATTTACTTAGGGTCCCAACCCTTCCATTATAGATAGTAGTGACGAGATTTCATCATCATCAAATATCCACCGAATCAGCCTCCTTGTTGTCATATCATCATTTAAATTGGAATCCTTTTTATCTATGAGACTCATGGTGTTAATATGGAAATCCCAAAATTTCTTAGATGCATTAAAAAATCTAAACAGATGAGGATTTCATATTACCCTCCTTGTTATCATGGTCATGGTGTGCATGGATGGAATTTAATTTCATGGAGAGTGAGTGTAGGAATTTGTGATATGGGAATGGAAAGGTGTGAGTAGAAGGATTAAATGAAGGTCAAGGTAGGAACCATCAGACCACATATGGCCTTCACAGTGGTTTGATGATTCAACCACTTCATCATGATGACCTGGTAGTGGGATCTTGTTGGAACTATAATTTCTAGTAGATTAATATTCAATAAAACCCAAATGCAGGCTTCAGAGGGTATGAATGAGTAAAGAAGTTCAAATAGGGCTGATGTTCATTGAAGAAGATGATACATTTTTAGTAGTAGTGGAAATATATCTCAAATTAGCGGTGTAAGTTTATCTCAAACTAGATCTTATTTCTTACATAGTGGTTGTCCAGTGGGTTGTAGGTAGCAGAGACAGATGGTCCACCCAGTGGGGGTAATTCTTAACTATGGATCATGAGTCACCTTCAGCTCAACAATGTCTTCAGGGACACCATTAGTTCCAATGGTGGATGGGGAGTCACTATCAATTACAAGGTTGGCTCATGAGTAACTATTGGATTCAAGAGTGACTCATGAGTCACTATAGAAAAAAATCCCAACTATGTCTAATGAGTCACTAATGGCTCTAACAGTCTCTCACAAGTCACCATTGGGACTAATTTCTAATTGTGACTCATGTTTCATCATTAGGAAAATTCTAAAATGATGGATCTAGTTAACTCAGAATAGTAGATTGGTTTTTCTCAACCTAGTGGTGATATGGTTGATGTTCGATAGTGCGGTAACATAGGCTCCTTATCCTCTTCTGGACTTATTAGTGGATAGATGATCCTCGAAGTGTCACATTGATGATTTATTAGTCTCTGTAGGTGATCTATGGTGATCAGTGGTCCTCAGTTTCTAGATATTGGCTTCACTCTTAGATTTAGTGTGTCATAAATGGAGGTTCCTAATGGTTTAAGTGTTTTCTGGATAAATAAAAACGTAGCAGTGGTAGAGGAGCAAGATGGCATCGTATATTCCAACCACTAGAATAATTTGAGAAGGGGGAATGCATGGGTTTATTTAAAGGATAAACATTTCCATGAATAAATTTGTCCCACATCAAAATAGAAAGTAGATGCTCACAAACATTAGTATCAAGATGTGGGGATCCTACAACAATGAAGCTATTTGGGAGCCAGAGGATGCTTGTCACAGTCATGCACTACCTCATTCCAACGACACTATCCTCCTGTTGCTTTGTGGGTTCCACCATCATGGTATGATTCTCTCAGCCAACAACCTAATAATAATTTACCCCTATATTTCACCACCATGGTCCATTGATGGGTTTAAAACCCCCATGTAGGCTCCCTACCTTCATGGAAGCCTTCCTTCGGTGGTTGGATATACATCCAATCCCCATGGTCCTAACTAAGTGGTGTGTGTGGTCTTGAGTTTGCGGGCTAAATTTAATGGAACAATTTTTTTAGTATATTACTAAAAATAATATTGTTATAAAATGTTTGAAAAATTATATAAAAACTATAAAAAAAGTGAATACACAAAAAAATTAATTAATTTAAGAAAATTTTAAATTAACATTCATAATTTCTCACAACTCAATAACAAAATGGGACACAAGGGTTTAGTTCCTCAAATTCCTTAAAAATCCATTAATAGTAATTTAAAAAATTTATAAAAATTGAGACTATCAGTATCCAAAGGTATTTGAAGATCAGTTTCAACAACCACCCAAAGTAAAATGGAAATCTCATGTGATCAAAACTACCAAAATGGGTTACAAGAATATTGTGTTGAATGATGCACTTATTATCCACTTTATATCTTGAAATGTCTTTTTTTATATTTTATCTACCCAATATTTTATACATAAATATTATCTAAGTGTATAGTAGTACCACAAAAAATATTAGATGTTCACTTTGAAGAAAACCCTTTAATGATACGATGGTTGATTCTCATATTTATTTTTCTTCTCCAGTTTAAGTTTGCGGTAATGTGCTCCCTAAAAATATTGTTATTATCCCTCTAGTTGAGTATGATTTAATTTTTAATTAGATTTAATTTCCATATATAAATCTCATGTCAATCTTTTAGGAAGGGATGTTACCACTATTATTCTAAACCAAACTATGATAAAATTTCAGTGTGATGAAAAAAATTACGTTCGATTGAAATTAAATCAACCATATCAAACGTGATTCCTATATAAAAGGGGAATTTATCTTATATGGTTGGGTATAAACTCAATATCAATAATATTCCTGTGGTAAAAGAGTATATTAATTCATTTCTATAATATTTTTCTTGTCTTCTGCCAAATTGTGATGTCATATTTTCAAGAGAACACATACATGTTGTTATGCCTATTTCTAAGACTCCATATATAATAGATCGAATTTTTTAGTTGGAATTAATGAAGTAATACCAAGAGAATAATAATAAGGTTTTCATTCAACTATTTGTGTCACATTTAGATTCATATGTTTTCTTTCATAATAATAATGATAGATTAATGCAACTCAGAATATATTATTGATAACTTAACAAGATCACATACAAGAACAAGTATCCTCTACCTCATATTAATGAGTAGTTTGATCAATAGTACAATGAAAAATAATATTACTTGATTTCCCTTTATTCTGGATATCATCAATCGAGGATTAATATGGAGGATACACCAAATAAATCATTCTAAACATGGTATCGAATCTTTGAAAATATTGTAATGTCATCTTGTTTTTATAATACCTCTATAGTCATCATTGATTTAATGAATAGTGTAATTAAATATTAATGTGATATATTTGTGGTAGTATTTGTAAATTATATTCTTATATACTCAATGATTATGTAAGAGTATAGAAATTACTTGAATATTTCTAATAAGACCACGAGGAAGGGATACATTATGAAAAGCTTAACAAGTATCAATTTTGGATTTATAAATGTTCATTATTGTGTCATATAATCTCAAGTTAGGTTATTTATATAGACCCATCAAAGAAATATGTTATTATTCATTTTCCATGAATAACCACTATGACTTATATCCAATGTTTTCTGGGGTTGTTCGGATATTATTGGTTCATTGTGAATAATTTTTCATGGCTATCGAATCCATAAACCAAGACACTCAGAAGTGTTCCATGTTACTTTAGATAGATGAATTCAAAGAATGTTTTAAATAACAGAAGAAAAGTTTTGTTATTAAAACTATTCTTACACTACCCTTATGGGGTAAGAGTTTTTAGTCTATAATTATTCATCAAAGAAAGAATTAGGATACGTCCTCATGCATAACGATGCAGCTATATCTTATTCCTAAGGATAATTGAATCTCAATGAGAGAAATTAACCAAATCATGATTTGGAGATAGTTTTGGTGATCAATGCATTGAATATATAGAGGCATTTTTTTTGTAGAGAATGTTGTTACCTATATACAAATAATAAATTTTTATACAACATATTTACTCAAAAAGATATGAATATGACCCAAATATAATGGTTAAAGATGATTAATAATTATCAAAACACCATACATTTCTTCATAGGGAAAGTGACCAAGGTAACAGATGCTCTCATTCAAGAGGATCATGGTAGATTATCAATAATCAGGATCACAGAAGATGATATATTTTTGTAATGGAATGGATGGATCATGAAAACTTCAAAGAAGGGGATGAATCATATCTTTCTTAATGATTGTTCAACCATCCTTCCATATAATGATTAAAAGGAAAAGAAGGAACATATAGTTCTGAAAAATAAGGTGAGAAATTATCCTAATATCAACCTTTATTGTGAATGAGTAATATTGTTCAAGAACCTTTTCTGTGTCCCTTCGGTACAAGATTTAATGGAGAGAATGGACGATATTTAAAGTTCTTCATTCTCTATTAATCCTAGATGTATGAATATGTACATAGATTTGAAAGAGTATTTATGGTGGGATCATGCGAATAAATATATTTTAGAGTATATTTCTCAACGATTAGTATTTCATAATGTTAATACTAAAAGATATAAGTTTAATGGGATGTTACAGACATTACCCATACGATAATGGATATTGGAAAATTCCACAATGTCTTTTATCATTGGAATCCCCAAAACATATAAAGGAAATAATTCTACTTGGGTTGTATTTTATCTCCTTAAGATGTCTTAAAACCCCATTTACATCATATAATATTAATCTCTTGATGAACATACTATATAATAAATTAAGTAAATGTTGATATTTTTGGGTGTACCACAATAAATTGTTTCTGAATGGGATCTAAGGTTTACCTCAACGTTTTGAGATGTCTTTAGCGGGCTATAGATATATAGATATTATTAAAAGTATCATAACATACTTATATAAATAGCTAGTAATAAAAGGACATTTACACACAAAAATACATGTTATGATCATTCTCTATAGATTTCAAACGTGTTTGGTATTAACACGTTCTTATAATTTAATAGTCTTAAAAAAATTATTTTCACTATAGAATTCTTATGGATATTTATAAAGACCTATATAATAGGTTGTGAAAACTATAACATATGGTAATAAAGTTAGAGAAAGAACCATATATTTACATGAACAAGTTGATTAAACGGTATATAATGTTAGATCCATTCAACAACACATAATGAAATTGTATAGTCAGTTAAATTTTATGTTTATATTCATTTAAAAAATATATATATATTGATGTTTGTGAAAGTTTATTTGTAGGAATCTCTCCCTAGAATACGGTGATGAGGTTTGGAAGGAAGGGAAATCTAATCCCTAGGTATATTGGTGCTTATGAAATCCGTGATTGTATCATGATGGAAGCTTATCTATTAGAACTTCTGTTGAATCTCTCTCATGTTCATGATATATCCCATGTATCCCTCATGAACGAGTATACACTTGAACGTTCACATATAATTAACAAAAAATTATTATCGCTAGAGGGAGAACATTCTTATGATGATAAACTAGTAGTGATTCTATAATGTGCGGTGAAACTTTTTTGTCGATCTATATATCTCAAATAATTAAATTTTATTATTGCAACCAACAATTTCAAAAATCTACATGAGAATATGAGGGTATGATGAGGCAGAATTATCCTCATATGTTTGTATTATAATAAAAATTTTGAAGGAAAAAATTTATTTTATGTGAGGTAGAATGTAACACCCTAGTATGTTTATGAAATATTTCTCTATAAATATTTTTAATTCTTTGATATCTTGTATTACCATAACAACATATTTAGATAAAATATGTGAAACTACTAAAATATTATGTTTAAATTATCACATAAATGATGGAGTAGTGGGTATTAATAATAAAAATTATATTATTAATCTTATATTTTCTACAAAATTATAAAATTAATTCCTTATTTATCTAATGATTATATTTATAAATAAATAATTATTTGAAAATAGAATTGATGTTTTTAAAACTAATTGTTTTTAACATTAATGGTATTTTTATAATAAAAAATTAAAGTAATTATTTTTGGGTATTGAATTTTTTGAAATATATAATTTACATGATCATATGTTTTAAAAATTCAACTAATATTTTTCTCAGAATAGGATATTAATTAATATAGTTTTATTCTTAATTTCTTTTTCTAAAAATCCCTTTTTAGCACATTTTTATACACATTAAAAATAATTTATTTTGTTTATATGTCTTAAATTAAAAGAAAATTATTTACAAATTTGGTATCATGTGGTAAAAATTTGGAAAAAATTTCCTTTTTTGGTTAATATTAATCGTAATGATTTTTAAATTAATCACTTTAGTGAAGGGTAAATTGGGTAAATATGAGTTAAAAATAAGCGATAAGGCCATAAATTTTCATCATAATTATTATTGTATAATAAAAATCTATCCCTCATCACCATATGCAAAAAACTGAGTTGTTTAAGGAACACATTCCCTTGAAAATGTCTTTTATATTATTTAAATCAAATAGTGTTACGAAGTGTCACTATATTAATTTTAAATATCATTTATACATTTTCATATGGAAAAATAATATGAATTAATATAGATATACATTTGTATCTTAATAATTTTTTTAATTAGAGAAATTTATTTTTTATTTTTTAGTATTTATATAATTTTCTTAAATGATTATGAAACAACTATGAAGTATTTCTCCAATTAATAAAAAATATAATAAATGATACTAAACATAATAAACATAACAAGATTTGAGTGATTTATTGAGTTGCATGATTTTATTTATGGATATTAATAATTTTTGTTTTGTTAAATAATTATATTTTAATTCCAAAATTGTATTTATGACTTTTCAGACAAATAAATTGAATGGTGATAAAAGTTACATTAATGAAATTTTATCAAAAAAATAAAATTTTAAATTATTTAGAAATTTTAAAAAATATATTAAAGTGTACATAGGGGATAATATATAGTTAACATTGGAATTACCTGTGCATTTATGAGAAATTTTGAACCATTTTGTTGAGAATTACTTTATTTCATTTTAATCATTTAGAAATTCCACGTGTGACCTTCTCCTCCCTTTTAAAAGGACACGGTTTAACTTTTTTCTTGACACCACCTTTATCCTTATAGCATGACCATACCCTACAAATATTCCTTCTCAATGTGTTTATCCACATATAATATGTGATTTTCGTCCCAAAAGGCCAATCATATATCCCTTGATAGTAAATCAAAAGGAGTTATTTCAAATTAGAGGTAATCACCTAACATTGGCACTTTTTTTATATGTATTTTACCTTCTCTAAATGTGTTATATTATTCATAAAATCATAAATTCATTATTTTTTAATATTCTTAAAAATATTATTATAATTATTAAACTATTTTTATTCACTCCATTTTCATCAAATGATAAGTGAATGTATCCCTCGTACATATGTATGGCTTAACGTCTATACAAAGTGATACAACTAATTTTCCATCATTATATTTCTTGGATGTTAATTATTATGGTTTTAATTTTTATTTATTGTATTTATGACATAATTATTCTACTATAATGATAGTATCATATCTACCTTTTTACCTTCCATGCAATTAGAAAACGATAATGTCATTCGTGTGTTGTTGTGGGCAACCACCACTACGAAGCGATGTGAGTTTTTTTCATTTATATTTTACATGTACTATAATAAGGATGGATATGATAAATATGCATATATATGTATATATATATACCTTATTTGATATTATAATGATTTTATAACATAAAATTATTATTTAACATAATGTTGTTTCATCTATCGGAAAAATAAATATAGTATCCATGCATATGTATGGACTACCATCAATATGAATGGTTTAATTCATTTTGTATCTATATCATTATATATGAATAAATATATATTGAATATATATGATATAAAAAAATTAAATTATTATGGTATTATTCAAAATAAATTTAAATTTTTTAAATATGATTTTAGAGTTGTTTTAATCCAATTCAAACTCAAGGTAATGGGCTTTCGTCCTTCTTTTATTTAATTAGAACACATGGGATATTCTCTAATTGTTTATTTTTTATGTTGACTATACTACCCATGGTTTTATTTATTTTAAAAAAAATTATTTTAAGGGGATTTAAAAATCCATATAAATTTATTTATTTTATGGGGTTGTGATACAAAAGGTACCAAAGTGGTAAATCTTTATTTCACAATCTCATAACCATTCAGGATTTTTTTTGTTTTAATCTCTATTGGGGAATATTTATCTTCTATATACATATTTTATTAAAAAAATCAATTAAATTTTTACTATTCTCTTATGGTTTTTTTAAAATTATTTTTACCCATGTTAGACTCTTTACTAAATAGTTTGAAAAGAATCATTCTTTCACTTTCCAAACAAGGTCCATTGTGACTTTTACAAAGGAAACATAGAGGGGATGTGTTATAAAAATATAATAAATATATGTAATTTTATAATATCATTACTATTTTCAATTCTTAAATAGTGTTTATATGTTTATAATTTATGTTTTGAATAAATTTGTTTCAATAATATGTGCTCATCTTTTTTAAATACTCGATTTAAAAATGGAAATGATATATTCCAAAAGAAACTTTCCTAATGATTTTTCAAAATTATTTTCCATATAAGAGGAAATAATCTGATATTACTTATGAATTAACGGGGTTATAATACAATTAAACCATCTTTATTCTTTCTTTATATAATATATTTTTATGTTAATAATAATTTTTTAAACACATTTATTATCTAGAATTTTTTATAGGATAAATTATTTTCAAACCATTTTTTTCATGGTTTAATATATGATGAATGTTTCAGGATCACGTGGAACACATATGTATGGTTTTCATTATGTGGTGGTTGTTACATTATAACCATGGATTATGGTTATTTAATATCTCAGGATACTAGTTAAGATATAAACAATGGTAATGGTAACATTACAATCAATGATGGATGGGTCATATATCTCCCTTCAAAGAATTAGTTAATTATTGATATCTCATGAAATAAATAGGACTGGAATGGAGATTGAACCATGTTAAAAAAGTGAATTTTATAATACGATGGTCTTGGGAGTAAACCATGACTACTATGAAGGTATAGGGTGTGAACCTATACCTCTGATATTTTGGTAATTGATCCTAATATCCTAAGGAAATGACTTTTATTACTCTTTTTTATGAAACAAACTCATGTTATTTGGTTATTTCATTCTCTCATGAATTGTTTTTTTATAAGTAAATTATGTATTATTTCTAATTAATTGCTATGATTGATGTAATGATGTAAGATTATGATATTTGATATGCATGGTGTGGTTTTCAAATGTTATGTTCATTTTCTCAAACTCTTATTCACATGTTATTTTTTAGTGATCATCATTATCTATATTATTAATAATTACTAAGAATTTTATTTAAACATTTATTATGTTTCCTTTCCTTGGGTTATGAATAAAAGAATTAAATATTATGTGTCAATGAAGGTTTATAGTTATAAAAAAGTAAGTGAGAGATGATTTAGTTCAATTATGAACCAGCGAATTATGTTCCTTAGTTTCCAAATATACTATAACTATATGATTATTATGTGGATTTTAGTGTTTGTATTTTATATTTAACTAATAATATATGATATCTATATATAAAAAATATGTGTCTCTATAGACCACGTATTAGTTCCCTTCACCATTATTTGAACCATGAATCCAACAATCATGTGGTGTTGTCTCTTTTCATTAATGTGAATATTTCTAAAAAAACTGGATCCAAAAAATCCAATAAGACCATGTAATTAAATTCCCATATAATCATTCCATAATTCCCTTGATCCCCCTATATCTCCAAATTTTCATTGATGTGGTCATTTTCCACTATTTCAAGTGAAACAAGTTCATCAAAATAGTTTTGTTGTGACTAACCACTATAGTGGTGACCTCTCTTAAATGTCATAGAAACAAAAATATATCCACACATACATAGTGGTGTAGAAATATTTCTTACACTACAACCTCATAAAATGAAAAATTAGAAAGACTCGAATAATGGGAATTTTTGGCCTGGAACTCGTTCCATGGAATGGAGGTCCACAATTTTGGATAGAAATTATGAAAATCATCGAATCCTTTATGGCATTACCAATCTTCCCACAAGGGAAGAATATCTATTTTTTGAATTTCTAAAGTTTGGAAAGTTTCTATATTTTTATAAATCCTCACAAAATTACTATCATTGTGATAATAAAAAACATTTTAATGTGAACCATTTAATTTGGATATTAATTATTCTAATCTCATAATGATCGTAGTGAAAATTAGAGTGTCTTCAGTCCGTTTATATCATATAGATAGAAACATGGCTAATTTTAATAAACTTTATGCCTTATTAAAAATATTGGAAGTTAGTTTTGGAGACATCCCAACGTAGTTCAAAAATACTTCCAAACAAAAAATACAGAAAAACTAAAAAATGGGATTATTCCAATATGTCATAACCAATGTCATGCTAACCATGGTTTTGTAATCAAGAACGAATTTAATTCCATTTTAATTATGTCACTTAATATGTATAAACTATAATTATACATTCAATTCATGCTATTAGATTATTAAAAATCTAATTTTTTTTTGTTCAATAAAACTAAATCAACAATCATAATTAGAATATAACACTTGAATTATTATATGATAATGTGATAGAGTAGTTCAAATAGATTTAAACTAACGAATACATAAAATATTAATGTAAATAATTTATATTCATCACTAAAAATAATTAATGAACTAAATAAATGAAAAATATATAAATTTTGGAAGGATAAAAATATTTATATACAATTCATATATATATATATATATAAAATTTATATTTTAACATTATTTATGGACACTACATATCCATATTAATAATCAATATTTCAGATTTATTTTTATATAAACTCTTTTATATTCCTAAATTACATGGAATTTAAAATGAACTGCTTCATATTAATAATACACAATATTTAGTAAAACATTATTAATTATATTATCAATTTTAATATTATTCAAACAAATTATATAACCAAATCATAATTTTTTTTTATTATTTAATCCATTATAACTTCAACTGAAACACCTTATAGAATTTTTTAAAATTTTATTATCAATATAAACGTTTTATATTCATATTTTTGAACAAATATAAATCAATAAAATCAATTTAACATTTTATTTGAATTCACTATTTGGAAATAATTTATAAATTATATACCATTTAAATCAAAAATAATAATAATTTTTTCACATAATAAAATCAATGATTTCAATCCCCTTTGAAATATTAATGGTATTTCAGAGCCCATACTATTGATAACTTGTGAATTTATATTTATTTATATTTAATTTAAATTATACTATGTATGGTAATTTTGGTCTTACAACATGGCATGGTTTATACAAAGGTAAAAAAAATTATAAAGAGGATACCATGTCTATTTAGAGAATAAAACATCATGGAGTCATCCAATTTATAGTGGAGGTATTATTGAGTCATGTACTATAAAAATTGTGACTATTTTCCTTTAAGATATTTCAATACCCAATATGTCACTATTCACCATTATGGTGTCTTAAACCATGAAATAGTGTCTTGTAAAATAGAGAATAGTATTATTAGAAAACAATATTATCCTTATAATATATTTACTGTATTAAATTTATATTAATACTTGATTTTGTAATATATATTTTGTAACCCCACAAACATTTTACATAAATATTTATTTCATGGTTGACAAATCATTGAGAAATATTTTCATTTTCACATGAAATAGGTCATAGATCAAGGTAATTTTTCTTTTTCACATTTATTTATTCATTTTAAGAAAAATTAAAATTAGGTAGAAGTATCTCAAATATTATTTATGTGATTTTATAGTATAACACTTATGATAATGAAGAATAAAATATCAAAAAAAACTCAGATAATATTATAATATATTTCTATTTGTATTGGATCAAAAAAATCAATAAATAATGGAATATGTTTTCCCTAAAAAACCAATTCTATATGTGTGATTCGAAATGATAATGATAGTGGTTATAGTGAATAATCCAAAAAATCTATGCTTTTATATTATCATTAGGTTGGGTGAATCTCTTAATTCTTGGGAGGAATCCATCTTTCTCAGGATTCACTATAACCATTATGTTAGAGAGAGGTTTAGAGATAACTATAGATTAAGACAAAAAAATTCAAACTATTTTTTTGATATTATGAAGCCCATAATCTATATATTTATTCACTACAATTACCCTCTTTGGTGCTGATACATGTTCCCATATTAATGAAATTCTCTCAAACATTAAAATACTACTACCCTTTTCAACATACAGTTGAATTCTCATAATAACGGTTCAATATTGGAAAAATTAATCTTTATGTTTAATATATTTAAATAATCATGTTACTAAGAAGAAAATAATTATGATTGTTTATGTTTTTTTAGGAAACCAAATTACATGTTATCACATAACACATAAATTGTCATGTGGGGAACCACAATGTTTTGAAATTCACCATGACAATGCCTACCCTAACACATACTTTTACATGGTTTATCCTAGTATAAAACATGGAATTATTTATAATACTATTCCTTTTTCATTACTTTGGATCATTTTTCAAATAAATAGATAACATTATATCTCTCTCTAGTGGTAGTCTGAAATTTCTTATGGGAATATATCCATGTAATTTTACACTACTATTTGTAATTTAGTTTTATCCTTGGAATTATATATCAATGATTTGACAAATATAGTTGGGAAATTAAAACACAATAGTTCTTTTAGATATACTTCAATCTACCATCGTTAACATCCCATACTTCTTCAAAATTATGGACACTCTTTTCAAGTATGGTAAATGAAATACAATACACATAAATATCAATATGATCATTGATCATTACCTTCTAATCCATTATAATTATGAGGTCATGTGTAATAATATTTTGGAAAATAAAAACTATGATATATTAAAATTCAAATAATAATGTGACAAAAAATAACATTTAAATCATTATTCCACCCTTATTTGAAGATGTGTGTCCATATCTATCTAATATTTAATTAAACAAAATTTTAAATTCAACTATTATACTACTCATATAGATATTGATGATTTAATTAAACCTTCAGGAATCTTATAATATATCATAGTTTATGAAATAAATAATGTACCCCATAATTACCAAGTCCTTTTTTCTAATTATTCTATAATATTACTCTTATTGAATAACTATTATTCATTCATATTTATTTGCCCTTTCCAATAATTATATCAAATTATCACAAATATAAAATTTCATTATGATTCTACCTAAAAATTTAAATCATCCATCATATATTCTTATTAGAATATTTACCAAAACATCTATATAAAATATCAATAATTTTATATCATTCCCACACTGATGACATGTCATTGGCTCATTGGGTAGTTCACAATTTTCATGCTTCAAAATACAACACTATGTATTGGAATATTATTTTCATTTAATATGACATTATTCAATATCCCATAAATTTTTATTTTATTTGAATTTAAATTGTTATTTTCTTTTGAATTAGAAATAGCTATCCACCACCTTCTGACAACCATGATTTCTGTCTTCTCCAAAAAGATAATTATCTTGGAAAGATACATTCAAGAATTTAATATTGAATGACACATTCTAAAATTCTTCTTAAATATTTTGTTTTATATATAGTGGAATAATTATATTTCCATATAACCAAATTTTAACAAATATTTTATTGATAAATCTCATATGAAGTCACTAAAATTGTTATAAGATCTCAAAAAATAAAATTCCATATATATGTAATTTTTTCTAAATACCTTCCCATTATTCCAACCAATCAAGATCGTTGAAGGTCTTCTCAATTTATTATAACCAAATTCATTTTAAATTAATTATGTTTAAATAAAATTATCAAAAAAATTAAATTGATAAAAATAATAATCATTATACAATGTCTTATTATTCAATCTGTATATAAAAATAATTATCATAATTAATTATTATATCACACATTTAAATCCATCATATTTGTAGACACTTATGGATGAAATAGTGTATAACAAATCTACTAATCACTAAGACTTCCTGAACAACATGGTAACACGTTTCTTTATGGGGACATAAAATAATCTTTATAATGGGTACATTCATAGATTTTATGATCCTCTTTCCCCACAATCATGAATTCCCCAAAGTCAACATTAAAAACTATTCTTTAAACCCATCATCTAATGACCTGGCTAAAAACCCAAAACCTTGGTCCGAATTCAAATTTCTACATAGACTCATGTGCATGTCCCAATAACCAGTGATGGAAAATTGGTGTCAATGGATTCAAATTAATCATAATATAATGGTTTCATATATATTAAAATAAAATAATCATGTGAAAAATAATGTAATTTTATTTTAAAACTAAATCATCATAAGAAAAATCATTTTAAAACCTATAAAGCGCCAATAATATTGTTAAATAACAATACATAGAAAAAATATTTTATAACCCAAGATAACTAATTACAACCATCCATAATGGATATAAAATATTATTTATTAAAATACAGATGACCACCATTACATTCTCCTCTAAACATGACTCTTATGTTCCTTAAAAAATGAAAAAGGTTTCAATTTTTCTTTTACATCATGATAAAAAAAATTTCATTGTAGACAACATGATATGTTGTCATGAAGAATTTAAACATTAAATAGTATGATTATAATGATTATTTCCTATGTATTATTTTATATAATATATTTTAAACCATGAAGGAAAATTATTTTATTTAAAAAAAATATTTTATAAATTAATCATTTATAAAACCCACCTAAATAAATCATCAAAAATATTCAACATTAATAACAAATAGGCAATACTACTAAAAAATAATATCTTTTAAACCAAATGGCCACAAATTAAAAATAATTATTTATCTCAATAGACATAAAAATTATGAAATCATTTAATAAAGAATAAATTAAAAATATTATGTATTTGTATAGTCCATTTTGAAGTTCCCAGTCGGGAACAATGTATCACTGAAAGGGGAGGGGGTGAATCAGTGATTCTTTTTCTTTTTATGTTTCCTGTTTTTTTTAAACAACCTTCACCTCCTGTTAAAGAGTTTCATCCCTTCTTAACACACACAACCACATGAACACAAGATTTACAAGTTTCACTACTCAACAAGAGTAGCTACGTCCTTGGTATGTTATGGAAAAAATCCAGTACCACACAATCCACTAGAAAACAATCCATTGATGTGGAATACTATGAGTAGGATATACCCTTACACTCATGTAGCAGTTTGAAAACAATCCAATAGTGTGTGTGCTCCCTATTATCACAAATAGGGTAATGTAATGATTATGAGCTTCTTAATGAACTTTCATAAATAAAATCATTCAAAATAATTCTTCACTTTCCTACCCAGAGGCTGGTAAGAACCTCCTGGTGCAGACAGCTTGTGCACCACTCCCTGCATGCATGCTTACCTGATAGCGCTCCACCTGCTTGCGCGCCTCACTGCTTGCGCGCCACATGCTTTTGCGCCTACTCAATACTTGCGCTCCACCATTGATCACAGCTCCCAACTTGCGCGCTACCTTTGGATTATACATAGGCCACTTCATGAAATAACATCCCTACTTGCGTGCCTCTGGCAACTTGCGTGGCAAAACATTCATGAAAAAAATTGTGTGGTACGCTACTTGCGCGCCTTATAAATAACCCTCAGCTTGCACACCGCCCTCTGCCACTTGTGCGATCAGAGAACCATCTATTACTTGTGCACTCAGAGCCCAAATTTTCTCTTAAGTATTGAGCAGAGAAAAAATGGGGAGACTAGTCATCTATTTATAGGCATTTTGGTGACTTGCGTTCCACATACACTTATGCGCCATTCCAACTTGCACGTCGCTCCATCACTTGCGCGCCTCTCTATCACTTGTGCGGCCTTCCATCACTAGGGCGACACTCTCTTCCCTTTGTCATATTTTGATATGATGATTTTGGAATATGACTTGCACGCAACATACACTTGCGCACCTCTTATACTTGCATGCCGCACTTGCGTGCCACTTATAATTGTGCACCACACTTTCACGCCACTAATACTTGTGCGCCACTTTTTGACTTGTGCGCCAATCTTTAACTTGCATGCCATTTTATTTCCTTTGTCAAATTTTTATGTGATGATATTGAAATATGACTTGTGTACCACATATACTAGCACGCCAATACTTGAGTGCCGCTCTTGACTTGCATGCCACTTTCTTTCCTTTTCCAAAATCACTTCTTTACTCTTTCTACTCTTCATAAGGCTTGCGTCACAAGTTCTCCAAACTTATGATATTTGTGAAATACAAATCAGAAAAGCATCATCATAGTTTCTGGTCCATTTACAAAGTAAATTGATTTATCTTCTTTGACAATAAAATAAAATACTATGCAAAGGATAACTCTTCAAACTTCCTTCTCCATACAACTTGGTACCAACTATCTCCCCCTTTAGATTTTGTTGTCAACCAAGATTCATAAATCACTGAACATTGTAACCTTTTCCAATGGATTAAATATCAACAATTCGAAGACAATGTGAGCTAAGTCACTGTAGGAAACAAGATTTATCGACAGCCAAAACCATTCTATCCAAAGGCAGTGACTATGAAATCTCATGATCATATCTACTCATCCTTCTTTAGAACATTTTTCAGAACATATTTCAAGCTTATACTTCAACATTCTTCACTTATTCAATATTCCGGGAATACAAAAAAAATCTTTCCTACAACCACTCCAACAAACAGTTAGAATAGTTCACACACATACATGCTGGATTCACAGCTTACCCACAAATCCCCCTTTATGCATGCATCTATAAGGATAGATTTATGAAATAATTATCCCCCTTTAAAACACTATCCAAAGGTAAGATGAGAGTGGAGACAGAAACACATACCTTAACCATGATGAGAAAGAGGCTGGACACCCATTTTCAACCTCAATTGTGCAAATGCTTAATTCGGTAAAGCTTTTGTGAATATATCATCTACTTGTTCAAATGTAGGAACATACTCCAGCCTCAATTAATTATTCTACACCAGCTCTTTGATGAAGTGGTACTTTATATCAATGTGTTTTGAGTGAAAATGTTGTACCATATTTTTGGTAAGATTGATTGCACTCTGATTATCACAACCCAATAGTAATGGCAGCTTTACTTCAACAAGTATATCTTTCAGGTGAGTCTTCATCCACATTAGTTGAGTTGTAGCTTGAGTAGCCGCAACACACTCAGCTTCAGTTGTGCTAAGAGTAAATAAATTTTGTTTCTTGGTATGCCAACTAACATAACTTTTCCCCAGAAAGAAAACTCCACCAGATGTGGATCTTCGATCATCAACATTTCCTGCCCAATCAGCATCAGAATACCCGAATAGATCAATATTTCCTGATCCATCATAACTTATTCCAAAATATTTTGTGCCTTTGATATATTTGAGAATTAATTTTTCAGCAATCAAAAGTGATTCTTTAGGAGCACTCTGAAATGTTGCACAGAAAGTGACAGCATAGACGATGTCGGGTCTTGAGGCAGTCAAATACAACACACTTCCAATCAGCTTTTGAAACTCATTCTGATCAACTTCCATTCCTTCTCCATATTTAGACAACTTGGATCCCACTGAAATTGGTGTGGAAAATGGTTTTGAATTTTCCATGACAAACTTCTTCAGATGTTCCTTAGCATACTTTTCTTGAGATAGAAAAATGTGATTCTTTTTCTATGAAATTTGTAGTCCAAGAAAGTACTTCATTTCTCCCAGCATGGACATCTCAAATAACTTATACATCTCCTCAACAAATATTTCACATGATCTTTCATAATTTCTGGAAAATATAATATCATCAACATAAAAAATAACGATCAGTGAAAACTCTTAACATTCCTTGATGTAGAGATTGATGTCAACTCTTCCTTTCTTAAAGTCCATCTTCTTTAAGAAAGTATCTAATTTAGAATACCATGATCTCAGAGCCTGTTTTATCCCATACAAAGCCTTCTTCAACTTGAACAAATAACATTCATCCTTTAAAATAACAAATACACAAGGTTGATCAATGTAAACATCCTCTTAAAGGTCACCATTCAAGAATGCAGATTATACATCCATTTGAATGATTTTGTAACCTCGTTGTGAAACAATATCAAGAAAGATTATAATTGTTTTTAATCATACCCCCAAAGTAAAGGTTTCATCAAAATAAATGCCTTCAATTTGTGAATACCCTTTTCAAACCAATCTTTCTTTGTTTCTTATTACTTTACCATCTTCATTCACCGTGTTCCAGAAAACCCACTTTGTACCAATAATGTTCTTGATGTTGGGATTGGGTAAAAGTTCCCATGTATCATTCTTCTCTATCTTATCAAGCTCTTAATTCATTGCATGAACCCATTCTAGATTCCCAAATGCTTCATTTACATCATTCAGTTCATCATTAGAATAAAAAGAAGTATTTGATATAGCATTAGTTGTTCTTCTTGTTTGAACCCTATGGTGTTTATATCCAATAATATTATAATCCTCCACTTGTTTCCTCAACCTAGGATGAGATGTTAGAACTTAATCCTCATTACTCATGATTTACGAGTCAGATTCCTCTTCACCAGTACGATTAACACAGTCTATAGCATTATCTGGATCGTTAACAAAAGATTCTCTATCCTTTTCAACTTCCACATCAACATATGATTTCTTTTCTTTCTCAACATTTTCAAAAAATTTCACATCTGAAGAATCAATAATTATTCCTGTTTCTTTATTGAGACATCTATATCCTATTCCTTCTAGAGCATATCCAAGAAAAATTCCATCATCTTCTCATTGATCAAACTTTACTAGGTTTCCACCTTTCTTATTTATAATGAATGGACTCCCAAATACTATTAAATGATTCATACTTGGATTTTTTTCATAGAACGTTTCATATGGAGTTATATTTGAGTTTTTCCTATAGAATCATCGGTTCTGAATTAAAAAAGAAATGCTCATGGCTTGCCTCCAATAATAATGATAAAGACTTTGTTCGTGTAA
Source organism: Viscum album (assembly GCA_963277665.1). Taxonomy (NCBI): domain Eukaryota; kingdom Viridiplantae; phylum Streptophyta; class Magnoliopsida; order Santalales; family Viscaceae; genus Viscum; species Viscum album. The sequence continues at coordinate 1,363,498,439 of OY728166.1, read as the reverse complement.
CATAGTTCTCCCCATTTCCACCGAACTTTAATTATTTCTTTAATCAACCCCATTTTATTGAGGTGTGTATGGTGAACTAAACTCATGCCGAATTCCATGTTTCTCTAGGTAACATTAAAACTCTTCATTCTTATACTCACAAACATTATCAGTTATCAACTTCTTCATTGAATACTCACATTCCTTTTCTGATTTTCTCCTGAAACTCTTAAACATTTTCAGAGCATCTAACTTATGTCTCATGTGCATAACACAAGTAATGTGAGTAAAGTCATCAATGAAAGTAATAAAGTACTTATCTCCATTTTGTTTATTAATTACTTATTGGTCATCATTTATCAGAATGTATAAGTTCCCAGGGTTGTTTTGAACGAATTTGAACTCTCTTATGAAAAGAGCTTGTAATCTTCCCTTTTTCACAGATAGTGCAGCACCAATATCTTCTTCTTGATAAATCAGGCATATCTCGGACATTGTCTCGCGTTGATAACATACTCATGTTTCTCTAACACATATGTCCCAGCCTTTTATTCCATAACTTATTTTCATCCACCATGACCATGTAACAAGAATTTTGTACTTCACCAACTTGGAAAAAGTTTCCTTTTATACGTTGGCCTCTTGTAACTATATTTCCATCATTTTCACATTTCACAACGAACAAATATTTCTGAATATAACTTATCTTCCCTCATCACAGAGTTTTGAAACACTTAGAAGATTATGTTTCAACCCATCAACATATAATGTTTTCTTATATTTTATTTTTTCTTTTCCAATGATGGTTGATCCAACACCTTGGATTCTCAGAGATTCATCATTTCCAAATGTAACGTTCCATATATGAATTCTTTCACATTCTTCAGAAACTTTAAGTATCCTATCATATGAGAATAACACACACTATCATGAATATGTGGACATTCCCCTTTTGTAGCTTTCAAAGTGTTTTCAACAACAAGAGCTTTTTGTTCTTCCTTTTCCTTCACTTTCTATTGTTCTTCCTCCAATTTTATAGACAGGTCAATGTGTTCTGCCAAGAAAACCATGCACTCTTTATTTTCAGACATATCAGACATGTCCATTTTAGATTTTAAAAACTCTGGGTTTTAATAATTATTAATATTATTTTGTTGCTCTGGTAACACACTAAGACAACCCTTGGCAAGATGTCCAGGTCGATCACATCTTTCACAAATAGATTCCAGTGGTTGGAACCTATTCTGAACTTTCACAGCAGTCTTCTCAGATACCTTATGAAATTTATTTAAATACATTTTATTTTGAATGAATTGACTCCCCCTCAATCCATGTCTTTCAAAACTTCTGGAATAGTTGTAATGTTTTTGTTTGAACCAACACATATTTTACATGTGTCTGAATCCACCACAATACCAACAATAACCATAGAAAGAATATTTTCCTCTGAAACTTCTATATTTACAAGATTTTTGAACACGTTTATCAAAAACCTTCTTAATAGAACTATGTTGACCATCAAACTTCATGTTTTCATTTGTAACTCCCTTTCTCATTTCAGATTTACCAGCACCAGGAGTATTAGATGTCTTTCTTGACTTGTGATTTTTATGCACTTCTGGTTTTTCGTCACTACTGACATTGACCACACACATGTTCTTTCTAGCCTTGCTCTTATCAGAACCAGTTTTGTCTTTAATTTCTACCTTTGATGGTATATTTTGTGGATCCTTGATTTGTTTATTATTACCAAAACATTCACCAAGTTCAAGATTATTATTACGATTATTTGTATTTTCAAGATAATTTTTCAGATCATTAATCTCTTTTTCCATATTGATTTTCTCATCCGTAAAATCTACTTGATTGTTTATTGTGGAATTTTAATTTATCATCTTGTTTTTTCCTTCTCAAGCCTTATGATCTTCCTCAAGAATTCCTTTAACTCTTCTTTTAGATGATATTGTAGTTGGGATTATTCTTCTTCTGAACTATTTGTCTCGTACTCTTCATTGTTTACTACAACAATAAAGGTATTATCTCTAGATTTGTCTGCAAATAATTTCTCGGATTCATCTTCTCTATCTTCTTCATCTTCATCTTTTGTTAAAAAGATTCTTCTTTTTGATTTGAAGAACTTTTTATCCTTACCCTTTGAAAAATATTTATCTTTGTCAGCTTGTTTCTTCCACAACCTTCTTGGCCTTCTGTTATCATCATCACTATCTTCTTCTTTATTCTTTTGAGGAAAGTTAGCCGCAAAGTGACCAATGACTCCACACTCAAAAAATTTCAAGGGAAGTTTACCCTTGTATTTCCTAGTACCTATGTTCACATTCTTAGAAAACAGGGACAAAATTTCATCAAAATTTTTACGTACCTCATCATCAGAATCAAATTCACCATCATCATCTTCAACAAGAGTCTTCTTTCACTTCCCTCTCTTTGTATCCATGAATGAAATTTATCTATCATCTTTTTCCCCTTCATAGTCTTCTCTCTTTTCATGTAATAAGTAATGAGAGTTCTATGCAGATCATCCAAATATAATGTTTCTAGGTCTCTATCTTATAATGAAGACACTTTAAAATCAAACATGTCAGAAAGAATTCTCATGATCTTTTCGGCAACTGTAGAATCCTTCTATGTTTCACGAAGACATCATATTGTACTGACAATATCATTTATCCAGGTAAAGAAATTCCCAATAGATTCAAACTCACCCATTTTCAAATCTTCATATTTCAGTCTCCAGATTTGTAGGTTCACCTTCTTCACTTTTGTATTTCCTTCATAGAAGTTCTTTTGTTTGTCTCATATTTATTTGGATATTGTAACACCTTTCACTCTTAAAAATTCACTCACAGAAAGAGAGAGAGTAACACATTTTTATCTCTACCATCATTCTCAAGGTTCTTCTTATCGACAAGAGTAAGAGGAACCTTGTCATAAATAGCAGGGAATCAATCTGTTGTAGTTTCAAGAACTTCATATCCAAGAGACATAAGATAAGGCATCATTCTTTCCTTCCAGATGTTAGAGTTCTTTCCATCAAAAATCAGAATCCCCTTACTATTCACGCAATTTAGATTCTCCATCACAACTTCTCTTCAACCACATCAGCAAATAATAAACAAAGGGAACCTCCCTCTGATTCCAATTGAAGTTCCCAGTCAGGATCCAAGTATCACTCATAGGGGGAGGGGGTGAATCAGTGATATCTTTTTCTTTTTATGTTTCCTATTTTTTGAAAAAACCTTCACCTCCTGTTAAAGAGTCTCTTCCCTATTGAACACACACAACCACAGGCACACACGATTTACAAGGTTCACTACTCAACAAGAGTAGATACATCCTTGGTATGGTATGAAAACAATACAGTACCACAAAATCCACTAGAAAACAATCCTTTGATGTGGAATACAATGAGTATGATATACCCTTACACTCGTGTAGAACTTTTAAAACAATCCAATAGTATGTGTGATCCCTCTTAGCACAAGTAAGCTAATGTAATGATTCTATGCTTCTTAATGCTCATTCAAAAATTAAATCTTTCAAAAAAATTCTTCACTTTCTGACCTAGAAGCTGGTAAGAAACTCCTAGTGCAGATAGCTTGCACGCCACTCCCTTCTTGTGTGCCTCCCTGCTTGCACGCCACCTTCTTACGTGCCTCACCGCTTTTGAGCCACCTGCTGGCATGCCTACTCAACACTTGCGTGACACCATTGAGAACATCTCCCAACTTGTGTGCCAGCTTTGGATTATACAAATGCCACTTTTTGAAAGCACCTACCTACTTGTTCACCTCTGGAAACATGCGCGACAAAACTTGCGCAAAAAAACTTTCTCGGCACCCTACATGTGCGCCTTATAAATTACCCTCAGCTTGCGTGCCACTTCAGCTTGTGTGCCACCCTCTGCTACTTGCGTGATCAGTGCACAATCTACTACTTGCACACTCAGAGCTCAAATTTTCTCAGAAGTGTTGAGAATATAAAAAATGAGGAGTCTATTAATCTATATATATGCATTTTGGTGAGTTGCAAGCCACATACACTTACGCATTGTTCCAACGTGTGTGTTGCTCCAGCGCTTGTGTGCTGCTCTATCACTTGTGCTCCCTTCCATCACTAGTATAAAACTTTATTTCCTTTGTCATATTTTGATATGATTATGTTGGAATATAACTTTCACGCATCATACACTTGCGCTCCTCTTATACTTGCGCGCCACATACACTTGCGTGCCACTTTTTGACTTGCACGACAATCATTAACTTGCGCGATGCTTTATCACTTGCGCGCCCTTCCATCACTTGTGTGACACTCTCTTACCTTATTTATATTTTGATACGATGATGTTAGAATATGAATTTCATGAAACATACACTTGCGCACCTCTTATACTTGCGTGCCACACTTGTGCGCCACTTATACTTGTGCGCCACACTTGCGCCACACCCATACTTGCGCGCCACTTTTTGACTTGTTCACCAATCTTTAACTTGAGCGCCGTTTTATTTCCTTTGTCAAATTTAGATGTGATTATTTTAAATATGACTTGTGCTCCACATATACTTTCATGCCAATACTTTTTTAACCAATACTTGCGCGCCACTCTTGACTTGCAGCCACTTTCTTTCCTTTTCCAAAATAACTTTTTTACACTCTCTACTCTTCATAAGGCTTGCGTCACAAGTTCTCCAAACTTATTATATTTGGGAAATATAAATCATAAAATCATTTTCATAGTTTCTGGCCCTTTTACAAAGTGAATAGATTTATCTTCTTTGACAACAAAATACAACACTCTGCAAAGGCTAACTCTTCAAACATCCTTCTCCATACAAATTTTTCCCAACACATTCTTCCAAAATAGGGTCACAACTAAACATCACCTTATGGTACTACCAACCATGCCGATATACACTTTTTAAGACCAACCAATCATAAACATTTATTGTATTATATATAAGGATTAATATTTTTTAATGACATATAGATCTCTAAATTTCATTTCTTTAGCCAATTATTCCTCAAAAACAAATTCATTCCAAATTCACTTAATCAACATACGATAACTCTAGACATTAATTTAATATAAAATCATTTTTTTTAGAAAACTAAAATTTGATGATTTTTTCAATCATGATAATCTTATTACTCCTAAAAATGGTTAAAATCTAATTCATTGTAATTTTAAAAGGAAATAGTTTATTATAAAATAAATAAATAAAATTTATTTATTTTCCAAATATTAAAATAAAATATTTGATAAGACAATTTAACAAAATAATACAAATCATAACTAATTATAGAAAAAATAGTAAACACATTTCCCAATTTATATAAATTAGAATATATATATCATTTAAGATAATTTAAATAATAGATTGAAAAACTAGTTTATTCATTTTAAAATGAAACATTTTTTTAATCCCTAATAACTATGCAAACCATTCAATGTATATAGGTACAGTTGTTGAACATGATGAAAAAACTCTATTATAGTGACAGATGACTTAAACATGCCTTTTTTGTCATTTAAAACATACATATTAATAATAATTCTTAGGATCTTGAGTTCCAATGTCTTTTGAATATTATAAGAATAAATTAAGTATATTAAACTTGGAAAAAAAATATCCATATTTAATACTCTATGTTGTGTTACTAACTCCAGCAGATGTTATAAAAATGTATAGGATATCATGGGGAAGATACATATGGTATATGGTGAACTATAAATCCAAGTACGTTTATAAACAAGGATATAAACAATAAAAGATAGTCAATTGGGATGACATGATATCATAAAGAGAACGTTCATAATAAATGATACTTGTTATAGAGAAATGAAATCATAAGATCATGGAATCAAGGAATATGTGGAACAAACATGATACATGACAATATAAGATTATGTTAAAGGTGACTCTTTATAATATCACCATACTATAGAAAAAGTCTCATGGTGTCTTGGGTTCACTCACTATTCTTATATATAATGTTGAAAATAAACCATGGTGGTTTAAGTTTAATCCACATTCCCATTAACAAAGTGAAAAAATTCACAGAGTGAATTGTTGTTACTTACCATTCCAATTGACACAATTAAAAAATTTGAATTGTGTATTCAGTTCACTCTCTATTCCTTTACATAATATCCCATGGTATTTAATGCTTCATCTAATGTACTATATGACTTTATAATTTTGGGCCCACCAGTCACACAAAATAGTGTGATTTGGTTTCCCGCTCATCCACCATATATGTAATCTAATGAAATTAAATAATTAAACCATAAATTTAATGGATTTATAATTATAGGAAAACCCCTAAAAAATCATAAATCATGATTTCACCTTCCACTTTTTGAAATGAAACCATACAAAAATCACACACCTGATCAAACCCATAAGATGGATGTGGGTATCAAAATTCTGATCCTGGGAATAATCGATGACAATATGATAATTATTAATAAGATAATAAATAAATAAATAATTTTTCACTTACAAAATTTAATAAATTTAATATATTTATTGAACATGGAGTTTCAATATACAAAATTCATTTGAGGGGTTTAGGAGAAGAAAGAGAAAAAATAATCAACTTTGGTGAAGAATTATAATGAATGGATATTTTTAAAGAAGAAAAGTGAATATAAATTTCCATGAGACCAAAATTTTACCCACATTATTCTCTATATAAAATTTATGGTTATATATATTTTTAATGATTAATGAAAATTTTATGTGGGTGATACATGACATAATACAAAAAATTGATAAGTTCACTTAAATCAGGTTTACTTAAAAATGGGGATATGAAAGGGAAATAAAAATATGTATAACATTGCAACATAAAATAATATTTATCTTGGTATATAATTAATGTAATTATAAATATATATATATAATATAATAAGTTCATGTGAAAAAAAGTCTTTATAAATGTGGAAAGGAAAGGGAATGTGTAACTAAAAGGTGATGTGGGTGGTATGAAATATCACTGGTGAGTTATTTACAATTCGAATAAAAATAAATAAAATGAGATATATATTTGAATATTATTAAAAGTACCAAAATAAAATATAATTAATGATATTTTATAAACAATTTTCAATATACGTACCATTCAAACGACATTTTATGCATAAAATAAAATATTACTTGTTAAAGAACATTTTGAGACGAAACTATTACCTCATGTTCGGAACTGCTCAGCCCTTACACTTATCTTGATGAATATTTATTTCAATAAATATATATATACATCAAATAATATTATTAATCTATTTTTAAATTTCTTATAGTCCATATATTATCTTTTGGTATTTATTTTTATCATTTTTTTCTCATACATTGGTTATTCAGGGTTGATCAGGAAATTTTTTGTAACACTTTCGATTCATTAGTAATGGTCAATATTGTTTTAAAATCACTTCGTGATATACATATTTTTTTATTTTATTTTATTTTATTATTCCACTAAATAAATACCTATACATCTTCAATGATTATTTAAAAATATATCCAAATTAAAAAAAAATACTTGATAAGTCAACTTAATGAATTTAAAGTTACTATAACAATTTATTATATTAATTCATAATATATTTTCATATATATTTGTTATATAATATTAATATGTTCAAAAATATCATTATTTTAACACGAAGTACATTTTTATATTAATCCATGTTAGGTGCTCATGGAAAACAAAACATTTCATTCATAGAGGTGGTAGGACACACAAACACTTTATATCGTCTTCATTTTTCTTGTTGATTTATGATCTATTTATAAATTGAAAATTACAAACGGATTTAATGGGTTTAGAAGAAGAAAAGAGATACATTAGTGGGGTTGAGACTATTACCTCTCTCTTTGAATTTATACACTGGTTAACTCCTTCAGGATCTATAAATTAGTATTTTGGTGGTAAATATTCCAAAATTTTATTTGGATAAGGTTTAAGAGTGTCTTAGGAAGAGTTTTGATATACTAAAAGATTTTGAATTAGTGGAGAAATGGGGAGGAGGTGGTTCCCTTTTATAAGTGAACAAAATGAAAATTCTATAAAAAAATTTATTTGTCAATAACATCCCTACATTATTCTTGGAAAAATAACCAAAATAAAAGTAATTGTTTTTAATATATTTATGATTTATCCATCATCAGCCATCTAATAACACACATTTTTAACCACTTTTACTATGTTAAACCACTTTTTAACTATTTTACCCTTACTATAGTAACTCTAATTTCACCACTAGAAACTAAATTTAATTAAAAATTAAAAAAAAGTTATACACTAATTTTAAAATTATGAACTAAGATTTTGAAGTTATTTATTAAAATAAAATATCAACTATTTATTGAAATTAATTTTAGTATTTGCCTATATAATATTTAAATATTTTTCTTAGAGAAATGTCATTTGAAGATAAAAATTTCTGGATGAGATAATATTATCAATTTTTTTTATTTCTAACAAATAAATAGTTTTATTATAAGAAAAATAAATTATTTTTGGCATTAAAATAAATCAAATTGTAATTTTAACCAAATAAATTTTTAATGAAATGAAAATATCGAAATATTTTTTTAAAATAATTAAAATATTATTTTAATTTAATAAGGTAAAAAATATTTTATAAATCTAAAAAAATATATTTAACATGAATAACATATTTAAATAACTAAATATTTAAGACATTATAATATTTTATAAAACTCAATGTATTTATTATATTATGATAAATTAATAGTATAATTTTTTCTAGAATGAATTGTATATTTTACTAGTCATCTAAAAATCAATTATTTTAGAAATATACCAAAAATAAATCCTATGCTAATTTACACCTGATGAATCCAAAAAATGAATTAATTTTATTATTTTCAACTTAGATTAGTGATAAAAATTGGATTCAGGTATATGTTCTTCAAATTCAATAAAAAAGTTTTTTTGAAACATATAACATATATTCAAAAATGTAAAATAAGTTTCTGTAAATTAAAACACATTATTAAAATTATAAATTCACTTATAAAATAAACATTTTTTTGTAAAAATAATTTCTTGAATTTAGAACTCATAATTTTATATGGATAATCTCATAAAAATAATTTCATTTATAAAAATGGTATTTTTCATTATTCAAATAAAAATCAATAATTTTTTCAAAAATCAATAATTATTCTTAAACAATTATTGAAATTATATATCCAAAAAAATACATACTACATTAAATTTCTAGATGTTCATATTTCAAATTTTAATTAAAATTATAAAACATTGTGAGAAATTATTTGAATAGGAAAATGAATATTTATAATGATAGATTTTTATAATATTAATTTCAATAAAACATTAATAAATCATTAAATAGTTGATCATTATAGTATTTTGTAAAAATATTCACTTATAAAAAATTTAATCTATTTTTTATAATAAAATATTATTTTATATAAAGAGATATATTGTTAAAAACAATACTGAATCAGGTAAATTTGTATAAAATAACCTTCATATATATATATATATATTAATATATATCAAAATCTTCTTACACATATTCATACCAAATTATTTTATTATTGGGTTTCAGAGGTATAAAAATATTTTTGTCTTCTTTAGTTCATTTTTTCATATAGGGAAACCAATAAAAAAAATATTTTACCTAATTAATGATATTTTGTAGTATAATTTAATCTCACTGGATTATCCTTTATTAAATAAATTGTAACCACTCAATTCTAAAACTCTTGTGATGAGTATAATTTACATAGTATTATCCTAATTTACCAAACAGTTGTATCTGATATTGGTTTGATTTAGGATACATAATTTTATTTGATCTCTTTTTAAAAAGAGAATGTTTGTTCCTATGATAGTATTAATATATAAAGAAGATGTAAATATAAATTTTGTGTATCTATCCTCATCCTTGAATAGTTTTCATATAACAAGGAATTAATAATTACACAACCAAAAAGTTTTAATTTATAGCTAAATTACTAATAGGTCAAATCTTAAAAGAAATAACACATAAATAAATATAGAATGAAAAAACACAATCTACCTTAACCAAATTTATTGAATAGTATTTTCATTTTTTTAATGATCAAGGAAATGTCTGATGTCATTTGTCTACTTTAACCTTGGATTCGTACATTGGATTACATTGGGACCAAATTAAAAACATCAAAAACATTGAATCATTAGTGGATCTTTAGGAATGACATTGTCATTCTACATTATATTATTCAATTCACTGTGAAATATTATTGCATGATTCCCTCTTCCATTATAGTCCAGTGAGCATGTTCAATTTTGTATACAAAATTCTAGAATTCATTATTAACTTGAGGTTTTCCAAGTACCTACCATGTGGGATTTTTATGGAACAACTTGGATTTGTAAAGGGTCAATTCATCCATGGTTTCATCACCTTGTCATGGGAAATGCTAAGAGAAATCAAATTAAAAACACAGAGTTCCAATATGGCTATCAAGCTATACATGGGTATGGTTTACAACATGATCAAATTGGGATTTATCAATAATGTGCATACCTGAATGGGACACTCTCTCCTGGCTTCTGACTTCCCATTTAAATGCTTTAGCTTATGTGGGTAGTGGTCTCTTTAATAGGAATAACCCATGGATTTTTCAAGGAAACACATGGCCTCTAATAAGAAGACCATCTCTCCAAAAGTATTTTCATCCTTATATTGGACTCCCTTAGCCATCTCATTTACAATGTAATTTACAGTTGTGAAATCCTCCCTTTTCTCATAAAATCAATCTTACCCTCTATATCCCACATGATGTTTGTAAATGATATGATAATATTGTCTAATGCTGGAAAGTAATCTCTATACATGCTTAATAAGATTTTGGAGGAGTATTACTACTAGAGAGGTAATATTATCAATAAATCCAAATGAAAATTATATATATATATATATATATATATCAAATTTTCTTCTTGAAGGGCCACCAACAAGTGCAACAGTCATGATATTCAGTGCGGCACTTTTCCAATGGAATATCTAGGCAATCCAATATCCCCATGTTAAATTAGAATCCCTAACTTCGACCATGTGGTGAACATGATAATTAGACTCATTCTCAATTGTAATAATCATTATCTCTCTTTTGGAGGTTGGATATCCCTAGTGAACAAAATCTTTTCAGAAATCCCAATGCATGATCTAGCCTCCACTGATGTTCCATAGGGAGTAATCAATGTGGTTGAAATGGTAATTGTTGGTTTCATTTGGGATATTATCCTCAATGTAAAAATAAACTGGATCTCTTGGGAAAAGATGTTCAGACCCATTAATGAGGGTGGGATCAATGTTTGAAGTTTATGTGACATGATCCATGGAATACATGTGAAACTCCAGTGGGAAGTAATTAAAGAATTCATGCTTTAGGGAAAGATCATGTCTCTATTTTATTGTGTAAATTATAATTTTGAGGTCCTCATGGCTCCCGCACTATGATCTGAAATTTCCCCTCATCCCAGACCTCGAGTTTCACTCTAGTTAGGTTTTTAGAGAGGATAACATTATCTTCTAGCATCACAATTGGGAAGGGTCTATGATTTTAATCATATGGTGTCTGGTCCCAGACATCTCCATCAAAGAAGAGATCTAGTACCCTAGTTCATCAAGGATGTGAGGAATAAAGATCATCTTGATATATATGAGTTAATTTCATTTAACACTGAGCCATACAAATGCATCTTTTCTATTTATAACTTAGGTAATTTCAGGATGAGGGATGTTTACAGGATCTCTTCATCTTAGAATCATCAAGATACATGGAATGGGATCACATGGTACTTTATGGCCCCAACAACATATAGATATTTTAATTAGATAATGAAGAATAAAGCAGTTCCAATGGATGACAACATCAAAAATCAAGGTATTCATTTGGACTCATGTTACCAATGATGAAAAAATAATAATAAAAGAACGAGCCACATATTGTTTTAAGGAAAATGGGATCAAGATGTGTGGAATTATTTTAGTGAATTCATTGATTCTTTATCCCAAGACCATCATGATGGAATGTTCATTAAAAGCTGGATCTAGGGGAAAACTAATAGGGGCCAAGAAAGGATAGATCACTCCATCATCATCAACGTAGGCTTCTAGTATTTGTGGCATGCTCACAACTAGGATAGATATGATGGGTCATCTCTTATATAGAGTTCCATCATACTGGGAACAAGATGTCTTCTAATCGAGTTGGTTACTCTTTCCTGTAACTAGTAGTATGATCCTTCCCGGATGATGCTTCAAAACGGTTCTTATTTTTGGATACCTCGTAAAAATTGATACAAAATCAATAGAGATGGTTCATGCATTTCATGTGAGATGCCTAGGGGAGGGTTTTTCTGTGATTCATGGGGAAATGTTCTCCTTACTTGCATGGACCATTATGTAAGTAGCAACTCCTATTGAAGCGGATGACAATGCAGTCCTCACCGTACTTAACCTTGGAAACCAGAAGAAGGTTGACTTATCTCATGTCGAAATGGACCCCAAGATCATTCATGACTCTATCCATGGTAAAGGATATACTCTGTGGTCAATTTCATAAATGATCAGGATATGCAGATCTCTTGTCAAAAAAAAATGTTTGGGTGAGTCGCACTTGGAGGGAGGGGAACATGGTTGCAGATAATCTTGCTTCTTCGGCCATCCATGGTTCTAATGATACCTGCATTACCACCATCTTTTGCTTTAAACCAAGGGGTGAATTTTATTTTAGGGGATTCCCTAGGGATCTACTAATTTAAGACTCCTTATGCCTTGTTTTATTTAGTTTTTATTTCATCCTTTATCTCTTGTATTTCTTCCAATAATAAAAATATTAATGTTATGATGATGATATATACTTATAAAATCCTTGGCCCAACCTATTATAGGAACCAAGTGTGCAGTAGAAGCACCAAACAAGTGGGTTTTTAAAAATTATCCATCGACGATCGACGTATACTTGTCAATGTCGGTGAACAGTAGCCCGGTCTTAGCCGAGGATCTCACGTGAATGGTTTTAAGCACAAAATTAAACTGTAAAATACATGGTTTGAATTTGAAGCCACACACGACGTTTGCTAGTCATTGGCGATCACTACTCGAAGAATCTGAAGTCGAATTCCCCCCAGATCTTCCACACACACTTCAAGGAATCCGCTGGAGCGCCATTCATCGTAATCTGGGTGCTAGCGCAAAATTACGACAACACCTTTGACGCACCAACAATCACGGCATCGCTTCGCTAGAGATGCCTGATAGAGTGCTCGATCTGATGTAATAGGATCCAAAGCTTCTCTCTATAGAACATACGTGAGAGGAGAGTAGATCGAAGCTCCATGAATAGTCCTTGGAAAAAACCCCTCCTCTTCGATTTATAATTCTTAATTAAAATACCTAGTATCACCTCACCCACCACGAATACTTAACGCACTATCAAAGACATTTTATATGACAGCCCTACTTTTTATTACAACTTAAACATGCTTTATTACATAAAACTTCACTTGATACAACAAAGAATATCAAGAGGTTTAGTGGCTTTCGGGCTTAGGATCATTACATAAAAACATAAAACATGAAATAAAACATCTTTATTGAATACTTCCTTTACATGACCACTACATTCCCTCGTACTTAGCATTGCGTGGGATAACCTGAGAACATGCATAAGAAAAGGGTGAGCTATAAATACCAGTAAGGGAGTACACATGGAATAACATGAGGAGTACCATACATGTTAGGAAATAGGCATGCCAATAGAGAATAAGATAAACATGAACATAAAGGCATGATAAATCATGATAATCATAACATGGAAATGTGACAACAACACTTAACATTGAATTAGCATGAGCCAAGGATCATTGCACATGGAGCATGAGTAAACCCTCATCGCACATGAAGAACGAGTAAAACCTTGTTGCACTTGAATTAGCATGATTCAACACTCATTGCACATGACGTATCATGATACTATACTTTACCCAATGCATTGGAGCGCTATAAGGGCACACCCTTCTTAATCATTTCATTTCATGCATAAGTGTGCTACATGGATCATAAAACATGGATTCATAAAACACAATCATTTATTCCATGATAAAGGAATGTGGAATTAATACATGAAACTTTATAATCAATAAGTAAATGTGCATAAAGGTGAATATCCTTGATGGAGAAATGGGCATGGTATTCACTACACAATGACATTGGCTTAGAAAATCGGTGCGATTTCGGCAGCGTAACAGCGTGACATAAAAATTCATTAAAAGGGTTGATGAGAGAGAAAGGGGTTCCTCATCCTATTTACATGTAATGGACAGTAAGGAGGTAATATATATACATGTCCCAACAATTGTAATGGAATTTATATTCATGATACAAAAGTATTGCTTGAATATAAGAGAGGAGAGAGAAGTTCCTTTCGGAATTTCGGCATAGTAACGGGTGTACGTGGGAGGCATTTAATGAGAGATAAAGGGGTCTCCCATCATTCAAACAATAAGAGGGAAGTATGGGGGAGGTGAAAAACCATACCCCAACATTCATAATTGAAATTAAAAGGGCAATACAACTTAAATAAAATTGACAAAAAATTAGAAAGGAAGAAAATACCCTTAGTTGGAAGTCTGCTTCCAAAGGCTAGAGAGAGGCTTGTGAGAGGATTCTTGGGAGCTTGGGGCACCTTGGGAGGATTCTAGAAAGAGTAGGGCAGAGGTTGGACGATCTCCAAGGGATTTTAGTGAGGAGGAAGTGGGATCTTGGGTGGGTTTATATAGGAAAGGTGAGGGAATTCATTATTATTTAGGTTTGGGTCCACTTACATTAAATTAATCCAAACCACAAACCATCCCATGGATTTTGCCCATGGTTTTTGGAAAAGGGAAGAAGAAAAAAATATTTTATAAGGCACAAGTAAGAAATTCTTAGAATAATAAGGTTGCTTATGTGGAGGTGAGTCACACTCCCATGGAAATTAATTTAAAAAGGCAAAGTGTTGAATATGTCTTGAGGGGTCCATTAATGCTTTCCAAAGTAAGTCAACCAAACCCAAAATCACATTATTTTAATGAGAAAACATATATTGTCCGAACATAAGGTATATGATATTTTATTACATCACCATTGGGTCATTATGATGTCATAAAACACATTATATATTTAAATGGTATTTAATTTTTACCCAAAAATTTGACTGTCTCCGAAAATTATGAAAAATTCAACATTGGATAATTTTGACATCCTGATTCCAGAAATGAAATTTATTTTATCTAAAAAAATGTCTAAATATGTTAATTTTCACTTTTAAAATAAAAACCGACATTTATCGAAAATTCGTGGGTTTTGACAAAAATGGCTTTCAAACCTTAATAAAAAAATTTAATTGCATTCATAAAATTATAAGACCATTTATATTTAATAATAATATTATTAATTTATTAAAATATTATTTAATTCAAAAATACCTTAATTTAATAAAATAGATTTCTTAATTAAATAATAACTAAAAAACACCCTTTGTACTTTTAAAAACTATTTACAATGTATCCAAAAATGACTAGAAATTATATTCATTATTATATACAAAAATAATGTACATGGACATAGTACTACTTATTTGTTACATAACCCCTTAAAATAGCCACATAAGACGTAAGGGTAAGGTGTGCGATGGTGACAGACTCTTGGGGCGACTCGGATAACATTGCTCGAGTGGTAATCTCTATCAACTTCCACTTTTACCGTAGACGGTCTCGTTTGAGCTTGACATAATGAAGCTCAGCTTGGGCTTGGTCCAGGGTGAAGCCCAAGGATGCCAACTCTTTTCTGAGCTCTGACAAATGGGCTTCGTATGGGGCAATTCTACTGGATGAGGCAATCGCTTCCTTTGTCTGAGTAAAATTCGGTTCGTTAAAGCCTTATATTTATACTAATCATGTGATCACTGTTCAACGGTAATAAAAGTAACGGTCACAACTCTTATCATAAAACAAAAGAAGTTGACATCTTATAAATACATTTTTCATAAATAGTCCTATAACTGGATCAAGAGGGATTTTCCATTAATGAAACTTTGGGTCGTTACAATATTCCCCCCTTAAGAAATTTCACCCTCGAAATTTTCCTTTTCCCACACTAAAACAAATGTGGGTAACTCAGCTTCATCATATCCTCTGATTCCCAAGATACTTCTTCAAACTTGTGGATTCTCGAAAACACCTTGACGAGGGGCATTGTCTTATTTCGTAGAACTTTTTCTCTAAAATCTAAGATCTTCACTGGTTGCTCCTCATAAGAAAGATCGTCTTCCAATTGTACCACCTCGGAAGAGAGTACATGTGAAGGGTCTAGTATGTACTTCCTTAAGAGGGATACATGAAAGAAATCATGCACCTTGGCCATAGTAGGTGGAAGTGCTAGTCGACAGGAAACAGCCCCAACACAATCAATAATATCGAAGGGGCCGATGTACCTTGGACTTAACCTCCATTTCTTTCCAAACCTCATGACCTTCTTCCACGGAGATATGCGTAAAAACACCATGTATCCAACTTTAAACTCAAGGTCTCGTTGGAGATTATCTACATAACTCTTCTGTAGACACTGGGATGCCTTGATATGCTGCTGAATGGTTTTCACCTTCTCCACCATTTCTTCGACCATTTCTAGTCCAAGAAGCTTACGTTCACTGACCTCATCCCAACATGCCGGTGTTCTTCACCTTTTCCCATTATGGGCTTCATATGGTGCCATTTGGATGCTGGAGTGGAAATTGTTATTATAAGAGAACTCAACCAGAGAAATATGTTGATCACATCCTCCTTTATAGTCCATTGAGAATGCTCTCAACATATCCTCAAGTGTTTGGATAGTCCTCTCTGATTTTCCATCAGTTTGGGGATGATAGGTCGTACTAAAGTTCAGTTCAGTATTTAGAGCATGTTGAAGACTCTTCCAAAACTTAGAGGTGAATCTTGGATCTCGGTCGGACACAATAGATAGTGGTACTCCATGCAACCTTACCAATCCCCTGATATATATCTGTGCTAGTTGATCCAAAGAGAAATCCTCCCGAATAGCAATGAAGTGTGCAGTCTTTGTAAGACGATCCACAACAACCCAAATTGCATTGTTGCCTTTGGATGTCTTTGGAAGTCCAGTGACAAAGTCCATGGTGATGTTCTCCCATTTCCATTCTGGTATGTGCAATGGTTGCATCATCCCCTTAGACTTCTGCCTCTCTTCCTTCACATGCTGACACACCAGGCACTTTTATGTATATTCGACGATCTCCTTCTTCATATTATCCCAACAAAAATTTTCTCGGAGATCTCAATACATCTTTGTGCTCCCTGGGTGAATAGAGAAATTTGAACTATGTGCATCATCCAAAAGTTCCTTCTTCAGCTCCGGACTTGACGGAACACATAGTCTTTTCCCAAACCGCACAATTCCTTCCTCATTATCATTAAACTCCGAGTATTTTCCCCTTTTGATAGCTTCCACTTTTCCTTGAATTCCCACATCATCCTTTTAAGCATCCTTTAACCTTTCCAAAAGAGATGGTTGAGAAATAATTTGTGTAAGTATTGATAATGTTCTCTTCTTTATGATTCCCACATCCATCTTCATCAAGTATATGAAGATTATATCCTTCTCAATTCTCATCTTTGATAGAAACGTTGGATCCTTTCTACTTTGGGCATCTGCCACCTTGTTCGCTTTTCCAGGGTGGTAATGTATTGAACAGTAATAATCCTTGATGAGCTCTATCTATCTTCTCTGGTGCATATTAAGCTCTTTCTGTGTGAATATATATTTAAGAATCTTGTGGTCAGTATATATCTCACATTTCTCTCCATAGAGATAATGCTTCCATATTTTCAAGGCAAAGATCACCACTGCCAACTCCAGATCATGCGTTGGATAGTTTCGCTCATGGATTTTCAACTACCTTGAGGCATAGAATATCACTTTATCATTCTGCATCAGCGCACATCCTAATCCCTTCTTTGAAGCATCACTGAATACCACAAAAATTTCCCCACTTGTGGGTAAAGTGAGCACGGGTGCAGTGATAAGCCTTCTTTTCAACTCCTTGAAGCTTTCTTCGCATTCATCACTCCAAGAAAACTTTACTCCCTTTCGAGTTATCTTGGTAAGACGTTTGGACAATCATGAGAAATTCCTCACAAATCGTCGATAATATCCAGCTAACCCCAAGATGCTACGGATATCCGTTAGAGATGTTGGCCTCAGCCATCCCTCAATTGCATCTGTTTTGGAAGGATCCACAGATATCCCATTGCATGTGATGATATAGCCCAAGAATGAGACCTCCTTCAACCAGAACTCACACTTTCTGTACTTTGTATAGAGCTTCTCCTTGCGCAAAGTCTATAGTACAGTTTTTAAATGCTCCTCATGATCCTCCTTGGTTTTGGAGTATATTAGAATATCATCTATAAAGACTACCACAAATTTGTCAAGGTAATCTCTAAAGACTCTATTCATCAAGTCCATGAATATTTCTAGAGCATAGGTGAGTTCGGAAGGCATTACTATGAATTCATAGTGCCCGTACCTTGTACGAAAAGCCGTCTTAGGGATATCTTCCTTCTTTACCCTTACTTGATAATATCCCGACCGCAAGTCCACCTTGGAAAAGTGTTGTGCTCCACGCAACTGATCGAACAAGTCATCAATTCGTGGGATAGGATACTTGTTCTTTATTTTCATTTTGTTAAGTTCACGATAATCAATGCAAAGCCGCATTGACCCATCCTTCTTCTTGACGAAGAGGACTGGTGCACCCCATGGTGAAGAACTTGGGCGTATAAACCCTTTATCCATATTCTCCTGTAGTTGTTTCTTCAATTAATCAAGCTCTATAACATCCATTCTATATGGAGTCTTTGATATTGGTAGTGCCCCATGTATAAGTTCAGTTGAGAACTCAACATATCTTCTTGGAGGAAGACCAGGCAGTTCCTCGGGAAACACTTCAGCGAATTCCCTCACAATAGGCATTTCATCAAGGATTGTTTCTTCCTTGGACTCAATCATCTGAGCCAACTATGCATGCTCATAAGGCAGTAATATCCATTCTCGAGATGATGGAGATAAAAGA
This sequence comes from Viscum album, assembly GCA_963277665.1. NCBI lineage: Eukaryota > Viridiplantae > Streptophyta > Magnoliopsida > Santalales > Viscaceae > Viscum > Viscum album. The sequence continues at coordinate 1,363,479,258 of OY728166.1, read as the reverse complement.
GATTCATCTTCCTCCTGACACTTGTAAAAATCGGGGGTCGATTCTCTATATGGAGTGTGATTTCCCTCTCCCGAAAATTTATATTGGCTCTATATAAGGAAAGACAATCCATGCCATGAATTGCATCAAATTCCACCAGAGGGAGTATGACAAGGTTCACCGAGAAATTTAATCCAATGATTATAACAGGGGAGGAATTATATTCATGGGATGTAATGATTTCCCCATTTTCCGTACTCAGCGACATCTTTACTTCCATGATTTGTGGTGGTGATGAGATTGTTCTACTAATATTTCGAGATATAAAAGAATGCGTAGAACCTGAATCAAAAAGTATGTTCGCTATTCATGAATGAATAACTAGCGTACCTGTCACCAATTCGTTTTCGGGGTTCACTTCAGCAGAAGTGATGGAAAAAGATCTTCCTTGATGTCTTGGAGGTTGTTGGTTGCCTCCGATAACCCTTGGATTAGGGCACTGATTTGAAAATTGACCCGGTTCTTTGAATTTATAGCATTGAACAATGCGTTGAGGTTCGAACGGAGCGTTACTCTCCTCTGTCGTAGCCGCGGGTCCTTCTTGCCGACAGTTAACAGCTAGGTGCCCTTCTCTTCCACACCTAAAGCATTTTCTCATCCCCTTAAGGCAATTTCCAGGGTGATTCTTTCCGCAATTTTGGAAAGTGGGGTGCTAGAACTTCTTAGCACCATTGGATTTATCCATCGGACCACAAGCATTGAAGTCTACCTTATGCTTTTTTCCCCATGATACCCCTTTGATTCCCCGATCTCTATTTCAACCTTTAGGGCACATCAGACAATCTTCTCATAGCTGTCGAAGTCACGGATCGCTAATGCTTTCCGCAAGCTAGGCTTCAGACCACCAAAGAAGTGGTCAACCTTGTATTCGGGGGTAACGACAAAGCCGGAAGCATATCGTGCAAGCCTTGTGAAGTTTTCCTCATACTCTCCAATAGATTCCTCATCTTTTTGCTTGAGGGAAAGGAAGTCCCTTTCCATCTTAAGCCGGAGGGTTCGCGGAAAATATTTATCGAAAAACATTTTCCGGAATTCCTTCCATTCCAAAGCCTCGATCTCCTCCTCAGGCTTCATATTTTTGATCAAAGTCCACCATTGATCAGCTTCACCCTCCATATGATAAGAATCCAGGAGAACCTTCTCTTGTTGAGAAAATTGAAGGATGGAGAAGATCATTTCAATGGAGTTGATCCATTGTTCAGCGATCATGGGATCAGATGATCCACTAAAAGTAAGAGGCCTTTGCCTCATGAAGCTCTCGATAGTGACTTGTTCCTTCTTAGGGGGGTTTGTACGTTCCTCTTGACCCGTTTTTCTATTCAAAACTTGAGTTAGCTGAGAGAGAAGCGTGAAAAAGTTCTTGATTCCCACTCCCATTGGATTTGGCATCACATTAGTACAGTAATCACACTGATCTTCGCAAAGGTTGTTATCCTGAGTCCTCCTTTTACCGGTCATTGGCTGGAATAAAAGGAAATTTAGGGGTAACACATAAAGGGTAATCCAAAGACAAAATTTGATGAATTATAAATAAACTTTCATTCCTTAACTCATGAGTCTATAAGCTTCAATCTTGGATTTTCATGATCTACTTTCTAAAAAATATTCGTAGGGAATTTTTTTAATTCCCTTAATAAGGGTTCATACTAAGCTTGTTAATTTATCAAAACATATCCCCTGACAGTGTTGTAACCAAGGGTGAAGCAAGGCCCATTGTCGTGCACCAGTTCCCGTTTGAGTGTAGCTCAATGCGGTGTTTTCGGGTTTTACCCCTAGGATACATCTGTGCCAAAGCCGCCTCTACCTGCTCGTATCCAGACAGGGATGTATTTGTTTGATAAACCACTTAATTAGTATTTATTAAAACTTAGGGATGTTTTTATTATACTTAGTCTTGTATCTAAGGCTTTACTAGGGTTTCCTAATCCCAAAAATAACTAAACCTATCCTTTGATACCAACTATGACAACCCTGCTTTTTATTACAACTTAAACATGCTTTATTACATAAAACATCATTTGATACAACAAAGAAGATTGAGAGGTTTAATGTCTTTGGTGAATATGATCATTACATAAAAACATGAAACATGAAATACAACATATTTATTGAAAACTTCCATAACATGACCACTAAATTCCCTCGTACTTAGCATTGCATGGGATAACCTGAGCACATGCAAAGGAAAAGGGTGATCTATAAAGCACAGTAAGGGAGTACACATGGAATAAAATGAGGAGTAAAATAAATTTTAGGAAATAGGCATGCCAATAGAGCATAAGATAAACATGAACATAAAGGCATGATAAAGCATGATAATAATAACATGGAAATGTGGCAACAACACTTAACATTGAATTAGCATGAGCCAAGGCTCATTGCACATAGAGCATGAGTAAACCCTCATTGCACATGAAGCACAAGTAAACCCTCGTTGCACATGAATTAGCATGAGTCAACACTAATTGCACATGAAGTATCATGATACTATACTTTACCCAATGCATTGGAGCACTATAAGGGTGCACCCTTCTTAAACATTTCATTTCATGCATAAGTGTGCCACATGGATCATAAAACATGGATTCATAAAACATAATCATTTATTCCATGATAAAGGAATGTGGAATTAATACATTAAACTTTACAATAAATATGTAAATGTTCATAAAGGTGAATACCCTTGATGGAGAAATGGTCATGGTATTCACTACACAATGACATTGGCTTAGAAAATCGGTGCGATTTTGGCAGCGTAATGGCGTGGCATAAGAATTCATAAAAATGGATGATGAGAGAGAAAGGGATTCCTAATCATATTTACATGTAACGGACAGTAAGGAGGTTATATAGATACATGTCCCAACAATTGTAATGGAATTTAGATTCATGATACAAAAGTATTGCTTGAATATAAAAGAGGAGAGAGAGGTTCCTTTCAGAATTTCGGCATAGTAATGGGAGTACATGGGAGGCATTTAATGAGAGAGAAAGGGGTATCCCATTATTCACACAATAATAGGGAAGTATAGGGGAGGTGAGAAACCATAACCCAACATTCATAATTGAAATTAAAAGGCCAATACAACTTAATGAAAATTGACAAAAAATGAGAAAGGAAGAAAAAACCCTTACTTGGAAGTGTGCTTCCAAAGGCTAAAGAGAGGCTTGTGAGAGGCTTAATGGGAGCTTGAGGAACCATGGAGGATTCTAGAGAGAGTAGGGAAGTTCTTGTAATAACTACAATGTATTTTAGTGAGGAGGAAGTGGGAGCTTGGGTGTGTTTATATAGGAAAGGTGAGGGAATTCTTTATTATTTAGGATTGGGTCCCCTTACATTAAATTAATCCAAACCACAAACCATACCCTGGTTTTTTCCCATGGTTTTTGGAAAAGGGAATAAGAAAACAATATTTTATAAGGCACAAGTCATAACATCTTAAAATAATAAGGTTTCTTATGTGGAGGTGAGTCACACTCCCATGGAAATTAATTTAAAAAGGCAAAGTGTTGAATATGTCTTGAGGGGTCCATTAATGCTTTGAAAAGTAATTCAAACAAACCCAAAATCACATTATTTTAATGATAAAACATATATTGGCCGAACATAAGGATTATGGTATTTTATTACATCACCATTGGGTCATTATGATGTCATAAAACACATTATATATTTAAACGGTATTTAATTTTTACCCAAAAATTTGACTATCAAAGAAAATTATGAAAAATTCGCCGCTGGATAATTTTGACGTCCTGATTCCAAAAATGACATTTAGTTTATCTAAAAAAATTTCTAAATATGTTAATTTTCTCTTTTAAAATAAAAACTGACATTTATCTAAAATTCGCGGGTTTTGATAAAAATGGCTTTCAAACCTTAATAAAAAATTTTAATTTCATTCATAAAATTATAAGATCATTTATATTTAATAAAAAATTAATTTAATATTATTATTATTATTTTATTAAAATATTATTTAATTCAAAAATCCCATAATTTAATAAAATAGATTTCTTAATTAAATAATAACTAAAAAACACCATTTGTACTTTTAAAAACTATTTACAATGTATCCAAAAATGACTAGAAATTATATTCATTATTATATAAAAAAATAATGTACATGAACATAGTACTAATTATTTGTTACATAACCCATTAAAATAGCCGCATAAGACCTAAGGATAAGGTGTGCGATGGTGACAGACTCTTGGTGTGGCTCGGAAAACATCGCTCGAGTGGTAATCTTTATCAACATCCACTTTTCCCATAGACGGTCACGTTCGAGCTTGACATAATTAAGCTCAGCTTGGGCTTGGTCAAGGGCGAAGCCCAAGGATGCCATCTCTTTTCCGAGCGCCGACAAATGGGCTTCGTATGGGGAAACTGTACTATATGAGGCCATCGCTTCTTTTGTCTGAGTAAAATTGGGTTCGTTAAAGCCTTATATTTATACTAATCATGTGATAACTGTTCAACGGCTATAAAAGAAACGGTCACAACTCTTATCATAAAACCAAATAAGTTGAATTCTTATAAAAACATTTTTCATAAAGAGACATTTAACTGGATCAAGATGGATTTTCCATTAATGAAACTTTGGGTCGTTACATTTTATGACAACTCAACTGAGTCATAGATATTATTATCATTTACTTGTAATTTATTAATATATTTCATGATAATAATTGAGTCATTAACTTGCCTTGTCGCTCCCATAAATATTAATTGAACCTTGAATAATTTAGTATTCATAAATTAATATTTTTCATGTATTTACTAAAACTCGTAAATATATTTAAATAAATTCAATACTCATTATTCTAAAATAGAATAATATGAATTCATTTATTGCAATGGTGATCACTTTAACTTGTACAAATCTCGGACCGATGTGGTGGGGCCCCCCATGTCCAAAACACTTATTCAACTGAATAAGACATGTTCTTGAATACTCTATTGTTTGTGACCCACTATGCCCTTATCCCAACAGCAATGAATAATATTCACAGACCAAGAACGGGATCTAGCAACCCATCATGGCCCCTGAAGAGATAAGGATTTTCACAACAGTGAAAACCAGCCTATAAACATGTACTTAGTAATATAATCTCTTTGTCTGTAATATCTCACAAAGAAGGACACACTCACGTTTTATATCCCTTTTCTTGATTTATAGTTTTTTGATTTAAATAGACGGATTTACCCTTGACTGTCATGGACATGGTCTTATAAAGGTACTGCCATCTATATAAACATGGCCTGAGATATATTACTTCTATAACTGGAAGTGAAAAATCCTTTCTTAACCATTAAACCAATGCCATACCACCAACTACGCACCCGACACAAACTACCTCGCCACGACTGCATCACCATGGTTTTCATCTTGCATAAAAGTACGTAATCAAGTGACATACATTTGTAATGATCTCAAGTCATGAGGCTATTACACATGATCACAGATAGGAACATCCAATGACACCCAAAACATGTGGATTTCCTATTGTCATGGCAGTCCTCATGATCTCACTACTAAAGATCACCAAGTGCGAACATCATGAGAAGAAGTCTCAATGCTTATGAGCCCCCATCAACTGATAGTCATACATCTACTGTGTCCAATCAGTATGATGTATCTAGACTATATAACATATATTTAATATTAATGTCATAGTACCTGGAGGTTCTCATTATAGCCTGGGAACTTCTATAACCTTTCGATATGACAACTCAACTTTGGACATTACCATTTCAATAGTAGATACAAAACAGTCTACACTATAACGGTAAGATGACATCATGAATAGCTAACTATATACACTATATGGTAATCAAAAGCACTGAATTTTTGGTTCTAGGGAACCCACTATTTCGACACCTATATCATTCATTATATACCCTAATTAATCATAAGTAAGATTACCTTATACTTCTTAACCAAGTCCCTCAATATAACTATGAAAAAATATTTTATAATGATTTGTAAATGAAATATGATCCACAAAATTACAACCTCTAAGAGTATCAAACTAGGGGTGTGGTTAGGCCTATCTTTCATTCATCCCGTGATTATTTAGTTAATACCCAATATGACCTTTTGAGGTTATTACCCCTAGGTACATCAATGGCATATTTTTAATCAACCTATAGTATCGAGAAATATAATTTATTGATAAGAAAACCATATAATCCAAAAATTACATAAGATTAAAAAAATTTATCCTATATATAATATTATCTATAGGGTATTTATTATGGTTCTCTCATCCTAATCTCCAAAAATAAATAGACCTTTATTTGATGCCATTTATAGTGACTGAACCATTAAATAAATATTATTTCATTATTTATAACATGATTTACGAATAATAAAATACACATATCTATAAGCCTAAATATATTGGAAGACAAGATACTAAAATACATCATCCTAAAAATAATGACAAACCATTAATTGAAAACTCTACAATATAATCTTGATTGTAATGACCCCGACCCAAGTAGCTTGTATCTAGTGTATTCTCTATTACATTGGAATACGATACAAGGGATAATATCCTAAAGGAATGAATATTTTTTCATCTTGGTAAACTAGGTACATAATTAATTCCTTCATTACATTTCAATACAAAAATTATAACATTATTTTTCAAAATAATATCATCATTCCCTCTAGAATAACGTCGCATATCACTCATAATACCCTTGTAGGATTCATAGGAAAAGAATCAATATAAAGTTGATTTGAGAATCTCAACAAGAGATGTGTAAACTATAAGGTACCATGAATCAATAATCATACTTAACATTGAATGTTAAATAAAAAATACAACATTCATTTAAATAACTCTACATTCATGAATAAATAACACCTAATCAAAATACCACGGTAAAAATCTAATCACAATTTAAATTTAATCAATAACATGACTATCATGATTAAAAAAGAAATTCAATATGGGTAGATAAATAAATTAACACTCATTCCATTAACATAACATGAATATCATGAATAGATAAAACTTATTTAGTATGGGGAAGGTATATACCGTAAAACAAATTTTATCAAATCAATAAACTAATAAAGAAATTCTTGTGGATATAATATCTTTGAGAAAATATCAAGGATAATAATAACTGAAATATTAATGAAGTTATTAAATATTAGAAATCAATATTTCATTTTTCTTATTACATATACTATCAAGAACTTTCACAGTAATTTTTAAAAATATAGTTAAAGAGAAAATTTTAATTTTATAATACTAATTCTCCAAATGAGGATATTAATGAATCGAGGGGGAATATAATTATGCTTCACACCCATCATTATATTTTTCATTAATTCCTCATAAATTGAATAAATTATTTAATTCATGAACATTGTTCCTTATGATAAAATATTTTTTTTCAGTCATGAATATGAATTTATCAATATTTTACCATGTAAACAAGAACAATTACTAAGTACTATATCAATGAAATGTATTCCCATTGGTGTACATGTAAATTAATGATTTTCTCATTTTCGAATATATATTCTGTAAAAATATCATTAGAAACATTTTGTAAGTACATATGCATTTCATCTAAAAATGAAATTTTAAATATACATATTTGAATGAAAATTTGAAAATAAAATTATTTTAAAATTAATTTTTTAATTTTATAGAATTATATTTACAAAAATATTTGGTCATGATGAATGGAATTCTTTTTCATGTCGTACATATTAAAATCTTTTTTCCTGTCACTTTTTTAGTAAACTATATATGAGACTTCTTTTGAATGTGTAATAATAATTCCATTCAAAAAATTTTAAAAATTATTAATATGTAAAAGTTTGTTTAATAAATAATTTATGAAAGGTTTAAAACCTTTTTTGAAAACTTTTTTTTAAAACATGGCTTTTAAACAAATTTTATTTTCAACTGAAAAGAGAAATAAAATCAAATTTAATTAAAAACATTTTTAAATAATTTTAATTACAAGAGAGTGATAAAATGGTACTATTAAGAGAAAATTGGTGAATAACTATTGAGAAAAAAAGTAAATGGGTTTATTAACCATTTATCAAATAAATTGATTTAATTTAAATTGAAGCTTAAACAATCCTCATTAAAATGAGATTATTAAATAAACCCTTTTAATTATCATTAAATTTGAAGTGATAATAAATTAATGAGTATATTATGTTGATAAATTGTAAATTTATGTAAAAAAATGGATATACAACAAAATATTTTCAAATTTCAATACACACATAATCAGAGAGTATCAAGGACAATGAATAAGTAATATAACAGAATGATAATAAATTTAGTTATGAGATTCATAACCATTTTATAATTTTCAATCCAGACCCCCTAGATAAAATCATTAAAATTAAAACATAATATTACATGAATTATTAATGATACATGATATTACATACCTTATGTTTATTGTATAAACCATATAAAAAATATGTGAAAAATAGTTCAATATGATTCAGTGAAGGGAAATTGAGAATAAATATCTTACCATATGCCTCCTTTTCCTTAACCATAATTTATCCTCGTATATAATGTTTTTCATAATTTATTTTATTAACACCAGAACCATATTCTTATTATATCATATATAATCATCTTATCACATCTTATCATATTTTTATTAATAAAATTTCATTATTTTCATTGTTTTCATGTTAATTGCCTTATTTTATCATTAATTGTTTCTCATGAATGTTTTAGTTATAGATTGAATTATATACGTATATCATCTATAGAATGATATCAATTTTATAAATATCATTTTTTAATTATATTCAATTTTTTTATCGTTATTTTAATTTCATCATGGAGAGTGGATCACATCAATTTGTGGAAAATCTAGGACTTATGTACTCACGAGCAGTGTAAACATTTTATTAACACGTGAAATAGTAGGTAAGTGTATTATATATTAATTTTACATAATCAATATAATTTTATATAAATCACATATATTCAATTAATGTATCCTTATTATATGCATGTAAAGAGTATAATAAAAATTAATCACTTTGTATTGTAAGGCGGTAGTCCACCATACATATGCAGGACATTATCATATTTTAAAATTAATGGGATGTATGAAGGTAAATATGATATTAAAACTTAAATTTTTTAATAAAATCATAATTATCAAATATATGTGTTGAATAAATTATCATATCAAACCTTAAAACCTGGTTATGGAAAATTAATTACATCGGTTTGTTAGGAGGTAGTTTATCGTACATACGATTAGTGGTTTAGTTTTCCATTTTAAGGAAGTGGTGATTTAAATATTTATTTCCATAATATAATAAAATATTAATATATATAATAAAATTTGGTTATTATATAATCATTTTTAATAATATTTTGAGGATTTGTGTGAATAAACGAATTAAAAACGGGTTTTTAAGAATCTTACCACTTCTTAAGACAACTTATATTGTTTTGAACCCAAATAATTCATAGGTTTGAATTATGATAAATAAAATCGAAATATTATTTGGTCAGGGGAGTAATGATGTAATTTTTTATATCTTTGTCGATCAAAATATATTTTGTAGAGCAATGTGGGGAGGAGAGGGGTGGACCTTTATTTATAGGGTAGAGGATACATATAGAATGTTTTTTTAAGATTAAATTCCACTATAATATTTACCATTCCAAATTATCCAAAATGTAAAATTATTGAACATAGAGGTTTAAGGTTATAAATAAACCTAGAAAGTGGGTTTTGGGCAAATTAAACGTCATTTTAACCCCTATCTTCTTTGGTTAACCCCTTATAAACCCATTTTACCTTAACCATGATAATTAATTTATATTATTTTTAATATTAAATATGGTCAAAAATTAAGATGAATTATTATATTATATAAATTATTCTAGTTAAAAATATGGAATTTGTTTTTTCAAATCCAATTTAAAATTTTGTATAGTCAAAATTTAAATTATACCCACAGACGATATAAAAAAGCAGGTTTACAATGATACAAATCTAATAAGTATATAAGTTTTTAATATCCAAATTTAATATGAAATTAAATACAATGATCTAAATTATATAAAGTTTAATAAAATTGAAATAGTTTTTTGTTAAAACCAATTTATAATATAATTTAACATTTTATGTTGTTTAAAAAATGTAGTTGTAAGTAAATATTAGTTTTTTCTCAATTAATTAAAAACTAAAACATTTCATAAAGAACCAAAATATACACCCTAATATAATTTTATTACTCTAATTTCAATAATTAAGGTAATTTTTTAATATAATTTTACTTAAAATGGGTAAAAATTATTTTCCAACTATGTGGAAAAAATGTGATTAAATCATTTTTTAGAAAAATTACATTCTATAGAAAATATAACTTTCTTTTAAATGATTCTTATTTCATTTATAATAAATTGATAATCATAAAATTCATAATTTACTTATTACTCTTCATACCTTCTAATTTAATTAATAGGTTATGACAGTATAATATATTATATTTCATTTAGTTTATGGGTTTTGTGCACTATAATCATTTAATGATATAAAATTTAATGAAATAAATTTTTTGGGTTGTTTATGTATGGAATTTCATATCACATAATCTATCAAATACAATGTTCTTATTTATAAATTTTTAGGTGTTACATTCTTACCAACTTAAGTAAATTTATTCCTCTAAATTTTGTCTTACTCTCATAAATAAATAGTTTGATATTTGATATTGAAAAGTTAAAATCTCACTTTGAAAAACGTTTTCCGAAAACATCCAACTAAAAAAGAGAGAAAGGGAAGTAAAAAGGTCAAATGAAGTATCATATAACGGGGTATCTACGTTAGAGAAAATTAGTGTAATGTTAATATATATACATTGAATAAAGGAATATATAATTATATAGAGTGATATATATCATTGATCACAAGAAATTTATTGATCAATAGAATGTCAAAGACCTAAAAAAATAATATCTCATGATTTGAAAGATGATTTTATTCACTGAATATTAATGTAATAATATGTAAATTCCTTTTATGATCTTTTTCTAAATTTTTAATATTTATTTTACTATATACAATGATATGTAAATATACATACATGATATCTTTCCATTAAATAATCCCAATTTCATCCTTTGGTCATGCCTTCATAAATTTATAATTCAATGATTACCCCAAGAAATAAATAATAGAAAATGAAATTTTTATACCAAAATTTCTAAAAATAATATTAAATTTATCATAAGACCTATAAAATAGTCATGAGCCTTTCTATGAGATTCTAAATATTTTAAAAAACCTTTATGGTTCGAACAAGCTATCCAATACACTTCATTAATCTCTAAGCCTCAACAGTAATACCACTGGTTCAATATTAACATTTTTCTATCAAATTTTATATTTAAAAAAAATAACATATTAACCAAAAAATCATATAGTCTAGTGGTAGTTTTATACCCCTTATCTCCCTCCGGTGATGGGTTTATGCCCTATGGACTTTCCATATTCGATAGGATATCACCCAGCATGCAGGTTGTCCTCTTTATAAAACCATATTAATATAATTCCTATAAAATTCTCAGATTTTATAAACCATAAATACCTAAACAAAAAATAAATAATAAACCAAATTTTTTTATAGTACCTTTAAAGTTAAGTCTAAAAAAATTAATTACATTTGTTCGTAAATAACATTTTAATATACTAATTAAATAAGTTGTATTCCCATAAATGTTTTCAAAAAATATCCATAATCATGTTATATTCACAAAAACCAAATTTTCAGAAGGAAAATTTATGATATCGAACTTATGATAAAACATATAATCATAAACCCGTGAAATTATCCGAAACACTTAAGTTAATAAAGATATATATACTTTTTTAATATCTTATAATCATTACATGTATCAGGATTCTTATAACCAAAATACGGTTTGTATAATTACTTCTAAAATTTAAATCTTGAATCCCAATAAATAATTACTTCAACCATTTTATTTTAATATTGGTCCATCCTTGATCTAGGGTTTAGAATTTAAAAGTGTTAATTGACATAAATAATACCTCGGTTCCCCATATTGAGGACAACTAATATTAAATGGATCTTGTGTATGAAATTAATTTTATTCCATCATACATTTCATTTTTCATTTCAAACTCATTTCTCAATACCTTTATTTTACAGATATAAAACTTTTTACTATTCCTTTTAGATAATTTCATAAGTTTCTATTTCCACATTATTTCCATGAATTAAATTGTTCTTTCATTCCTCCATGGTCTCCACCACTCGAGCTTCTAGAGAGCTTCATATTTCTCTTCATTGATGAGTCTGGGAGTTAGTTTATGTAAGGATTTTCAATCATATTTTAGGAAACATTACAATGAATAATCATGATATATTTCAATCTTGTTATTATCCAACCTGTTTTCTCATGGACACCATATTTTCCTGCATATTAAATGTTTAAATTATTCCTTTACGTTCTAAATTTTGAATAAAACCAAAATTTATAATGTGAGGAACAATTAACTTAAGAGGAAAATCATATAACCACTTATTAGATGTCTAAATCATGAAATATTATTTTTTAGTCTAATAAACATTATTTTTAACTGTGGACCTTATTTATTATAATATATTCATGTCTCTCATAATGGTTTTTAAAAAAATATTAATTATCTAAATCATATCCACATAATGTATCAAAAAAGGTGCACACTACAGACCATTGTCATTTACGAGCCAATGATCAGGTCAATACTGACATTCCTTTTTAGATTTATAACCCCTTTGTACATCTGTTCCAGAACAACGTCCACTAGTAGTAACCATACTGGGATGTATTTCAGGGAAAACCCATATAATCCATACTGTATCAAAACAATGGGATCTATTTATTAACTTATCCTTAAATCATATCTTGGGGTTATGTTTCATTTTCAATTTTTTCCAAAATCTAGTTCCCATGGTGTCTATTGAACATCCACTAATACAAACTACAACAACCTAGACCCAAGAAACATGGAGCTAATGTCTTATTTATTACATTATCATAAGATACAAGGAATGACATCTTAAATAATTCACTAGATTAATAGGATTAGTAATATAGATACATACTTGAGTGATGAATTACAATTGAATAAAAAAAGTACAAAGTAAATATTATTTAATAATAGCTTTATTCCCACTAATATACCCTTACATATAATTCATAGTACCCTTCCTGGATTCCTGGGAAAGAAAATAAGTTAAGGGTGAGATATGATTCCCAGTAACAGTTAGGTAAAGTGGAATTTATCGTGAATAAAAAATCATAATATACATGGAAAGGTTAATAACTAAACACATGTTCAATTTAGAAAACTTAGCTATAATAAATATATAACAATTACTTAACATTGAATTTTAAATAGTCGAACACACATGAAAAATAATTAATAACTTGACCAACTTGATTAGATAAGGAATAATCAACATGGGAAGGAAAATAACGGAACACACAATCTATTTAAATAACTGTACTATCATTAATGGATGTGGATTAATCAAAAAGGCAAATTAAATAACTTAAAACACATTCCATTTAATTAATAAAATGATAATTAAATGCATCCAATGATAATATCATTATGAAAATCTCATAGAAAATAATAACTAAATTCTTAATGATGGAAATAAGTTATTATTTGACATCATGATTTTAGGATTTAAGATACATATAATAGAAATAACTTTCAAAATATAGTTCGAAATTGGGGGTATAAAAGCCCCATATATTGTTTTCTTATAAATTTTCCCTCACACAGCTACCAATGCACTGAGGTTATTTATTATTCTTAGCTACTCCCATCACTGTATATCCAAATCATCCTCATATATCGAACAATCAATTAAACACATTTACAATGTTCCTTATTATCATATATCCACTTTATGTAAATAATATGAGTTTACTAATATTTACACAGATAAAAAATAACATTAAAATTGAAGAAACCATATGTATAAATGATTTATGTTTTAAGAAATAAATATATCCCTGAAATATAATATGGATATTTAGTGGAAATTTGAAGTCCAATTACCATAAGAAATTGAATATTTCTCTAGAATGTTAATGAGTACAAAAATGAATCAAGAAATTAAATTTTAATACATGCATTGGTCAAAAAAAATTCATCAATCATCCATAGAATTAATAATTATGGTATCAATATAACATATATATATTTTAGTATGAGTAAAATATTTGTTTTCTCACAATGACAAAAATAAATACCATAAAATAATATTTTAATGTATTCCTGAGGAAAATATTCTATTTATCTTGAAAATAATTTTTTATTACTAATAGTTCAAAAAACATTCTAAAAATAATACTCTTCTAAAATAACCCTTGAATCTTATAATATAATATTTTCATCATTGACTGCTCATCACCTCTATAAATTACCTTCATGTCATAGTTGTTAAAAAAATATTATATAATCTTTTTTTCTAAATACCAAACAAGCCCTATTTTGAAAATGAAATTAACATTCCATTCCAAAAAAATAAAAATAAAAATTAATGAAAAAATTATTTAATAAATTATTTGTAAATGATGAAATACATTTTTTTAGAAAATTGTTTAAAAACATATATTTTGATGATATTTATTTTTTGATCAAAGATAAAAATGAATATGGATTTGTTTTTAAAAAATATCAAATATTTAAGTGCTAAAAAGTGGAAATGGGTCAATTACTTGAAAAATAAATTTTTAACTAAAAGGATGAAAATTAAAGGGTATTATTTTTTGATGATCAAATAAATTTATTCAATGGTAATTCATGACTAAACAATCCCGATTAAAATGAAATTATAAGATAAACCCTTAAAAGGATCATAACATTGAATTGATAACTAACTAGTGAATTAATTATGTGTATTAGATGTAAATATAGAAAAATCAAGAAGATATAAAATATTTTATATTCAAAATTTAGTACACAGAAAATCGTAGAACAAAAAAAATGAAAAAGTAATATTAACCAATGAAAAGAAATTGTGTTATGAAATTACATACCACATGGTAATATTCCAACCAAATAAGCTTCAAGAATATAATTCAAATTCAAATATATATCATAGTAAATTATTAGTGAATCATGATATTAAATGTAAAAGGAGCGTTATATAAGCCATATAAAATAAATTTTGTTTCTTAAATTTCAATATGCCTTAATAAAAGAAAATTTAGATAAAGTCTATTACCTTACGTTTCCCTTTGGAAGAACCTTATTTAACCTAATATATAATTTTTTATGATTTTTATTAATATCTTCCAAAACTATATTTATACAATATCACATATGATCCTGTTATAATGTCATATCACATTTTTTCAATAACATTTCATTATATTCATTGTATCTATTGTTAGGTTACTTGGTTTCTCTGGTGTATTTTTTCATGAATTTTGTAGTTATTATGTGAACTAGATAGTAACATCACCTCTAAAATGATATTAATCTTATAATTATATTTTTTATTCAATAGATACCATTTTAGAATCATTATTAGTATATGAACATGGGGAATGGATAACAATACTTCATGGAGATTATAGGTCATATGTGTTTGAGTTAGTTTCATAGAACAAACTTCTATATAATTTATGATGACCTATTTTAATTCTTATTAATATTAATAAAATACATTTAACATTATAATTATACTTCTACATAACATGGTATTTAATAAATTCTAAAAGAGTATTTGTAATGCTGAAATTTTATAGTAGTTCCACACTAAAATAAGAACCAAGAATTGTTATGATATATTCTTACATATATGTTCGATAACGAGATGAAAAAATTTTAGGGTCAAAAGTGATTCAATATATCATGGGGGAGAATCATATGAATTTGAGGCACCTTCTCATGGTGTATGTCTTTGGTAATATGCAGTGTATGATAATATAATAATGAAACCCTCCCATAAGAAATTTACATTTATATGTGTCCTTGTAAATTAAAAACTACGGACACATTTACTTATCCATAGACATTAATACTACTTTTAATTATTATTATAATTCCCACAATTTGATGTATTGAGTAAAAATGGGATGTCATATGTTTGCAGTGAGTTAGTATGTGTTGGGTGTTTCACGAGTGATATTTCTTTAATGAATGATGTGAGAAAGAAAAGTTCCCTTCTATTCTTTAATTGAAGTTGATATCTCATGAACATTGATGGATATGATACATCATAAATAAATATATTTCCATGTTTTTATGTATGCAATTATAATTTCTTAAATTCTAAAAAGAGACATTGAGCACATAGGTTAATTGAACTGGTATGCAACCTTCTTCATTAGTAATATAATAATAAATTGATTGTTTTACATTGTTATAATTTGTATGATGTATTATTTCAATACTACATTAAATTTTTTCTATGTTGTTTCCTCAGTTTATATCTAGATGCTATCCATGGATATTAGGTTCCTTCGTCTAATGCCACTGAGAAAGTGACCTAGGGGGTCGCACGGTAATTTTGTGTATAACATCATATAAATAATATAATATTATTTCTTTTTTTAAGAAGATAAATAAATATTATTACAACACATAGTCTAAGAATAATTCATGTTTTCTTGATCACATATATTTTTTCACTCGTTATTCAAGAGAACGTTTTGTGAGAAGAATATTTCAAAAAATATTTATTTTCTATTTAGCAGATATAATATTTATTTATTTATTAGTGAACAATATTTTGAAATTTATTTTTTAAATAAATAGTCATTTTTCATAGTCTAATAAATATTTCTCCATAATGGTGGACTATGATTAATGATTCTATGAAAAATAATATATATTATATATTATTCAAAGAAATATTATTTAATTTTAAATCACCAGAATAGAAAATGTCATGAAATATTATTATTATTATTAATATATTCATGGGGTGCTATAGGGATTAAAAATAGTAAAGTGAACCTATGAAATTATATATTCTAATCCCAATGGTATACAAACGCAATTATATTTTTTAAAAGAGACAATTTCTTCGGTGTTGTGAAAAACGACATTTAAAAGGAATCATCTCATCCCTAGAAATCCCCCTCTCCTGGAATGCTTCTAATAATGAAGAATGATCTACCTCCACCATCTATCCTTAAGTCTATAAAGCTCATAGACAATACTTCACACGTGATTCTCAAGGTGATCAATGGCAAGAAATGCAAGTGAAACGATCTACCATGCTAGCACAAAATGATCCCTACATTGATGTTCAGAAATTCATGGAACACATATAGATCGCCGCTAGAGTAAATATATTCTTGAATCCTATAATAAAATAATTGAACGATGGAGATCAATATTTTGATCCACTAATGAAGAAATAATTTATCACAATGTAATTCTTTTTTTCATTAAATTAATTATAAATAATATGTGACAATCACCTAATTTGGTCCCAAAATTTATCCATTTTATATACTATTTGATTGAATACCATTGATCATAGTTTTTATTGTCTTCTAAAACATTGATTAATCATCGATCATGAAAAAAATTCATCACCCATCTCACGATTGCACTATTCTTAGAACATTTATGTGGTATCAATGGGATAACATAATTATTTATAATTATTTTAATATTTATGATCTATTTATCAATTAATTAGTAGTTTATAATTCCACTATAATCATTCATTAATCTGGGTTTCTATATATTATTTATTCATCTTATTTTGTCAAAATATAATAAATATATTAATTTTTAGAATAAAAAAATTCAAATATCTCATCCAGAGCTATCAAGGAGTCTTTCCAGATTACACAGGAGTATAAGTCATATATCTAGGAGGTATGCTCTGTAAAATAGTTTTTAATTTCATAAAAAATAAATATGTAATTAATTCATGTCGTGTGCATTTATTACTCATGGTGGATTTAGTTGGACACATTTTTTGGATTGGTCCATCATGGAATACGGTAATCTAGAGTACATGCCTAGTAATATTATTACAAAGCATGTAGTATCTTAATCACATATAGGTTGTGCATTCTCTTTTATAACCTACATTAATGGTATTCACGTAACTCGGACACCACATTCTTGAAGCCCATGTACATGATATGTACTTCAATAATAATAATAGAATGGTTACACGCTGAGTCAATTAGCATGTATAACGAATATATATTTTAAAAAACATGTTGTGTAACTCCAATGCACATTATGTGTACATTCACCAAACATCATAGAATTGAAAATTAATCTTATATACAATGAAAAACCTATCAAAAAGTCTAAGGAATGGTCACTAAGTTTATAGTACACTCCATATGATTGTTTATATATATATAGTTAATTTATGTGTAATTATCAGACCTACATATCATGTATAAGTCATATTATATTTATTACTCCACACACATTGAATCATAACACACTAAGTAAATACATTTTGTTTCGTGTCACCATTAAGTGGACAATTTACACTGTGAACTTACATGATATATCTTGTATTCCACATATCATAAAATTAAATAGTATATGATTATAATAAACATAGGTTAGTTTGTTTAGGTACTCACAGTGTTTTCTCTAAGTAACATACTGTTGATAGATAAATTTAAATAAATTCTTCTAATATTTATAAAATTATAATGGATGATAATATCATGATAATTCAGATGATAATTAAGATATAATAATTGAGTAATTAAATAAGATAATTAGTTGATTTGAGAATGATTTTTCTTAAATACATAACAAATAATTGAATTATAATTTTATTAAATGAATAATTCCCTAAATGCATATAGATGATCATGAGATTAGAACAAACCATTGTATATTATTGGTTTCATTTAATTTATTATTAAATTACATTTTCAGCCTTCTTGTCTTCTCTCATCATATTATGTAAGGACTTGTGTGACCATTATTTATTATATGTAAACCCATCGAAAATTACTTTTTATCTGTCACCAATATGTGATTAAAAGCATATGTAATGGATAGTTCTACTAATCTAGAGGTGTTGGTTTATGTTTTTAAGCTAGGAGAAATCAATCCAAGATGGATACATAGGTGGACAGGTGGGTAACTCTAACATGAACCCTTAATGGTTCAAGGTGTTTGTCTCCTAAGTCAATGGTTATATAATCATTCTATATATAAACTAAACATTAAAAAAATATAGTGATCAAATAAATTTATTATTTTATTTCTATCAGGTTGCATGGGTATTTCATTATGAATGTTTTACCATAATCAAATGAATTAAGGAATTAAAATTCATAAATGATAAAACTAAAATAAATTGGATTGTGTTTAATTATATAAGGCATGGTTAATCACAAAACTAAATCCATTTAATATTAAAGATAACATAATATGGATAAAAATTATCATTTTATGCATAAAATATAAAATCCAGAAATTATACATATTAATTTAGTATAGACTTCATCTATTTCAGTTAAAATAAAACCATAGTCTAACATGATTAACCCTCCAAATAATGGGTTATTTTAATTATCATTGAATTATAGAAAACAAAATTGTTGAATTAACATAGTTAAAAAATGAGTTTGAGATAAAAAATTAGTAACTAACGTAACTAAGAGTTAAAGGTATAGGAATTCTAATTTATTGATTTTTGTATTTGGGATTTAGCTCAATAGAAAAAGGATCTAAGAGTTAATGTATTTGGAATTTTTAATGAGTACCTAAAACCCATAATATTTCATTACTATCCAATGTGGGGGGTGAGAAGTGGAATATGGGTCTTTCCACTAGAATTTCCCCACTATTAGATATTCTGAATTTATTGGTGAGGGATATCGGGTTTCGATAAAACTCTGGTAGATTAATAAATATACTATTTTTTTTATAAATTTTATGAAATTAATTATTAAACCATTCTAATCTTATATATATAAACAACAATAAAAAATGAATTCAATGGTATTTTAATGATTCATACTTGATAATAATAACCTTACCAAAGGAATAAATTTACATTAGTGTAAAACGTGATTACGTGTAATCTTACACCATGAAAATAAAGTGTATGTTCTAGAATAAGATTTTCATAATATGCCTAGTAATTAGACTAGTGGTTAAGAGTTGACTCTATAAGAGAATCAAATGAATAATGCTACAGATGATCAGTGTTTCAATATATCATCCTTGACCAATAATCTTTTGAAGAACATGAGCACATGGATACATATAACATGATGTATCACTGTTGGTATATCTATTAGGAGAAAGTGTGACAAGAGATATATGATATATCTAATGCCTTGTTTACAGCTAATTGTAGAGAGTTTTAACCAAATATGCATCATGTAGTCATGATTATTGGATACATTGAACAGTTAAATATCTTTTTGGATAAAATAATAAGATAACTTTCATAGAGATCTCATATATTTCTCACTACCCAAGGCCTTATCTAGTTTTATTGTTAATTATCACATGATAAATAATGAGAATAATCTTTTGGAATATCATACTCTGATTTGAAAATTGGCTAAGGACTTGGGGTGTGATAAACCCGTAGTTCCTGTGGTAATTAAAAAAAGGAATTAAATTTTTAAAGGGCCGCTGACTTATAACTAGTATAAATATCGTGATCACTATCCATCCAAAAATAGGATGATCTATTGTTAAGGAAATGAAAAGGTGGAAGTATATTTTTCTTATTCAAATATAAGATTGTGGAAGAAAACCCACCACCCTTGATAAGTGGGAAAATAAAATTCTGTCCATTAGCATGTGTAATCTTTTAATATCAATACATTGGGTATTAGATAAAGTTTTTAGTGATCACATATATATCTAAATGTATAAACCATATAGATTACATAGGATTGATAGTGGAGACATATACTTTTAAGATAACAATGGTGTGAGGTTCGATGCTCTATCAATTTTAGACTACCACCTATCAATACCAACATGAATGATTTTGTTTTTAAGATATTGTTCTTATATACCATCTCTTACCAATAACATTACTTATGTATTAAGCTATGATTTAGAAGGTTTTGGTTTATCTTTTTGGATTAAATATTGTTTCTTTCAAAAATAAAATATATTTTATGGTTTGGTTTGTTTATATAACATTATTTATATATTAAATTATGAAAAAAATGTATTGTAAATAGATAAAGTATCATTTTAACACACCTCATATAACACCCAGCTATGGAATCATCATTTTAGTCATGTAAATGATAAGAATTTTAAAAATATTTATCACTATTCTTCTTTATAATATTATGATCCAAAAACACTTTTAATATTCAATAATAGTTTACAATGAAAAACAAAAAAAACCAGCATTCGATGGATAGGGTGAAATGGTCACAAATCTTCTAGGATTGGTACACACAGATGTGTGTGTCCTATTTCGTGTAGATAATGGAGGTGGATATAGTATTAATTTAAATATCCTTACTGATGACATGATTTAGTATTTCTATGCCTACTTAATGAGTTTTGAGTTTTATTCCTTTGATAAATTCAATGAATTCAAGAATAAACCCTAAAAACAACACATAAATAATATAAAGAATATATGATTGTATCAATGTGGTTATTATCTTATAAAATAATTTTTTGACTTCCTATGAGTGTATAGAATTCAATATTAACTCACCCACCTTATAAACCAACATTGAATGGTGTTATTAATATGAATAAAAAAATACCTTATTAGATATGGTAAGGTTGACAATGATTCAGGTATATCTTGTATTGTACTTTTGGGGATATGGATTGAAAATTAGGGAATATAAATTAAACCAAGTATGAACTATAGTGGAAAATTTAATTATATTTATGTTAATTATTATACAGAAATATTTTTTATATTCACAAGTATGGGGTCATGAGGGATTTTTAAGGCCTTTAAAGTTGTGAAACTAGCACCATGTGGCACAAAGTGTATCTTAGAGCCAACTGATGACAAACACCTCAATACAACATACACATGTCCACAGTTATTAAAGAGATAAAATTTAATAAAAATGATTTTGTGCCTCATTTAATTGAAATTTGGTGTGTCACAAACTCTATTGAATACAATTTTATTTTCGTTAGAATTATAGGTTACTACCTTAACTCAATTATTTATTTTATAAGGTTGAAGGAAATGTTGGGATGATATATTAAAAAATGTGTGATCTATAAATCCTAGTAATGGAATTAAAAAAAGTAATGAAACATAATATGAGAGTCAAGATGCATAAAATGATACCATAAATAGAACTATCATAAGGATGGAAACCTAGAAGAATGAAATAAAATCCCATGATAACATTTACATGAAATATGTGTCAAAGATATAAGACATGATGTTACAAAAAAAATACCAAGGTTACAATCAATTCCATCATCATAAAGTGTAAAAAGTACCTTTGTGGATTTTGTTCCCTTGCCATTCCAACAAACACATTATAAAAATTACAATGTTAGATTAGATTTACTCCCAAATAACTAACATAACATCCCATTATATTTAAATTGTCACCAAATTCAATGGTGTGATATATATTACCAAGTTCACCTATAAAATTACATAATGTGATTAGGCTAAGTATTTGTTCACTATGTGTGGTATGTCATGAGATGAAAACATTTAAAATTCTTTATAGTTATATGAAATTCCATTATCATTTTTTAAATAGTTAAAATAATAAATATTCATTTCACATGATAACATGAAATGATACACAAATAATACGAATGATCAAATCTGTGAGAAGGAAATATGTTTTGTAATTAGAATTCAAGGAATAGTTGAAGGCTAAATATTATGGATTTAGAAGATATAAAGGAATTAAACCATTTTGAACATCCATAATATAAAAAAAATTAAAATGTTCTTGAACATAAATTTCTAATATATAAAATTTGTGGTATGGATTTATGAGAAGAATAAATAAAAACAAACGACTTGGGTGATTCTTTATAATATAAGGATATTTTTATGGAAGAAAAGAGCCTGTTTTTTTACATCAAATAGGGATTGAGGAAAGTGGGTTATATATATGATAATTATGTTTTTTTGGATCAATTTTCGGTTCTTAAAAATTTAAATGGGGTGATTATTTATATGAGATAATAAATAAGAGAGTTCACTTGAATTGGGTTTATATAAAAGATGGAATTTTTATTGTTGCTAAAAACTTGTATAACCACACTACTGATAATTAAATTTAACTAGTTATATTTTTATGTAACAAATATAATATTTTCATGAGAAGGGTAATTCATTAAAAGGTAGAAAATAAAGAGAATATATCACTCCAAGTCAATGAGGGTAGTATGAAATTTCCCTTTCAACATAAGAAATATTCTAATAATAACTACTTCAATGAAAGTGATTTTTATGTTTTAGTAAAAATCCCAAGAGTATATATAATACAAGATATTTTATACTTAATTGTTTGTATAAAAACTATTTGAATTAAATTAGGTGCACAAAATAACATTTTTCTCAAATAAGAAACTTTTTGTTATGAAACTCTTAACTCATTTATAAATGTCAACTACACATGGAATTCACATATAAAATAATTAGGGTAATTATATTAGATATATACCTAATAAAATTATTCAACTATAATAATTTTTTTAATTCTCAACAATAATCTTTTGATACTAATTTTTAGTATCTTTTTAATTACATTGGTTACTCGGGGTTCTTTGAGTAATTTCTTCATAACACTTTAATTTTTTTAACATGATCAAAGGTGTTGTAAAATAACCTAATGTTATAAATAATTTTTTAGTTTTATTTACCTTGTTATTCCATTATAAAAATAATTATTCTATTTCTAAAGTTACTGAAAAATATATCCAAATTAAAAAAGTTAACTAGATTAGTCGAGGTAAAGAGATTAAATTTACTATTGAAATTCATTATTTTTATTTAATTATATATTGAAATATATTTGAATTATATAATATTAATATATACAAAATATAATTTTTTACATACAAAATATATTTTTAAATCTATCTTTATTTGGTGGATATGGAAATTATAACATGTTTTTCGTGGGGGTGATAGTCTTCACACACACATGACAACATTTTCATTTTTCAAAATGATCTTAAAGAAAAGTAGAAAATGATACTTTATTAGTATAATAACATAAAAAGATCTTAAAAATAATTTTTCCTAACTTAATGGATAGATTTTATCTTAGGGGTGTATAATAAGAAAATATCTTGAGAAGTTTGGTTGAGAGTATTACCTGCCCCCTTAGATGTTTTCCTTTGGGTAACTCAATAAAGATATATAGATTGGTAATTTACCATGAACCAGAAATAAGAGGAATGTGTAACGTGTTTATTATAGTAGAGGGTATAGTTTTAGATAATACTAATATCTTAAATTGTGGGATAAATGGGGAGGTGTTCGTCTTCTTTGATAAGTGATGAATAGTGATTTTTTTGTAAAAAGTCTTTATTTATCAATATTATCACTCCATTACAAGAGGGAAAAAGGATAAAAAATGACCCCAAATGGGGCAAGGTTACTTATAAGATCTATATTTTATATACTATCTAATTACACACATTTTATCAACATGTTTTAACCATATCCCTTTTTTTAAACTACGTTTACACTATTTTACCCGTAATACTGTAAATCCACTATCACCCCTAATAAATAATTTTAATTTCCAAAATTAAAATTGAAACTATTTAAAAATTTAAAAATTATGAATTCAAATATTTATTTCATTTTATGAGATATCTTTTTCTAGAGTTAAATAAATTAATTTTTGGTTTCAGTGCAAATATCACATAAAACCCATTTCCGAGAAAAAGTTCATTCAGAGCATAAAACATTATTGTGGCATAATATTACCATTGAATTTTTTTCAAGACATATATTTTATTATTATAAAAATAAATAATTTGGTTTTATAGTCAATAAAAACCAAAAATTACCAAATTAGCATTTAACTAAATGAAATACCAAAAATAACTTTTTAAAGCAATTAAAATAAGAAAATTATTTTTTATGTTTAATAAAAGGTTTTATAAATTTAAAAAAAATATTAAGCATGTATAAAATTATTCACTTGATACATATTTTAAAAAATTAAATTTTTTTATAAAATTATAAGTCTATCTTGGATTCAAATAAACTAAAATTATTAATCATTTTAGATAAAATAATTCTTTTTATATATTAATCTAAAGCAACTGTTTATAAAATTCTCAAAAATTAATTCTAATATCATTTTCACATGATTAATAAAAAACCTAATTCATTTTATTATGTTTATCTTGTAAAAGTTATAAAAACAGTTTAGCTATAAGTGATAAAAATAATATAAAACCAATTTTCTAGAAAATATAAATTATGTTCTAAAATATCAAAAAAGTTTTTGGAAATTAAAACAAACAACATTAAGTTATAAATTTGCTTATAAAATACATATTTATCCTTATAATAAGTTTTCATGAATTAGTTATTTGTACTTATAATCTAATAGTGTCCAAAATTTTGCACTGTTATTAAAAAAGGCATTTCATTATTCTCTTAAAAATCAATATTTTTAGTGAAAAATAAAAAAAAACATCTTAAAATAATATTCACATTATAAATCAAAAAATATAGTTTATTTTTTATTTTAAATTTCAAGAATTTTTTATTTTAAATTTTAATTAAAATAAAAATATATAATGAGAAATATATTTAATATAGAATTAATATTTTAATTAAATATTTCTCTTATTTTAAATTTTTACAAAATAAAAATAAATGTCTATAGAATCAATAGATATAATATTTTATAAAAATAATAATTTAACTATAATAAACATTTTTTTATTTAATAAAAACTATTAGAAATAAAATTGTAGATTCTTAAACACCATAATGAATGAAATAATTTTTTATAAAATTACCTCTCTCTATATATATATTATTTTATTTATTAATTCAGTTTCTCTTATTCATTACTACTAACTTCAAGGTTAAGTTTTAATGTTGTAAACATATCCCTTTTTAATTTTAGTTCATTGTTTCTTATAAAGAAAGTTATCAAACATGTTTGACTTAATTAAAGGAAATAATATATTTAAATAAAGTGTTGTAACATTTATACTGAATTCGAACAACAGATTCTAAATTATCACAAGCCCATGTGACTCTAAAGTCCAAATTATATAGCCTTAATGATTTGAACAAATGAAATGACATAAACAATGATACTTTATAACTCACTATATCAATGGTATAGAAAAATATTGAATTACAAATTCTATACATTGTTAAGGATATCGTGCAAGGTATAAACAATATGTGAACATTTCCACTCTATAATAATGTTTCAATGAAATAAAATTGAAAAAATATATTTTTAATTACTAAGGATGGTGTATCATAAACACAAACTATATTATTATTAACACAAAATTGTTTTTTAATATAACATTGCAAACCAGATAAAAAAAATCCAACCTACAATCATTCAATCGACTAATGTGAATACTTATACAACCACTATTTATGAATTTAGTGAAATATAAAGTATGATAAAATTATTTGAATATCTCAAATTTAAAATTCATATCCCACAATACTCTTATAACAATTCATTATGAAACAACTACTCAATAATTTACTAAAATACCATTAATTTCCATCCATTATAACTCCAATCTCATTCCTTGTCATCATTATCATGGTCCCATCCCACTTATCTCCATCTTTCCCTACTCAAAAGTTACTTGGTGTCAAAGACTTTTGTGTTCTATTAATCCTTTAATCAATTAAAAAACTGAAATTGTTGGCACACTAAAAAATCACATGGTAAAATATAATTTTCCACTATAAATTTATTTTAGTAAAGTCAAATTAAAATATCTAAATTAATTACATATATCACATTAGTAACAACATCCATATAAATCACATGTTGACCAATTAATACCTCAAAATGAAATAAAAATATCCTCTATTATCACTCATATCCAAATGAATATTCTTCTATAAACTCTAAAATATTAAATATTTTATAATTGAATAATCAAATAATTATAATAATAATATTATTTATTGTGGAAATAACTTTAAATAATGGAAAAATATTGTATCCACGTTAATTAATTTAATTCCAAAATTATCATTTGTTATATACATATTTATTGATAATTTATAATACTCAATTTATAATATGAACTATGATTCCATCTATAACTACCATTTTTATAATTATGTATGATTTTACAAGGGACACTAATTTTTATATTTCAATTAATCATTAACATAGAGATATGTCATTTCTTCATTATAATACTCAAAACGGGGGAGCTGAATGAGATCCTTGTAAATGTTTTGTATTTTTAATTACCTATATACCATTTTCTATTTTAGTAACCCATTTTTGCATTCCCCTTAATTGTATATTCCTATATATTACCTATAATTTCTTAGTATGACCTTATTTTAACTTTTAGATTAGATCCACTATGTGGATCCACTGATTAAAATCTTTGTTACATATATTGCTGTTTTTATAATGTAATTGTTATAATTAATATCAATAAGATAAACTAATCCTCCATAAAACATAGTATTTATAGAGGCATAATTTATATTAACTCTGTATACATTATTCTTTACTATATATAAAAACTACCTTTTATCAAAAGATATTTTCTCACTTTATTTCAGTCGAAAAAATATTTTTTTCCCTTTATCATCAAATATATGATTGCATGTTTTTTATTGTGTTCTTTCCTTTCTTTTAATATATATTTTCAATATTTTTATAATCCTTATTTGTGTACATTAATTATATATATTTTTCAGTGTTATGTATAGAGGTATTATTCATATTTACTTATGATTAACATACTTCTAAAAAAATAAGAGAATAAATTTCATTAAAAAAATACATTCTCTTTCTATATATGTTGATTTAAAAAAAAAATAAATGTGGAATTTTTCTTATAATTATATGCTTATTTTTCTAAGCATATTGTAATGGATAATAATAAATATATTATTAGTATAAACATTTTACCTCTTTGTAATAATCTGTAATGAGAAGGTTTATAAATAATAATACAAAATATTATCTTCATATAAACTCTATAAATTATATTAAAAATAACTTCTATACATTTATTAAAATGATTAAAAAAATATTTACCTATATTCGAATTTGATTACATTTATATGAATTAATATTAAAATTTTTTATTTAATTTTTAATCTAATGTTAAATCCTTTAATTTTTTTATTTCACACCTGAGATCCCATTATACTAAACTAGTAATGTACGTTTGAATTCAATAGTAATATTCTTATCTAACCATGGTGTAGCAAAAATATAACTAATATCAACCCTTTTAATGTGTTGAGGTCATTGTATCTTAAGTAACTCATTATAAAAATTTAAAGAATTGATATATTATTTTATTATCTCATTAAAAAAATCTACTAACTAACACTACCCAGTGTTTTTTACAAATACTACTAAAATATATTCACCATATTATTAATTTTATCCCCTATATAGTGAGTCATGAACTTATTGATTTTCCCAAAAAAATTATTTCGTAACTTCATATTAAATAGTTATATTTTCATCCAAGTTTTTCATTTCACTTTTATATTAATTAAAATAACAAATATAATCTATAATATTATTTTCCAATTTAATTTGGTTTTACAATTATTTTATAATTTTACTCGTCAATTTAATTTGATCCATTATCATTGATCACATCTTATTACTTACATCCAGTACAACCTTTAGCATATTCATATGATTTTCTTACTCATCCACGAATTCCATATTTCCTAATATAATTTAAATTAATTATTTATTCACTAAATTTAATTTATATGTTAAAATATTGAATTTATTAGTACATGTACCATGTAAATAATTCCACATCATTTTTTAAACATTCTCTTTAAAATATATAAAATTTATCATCAACTCAAGAGTGAAATTGTGGTTTTGATCACACATATCATTTTCAGGATTGTTGTATTAAGGTTTTTAATTGAGAATACATTCATTCTTATCATATAAACTCATAATATTGTCATATTATCTGAAACAATATGTTATTATATATTTTTAATGATTTTAAATATGGTTTTTATTTCCACATTATGCTTATATGGATCTGTTCTCAAAATATATATATCACTATATACTTTTATATGATAGAAAATATTCATAGAATCCTTTTCCCTCTACAATGTGTTCTCATGATCCGTTTAATTTGGGAATTTATAAATATATATATTACATACTAAAATATATATTATGTTATGTAATAATTAATCAATGTAGACACACTTCTTTTAAAAAATAGAACGTGATAGACTGATAAATAAAATCGCAGAATTAAATTGATAAAATTATAAACATAGTTATGTTTTAAACAATATTTCAAACTCATGCACAGATACAAAATTTTTAGAACATTGGATACTGTGAGGAATTCTAATTTTTGGTTAATAATAGTGAAAAAAAATTATATTAAATTTAAATTATAATTTATTAAAAAACCATTTTGATGAAAAATATTTAAACCCTATTATTATTGGTATCTTTATTAATTTTATTTTTTTAACAAATAACCATCCATTCACATATCATATCTACCACAAATGTTGACAAGTAAAAAGCCAACAATCAATTTTACCTAATTTTGCAAGAAATGTGGATAATACAAGAGGTTTAATAAGATCAATACGACTCTATGATGGTAATAGTTGATCTATATAATTCAATATAGATGAAGTATGGAAATTTTATATGATTGCATGATTTTTTAGTATAATTATGTATATTTTCTTAATTTTTTTAGTGAATTAATACCAAAATACACTCTAGCTTTATTATGTTATTTAGGTGTAAATAGTTAAAGTAAAATTGTTATATTAATTTTAATAATGGTTCTATACAATTTTTGGGTGCCTATACTAATTATCTAAATGTTTTAATAATAAATAAGATGATTTCATATAATTTTGGTATGAGTAAATCCCATTCATGTTAAAATGATAACTACTTGATGTAAAAAATGAATATTAATTCAAGTGATATGAAGGATAAAAATTATAAATATCATGGTCAATAATATAGAAGATACTAATAGAATATAAATATATTGAATCATTCCTTTATAAAATTCTGATGTAATCATGATCATCACTTGATTAGCTATTCTGAAATAATCTATATTAGTTTCTTTCTATTACAATTAACCACCACTAGTGATTGAGAGAATCCCCTTAAGAATTTATAGAATACTAAAAGAGAAATAATTTTTTTTAAAGGAAAATGAAATATCTTAATTCATATGGTAAAAAATATACTTCTCTATGAATACGGTTTAATTAGATTATAATTAGAGACAATGAATTTTATAGCTCATGATACCATTAAAATCTATATCGGTTATATATCATAAAGATATATATAAAATTATCACTGCCAAAGGATTTATTACAAAGGTATAATCAAAATTTAGTAAATAATATGTATTTTATGGTAATGGATACTCAAACATAGTAGACGATGATAAGGAATATCATAATGCACTATTGTGTCAATATAGAAATTAAAATCTCTAAATAAAGAAAAGAATTATATTGATAAAAATTCAATCATTATTTATGATATATAGATTTCATAAAATGATACAAACCCCATTATCACATGATCAATTATATTAAGTGAGTCACTAATTACAATAGGTAGATTCACTTGTTGATATTATTTATAATGAATTATTAATTTCTCATTAATTATTATTTTTTATATTGAAAACTAAATGTAATTCAGTAGTTATGACTCAACATATATTAATTATAGGGATTTATTTTTCTAATTAAAGATAAAATAATCAACTTTTACAACTTAATGACATCACATACTATAAAAAATATTCTCATAACCCTTTAAAAATAATATTTATCTTTGTATAGTCTTCTATATGTGATTTCCGGAGTAGTGTTAGAATTTTATTCCAGAAAATAGTAAAAAAGTAAATATATATAATTATATTTTGAAATTTAATGAGTTGTTAATTCTCTATATGAAATATATATGAAATTTCATTTTTCAATTTCTGACTAAGAAGATTTTATTTCAAAACTGGGAAATGAATATTTAGTTTATATATATTTATTTAAAATAGATTATCCTATCTTATTTTAAAAGAGATATATTTTTAATTACTTTAAAAATATTTAATATAAAATAATTTACTTATATAAACAAATAGGATTTGTAACCCTAAAATAATATATGATGAAGATAGAAATTTATTTCTAGACTAAATAGAAATTCTATGACAAATCCCAATACTGAGGAAAACTATGCAGATTAGAAAAAGATTGATTTTGTGGATTTTTACAAGAATTTCTAAGTCAGTATTTTTCATTGTCAATATAAATTATATCATTTTATAATTATTCATAATCATTATAAATAGTAATATTTGTGATAATGTTTTTAATTGATTGATGTTGGTATTTTCTGGATAAGTTAATATTTCTTAATCTTTTGCATATATAAAATGTTATTTTTTATGAACAAGAAAAAATAAAAAAATGGATAATTGTGAATTAAAAATGATCTATCCCCAAATCAAGAAATTAGATGAATATATTAGTTTTTCAAGCATCTAGTAGATGATTATTTTATATTTGTTTGACAATTGTAGTGGAAATCCAAATTTCTCACTAAATGTGCTATGGAATTATAACTATTTTCATCGATGGAATGAATATGTTTTTGCTTAGTGAATTTACATGATGAGTTAAAATATTAAATCAGTTGACTATATTCTTATTTCCCATACATATATGAATGAAATTAGTTATATATTTAAACACTTATATATTTATTTTTTTATCTTCGATCATGATTTATTTATTTATTTTCACTTATGATATTGTTCACCAATATATCACATCTTTTTTCCCAGATTTTAACAAATTACTTAAATAAAATACATGAAAAATTTCTATTTTAAATATATGAATGCTTTTCCTTGATAAAATGAATATGATCAATATTTGGATTCATTTTCCAGAAAAATTCAGTTGATTTTCCTTTTTTATTTCACTAGGGATAAAAAATATTTAACAATAAAGAAAAATAAAAATAAAAAAGAAAAATCCCAATAGAAATTTCAAAATTTCAATCTAAAATCATTAAATAAGATATAATATCCTCAAATTTTTTCATTATTTAATCAATTAATTTTATTATAAACCTTCTTATAGATGGTTTTGTTTTATCATATCATATTTTTATTTAGTATAATATTACAACTTTAACCACATTATATGTAATTAATTATATGTTTTTAGGAAGTAGAAGTATAATAGGGTTAAGATCAATAAAAAGAAGTTTTATATGGATTTTACAAGGATTTTGAAAATGTTGATTTGAATTTTCTAGGGAAATATTATTTTTTGTGATAGCACACTAACAAGGAGACATGACATGTCATAAAAAAAATGCATAGTATATATACAGATTGTGGGTTCAGATATAATAGTAATCTTATTTAGTAAAAGCGTAAGAGAAAAAACGGGGAACACACTTTGATCATAAACCTCAAATAGAAGAAACACTATTTATATGTTTAATATTGATATCATTGAGGATTATAAAAAGGAATTATATAATAGACCCACACTTTTAAAATGTTTTATAATTATTACATGGAGGATTACAAGGCCATGAACGATTCCATATTGATGGTGTAATGGTAGTAGTTGATTTATGAAAACTCCAAAAAAGCTAGGTGATCCTCCCAACTATGGAAAAAGTCCAACATCGAAACTCACAACATTTCATCTAAGGAAATAATGGTCCAATCAATATGGTCTTCAGTCAAGGGGTGAAATACCATGCCCAACCGCAACTCAATCTCAATGTCCTCCTTCAATCCCTTCCATGACTAATATGTGATGTGAGCATCAAATTAAGAAATTATAATCAACATAACTCTATGGAGTCATATTATCTCTAACACATATAAAATCCCCAATATATTAACTAAAATATCCACTTGAATAGATAAGAAGTGGGAATATATGGTGAATCAGTTAATGATCACCCAAATGTAATTATGTCTTTTATACGTCCATGGTAACCCCCTAAAAAATTACATAGATATCCTTCCACCCATTTACACTTTGTATCCTCAATGGGATGAGATAATACTACTAGAACATGTTTCTCAGAAATCAATAACTAAAAAGTAAGGCCTAAAGTGACAAAATATTAAACTTCATTTTTCAAATGTGGGCACCAAAACTACTATTGAAGGTCCTGGTACATAATCTCCACACATGGATGTACCACTAATATTGAAGTATGAAACTCCTTTAACACCTCCTCTCCTAGAACAACTACTACTATTATCTATCATCTGAAAATAATGGCTTGATCCATACCTTCATAAAATCTATCAGGATCATGTATAATGGATATATGAGTTCACATGGTCTTTTAGTCTGTATATTCAATTTATACCTCCATGAATCACTATAAAATAGATGTGGTAACAAAAAAATGATTGGAGGTAAGCTACTTTATCCTCGTCAACAATTGATAACGGCAAAGAGGATAACTACTCTAACTCCATACATAGAAACAATGATAAATCTCTCTTACTGAGAAAATATTATGCCATAATCCACTACCTAAGAGTATAGAAAATAGTGAATTCATATTATTACTCCATCCATCTGTTATATCCCTTGTTAAGATACTTATATGTTAACATATACTCAAGATTCATGTGGTATGAATATATTATAAACTTCTCACTCATTATGTAGTGTTTCCAAATCATGAGTGTGAAGACTAACAGTGCTATCTCAAGATGATGGGCCGCATAGTTATTTACATGTGGTCCCAACTGACATGAACCATAATTAATAATTCAATGCCTCTGCATAAAAAAAACACATATTATTCCCTTTTTATCATAGAACAAAACATATTCCACAACCCTCTTTGAAAATATCAGGATGGGAACACTCTTCACTCCCTACCTCAACTCCAGGAAATCATTTGGGAACCTCTCTTTTTAAGAAAAAAGCTTCACCTTTCTAGTCAAAAATATCAAGGGAGATGACATTCAAATGAAATCATGTAAAAATATCTTTTTTTATCCTTCAAAATAGGGTAATATACGCACTTCCATAATTCTCTTGGGTTTTTACCAATCTAACACTATATCAACCAATATCACGTCTACTATTACACTGTTTACTAAGAAAACAATCCCTAGAAACATGACCCCCTATATCCAAAAGTGGTAGTTCAATAGCTTCCCAAAAATATGTTGATATTGGACTATGTCTAGGAATATCTTCAAGTGTATTTTGTTCTCCTCCTCAGATTTTGAGTAAACTTGGATATCATTTATGGGGACTACGGAAAATTATTTTAAGAAAGTATAAAACATATAGTTCATAAGACCCATGAACACTATTGGGGAGTTCATCACACTAAATGGAATAAAACAATACACATAGTGATTATAATTATGTCTAAATGTTGCCTTAAAAATATCATTTTTGTATACTCACAACTAGTGATAGCCTCATATGAGGTCAACATGCCCCTCTAAACTGGTCAAAGAGGTCATTGCTCCTTGGAACTGGACACATTCTCTTCATTGTCTCCTGATTTATGTTCCATTAATCCACACACAACCTAAACTCTCATCTGCTATATTGGTGAACAACACTAGGGTTTCCCAAAGTGAGCATCATTACAAATAATGCACTACCCTCTATTTCATCCAATAACACCCTTAGCTCATGAATCACTATGGGAGTCATGTGTGAGTTATAAAAGATTTTGGGGTTGTATCAAGGTGTAGTTTAATGCGTTAACATATATCTCATAGGGGAGGTAAAATTAGAATGTCCTCGAGAAATATTTCCACTTTATCTTTCGACACTATAGTAAACTATAAGAAAATACCATCCACTACACAAAAATTCATACTAAATAACTCATGAGTAATCAGCTACAAAATCATATACTTTAGATCTTCCTACTCTACCATGGATTCCTTCACAACCACAAATTATACCCATGCACCAACGTTATTGACACAATGCATCATGTACCTAAAATGATCTATCTAGTAATGAAATATTGATAAATAGTCTATTCAAAATAAAACATCATAAGGCCTCATTTCCACTACAAAGAGATCTAAAATGAAATTCTCACTTCAAAGACACATATTGCACCACTGCTGGAAGTGTGTGATTAATTAGAATGCTCTTGTAAGAGTCTCCAAGTGTGTGGGTTGATCCAGCGGCTTAATCAGAATATCTAAGTCTCTAACATAAGTAGTTCAAAGGAAGGATTCTCTCACACTATTATCTATCAATACTACTAAAAATATAGATAAGAAATAGTTCTTACTTTGTATCATACCTAGAGCCTCACGGTTATAGGCATCGACACCTTCAATGTTTTCATAAGCTCAGTAAGCCAAAACAGACCACCTGGAGATGGTGGTGGCAACAAGACAAAATGTCTACTACATTCATCTACTCTACTGGACCCTTTGTCACATCCACCACCATAAATAACTTTATACTCCTACAACATTCCCTTCCTAGGAGGCCCATCCACTATCTCTATATTAGTCTCATTTCAGGTCTGAAAATACAATTCAAGATGTCCCCAACCTTGAAAAGAGTAGTACTACCCCTCTATAGGTTGAATATATTTATCTTGTGAGCCTTAAACCACAAATACCCTATCCTAAGATCACTACATGAAATATATTTCACTTCCATGTCCTTGGGTCTATCCTTAGTTACGTCCCGCTGAAGTCACTACTCTAGTGTTCCCACTATCGGCACCAACTTTCTTCATCTTCTCATCCATTAAACATTAGCTATAAAATAATTA
This sequence comes from Viscum album, assembly GCA_963277665.1. NCBI lineage: Eukaryota > Viridiplantae > Streptophyta > Magnoliopsida > Santalales > Viscaceae > Viscum > Viscum album. Next base: position 1,363,443,201 of record OY728166.1, on the reverse strand, counting down.
TCTATCAATCCATACTGGGTAGGAATTCCTAGACTGCTAGTTCTATCTCAGATGTCATTGTGTACTCCTCACTCGAAAGTCTGCACCCAAAAGAACTAATCCTGCACCATATCTATTGAGTACCAATATATGTTAATGAACCTTGATGAATATGCATCCATATTCATACTTCCCTTCTCATGTAATATAAGATATTGTATCTTAAAAACCCTCAACATACATGGATAAAACTCTTTAATAAAAAAGATCTTAAAAATATGACCATGTAAGAGATGCATCAACGTAGGACTGGGTTACAAATCCCCACTATCATTCTGAAAAGACATGGAGAAGGCTCACTTCCAAGAAAACCATCTATATTTAAGGTTTCCATATATGATATAAAACTTGTGTTGATATCTGAATCCAATCCTCAGCCTCCCTTGGGTGTTTCACTCTCATAAACAAAACTGGTTGTTGATTTGGAAACTCATAAAGAATGCTCAACCTGTGTAACTATTCCAATGGTATTTTCGGTACCATCTATTGCTCAAAAGGTGGTGGTAAGACTTTTATACAACCTACAATTAACGACTCTTGAACAGATCCCTGTATCGAATCCTCATCACAAAGGGCAGGATCATGGTGATCTAGCTATAGATTCATATATAGAGAATGTCATGGAGGTATCCTGAAATAGACATGATATACCATAGTCAATGAGTATATCTAGATACTAGACTCAAAAAGGACATGGAGACATCTACCCATTTCTATATGGCACGTGTGCCAATTTTTTCTATGTATCCATTATCTATATGTACTGAGTTAATGAAAAGGTTATCAGATTCTTGGTTTAGAGATACGTTAGTCGCTGCACCAACATTTGTGTCTATGTCCTCAGAGATGAACTCAAAACACTTAACTCTTTTCGTATAAAACTTAAACCAATCTCACTAACAGTAGTCCTAAGGTAGAACCAACAACTCTGATACTACTATTTCATTACCTATCCCAATGGAGCACAAACCACGAGTACCCTAGGTATGCCTATAATAGTTAGGGGCTACTGACCTATGATGAGTAGGCATATCACACACATGGGGAGATTTATTCTAACATACTTTTACAAAGACAAAAAAACTCCAACCCCATAAAATATTAATATTAAAAATAGTCAATAACCATGGATGATACATCTAAACTCACACCATCAAATTATGACAGTAAGGAATTGGAAAAAATTGAAAATTACAATCCTGCAAAAAGAAACTAAGAACAGGCACAACAAATAATGTTGGCAAGGATAGATGTAAATAAAACCACCATAACATACCTCAGTCTGTATGGCTCAAATATACCATTCCCAATAGTGTTCCCTATTGGAATCTGTCAAAAGGAAAATCATCTAAATAAGACATGACACATGTAGGAAAATCCCATATAAGGATGATTATAAAAACACCCAGTTGGAGACCATGAAATCACTACGAATATAGAATCATGAGTATTATTCATCTCATAAAATGGATATGTCCATAGTATAAAAAATGGATTTTTATATATAGTCATAGTAGACATAGATTTTCATGTTAAGATTGAAACCATAAAATATATCATAGGATTACTAATTAGATGTTCCATAAAACACTCATCCAAGAGAAAAATCACTATGAGTCACAAAAAATTGATGGGATCCATCAGATATTTTGTCATCATTGGGTATCACCATATTAAGTACACACTGTAAGTCTAAAGAGATCCATACAAAAATGGGGATCAAACCCAATTCCATGGTGTAGACCTAAAAACCAATAAGTTAACCCTATAAATGGGGTGTTTATGCCTATATAATATTTTTCAAAAAAATCCAACGACCCTACCTAGGTCACTAATTATGATATAGAAACCCATTAAGGGAATTGATTAAGGGAATGTACCCTAATGAAACTACACAACACAGATGAGGATAAGGGGTCCAATCCTTCTATGAACAAGTACATGACTTGTACTAGAAGTACACAATGTCTCTCTTTGACACTATGCTATACGAGTGTATCAATTCCAATTAGCGTGTCTATTTCTTTGAACACGGTGTTTCTATGCATGTATACTCTTGGATATGTCTATGTCCAGATGGCCATGTTTGAATCTAAAAGGTTGTTTTTCTTTCTAATTATCCATGTATGTGTCCATGAACCTCCCCAGGTGCATGTCAAGCTTATAGGTATGGTTCACACCCTGGGTGAGTGGGATTACAAATTGTGTGATGATTTACTTCATGAAGAACCACATAACCATAGCCAAGGTCTGATACATGGTGGGTCTTCATTCATTTCATGTTATATAGTGTGGAAATTTACAGAACCATCTGATCGGTTTCAAATGTAACCCCCCACTCCTCTAAACCCCAATATTGCTGAAAATCCAATCAAATAATATTCTTATTTTTTAGATGATCCTAGTTGGGGTTTCTCATCAGATTCTAGCCATCCAATTCACATGGAAAATTTTCTTCCTTGGTCCATGTTGTCATCACAATCCTTATTGGGAAGAACAAAGATCACCGGTCTAATCTCAAACCCATATCATTACAAAGATCCATAATCACAAGTCGATCATGATCCGTAAACCATGGAATCAGTCTATTACACAATATAATAGTTTCATAATGGTTGATTTATAGGTAAAATTTGAATCATCAGTCAACAGAAACACTGGATATGATTACATGATTATTGGGGGAAGAAATGAATAAAACACATCCATTTGTAATGAAGCTCATATGATATTCATATGGGAAAATAATATTTTATTTTATAATGTGGATTAATAGATATAAAATACTTAACAAAAAAATCAGTAATCCTAGATAATATTTTTCCCATACTCACAATACACATGATACAAAAATCAATTCATTAGTTGATTGATCTACATTCTTCATTGGAATTAACAAATGATGATAAATAAAAATGAAAAAAAGAACTACCTCAAGGTGGATCAATAATTGATGAAGAAAAAATATATTGTTGAGTCAATAATGTTTCCTTATGACTTTTACATTCCTTTATGCTTTGAAATTCACAAACACTCTATCTTAAGTAAAATTTCATTTTCCCAAAGATTTTTCTTAATAAAGAAAATTTTCCTTTCCATGGAAAATTTATCCTTACCTATTTTTAATTGTTCATATTTTAGTCTAACTCCTTTAATTCATAAGTAAAAAATCAGTGTCACATATAAAACCTTCAAATTATATAGATACAAAGATATAGAGTACTCTGTTTTCAGGATCTGAATTCAGGTTCCGAATTCTCTGAAATTCAGAATCCGAATTCTCTGAAATTCAGAATCTGAATTCTATGAAATTCAGAATTTGAATTCCTTGAATTTTGGAATCCAAATTCTGTGAAATTCAGAATCCGAATTCTATGAAATTAATATTTTTAATTGTCTAAAATTCAGACTCCGAATTCTATGAAATTTAGAATCTGAATTCCTCATAATTCAGACTCTGAATTCGTCAGAATTCGGACTCTGAATTCGTCAGAATTAGGACTATGAATTCCTCAGAATTAGGACTCTGAATTCCTTAGAATTCAGGTTCCTAATTAATAATAATTCATGTTATGAATTCTATGAAAATCCGGTTCTGAATTCCTTAGAATTTAGACTCCAAATTCCTCATAATTTAGACTCAAAAGTTTATAGAATTTTGATTCTAAATTCCTTGAAAAATAGAATCTGAATATCCTTATAACATAGAATTTGAATATTTTTCTTTATACTCTGATTATTATTTTTTTGTTGACTCTGGAAAATAAATTTAGTGGAGAAACCATATTTTACTTACTCATGTTTGAGTTATAAAATAGTGTCGTTCATTATGTTACTAACTAACTGTTGTTTGAGTGACACAAGTACAGGTCCCTCTGAGATTCAAAGAAAATTATGACCACTGGAGGGCTGAGACGATCATTGGAAATGTGCCAATAAATATGAGCTCATTTGAATGAACATAGAACGGACTTTGAACATATTGATCAATATAGAGATCACATGCTACTAAAGTGATTTCTAAAGAGAGATACATTAATGCTTTTTGCGTACTGAACATCTTGTTCAGAATTGCTTCATATGACTCTGAATTTTACTCAGAACATTTGAGGGCTTCCAGGGATAGGAAGACAAAGGTTCTGACTACCTTGATCTTCGAGAGCTTGCAGGGATAGAAAGACATACTCCAATATTCGTATCTAGGGCTTACCCTGGTGTGGGTAAGACATAATTTCATGAAATTATAAATCAAGAAACATTTATACAAGGTTGTTGGATACCCTACTCTTTGGGTTAAAAGATATCATACTTGTTAATTGTATTTTTTCCAGTTTTTTTCTGCTGCATTTTGATCATAAATGAAAGTAGATTTATCTTATACTTTCTTATACTTTTATACTCTAATTTTTAAGATTTTATATGCTTTAATGTAGAATATTTGTCCTTGTAAAAATTTCTTAAGTTTCATTTATGGAACCATATTTCTAGAATCAAGCATGTTTGTATAACTAAGAGGTCTTGTGAATTTACCTTGTTTAATTTTATTAAACATTACCATCTTTACAAGTTCCAAAGGAATATTTTTAAAGTATAAAATTCACACCCCCCCCGCCTCTTGTATATTGAGAATCTACATCATTATTTCGATACTACATATACTTATTTTGTAGTCATGAAATCCTTGAATTTTGTTGGCATAAATGATCCTCAAACCATTGTCATCATTTTACAAGGCACCCTCTCTCCAATTCTACCTCTCAATTCTCATTATTTTGTAGCTAACCCTGATTCTTGTTCATAATAATGTTTTAATATAAAAATAATTAGGTTACTATGTTACTTATTAAAATAAATATTTTTTTAATTTTTTTTATTTTGTATGCCTATGATGATTTTTAACCAAACATTTGATGCTTAAAAATTCATGTTTCACCTAGGGTATAGCCAATAATCTGAGCTCAATGACGATCACATATTTATGATTTGAGCTTCCATTTAAGAGTTATTCAAATTTTCATGAAAACCACACACACATTATTTTTAGTATAAAAAATAAATTGAAAAGGTAAATTCTGCACTGGACGAACCTTGGAATCTCATGATGTCTCAATGCCTTTCTCAAAAAGTAATCCATAAAATATTCTAAGTAATATATAAATAAAGATGAATTTATAAACATGAATATCCAACAAGATTTTTACCCATGATTCCATAAATAAAATTTGTTTGAATGTGAGGGAAGGAACCCCTCTATGATTGACCACACTATCCACAAACAACTTCTCATTTCTGGCTCCCAATTGAGTATGTAATCCCAAAAAATTTGCTGAGAATATCATTAAACATACCACAATACAACTCTCAATACCACTAGGAACATGTCCAAACCCATATTTGATCAAGAAACATTCACCATGTTTGAAGAATCGAGCTTTTTGAGGATTAATGAACTCATTCCATAGGATAGACCAGAAGGAAAAAATCAAAACTATCATTTGGATGAGATTGTTGATGAATAAAGAGAACCATATTTGGATATAATATGTTATTTTAAGTGTAAAATCAAAGCCTATGATCATATTTAATATACAGTGTTCACTACTATAGAGTGTTTGTGATGATGGTTTATAAACAATGTATGGCATAATTCATCACCCATACATTGTTGGTGTCTCCATAGAAGGACATAATATAGATGTTCAAATAGAATCATTTATAAACTAATAAAATTTAGTTATATCATAAAAAGTACTCAAATGTAATTGTTTTTTAAATATATAAGATTACAACAACTATCCATAGTAGTGAAACAACATTCTCTATCAATGGTAGGTTAACAACATCATTCATCATTTTTACTTAAATTTTCCATATCCAAACAATGAGAAATTAAATTGGTAATAACCACAAGGATTTCGTTCAATATATCATGATCTTAGATGGAATCCCAACTCACCCCACTCTTTCACTACTAGAGGTTGACACAATCCTCAAATCCTTATCTATATCCCCCATATGGCACAAAAAGATACATTAACCCTAAGTAACCTACCCTCTATTTGATTATGTGTCCAAAATACTATTCTTTTATTGGACCCATCATGGAATGAAAACTCAAATTATGAATCTTCCTTTCACTTGACCTTCTCTTCTGACATCATGGAACCACCCAGGTAGACTTTTCTAAGAACCACTCAATAATAGGTTTGTGCGACCAGTCCATTGAATTTGAATAAGAAATACCAAAATTCGACACCAAAACTAACCATGCATATCGAGCTAGGTGATGATTCAAAAGTTGTGTATAATAAAGTTTGAGAGAATATAGTGATTCAATGTCCCAAAAACAATGACCAATAATACTAAATATTTCCACTTAGGCCCAAAATTGGAGACCTATTTGTAGGAACACTTTAAGACCAAATTATAATCCCAAGGCACTCTAACTTTTCAAATAGTATGAATCGTCAGAATGGGAATATGCTGATGCTGATGCGATGTTAGACTATAGTGATGGTGAGGGTTATGGTTTTGATGTGATGTAGTTTTTCATCTGCTTGCCTTTGCCTCTTGTTATGCACCTTTACTTTTAATTAATAAATTTTGGGGATCAGGCGTTCCTGATCCGAACATTCCTGGTATCATCCCAAAGCACAATCATACCTCAGTAGGCCCACACTAGTGGCACATTCATCAACGCATCTTCTCATGGGTGGCTTCGATTAATAGAATGTGACATCCACTATATCATGTCACGATATAGCACTTTCACATCTGATTATTCTAAAATTAATAAAGTGAAAAATTGTGAAGATAATTTATAAAATAAGAATGTTATGATAAGCATGGAGGATATAAAAATTGACGAAATACCATTATGCCTTCAACTCATCTTAGAATGATCGATTCAGACCAAGAACAAAAGATATATCCCATGGAGAAAGGGAGAAAGAGGGTGGATCAAATGGTGGATCTTCTTGGTGAAATGAGGGGGAAATAGAAGTAAAAACCTTATGGTTTTTATTTCAAAATGGGACTTTTTTAGATTTTAATAAGGTGTGTATTTATGTTTCATTTTCAGGAAAAATGTGTGCTAATTGTTTATAAATCGTTTTTTGAATGCATCCACCCTACACGGTTTCAACACATAGTTATGAAAATCTTTCACCATCCTTGAATTTACCTCTGTAATCCTCTACAAAAACACAGGTTCATCAATGGATCTCTCATATAGTTAAGAAAATCATGTTCCTATACAAACTTGACTTCACATCTAGGCTACACAGTTTGTACTAACCATGTTCCAACTATGTGCCAATCGTGCGCCCTATGTTGAATTTTGGAAAACTTCTATATTGAATCCTAAGTATTAGGTATTCTATTGAAAAAATTAAGATATAATAAAATCTCTATTATGTGTATAAAAACATAATTTAGAGGCATTACATATATAGAATTTCAATTATGAATCTCAAATCAGAAATTTGCACATCCAGTTATTAAATAATCAAAATCCTTATAAAAAATTTAAATCTCATAAAACATAGGATCTTAAAACCTATTCACATTAATACTTCTCATACCCAATTAGAATTGGTTGTTATAAAAGTGAAATAATCAATTTCTTCTATATGTGAATTCCCAATAAAATTTCTTTTTTTGGCGTCTGATTTCCAAACATTCTTCCAAGTCACATATTATACATATAAACTTAGCATTCCAAAAAATCATGCCGAAGCTCGTAAATAAAACTAAAATCTCACAATGATGTTTACTCAAGACCATCCAACACAATGCATGATCACATCATTGTATCTTTTATCAAAAAGTCTATTCTTCTCCCCAGTATATATTTTTTCTTTCCAGTGGACATTTCTGAGCCATGATACTCACACCATCTTAATTTTATAAAAAACTAAATCCAACGAATCCTTCTACAGAACCAAAAACATTACACTATTATACACCCAATCAAACATGAGGATACCACTCTTAGTCCCCAATGTGATCTAAAATATCCAATACCCATAAACGCAACATAGCCTAGTCATGCAAAATTTTCAATGAAATTACGCATCCAACAATTAGATCACACATTTGCAATCCTATTGGTGTGCTCGATGAGTTTACACATTGACTGCATATGAATGATCATTGGGAATATTATATTATATATATATATATATCATTAATATTATCCAAAAAATGTGATTTTTTTATTTTGTTGGTATAAAACATTCTTGTGCACATATAAATAGTTTTTACAATAATATTTATTTTATATTAAAATGTTTTTATAATTATTTATAATTTAATTGGAAATAAATTAAATTTATAATATATTTTATTAAGTTATTTAATCCTACCCATAAGGCCTAATTTAGCATCTAGGAGATGATTTCATTTTAAATAATAATTTTAATAGCATATCGTGGTTTGTTTATGATTAGTGTTGTGGGAAACCTAACCTATAAAAGATATTAAATTTAAAAAGATACATATCATTATGTCTTAGGGTGTTAAAAAAAAATTACATAAGGACTATGTTTATGATGATAAATCAAAAAAAGTATAACATTACTTTTATTGATGAAACTATGCTTTTAAATAATTTTATATATTTATAACATTATTGGTATCATGAATATTATTTTTAAAATATTTTCAATGATATTATTGTTGAAGGTGACATTGTTAATATTGGGATTGGTATTGAGATGCCTTCTAATGGGTATAAAAACTCAATTTTAATTCACTGTGTGAAGATTTGTAATTTTTAATTCATTGAACTTGATGGACAAATAAATGAATAGATTGTTATGAAATCTACTAGTGTTTAAAAGGATTAAGATGATTCATAACATATCATGGCTGGTTGGAAATGTCTATAAGCTAATGATGTAGATTTTTTTCCAGAAAAAAATTAGTTATAATATACTGGGAGGTACTAGATGAAGAAATTATATCTCATATTCAATAGTATAACTTTGTTTTTTGAAAGGATTGACATCAGTTTTGTACTAGTATCTTATTTTTTGTTCAAATATTTTATGATGAAATTACTCATTTGTAGGTTCTCTTGATGATTAAAACTTGGGAACATAAATTTTTGAATGAAATATAAATTTACAAATATTATTTTTTATGTGTTCAAATTACATATGTTTTAAAAATTAAATATTTATTAGTTGAGTGTATTTTTATAAACAAAAAACATAACAGGTCAACGTAACTAAAAACATTCAGATTAATTTTTATGGTTCTTTAGTTGAGTAACAACATACATAACTATTTATATGTCTAATTTATCCTTAATAAGTAACATTTATATACATAATAAAATGGTTTACCATTCATATTTTGATATTTTGGAACTCAGTAATGGATCAGATATGTGGAATAATTTAACAATAGAGAGCCAAGAAACTATGAAAATCATGAATATTAAAATAATTTACGAAACAAAGGGATTGAATCATCTAAAACTAGTCGATTCAAATTTCTCTATATTTCATCATTCATCATGTCTTTGTCATTGTCAACATAGATGAAATTTATATCAATTTTATGACTATTTATCAAATTTAAGGAATCATATTACAGAAAAATCATAAAGAATCCCAAATCTACAAAAAAATGAATTATTAATGAAATTGAAAATACCTAAGCATATAAATCTGAATTTAAATCTTAATCTTATTAATATTAGTTTAAAAAAAATTATAAAGTAAAGTAAATTTTAGAAAGTGGAGAAAATATAGCTTTCTCAAAACAAAATTTAATATCTCATAAAAATTTCCTATTTCATAAGTTGATTCTTAGAAATATTCATAGCCCTTGTAATATTATAGAATCTTCACAAGAAAATAATAAATAATGTTAAATATAATTTAAGTTTTCTTATATGATAATAATAGTATTTTAAGATAATCTAGAAAGCATAATAGATGATTTCATAAAATAATAAAAAAGATGATGGGCCAATTCAAAAATAATTTTTTTATATGAAACATATGATGATAATGGAGAAGTAATATTTTTCTCTTTAAGAAATTATTATAATATTCATTTAGAAATTTATAATAACCATACTATATATATATATGTGAAGGGTATGTGTGTTAAATCTATTTATTAAATGAGCTAAAAAAAATCATGGATCTATTATTCAGACTAGTTTCCATGAATACAAATATATGTTGTAGTAGGATTTAGGACCTCAATAAAGATTTCATGAACATGATATATTGTATTTTTATTTTAGATTATGAAATGTTATTTCAATAATACAACATCCACTTATAATTTCTAATGATTTACTAGTCATCAAAAACCTTTTAACGACTCCTATTTCTAGATATTTATAATACTTTTAACCAAATCCTCTAACATCGATGCCTATTTATTCAATCCAATTTAGACCATAAAAACACCAATCCTAAATAAAACAGATTATATTTTTTATCTATCGATAAAATATTTTTTATTAATATTTGTTATGTGTTTTTATTTTAATTCTTCATAATTATTCAATCTAGTGAAATATGATATTCATTTAAATGATATAATACTATAAGTTTGTGTTAGTTAATATAATTGGTTTTTTATACACATATAACTACACTCCTGATGATATCATAATAAGATGGATAGTGTAATTTATTAAAAAAAGTATTATAACATTACACATTTTTTTGAACCAAAATATACTATATTATTGGTTTGATTATTTATATACTATTTTGTTGTCATTTTATCATGATAGAAGATATATTTTTTTATATTTTGTGTTTTTATAAATTTTTTTAATATTGTGTATTTATATATTTTATATTAAATAATATCACATTGGCAGAAAACCCTAAAGATCTAGGGATCGAGGAATGTCAGCGGTAAAATTTTTTTAAGTGAAGAGTAAATAAAAAATTCAATCATTTCAAGGGGATTTAAAAAGAAAAAAGTTAATCACTATCCACATATATGAATTGGATCTGACATTAAATATGATTCAAAGATTAAATTATTAAACGACTATAATATATTTTTATATTTTCTTTGTAATCTTCGGTTTACGCTTATGTGAATAGAATTTCTAAATTATTAAATCTAACATTGGATAATCTTATAATAGGGTTAGTAGTTAGAGTCTGAATTTATTCTTGTATCACTAATTATTGGGAAATATAATTTCATGCCTAGATATTTATATTAATGTAAAAATGTTTTTTGAAGAATAATTTATAATTATATGACATCATAAATATATTATTTCATGGGTAGACTCTAATTTAGTAAAGTTATATTTTTATAGGTAATCTATTTCAAGATTAATATTAAATAAAGATGGAAAAATAAATTAATTGTACATGGTTAGAATGTAAGGAACTTTTCACACATATTTGTGTATCTTATTTTAATGAGAAATATTTTCACATCATAAAAATGTTCAATAATAAAAGTATTTTTTATTGTAATTATGATTGATTTTATTTTGAGTTATTATTATGGGTAACTATAAATATTTCATATGGGCATAGGGACACATATTTTAAAGGATAATGTGGAGAAATAATTGAATTTAATATATTATAATTATTCCATAAATATTTTATATACTAAATAAATACATAGTGGCATGACTGAAACTTATTTTATAAAATATACATATTGAATTCTTATATAAATAAAAGAACAATTTTTTATGCTAATTATATAAATTCTAATAGTGTTATTGTTATTAATTTTTATTACTTTTCATAGTTGAAGAGAAACCAATGGATATGGATAATTCTACTTATGAGTATGAGAAATGTATGGTTCTAAAGAACCTACTAAAGTATATTGTATTTTTTAAAAGACTAATTTTATGTTACATGCACTCAAATTGGAATATCCCTTCTAAAATGATATGAATTATATCACGAAAAAAATAATTGAAATTGATGGAGTGGAATGGGATATTTTATTGGATGCCATAACCCATTATACTAATCTTATTGTGTTTAGTCTATTACATTTTTTTATTCCATTTCATTTATTTTTTGAATAAGGTCATGAACAAAATAATTATTTCAATATGTATGGTTTATTTTTATTTGATGAAATTCAAGAACTCGATATAGCCCCATAATTAGTATATATAAATAATATAACAGGAAATATAGACCTCGTATGTCATAATGATCTAGGTATATTCAAAAGAGGAGACTTGAATTTTATTTAGTACAATAAGGAATGTCAAAATGTTTGAATGGTGGAAATAAGTGAATAATTCAATATAATCGAAGATGATAACGCTTGAAAATAGATTTAATTGTTCTTACATTGGGATATGAATATATTTTTTTAATTATATAACCCCATATTTCTCCAGTATAATTCCTAGTGGTGAATCATTCAATTTTATATAGGGAGTATCTTGTTAAAGATAAACTAGGCCAAGGATTCACCACTAAAACATACTATAATTAAGTATACCCAAAACTATTAATATAATAGGTTATAAGTTATTATATCACAATTCTTGGGTTTGGTATTCTAAATAAAATATTACCTTTAGTTATAAAACAATGATATCATAGGTAGTGACAAAATAATTTTTCTATTGATGACACCAAAAATAATTTTTTCCAATATATTAAATATATAAATCCAAAATCTACATAATTGTTTATATCAAGTAAATTTTAAAAAAATGACTATTATTTTTATATAAATTAATAAATAGGTACATCATAGATTTGAAGTGGTATTTAAGTGATAATTTTCAATGCATGAATGAGAATATATGATTCTAAAACAAGTTAATAAAATCAATTATAATGATATAATTATTAAAAATAGATTATGTAGCCTGATTATAATATATATATATATATATATATATATTCTATGTCATTATAAATATTTAATATAGATAGATGGAATTCTTGAAGGAAAGTAATATCTTAAACGGTATGATTATATGAGAAGAAGTGCAAAAGAAACGGATAGGTTGGTGACATACTCTATGGGAAGTATAATCTAGAGAATCTCCTTAATATTTAAGTAATTGTTTTCTTGAAAAAATAAAATATAATACCTTTTTCATTTATGTATTAAAAAATAAATATATAAATTAATGTTCATTTTTTGGAATTAGAGTCATTTTTAGTACATTTCATATAATGATCTAGTTTCAAATATAGATCTGTTCTATTATTATAAAATTCATTCTATAGACCCAAATTATTTGTAATTTTTTTTAGTATTAATTAATAAAAATACGAAAAACCATTCCACACGTTTATGTGTAAATATTTCCATTTTAAAGATGAATTTAATCACATGAGGTAGAGCCTGTAATTTGATCTAGTACACTTGAACTGTACCGATGATTCATTTTAAAAGATGAATATTCTCATAAATTTAAATCAATATAATCTACATTTTAAAAAACATTCTACATCACCATCATGAAAATTAGTTTCCCAACTAAATTTTTATATATCCTAAATCCTCCATGATATTAAGAACAAAATTGTTGACTAAATTAGATAAAAAAAACTGTTATATACTTTAAAAAAACCATTAATATAATTGAGAAACAAATTTATTGATATAAATTATGGAGATATGTAAAAAATTCATATAAAACTATGATTCAAAATAATGATATTGTTTTAACCTACAACTCATTCAAATACAAAAAAAATGGTAGAAAGAAGAATCATAGAGTAAAAAAGAATATAATTTATTAAAACAAACATATTATTGGATATAAATGTCAAATGGATATCAAATTTTGTGAGTGTATATAAATGTTGATGATTTAAAACATGCTATAATAATTTATTTCATGAAAGGATATCTTGAGTGTCAAATAGGCATTCCCACACAGATAAAACATTTTTTAGAGGGAATGTTCCTCCCCATTAAGATATAATTAAATATCCTTCTCCCTATTGAAAAAACACACACATCATCACTCAAAGAGTATCAGTACTGTTAATAAACTATATTTTTGGGTATAAAAGTACATTATACTATCCTTTTTTACTAGATAAATGTCTCCTACTATAATGTAATCAATATTATTCATTTAGTTTGTTAAATTTTATCCTTTGTGTTTTGATAAATTGTCATTATTTCAGTAAAATATCAAACCTCTTATCATACACTAAAACTCATTCTTTAGTTTTATTCTTCATATATATATGTAATTTAATTTCAATTAGTCATCATCCTCTATTATCCATTTAATTTTATCCCATTCGTGTCTTATTTATTTCCGACATATGTTTTATAGTCTAACACATTTAAATCCTATCATATAACATTCTATTATATACATATATAAAATACAATTACCAAATATAACACTAAATATATTATTAACCCTATCAATGGGTGATTTAACCACTCTATTTTAATGATATTTTATTTAGGGATTTTAATGGATCTGGTATTTTGATGAAGTAATTCAGTGCTTGATTTAACCAAACCATTAGTATTTTTGTGTGTTTAATTTTTTTATGGGGTCAAAAAAATTTAGTGGTATGGTTCGTGAATTTTTTATGAGTGAAAATCATTTTATTTTGATTCTAGTGGGAACTCTATAACTGATTCCTTTGTATATGACACATAGTGCAAAGGCTTGGGGAGAATTCTTCCATATATGTTCCATTAGGCACTTAGTGTAACTATGGAATGTAACGAGTGATAAATGTGTACCCAATGATAAGTGGTCATGTACCTAAGGCCATTTTAGAGGTTTTTTATTTTTTATTTTTATTTTTTATTTAATAATTAATTAATTTAATTTATGAAAGTGTCATGGGGTTTCATTTCGATACAACAGGATAGTTCATACCTTTCGCTTTATCCCTCCTCTTCTTTAGTTATAATACCCTTGATTTATCATCTAAATATAATATTATATTTAATGAAGAATCATCACTTATATGTATTACCTTGCATTCTCATTATTATCTATTTGTTGCTAGTATTTTCATTGTTATAGAGTTTCACCTACAATCCCCAGTGAATTAAATTTTCAAGTGTTTCTCAATTTCATACACTTTTATAGTA
Source organism: Viscum album (assembly GCA_963277665.1). Taxonomy (NCBI): domain Eukaryota; kingdom Viridiplantae; phylum Streptophyta; class Magnoliopsida; order Santalales; family Viscaceae; genus Viscum; species Viscum album. The sequence goes on along the minus strand of OY728166.1, from coordinate 1,363,428,093 downwards.
ATAATGAAATATAACCTCATATTTCATTATGCATTAATATTATGTAGTTGGTTACAAGTTTATTATGTTGATATACACATTTTTTATACACCGTTTGAAAAACAAGAATTGGTAGGGTATCACTAGAGATCCAAACCTAATACATTCATGGAGCTTGAGTAATTATGGAATATCCTTGGGTGGTATAGAGTTTTATAATTAGTATTGGGTGGAGGTTTGAATATTGGGTGTTGTGTTCCTTATTTAGACTAATTACTAAATTTTTTGTTTTATTATTTAGACTTTGGATCGTTTATTATTATCTTCGGTGTCTTTGAGAGTTTTTTGTAAGGGTTCATGTGTCATAAACTGACAGTGCTTGTAGTTATTTAGATATACTGGTTATATGATAATGTGATTTATTTTTTTTGTGAGCCTATGGAAAAATGTAGACCTAGCAATATGAAATAAGTGTGTATTCCCACCGTCATTGGTTGGCAGATTGAAATTTTCTAAAATTATTTTTTTTCATAGTTTATTTTTTATTATGACTCACTATGGGGGATAATACCATAGGGTTATCGTAAAAGAATAATAGGTTCCTTGATGTGGTTTAGAACATTTTTTTTGAATTATACTACATACATTTACTAGAACATGGGGCATGGTTAGGACCATCGTTTCGAAAGATATTTAAAATATTGGTGACTATAATATATTAGGTTTAATTAATATCACTAATTTTAAAAGGATTACATTTTATATGTTAGATATTATGAGATGATTTTAATAACCTATAAATTTTTTAAAAAAAATTAATAATATTTTTGTTAACTTTCTTAACACACAACACCATGTTTTAGGAGAAAACAGTTTATTAATCAAATAGTATTATTTAAAAAGTGAACGTTATAACCTAGACATTAAATTATAATGTATGAATACAAAAAAATATTATTAAATTTAAGAAAAAGTGTTTTAAATAATTAAATTTTCTAATTATGGCATAATAAATATTTAATCACCTTTCAATAAAGTCGTTTTATGTTTCAAAAATATGTTTTCATAAAAAATAGATGTTTTATATTTTCATACAAAAACAATTAAAATTAATTTAAATTTTTTTATAAATAACATTTAATTTAGTGAAAATTAGTTTTCATGTCATTATTTCAATATTATTTTGGGAAAATTTCTTTGTTTTTCTAACAAAATCATTTTTCATCAAATAGTGAAGAATACTGATTTCTTTTGAAATATTCATTTATTTTCATTAAATAAATTAATTTAAAAGAAAAATTATGTTTTTAATTTTATATTAACATAACTCTTCTATAATTTCAAAGAATCTAATTAATTACATAGTACTTCTAATTACACTTTATTGTTTTATAAGTTCATTTAAAGGGTTCAAAAATATATCAAAAATTGTTTTTATGCATGAATGTGTTTTTGTCATAATAAATAAAATTAATTACTATTTATTAATATATTTAATAAATTTTAATGTTTATATATTCATCCATTTATTTTATAATTCATATTATGGTTTTTATAGGGAAATAAATACAATTAAATACATTTTTTTGCTTAAAAATGAATTTTTCTAGAAACGGGGTTTCATTATGTTTTTCATTCCTATGTAAAAATATGTTCATAAACATATAGAAAATAAATATATTGAAATTTATTCAATATTTTTAATCATAATATTTAATATAATTTATTAAGGTAAATATAATTGTTTGTCATAATGAATTGTAAAACATTGAGAATTTATTGTCATAGATAAGGTTATTACATGTTGACTAGGGAATAAGGGAAGGAATACCCCCACAAAACCATATAAACTATATTTTTTTGGAGAAAATTAACCATTTAAATAACTGAAATTCAATTCCATCTCTATTTGGATTAACTTTTACATGAAATTAACCTTATATTGTATAAATATTTTAACAAATTGTGTGTGTGTCCCTCCCATCACTAATATAAAGGTGCATATTATCATCCCTTATTCACAAACTTTTATCCTTGTAGATATAAAAATACCAAATCATAACCATTATTATATTACTTATCATCATCATAGGGATTTTGGTATTCTCTTAAGACCATTATTCCAAATACTCAAGAGTAAGAAAAATCCGGCCACACATATTAGTGGTAGACATTTAAACCAAGACATTTAAAATTTATTTACTCTTCCTCCTTCTAAAAAGTTTTTTATCCATAAAAAATGAAAAAATATCGTAAACAGACATATATTTTTTTATTATTATGTAATAACAATTTCCTACCACTTCTTTATCAAATTAGAGATGCAAGTATCACTCATGGGTGCATGTCGACTACTCTATCCACATAGTGATATGATTTTTTTTCCAAGACCATAGTTTATGGAATATTATTATTATGAATTTAAAGTATTTATATGAAATTTGGGATATAATAGTAATTATATAGTTTTGAAATATTATTTTCATTTCTTTCATTACATCCATTGAAAAGTGAAAACATTACTCGTGTGTACGTGTGGATTCTTGTCTCTAAAAAATAATGTAATCCATTTTTCATCATTTTTTAAATAAATGGTTATAAAATTTTATATAATAATTAAATATTTTTGTTATTATCTGATTAAAATTATTTAGATTATGAAACTGTCATCAATGTGTTGTTACTTTTATTTATGAACCGAAATATACATGGGAAAAGAATCATCTAACACCCAAAATAAAAACATTAATGAACAATTGTTAATAAATAGGTGGTGAAATTTTATAATTTCATCCTACATGATATTATATGATGAACTATTTTTTTGGTACTAAATTTTAACAAAAATAAAATTTATTATACAATATGCTGTAGAGATTTTTAATCATGTCGGGAATAAAGTAAGAGTTCTTCAAATCAATTTAGTTTCATTGAGGCTTTCTTTATGTCATTCTATTATTTATGTTCATGAACTTTGAATAAAGAAAATTTTGCAATATTTAAAATTAATATTATTTTATCCAAGGTTATTTTATATTAATTGTTTTAATGTGGTAAGGGTTTACCATCAAAAATTATTTTTCTTCACCTAAGTTATATTATACACCTATCAACATTTATTATGTGTATCTATTACACCTTTGATATTATTTATTGAATATCCTTATTTTTATGTTGTAAAAATTATACTTTTATGTTATTTCATTTAGGGTAATTCATTAAAAAAGTTCTCAAACATTAATGGATTTATGTTACAATCCCACTTTCCCTGCACTTGTTTATGGTTAAATTAATTATGATGAGATTATATAATCTATCCCAAAAAAATCCCATTTATTTTCTTATATTATTTTTATTTATAGAGATTAATTTTTTTTTGAATTAATTTTCCCATATTTAAATATCCATGAAATTGGAATGATAATTTTTAGAAGATCAACATTATTTATCTCTTTAATCAGGTATCTTTTATTCAAGGTTCATATTTCCTTTAATTTTTTTCAGAACACTTATTAAAATTATACAGTTATTAATTAATGTAATAATAAACATGTTCTACTTTATAAAATGTTTCTTTAAAATAAATATCTTATTTTTTTCAAATGAAGTACTTTTCACTTTTTACCACAAATGTGAAAGGAATCATTATTTTCGTATACAGAGCATGGAAATCTTTTCCTACCACCAGGAATTCTATTAATTTAGAGGACACCATAACATTATTCCATGTTTATTTTCAAAGAAATTTTTTTCATTTATATTTTTTAACTTTTTATACTTTAAATAAGTTGTTTTTGAAATGAAAAATGTATTTCCTTTCAAGAAATGTTCTGGTCATATTTTAAGGTTATTTTCAACTATAACAACATAAATTGATGTTTTATTATTCTTTACTTCGGATATGATCCAATGTTACAATTTTTATTATTTAATTTTATAGATTATGATTATGATGATGAAATATTAATGAAACCATTTTATTTTCAATGAGTTGATTTATGTTGAAATGATGAATATATTCATTATTTTGTGGAACATATATGAATTGATCATGATTATATGATTGGTTAATTTTATATATATCTTATATGCATTGGGTAAATATTAATGTTTTATAAGATTAAATTTTTCACAATAGGTCATACCAATCTCAAATTAGGGTACCGTAGGAGTAAACCAAAGCATATAATAGGGTACACGGGGGTTATACAAAGCACAAAGAAGGTACACAAGTGTTTAGAGAAATCCTAACATGTAAAGATTGTCTTGGTGGGTAGTTTTGACAATACATTTCTATAATTATAATTATTCCACGCATTATACCACTTTCTTATGACATGTTATTATTCCAATTTTATACTCTCATGGTTTATTTTCCTTCATTACTCTATTATTTATATATTATAAAATATCTTGATTTATACCTTCACTCATGATTATGAGATATCATTTATTGGGTATTAATTTCAATTGTTGTGTCCATATTCCCATGCCATTATTCTCAAGTTATGATTATATATGATCATTGATTGATATGTCACTCATTTACCTTTACTAAGGATGTGACCTCACCTATTATTATGTCTAATTTTTACTGTTATATGAATAATGAATTCAAGTATGATATGTCCAAAAATGGTACTAGTTGCGACAAACTAAATAGAAGTTGATGTAGATCTTTTCTTTCCAAGATGTTTTCTATCCCTGTTTTCAAAGCTAATAAACCTTTATGGTTTTGGAATGGAACATAATTATTTTTCATGAAAATTTCACTAGTAATATTTTGTGTTTATATATGTAATGTTTCGGGTTTCTATAATAAAGAGCTGGAGATGGTAAAGGATGTAAATTTTCAATGCCTTTTTATTCATTAGGCTATTTAGTGAGAAATATTTAAAGGTTTCGGATGGTTTTGGGACTTATAATATGATATGAGGACATACCATTGTGATATTAGGATTAAATATATTTTCATACACTAAATATGGGTTAATGTGTGATGTCAGTTGAAATGAAATTGGTTGGATGTCAAATAGAAAATTTGGTATGATAATAGTGGGTATATATTTCCACTTCAACACTGATTGATGCATATAAAGGATTAATCAAGTTTGGTAAAGCATAGTTGTTGCATAATGAGTTGATTTTATTATTTATAATTACTTAACAATTTATACACTCACATATATATATATATATATATTGAAATTATCTTAAGGTATCATTGTGGGGTGAATACTAACTTCATACTCACTCTATGTATGGGTCCTCTATGAAACATGATGACTTAATAGTTCATGATAAATGAAGTGGAAAGGGATCATTGTATGAAACATATTGTCCAACGACGCTAAATATGAATATAAATGATAAACTTGTATTTTGAAGGTGGAATTACTAGTTAATTAGACTAATATGGGTTTATTTTTTTCCTTTTTTTAAGTTTATAAGTCACAATCATATGAGAGATATTATAATTTAATTTTTGAATTACGATAAATTATAGATGTTTTTCTTCTTACCATTTGATATATTTTTTCTTCATGAGTAAGGTGTAATTGATGTTATTGATATTCTATTCTATTTTTGGGTTTATTTAATTACAGAGGGTATAGTCACCCCACTATCTCCCCAAATACACATTCTACTAGTATGAATCAATTAGAATTTATAGAGGAATAACAAATTTCTAGTGGGTCTCTGACTAGAATTTCATTTGGTAGATATTTTTTGGGGATGATACACAATGTTATTTGAGTGGGTTTTTTTATTTAAAGGGATATGATATATAGAGGCCTATAGATGTGTTTGGACTTGAGACAGGTGTTATTCTATTGGTTGGTCCACCACAATTAGGGGTAGATGTCCAAGTTACCAAGGACATTTGCGATTATGGTGTTGGTTTTCAAGAATAAAAATGTATTTTATTTATCTAGATATATATGGTATTTAATGTTATTTATCTATTTTTCCACCCTTTTCCCTATGATGTGAGATATGGGGATCATGGAACATTATAGGCATATAGGATCCATATTATATGTGTGTGAAAACATATGAATTTGATTCTATATGTGGTAATTATTTGGATACTTTATGTGTTAGAAAACTCTTATATGGTATTTCATCATATGGATTCTTTGTGGAGTTCTTCCCAACTATACGGATTTCAAGGATTATGGTGTTATCAAGTACATAGATCTCATTAGAGTGGTGTTTTTGATACCTAGTCCTAAAAAGGGAAGGGGTTCATGAAGCTATATAATATGGGAAACATTCATACACAAGAATTTGTATGTCTAATAGTTGTTTTATTACAAATAAAACGATGAATATTTGTGATATATAGTCTTTCATATCTTCATTAATAATGGTAAGTGGTTTTTAGCAAAATGCAATGACAATGACCTATATTGGGGCATTAGGAGGGAAGATACATTATAATAGTAAGGAAAGAATCAAATGAATCCATGTAGTGTAAAGACCCAGATGTTCAATAGGTAGTGGTTATGAGGCTGAAATATAACCCAAGGTATCTAAATAAGTGAAAATAATGATTTAATGATTATCTTAGGTAATTTCTATTATAGGTTATACTAAGAGTTGATCAACAATGTCAGTGAGCTATGACATCAATAGTGTAATTCATCATGATTTTATTGTATAGGATCCCCTATTTCATTAGGTTTATTGTAGTACCCAAGTATCTAAGTAATTGATTGAAATAGTATCGATGATCCTTGAATATATTAATATCCCAATATAGTAGTGGGAACTATTTGAGATGTATATTCTAAATGGAATAGCTAAATTCAGGCAAGATATGTATGTACAGGATGGTAGGCTTGAGTGGATGATGTGGAAGTATTTCAAGCAGATATTCATTGATATTTTCATTCCGTAGATTTTATGGGTATAAAAATATAATGAATTTTAATGATGGAAGGAATAAATTATTTACTACAATACATGTTTCCCATAACTATTTCAGTTTACGCTAACATTTAATGGGGATAATATTTCCAATTTTTGGTGATTTTATGGTGAAATTTTACATGATATAATTGTATAATTAAAAAATATAATGGTTTATTTCATTTTATATGGGATTAAACCTAGATATGAGAGTGGAGAAGAACCATAATGATAGAAGTAAACCGATTGATACAGAGGTGTCATGTGAAATTGGTAGTAGATTTTAGGGATTTTAAAAGTCAATGAATGGGGATCCAATGGAGAAATCAACGAATATGAAACATGATTACACCATGAATTGGTTCTCTATTTTGCTTTTACCAATGAATATTTTTTATACATGTGGGACTAACCTTCCATGGACTATAGACCGTGTGGTCATATTTGGTATTTAGAGTTGTTTTGATGGATGATCTCATAATCAATTGGACTTCATGGAGAGGGGTTGATTTCACAATCTATGGTAGGACCATTTGAATTTATGGGGTAGTATTCAAGATTCCTTTCCACACTCAATCCATGAGGGTATTCAGGATAAGAAAAAGTAGTGTTCACCCTCTATTTCAGGATTTTTCACTATTATAGTGAGTTTTAGCTAAAATACTCATTTTATGATTTTCAAAAAAATTATAAATTTCTTTATCCTTGGGTAAAATAAGGTTATGAGATTCAAATTAAATAAACATACTAGTTACATGTATTTGGTTTTGGGTTATTTAAAAAATTGTATATGTATTTATACATTATGTAAAATGTTTGCATGAGTAGGTTCTTGTGGTTAACCAAAACTAAAACCTTTAATGGTCTCTAGAGTACTTGGGGGTGTCTTATGGTGTTATGGGTCTATATTGTGTCGAATGGGTGGATTTATGATGATATGTTAATATATTTACTCTATAGTCCATTGATTTAACTTGAAATAACCATTATATTACTTGGAATTGTTTGTAGTTGACTAGTGTTTCTTTAAGGCCTTTTGTATAAGGAGTTGTGTGTTGTAATGTATTGTATATCATGATGATTCCCATAACGTGGTTTCTTGGGAACAATGTGAATATAAGTGAATGTTTTCTATGTGGTCATGGGGAGATGTATAATTTCCATCATTTTTTAGGTTGTGATGAACGCTATCTCTTTTTTTATAGAGATTAGATGAATATGGTGTTTCTTTATCTTATTGATAATTTTCACCCACTATGTTGAATAAGGATACTGGGGTTGAGTTTACGTAAGGAATTTACCATGTGTGTGGTTTAGAAAAATATTTTTTTGTGTTATACATTATAGATTGAGATTTTGTTATTTTTAATAGTGTATAATATCATTTCTAACTGGGTATACACCATAGCTGGCCATGAAATATTGGTGGTGATTATGAAAACTGATTGGGTGGTAGATATTGACTATATATGTGAAATATACTTGGGATAATAGATTTGAAATGATAAATGGTAGTTTTTCATTATTTGGGTTCATAGATCCATTAAATTATTTTTTTGGGATAGGGTATAGATGATTATGTGACTTATAAGTTAAGATATAGAAATTCATCTAATGAATTTTTATTGACATGGGATGGTTACACTGGATATGATTTTTTATTTTATTTTGGTTGACATAAAACTACTTGTAAGGCCAATGGTGATTCTAATATTACACACCACTGGTGCCTAATCCCACTCCATCACTACTTAAAACTAACAAACGATCACATGTGGATAGTCAATCATGGGTGGAGTAGGATGACTAGTTTCAATTGGTTATAATTAATTCACTTTGAATACACTCATATAAATATTAATAGTATCTTGAGATATCATTGGTGATGGATCATTGATTTCAAAGTTCTATTATGATTGGTCTCTCTAACACACTTTTATCATTAATAGTTCAATATATAGGAATTAGAAAAGGCTTGCATTGATGATCATATTGTTTAGTGGTATTGTAGATGCATGATCATGATGCTACTGAATTTTGGATATGGTAAAGGTAATTCCAAGAAACTAGGAAGAAAATTATTATGTAATGTTTTTTTAATATATTTACGAAATCACCATATGAGTGATCCATGTTTCAATCTAAATAATTAATCCCCAAGATGAGTGTATAATTTGTTTTATTTACTATCTTTCTCCTTGCACAACAAATTTAATGAGTTTTATTTAGAGATTTTTTCAGGATAAATTTTCCTAGATTCATGAACTGTATCTCTTCAAAAGTAAATAACTACAATATAACAAATAAGAAATGAATAAGTTTATGAATAATGAGAGAAATTTAAAATAATTATAGAAACACATTTATAAAAAAGAATCCCAAAAAAATATTAATTAAATACATATCAGACAGGTTATTAGTCATTAATACAAAAATCAGTGATATTATAACCAGTGCCTCTCTCATTAAAAAAACCAATATTGTTATATGTTATGTCATGAAAAATTATTATAAAGAAATATCAACCCAATTATTCAGAGCCTTATTGAGTGAAACATTCCTATGATAGTTATATCATATAAAAAATTAAGATATTTGAGAGGAAGCATGAGATAAAATAGATTCAATATAAATTGATGTGTCTACCAATTACTTATATAAATAATCTCATCAATCACAATTCCCTTTCTTTAACATTATTTATGGAATTTATAGAAAACATTCTCATATAAATGGCTTTTTTACTTTATCAAATGTTTAATAAGATTATTCTATGCCCATGGACATTAATGTGGAATAATTTTAATAGAATTCCATCCTTTCCCAAATCATTTTTTATATAAAATTATTTTTCACCATACAATTATACACTCTCCCCTTACTATACATAGTGATTAAAGTGGAATCTGATATTAAATTATTGAAATTCAATCCCAAAACCCCCTAAAATCCCTATCAATTCTAGTATGGTTATGTGGGAATCCATTTCCCATTGTATTTTCTAATTTCATCATCGTATCAGGGGATTAACCCTTCTTTTTCTGATCTTCCTTTACATTTAAATAATTTTTTATAGGATTATTAATTCCCAATAAAATTAAATCAATTTCAAAAGATCAATAATAATTTATATCCATAATTATTATTTGCCTTATCTTCTATGAAACTGTTGGAATTTTTAGTGGAAGATCATTCCTTCTTTACTTAGTAAAGTTTATTGAACCTTAAGAATTCAATTATAAAATTATCGTTTCATTTGATAAAATAGAAGAGAAAAAATCTTCTCATATTTCAGATCAACCATATCTTAGCCCTTAGGGTAAGGTATGTTCAATTACACTTAGAATAGAAAATAATTTTTTCAAGAACCATACAAAACCCTCTATACTAACTAATTCCATTGAACATAAAAAATTTAAAAAAGTTAAAGAAACCTATAAACAATCATCACTTTGTTCTATTTTAATTTCTAAAACAATTTCCATCTAAAATTAGTCACTGATCCTCAGATAATCCTTTGAAAATTGACATGAAATTTTATAAAATTTAAAAATGGTTGATATCAATATTCTACTTTAATATTAAATACAAACCATAAATTTTAAAGGTTCCGTGTTTGATTACAGAGCCATAAAATTGAACTTCTATCCGGTAAAAAGTATTTGTATTGTCAATTCATTCTTATCAAAAATCTCATTGAAATTATGATTCAATTCTAAATATAAATCCCATGAATTATTGAGAACCATATTAATCCAATAACCTCAAACTTTTCATTACCATGTGTATCTTAATTATCCTTGTTTTATTTTAATTATTACCTAAAATTTTATTTTTATTATTTTCCAACCATTGAAATGTTATATCTAAAGGAATAATCAAAAAAATCATTCAATGAGCTTATCTCCCACAATGATTTCTATATACATGGAATGAAAGGTGATAAATATTCTATATAATAATCATTTATACTATAAAGACCATTACATATAATGTATAGAACCAAAATTGAGTTCTATATTTTTTATTTTATCCATATAATTCACTGAACAACTAGACATATTGAAGGATTCTTATTCCCTGATATATCCGTCATATTGGAGTTGGTTCCCGAGAAATGACTTTCTGTGTTAATTGGTTACATTTTTTTCATTATTTATGTAGTTTTATTATCACATTTTTATTTTCCCCTTGAATGAAATTTGTATTTTATAATGTCCAAATAATATATTTCGTGATGAAATGTTGTAGTAGTTTTCTACTATGATGAGAACCTAGAGGTTCTATGACAATATTCTTAACCCTTAATCAATAGATGGGTGATATTTTCTATGTAGACCTTTATGATACAAGATATCATGGTTAGGATGATTATAATACATTTAGACACCTTTTCATTGTATTTTCTTTATTTAATATCCATGATAGAAGGTTCTGAGAACAGAATTATTAATATGAAATCTAAATTTTTATGTGTCATTGAATGTTCCTATTTGCAGAATTATGTTTTGAACCATAGAATATAACACTATAATTTTTTGATATCATGATTCATTTAAAAAGATATATTGATTAAAATGGCGGTGACATGTTCTTATGGTGTGGTAGGATGCAGTTGGTCTTTCTTGAGTGATATTGCATTAATTTATAGTGCACGAAAGGATTTATCTATTATTCTGCCCAATGTAATTAGATATATCATGACCTATTTTTGGAATGAAACTACACTAATATATAAATGGTCATGGAGTTAGGTGGTCCAGTTCATTTTTTGAATGTCGAAGAAATATACTTCGAGCATATAGGTTGATGGAACCAACATGCAACCTAATAGATTTGAGATATAATGCTACAATGTTATTTTACAAGGAATTAATTCATGGTATGTTGAATGTAGTTAAAGCATTAATTTCTTTATCTATGAGATAATTGGTGTGTTTATATATTCTAGCCTTATAATTTAGGTGGTTATACATATTTCCCCAAAAAAGATGCCAAGATTGTCACACATTATGTATATCTTCAATATCAGTTAAATTCATGTACAAAATTAATAAAGATTGAATAAATAATATTTATTGGATTTGGTTGATCAATATAATAAAATCATAAGTTATTCATAGGAATAATTGGTCTAAATTATAATAGAAATATTTATTTGAAAAAGGAATAATATAATATTTATTATATAAATAATGTAGTGAAATATATTTTTATAGTAGTCTTTATTCGAGGATCTAAGAATGTCAATGAAGGATGGCAGAATAAGATTAATATTCTGATTAGAAAATTAAAAATTGATATTTATTTATGTTATTAATGTTTTTCACATATAAATATATTGATAATAGTTCAATTATTATTAATGGAAATGGTGAAAGCTATTAATATTAAACATGGTAAGGGGATTTTGTCATCTTTTCCAACTCTAAACATTCCATAATAATATATACTTTTAACTCTTTCCTTACACATTTTTTATGTTCAAAATAGATTAATAGAGACCCTCTCAAGACCAATATATATACAGAGATCTATAATGAGCTATCTCTTCCTCAAATATCAAATATTATAGAGAGTATCCAATGTTCTTACTCATTTTATAAGAAGAATTTGGTGATGAACCATTAACAATGCAAGCGATCTGGATTGATCATGCTTGCACCCAATGATTCTATAATGATTTTCAGTGATTATAGTGTATATTTGGACTAATGTTAAATGGGGTATAATGTTATGTTATTCATAGTAGTTATTATATGATGATATCATGTTAACCAGATCATCAATTAAATCTAAATTACAAGATCAGATAATTATATATCTTTTGGTAAATTAATAATTAATTTCATGTGAAGATCATCCACTTCTAGTTTCATAATTTTAATGAAATCTAGTGATTTCTAGTTATCAAAGGAGATAACATTGCAATTAGGTGTAGAAGTGATAACATTTAAATTATAACTGAATTATTAGTTGGTCATACCCTTACAAGACACATCCACTATGTCCGGAACATATAATTCATATCATTGCATTCACATTTTTAATTTATAATTATTTGTTAGTTTTTTAATGGTTTCATGTGATTTTGTTTTAATTTGCTTAAAATTATTTGTTTTAGTATCTGAATATCGTTGTCTCTTCCTCCCAATGTTCAATCTAAAAAAATAGCAATAAGTTAATGATTAAAAATTAAGAATCATTTTATTTAACTCATATAAATGTGATATAGGATCTAACTAGAAAAAACTATATTTCATGGAATATACTTATCATATACACCTCATTTACATTTGCATTATAATTTTTATCAAATAGTAAATTCAGATAGATATAATGAAATTGGATCTAAAATCACGAAGAAAAACAATGGTATCTAGATATAGAAAAACATGCACATAACATGAAGAACAAGATGTTATGTTGAAACTATAAATTACTTGTAATCCATATTTTCTAATGTCCAAAGACATGATGTGTCTTATTGAACCCTTTATTAGATACATGAAATAGGGACAAAATGTCCTTGAATTTTATAGAACGCATTCCATGTACCTTGAACTTGTCTCATCTCATGTGTGGTTAAAACACATGATAATTTATGCTCACGATAAGGCAAGAGACATTAGGTGTGCCATAAGTGATATGGATGTAATTAAATATGTTATGAAAGTGTTTTTCCATAATATATCAAAATAATATTTTATCTCCACTATTTCATTGAAATTTAAATGTTTATAAAATTCCATTTTCATTGTAGTTTATTTCAGTGTAAATTTTTGAGACTGAAGGAATATTAAATTGAATACATTGTTTGGTGAAACAATTATACATAATTTATGACGATATATTGATATAAAATGGAATTATATTACACTATATCATTTATAGGGAGGTAGTTGTATTTAATACATTAACTTTTTTCCTATGGGTTTACTGACATCCTACAAGGCATTGATATTGAAAATTATCTAACATCATTATTCAACAATTTATTGATCCTGAGAAATGTAATCATTAGACGTTTCATGCATGTGGATAAGACTATAACCATTCTTGTTATCTATAATAGTTTGGGTGTCTTAGATTGGTATTGGGCTATATTGTGTGTATTGGGTAGATGTATGATGATAAGTTGTTCTGTGTGGTTGATGGACTATTGTATGATTTAGAAATAATAATCATAGGACATGTTATAGTTTGGGAAAGACTTGTGTTTCTTTCACTATTTTTTGGAAAGGGTTTATGATTTTTAATGTACCGAAACCCATGGTGACTGCCATAACGTGGTTCCTTGGGGACATAGTGTATGTTCTTTTTGTGTTCATTGGGAGATATAAAGTTTATACTATTCAAAAAAAATTGATGATCTCTATAATTTTTTTGTGATATATATTAGTTGAATATATTATTTCTCAATGTTATTGAATATTATTTCTCACTGTTGGGATAAATGTTTTTTGGTTGGGTTCACAAAGGCAGAGTCTGTGAGGTGGTTTAGACAACTTGTTTTGGTGGTAGCATTTGTAGATTGAGGGGATATTTTTTGATTTTCTAGAACATTATTTTCATGTATGGATAAATCATAGATGGCCATGGAAAATATATGGTCATTATAAAAAATAACTGGGATAGAGTTATTGAACATATATATGATATATATTATGGATGATAGATGTTACATGATAAAGGATGGTTATTTTTAATCCTAGGGTTTTATAAATCCATTGATATGGTGGTTGGAAAAAGGAAAAAATGATCACAGGACTTCTAAGATGATATATAGACATTCCATCAAATAATATTTATTAACATGGGTTGTTAAAACTATATGTGATTTTGAATTTTTTTTAATGACAAAAACTTGGTTGGAAGTCCAAGTGTGATTCCATTATTACATACCATGGTAATCTCATCCCACTCTAGCACTGGCTAAAGCCTTTAAAGAATCACTTGTGGATGGTCATTCACAAGTAGAATAAGTTCAATTATTTTAGTTTGTTACTATTATTTCACTATAAATACACTCATATATATATATTAATATTATCTTCACAAATCATTTGTAGTGGAGAATTTAGTTATTACTAACAGTTTGTGTGGTATCTCTAACACATATGTATAATTAATGGTTCATGATACAAGTAGAAGAAAAGTCTCAGATTTGGGAACATAGTATCCATTAGTTTTGTAAATACACATGGATGATGGTGCTGTATCTCAAAGCTCATCTACGAAATTCTACCACGCTATGGTGAAAAATATTTTGAAATATTTTTATCTCTATGTGTGGAACTACATTATTATTGATCCAAATTTTAGTGAAAATAATGAATCTTTAAGCTCATTTTTGAATTTATATTATTTACTACATTTTTTATTTAACCATAAATTCATAGAATTTCATCTAGCGATTGTTCATTGAAATATTCTTCAAAAATTCCAGAAATTTATCTCTCCAAAAGATGATAAGTGGAATTTAACTAATACACAATGAATCACTACATGAATTATGGGAGATCTTACAAATTATTATAGTTTCTGGTTTACACCACAAAATCCTAAAAAAATGATAATATAATTATTTTATAATGGTTTATTAGTTATATCAATAAATATAATTGATATTGTAACTAGTGCATCTATCATTAATAAAACCACTATCAGTATATTAGTTATCATTCGAAAATAGATATAAATATAAATAAAATCTATACTTTATCACCATATAAATGGAAAAAATAATATGATATTTAGATCATAGAAACAAATAAAATGATTGAGAGTAAGGGAGAGTTAACATGGCGTGTAAGGAATTTAGGTTGCCTACTATTTACCTTAATTAATACTCTAATAAATATAAATTCACCTAGGTTTACATTCATTTTTGAATTTGGAGCTCACATTATCAAATAAAATATAATGTTTTGACACTATCAAATGATCCATAAGAATCTTCTGTTCACATGAAGATTAAATTTGAATTATTTCTGTTGAATGCCATCCTTTTTCTTCTAATTTTTAATTTAAATTAATATCAATCCCTATGACAATAAAATATCCCATAACTGTAATAATTGATATAAAATTTACATTTATTATACAATAATAACGATAGAATCCCCCCCACAACTAAAAATACAAATTAGTTACACTATTGTTGAGGGGGAAACCATTTCTCTTGAATTTTTTTAATTTCATTATCTTATCAGCACAATAACCCTCCTTCTTCATTTCCTCATATAGTTTATAATGTTTATTGATATTATTATCAATTTCCAGTTAAATATAATCAATTTCAGTAGAATAAAAAAAATATCCAAACATTAGACATACATTACCTACTATGAAACTATTGGAAATTTTAGTGGCAGATTTTTACTCTTATAATCTATCAAGTTTAAAGAACATTAACAGTTAAATTGTAATACATAATTCTCATTTACCAACCACAGGGGTAGTACAAGTTTACGTACACATATATTATAAGTTAATATTTTCAATCCTCATACTAAACCCTCTTCAAAAACTCCTTCCATTGAACATTAAAATTAAAAAAATAACCCATTAAAGAAACCTAAAAATTCATCATCTTATTATATTTTTATATAGAAAATATTTCCTATTAAAAAACCCTCAATAATCTTTAAAAATACATTGAACCTTGTAATGAAATGTTAGAAAATTTTAAAAAGGATGAATTGCATTTTTCAATCTAAGATTCCATCATAAAATCCATAAATTTAAATGGTTTCATATGAAATTATGTATCTATAAAATATAAATGAAAATAAATTCTCTTATCAATTCATAAAAATGAATTAAAAACAACCCATGACCATCATAGTTCCATTCCAAATAATATTTTCAAGAATTTTTTAAGAAATTATCAACCCAAGAGAAAAAAATTTCAAACCCATGTGTATCTTAATTATACATAGAGTACATTATTTTCTTACCTATAGGGTTATTCAAATGATTTTCTAACTAAAGAAATGGTATACCTAAAATAATAATTGAACATTTTCTCTTTTCATTTGATAATATTATCTCCCTTACTAATTTTTAAGTACATGTAATGTAAGGTAATACATCTTATAAATAATCATCCATGATTCTATAAATACCATTCCATTTAATGGAACGAACCAATATCAATAGCTATTCTAGTGATTTTATCCATAGAATTCATTGACCAACTAGACATGTTGAACAATTCATATTACCATATATATATTTGTAATGATTGAGTTAGTCCCCTAGAACCAAGTTTTTTAGTACACGATACTTTTTTTCATTGTTAATTATGTTTTATGAACACATTATTTTCATTACAAAATATTAAATTTTTATTCGATAATTTCCTTAGAAGATATGTCATGTTGAAACATCATAGAATTTCTCTGATATGATGAAAAACTAGAGGTTCAAGGATTATATTCTTGAACCTTGTTCTATATCCATATGATATTTTTTATGGGACATAGAAGATACAGGTTATCATGGATATCACTTTTATATGAAATTGAGACAGTATTTAATGGTGTTTACCTTTAGTAATATTCATGATTGGGGGATATGATAACATACCTATTAATAATAAATCCACATTTCCAGGTGTCATTAGATGTTCTTATTTGAGGACATATGTATTGATACTTACTTTTTATGATTGTCATTAATGGAATTCATGAATCATGTACTCTGATGTATTGATGAAATATGTGATTACATATGCTAGCAGTGAGGTAGGATGCATTGGCTCCAACAAAAGTTATATTAATTTTATTTATAATGTGAGAATAGATTTATCTCTTATATACCTTTATTGAAGTTGGTATGTTAGAGACTTTAATGGAAATTAAACTTCCTTGATAAATCCATTTTCTTGGTGTTCATTAGTCCAATTCAATTTAACAATTTCAAAGAGAGGTATATCATGTGTTTAGGTTGATGGCACATATATGAAACTGGTTTGATTTTTGATATAATAATAAGGGATTATTTTAAATGGAAATAATTTATTGGATTTTTAATGTGATTGATACATTATGTTCTTTATCTATGGGATTATGAGGGTATTCTTATAGGTTAATATTTAAATTTAGGTAGTTATGAGTAATTTTACTTATATATAGGCCTAGAGGGTTACACAATGAATGTATCTCCAATCTTGGATAAATTCAAGCATATAATGTAACTTTTAACATAAATAAAATTTATTTGGTTTGATTGATCACTATAAGTTAATCACAAGTTATTTAAAAGAATAATTGAGTTAAATGATAATATTAAATATTTATTATCCTCTATGGAAAATATAGTATTAATTACATAAATAAAGATGTTGAATTGATTTATTCAATAGTCATTATTAAAGGATTGGTAAATGTCTATGAAGGAAAGTGGAACAGGAATAATAATTCAATTGGAAATGATATTGAAAATATATATTTATACTATAAATATTTTTCTCATGTTAATATATTAATAAAAATATTATTATTATTAATGGACATGGGGATAACTAATTATATTGAATATGGTAAGGGTATTTTGTGATATTTCCCAGTCCTAAACATAAAATAATAAATATCTAACAATAACACATTCCGAAGAAACTTTTGATTTTCGTAATGGATGGAGAAAGAATTTTGAAATACCTAGAGAAAGATCTAGACATCTTGAAAATGATCCATCTTCCTCCTCTCCCAATTCATTGTGATAAAACCAAGATTTATTCCTCCTCCATTAAAAAAAATTCGATCACCCATTAATTGTAAAAGTGATTAGAAAATGTCTGGTTAGAACCCCGATGATTCTATGTCAACATTCAAAGACTCTTATTCATGTGTTGACCATTTTTAGATGGATTCTATACTTGTATCATGAAGTGAAATGATTCTAAAAATAGATCTTTTTAACAGAATATTTTATTAAAAACAAATTAAATGATGTGGTAATTCTATTTCTACATATATATTCATTATGAATTATATGTGAACATTTTATTACTCTAGTTATAAATTTTAATAGAGTCATGTAAATTATTGTTCTTGCTAGAAATAATATTTTAATGATATCAAAAAATTATTATATTTATATTAAAACTATAATTTATGTGGGTCATGCACTAAAAGGATGCTTCTGCTATGCTCGGAACATACAAGTGGTATAAAATAATTCACATTTTCAATTTATAATAATATATTATTTTTTGACTGCTTTCATGTGTCTTTTTCATTTAAATGAAATGATTCATTTAAATATCTGAATACATTAATTTCATCCTTTCAATATTCTCACTAACAAGACAAATAATCTATAAATGATTAAAAAATAAGAATCATTTGGTTTGTACCAACTATATTTTCTAAATTCCTTACCAAGAAAAATAATTAGAATACATAGCATGCAATTATTGACTAAACATCACGTGAATTTGATTAAACCTTCATAAAACATGATATTTTTGGATAGAAATGATGAAATTGTATTTAAGATCTAACAAAAATGAATTTGCCTTTACATATGAAGAAATCGGCACATTGCCTCAATAACTAAATGTTGTGTTTCCACTATACATGACATGTTTTCATTGTAATCTCATGGCCATGAAAATAGGGTTCCCCAGTGATCCTTGTATTGGTTACATGACATGTGTATTGATGATCTTTGGAACTTAAATGTACCATTCCATGTAACTCAAACACATCCACGGAAAGAAAAATAGTTAGTCCCATGGTGTGTGATGTAGACAATGAAAAAATCCAGTATACAATGGGTATATTAGTACATAGACAATAGTCTGAAGCAAACATGGACCCAGTTTTTCATAAATAAATTTTACATAAAAAATAAAAAATATTCACAAATGTTCCATGTGTCATTTATTTTATAATTTTCAAACCATTTTTTTAGATTTATAATTATATATTGAATTTATTCCAGGTAGACAATTGGGAGAAGAACACAAATTTACCTCCAAGTACACATTTTTACCTAATTAATTATAAATGAAATTAATATTTTTTCAAAATTATAAATGATAATTGGTTAAAAATTCATGGATTGAATAATGATAAATTTAATTATTTGGATTAATTAATTGTTCATTATCTTAATTAAATAACAAATAAAAATTTTAAATGAAAATTCTTAAAATGAATGATTATTTTTTGAAGTGAGGATGATCATGATATTTGGCCTGACCTTTATATGTGATTGGTTTATTAAAATATTTTTATGGTTAAATTAATATTATGGAATATGTGTCATCCCATATCCTTATTGAGTATGGGCATGTGTGACCATGTTTTTATTTTTTGTAACCCCCATTTATATAAATACTCTATCCAATCAACTATTATTGAATTAAAATTTTTTGTATTGGTGGAGCTACCAATGAGTGGAGGTGGTCTGGATCATGGTCCCAAGTTTAAACCAATCATGGGCATACATAATAGAAAAGGTGGAATGAAGTAACATGAACCATGTTGCTGTTCAAGGTGTGTTTTCCGCTAGGTTTTTTGTTTAGTTTATCATCCACTAGATAAACTAACCATTCTAAATTTTCATGATCATTCCAAAAAAAATTATATCTCGTAGTTGAATTGTTAACTATTTATGATTCGAGACGTTTCATGATAACCTAATAAATAAATTAATAATCATTCAATAAGGAATAAAACAAAAAGAGATTATATGTTAATTTTTTATCATACATATTTATTCACTAAACTAAAATCCATTTAATATTATCCTGATATGTGAAAAGATAGAATGAGATATTTTTAAAAGGATGATAAAATCCCAGAACTATTATATTAATTTGGCATAGTCTTCCCTTATGTAATTTATAAATGACCTCATAGATCAAATTGATTGAAACCCCCATTTTTTTAATTAAATAATCATTAATATTTTTAATTTAAGGTTGTTAATCACAAAATTTGTTCATATAAAGGGTTAACATCCAAGAAGGACATGCAATAACTAACAGGAATAGGTTGGTAAGATTTCTAACCATTATTTTAGGACTAGAAAGTCCACTCATCGGATCAAGGAACTACATGTTAATGTAGTTGGAAGGATGTTCCTTCATGAACCCCTTTAAATAGCTTATTAAGCCCATGTATAGGTTATGATAAGTAGAATATGGATCCTTAACTATATAAAAACATTGAGAAAAAATATTCTCAAAACTGATGATGTGTTCTATTAGGTTTTGAAAAATATTAGGAGATTACTAGAATATAATTAAATTTAAATTTTTTAATCAAGATTTCTAATCAAAACTAGTACTAATTATGTAATTAAAATTTATATAAATGTAAAATAAAATGACTTCAAAAATATCAATTTGATACATACTAAATTAGGATAACCGTCTTACCAGCATTAATTTTTAGTAACAGTATAGGTTCAAGCATGTTATACTATTCCATGGATGGAAATTGTGTTAGCTATATACCTACTTTGTGAGTTCATTTCCAAAGAGGATAGTAGGGAAAAAAATTATCTCTATTGAAGAATGAGGAAGATGTTATTTATGTACAATGTTTCGGTCTATCCTATATATCTAAAGACCATCGAAAGCTATATGAGGAAATGAATGTTTATAGAATCATTTTTCACCTTATGTGTATCTATCAATAGAATGTGGGATCAATGTTATATTAGATATCCAATGTATTATTCACCTTCCAACAAAGATAGTAGGATCTATTAGGGAACGTGAAGGCAAGATGATTCGCTACATTGAGAACCTAGACATCTTGGTTTTAGTGATCCTTGTTGAGATGAACATCTACTTCATACTTTCCTCACTACCCCATAAGATTCCCAATTTCATTATGAATTATTATATGAAAAATATTTAGAATACAGTTACATATCTTCTTAATATTATTTTCCATATTGATAGTGAAACGGATCAAGAAAAACCTGATGTACTTATGCAAAATAAAAGACTAGGAACAAGGAAGATGGAATGAATACTAATCCCATGTTTCTGGATCAGGAGAAAAATATTTTCAATAGGAATAATTTTTGTAGGCACCAAAATGAATAAGATGTGATATTTTTTTCATGTGGAAAGCAATTCCATTATATGAGGAATTGAAATTAGCTAAATAATTACTGGTAACATTCAAGTGAAATCTTTTCGAAGTTTGGTCATTCCATATTTAAGAGTTGGGAATTATATATTCCCTATAGTGCACACATTTGTATCTAAATAAATGAACCAAGTAGATTTCATACGGTTAACAAATATGATATGGATCTAGGGGCTTTTAATAGAGTGGTTTTGGTTGCTCTAGTAATTGGAGACCACCATCTGACATTCCCCATAGGAATGATTTTAATTTTATAGACTGCTTATTTAATTACTTTTATTTACACAAACATTGTTTCCATTTATTGTTTTGATATGGATTGATTTATTTGTAGATTTATGAATAAAAGATTTTAATTTTATAAATATACAACATGAAACGTTATGGAACATTTAGAAAATATTATTTATGTATTAAATTATAAAAACCAAATATTGGTAAATGATAATGAAACAAAGATGTGTGACTCATATAACTCAGAGTTGGGTAAAGAATGACTTGTTTAGATAAATGAGTAGTTTTTTAAAAATATATATAAATATGGTTTCTATGAGTCATTGGATATTAATCAACATGGAAGATATTATGATTGTTTACAAGGTAATATTACCAAACAATAGTTTGATGGACAAGTAAAAATGGTCACAAAGCCTCTTGATTTGGTACACACTGAAGTGTGTAGACCTTTTCAAGTGGAGGATAATTTAAGATACTCATACTTTATTACTTTTTCTACTGACGTAAGATGGTATGGTTATATCTACTTGATGAGTTATAATTCTTAATCCTTTGAGAAATTTTAGGTGGTCATTAATGATGTTAAGAATTTTATTTTTAAGAAGATAATAAAAAATGGATCTAATCCATGGTGATGAATATCTTAACCAGCATGTTTTCAACATTATATAGGAGTTTTTTATTTTATCTCAACTCACTCGATTATATACACCATAGTGGAATGTTGTTATCTAGTAAAGGAAATGATTGAAAAATAATATAGAAAAATTTATTCACTTTTAATTATTGAGTGTAAAGAATAATTTTTATATCATCTTCATATAAGGGGTTGTATGGTGTTTATCATGTCTCTCTCCATAAACTAACTATCACCCTAAGGCAAAATGTGTATTTTTATTGGATATCCCTAGGATACAAGGGGAAAATACCAATAAAAACCTTTCAGAAAAAAGTGATTTCTATAATTAAATTTTTATTTCTTGAGAGGGAGTTCTTCCTCAAAGAGTAAAGTGGGAAAAAATTGACTTCTATGAAGTTGATGCACAAGATATACAAGTGTTTTTATCGAAATAGATTCTACATGTCCCCATGGATGAATTTTTTCAGAAAATAATATTTTTTGTTATGATTACAAATGATGTAGGATAACTATAGAGATATAGTTTTCTAGACACTAATTATGGTGAGACATTATTTATGGAAAATATTGATAACATTTTCAATAACAATTTAATAGGAATCTTAGAATATTCCAGCTATAAATAAGACATAATTTATGATAGATATTAGATGTATCAAAACCATTTTTGGGTTTGGAAGGATATTTTTGTTGATTTGAATTCATTTATGTGTAAATGAGCATTCAACAGAAAGGTAAACATTTAAGGTAATATAAATATTTATAATCCAAAGTTAGTGGTAAAAATAATTAGTAAATATTACGGATTTGACTATGATAAAATAGTTTCTCCAATCTCCATCTTTAAAGGCCTCAAACTTCTTATTTCTATAGAAACTTAAAAAGACAATGAGACTTGGAAAACATATATCAAAACTATATTCCTTAATGGTAACATTAAAGATGATGTGTATAAGACCCATCCAGAAGGTCTTGTGACTCCAAGGAATTCCAAAAGGGTACTAATGTTGCAGAGATCCGTCTATAGATTAAAGAAATAATCCATTTCATGGAATGTTCAATTCGATAAATCTGTAATGTAATTTTGTTTTATTATGAATGAATGTGATCCATTTTTTGTTAATATGTTTCGTGGTATTGTAGTTTTTTTAAAATTATTTTATAGTTATGACATATTAATAAAAATAAATTATATACCATCCTTATAAGAGGTTAAGGCATGGTCTATAAAGTGATTATGTGTGAAAGAATTAGGTGAAGTAGCCTACATTCTTGGGATCAAGATCATGCATGATACATCCAAAGAATACATATACTAAGTAAAGGTACATAAATTACCCATATACTGAATAAGATCATGATAGAACTATCCAAGTTTTGGTTGATTCTAGTGTCACATGGTATACATATTTCAAAAAAAATGTGTCCCCAAATATAGAATAAAATATTGAGAATGAGTAATATATTGTAAACTTATGTTATTGGATCCATCATGTATTATATGTAAAAAGGCCTAATTTTGAATATTATTTGTAAATGATAGGTAGATATCGAAAGATATAGGGGAATATATTTTTAATTCAATTAAGGTTATCCTTATGTATCCAAGGAATACTAAGGATATGTTCCTAGTGTATGGATCAGTTGAATAGATAATCATCTAGGGTTATATAGAAACTGGATTTCAGATAGATCAAAATTATTTGAATCTATAGATTGGATATATTTTTTCTCAATGGAGGATTTTGAAATAGAAGATCTCCAATCATCTGGTTGTTACCTATTATATAGAATATTTTTGAGTAAATTGTGGATTTCACTGTATCCAAGGAAGTAGTTTTCTTTCAAAACTACTGCCAAGAGATTTATGTGGTACATAGTTGTAATGACCCTACTATAGTTTACAGTGATAATACTACAATGGTTATTTCTATAAAGAGTAGAAGGTACAAAACAAGAAAAAGCACATACTTCAGACGTTTTTTGTCTTGAGGGATTATTCTCAAAGAGGTGATGTTTTGGTGAGAATAATATACATAGAGGAAATCCTGGTAAAGGCATGAGTATGTTGTGTAATCTAGTTGAAAAATATTTTTTGTGAGTTAAATCTAGTGAAAGTGAAATTCTATTGGAGTTAGTTCCCTTAAAACAACTTATTTAGTACATTATTTCATGTTTTCATTATTAATGAAGTTTTATAATCACATTATTATTGTACCTCAACATGAAATTTGTATGTGGTAATATCCAATGAATAAATGGAATGTTGAAAAATCATAGATTTTCTTATCTATAATGAGAACCACGATATTCCATGACGTTATTAGTGAATCATATTCAATTCTCAGATGATATTATATTACTGGACATAAATGATGCAGTTCCTTATGGTTCAAAGGCTCATAATTCATTGGTACAACTTCTCATGGTGTTCGATTTGTTTATCACTCTAATAGAAGGTTATGAGAAAAAATATCCAATAGTGAATCCATAGTTCCATGTGACATAATATGTTCCTATTTGAAGATAGGTGTATTGTTCCTCAGCCATTAATAATATAATTATTTGGTATCACAAATCATGTAATATTAAATTTTTATAAAACATTTATGACTTATTCTCATGGGGTTATAGGATGCATTTGGTACATCACAAGTGATATTGTATTAATAGATAATGTGAGAAATGATTAATCCCTTCTTTAACTTTATGGAAGTTGATATTTTATTCCCTTTATATGGAATGAAACTACCTATATAAATTCATGTCCATAGTTTTCAGTGGGTTCATTCATTTCCTGAAATTAAAAAAAAATAGATCTTAACCCTTTTGGTCGATGGATCCGACATACGATCTATTTCATTTTAAATATCATAATAAGATGGAATATTACATGGTATGAATTTGTGGGAGATTTAATGACTTTGTGAAATTATCTACATTTTCTATGGAAACTTGGTGTGTATTTAGATGTTACCCTTGCAATTTAAGTTTTTGTTACTAATGTCACTGAAGAAGTGGCCACATGAGTTACACTATAATTTTTTCTAAAATCTGAGTTAAATTATAGTATCCATTTTAATAATTTAGAATAAATATTTTTTTTTTCAGATTGTTTGATCACCATTAGTTAATTCAATATTTCTATAAATAATAAGTGAGTTAAATAATAATAGTTAATATTTATTTTCATGTTTGGTTAATATAATACTTATTATAAAAAATAATCCAGTGACATTTACTTATTAAATTGAAATTATTTTAGGTTTATTAAATTCCAATGAAGAAATGAAGATAGAGAATAATAGCTTGATTTGAAATAGTAAAAATAATATATAATTCTATTATAAATGTTTTCACAAGTCACAAAGTTAATAGTAATATATTTAATAATGGGAATGGATAAAATATTATTAAATATGGTAAGCATCTTGTGTGAAATTTTCCAATATTAAACCTAAAATAATAAATATCTCATTATAACTCGTTCTTAACACACTTTTGGTGTGAAAAAATGATAGAGAGGGACAATATCAAACTATATAAAGAGATATAGAGATATAGAATGATCTATCTCATCAACCTCTTGCAATTATTTAAGAGGGAACTGAGAGTTCATCCTCATTTGAGATAAATGTTGTTTTGATCAATAAGAACACAAAGAATCATGAGTGGTTTTCATCACACCTGGTAATTTAATGGTGATGGTATGATGATATCTTTCCCATAATCATCTTGATGACCTTGGGAATTACACTCAACAAATGATAATTCCAAAAATGTGAGGAAAAGAAAGATATTTTTCTAACATTGGTGTTTCCTCAAAGATCTTCGGTAGGCAAGAGGTCGCAAGCATATTAGGTTGGATGCACACTCGATCATTTGGGTGTAACTTCCATTAGTTTCTCCCTTTTCCTTAAAAGTGTTTCTATAATAAAAATTTAATTTTCAATAACTCAGATAATCCATCTTATTTATCCATATATGTCTCATTAATATCATCTATGATTAATGTTAACCTTTATCCTCGATGAATTTCATATACCAAATAGTGTGTAATTCATGAAGTTTCTGGCCTCGATAAAAAATATTATTTTTAGTGAAGATGAAATTTACCATCTATTTCAAAACATCATTGAGATAAATTATCTTAAACACTCTCTCTATTCCAATGTCACCTATGATCTTTAATACTCCATGGTAGATGGAAATAAAGGGAATGAACTAAAAATTTGAGTGATAATCATATAATCACAAAATTCATATGTCATAAATAAATGAATATAATGTTTGAAAACCTTTTCTAAAATTATTAAAGTATTATATCATATCCCATGAATAATGATACCTTATAATCATATTTTCTACAATAAATTAAATGGTGGAACTCGAACTCATTCATGTGTCACTAAAACATAAAAATCCATAGGTTAGACCCTATATGAAAAATCAATTTTTTTAATGATACTCTATTAGAATCGTTTATATATATAAGAATAATCAAAATATATTATACATCCACAAAGAATACTGAATAAACTAACACATTGCGTTATAAAGGAATAAATTACCATCATTATTAAATACAGTATTAACTACCCTATTGATAATATTCTGTGTATCCCTCCCATTCATGTGTATCCTAAAAATATAGTCCATGATTTCAACCATAAAACAAGGGGAAATGGTTTTGAATCTATTAAAAATATTGTGAAAGTATTCATTTATTATCAAAAATTAAAATATATAGAATTAAAATACTACTTATAATCCATTAATAGACTAATGTATATAATCATTATCCCAAAAGACATATTATTTCGTTCTTACTGAAAAAATTAGAAACTAAAATATCCTAATCACACCTAAGGACTGAGAGAAAACCACATTCACATTCCATTTTAGAATATATGAATAATCTATAATGATTTTTTAGACTCATAAAACTTATATGAAATTATAATGACATGTGAGATTTATTTATAGGAATTAAATTATATTTGTAAATTTTTGTTCAAGGATAATATTATCATTTATACTAATAAATTTAAATTATTTTTTCAAAAAATATCTTCGGTTTTGAAGAAATTTTATTAATGATACCTTGTATTAAACTCTAAAATATATGTTTTCGTGTATAACAGTGACTTTTTTCTAAGACACTCAATATATCAAGGTTTAATTCAAGATAATCCTTACAATTTTTCTGTGATTAAATCACTTTCATAGAAAATATTACTTTGAGAAATTTTATCCTTTAATTTTATTTTTTTCATGCGGTTATCTATCAAAAATGATAGTAGTATTACACATCATCTCACTCATTTATTCAAAAATTATTTCCCCTTTTGTTTCTATGATTCATGTATGATAGCCTTGATTTCACTCAACTCTATATTTCCATCTACCCTAATCATCTTATCTCTAGATTGGTCATTTACATTTAACAAAATTTATGATTCTTCCAATGGAGTCATTGGTTTTACCATTTTTTTAAAGAAATTATTTAGTGTTTCGTGTATTATGACTCAAAAAATGGATGATCTATATAATGAATTTTTTTATAGAAAATCCAATTTTAATATATTAATTCCTATACAAAATTGAACCCCTTCCTCATAAGAGATAAATTTAACACCCTTGTAGACCACTCATATTTAATGTTCATATTCAAAAAAATGAATCTATATCATTGATAATAAGATACATTATTATGCTAAATGGATTATACATTTATATTATCAATACAATTAGAAAATTAATATAATGGTCTCTTTAGTAAAATTTCAAATTATTAAGTTTTCAAATATTTTTTATATTGAATTATAGACTAAATAATTTTCATCCCCCCATCCAAAATTACAATGGTGTTCCCCAATTCTAAATTACATTGTTTCAAGAAATTTCATTAAAAAAATTTTAATAGATTAGATATTGTATTTAAAATATTAATAAGAAAACTAGTTTTTAACTATATAATAATTTAAAAAAAATATATGGAATGTTATTTAAGATATGTATTGATTAAGATAAAAATTACTAATTTTTAAATTGAATAATTAAACACAGGAAAGTGGACCCATTATACCCCAAAGAACCTCTAAAATTTTATTATACTCATTATTATTTTTCATATCACTCGTTAAGAACTCATTTTAGTTTTTTTAATCATATAATATGTGCAACTATTTTTAAACAATTCCAAAAAAATTAAATAATACAAAAAATTAATAATTTTTTAAAAAAAATTAAGTTTTGGTTATTAGTTTAATAACACCCTTTTTATAAAAATGAATATATTTTTAGGTCAGTATTATATTTTAAAATTAATTTTTTAATTACTTTTAGAGTTTCACATTAAATTATAAATGATATTGGAAGACTTTGGAAGGATGAGGAGAAGCTACCAATGTGTTGGAACATCATTATATACCCTATAAGAATGTATCAGGTACCTATTAATATCTACATGGTTATTAAAACTTTATCAACTCCCATGGATACTTGTTGAACATGGGCTGTGTAATCCTCTGAGATGTTTTTTCAGTAATATTTTTGGATTTTTCATCATTCCATCTAAAAAATAATTTGTCAAACCCCTCGAGAAAGGTAGTTTTTCTTATTCAATCCTTACTTTTATGCATCCCAATCACTTTCCCCCCTCTTTTCCATCTATATGGGTCACCCATAAATCATATATTTGAGTTTATTTGATTAATCAAATTATTTTTTGTAATAATCCAGGCACCAATTAAATAATTTTTTTATACATTTATTAGTATTATTGATCTAAATTATTAAAATTCATTACATTAAATTACACTAAAAATAAATATATTTTTAATAAAAACTAAATTCTTCCATGGCTATCTGTAGAAGATTACTTTTAAAATTATAGAATTATAATTTTAAAAAATTAATTTCATTTTTTATTTCATCACATAAAAATTATCTTTGTATAAATTTTGGGGACTTTTATAAAAATGTTAATTTTTGGTGAAAACTAAAAAGTAATGTTAAAAACTGTATTTATGTGACGTCTTCAAGAATTAATTGTGATTGAAAATTTATTAAACTTATGGAATGAATAAAAAATTAAATTATAATATAATTATTTTACAAAAAAACTTTCTAACATGAAATTGATAATTTATTTCAAGATAAGTGTTAAAAACACAGTTAGTGTCGATGTAATGTCTGTGCTGCGTTGAGAAAGTCCTTTTTAGTGACTTTTAGATAATAATTGAGTGATAAAAATTATTTTCATGACTTCTTTATTAAATATTCTGATTAATTTATGTCTTTGTTTGTTATTTTATTATAATATAATAATATAACCTAAATCGTACCGAAAATCATGTGCAATGCTTTTTCAAGGAAAGAAAAGTCAAATTAAAAGTTTAAAGAAGTTTTATAGACTTGGATATGAGTAAATACACCTAATGAAAAAATATACATGATTATCTTCAAAAAAATTATGTTATTATTATGATAATAATTTATTTATAAATTTATATTTTAAATAATTGACTTTAATGTTTGTGCAATGTTGATACAGTGCTTTTGCAAGCAGAATAAAAATAAATAAAATGATTTTGATTAAAGTTATAATAAATATAAAATGACCCAAAACCCTAAAAAATATATTTTTTTTATAAATTTTTGTTAATTGCTTATTTGTATTCAAATTTTGTACCTTTTTGGACCCACCTAATTCACTCTAAGACCTTTCTAATAATTAATTTAAAAAGAAGTCAAGTTGTTCACACTATAGTTTTTAAATAGTATAATATTTTAATATATGGTTTTGCAAAAAAAATATTAACATAGATATTAATTATAAATATACAAAATTTTCCTTATTTGTGTAATTTTATTTTTAATTTTTGGGTAATAAATAATTACTTTGCACAACGATGATACTGTAATTTTTTAATTAATGAATAAACAACATTAATGATATTAAAAATAAAAAAATAAATAAATTATGTAATTTTTAATGTAATTCATGAGTTATATAGATTAATTTGATATATCTAGTATATAATAAAAAAATCTAATTTGATACTTCTTATTGAGGTTTTTAAATTCCTAGTTATGAATAGTTTTTAAATTGAAAAAAATTATTTTTCATGAATATAATACTTTATTAAAATTATTTCAAAAACATAAATCTTGAATAAGAACAAATTTTATAACATTGTGTAAAAAAGTAATAAAATTTAGATTTTAGGCCATTTTTATGTCTCAAACCCTATATTAGAGTTATTATATTTTAATATTTTAAGTAATTCTTAAATTATCTCTCACCTTAATTATAAAAAGGGAGTCATTACTTTACTTAATTTTATCACATTTATCCTTATTGAGAGACTATGATTTAAAAAATTCCCTTATACCCATCCAATTCAAAATTCTAGTGCATTTTGCTTCACAAAAAGACAAATTCCAAATCCTTAAGGAGGTCCTCAAGGATAAAAGATTCAAGAGGTAAATTCCTCCTTCTTCTCTTTTAAATTCAGTCTCGCTGCTTCTTTATCCTCAAATCTTATCCAAATATTCATGATAACTCTATTATCATATATATATATATATATATTTGAATTCTATTAGGTTAGATTTATATTAATCACCCAATATCTAATTTAATTCTTTTATTATTAATAATGAAATCGCCATCTATGATTTTTTGATTCACCGCATTCATGGATGATGAGATTTCGTTTCCCTTTAATAAAATCATGTTAATATTAAATTCACATAAATTTTTTAAAAATTAAATAAATTTATATATTCTCTCACTTCTGGAGTATTATTTATTTTTCACGATTCCATAATAAACCAACCATGGAAATCATGGAAAGAAGGAACCCAAAAGAATACAAAATATATTTTTTATAAATGGATAGAAAGTTGTTATAAAAATATCATATAAGGTATAATAGTTGTTAATATAGTTCATTAAAATATTAATAACACTATATAACCATTATAAAATATCTTTTAACATGTTATCAATAATATAATCCCAAGGAAATTAGTTTTTCTATTAAAATCATCTTTAATTTTGTTTTCAGAAATTCAAAAAGAATGTTATTTAACTTTTATGGCCTGAGTGGATTTTCCCAATTGTATGATGCCTTAATCATTCAAATTATCCTTAATAATATTACATGTTAATTTTAAAATAAAATGTAATCCTATTTCTTTTCGTAGTATCCTTTTAAAATAAGTTATTTTCCTCAAGAAATTTTTTCATGATGCAAGTGTTCCTATTTTTTTATTATGTTGTTATTATTCAACATTGTTTATGATGGTTATTGGTTCTATTAAAAACCAAATATGGGTGGTTCCATGATATTTCACCGATTCATTGGGTATTTGTATGTTGTAATTTGGCCGTAATGTTTATTCTGAGTGAAACTACGATGGTTTCACGATAAATAATCCACATGGGTTACATTATAAGGTGGTTATGTGGGTAAAATTGTTTTTCATCCATGAGGGTTAAACATTATATAGTAGTAATGATGGTTTAATTATTTAGTAAGTAATTCCCCAAGAAAACTAAATGGATTGTTTATGTATTCTATGTTTTTTCGAAATATCTTTTTTTAAGTTACTATATCATACTTTATTGGTGAGTAGTAGGTCTCTATGAAAATGATTTCAAATGTCTATAAGTATTCATCGCCTAATAGTTCCATTTCTTATATCCCTTACTGATATTTTTATTATCATCCAAAATTTTAAAATGTTATTCACATGGTTTTAAGGATTGTTAAGGGACAAAAGAATCCAACTTGAATGATGTGATGATTTTCCTAGGAAGAATTCGTGTTTTATTAAAAACATGTGTATTAGGGGAAAATGGATAATATTTTATTAGTACCATATTGTAATAATGTGTATTTTCATGTATGAATTATTAATTAATTCTATATAAATATAAACCAATAATATCTATTGGAATGTGCAAAAGGTAATTGAATTTAAAATAACTATTTTATGAAATGTTTAAAATTGGTCCTTATAATAGGTTTCACAGAATAGTTTAGATAAATTTAGGGGTGAAAATAATTTTAATAGAATAAAATCAATTATTATTAACTTTTGGTTTGTATGAAATGATATATTATTTAAATATTACTATGTTCATTTATCTAAGATATGACTATTCAGAAAGGTTTTTTTAGAAGAAATAGGGAAGCTAAAGTAGTAAGGAAATGAAAGAATGAATTCCTATTGAATCTGTAGCATGGAATGGGTGGAATTGGAACTGAGAAATTAGTGAATGTAATGGGTGATATGAAATAAGATATAAATGTAGGTGGACTTCATGCAATGGAACAACCAAATATACCATAAAAGAACATGATATTAGTGGAACATTTTATGAGGCAATACTCTCATGGTTTATGTGGATGTTCTGACCTAGTTTTGAATTAATGGTGGTGTTTCTTCATGGAAATGGGGATGGCCTCATTTGGTTAGGGTTCAAACATTCCAATCAGTTTCTAATGGGTTTATTTGTATAACCTAAATCATCCAATGAATATATATCCATTTGGAACTACTTTCCAAAGGTAGGGGCTTGGTATTTGTAGACCGATGAGGCTTAAAATTTTGCATTGGTCGAGAGGATGGGAGGTCGGAATCATCACACCTTTTTGGGGGGAATTATTTTCTACTCCGGGACTCTCTTTATAGATTTGAGTTGTGTTTGTGAATCCTTGTTAAATTACCAAGTATGAAAATGAGCTTTCCATTATATCTGAAAATCAATGATTGATGTGTATTGGATTTAGAGAATCTCTTTATATGTATTTGAGGTTCTTCACCAATAGAGAATCATCTGTATGTATAAGAGATCCTTAGTCAATGGTATCCTTCAATAAATTATATAGAAATATCTTGGTCATTATGATGACCATACAGGTTTTAATGCCACTCAGTGGGGTAGTTGAAGTTTATTGTCATTTAGAAGGAAAGGGATTATATCAGAGTTGGGATCATACCTGAAGATGGGCTACCTACGTATCCTTGTTAGAAAAGGAATCAGAACCCATGTAGTTCGGGAATTAGATATAGTTTAACGTCATATGGTATGGATGAGAATTAATGAGTGGTGGGCTTGAACTTTAAAAAGGCTTCCTACGTACTCTACTTTAAAGGTAGAGATCAAAGTACACGTATTTTGAGTAAGAAGTTTGGGGATTAGGTACGATTAATGGTGCAATGAGATGTTTCATAGTTACTTTTACACTCTAAGATCACATGAGTCATGCTCGGTGTGAGAAACAAGAGGTATCAGTAAACCTGACGATTTCTACCTTGAAAGATGTGGTCACAAAAAATGATATGGGGATTATTTATGTGTGACTACCCAATTAAATGAAGATTAATATTTTCTTCTAGAAAGAGACCTAGGAACAATGTCCATAAAGGTATTTGTGTTTTATAGAGATTTAGATATTATAACTTCGGTCTTACTCCTGATGAGGATTCCCGAATTAAGAGGTACTTATAACTTGGTACTTACTCCTAAAGAGGATGCCCAGATTAGAGGGGGGAATTTAACTTATGATTGGGGCTTACTCCTGAGAAGGATGCCCAAATCTAAATAAATTAAGACTGATTAAGATAAATTATTACTGGGGATTATTCCTGAGAAGGAGGCCCAGGTTAAAGGGACTTGAGAACTGGGGCTTATTCCTAAGAAGGGGACCGAGGTTAAGGGGAATTATGACTGGGGTTTACTCCTAAGGAGGATGCCCAGGTTAAGGGAATTTGGAATTTGGGGCTTACTCTTGAGAAGGATGCTCATACATGGGAACTTGGACTGGGGCTTACTTCTGAAAAGGAGGCCAAGGTTAGGGGTCTTGTGATCTAGGGATTACTCTTGAAAATGAATCCCTTATCAAATGAATTTAAGACTTGAGTCTTACTCCTAAAGAGGATGGCCCTATTAAAAATCTTCTCATCTTAGAGGATGAGGTTGAGTGGATAAAATCTCTAACCATAGTGACATAAAGATATGTAAATCACTAGGTTTTGAGAGATGTTATATAGAATTCCTTTCAGATAAAGAATAAAACAAAAGAACCATGTCATAAATGACATTGAAGAGGGTTTTGAAGGCTAAATCTTGAAGAGGAGAGATGGATTTGAAGAGAAAATTTGAATAGACAAGAGGGGCACCCAAAAAGAGGCAGGAGCGCAAGTCTTGTTTGGGCGCGCAACTCCTGTTCGTACATGTATACTTTTGTGACACATGTATACTTGTGTGACACATGTATACTTGTGTAATGGTAAACCCATAGGGTAATACTTGTTCGAGTTTTGGCTCAAGCCCTTAGTATTATCCCTAGAGGCTTCCAAAAGAGTGGCACGCAAGTTCTGTCGAAGGGAAAAGGGGGAACGCAAGTGTGGCCATTTTCCCTTAAGGGTTAGACACTTAGGTGTGCAAGTGTTGATGAATTCCAACACTTTTTCCTTATTCATCATCTTTATGTCTTCCATTCTAGGTAACAAATTACCTTAGAAGTGTTCGGAAGACTACAAGTAGAGACTAGGGCGCCGAGAGCCTAAATCTGACTTTTGGAATTTTCTGTCCCCCAAATGGGGGGCCCACAAGGGGTATTTATGGGCTACTGATGGCCATGGGAGAAAATCAAACAGGGCACACAAGTCAGCTGGGCGGCCAACATGTGGCGCACAAGTATACTTGTGCGACCATGATGAAACTTGCACGACCCATCTTTAAACAATTCTTTGTTCATGCCTTTGTAAAATTTTTGATATTTCTTCAAATGATGAATCTCTTTGTGCTAAGGTATTTCCCTTTTTCAGTCGTTAGACCCTGTGACAAAAAGGAGCATCAATAAATGTCCCCCCTCAGAGTTGGATCTGAGAGGAAGGATGATTTGGCTCTATGGTAAAGGAGAAAACCATGGAACTGCGATGTACAAGTTCTGATCGCGTAGGTCACGATGCGCAGGTGCAATTCACGCAGGCTACGGCGCATTGGGTGCAGCCTTTGCCTATAAATATGCGTCCATTCTCACGCAAAGAAACCGACTTTCATACCTTCCCTCTATCGTCGCGCATGTTTCTCTCGTCATGCAAGTGTCTAGATTTTATGATCATTCGTGCAGGTTCTACTATCTACGGGTTATTATTTCATTGTGTCGTGCTTCTGCAGTGGTATTTGGACTTGCGTGGTGATACTTGTGCGCCAAAACTTGCATGACCATTCTGGACTTGTGTTCCAATCATGATACTTGCGCGCCTTAATGCCTTAGCCATTTTTTGACTTTTCTTCACAAATTTTATGAAAAATCAACTTACTTAAGAGTAAATTATTCAACCTTTGTGAAGATTCAATGGCTCCGAGAAAAATTAGAATAGCTGATGAACTAGATATAAAGCATATTGATGACATTACCAACTTCGTTGGCCATGATTATTACAATATCTGCGATAACAATCTCCCAGATTTGGCCAAGTACTTGAAGAAGTATAAAGTCAATTTCCCACAAAGCATTTATCTATCTTTATATGGCCATGTTCATCTACAAGGAGTCAACATTCCAGATGCATAGAACTATACGCTCGAGATGCAGCTGCACCACTACCCCTCTAGTTTGGTTATGTTGTGCATTAAGAGTAGCAACAATGGTGTGAAATTTCAATTTTTTCCTCTATACCATTTCCTTGTAGATATAAAAATGGAAAACTCATGGGATGGTATGCCTTTCGCTATTGGTTGGTAGAGAGAAGACTATCATGTCATTAGAACAATATCTGAAATGAATACTCTCTCCATATGGCTCTTTACTTCCAATGCCTATTCTAAAATACATGTATCCATCTTCCAAGTCTCTTGGACAGAAACAGAGTCACTGTTTGATC
Organism: Viscum album; assembly: GCA_963277665.1. Lineage (NCBI taxonomy): Eukaryota > Viridiplantae > Streptophyta > Magnoliopsida > Santalales > Viscaceae > Viscum > Viscum album. Next base: position 1,363,391,286 of record OY728166.1, on the reverse strand, counting down.
AGTAGACTTTTATCTCAAACTGTACTCAAGAACATTCTTTTACAATTGTTCCAAGAAGAGCCGGTATCACTGCCTCTCTTATTCTATCCAGTTGGATGAATGAATTCTAGGTGGTTGCTGATGAATCTAGGGATGCTGTAAATCAAATGAAGAGTTATGTTGAAAGCCTCTTCTAATTCTTGAAAAAGAGAAGAGACTCCAGTCTGTGGATGTCCTTCTGTCTCTTGTGCATCAATGAAAAAACATTCATCATTAATCATTTATTCCAGCATTCTTTTGCTACCTACTTTAAAATTATAACTTAAGCCAATGGGCTTAGTAAGCATAGTTTGATTTTTTCTAGGATTATATAAATAACCCTACAAACATTGAATCTTTTAACGACTCAATATTACCTAAATCATACGAAATGTATGTTTAGTGAGTTGGGACATGACTTTTGTTCACAGTTCCCTTTTCTTTTGTGGGAAGTTTAAAGTCATGCACGTTAGACTTAAAAAGGATAATGTTTATGGTCGAAATAGCTTTGACTGAATGGATTAAAATTGACTCAATTCCGTGATAATTTATCTGAAAACATATTACCATATTCAAGTATGGCGGAAAAATGTAAAATATGACTTAAGAAATTTTGAATCTGATGAATGATATGAAAAAAGGGTTAAAAGGCATTCGAAGAAGTATTTCCCAAGAATGAAGTTACCAATATTTAACAAACCCGTTATGGGGCTGAATTATCTAAGGCAACTTAAGGGCATTAGCTGCATAGTCAAATAATAGCATATTTTCGCTGACAGGTCCATTATGTAGGCTACTTATGCAAGGCCGCCTAAGGGTACGTGCTGCATAGTCAGGCAAAAGAACTCTCAGAAATCTTACCTTTCTATTACTAAAAAACCAGTGGATGTTTATGGAGATTCAAATTTTCCAAAGCATAGATTTTGTTGTATGGAGAGAGGTACATGAATATGGAGAGGATATTTCCAATCAAGATTGTCTAAGAATTGGATGAATTTCACTCCTATGAAGGTCTGACCCAAACGTAGGGAAGGGAAATATAAACCATAGACTTGAATACTTTCAGATCAAGAAAAAGCGTATGGGACAAATATGTTAAGGATGGCTATTTTTGCGGATCCTTACATATTTTCATTAATACAAATAAGGACAAAAGAGGTTTTCCTCCCAAGAATGAAGTTACCACTGTTTAACAAACTCGTTACGGGGTTGAATTATGTAGGGACACCTAAGGGAATTGGATAAATAGTCAAATAATAGAATCTTTTGGCTAATAGGTCCGTTATGTACACTGTTTATGCAAGGACGCCTAAGGGAACGTGTTACATAGTCAGGAAAAAGAACTCTCTGGTATCAGACATTTCTGACTAGAAGTCAAGAAAAAGGGTTATGGTGGTATGGAAGTATTTAAGGTTAGAATTATGACACATGAAACTGAGTATTATCCAATGCATGAAGGAGATGCATAGACCAATGCTAATGATAATCATGTTGTGGATGGGTCCTGAATTGAGGTGTTGTACTTCACTATGTATCCCATAAGTATGGGAATAAAAGCCATAGATAGTTCTTGAAATACAGTATAATGTCATGTGGGACGAGAGTTTAGGAGATCTTCATTTAGGGTCATATAGATCGGACCATAATAAGGAATACACATTGTGTATTTTATAAACCTGATGTAAATGAAGTCTAGGGTTTTCATACCACATTCATGTTTTCCCAGGGGGACCTTTCAGCTAAGGGACTAAAAGTCGAATTTTGGGTTAGGCCCAAAGACGTGGGGCTGGATTTGAGGGATTCTCAAACATTCCTACGTATCCCATAAGGATGGGAATCAAGATGCACGTAGTTATTGAAATACTCTTTGTACAGATTTGGTTTGTACAAGTGAAGGGTGAAAGGGGACTTTAGTGCAATGATGGTTTGACTGAAGATTAAAGGTGTGAAAATTCCCATGTATGCATGTAATCTTTGGAATATAACATGATTGGAGATCAATGTATATAATGATTCCCTCTCAGGTGAGGGTGTCAAACAATGCTGTAGTTTATTGTCATATAGGACAAAAAGTGCGAATATTTTAATGTCATATAGCAAGGATGATGGTTATCCAATGTAAAAAAATATTGGTTCTAGGGGCGGCATCATGAATCAACATCGTATGAGATGGAGGTGAACCAAATTGAAAATATTGGTTTTGGGCTTGAACCTCAGGAGGTCGCCTACGTACCAAGCCTAGAAGGAAAGGATCAAAGTCCGCGTAGTTTGATTAAATAATGAATTGGTGATCAAGTTTTTAATGAGGACAACGACCTAAAAAATTGTGTCGGGACTTACACATGGATAGGGTCCAGAGATGGTGTTATGGTTGAAGTTTACTCTAAGCTCACGTGAGTCATACTCGGTGTGAGAAACACGAGGTAGCAACAACCTTAATAATTCACAATTTAACATCATGTTGGACAAAGAGGGGACTATGCAGTTTAATTTCATGCAGTAAGGACAAAAGAGGGGATGTATAGATTAACGTCATATAACAAGGACGAGTGATATACAGTTTAGCATCATGTAACTATGACGTAAGGCTATGCAGTTTAATGTCTTGCAGTGAGGATAATGGGGACACAGTTTAACATCATTTTGGACAAATGAGGGTTGTACAGTTTAGCATCATGTAGCTAATACATCACAATTTAATGTCATGTTGGACAAAAGGGTATTGTACAATTTAGCATCATGTAGCTAGGACGTAGGGACAACACAGTTTAACATCATGTTGGATGAAAGTGTGACTGTGCAGTTTAATGTCATGCAGTAAAGAAAAAAGAGACATAGTTTAACATCATGTTGGGTGTATTATGGACTTTTTCACAGTTTAACGTCATGTTGGACAAAAGTGTTCTGTACAGATTAGCATCATGTAGCTAGGACGTATTGTGAAATTTAACATCTTATTGGACGTAAGTATTTGTGTTACACAAAATACTTTTTCAAGAATCTGGAATTGGTTAGAGTCATGATGAGTTCTCCATCCAATAAGTCTAAAGAATAATCTACGTTGTAGTAGACCTTATGTATTGAGTAAGGTTCTTCCCACATTGGCTCAAGCTTTGGTGGTTTCTTTCCTGGTATCATTGTAGTTCTGAGAACCAATACAAATTATCCCTAAATGAATGAATGAAGAAGAACTTTTTTGTTGAATGATCGTGCTATTAGATTCTGATAGTCTTCCAAGTGGTTCAGGGTGCACATTCTTTTCTCATCTAATCATTCCAACTCATCCAATCGCTTTTGAGATTGTTCATCTGTAGATGGCTGATCACAAATGGCTACTCTAAGCGAGGGTAATTGATCCTCAATGGGCAAGACTGCTTCTATTTCATACACCAATGAATATGGAGTGGACCGCATTGCAGTGCAGTTGGTGGTACGATAAGCCCATAAAGCATGAAAAAGGTTAGCAGGCCATGATTTCTTATCTTTATCCACCATCTTTTATAGTATGTTTGAAAGAGTCTTGTTGAAGGATTCTATTTGGCCATTGGCCGCTATATGATATCGAGATGAATGGTTGGATTTGATGTTGTACTCTTGATACAACATCCTTACTTCGGATGAAGAGAATTTTGTGCCATTGTACGTCAATATGGTATGAGGGACACCAAATCTGGTAATGATGTTATACATGATGAAGCTAACAATGCTTTTAGAACTAACTTCTTTGGTAGGAATTTCCTCTTCCCATTTGGAAAAGAATTTAGTAGCAGTTAGAATATACTTAAATTGCTTGGATGTAGCTCAAGGATAAAGTCAAACTACATCCATTCCCCATGTGTAAAATAGACAGGAGTATTTAGCTATATGAATAAACTCTGGGGGTTGGTGAATGAAGTTGGCATGTACCTGTAATGAACGACACTTTTTAGTTAAATCAACACAATCTTGTATCATTGAAGGCCTAAAGTATCCAAGCCTTCTAATTTGATCAAATAGTCTACATCTAGACTGATGGGCACCACATAATCCTACACGTACATCTTTCATGACAGCCATTATCTCTTCTCCATCAATTCCTCTGAAGAGAATTCCATCAAAAACTCTTTTGTAGAGAATTTTTTCTAGGTGATCTAGGATATCATAAAGAGTGAAATTGACCACACATCACCAGACATGTTCTTTCCTTGCTCTATCAGGTGGAAGTGTTACATTTTTAATGTATTCCCTGATCGGTGTCATTAATCCTGTATTATGACTATATGGTTTAGAAATGAGACTAATTTCATTGATTTCCTCTATTCTGGTTTGAACATAAGGTGAAATTATTCAACGGTGGGCAATACTGATGATAGTCTCATCCCGATTTGGATCTTCCAGAGTGGTGGCTATATTAGCCAGTGCATCATCTTGGGAATTTTTGTGATCGTGGGATATAAGAAAATGTCGGTTCTGAAGGAAATTCCACCATTATCTCTCTGACGTAGTCATACAGAGGGAATAAATATTCTTTTCTGATGGCATAATCCCCATTGACTTGTTTGATTAAAAGGTCTGAATCACCTTTCACCTTTAAGTGATTCACTTGTTCCTGAAGCACCAACTCCAATCATACGATGAGAGCTTCATATTCTTGTTCATTATTTGTACTTCATTCCAACAATAAGAAGGAATATGTTAGCACTATCTTTTCTGTAGAAATGAGCACAATTCCAAACCCAACTTTTTTGAATTTAGGATCTTCCATTTTCTTCCCTGTTGGACATCTGGAAGCACCATCAAAGTACATTTCCCATGTTTGAATATTATCTTGAATAGAGAAGACTTCCTCATCAGGAAGTTCAGTATCTAAAGATTTATCTTCTACTGAAAGGTGTTCATCAAAAAAATTTAGCCAGAACATGGCCCTTTATTTCCTTTTGAGACACATAATGGATATCAAATTGCTGTAAAATAACTGCCCGCCTTGCCAAATGTCCTATAATCATTGGACGGCTAAGAATGAAATTGAGTGGGTTATTGCGAGATACCAATTGGACCTCATGTTGTTGCAGGTAGTATCTCAACTTCGGAACTGCAAATATTAACACAAGGAAGCACTTTTCAATATTTGAATATCAGGTTTCTGATTCAAGCATAGTCCAGCTGAGATAGTAAAGGCTGTTTCCATTCCCAGCATCGTTCTTTTGGGCAATAAAGTCAACCAATGATCGCTCTAAAGCTGTTATGTAAAGAATAAGTGGTATTACTTCAACATGTGGAATTAATACCAGTGGACTCGAGAGATATTTCTTGATAATGTTGAATTCCTTTTGACATTCGTCAGTCCACTGGTAAGTGACTCCCTTCTTCATTAATTTGGTGAAGGGTAAACTTTTACCTGCCAGATTGGCGGTGAAACACCGAATATAGGCCAAGTTTCCTTAAATTCCTCTCAATTATTTCAAATTTCGAGGAGGTGACATACCAAGGATTGATTTTTTCTTCTCAGGATCAACGTCGATACCATGATGGCGTACAACAAAGCAGAGAACTTTTTCTGAGGTTACCCCAAAATCACATTTCATGGGGTTCATCTTTAAATTGTGTTGTTGAAGATTGTGGAATATGAATTCCAAATCAGCCAAGTGATAAGAATGTTTGTTGTATTTAACCACCAAATCATCCACATAACATTCACCAAATTTCCCTAAAAAGGGTTTGAAGATACGGTGCATGGCACAGGGATATGTTGTGCATGCATTCTTCAGGTCAAAGGGAATTAACCGATAGCATAACACACCCTGAGGGGCTCTGAAATCTATAGATTCTTCATCTTATGGAGCCATTTGGATTTGATTATACCCAGAATATCCATCCATGAAGGAAAGTTCATCATAGCCAGTTGTTGCATCAATTAAGAGTTCTGTGATCGGAACTGGAAAATCATCCTTGGGACAATGCCGAGTAAGATCTTTGAAATCAATGCAAACTCTAATTTTTCCATTCTTCTTATTCACAGGGACAATATTAGCCAACCATTTAGGATATTGAACTTCTCTGAAAAAATTATATTTGATATGTTTATCCACATCAGCTTCAATTTTGGAATCATAAGTTGGGCGTGTTATTCTTGTGGCTTGTTTGAATCCACGATTTACCTCTGGAAAACCCAAACGATGAGTAGCAACATCAGGATCAAGCCCAAGATTTTCTCTATAATTCCAAGAAAATATATCTCGATTTTTCTTTAGAATGGAAGTATACATTTCTTTCTCTTCAAGAGTCATGGTCACACTAATTAAAGTGGGGTGTGGATCTTTTGGTGTACCCGGATTTATTTCTTTGAGTTCATCCATAATGGTAGAGATAACCTCTTCAAATACTGGAGGAGCATCCCTGAGATCATTCTCTTCTTCTTCAACATGTGTTATCTCTTCAGTTTCTACTTGCATAGTAGATGATGAATCAAAATTTTCATGATCAGGAGAGATGTTAAAATTTGAACATCTTAAGGAAGAATCTTCCATTTATGACCATATTGATGATGATGGATCTTCCTTGGATAATAAATAGGAGATGATGGATTGATAACTGACATCATTCTTCACCTCTGACATTGCTATAACTTCTTCTGTCCTAGTTGGCGAAGTATAGAATTGATGAATTTCAGCAGATGAAATGAAGACATCTCCATTCGAGCTTTCATCATTGCTTGGTGAATCACTAATTTCTCCCATGCTGTATGTCTTGATTGTCGTAATTGACATTATGGACGTTTCCATAAAAGTATTTAGATTTGGGTCTATCCTGTCAATTTTACTGATAGGAAACACATAATCTATACTCACATGTATGAATGGATTGATTGGAATCTGTTCCAAACCATATGGAGCATTAACTTTGGTAACCTCCCTTGTTGTGGATTTCTCCTTTCCCTCCATGTGATAGAATTACTTCTCAATGTATTGAGATTCACATGTTTTTAATGGGGAATTATCACCATACAATGTCCCAATTTGACCATTGAAACAATATTTGAGAAATTGCTGGTATGATGAAGAGATAACTGCATGTTGATTGGGCCAAGGTCTTTTAAGAAAAATATTGAAGGATGTGTCATGACAAACAACAATGAAATATGAATTGGATACAAGATCCCCAAACTGAGTTCTGAGTGTGATCTCGCCCAGAGGATCTTCCTCATTTTTATCATATCCTTGCAACATCAATGTAGAAGGAGATAAATGATATTCTATTAGGCCCAATCAATGAAGTGTATGAATGGGGGTGAGGTTGACTCCTTAACCATTATCAATGAAAGCTTATTGGATGTCAACATAATTAAACTTTCCAGATAAATACAAGGGCCTATTATGTCAATGAACAACATCATCTTCATCTTCATCTATAAAAGATATCACTTCATGGAATTCTGCAGGATCATTCTTTACATGCTAGACTTCAGCCGCAGAAATTTCTGTTGCGAAATCCTGAGGACTTGACAAAGCCTCAATGAGTGCCTCACAAATATCCTTTGATAGATTCAAGGCCTCTAGAATTTATAACATGGCTCGTACATGGGCCAATTCTTCAAGACATCATACTTTTGACCAAAGGACTGTGTTTCACAACAAGAACATGTGGTTTCGCAGGTGCCTTAGAAGTTGATGCTTTGGAAGTAGATTATTATTGTATTAGGGTAGGAGTTGTAAATACTCCTGGCTTTGGAAAATTAGACTGAATAGGTCTATTTACTTACTAAGAGGAAGAATGTGTAACCTATAACCGATCCTCCAGAATAATTGTGCCAGGACTGAATCTGCCATGCGTGGAGGAACATTCTTGTTCTTGTTGAGCCTGTTGAAGGGATTTACCATGAGTTTCTACTGTATATACAGTTCTAGATGGGGTATAATTGGAATAGTTTCTTCTAGGATATCCACCTCTTCCTCTGTATCTGATACCTTTGGAACTCCCTCTAATTCCTCTGTTTGATACAGGGAACTTAGGCTCATCAAGATTGAAATTTTGACTGACATAAGGATCTTTTAAGTCAATCGTGTTAATAGAACCAAATATCGAGTCTTCATCTGATGAAGAATCATCTTGATTATCCAATTTAGTTTGTTCCTTTTGGTAGGACGGTCCCCGTGGATTTGAAGTAGATGGCATAAAATATGCCAGAGTCAAAGACAACTTGGGCTTTGACACGGTCTCATCTTCTTCTAACTATTCCTCTTTCGTTGAATTATCCCGTTTCTTTAAGTATTTTCCCTCTGATAAAGAGGGTTTTGTTGTGGCATTCATAGCAGAAGACACACTTGGTTTCTTCAATTGCATTTGTAAAATTGAATGAGTTTGTTTGATCATTTTTCTGACCATCCAATCATCATATTTCTGCACATTTTTGCTTTTGAAATCTTGCCACTCGCATTCTTCCTCTGGATTTGTAGAAGTAACACATGCTACATGAGGTGAAGAACCTTTCAATTTTACCTATCCCGAGTCTACCATCATTTTTAGGAGGTCTTTGAAGACAAAACACTCATGAATGGGATTCCCCAACATCTGATGAAATGAAAAATAGTTGGTACGGTCTTCATCTTCTTCCTTGTTCGGCCATTTGGGCCTTTGCAACTGAACCAAATTATTTTCTAGAGCCGAAATGAAGTAACCAGGAACTTGTTCATTTCAGAAATAATAAAATTTTCTCTTCAGATCCTAAAATTGTTTGCGACTTTTATCTCTTTTATCTTCTTGACGAAACGGCCTATGTTGTTGAAGCTCAGAAGGTGGAGCCCTTCTGTAAGATGAAGGTTTTGAATTGGAAGCAGGAACAGGTGCTTGTTTAAGTGTAACTGTAACATTCTCTGCATTAACAATTCTCCTTCCTTGAGCTGATGGAATTACACGAGTTTTATCCTTATTCTTCATAAGAGAGTCTTCGATCTGCTAAGTGATCGATGTTAGGTTACAAAACCCTCTTGTGTATTTCACTTGGATCAACGGTGTGCGTAACTCATCATGCAAATTTTCCATACATATTGGTAACAATTCTTATTGAGGGAGTGCTAAGCATAAGGAGTATGTTAGTCCCTTCCAGCGAGCAATGAAATCCTAAACTCTTTCATTCTCCCTTTTCGTACAATTTGTAATATCTAAAACTGTCATCTTCGACAATGTTGAGCTTAATTGAAGAAGTAATTTTTGACGGAGATCCTCTGACCCGGTAATTGACCGATATTGCAAGCTTGTATACCAGAGAAAAGCAGGTCCTTATAATGACTGTAAAAAAACCTGATCTTAATTGCTTCTTGTTATTGAGGAGTTCCTGTCATAAGATCACAATGAGAAACAAAATGTGTGAAGTGTTGTTATGGGTCTCCTGAACCATTAAATATTGGGAATGTGGTACTTGAAAATTTTGATGAGGGAGGAATTGCATCAACCCATACAGGGTAAGATCTCTTTTCTTATTGAATTTGTGCATGCTTTCCCTCCATAGCTTCCAACTGATCTTTTAATGACTCAATGGTGGTTATTAACTTTTGAGAAACATCTGGTTGATCTTTGATCTGACCAGGTGCAATAACTAGAGCTTGGACAGGTGTGGTGGCTGGTACTGCAACATATGGTAGCACCACTGATTGTTGTTGTGCATGACCCATTGGATTAGACCTGTGAGGGTGTAATGGTAAAGGAGGATACTCTTAATCCATCTTAGTAGCTGCAACAAAATCCCTTGGTTGACTGACTTCAGCATGCTTAGGAGGAAGACTACCTTGAAGTAGTTCTGCATTCAACCCACTTAATTCCTTCATTTCTTCCTCTTGTTGTGTGAATCTTTGATCTAGTGAGAGTGATTGTCCTTATCTAGAGGAAGGTTAGAATGTAACTTTATTTTTTCCTTTTACCTTGTTGGACGCCTTTCGGAGAGGGGGAAGTTTGTTATTTGAAAGACTACTTAGATTCTGGGTAAGCCTTTGATTTCGTGTACGCACACCTTCTTCATTTGCTTCTATGAGCACAACCTCTTGAGCAGGAACTTCCTCATCTGATCCCTCTGAGTGAGCCTCATGTTCTAGAGGATCAGCAACAACGACATTGATGACATTTATTGATGCATAACTCATTGCATCCCTTCTATTGGTATTTCTGCGATACTGTCTTCTTCCATGTCCCTGATGAGACACTGCCTTCTGTTTAATTGATCCCTCAGGAAATTCTTGATGAACCGTAATTTGGAGGTAATATACTGATAATTCGACTCTTCATTCTTTATGTGGCTTCTTCCATAATCAAGAGAAGATTGACTTCCACTGAGGAAGGGACTGATGATTTGAAAAAGTCCCCAGTCCTGTGGACTGGGGACGTTCCTTCTATTCATTCTCAACTCCTCGAATCCTATTTGTTGATTCTGAGGGTTGGGTTAAAAGAGTCCCCAGTCTAGCAAGCTAGGCTGGCTCTTGAGCTACTATATCTGAGACTTTCTTAAAATATCTCTTGATCTTGCAAACTTTAGTCCGGAAATTGGGTGGATGCCTCAACCTAAATCCGCCCAAATCACATGGCTCAAATGACCGTTGGATGATTTCTGACACTTTTGTCACTTGATGATGTGCCTACTCTAAATGATAATCTTGTTCGATATTCTCATTTGCATGATTCAAGAGTAATTCAACAACTTTTTCTTTGTATTACTGACTTTGGGAAGAACTAGTCGAGGCCTATTCATGATAAAGCCTTTGATTAAACAAAAAATCAATTTATTGTGGTCGTCCATGGGCAATAACATTGCATGAGACAACTTTTGGAGGGCTTTGTTGACTAGAGAGTACAGTGAAATTTAGTGCTCCATGAACACCCCATCCCTTTATATGAATACCAGATGGGGCATTGAAAATTAACTAGTGCAATCTCTTTAGTGCGCCAAGGCATGAATACTGAAGGGTTCTCTGTTTCTTTTCAGCCTTCGGATATCGGGAAACTGATAGAGATGCCAAATCAATTTGGTATTGTAACCCATCTATTATATTGACATGATTTCATATTCATTATAAGATAATATTTTCTTTTTCAGTTGAGAATGTATTTTCCACATGTTGAGATGAATACCATGAATACAATCTTCCGTCAACATTTCTGGAATATCATACTGAGAGTCAGCCAAAGGCCAAAACATGACAGGTACTTCACCTTTCTCCAATTCTTTTCTCATATTCAGTACTTCTTCCTTATCTTTTGATAAATATTATTCTACTTGATTAAACTAGAGCTGGTTATTTCTTGTTGCTTCATCAGATTCAACAATATTGGTAGAGAATTAATTTATCAAACTAGAAGATGAATGACCCACGAGAGGTTTGAATAATGACCTACATCCCGAGTTATCTTCTGATTGAGAAAGTATTTCACCTACTAATGGTAAATCATCAGACATGACTAGCTTCACATTTTCAGGTGCCTCAAGATAAGAGGGATTTCTCATCACTGCATTGTTCTATGAATAATTTTCCAGGAAATGTGAATTACTACTGTGGAGAGGACTTTCACAGCAAAATTGATCATTATAGGGAGGACCACCATGGTGGGTTATATCAAAATATGAAAACTTTTTCTCTTTGATATTCTAGACACGCAGAGGGTTATCGTGACTCACATCTAAAGATGATACTTTGAGATCGACTAAATTGTCATGAGCCCAGCCTTCAGGAGGAAGTGTATGATACAGAACTTTGGAATTAATGTTCCCACTATTGGGAACTGAGAGAGTAAAATCTTGAGTTCCAACAGATAATTTTCTGAGAGCTTCAATAACTCCAGCATCGAGCAAGGCCTTATTACAAATTGGATCTTTATTTCTTGACTGTGTTGAATGTGTATTTTTCTTAGACGCATTCTTACTCACATTGGGAACCACTTGTTGAAGAAAGTGGTTATTGTGGGCAGGTGTATGAGCCTGCTCATAACAATAGTCAGGTTAGGTTGATTATCACCATTCAAATCAAGTGTATATACCTGACTTTATTGTCAGTATGATATAGAGGAGTATGCCCCCACAACCCTCTTGGACTAGAATAGATGTGTGTATCTGTTCCGGAGTGATATGTTGATGTGTCACTCCACTATTAGAGATATATTTTCATTTATTTCTCTGTGATTCTACTGAAGCTGTTATAATATTCTGACAAGCATCCAGAATATGAGCAGGGATTTTCTTCTGCTCTTTCACCATTATCAGAATGTTCTTGGTGACCTTAGCTGCCGGAATGTGAATATATATTCATTCTGTGTCTGGAGTAGGTGTATATACCTACTCCTTCCCTCCTTTTCCTACCAATGGATATGGACAGTACTTATGCATAGGGGTAGAGAGTTGAGTCTGCTCCAAATTTGTCGTCGGAGCTTTCTGAATGACTTCTCCAAGTGCTACCAAACAGGACTGTTGGCAGGCTTGATTAATATTGGTAGGTGTATGTTCCTGCTATGTATTCTTCGTCAAGTTTGGTTGATGAATTTCCTTCAATACTGGTAGACGAGACTGCTGACAGAATTGTTGAATGTAAACCAGTGTATACGCCTGCTTATCAGTTGCCACCATATTAGATTGGAAAGCTTCTTTGGTAGTAGTTAGATGAGCCTGCTGACTATATAATGAGTTATAAACAGGTGTATTTTCCTGCATATAATACTCCTCCAGAATTTCCTGGTAGGATTGGTGGGTTTTGTCATACGAGTCTGCTGAACAACGGAATTAGGACAGACAGGTGTATGTGCCCGCGAACTTCTTACCATCAAGTTGGATTAATGGACTTCTCCGGAGGGGGAAGAAATTAGAAATTACTCCCTGTTGACAATATTTCTCCCTTGGTTGTTCATCTTGCATGCTCGGGTTTGAGGAACCTGAGCCGAACCCCTAAAGGTGATACCCTCAACATGTTGAGGGTGCACTGCCGCACGAGTCTGGTGGTAGTTGTTGATGGGAGCCCTTGGGAATGACTCTTGTCTCCTTTAGTTAAGGTCTTGAGTGACCTTCTCATTCACCTCCTCATAATATGGGTGGTATTGGTGATTTTGTTCCGGGTATAACAACCTGAAACATTTGGAGAGAGTGGTTGGCACCACTTGTTTCTTGATCACTGGTTGTTGCTGTCCAGACAACCAGGGTGAATTATTGACTTGGAGGGCTTGACGAGCAGCCTCAAGAGTTGGAACAGTACCGTGTCAAAGGTATTCCTTAACCAGTGCATTTGAGACTCAACATTGAAGATGCTGAGTAGGTGATGTCTTCCTCAAAGCAGACGAGGATCCAGTAGGAGTAGCAGCAGATGCATTCACAGGTATGAACTTTAGCGAAGAAATTTCAGTAACGCATATAGATCTTGAAAAAGAGTGCATGTTTGATATAACAAACATAATCAAGATAAGTTCAGCCAATACATATTTTGGACGAGAACTTATGTTATTGATTGCCTGGTTGGCCCTCATATAAAGTTAAATAGGGTCCTAATAAATAAGTAAAACATCATTTAACTTGGTTAAGGATTCACGTCGGGTTCACTATTTTTTGTTTCTTCCTAGAAATGGGGATGACCATTGTTGTTTAAGGTTCAAATATTGCAATCGGTTTCTAACAGGTTTATTCGTAGAACCGGAAACATCCAATTATTCTATATCCATTTGGACCTACATTCCAAAGGTTGGTGCTCATTAGTTGTGGAATTTTGAGGCTTAAGAATTCGCATTGGTCGATAGGATGGGAGGTCATACTCATCACACCTTTTTGGGGGGGTTTATTGTCTACTTTGGGACTCTCTTTATAGATTAGAGTTATGTTCATGAATCCATATTAAATTACCAAGTATGAAAATGATCTTTCCTTTATATCTTACAATCAATGATTGATGTGTATAGGATTTAGAGAATCTCTTTTTATGTATTTGAGGTTCTTCATCAATGGAGAATCATCTGTATGTATTAGAGATCCTTATTCAATGGTATCCTTCAATACGTTATATAGAAATCTATTGGTCATTATGATGACCATACTGGTTTTAAAGTCACTCAGTGGGGCACTTGAAGTTTATTTTCATTTAGAAGGACATGGATTATTTCAGAGTTTGGATCGTACTCACAGATGGTCTACCTATGTATCCTTATCAGAAAAGGAATTTGAACCCACGTAGTTCGGGAATTAAGATATAGTTTAATGTCATATGGGACGGATGATAATTAATGAGTGATGGGATTGAACCTAAAAAGGATTCCTATGTACTCAACTTTTAATACCAAGATCAAAGTCCACGTAGTTTGAGTAAGAAGTGTGGGTCTTACGTATGATTAACGGCCCGAAGAGATGTGTTGTAGTTACTTTTACACTCTAAGCTCACATGAGTCATGCTCGGTGTGATAAACAAGAGGTAACAGTAAACCTGATTATTTATGCCATGAAATATGTGGTCACAAGGAATGATATGTGGCTTATGTATGTGTGACTGCCCAAGTAAATGAATATTAGGATGTACTTATGGAAAGAAACCTAGGAATAATGTCCATAAAGTTGTTTGTGTTTTATGGAGATTTGGATACTCTAACATAGGGCTTACTTCTGAGGAGGATGCCTGAATTAGGAGGCACTTATAACTTGGGACTTACTCCTAAGGAGGATGCCCAGATTAAAGGGGAAATTTAACTTATGATTGGGGCTTACTTCTGAGAAGGATGCCCAAATCGAAAGAAATTAATATTGGTTAAGAGAAATTATAACTGGGGATTATTCTTGAGAAGGAGGCCCAGGTTAAATGGACTTGAGAACAGGGGCTTATTCTTAAGAAGGAGGCCAAGGTTTAGGGGAATTATGGCTGGGGATTACTCCTAAGGAGGATGCCCAGGTTAAGGGAATTTGGAATTTGGGGCTTACTCATAAGGAGGATGCCCATATTTGGGAACATAGACTGGGGCTTACTTCTGAAAAGGAGGCCCAGGTTATGGGACCTGTGATCCGGGGCTTACTCTTGAAAAGGAATCCCTTATCAAAAGAATTTAAGACATGGAGCATACTCCTAAGGAGGATTCCCATGTTAAAAATCTTCTCATCTTAGAGGATGAGGTTGAATGGAGAAAATATCTAACCTCTGTGACATAAAGATATGTAAATCAATTGGTTTTGAGAGATATTCAGTATAATTCCTTTCATATAAGGAATCCAATAAAGGAACCATGTCATAAATGACATTGAAGAGGGTTTTGAAGGCTAAATCTTAAAGAGGAGAGATGTATTTGAAGAGGAACGTTGAATAGACAGGAGGGGCACCCAAAATGTGGCAGGCGTGCAAGTCTTGTTTCGGTGCGCAATTCATGGTTGGGCAAGTATACTTGCGCGACACATGTATACTTGTGTGACGGTCAACCCATACGGTAATACTTGGGTGAGGTTTGGAACAAGCTGTAACACCTGAGATTTTTGTGAGAAATGTTTTGTTTGTATGTTATATTCATCATCAAAGGAATCTTTCACTACACCCAACACTAGCTTGGGTTTCTTTACACACAATCGCGACCTTCCTCGATAGCTTGCATCGTACGCAATACCGAGTTTCACTATACAATAATATGCTAAGAAAATATTATTAAAACTAGCGGTTATGAATAGTAATACCCACTTTTTGAAATTTTATAAATTTTATCTTTCAAAATGGACTTCATTTTTGGATTCGGAATATCGAAATTAGCCTAGGTTGAAATTTTGGTATTTTTCTGAAAACTTTCAATTTTTGATGAATAGTGAAAACACTGGGTTACTATTTAAAAATTGACCTCTTATTTAAATTATTATTTATTTTATTTAAATTTATTTTATGTGAAAATTGATACATAATACTTATATAAGTGCAATTGAATTCATTGGAGTCATTTTATAATAATTTTAGACATATAAAAATTTTATTGAACTTTTCACCGTCTTTTACCCGCCTCCTAGGAGAATTTTGAAATTCAAATAAAACATAATTTTACCACATCTGTGAGTGGAATTTAGAAACTCCGAGAGACACGGTTAATATCAAGGAGTAAAATGTGGTTCAATAAGATAAAAATAATTTTTTGTGAATAGTAACCTTTTACTTTTTTTACCACGGTTAAACGTAAATTGGGTAATTAAGGGTAAAAATGATATTATTATTACCCTAACACATGTCCTAATTCTATTGGATAAGTGTAATTCGACCAAAAAAACCTTAGGAATAAAATATGACCATTTCGGTCCACTTGGATTAGATTAGGACATTTATTATTATTTTATTTAAAGAAGAGTCAAAATAGTTAAAATCAAAGTTTAATAACTATAGGATTTTTAATATAGGGTTATACATAAGATAATTTCGACTATAACTTTTCATTAAAAAGATAAAAACATTTCCTACATAATGGTAACTTATTTATAATTTTTAGACTTTAACTAATTTAATTTATTTATGACACAATGATGATGCAGAAATTAACTTATTAATGAAATATTAACATAATTGATATTATAAATACCCAAATAAATGTAATTTGAGACTTTTTATTAATCAAAAAAATTTTATAGGTTACTATGACATTTTATTATTTATTTAATTAAATTTTTTCGAATTAACCATGTTGTTATAATTTTCACAAAAATCAAATACCAAATAGTGTCAAAATTGACATAAAATAGTTTTTAAAACAAATATTATATTATTAATTGTTATTTTATTCCTAAAACTATAAGGTTCGGAAAACCGACTTAGATAAGGTTATATATTTTAATAATTAACAACTTAGGGTTTTTTGGCTTTTTATCATAAGTTTATTAACCTTATAGTTTAAGAAAACAAGAAGACGCGGTAAAAGTGAAATTATTTAACTTAAAGTTAAATCTAAATGATAAGGTTGAAATAGTAACCTAAACTTGTCTAAAATCTATTGGTTGAGATACTATCGACCCATCCCCACCTTAGTTTCAAAATAAATCAATTGGGAGATATTAAAAACCGAATATGACTTTATAATAAAATAATATTTTTTTTCCAAAGGTGCCCCTCTCCTCTCTTATAAAAGGGCACCTCCTCCCTCTCTTACTCACACCACATTGAGCCTTCATTCTCGGCCAACCCCTGCCAATTTCTCCTCTCCACTTCCCTAGAAACATCCTAGAGTTCCTGGTCTTCTTCAAAGACGATCTTTAGTACCCTAAGAGGAGGTTAAGAAGAGGCGCTTCAATGAAGAGGTAATGTCCGTTACAAATTCTTTCAACATTATTTCTTCTTCTACTTATTCATATTTAGTTGTTTAATTCTGAAGTAATAACATATGTATCACTCATATACTGATATGTTATTATAAGTATGAAACAACCCTATTTCACCATCTATCCATCCTACGGAAAACGAAATCACCGTGCGTGCGTACGTACGGAATACCGTCTCCAGGTCGTGGTGTAATCTATTTTCCACCACCGCCTTACTTGGATAGGTATAATGGTGTATTGAATAACTATATATGATTATTTTAAAGTGATATTTATTCTTAAATAGTATTCATACACTTTAATACAATTCCACGATCATGGAAACGATATCATCGCTCGTGCGTACGTACAGCCTACCGTCTCTACGATGTGATGTGACTCGTCCTACATGACATCAATTGAATAATGACTATATAAATGAATTGAATGAATAAATATGATATATATTACACTAATACCATTCATTAAATGAGTTATCTATAACCTAAAAATAATAATAAGAATTTATTCGACAAAGCACACATAAGAACAAAAAGCAATAAACACCCGAATAACTAGTAATAATGAAATATTACTAATAAGAAGATAAGAATATGACCATATATGATATCATAACAATAAGTATGATTCTGGAATAAGTCAATGACATTATTTAAATCATTATACAGGAGGTTCGGAAACTTGCGAAGCAAATCGGACCTAAGGTAATGGAGAATCTCACAATCTAAATTTTTATCCGAGATTGTTTATACTTCATTAATTACTAGGGAATATTTATCACCCACATACATGATTCCTAAATATGTAATATTATTTCTATCCTCCAACAATTTTTTAAATCCAATTTTTTCTATTGGTGAATTTTTAGTAAAAGATATGAAAGGAATCATTTGTCGTTTTCAGTACGAGATACTTTTTGACTTTTCTGGCCAAAGTACTAGAATAATGTTTTTTTAACTTATACGTCATGAATGGATTTTTAGAAAATTATTTCCATGAATAAACTTTTAACAGATTTAAAGTTTATTTTTAATCAATTTATTTTAGTTTAAAATTATATGACATTTTAATAAAGGAAAATGTTTTTGAAGTAGAAAGGATATTTTCCTCAAGAATGGAGTTCAAGCGTTTTATCAAAATTATTTTACATCTAAGATAATATAGGGTTCTATTTATATCCCTATTTTTACATTGATTTGATTATGTTATGATGGAATATATTTTATGATGTCCTTTTATCTTATGTGTATTATGATATGATGGCATGATGTTTAAGAATACCATTTTTATTACATGGGTTATGCTATGATGTATGATTTATGATTTTGTGACACACATAAGAATGGTTTCATTATGAGATGGGTGGGACCTATATCTCCCTCCAATGGATTGGGTAAAGATTTATATCTCATGAGATGACATGGTTGGAACGGCATGTTAATCCAGTTCAGTGAAACAGGGCTGAAATGAGGAGTGAACTCAGTTCAGAAATGGACTTTGTCCGCTAAGATAATCTTGGCAATGAGTCTTGACTACTAGGAAATGATTCTATATTATTAAGTGTGTATGCCAAAAAAGTTTCATGTTTTAAGTTATGATTATTGGGATTACATTTCACTACTATGATTTATCCCATGTTATAAAATTATGATCTCTTTTTCAGGTTAATATTTCCAAAATGTTATGTTCTTATGAATATGATGTGATTGATATTTCTATTTTTTACCCTTACTGAGCATTTGAGCTCACCCTTTTGTATTTTTTCTTTCCCCAGGTCAGGAAGAAGGTTATTAAGTAGGATATTCCAAAAGGGACTTTAGATATGATGAAATAAATGGGAGAAAATGTAGATGCTTTATGAACTAGTTGTTTATGTTTCCCAGTTTCTAAAGACACTATACCAATACGGTCCTTTCTTGGTTTTGTTATATGTTGTAATAAGTGTGCTTCAATTTTGAAGCAATAAAAATGTATGTAAAGTGTGGGTCATTATAGTTGGTATCAGATGAAAGGTATAGTCAACCTTTGGAAACTAGGATGTGAAAGCCTTAGTAAGAACCCTAAGGATAATTCTAAGCATAGAACACAATCTTAGTGTTTTAGAAATGGCCCTGAACAACCTATGATAAGACCTTAAGTGTGAAATTTATTCTTGATTATGTGGTTTTCCTATTATAATTAGTGTTGATCACACTATTCTTCTTGGTTTTAGTCAATGTCTACAACCCAAAGGAACCATGTTAATGCGGAATGCGATGGGCAATGAAATGATTGTACCCCTGAGCAACCAAACGTTATGGGAGCTGGAATGAAAAATCTTGTATCCATGCTCACATAACTTTCTCAAGCTATGAATCATGTAAGACTTCCAAACGGGAAAAGGAAGGAGAAACATTCTATTGAATCCTTCAGGAGGCAGCGTCCACACTCATTCATCGGGTCTATTGATCCATTAGTTGGTGGACAATGGATCAGTACTACTAAAAAAATATTTTCATTTCTTCAATTTCCTGAACATGACAAAGTCATCTTAGCAGTGTATTTTTTGGAAGGTTAAGCTGATCAATGGTGGAATCTTATCAAGAATATGATTCCAAGAGATAAAATTGATTCCATGGAATGGGACGAGTTCAAGAAATTATTTTCAATACGTACTTCCCTCGTATTCTTCGAACAAAGATGGGGAAGGAGTTTCTTGAACTGAAGAAAAAGGATGATGAATCTGTTTGTACCTACGAAGCAAATTTTACAAGACATTCAGGGTACGCTTCTGGGATTATTATCCAACCTGAGAGTAAGATTGATAGATTCTTTAGTGGATTTAAACCAAGTCTTCGAAGGGCGTTAGCCATAAGGGACATCAATAACTACAAGGAAATCGTTCGATGTTATCTCAAGGTTGATATGGAGATTGGAGTAACCCATCAGTCATATTCGTTTGACAAGAAAAGGAAAATGGAATTCAAAGGAAAATCTAAGGACCACACTAAATAGAAGATGAGTGTTCCCTTATGCACAAAGTGTGGAAAGAAACATGGAGGGAGTTGTCTTAAAGGGACAAGTAAATGTTTCAAATGTGGAAAGGAAGGTCATCGGGCATTTGAATATCGCAATGATGGGAAGAAGATGTATAGTGATGTGAACGAAGAAAAGGATACACAAAGTGCACCTCCTACACTTCAATGTTACAAGTGAAAGGAAATGGTGAATTACGCCAATCAATTCCCTAATCCAAGAGTTGTTGATGATGATCGACGTCAACAAACTCTTAAGGCTAAAGTCAAAGGAAAGTCACATGAAATTTCTATCAGCGATGTGGAGTATGTGAACAAAGTGGTGAAAGGTACACTTACCATCCACTCTAAAGTCGAAAATGTTTTTATTTGATTCTGTATCCACCCACTCTTTTATTTCTGAAGAATTTTCTAAGGGTATCACAGTATTACCTCAACAATTAGATGTTGATTTAGCTATGATAACCCCTAATGGAATAATAGTGGCATCAAAAGTTTACAATTCTTCTCTAATTGAAGTTTGTGGGAATGTGCTTCTTGAAAATCTTGTGATCCATACTATAGTGGAATTTGATGTGATTCTTGGAATGGATTGACTTTCTTTATATGGAGATCATATCAATTTCCAAAGAAGGGAGGTCACATTTCATATTATAGATCAATATATGATTGTCTATCGATGCAAGGATGAACATAACCTTCCAGTGGAAATTTCTTCCATCTTATGGGTCTTGATTCCACTAAATGAAAGTTATTTATCTAAAATGGTTGGAGAGAAACTCATGATTAAAAATACACCCATTGTAAGAGAGTTTGATGATGTCTTTATGGAGGAATTACCAGGTCTTCCACCAAATCGTGAAGTTGATTTTTCAATAGAACTCGTACTGGGTGCTTTTCCTATTTCAAATACACCTTATAGAATGGCCCCAATGGAGTTGCAAGAATTGGAGAAGCAACTCCAAAAGAATCTTGATAAGGGATTCATAATCCCTAGTGAGTCACCTTGGGAAGCACCTGTTCTGTTTGTTAAGAAGAAAGATGGATCAATGAGACTCTGCATTGATTATCAAAACTTAACAAGATCACTATCAAGAAAAAATATCCTCTCCCACGCATTGATGACTTATTTGACCAACTACGCAGAGCTCAATACCTTTCCAAGATTGATCTTTGTTCAGGGTATCATCAATTAAGGGTCAAAAGAGAGGACATACCAAATACGGCTTTCCATATATGGTATAGACACTATGAATTTATAGTGATTCCATTTGGTCTTATTAATGCCTCTGTTATCTTCATGGATCTAATGAATAGAGTCTTTAGAGACAATCTTGATCATTTTGTGGTAGTCTTTATAGATGATACTCTTGTCTATTCAAAGAGTAAGGAAGAACATGAAGATCACTTGAGAAATATAGTGAAGACCGTGAGAAAGGAGAAGATTTATGCCAAATTTACCAAGTGTGAATTTTGGCTTCAAAAATATGCATTTTTGGGTCACATAATCTCAAAATAGGGGATATTTGTGGATCTAGCAAAAACAGAGGTTATCGAAAGATGGTCGAGACCAACAACAGTAACTGAGATCTGAAGTTTTCTTGGTTTGGCTGGATATTATCGATGTTTTGTGAATGATTTTTAACGATTTTCTAATCCACTAACCAGGTTGACTCGAAAAGGAGTTAAGTTTGTTTGGATGGAGGAGTGTGAAGAGAATTTCAAGGAGTTAAAAAGAAGGTTATCCAGTGCACCTGTCCTCACTCTTCCTTGTAGTGGAAAAGGTTTTTGATCTACAGTGATGCATCCATGAAGGGATTGGGGTGTGTTCTCATGAAAAATGATATGGTGATAGCTTATGCCTCACGACAGTTGAAAATCCATGAGAAAAATTACTCAACTCATGATTTTGAGTTAGCTGCGGTAATCTTTGCATTAATGATTTGGAGGCATTATATTTATGGAGAAAGGTGTGATATTTATACTGATCATAAAAGTTTAAAGTATATTTTCACACAAGAGGAGATGAATATGCGCCAAAGAAGATGGTTGGAGGTGATTAAGGATTACAAATTCTCAATTCATTACCACCCAGAGAAAGAAAACAAGGTGGCAGACGCATTAAGTCGACAAGACCATGATAGATTATCCATGATGAGGATCACAAAAGATCCAATATTTATGGATTTACAAAGGATGAATCTTTGAATTATAATGGAAGTGGAAAAATCATATCTTTCTCAAATTAATGTTCAACCATCTATACATTTGAATATTAAAGAGGAGCAGAAAGAATATGTAGAGTTACAAAAGAAGGTGAGAAATGTTCATGAATTCAACCTCGATTGTGATGGGATAATAAAGTTCAAGAATCGGGTTTGTGTTCCTCCCATCCCAGAATTAAATGAAGAGATGCTGGATGAGTCTCATAGTTCTTCATTCTCTATTCATCATGGAAGCACGAAGATGTATAGGGACCTGAAAGAGTACTTCTGGTGGGATGGCATGAAAAGAGATGTTGCTGAATATGTCTCTCGATCCTTGGTTTGTTAGTAAGTTAAATGTGAGAGAGAGAAGTCTAAGGGGATGTTACAACCATTAAGCATACCTGAATGGAAATGGGAAAAAATCATTATGGACTTTGTTAATAGACTTCCAAAAACATCCAAAGGCAATATTGCTATCTGGGTCATAGTTGATCGTCTTACAAAGTTTGGACACTTCATTGCTATTAGAGAGAATTTCTCTCTGGATCAGCTTTACAGGATATATGTAATGGAAGTGGTAAGATTTCATGGAGTACCACTTTCCATTATATCTGATTGGGATCTTAGGTTTACCTCAAAGTTCTGGTGAAGTCTTCAGCATACTCTGGATACAGAGTTGAGTTTCAGCACTACTTATCATCCTCAAACAGACAGTTAGTCTGAGAGAACAATTCAAATTCTAGACGATATGTTAAGAGCTTGCTCTATGGATTTCAAAGGTTGTTGGGATCAACACCTACCTTTGGTGGAATTTTCTTATAATAATAGCTTTCACTCCAGTATTTAGATGGCTCCTTATGAAGCTCTCTATGGAATGAAATATTGAACTCCAACTTGTTGGGATGAAGTTGGGGAAAGAAAGCTATTAGGACCCGATCTTGTTGATGAGATGGCAGAAAAGGTCCGATCTATTCAACAACACATTAGAGCAGCTCAGAGTCGACAAATAAGTTATGTCAACAACTGAAGAAATGACCTAGAGTTTGAAGTGGGGGATAAAGTGTTCTTACGAATATCTCCTTAGAAGAGAGTAATGATATTTGGAAAGAAGGGAAAGTTGAGCCCTAGGTATATCGGTCCTGTAGAAATACTGGATCATGTTGGGAAGGTAGCTGACCGAATGGTGCTTCCACCAAATCTCTCTAAAGTTCATGATGTGTTCCATGTATCTCTCCTGAGAAAGTAGATACCTGATCCTTCACATCTACTCAGATCAGAAGTTGTACTGCTGGAGCAAGATCTTTCTTATGAAGAACAACCGATAGAGATTCTCGATCGTAGTGAACAATTCCTACTGGAAAAGACCACTCACTTGGTGAAAGTTTTATGGAGGAACCAACAATTATAAGAATCTACATGGGAGCTTGAGGATATGATGTGGGAGAGGTATCTTCATCTGTTTGTTACAAAGTGACGAATTTCGGGCGCGAAATTCATTTTAAGGGGGGTAGAATGTAGCACCGAAGATTTTTATGAGAAATGTTTTGTTTTTATGTTATATTCATCATCAAATGAATCTTTCCCCACAAAAAACACTATCTTGGCTTTCTTTACACTCAATTGCAACCTTTCGTGATAGCTTGCGTCGTACGCAACACCGAGTTTCATTATACAACGATATGCTATTAAAATATTGTTAAAACTAGTCGTTATGAATAGCAATACCCACTTTTTAAAATTTTATAAATTTTATCTTTCAAAACGGCCTTCAATTTTGGATTCGGAATATTGAAATTAGCCTAGGGTGAAATTTTGGTATTTTTCTGAAAACTTTCAATTTTTGATGAATAGTGAAAACCCTAGGTTACTATTTAAATACCAAATTTTTATTTAAATAATTATTTATTTTATTTAAATTTATTTTATGTGAAAATTTATACATAATACCTGTATAAGTTC
The DNA here is from genome assembly GCA_963277665.1 of Viscum album. Classification (NCBI taxonomy): domain Eukaryota; kingdom Viridiplantae; phylum Streptophyta; class Magnoliopsida; order Santalales; family Viscaceae; genus Viscum; species Viscum album. The sequence continues at coordinate 1,363,366,837 of OY728166.1, read as the reverse complement.
AATGTAATTTTTTGGAGTCATTTTATAATAATTTTAGACATAAAAAAAATTTATTGAACTTTTCACCGTTTTTACCCACCTCCTAGGAGAATTTGGAAATTTATATAAAAATTAATTTTACCACTTCTGTGAGTGGAATTTCTAAACTCCGAGAGATACAGTTAATATCAAGGAGTAAAATGTGTTTCAATAAGATAAATATAATATTTGGTGAATAATAACTTTTTACTTTTTTTTACCACAGTTAAAAGAAAATAGGGTAATTAAGGGTAACAATTATATTATTATTATTACCATAACACATGTCATAATTCTATTGGATAAGTTTAATTTGACCAAAAACAACCTTAGGAACAAAATATTAACATTTAGGTCCACTTGGATTATATTAGGATATTTATTATTATTTTATTTAAAGAAAAGTTAAAATAGTTAAAATCAAAGTTTAATAACTAAACCATTTTTAATATATGGTTATAAATAAGATAATTTCGACTATAAATATTAATAAGAAATATAAAATGATTTCCTAAATAATGGTATTTTATTTATAATTTTTAGACTTTAAATAATTTAATTTATTTATGACACAATGATGATACAGTAATTACCTTATTAATGAAATATTAACATAATTGATATTATAAATACCCAAATAAATGTAATTTGAGACTTTTTATGAAATAAAATAATTTTATAGTTTAATATGACATGTTATTATTGATTTAATTAACTTTTTTTGAACTAATAATTCTTTTATGATTTTCAAACAAATCAAATACCAAATAGTGTCAAAATTGACAAAAAATAGTTTTAAAAGAAATATTATATTATTAATTGTTATTTTATTCCTAAAAATTTAAAGTTCTTCCAAATGACTTACATTAGGTTATATTTGTTAATAATTAACAACTTTTGGTTCTTTTTTCTTGTTATAGTAAGTATATTAACCTTATAGTGTAAGAAAACAAGAAGACACGGTAAAAGTGAAATTATTTAACTTAAAGTTAAATCTAAATGATAAGGTTAACTTAGTAACCTAAACTTGTCTAAAATCTATTTTTTGAGAGGATTTCGACCCATCCCCTCCTTATATTCTAAATAAATCAATTTGTAGCTATTAAAAACGGAATATGACTTTCTAATAAAATAATATTTTTAATTTTTCCAAAGGTGCTCCTCTCTTCCTTTATAAAAGGGCACCTCCTCCCTCTCTACCTCACACCACTTTGAGCCTTCATGCTCAGAAAAACCATGCCAATTTCTCTTCTCCACTTCCCTAAAAACATCCTAGTAGTCCTGGTCTTCTTCAAAGACCATCTTTAGTACCCTAAGAGGAGGTTAAGAAGAGGCGCTTCAAAGAAGAGGTAATGTCCGTTACCGATTCTTTCAACTTTATTTCTTCATCTACTTCTTCTTATTTAGTTGTTTCATTATGAAGTAATAAAATAAGTATCAATAATATACTGATATGTTTTTATAAGTATGAAAAAATCCTATTTCACCATCTATCCATCCTACGGAAAAGAAAATCAACGTGTGTGCGTACGTACGGAATACCGTCTCCACGCCGCGGTGTAATCTATTTTCCACCACCACATTACTTGGATGGGTATAATGGTGTAATGAATAACTATATATGATTATTGTAAAGTGATATTTATTCTTAAATAGTATACATACACTTCAATACAATTCCACGATCATGGGAATGATATCATTGCTCGTGCGTACGTACGGCATACCGTCTCCACGATGTGATGCGACTCATTCTACATGATCTTCATTGCATAATGACTGTATAAATAAATTGAATTAATAAATATGATATATATTACACTAATACCATTATTTAATTTAGTTATCTATAACCTAAAAATAAGAATATGAATTTATTCGATAAAACACGCATGAGAAAAAAAAGCAATAAACACCCGAATAACAAGTAACAATGAAATATTACTAATAAGAAGCTAATAATATGACCATATATGATATCATAACAATAAGTATGATTCTGGAATAAGTCAATGAAATTATATAAATTATTATACTGGAGGTTCAGACACTTACGAAGCAAATCAGACCTAAGGTAAGGGATAATCTCACAATCTCAGTTTTTATCCGAGATTGTTTATACTTCATTAATTACTGAGGAATATTTATCATCCACATCCATGATTTCTCAGTATGTAATATTATTTCTATCCTCCAATAATTTTTTAAATCCAATTTTACCTATCGGTGAATTTTTAGTAAAATATATGAATGGAATCTTTTTTCATTTTCAGTACGAGATACTTTTTGAATTTTCTGGCCAAAGTATGAGAAGAATGTTTTTTTAACTTATACGGCATGAATGGATTTTTAAAACATTATTTCCATGAAGCTTCCTTTACAAGTTTTAAAGTTTATTTTTAATCAATTTCTTTTAGTTTAAAATTATATGACATTTTAATAAAGGAAAATTTTTTTGAAGTAGAAACGATATTTTCCTCAAGAATGGAGTTCAAGCATTTTATCAAAATTATTTTTGATATAAGATAATATAGAGTTATATTTATATCCCTATTTTTACATTTATTTGATTATTTTATGATGGAATATATTTTATGATGTACTTTTATCTTATGTGGATTATGTTATGATGGAATGATGTTTAAGAATCCCATTTTTATTACATGGGTTATGCTATAATGTATGATTTAGGATTTTGTGGCACACATAAGAATGGTTTCATTATGAGATGAGTTGTACCTATATCTCCCTCCAATGAATTGGGTAAAGATTTATATCTCATGAGATGACATGGCTGGATTGGCAGGTTAATCCGGTTCAGTGAAACAGGACTGAAACGAGGGGTGAACTCGGTTCGAAAATGGACTTTGTCCGCTAAGATAGTCTTGGCAATGAGTCTTGACTACTAAGAAATGATTCTATATGATTATGTGTGTATGACACAAAGTTTCGTGTTTTAAGTTACATTTATTGGGATTAAATTTCACTACTATGATTTATCCCATGTTATGAAATTATGATCTCTTTTGCAGGTTAAGATTTCCAAAATGTTATGTTCTTATGAATATGATGTGATTGATATTTCTTTTGTTTACCCTTACTGAGAATTTGAGCTCACCATTTTGTATGTTTTCTTTCCCTAGGTCATGAATATGATTATTAAGTAGGATATTCCAAAAGGGACTCTAGATATGATGAAATAAATGGGAGACAATGTATAGGCTTTATGAACTAGTTGTTTATGTTTCCCAGTTTCTAAAGGCACTATACCTATACGGTCCTTTCATGGTTTTGTTATATGTTGTAATAAGTGTGCATCAATTTTGAAGAAATAAAAATTTATGTAAAGTGTGGGTCATTATACAAGCCCTTAGTATTATCCCTATAGGCTTCTAAAAGAGTGGCGCACAAGTTCTATCAAAGGGATAAGGTGGCAGACAAGTGTGGCTATTTTCCCTTAAGGGTTAGACACTTAGGCGCACAAGTGTTGATGAATTTTAAAACTTAAGCCTTATTCCTCCTCTTTATGTCTTCCATTCTAGGTAATAAATTACCTTAGAAGTGTTCGTAAGACATCAAGTAGATACTAGGGAACCGAAAACTTAAATATGACTTTTGGAATTTTCCATCCACCAAATGGGGGCCGATAAGGGGTATTTATAGGCTACTGAAGGCCTTGGGAGAAAATCAAACAGGGTGCACAAGTCACCTGCACGGCCAATATGTGGCGTGAAAGTATACTTGCGCGACCATGATGAAACTTTCACGACCCATATTTAAACAAATCTTTGTTCATGCCTTTTTCGATTTTTTTGATATTTCTTCAAAGGATGAATCTCTTTGTGCAAAGGTATTCCCCTTTTTTAGTCGTTAGACTCTGTGATGAAAAGGAGAATCAAAAGGTGGATAAAATCCCATGAAATGATATTTTATGTTAGGGGGTGTTTAGATAATAAAATGGTTAGGCATTTTATTTATCGTTTCAAAGGTGAATTTGACCAATGGTGATCAATTTCTGTGAATATCATGGATAGTTAGTAGATGGATATCATAGAATGGTTGAATTAATGAAATTTTTCCTTGAAAAATGTTTTACTAAGGGGGCTCTAATTTGGAAGGAAAATAAATTACTTGAAATAAAAAAAATGATGAAGATTTTGTGGCCGCTAATAAAGAAAAATTCACATTATTGGCAGGGTATGCTTCAAATATTATTGTAAATATTTATAATAAAATCAATCATATTTACTCATGACCAAATCCATGTTATTGAATTTCATTAGCTTCCCATGAATTAAAAAGTTATGACTAACTTGTTCGATATGATTAGAGGGTAGAAATGGAGTTTTCGATAAACATGTGTACTTTTAATACAAGAGTAAGAAAAGTTACAAATGGAATGAAGAGGGTTATAATAAATCAATAAAAGTTGAGGGTTATAAAATTCAATTTCATGATTATGGGAAGTGTGGTAAAAATCACCCTAGTGAGTTCCTAAAAAATCTAATAAGTGAGTCATATGTGGTATGTTCATACATATGGATGAATATTTCGATGAAAATGATATTAGTATTGGTAAGTTTAATTTTGATAAGAAAACATTAATGTGATTCAAATGTGGTAAATGGGGCATTATGAAAATACCCACCCAAAGAAAGATCTAAATGATAGAAATTATCTTTATTATAAGCACAATGATATAGTGAAATATTTGGAGACTAAATAAATAGTTTTATTCTATACAATGAAGTGGTATTAGGTACATTGTTTGTTTAATCATATTTTACTAATGTTTTGTTTGATGAGGGGTCTCCACAGTCCTTTATTTCTATATAATTTTATAGTAAATTGAAAATTTCATCTTAAGAAATAAAACAAGAAGTTATTGTTTAAATAATATGGTTAACTATTAAAGAAAATGTAATTATATGAATCTTTATGTTTTTTTCCATGGAAAAAAATTAACTACAATCCTTTTTTCCAATTAGATTTTGATGTTTTGCTGGGTATGGATTGCCTTTTTTACCATGCTAAGATAGATTGTAGAGCTAAAGAAGTTATTATTTAGAAATATTTTTAATTTCTATGCTAGAATAAACCCATAATGTTTTTTAAAATATCATAAATCCAAGAAAATGTTAAAATATGGTTGTGATGGTTATTTTTTACACAATGTTGAAAACAATGAAACTATTAATATAAATGATGTTTCAGTGGTAAATGAATACCATAATATTTTTCTTGATGTGATACCATGTTTTATACCTGATTGGAATGATGAATTTACAATTAATATAGTTTAAAATGAAAAGTCAATTTCAAAACTCCCCTATCTAATTGCTTAATTGGAACTTATTGAATTGAAACGGTATTTTCATGAGTTTATTAATAATGTTTTCATCTATCCAATAAAATAACCATAGGGTGATCATATTTTGATTATTAAAAACAAATATGGTTCCATGAGTCTTTTAATTGATTGTAGATATTTGAATAAAATTACTATTAGGAATAAGTATTTACTGCCTTATATCGATGATAGGTTTGATCTACTCTAAGGAGCATAGTGATTTTGTAAGATTGACTTTAGATCTGAGTACCATCATCTGAATGTCAAGGAGTATAACATTCAAAAATAGCTTTCTGTACTATATATGATAATTTTGACATTGTTTTGATACCCTTTTGTTTAAAAAATATCTCTATTGTATTTATGGATCTTATGAATAGAATGTTCTCTGAATATTTGGATAATTTTGTTTTTGTTTTAATTAATGATATTTTGGTTTTCTAAAAAGTTATGATGATCAGGAAAAACATTTAAGGATTTTTTTGTAAATTCTCAAATAAAATATGTTATATGGAAAACATTGAAAATTCGATTTTTGGGTTACTACAGATTTAATTCCTTGGTCAAATTTTCAATAAGGAAGACATAATAGTTTATATCACCAAAACAATGTGGTTGATGAATGGCCAAGACTAAAAAATGATACAAATATTCTTATTTTTCTTGGATTATCAGTTTATTAAAGATGGATATTTACACACATTTAACGGTTATCATGATAGCTATCTATGTTAACATGAAAAGGGGTTAATTTTATTTGAAAAAAAATGTGATGCTTTTTTCTGGAAGTGAAGAGTATATAGTTGAATGCTCTAGTTTTAGCCATGCCTTATAAAAATGGTGATTTTTATCATATACAGTGATGCTTCATTTAAGGTACTTTGTTGTGTTATGATGAAGAATGATTAGGTAATTTATAATGCTTTAAGACAAATGAGACAACATGTGTTTAATTATCAAACACATGATTTTGAATTAGAAGTTATTATTTTTAGTTTATAAATTTGAGGTATCATTTATATGGAACCAAGTATGAAATATATACTGATCATAAAAGTATGAAGTATATAATCACTCAAAAGGAATTGAACATGAGGTAAAAAAGATGGATATGACAAATAAAGGATTATGATTTAATGACCAATTACCATTTTGGAAATTCAAACAAAGTGGTAGATTCCTTGATTTTAAAAAATAATGTAACATTAACCTTGTTACTTTTTCAACATGACCTCTTAGTTAATGATTTTACAGATTGGTTAAGAAAGGTAAGTATAAGGACCCAGCCATACAACTATATATAATATTGAGTTTTAGTCAAGAACATACATTATTACAGTTTTAGGATATTTTTAGGTTTATATTTTTAGAGAATTGGGACATAATACATACATAACATTTAATAGTCATATAAGAGGATAATACTAAAATTATATCCACTTATTAAAAAATAGTAAACTATTAAAATAAAGAATGATTTATTTTTATCGAAATTTTTTTTCATAACATTCATCTTGAATTTCACATTTCTATTACCCATCCTTATACCCTAATAAAAAATTTAAATCATGGTATGATCACAAAAACCTCAATAAGGGATGTAAAGAAAGAAATTGATAGTCAAACGATAACATAATAACCAATAAAACCAATTTGATAAATATTAATTCGCATTCATAAAAACATTAGGAAACTTCCATGGGACATATTTACCATATCACTCATAAATTCACCCTTACACGTGATATGAATATTTGGTCAACTTCTATCTTTGGAGAACCCGATTCATTAGAGATCTGTAATGGGGCTCACCCATCATATCTTGAGCTATAATGGGATAAACCTTATATATAATGAGATATAAGGGGGATTAACACATAATATCTTAATATGTGACATGATAAACCTAACAAAACTATTTCCAAGGAACATTTCATGAATAAACCCCTCGATTAATTTTTTAAACCATTGATAAAAACACATTCTGATTTAGAAAATAGGATTTTCTATTAAAAAATTGACTTTAAAAATATAAAAATTAACCCCATAATAATGAATTTATATTATTGAAAAATAACTATGAGAACATATAATTAAAACTATATATAAATAAATATTCATTAAATCAAGAGCAGCCCCTCATTCCATATAAAAAACAATCTTTTTGGATTTCATAAAAAAATCATTTAAAAAGCGTTTTAGAAATAAAGTCCCTTACCTTGAGTTTGAATTCCATAAAAATTGTAAAAAACTATTTTATATTGGTTTCAATAGTGTTATTAATATATTAAAGAACTAAACTCATGTTCATAGTACTTTAAACTATATTCTTATAACATTTTCCACCAATTTATTAACAATATTTTATTACTTTCATTGTTTCAGGTGTGTTTTTCATTCTTTCCAAGGTTGGTTTATTTATGGTATTCCCTGTAAAAATGGAACAATAAACTAAAATTTATAAAAAAAACATATATTAATCTCATTTTTAACAATTACATGTGAAATTAAAAATTCCATGATTTTGGTAAAAAGAAAATGAAAAATCATTGTCCACAAATGCATTGAAATAACATCCCCTAAATGGTAATTTTGTTATTTACTGAAAAAGATGGAGATGAGATATTTTATAATCCACATACCATAAACACAAAAACACTATAGTGTATATTTGACATTTTAGTTTTCATGAAATAGTTTACAAGAGGTGGAGATATGGCCCAATTGAAAAAAAAGAGACGAAAAATCAACTTTACTTCTTGAAAAATTCCCCAAGAGAAACTCTTAAAAGATCATGGAAGTAGCCTTTGTTGAGACCAGGAGATCAATAATTTGGAAAGGGATGATGAGGAGGAAATTTGTAAAATTTTGTCCAGACAATATGGCTTCAGGTGAGGAAACATTGTGAAACATGGAGCCTCCTTTTGTAATTGAGGTGAGGTGTAACATAAGAATTACCAAAATTATAAAAATATAAATATTTTCATATTGTTTCCAAAAAGGCCTAAATACAAAAGGGGATTAAATTTTATAAGGAATATCATAATTTTTGGACATGATAAAAAATTGTGTAATTTTTTAATAATTTAATAAAATATTTTATTCATGGAAAGACGGTTTTTTCAAATCAGAAACTATTCACAATCATGACATTGAATACATAAAACAATGTTTCCAATTGGAATTAATTTTTTTATTATATCTTTTTCATATTATATGTTCTAGTACAAATTTTTAATTCACTTAATAATCTAAAATAATATTTTTTTTTCTATTTTCAAAAACATTAATTTGATTTCTTCATTAATAAATATTTACTACATCGAAATTGTTCAAGGAGTTAATGTAAAAATTTCTTTCCAAAAAATTAAAAAATATTCCAGGAAAAATATAATTTATTATATTGAAAAATAATACTCTTTATTGGCACAAAATTTTGGATAACCTGAAATTAAAGTATTATACTAATTCAATGTTATAGTGTAAACAAGTTATCTTTCTTTATAATAAAATAATATAATGTGACTAATGTGATCCATGTGGATCCATAATTTCACCAATTAAAATAATAACATGATAATGGTAGTTATTTTCTTATATAAAATGTTTTAGCTAAAAAAAATTCATCTAAAAATTCTTATAATTTTTATAAAAACATTTTATTTATTTTTATAATGCTTGGACAATCATTGTTTCCGCATTAATGTTAATTATTTGACATATAAAAACTAAAAATAAATTTATCTAACCTAAATAAGTTAATTATGTTAAAAATAAAATTCTATATTCATTCACGTTTTATATTCATTAATATATTTGTCAATACAACATCTTAAATTCATTATTTTGTCTTTTCTTACCCTACACAATCATTGTACAGGCCTTTGGATAAGATCAATATTATATGACCATAAATTCAAAACTAAGTGCATAAATCACAATTAATACATAATAATTAAAAACATATTCTTCATGATAATTTTTATGACCCCATAATTATTTATATAGAACCACATTTGACATTGTCAATGTTGCACAGGCACTGCGTCGGCACTAAAAATAATTTTTATACTTATCATGAATAGAAAATAATTTTCATGTTATATGTTATTTTTATATAATATTATTCGTAAAATACCATTATTAAATTGTTCAAAAAATTTGAAAAATTTTATATCATAATATTTCTTCATGAGATTATAAACAAATACTGTATATATAAAAAACAATATTTTTTACTATTCACCAAAAATTAATATTTTTTAGAAAATTATCAAAAAAATTAATACTAATATAATTGAAATATAATAAACTCAAAAATGAATTGTTTTAAAAAAATTAAAATTCTATAATTGAAAATTTAATGTTTTATAATAAATAATTTTATAATAACTTATATTTAAAAAATTACTATTTAAATAAAAAATAATAATAAAAAAATTATTCTAAGAATATTATGGATGTTTAATTCCCCCCCCAACATTTGAAATTTCATCCTTGAAATTATTATTTAATTCTAAAAAGATGAGCATAATTTTTCATCATAGCATTTTTTGATTCCCATGTTGCTTCTTCTACCATGTGGTTTCTCCACAAAACCATAAGTCGGAAAATTAAATTATTACGAAAAACGAGCTCTCTGTAATCAATAATCTAAATAGGTTTCCCTTCATAAAAATATTTCTATTCAATTTGAACTAATTCTAGGATCAAAACATGAGATGGATCTGACAGATACTTTATTAACATCCAAAAATGAAAAAAACTGTGTACTTGAGATGAACTCGAATGAAAAGCTACTCGGTAAGAAACTAGTCCAAAATTCTCTAAGATTTACAAAGGTCCAACAAATCATGGACTTAAAATTATTTTATTACCAAAATGAATAAATTTTTTTAGAGGATATATTTTAAGGAAAACAAGATCACCTACCTCGAATGAATGGTCTTGCCTCCAGTAATTTGCATAAATTTAATACCTTTTATAATATGTCCTCATGTGTCATTAGATTATCTGAAATTTTTATTCTATTTCCACTACTAATTCTGGTCTCATCAACATCCTTATCAAAACGTTATCCCAAAATTATAGAGTTCGAAACCACTCCCCATATAATTTCTCAAATGGTTACATCTGTATACTAAAATGAAAATTGTTATTATAAGAGAACTCAACTAAAGAATGATGTTGATCCCAAAATCATTGGTAATCCATTGAATATACAGAAACACATCATCCAATGTCTTAATTTTTTTTACTCTGATTTTCAATTATATTTAGTATTAAATGCTATTAAAAACTTTAATTTTGTGCCCAATAAATTTTGTAGGACTTTCCAAAAGTTAGAAGTTAATCTCTGATCTTAGTCAGATAAAACGAAAATAGGCACTCTTTGCAACATGAAAATATCTTTGAGGTATAGTCATGAATGTTGATCTAAAGAAAATGTTTCTTGAATATTAAGAAAATTATCAAATTTATTAAAATGATCAACAACAACCCAGATTACATTTTTACCTATGGAAGTATTTCGAAGCCTTATAATGAAATTCATGGATATATTTTCCTATTTCCACACTAGCACTACAAAAGGATAATGCATCCACTTCGATAACTATCGATTTTATTTAACCTGTTGAAATGTAAAATATTTCATCGTAAAAACAAAAATAACTCTTTTTATTCCATCCCACAAATTATACTCTCTATGATCCATGTTAATCTTAGTGCTTCTTGGATGAACTGAAAATGGAGAACTATGAGCTTCAGATAACAACTCTTTCTCTAACTGTGAATCACAAAGAACACATAATCTCTTTCTAAACCTCAAAACACAGTATTTATCAATAATAAATTCACTGAACTTAAATTTCATAAAAACTGATACATTTTTCATCAACTCACTGTATTCCTTCTATGTTTTCTTAATTCTATCTGATAGAGATGATTTCTCCAGCACCTGAAAAAAACAATGGTATTTCTAATAAAAAAACATCCATTAAAAAATTTATCAAATCATTCACCAAGGGGTAATTTTTCAAATGTATCATGTTTAATGTAGCATTATGTTTCTGGCTCAAAGAATCAGTCTCTATATTTTCTTTTTCATGAGTTTAATGGATCATGCAATCATAATCCATTATTAGTTCCATCCATATTCTCTACCTCATGTTAAATTTATTCTATTTAAATATGTACTTTAAAATTTTGTGGTTAATATATATTTCACATTTTAATTGATAAAAATGTGGCCTCAAAATTATTAATGAAAAAATAGAATCTAATTCAAAATCATGTATAGGGTAATTTAACTCAGTAGGTTTCAACTGATGGGAAGCATAAGAAGTTACCTTATCATTCTGGTTCAAAACACAACCAAGTCCATAAGAAAAGAATCATTTTAGATGAAAATTCATAACTTATAGATGGTAGGGTCAAAATTAGATCATTCAATGAACTTCTTTTAGATTCCTTAAAACTATCATCGTATTATTTTTTCAAGATTAATTTAACTTATTTTCTAGATAACATTGTTAGTAGGCTAGATAATAATGAAAATTTTTCAACAAACCTCTTATAATAGCCTTCCAAACCAAGAAAAACATGGATCTCAGGTATATTTGTGGGTCTTGGCCGTTCTTAAATAACTCCCATTTTAGCAGCATCAATAGTTATGCCATGTTTAGAAACAATGTTACCAAGGAATGAAATATATTGCAACCTAAATTCACATTTTCTGAATTTATAATATATTTTATTCTCTTTTATGGTTTAAAAAATTACTGTTAGATGACTTTCATACTTCTCTTTACTCTTAGAATATAAATATATTTCATCAATAAACACAACCAAAAACATATCACATAACTCATGAAATATTCTATTCAAAAGGTCCATTAATAAAATAAGTGAATTTATTAACTAAAAATGAATAAAATAATAATAATTCCCATACCTAGTATAGAATTTAGTATTCTAGATGTCATCGTTTTTTACATTCAATTGATGGTACCCCGTAATCATGTCACCATTCGAAATATATTGTGATCACTAATGCTGATCAAATAAATCATAGATATGAGGTGAAGGATATTTTTTCTTAATGGTGATGTTATTAAAGAATTTATATTCATAATAAATATCATTGAACCATCTTACTTTTTAACAAAAAAGATAAGAGCGCCACATGGTGAAGTGCTGGGTTGAATGAAGCCTTTATATAATAATCCCTATAACTGTTATTTCAACTCTAAAAGTTCCTTATGATCCATTATATAAGGGGTTTTATAAGTTATCTTATCATCAGGAACAAAGTCAATAGTCAACTCTACTTCTTGATCATGAATAAATCCAGTCAAAACATCAGGAAACACTTTAAGACACTCATTTACCACTAGCGCATCCTTAATCTGAATGGTTCCCTTGATTTTAACAATTTTGAAAAGATAATGTTCATGTACATCTTTTGAAAGTTTATTATCTTCCTCATGTGTTATCAATGGTATGGGATCATTAATTTACAAAAATTGAATCTCATTATGAAAAACAAATTCTTTTACTCTACAATCTATCTTAGCATGATAAATATAATTTTATTTCATAAACATAATAAAATCAAACTCTAATATAGGTAATACAACAACAATTTCAAGTAAACAGTTTCCAAAGAAAAATATTGGTAGATTATTATAATTTATTTTTGCCTCAATATTTCTTCTATTTATTTTTACCATGTGTTTTGGATTTATTTAATGAGGTGGAATATCAAATTTAGCAGAAAAGTTCTCATAAATGAAAGAATGTGTAGACCCTAAATCAAAAAAAAACATTGGAAAAATCTATAAAAACAAGAAATGTTCCTAATACGACTTTTTTAGACAGCTCATCATCTGCTAGTGGTTGTAAAAAAAATTTCCACACCCTTCTGCTTCCAATACTGATGATTTCCTAAATGAGTTACTGACTTCGAACACACAATAACAAAATGACCCAATTCTATAGAGTTAAAGCATCTCACAATTAGATTCCATTTAATTTTCAGATCATTTCCCTTGCACTCAAGAGATATGTTCCCAAAATTTCATCATTGTATTATTTTATATAATTTATAAGATATTTTATAGGATTATTTTTACCACACTTTTCACAAGAAGGTAAATTGATTTTATTACTTCTTATTTCTTTACAGAATTCTTCCCCAATGCCGGAATAACTATCTTCTTCTTATTCTTTTCATCACAAGGCACATAGGTGTCCACAAACATCATCTTAACTTTTTCAGAATAATGAAAAGGTTTTTCATAGCATTTAAACTCTTGTGAAGGAAATGATATTTGTAAAAATGGTTTCAAACTAGAGTAAGATATATTAATTTTAATATCAATGTCCCAAGTAAAATATGTTATGTACATAGAAATTCTTGTATAATTTTCATCATATTCTACCATTTAATCATCATCTTTCTGCTTCACTTTGAAGAATTGCTTCTATATTTTGATTTTAATAGTTTTAAGAAAATATTTTTCCAGAAAAAGCCTCTTGATGTCATCTCATTAAAAATTATCAAGATGATATCATTCTTCGGTATTCTTAACCAGGTTCTACAAGTGATCGACTTTAAATTCAAAATGATAAATTTCTATTAATACCTTTTGGTGTTCTGAAAATCCCAGGACATCTAATATATTTTTTAGACCATTGATCCATCTTTCGATTATCACTGGATTTTTGGTTACACTGAATTCAAGAGGATGTTTCTTCATAAAATACTCAACAAAGGACATTATTCTTCATGGTATATGAGGTTCCTTTACAAAATATATACCCCCAATATTTATTGCCTAATTCAACCAAGACATTATTATCACAAACTGCTCGGTTCTAATTCCCAGCATTCCAGGTTGTAGATTCGGATAGATATCAGCCTCTTAGTGCCTTCCAACATAAGATTCACTATTTATTATGTGGAAAACCATTCTAAACAGAAAATATTAGTCGAAGAAATATGGTAATATTCAAATACTATATCATTTTAAATTAATGATTATATAATAATCATTTATGGTGTTCTATTTCCCTCATCCTAACCTCTATAGTTATTTAAACCATCCTTTGATACCAACTATAAGGACCTAGCCTTAAAACATTACAAAATCATGAGTTTTAGTCAAGAACTTACATTATTTCACATTGAGGATCTTTTCAGTATTATATTTGTAAGGAATTAGGACTTAATTAATACATACCATCCAATAATTTTATAATAGGATACTACTATGATAGTATCCACTTTTTCCAAAATATGAAAATTTTAAAATAAAACATGATTTCATTTTATTGATAAAAATATTCATAACATTAATCTTGACATACTATTTTCTCTTATACATACTTATATCTAATGAAACAAATTTGAAAACTTGGTATGAACACAAAATTTTAATTAAATCATATAAACAAATAAATTTTTTGTCAAGTGATGACATAAAAACAAATAAAACACATTTCATAAAAATTCATTAGCATGAATAATAATATCATGCAGTTACTTGGGTAAATTTTTTCCATATCACTCTTAAGCTCACCCTTACATATGGAAAAACCATTTGTTCATCTTCCATCTCTAGAGTACCCAATGCATTAGAGAGCTATAATGGGGCTCACCCATTATATCTTGAGCAATAATGGGCTTTACCCAACATATCCTGAGCTATAATGTGTCTAAACCAGTAATATATTGAAATATAAAGGGATCAACCCAATATAAACTACTTCCATGGAATATAAAACAAATAAACCACTTGGTAACTCATTTGAACCTTTGAGAAAAACACCTTTATATTTTCAAAATACACATTTTTCGTAAAATAATCAATTTTAAAATATAAAAATCATGCACATAATAATGAAATAACATTCTTAAAAAAACTGTGAAAATATATAATGGGAACCTTATATAAATAAATCATTATAAAATCTTTAGAAACCAGTCATTCCATATAAAAAATCTCTTTGAATTTCATAAAAAATGCATTTAAAATGGGTTTTATAAGGAAAGTCCCTATCCCAGGGTTTGAATTCCATAAAATGTGTTCAAGCCTCATGTATAATGGTTTCAATAGTGATATTAATATATTATATAACTAAAATAATGTTAATAATACCTTACAATATTTTCTTATAACATTTTCCACCCATTTATTATTACTATTTTGTTACTTTTATTATTTCAGATGTGTTATTTTCATGGTTTTTGAGGTCAGTTTATTTATGATATTCCTGGTCAAAATTCAATAATATCCAGAGCTGATAATATATATATATATATACCATTTTAAAAAATTACGTGTGAAATTAAATTTTCCATGATTTTAGTAAAAGGAAAATGAAAAATCATTATCAACGAAGGTGGTGAATTAACGTTCCATGGACGGTGATTTCATTATTGAAGAAATAAAGGAGTAGATGATAGATTATATGATCTATATACCAAAAACAAAAAACAAAATCCAAAATATATTTGATACTGGAGTTTTCATAAAACATAGGACAAGTGGTTGGGATAAGGTAGAAGTGAAAAAGAAATTAAAAGAGGAGAAAAAGGAACCTTAATTCTTGAAACATTCCCCTTGAGAATCCCTTAAAACACCTTAAAAGTATCAGTTTATTAGTCCAAGAGCTCAAGATTTTGGAAAAATATGATTAAGAAGAGATTTTTCATTGGTTATCCGAACAAGATGGCTTTATGTGATGAATATTTGTGAAGGAGGGAGCCTCCTTTTATAATCGAGGTGAGGGGTAATATATTACTCAAGTTTTTCAATATAATAATTTTTATTGGGTTTAAGACTTCCCAAAATGGCTAAAAATAAAAGGAATTAAAATTTTAAATTAATCTCATAATTTTTTGACTTCATTAACAATTTTTTATATTTAAATAATTAAATAATATATTTTCTTCATGTAAAAGAAATTTTTTCAAATTAAACATTATTCACAATCATGACATAAAACACATAAAAAACATTAAATTAAAGTTTAATTTTTTATTATATCATATGCATACTGTTTTTACCTATATATATCCTTAATTGGATTAATAATATCAAATTAGGTTTATTTTACTATTTTTAATATCATTAATTTGATTTATTCACTAATTAAATATTTCTGGCATTATAATTGGTCAAGAAATTAATAAAATTATATATTTTATAATAATTTCAAATAAAATTTAATGAGAAATTTAATTTTACTGTCTTTCCAAATATTATTCTTTTTCGATAAATAATTCTAGAAAACCTCATAATAAAAAACTATACTAATTAAAAGTTATAATGGGACCAATTTTTCTTTTGTTTTAAAAAATAATGTAAAGGGAATAATGTCATCCCTGTGGGTCCAAAATATCCAAAATTCAAATTAATACATGATAATAATTTTTATTTTTTTAATTTAATTTTTTTTACAAAAAATTGTGTCATTTAATATTTCATACAATTTTAACAAAAACATTTAATTTATTTTTCTTATGATTTCACAATAATTGCATCAGCATTGTGTAAGAATTGATGTTTATTATTTTAAAAATAGAAATTAAAAAAAATGTTATAAATAAGTTTATTGGGTTCAAAATTAAATTCTATATTCATTCATTTCTTATATTCACTCATATATATATGCCTATACAACATCATAAATTTGTAATTTTTTCTTTTCATTCCTTTTACATGCTTTACACAGGAATTTGGAACATATTAATATTATATAGCTAAAAAGTATGAAATTAACTTCCAAAAACATAACTAAATAATAATAATTTATAAAATAGTTTTTTATATAATTTTAGTTACCCGATTATTATTTATAACGAATCAAATTTGACCTTGTAAATGCTACAGAGGCACTGGGACTACACTTATAATAATTTTTCTACTTATCATGACTAGAATATTATATTCATGTTGCAATTTATTTATGTACTAAACTACTCTTAAAATTAAATTATTAAATAATTAAATAATTTCAAAAATATTTATATCATAAAAATTTCTTCATGGAATCACAAAAAATATCATGTTTATAAAAACCTGTATTTTTTACTATTTATCAAAAATTATGCTTTTTCAAAAAATTATCAAAAAATCATACTAAGATAATTTCAAAATGACGAATTAAAAAATGAAAAGTTTTTTGTTAAATAAAATTTTATAATTTAAAAATTAATTTTTTAAAATAAATAACCATATCATAAACTATTTTTTATAGGAATTAAAATTTAAATCAAAAATACTAATAAAAAATATTCTATAAATACTTGGGTTGTTACAGTAAGTTTCTTAAATATAGTTTTTATAAATACATTGTCTTCATATTTTTAAAGAGGACATGTTTGACTTTTGATTCCCTGATAAAGAAATAATTGTTATGTGAAGCTCAAAGTTCTCAATTTTCTATTTATCCTGGCAGCACAAAGATGTTAAAAGATTATTAGAAGTATTACTGGTGGGATTGAATGAAAGGAGATACTCCATATTTTACCATAAAATGTTATAATTTTCATTAGGTTAATGAAGTGAGACAACTACCAAATGGTGTTATTCATCCTTTTTAGTGCTAGAGTAGATATGGGAAGATATATCAAGGGATTTCGTAATGGGATTACCAATATATTCAGGATGTAGTAATGTGATGTGGGTTATTGTTAATCTACTAACTAAATATGTGCCCTTAATAACTATTCAAGATACATTATCTTTAAATCTTATTTCTCAATAGTACCTCAAATACATTTTCATGTTACATGGAGTTTCTATGTCTATTGTATCAGACAGTGATCCTAGGTTCACATCTATTTTTAAGAAGGCCTTCAGAAGATGTTGGGAACTGAATTAAATTTTAAGACATCATTTAATCCTCAATATGACTAATAGAGAGAGTAAAAATTTCAAACATTTTAGGATATGCTTCTGGACATTTCAATAGATTTCTAGGGAAGTTTTGATCATTACCTTTATTTATTTGAGTTATCTTATAATAATAGTTATAATTCTAGTATAAAGATGGAACCTTTTGAGGAATTATATAGAATTTGGTTTCAATATCTGGTATATTTGGATGATATCAAATAAAATAAGTTGATTGGATCATATTTAGTAGAGGAAGTGGCTAATAAAGTTAAGATAATCCAGCAACATATGAATACAACTCAGATCAGGTAGAAATGTTATGCAAATAAGAGGAGTAAATTATTTTCCTTTGAGGTAGGTTATCATGTTTTACTTAAAATATATCCATTTTAAAAGTGTTTTGTGTTTTGGTAAGAAAATAATGATAGGTACCCAATTCATTAGACCTTATAAAAAACTAGAATAATTTAAATTAGTTTCTTACTGAGTATCTTTTCCTCTAATTTTATCCTAGGTACATAGTATTTTTTTTGTTTCGATGTTAACATAGTGTATTCCATATTCAGCTATTGTTTTTTATCCTATACGTAGTTCAGTTGGAAGAGAAAATTTAAAATGTGGAAAATCTTGTGCAAATCCTTGATCGTAGGAAGAAAGTTACTTGGAATAAGGTAATTCCTTATGTCAAGGTTTTGTGGATAAACAAGGTGGTTGAATAAAAAATATGGGAATTTGAAAAATCTATGAGGTAAATGTATCCCCATTTTTTAATACGTTAATAAACATTTTGAAGATGTAATTTTCAAAATTATGGAGAATGTAAAAACCCAGATACAGATATAATAATATTTTTATATTTATTATAATTTTTTATCTAAATGGTTAAATTTAATTATGATATGTAATTCTTATAATAAATATATTTAAAAAAAAAATATTTTAAATGGTTATATTTATGATATTAGTATTAAAATAATAAAATATTAATTTGTCAAAACTAATTTCATTTTTTCATTCATCATTTCAAAATTATCTTTTTATGAGTTTTTTAGAATTTTCTAGAAAAATCTTATTTGGTGAAAATTAAAAAATATATAGTTTTTAGAAAAAAAATAATGGTTTTTTACATCATAAAGAGTTAATTATGATTTAAAATTTATTCAACTTGTGTAATGGTTTAATTATTATATTATAATATATATATTATAAAAAAATAATTTATAATAATATATTATGATTTATGTGGTGATAAGTATTAAAATAATTGTCAGTGCTGATGCAGTTCATGCGCAGCGTTGGCAATGAGATATTTTACACCTTATAGATAATAATTGAGTGAAAAAAATATTTTCATTACTTATTTAAACATTATTATTTTTAATTTGTACTTTTGGATGATAGTTTCTAATGTTGGAGATATATAACTTGAATCTTGTACATGTGCATGTGGAGTTCTTGCACAAGGAAAGAAAAGTAATATTAACATAATAAATATGTTTTCTTAACATGTATAGTGTTAAATTTACGTAATGAAGGAATATAAATGATTATATTGAACCTGATTAAGTTATTTTTATTATAGTAATTTATTTTTAATTTTAATATATAAATTAATTAACATTAACTCTTCTACAATGTTGATGCAGTCTTTGTGAAAAAAGAAAAAAATGATTTTAATTAAAATTTTAGGATCCCTAAAATGATCTAAAAATCGGAATATATACATTTTTATGTTTACTTTTCAGATAACATCTTCTTTTTATTCAAATTTGGGACATTTTTTGATTCACCTTATTTACTTTAATACCTTTATTGTATTTTATTTAAAAGGACGTCAAGTTGATCACACTATAGTTTTTAATATGTTTAATATTTTAATATATTGTTTTTCAGAAGTGAATTTATAACATAAATACTATTTCCACATCTAATACAATTAAGTTATTCATGGAATTTTATTTTCTAGTATTAGGGACTAAATAATTTCATTAATATCTTGCACAATGATGACACAATATTTATTTAATTAATGAACAAATAAAATTATAGATATTAAAAATAATAAAATAAATATAATTTTGTATTTTTAAGTTAATTCATGAATTATATAGACGAATGTGATATTTTTAGGATATGATAAAAAAATTTGATTATCATACATATTATTGATATTTTTAATGTCATAGTTATGAATTGTATTTAACTTGATATAAATTCTTTATTATAATTATAATATTTTATTAAGTTATTTAAAAATATATTGAATAAGTAAAATGGGTAAACATTTTGTATAAAATTTAATCCACATTATATTTTAGGCCTTTTTGAATTCTTAACACACTATATAATAATTATTATGTTTCAATATTCTATATAATTATTAAATTTCCCCTCACTACAATTATGAAAAAGGACTCATTCCTTCACTTAATTTCTTCACATGGAGCCTTATTTTTAAACTATCTTCATAAAAAATTCCCTTCCCCTCATAACTTTATATATTCTATTTCTTCTAGTCTTATAAAAAAACCATTTCTAGAATCCTTAAGGGGGTTCTGAAGGAGAAAAGATTCAAGAAGTAAATTCTTCATTCTTATCTTTTAAATTCATTCTTACTTATACCTTACCCTCACCTCCTATCAAATGTTTCATGATAACTCTAGTATAATATATATATACACTAGAATTTTATTATGTTAAATTTCATATTTATCATCTGATCTCTTATTTTCTTCATTTATTCCTAAAAATGAAAACGTCGTCCATGGTATGTCGATTCACCGCATTCTTGAATGATTAGTTTTCAATTCCCTTTATCAAAGTCATACAAGGATTAAATTAAATTTAATTTTTTTAAAATTAAATAAATATATATTTTTCTAACTTATAGAGTGTTGTTTATTTTTGAAAATCATGTTCACAATAAACTGACCATGGAAAACAAGAAAAGGTATCATATGAAACAATTTACAAAAACAATATATTATTAATAAATAAATGGTATGTTGGTATAAAAGGATTATATAAGGTATTATAGATTTGAATATATTTCTGTAATATATTAATAACACTCTTCAGACCATTATATATAATTTTTGAACAGTCTTTTAGTAATATGAACCTGAGGTAGGGGATTTTTATTTTAAAATCCTCTTCAATGTTTTTTACACAATTAAAAAAGAATATTTTTCAACATGTATAGCAGAAGTGAATTTTCCCAAATCTATGAAGGCATAATATTTAAAATTATCTTTTACAAGGTTAAATTTTTATTTTAAAATAAAATTATTTCTTCTGGATTTGTACTATTTTTTTTAAAATAATTTATTTTCCTCAAGAAATATTTTAATGATACTAGTGTTTATGTTTTATGATTACTTTTTCGTTATTGAGAACTGTTAATGTTGGAGGATGGTTATGATACACACCAAATAAGGGTGGTTCTATGATACCCCTATAATTAATTAGAATTTTTATGTTGTAAGTTTACTGTAATGTCTATTCCAAGTGTAACTATCATGGTTACACCATATGGTAGCTGTGAGGGTTACATCATAAGCGGGCTATAAGGGTTATATTTTAAGATATCTATGAAGGTTAAAAATTATATAGTAGACACAAGGGTCAAATTATTATGTAAGTAATTCCAAAAGATACCCAAATATAATATTTTTGTTTTCTATATTTTCTGGAAATCTCATGATTTAACAAAGAAACTATAGGATACTTTAGGGGTAATAAGTGTGTCTTCATTAAAATGATTTGATATTTTTATAAGTATTCATAGAGAGATAGTTCCTTTATTATTTTTATCCCTTACTGATATTTTTTTCCTCATTTGTTATTTAATGAAACATTAATGGGGTTTTAAGGATCTGTAATAGAGAAAAAAAAGACAAACATAATGTTGTGATGATTTCTCATGGAATAATTCATGTTTTATTAAAAACATTTATATTATGGAATAAATAGATACTATTTTAGTAGTACCACATTTTATTCTTGTGGATTGTGATGTATAAATATTGACTTAATTCTCTAAAAATATTAACAAAAATGATATTTTGGAATATATGGAAGTGAACTATATTTGAGTTGAATATTTTTCGAAATTTTTAAGGTGGGTTCATTATATGTTTTCTTTGAAAATAGTTAGGTTTCACTGTTTATTTTTCTATTATTTTCTATTTAATCATGGAATAAAAATTAATCAACTCTTCCTCAGATATAGGTCCTATAAAAATCTCTAATTAATTTGGTTTCCTCTCTATATTATTTTTGTGTGAGATATTCTATGTTGAAAAGAAATTATTTTATTAAATATTTTCTTCATATTTACACTCCATTAATTTAATGGGTTAGCATTGTAATTCCACAAAAGTAATATACATTATTCACCAATTCTTGAATTGGAAATCTACATGATTTCATAGAATTAATATGAAGAATAAAAATTCCTTATTAAGGGAATGGTATTTCACTATGACTCGTAAACATTTGATCCACTCAAATTTCACACATAAGCTAAATTTTTTTAACTCATGTAAAGAACCCTATTTTTTGGGAGACACATACTTTCCTAGATTCATGAATATTAGCTATTATAATCTAGGTTTGTAACTTTTTTCATTTTCTCATAGATTTTTATTATTATTACATACTCTTTATATTATAAATGGTATATAGTAGTGGGGTGGGAACTACCAACTGAGTAAGTTATTCCCAAACCATACACTTGTACCAACTGGGACACGTATAATTCCTTTTAAAAATTATCAGGGTAATAGAAATACTTTAAAACATATAATCTAATAAAAAATAGAGTGTGGTGGTGAGGTCTTCATTTAATGGTTCTTATGATTAATTCAATTATTCAACATCGGGGATGTCTTAAGATATATCCATAGGAATTTCCACACATGAAACTCTCTATTTTTCTAGGTTAGGTAATATTTTTAATTTTTTATTTATGAGAAAAAGTTTTGTAGTTTAACTTTTTTTATAGCTTATAGATGGTTTTCTTAATGGATATATTTTATTATTTTCTCATATAGTTTTCTATTTTGGATATATTGTATCGTTTATCTACTGTTTTTTTATCCTGTTATATCTTTTTTATAACTAAAATATAGGTAAGTAATTGTGAATTTGGTAATGAACTATAGTTTATTTACCATAAAAAATTATGGTAAAATATTTTTCTATCTTGCTATTAATGTACCCCTAGTGTTTACTCTATACTCTAATGACAAGGATGTTTTCCTGGGGTGTTGTAATAGTATTGATCAATTCTAAATTTCCCAACCAACGATTTCACATACATCCTTATTGAAATTTAATATTAATTTTAGTTTATATAGGACATATCCACTACAAAAAATTATTCCGAAACTATTATTGAGTTCCATAAAACTATAATTTTATATTAGTTCTGAATGATACATGCCTTTATATCTAACATATGAATTAATTTCTAAAATTAAACTATATATACTATTTTTATGATATATGGGGTTATTCATAAACAACTCCCTTATTATAAAAATATAAAATCATGTCCTAAATTTCAAATATTGAAGAGAAAAGATAGATTTCAAGAATTATTTTACCTACATAGAATTATCGGTCTCGAAAAAATTGATAAACTCATTGGAATTTTTGAATGGACAAAAAGATGTTGATATGGATGTGTCTATTCAGAATTATTTATTGGATATAAAATATATTTATTAGTTCAACATCAATATAAAATATTATTTTTAGTAAAAAATAGTTAATTTTTATTGTGAAAATGCATATTAGGATTGATTACAATAACTGAATGAGTTGAAGGAGCATTATATTGAATAATATGAGAATTCATAACTAATTAATGAAAATTATTAGATATTCCATGATACTAAGCTCTTATGAATGGTATTATATAGTGTTTGTATGGTAATTTTATTTAAATATTTCAATTAACATCATCTTGGGATTAATAATTATTCAGTGGGAGATATTTTTATTTATTGTAATATTTACCTTATTGGTGAAGTCCATAAAAAATATCCTTCAACCAAAATAAATTAATTATTAAAGAAAAATGATTCAATCTCATTAAACACCATGAATTCCATTAGTATCACTTATACTGGAAAGTACTACATGCTATACGGAGAATTTGACACACTTATTCAAAATAAAGATTCATTTTTTATACTATTTCTCTCTTCATGTTCTCTCTTTATACACCTTTCATTTCCTTTAAAAATTATAGATGTTACTCCTTTTATTTTTCTATATTTTCTAAAATAATTCATATATTAATTAAATTTTCTAATCTTACTATTTTATTTAAGTGGATTCCTCAAAATAAAATTAATTAATCATTCAGCCTTAAAATTTTTAATTTTATTTGGCCAATTTATGTGGGTCATGAGACTATCCTATAATATTTAATTTTTTTCTTCTATTTTAAGATATAATTTGGGTAAATAAGTTTATTTCCACACTAAAAGGATTTCAATTCTCAAATTAAATTAGAAAATTATTTTCCACTAACCTCTGAGGATCTACTTATGATTTTATTTCAAGTTAATATATAGCCATCTTTTCATATTCTGTTCTTTTCACCAGAAATTATAACCCTTGATTTTGTATGTGTTCAAGTTCAGTTTCCAATAATGGGGTGTATTAATAAGATAGAACCTTTTTTACCTATATTAAAATAAAAAATATCTAAATACCCACCTGATACTCGTATATCAAACTTATTTTTGAAATCCACTTTCATAATATCAAAGGCCATTTTTAATAACCCTATTAAAACCCTAAAAGTTTTTACCACCCATTATTTACATTGCTTTTCATAGAATAAATTAATAAAAATTAATTTTGGGGTAATAGATTCACTTTATCGATTACGTTCATTGATACACAATTATTCTTTATATACTTATGGATAAGAATTCTTTTAATTGTTGCAGTAGTTATCATTCTGTGAGGTTCATAAATAAACTCTATACATGAATTTTTATGTAAATCTATTTTAAAATTATTTAGTGAAATGATTAAATGAATAAATAATTGGAAAAATATAAATAACACTATAAATAATAAAATGGAAATAAAGGATTGAATGAAAATATACCACTTAAATAATGATTTGTCAGTTGAGACATTTTGAGAAGGTTTAATCCACGTACATATTTTTAATTTTTATCATATCGACATTAAATTCTCACTATTATAAAATTCATAAATTATTTTTTAACTTATAAATATTTTTTTATAACCATTCATGTCTTATTGTATTAGTTATGCATTTTTTCATCTTTTTTTATGTTTTACCACTATGATCTTTTATGGATTCAATTTTTTACCATCTCAGTTCGATATAAAACCTTTTTAAATGGAAGTATTAATTTCTATATACTTTATAATGAAAATGGAAGCTAAGGGAACTTAAAAAACATATATTATCAAATCATTTTGTTGAATTATTAAAAATAAAATATAAGTTTTCATAATTCTGAGATGTTGAAATATTGAGGAATAAAATTTTAAAATTTTAATATAGACCATAAAAATATATTTTGGACCCATAATTGTGGTAATAATATTTGTTTAAATACATTATCGATGAGTTAATTAGTACAAAACTTATCTGATTAGATATAAAATACTTTTTAAATTTTAATTCTTTAAAAAATTGTGTTTTATATCTATTTTTTATTATTTATAGGGAATTGAATGGAAAAAAGTGTTGGGGATTTTATTCCCTATATTTAATCACAATTTTAAAATAACTTCCCAATTATATTCCTCCATAATGATTAAACATTTATGAATAATTTTTAGGTTTTGAAATCAAAAACAATTGAGAACCTTTCTTACATTATTGAATTTTAAAATATAGTTTTAGTATTTATATTATAAATATCATGATACTAATCAATATTACATATTGTTATTTTTTTTATTATTTTTGAATAAAATTAATTTAAATAATTCAATTGGGTCTGTGAAAGTTTTATTAATTTGAAGATATATTAGTATAAAAAAGGGAAAAAGGGTTTGGAAAATAATTCATAACTAGTTTCAAGGATTTATTTTCCTATATTTATAATAATGTATAAATTCAATGAAAATCCACCATATTCTAACCAAAATTATATAACAACATGTGTAAATTTTTAAAGCTCCAAATCCAACTTTAATAGGCCACAATCATATATGAATTAAAGACTCACAATTCTACCAATAATTGGAGAACAACTAACTATTCTTGATTTTTATCAAATTTTTTTGAATTAAATGAATTGGTAAAATTATTAGTAAAAATAAAATGGGAGATTAAAAAAATTAGAAAACATGGGCCATTATTTTATCACATATCTATTTATTAAAATTACATACCATTTAAACCATTAAAAAACTAAATAATTTTGTATAAAAAAAATAATTTTTACTAAATCAACCATATAATTGAATATTAAATTTCTATGGATGTGATATTTTTTCTATGGATAATAAAGATAAATGTAAATATATTTTCAGAATAATTAATTTTTTGAAAAGATTGTCTTGAGGTTAAAATGTTCATGGAATCATGGATAACATATTTTGATAGAAAAGAGTAAAGCCCCATGGGTTATAAATACATATCCATATACCCATTATAAAAGTTTGGAACTAAAACACCTTAATAGGTAATTTTTATAATCAAACTTTCTTGAAGGAATACCTTCTCACATTCTAGTGTTGAAAATAATTCATGAGTCTTAAAAGGTAATTTTTTAATTTCACAAAAATTTTATTTCGTAGAGGGTTGTTATGAAGGGTGACAATTCCTATTTTATTGCTAATTGGGACACTATTTTTTGACATATTTAAAATTTGTTAACACTCCATCACTACAAGGATCGTTCTCTATACTGGGGCGAAATTTGGGAAAAGAATAATTTTGTTCAAAAGATGACCTTTATATAGGTTTTTTAGTATTAGATATTTATTCCCATGGGTTGGGGATTCTTTCATATAATCTTCATATCAGAAGATCTAAAGTGAAGGGAATGAGGGATCATCTCCACCACATTAATGTTAGGTTTGGTCTTCTTTCAATAATGGTATTTTATGTTTAAACCATATTCCATAAAAATAAACTTGGGATAAAGTCTTGATCCAATTATAGGCTATAATTTGATCCTGTTAAATCCTATGATTTTATTTGATATTCCCTCTATTGTGGAAATTCCAATCAAATTGGACTAGAATACGGAGGTATCAAAAATTTTCACTATTTCGAGGTCCGAGTAGAGATATATTTAACACTTTCTAGATTTATATTTTAGTTTTATCTGCACTATATGACAATATGTCTTTAAAATTTGAATATAAAATACTTCCAGATTTATGTTCAAGTTATCAAATTGTTGGTCATGTCAATAGTAATTGGTTTAAGAATGTATTTTTCTATTTTTGTTCATCAAAATAGAATAATTTGGTTTCTCTAATGACATAGTTACATAACATATTTTATTATCCGTATACTTTTTAATTAAAATTATTATGGATTTTAGCATCCCATTATTAAATCCTTTTTCGATCAATATTTGTATTAAATTCATTAGTTTAAAACTTGATGAAAATATGCAATTTTAAAATGGACCAACTGGAAACAGTTCATTATTTCTATCATATCACTAATAACATTGATCAAAATTTTAAAATTCATTTTTTTATGATTTATGGATAGGGGAATTAAATTAATCTAGCTGTTCCAAAGGATGAATCCAATAATAAGGGGCCCAAATGTGGCCAAAATGTGAAGACATTTTTTGAAGGCCACATTAGACCGCCCTTTTGTCTTGATATGAGATACTTCTACCACTATAGGATATCTAACTCATTGTCTGATATATCCCTTGAATTTCATGACAATTTAATGTTTCTTTTTCAGTCAACCAACAAGATAAAAATGAAGTAAATTAATTTCCATGAATAGTGTCCAACCCCTTAAATACATGACAACTTTTTATGGAAAGTATGATGTAATTGCCCATGGAAACACTACTCACCCTTGGTATCTCATGTATAACTACTAGGGTTAGTTGTGGTTCTAATTAGAGGGCTCTCTTTATCAAAAATTTTCAATTCTCCATCATTTTCTTCTAAATTTTATAGTTATCAATTTGAGGGTTGTTATTTATTGTAATAACAAGATCCATTATTGTAATATCTATAAGTTAATTTAATTTCCATGTTTTTTTTTTCAATTGTTCTTCATTTATGCCTTCTTAATTTTTTTTATTTTATTATTATCAAATAAAAATTAATGGAACAAGAATAATCATTTTTCCATGCATAACCAAGATCTTGTGATGATTTGAATGTGTTTGCCTCTTTTCTCAGCCTTTCCCATTCATGAGTTTGTGAATGAATTATGTTAGTTTATAAATTCTAGGAAATTGAGACCATTAATATTCATGTTATTAACTTGTATAATATTTTATCATTGACATGAATTTTGTTATCTCATCATTCTATTGATGTGATGCATTGATTGAGTTTCATTTTCACATCGATTCATGTTTTTTGATTTCGAGCAGTCGCTGATAATCAATATAATCTATCGATAAAATTACAAGTGTTAAACTAGTATTAACTCACATACCATTATTATTTTTTGTTTTTATAAAATCAAGGAATCAATGATCCTTGTCATTCACATTATAGAGATGATGAATGGATCATCAAGGGAAATTTACCCGGGTTGATCCCGATTTCACTAACCAGTTTATTACACTTAGTAATATAGTTTCCATTTTTTATTTTCAATATTCCAAACCCAAGTATTATAAAATCTCATTACCATTTTATTTCCATAATCAAAACCTTCTTTTAAAATTAATGATCTAAGGCTCCTTCAAAAGATGACGTAGGGGTACTACTAAACTACCAAAATTATATTCAAAATAAACATATAATTTTACATTCTCAACAACACGATCAAATATTGGAACCATTTAGAGGGACACAAGATAATGATTTCCCTTATAATGGAATATTTTATTTGTTTACTTCTGTAAATATTTCCTTCCCAATTTATTGTTTTGTTTTGTTTTTTTGTGTGCCCTTCCTCTCTCTCTCTCTCTTCCCATCTCTATATCTTATTCTTCTTTTTTCTTTCTAATTATGTAGTGTAAAATTATCTTATCTTTTCTCCTTTATCCCTTATTTTATTTTATTTTATCCTTTCTCCAACATAGAAAAGGAAAAAAACATGATTCAAAACTTATTTTCATGACCCGGTCAAAAAAGGAAAAATTGCATGAATTGGACCTAGAAATTGAAAATACACTTCACTCAAAAATTAGGTCATCTAGTGTAGAAAAATAAAGTAATGTTAAGGAATACCTTTTAAAACCTCGAGTGTTCCTAAACCAATAAAAAATTGAAAAAAACAAACAAACCCAAGAAAACATGGCTGTAAATTAAGAGACCTTAAAAGAACTGACCACCCCGGATGTGGAGTACCAAACTACGTACATATAATATCCTAAGGAACCATCCACATTTGATATGAGATTAGTACTCTTCCACCTCCTTCCCAAATTAAATTTTCTTCCTAGTGAGGACCCTAACAAACATCTCAAATAGTTATACATAGTTTTTCCACCATGCTACCGCAAAATGATTCCAATGACCTAAATAAGTTTAGGGATTTCCCTTTCTCCCATTATAGAGTAGCCAGAAAATATCTATATTATTTTCCTACCTCAAATTGTTGATTAAATGACCTTAAAATTCTATTTTTAGTTAATTTCTTCCCAACTTCCCAAACTTAATCAATTAGGAAAGAAATGTGATGCATTAGAAAATCACAAGGCGAGACCCGTCATGAATATTCGAAGACATTGAAAATAGTTTTCTGAAGTTTCCCCCTCCACCAAATTTGTGAAAATTTGTTAATATAATACATATATGAGTTACATATCCCCGCTGATCATGGAATGATTGATGTTTTAGTTTTTGGTTCCCAAGTTGATAAAAATTCCTCCGCCGCTCGTGACTTAATAGCCAATGTGGATTAAAATGCACAACAATTTGGTACATGAGCTATTTCACCAACCTGAGGAGTTCATGAGGTAAGTCATTCATCCCAAGAACAAAAGGTAGGTAAAAAACATGATAATATGCATACCATTATAAGTAAATTATCTCATGAACAAGGTAACTGGCACATTTATTCAGTTCCATTACTTTGTGGTATTTTTCTGATAATAGTCATTTTTCGGACCAGTTCCCACAACATTAGAATTCCATGGAGTCTTGTGCAATAGTTATCTTAAGACGTCCATTCCAACACGCACCTCCCATAATGAAATAACCATTCAATACAAACCCAAAACTTGGGTGGCAAGCACAATAATTGTACAAACAAGGAGGAAACACAAGCTACCAATGGAATAATTAGTATCAACAAAACCATGGTATATAAACTTCTTATCCATCACCTTCCCAAAATAATCATCCTCCTTCTCCTACTCCCAAATCTGAACCAAGCCTCAATGATATAGTGATGGAAATGGAACCCAAGAACCTCTAATTCTAATAGACCACACAATTTACTATTCAATACCTATGAACTCAAGTGAGACAATGGGAAACACCATCTATAAAATTAAGATGCAAGGTTCTGAACAAATATCATCACAACTTGTTTCTAATACAGAATACAAAATCAATGTTTGTGAAATCACACATTGTAGTGGAAAAAATATTATAATTCCAATTATTCAACCCAACTGGTATGTCCCCCTCTTAAAAACATTCATTCTCAATCCTTAAATGTTTCAAGTAATGAAAAAAAGACAAAAAGGGTAATTAAATTATCATTAAGGATTTAAATAAATAATCCAATCCTCTTCCTTTCCCCAAAGGATCTCTAAATATAACAAAAAAAATTTATGATCATATTGATAAATAAATAATGGATAAATTCAAAAAGTTTCATGTTAACATTATTTTATTGGATGTAGTTAAAAATATTCCTCTTTAAACAAAATATCTTAAATAACTTTTCACCCATAGATAGAGGCTAAAGGGGAATGAGATATTTAACATGGGAAGGAATGTCTTGTCCTTGATTCAACCGGAAATGCAAAAAAAAATCAAGTATATTGGAACATATATGATACCTTGTACCATAGTGGGGACATTATTTGCAGATTAGATGATATACTAAGGTGTTTCCATATATGTGACACCTCACTCTATGTATAATTCTCAGCAGGTTAGAGAGCTTCAACTGATAGGCATTATCGTGAAACTTTCCAACTGGAGCACTACACACCCAACAAGAGTCATTGAGGATTTACTTGTAAGAGTTAAGAATCTAATCATCCCATCTCATTTCTACATTCTTGAGATGGAAGAAACATGAACCCAAGGACATGCTCATCTCATACTTGGGAGGCCATTCCTTAAAATAGAACAGATTTCCACTAATATTCACAATGGTACACATTCCATCTATTTTGGTGGAGAACGTGTAAGTTTTAACATCCTTGATTAAATGAAAAACCTAATTGAAGTTCCCTCCACTCTTATTGTATATTCAATGGAAGTCCTCTATAGCAGCACACATACAAAAAATTATATCATCGACCCATACTCAAACTTATATTCTTATTATTCACCATTGGATGATTTTAGTTTTGATTCGTGCTTTGAGTGTTCAGTGGGTTCAGAAAAATTTAATTTTTTTCTTTAATTGATTTTTCTGTTCATTTTGAGGAACCCATGACCGTTGATTTTTCTAAAAATTTCATTTCCATGAATTCTTTATCCTTTTAAAATAAACATGAGCTGATTGATAGTTTCATGGACCTCATTCCCCCTAAATACCCTTCATCAATCTAAAAAACAATGGTGTTGGAATTAAAACCATATCCTTCTAATTAAAAATATGCATATCATTTGGGTTTTGACCAATTTCCCATTATTATCTCCAATATCCTCTCTCCATTGTGGAAATAAAAACAACTCGACATTTTGAGATAGTGTAAAAAGGTGATAGTATGGACATAAAAATATATCACTATGATTATCCCATCTATTTTTATATACGATATAATTTTGGATGATGAGGCTAAGCCCATAAGACAATCACAACATTGGTTGAATCCCACTATCCTTGAAGTGGTCAGATTAGATGTCAGTAAATTACTTATTGTAGGGATCATTTATCCTATATCCTATAGTAAATGGGTTAGCCCAATACAAATTTCACCGAAAAAACTAAAATAAGGGTTGTGTTAAATGAATGGGATGAATTTGTCCCGAACATGTGAAAACCAGTGGGTGATTCGGTATTTTCTATCATCGACTAAATCAATGCACGTGGAAGGAACACATAGCCCTACCTTTCATTGAAAAAATGTTAAAATGATTAGGTGGAAATTTCCATTTTTATTTCATTGAGGTATTTTCAGGTTATTTAAAAATCCTTATATCCCCTAATGATCAAGAAAAGACAAAATTAAAATGTCCATTAGACACATTTTCATATAGAGGGATACCTTTTGGTCTATATAATGATCCTGTTACTTTTCAGTGATGTAAGTTGAATATATTTTATGAGTACCTTTTTAATTTCATGGAAGTCGTTATTAATGGTTTCATGGTATATTTATATTCTTTTGGACTGTTTGGCACACCAAGGTTCTATCCTCCACTCTATACATTGAAAAACATCTTATATTAAATTATAAGAAATGTCATTTCATAGTTGATCGGGGGATAGTACTTGTTCACATTATTTAAAATGAGGAAATTTAAGTGGATAAATCTAAAATTTATTTATTATCTACCCTTCCATATTCAAAATTTGTTTGTGAGGTGTGATATTTCTTAGGCCATGTTGGTTTTTTTGTTGATTCATTAAATACTTTATTAATATCGCTCTTACCTTGTATCAATTTTTGTAAAAATGATTATTATTATTTTTTTGATAAAATTATAAGGATTCATTCAATTCACTAAACAAGAGTCTCACATCACCTAAAATCATCCAACCACCAAGGTGAGATCTCCCTTCGAACTTATGTCTGACGACTCTAAATTTAATATTGGGGAAGTTTTATCACAAAAGGTTGAAAGGTATCTTCGTTTCATTGTGTATACATCATACACCCTTGACCCTTCCCAGGTAAACTACACAACCACTGAAAAAGAATTAATTTCTATTGTGTTTTCCTAAAAAAATGCATTCATATCTTCTTGGGTAGAAATCATTGTGTTTTCTGATCATGTTTCCCTTCATTTTCTCCTAAAATACCCTGAAGCTAAGACTTGCCTCATACGGTGGATGATCCTCCTCCAAGAGTTTTACCTTGATATTAGAGATAAGAGAATATTGGAAACTTTTGTATCTAAATACATTAGTAGTATTTCCCCACCACTGGACCACCAGGTTGACTCATCCCTCCCTATTGGATAATTCTTCCTTCATGAGAACCTTTATGATTTTGTGGACCTTACCAACTAGTGTGCGGACACTAAGAATTTTCGAGAAACATCTAGTGTCCCCACTAATTGTATTAATTCACAATCCTATAGGCTTAATAATTATTCCAGATGGTACATTTGGGATGACCTATATTTTTTGAGAATGTGTTGTAAGAAATTTCATCGTCAGTGTGTCACTGACCATGACTTCACTTATATTTTGACCTTCTGCCACATGTGGCCTTTTAGGGGGCCACGTTGTCTCTCAAGATATATATCGAAAGTTAATTGACTCAGGAAATTAATGGAAAAAAGTTTATATGGATGCCCATTTATTTTTCAAGTTGTGTAATTATTTTCAATTCCTAGGGAATATCTTCAAGAGGAATGAAATTCCACAACATCCCATGTTATTCTTTGAAATCATTGATAAAATGGGCATTAAATTCATGCGGTATTTTACAAATTCATTTTTCTTTATGTACACCTTATTTTCTGTGGACTATGTCTCTAAATGGGTGGATGAAAAAACAACTAGGACCAATGACTCTCGAGTGGTTGTTGATTTTTTTAGGTCCTACATTTTTAGAAGGTTTGGTTTGATGAGATTCATCATTAGTGATCGGGGTTAAAATTTTTTAAATTGAAACATGTAAAATTTTCTTCATAAGTATGAGTTTGTTAGTTATGTATCTACTTCATATCAACTCCAAACAAATGGAAGAAATATATCAAATCCGGAAGTTAAGAGAATCTAGGAGAAACGGTACAATCCAATAAGAAAGATTGGAGTTTGTGCTTGGATGATGCACTTTGGAGATACCGTATAGCTTTTGAAACCCCAATTGGATTTTCACCATACATTATTGTGTTTGGAAAGGCTTTTCACCTCCTTGTGGATGTTAAATAACTTGAATATTGGGCTGCAAAAAATGTAATACAAATCTTTTAGATGTAGGTGGGCATTAGAAGCTGCAGATTCATAAGATGAAGGAGATTTGATATGATGTATATGTGAACTCCCATATATATAAAGAGAATACAAAGGTTATCCATGATAGAATGATTCATCAATGAAAGTCCCATATTGGGTAGAATATACTCATGTACAATTTTAGACTGAAGCTCCACAATGGTAAGCTTCATTCCTGACAGATCAATCATTATAATGTTACTAATATTTAACCATTTGTGGCTATACAGATATTTCATGATAATAGTGGACACTAGTTTTTTGTCAATTAGTAGAGGATAAAACACTTCTATGTGGTTTTTCCAAAGCATCTTGTGGAGGAAATATAACTGATTTATTCCACATATAACACAACAGAGCATATTTTCCCTTTTTTCTACCATTATTTAGTTGTCTATTTATTTAAAATACTTGTATTAAGGAATTTTGATATGGAATATTTTTAAAAATAATGTTGATATGGAATATTTTTCTAGAATGTTTATTTTCAAATAATTTTTAGGTGTTTGATGGATTTATGAAACTCATTCCTCATTACTACTAACCAATAGTTTAATCCCTTACCAGAGATATATTCTACGCCTTTATTGCATATTCTTCCTTTTAGTCACTTTCTTGAGAGTCTCTAGTCATGAAGAGAAAATAGAACTTGGATTTATTCTATTTTATTCCATCATATTCAAAGTGCGCTACACTAGTGATAGTGTCCATCATTCATTGAAAATTACTTTGTTAAATTAACTTATTTTTTTGGCTATTGTTACATTTTTTCCTTCTTATACCTTATGGACCATGATATTCCTAGTAGGTAACCACATTACAAACCAATTTATCCCTACCTACCCATTTCTTGTGTATACTCTTATTTTATTTTTAGAAAGTGTGGGGGAGAGGGTGTTTCTAAGGGAATTCTTGGGAAACAATCCTTGTTATGAGTTGATATAAAGGGTTCATAAATTTTTTTTAGTAGTGGTTCCACAACAATATTATATCACTGTGTTATACAAGTTTCTCACTTTACATCCAAAAAAAATTATAGTAAAAAAGTATAGATCTATCCATCCAAAAAACATCACAAAAGTAAAAAAAAATGTATGAAATAGGATGTTTACTCATTATTATTCATTGCATGGTAATTAATTACACAAAATGAAAAAAGGGTAGAGTTATTTGTATGTAATACAGTCTGTGAGGGGTTCATTGAGTAAATTCATTGTGAACACTTACTGAATTTTGACATGCTTTGTACTTATTAGAATAAACAATCCTCTTCTGACTTATAATTTTTAAACACATAATATTACAAACCCTTAACACGCAGAACAACCTATTATAATTCCTCTTTAGTTTCACATTAGTTTCTTCTATTAATGAACTTATAATCATAAAATTCATATGGTAAGATCACATGAAATCTTAGAAAATATCATAACTCTACTTTAATATGTTCCTCAAGTGAAAATGGAAAATATCTAGCTGAGGTAGGATGCAATATGTTGTATGGGTGAAAAAATGAAGTTGGAAAAATATTCAGGTGAGAGAAGAAAAATTATAAGAAAATTTATTCTATAAATGAGACATAATTAATTTCATATAAAAAGAGTTTTGGAATTATTCAAACAATTTATTTAAGAATAGGTCTTGATTAGGAATTTAGATATTGCCTAGAAGTACAATGGTTTAGGTGTCAGGGTGTCATCACTCAGTGATATAACATATTTTATCCCCCTTACACATTCATATTAAATTGTTTAGGTATTTTATCATCCCATTATTAAATCCATTTTCACTCAATATTTCTTTCAAATGAATTTGTTTAAACCATATTTAAAAGATGAAATTTCACAATGGACCAATTTGATAGCATTTCACGGTTTCAATCATATCATTAACTATACTAAACAAAATGTTAAATTTTATTTATTTTATGATTTTTTTGTCATAGGGATTCAATTTATAACTTGGAAAAGGGATTACTGAGATCATAATGGGCCCAAACGTTTCCAATAACTAATGACATTTAGGGCGGGCCAGATTGGACCACCCTTCTGTATGTGGGTCTTAAATCTATACATAAACTATAATTTAGGCTGATTACACCTCCATTGGACAGATTACTCGAAGTTTTCCATCTGAACCGAATTTCATGATTATTGGATGTGTTTTTATTAGTCAACGATTAAGATAAAATGCTGTAAAAAATCTTCCATGAATAGTGACCCCTCCCCTTAGATACTTGAACACTGTCTATGGAAGGTTTTATGTAATTTTCCATAAAAAAAATCCACCCCCTAAACCTCTTGGTTTTCATGACCAGGGGTTAATGTGGGTTAAATTGAAGAGATCCCTTCATTCAGTTTACTCCTCTTCTCTGCCATGTGATTTTAAATTTCATAGTAAACAATTTCGGGGCGTTTTATGTTGTAATCATGTGCTCCATGATTGTAATCGTCAAAAGTTAATTTAATTTAAATGTTTTTTGTCAATAATTCTTCATTTAAAGATTATTATTTTTTATCTCATAATATTGTAAAATACAAATCAATGAAATATTAATCTTCATGCATCCAATAATAACTCAGATCTTGTGATGATTGGAGTCTGGTTTCCCATTTTCCCAGCCCTTCCATTTTATGAGTGTGCAAATGAATTATGTTGGTTGATAAATTCCATGAGAATGAACCAATTAATATGACTATTCTGTTCTTGTAAAATATTTAATAATTGACAAAAATTTGTTCATCCCATCACATTTTTTTTGTGATTCCATGATTGAGTTCTATTTTTTGCATCGATTCAAGTTTTTTGATTTTGAGCAGTCGTCGATGATCGATATCATTGATCAATAAAATACTAGGTGGTAACCTAGTAAGAACTCACATAACATTATTGGTTTAGTGTGTATAAAATATGTAAAATAGTGATCTTACATATTCCCCTGAGAGTGATGACAGATTGAGCATCAAGGGACACTTACTCGGGTTGATCATGATTTCTCTAACTAATTTCTCACACATAGTAATATTATTTCACTTTTTAAATTATAAAAACCCAAGTATTATAAAACTACATTATATATTTATTTTAATAATCAAAACATTATTTTAAAATTAATTATCTATGGCTCTATCAAGAAATTACCAAGGGTTACTACTAAACTAGAGAAATTCAAGTAAAACTAAACATCAAATTTGACTTTCTCGACACCACGATCATTCTTATAGGATTAAATTGACTGGAAAATAAATATAAAATAAAATGGATTCTATTGGAGGCTAAAAATAACTTTTTAAAGGGTAAATGATCACGTTAGTGATAGTGAATCCCAAATGGATAAGGATTTATCTTCAATGTTGGCATAGGTGGATTAGGAGGCTTAAGATAACGTCCAATATCATGAGCTCATCAAGGAAGAGGAAGGTGTCCTGAATCCTTGAGGTCATTTTTCATAGGAAAAAACACTTGAAAATTATGTGTATTCAAATTCATGTGATGTTGATAAGATCTCATGATTTGGGAAAAATTCAACAAATTAATAGAAATGTAGGGAATCCATATAAAATAGGATGATATAGAGGATGATTCTCAAAATAATATTTATTTTATTCATGCATTTTCTAAAGGGAAAAAATATTTTGTGTATAAAAACTTTTCTAAGACATTCTTCTTTGGAAATCAAGATATATTATATAATACTGACTCCTAAATCCTACCATGTTTACCAAATCTCATGGACCCAAAGATTCTGAATAATATTTGTATAATGATAATGATTATTCCAATCAATTTGAGAATGATTTATGAAGTTTACATAAAATGAGGTAATAACTTATTTTATGTCCCCATACATATTATATCTCTCTATTATTTTTATTTTTAAAAAAAATATTTTTTTTTTCATTTTAAAATTTATTTATATTCACTTTATCTATAAACCTTTTAATTTTATTTCATGTGTGTGTAATTTTTTTAATCCATTTGTCTGTAGGTTGGGCATACATATTTCTTGTCTTTAAATTTTTATTTTTATTTTTTATTTAATATAATCCTAAAAACATTTATGAAAATTATTCATTTTATTGGTTATTGATTTATCCCCTCATTTGGGTTAGACATAACTGACGGATGTAAAATGATGAACTTATATTCTCTGAAAATTTGATTTAAATTAACAATCATTATTTTTATGTATATATTTCACGGTTCATTCTCATAATTAGTTAGATTTATGGATTCCTTAGATTATTAAAACCTTAAATAATTAATTTTTTATTTATTTTTTGTCGATATATTAATAAGATTTCATTAATATTGATTCCCAATTAAAAACATAGATTGTATTCTGAACATATAGGTAATCCAATGCAATTAAGCTTAATGAGGTGTCTGTTAATTAAAGATAATGTTTTACATGATCAATTATATCATAATATTCATTAAATAATATTGAAATAAATGTAATATATATGGAATAATTTAGTTAAGGAACATTCTTCAATTAATTCACCTATGATCTATAAAAAAACAAACCCCTAATTTTAAATATGAACTAAAATAATCTATTTAAAATATAGTATCATCCTTATGGATTATAAATAAGTATCATGATATATATTATATAATTTCACCAAAAAAATATATTTAACATGTGATAATTAGTCATCTTTCATAAGAACAAGATAAAATTATTTCAATGGATTTAATATAGATTATTAAAACTTTCTATTACCCTAACATTTATTTCTTATTCGATTATTTGGTAATTTGGTCATGTTAAATATGGGATTATGTTTTTAGATAAATGATATTTTTATTTAATAATTTATAAACTATTTTTCTTATTTTTATATAATTATATTTATTCTTGACAAATAATGAATAAGATATATGTCAAGTAATGGTGAAGTAGTAATGGTTGAAACCCAGATGTAACATTATGATGAATATCCTATTGAATTAATCTTTTGAACTATGACTATAAAATATTATTTAACTCAATATTATTTTAATATAAATCAAAAAATATTATTAGAAATGTGGTAATTTTTGGAGTAATGGACTAGTGTAACAATTGTTGCTCTACATGTCTCAACAAAGGGTGTCATCTATTAATAATTGTTTTTACAGCT
Source organism: Viscum album (assembly GCA_963277665.1). NCBI lineage: Eukaryota > Viridiplantae > Streptophyta > Magnoliopsida > Santalales > Viscaceae > Viscum > Viscum album. The sequence continues at coordinate 1,363,326,964 of OY728166.1, read as the reverse complement.
AAAATTTTCAGTTAAATTTATTTATTGAATTCCTACTTATTCAATATCAGAGAATCACTATAGGGTATTCCAGACCCTATTTTTCAGAGTTACTTAGATCTATCATTTATTTCAACATTTTACTCTGTTTATCATAATTTTTTCCAAATTTTACACATATATTTAAATATATTTTTGTAATTAGATAACTAAAAAACAACTCTAACATAAATACATGTCTATGTAGATTAACCTATCACCATTATGATTCCTTTTTATAGAAAAAATTGGGGAAAATCTAAGAGAGTTTATGTGTAGAAATATAAAATTTAATTCTTATCTTATAACTAATGATATAGCAAAATGAAGCAGGAGGATGACTATGATGATCAAAAGAATATTCATTCAATGGATCTACACATGGATTACTAAGGCATTATTTTCCTTAGAAATTTATATAATATTTTTTATTGAACAATTTTTGGGAATCTTATTATATATATTATTATGGGATTATATTTTATATTTTATTAATCCACTCAATTAATTAGTAGAGATTTTTTTGTTTATTCTTAATCTTAAACATAACTATATTTCTGATAAAAATATTACTCATCATGTAAATGTAACATAGGGGTGAATGATTCCCAAACCAACCAATATAATAAATAGTGTGTTTAGTATATCCTAATTTATAATATATCATAGTATATGTGGGGTCAAAATAGTTGAAATCTGAACCATGAACTAAAATTAAAAAACATTTACTTAATGATGGAATTTTAATCTAGGGTTTGTGTTTGTAGAAATAGATAGTTATTCTGATATAATACAATATTTCTTAATTACATTCCATTATTAGTTAGTAGGATAATTTAGTTAATAAAAAGTATATTTCCCTTAAATCTAGTATTCACTATTATATTTCTTTGTTAATTTTCCATTTATTATTATGTCCCTCGATATTTTATATAAATATATTTATTATTTTTTAACAAAATTTATTAGAATATTTTCTTGAATACTTTTAAATGTGTTTCATGAAAGCATAAAAATATTCTATAGATAATAAGTGTTATATTGTATGTGTAATTCTTTCATAACCTAATGATGGGAAAATGATAAGAATTTTAATCCATTGTTTGGAAAGGTAGTGGCATTTATAAGATCAAGATAATTTTTTAGCATACCTCAGTATCTAAATTTTAATGAATTATTGAATTTTTTAATTCATATTGGATGATTATAAAAATGAATTGGTTCAATTAATTCTTTAATTATAATGATATTGTATTAAATTTTTAGTTGTTTAAATATTTAATGTCAAGTAAATTATAAATAGAGTGAAAAAAATCATAAAAATATATATTTATATAACTTATGGTTTAGAACAAGAGGAATGAAAATCACGAATGATCTAAAAAATGAAAATTTTAACTTTATTTAAATTTTTTAATACCATCAGACATTTAGGTAGTAATTATTTTCCCATATGTAATGAAATTATAAGTGAATGTGATCTATATTGGATAGGTATTTCTACAGAATTGTGAAGTAATTATTTTTTCACTATTATAAAGATAATGGATTAAGAAGTTTATTTTTTACATGATTTCTTACAAAAAGTTACATAAATTGATTTTAAGGAAAATAAAAAAAATATTTTAAATAATATAATTAATATATTATGTATTTTCTATAAGTTTTTATCAATTCATTTTTATTATAGATCACATGTACCACATAAATGGATTTTTACAAGAGTAAAGTGTTATTTACCATGAATCTAGCATAATATCTAAAAAATTACAATGATAATGTCCCTATAACTATTTACCCTTACATCTATTGATTTGAAAATTTATAAAGGTTTGGATCATATAGGTCTAAATATGTTGTATCAACCTATAAGTAGAAATAATACTAAAAATAACAATGAATAAATTTGAAAAATATAAAATGAAAATTTAATAAATTTAAAAAATGGTCTCAAGGATGAACAATAGTAATTTGGAAAGAAAAAAATAGTGAATTTATAACTAGAATCATTAAAAAAGTATATTTTCTTAAAAAAAGTTTATGAAATATCAGGTTGAAACTTGAAATGAATTAATTATGGAGTAGTGTTCTATTTTAAAAAAATTGGTCAAATTGATACCGACTATTCGAATTCTAATTTCTATAATATATTATATAATAATATAATTATACAATATATTAAAGGGAAATAGATATATTTTGGTCCACTCTTTAACAACTATAATCAAAGATGTTGAAACCATCCTAACTTGTCTTATTGGAATCCTAAATCAAAGACTAATGCCTTAAGTGGATATCAAAACTAAAATCAACCCCAGTATTAGAATTTATATATTTAATCAAACCAAATAAATTATTTTTTAGATAAAATTGGGATATTAATCATTAAAATGGGGTTTTAGTATGATATAGGAAGGAAATCATATTAAGCTAACTAGAATAAACATGAGAAATAATTTGGATAAGTACCGTTTAGATTTAACGAGAGAGACCAATGTAATTTTTTGTTTATTGTATAAATGAAATCAATAGATAATTTAATGTTCATTACTATATGAGTAGACATAACACCGTTATATTATAAATTAAGGGTTTATAAATTGGTAAATATTGAATCCACTGCTGAATCAATGGTATTTTAAGTGACTATCTATCTTCATAAAATCAATAAAAATGAAACAAATGATATGATATGGAAGATAAAAAAATAAATATATAAAATAATATAAAATATAATGATAGAATAAGAAACTAAATGAAAATAATAAATGAATAAAGTTAACCCAATAAGATCAAACTACATTTTTAAGATTTAGGATCTTTGATGAAATAATGTCATATTTTTTCATTGAAATAATCAGTAATCTAATTCAAATAACTACCCAAAAATTCCTTTTATATATATTTTTTAAATTAGGGAATAATTGTATTTATTATTTCTTCATAAATAAAAGAATACTAGGAAGAGAAATTAGTGTAATTCTTAAGGATTTGTACTGATACACTTACAAATGTCAATTGTTGATCTCAAGTAAACTACCCCTTGTTAATTCATTAATATAAATTGTAATGGAACCATTTCTCATGGGAATTGTAAAAAGGTATCATATGATTAATATGAACATAAATGACGTTTTTTGTTTGAGGAAATAATAAAATTGCTCCATACATACATCATTTACATGATTTCTAATATCCATTGTGTGATATTTGTTCATATAATTCCAATAAAGTGATGAGTAATTTTGACAACCAAATAGAATAGTTATTTAATTTTAATCAACAAAACCACTAAATATATAGCATATAATGATTTTAGAAAGGACAGAATGACTACAAGGAAAGATAAATCATTATACTTTTCTTATATCACATATTGAAGAGGTTAGAGGTAGATGAATTAAATTATTTCTAAAACAATTATTCATTATATATGATGAATAAAATGTCATTTAAGTAGAAATAGATAAACACATTCATATGTCCCAAAAAAATAAAAACTTAGAAGAGAATTCCTTTTGGACTCAATGGAAAACCTGAAACCATACAATGAATTATAAAGTCCATCTACCCAAATATGAAGGAAAGAAATATCAACATTTTCATGGATGACTTCTCTATTATTGATCATATATTTCAAGATATCCAACATAATTTTTTTAAATTCTTATAGAGATACCATGAGATGAAATTAATTTTAAACTATGAATATTATAATTTATGGTCCCTTGAGTAATAGTTTTTCCATATAAAATTTCTAGAAAAGGAATAAAATTTTATAGAGTTACTTTTGGTGTAATCCAAAACCTACCATTACTAGATTTTGATAAATATATTATAATTTCATTAAGAATATTGATTTTTAAAAGGTTCATTAAATTTAAAAAAATTATAAATACTTTATGTTATTTGTTGGTTAAGGACAGAGCATTTTTTTATGAGTAATTAAAAAAAAGGTTTAATCTTTTCATAAACACTTCATCTATATATCAATTATAAGAGGACATAACTAGGACATAACATATTAGATAATATAATATATTTTCATCTGATAAGTATAGTAAGTATAGTTTCTTGTCGATGTTAATTAATTAATTAGATAATATTTATCTATGATATTTTATGCCTATTAAGTAATATAATCCAAGATCAATTTGATATATTTTTGAACTAGATGAATTTACAAAGTAAATAAATACTAAAAATGTCTCTAAAAATATTATTATTGTTCATATCTTAATTAAACTTCAGAATAAATGAATTCGATATCATGTTATAAATAGTGAATTTCTAGATGAAATAATTATGGATTTATTCCAACCATAAATAGAATGGTTCATGTATTTCTTAGCTATATTGAAGCAATTTGCATAACATATAATTTAAATAATAACTAAATATAAATATTTACTATAATTTCAACCATTTTTAATGGAATGATCCTATTATTTTTGAAAAATTCCATGATATAATTATAAGACGATATATATAAGTGGATCAAATTTAAAAACAATACACACTCTTAACTATTATAATGTCACCATTTTAGAGAATGAAAAATATAATATGTTTTGTAATATGGATTCTATGATCTATGTTTTCTAAGGATAAAATTATTTTATAGATATCCTATAGAAGATTTCAAAGAATAAGTAATTTTTAATGGAAACTGGAGATAGTTCAAACTTTTATTCTTCAAGTTAAAATCATTAATGCATCATAATTGGACATTATTTGAATATTCACATCATAATATAGGAGTGGATATATTCTATTTGTGGTATATTAAGTTATTTAGTTGAATGTGAATATGAAACTTCAAAAAAATGATCTCCCAGTGTTGTGTGGTTTTTAAAGAAAAATGTTTCACATCGTATTTTATTAAAAGATATATCATTATAGAAAATATTGTGTGCATTAATAAAAACACTTTTCTTGATTTTATGGTTTTATGGGTTGTTCATGGAACCCTTATCACTAGGTTCATTATGAATCAACTTATATCAAAATATTTCACTAGTTTCATGAAATAAATTGGATGTTAAAATTCATTTATAGAGGATGATTTCTTAGACTGCCATTATCTTTGTATTAGACATATTTTATGTATTTATTTTTAAATTTCCTAATAAATGGATGTTCAGACATACATTGGTTGATTGTTATTCTTCATTTGGTGGAAATATGCTTTTAAAAATGGTTAATATTCTAAATTATTTGTAGGGTGGATAATCCATTCAGGATTCCCCATATCCTTATGGAATTGGATATAGAATTCTCATTTTTCATAATGATAAGATAAAAGTATTTTACTCACATCTATTTCGAGATTAATCTCTCTTAACCACTCCATAGATTTAATTGTATTATGGTTTATAGGTATGGGATATGATTTTAAGGAATTTTCTTATGATCAATTAGTTGGATTCTATTATTATTTTTGTATACACTTCCACCATACTCTTAGCTACTGACATCGTATACGATGATACCAAAAGGATTCTTCTACTCCTCTATCTCTCAACCCTGAGTCTCCGAGTGTGGATTATTATAATTATTTTTGTTCTCCTCAAGGTGTCTATACCCTTATTATTCTATGTATAAGTAATTATTTATCTTCCCATAGGGCATTGTTTTATTTTAAATCAATTGGTTGGTTTCCCTTGTCTAGAGTTTTTTCTTCCTTGACTATACCCCAAGAATCATCAAAATGTAATAGAAAGTATCATATAGTGGTGGTTGATTATCAATCTATATATTGTGTCAAACTATCTCATATAAGTGTTGTTTTTTATGGATAATCAATAAATCCTAGAATAGATATAACGGTTCCCCCCCAAAGATTACTTTATAAATCTCTAGGACCCTAGGTGGTGATAGAAAGAGTATCCAAAATAATCTATAGGTCTCTATATTCAATATATGGTTGAAAGGAAACATGCCATTTTTTTATCATGGGTGTCCCCAAAGAACAAATTTTAACTCCTTAGTTATGCATAAAGAGAGGTTAATCTTGGTGATATAGCCCCTTGTTTGATGAATCCTAAGATAAAATGTTATAAACATGATCTGTTTAATTTCAGAATCAATCTATGCGACACAATCATATTATCTTGAAAATTATAAACATTTTATACTAAATTTTAATGGATATTAATTAATAATATCCATGTGTTTCAATGTTTTACTAAGATATTTGATGTATTTAATTTTTAGAAAAAAAATAAAAGGAATAAAATTTATATGAAATTTATGATTTATATTTACAATAAAATTATTTTGATTTTTACATAGTCATTTTAAAAGTCAATTTCATGTTAAAAAATTAGGTTCTCACTTGATATTTCCCTAAAAAATCCCTCCACATAGACAACATGCAAGGTGGGTTGTTTGGCCAATCTGGTACCATTAAGAAATAGTCGAGCTATTTTGGATGCAAGCCACATGGGTGGAACTAACCCATGTGGCATGAGGACCATGGATAAGATCACACAAATATATTCATCAAAGACTCCCATAATCTAGGAGGACCCATGTGTGTGCTTGCAGATCATGGATCCCAAACTAGTGTAGGATTTTGATATGATTTCATTACATGTTTTACTTTATATAAAAAAGATAATCGTGTTCTCTCTTGTGATGTGGGAAAAATATTTAATTGTTATTATTTAATTTAATCAAAACAATGTCATCCAACATAAATCCTCAAAACTCTCATGCCCAGACACATCCCTCAACCACCTCAACGCTTATTGTATCCTCTCATTGTAACTATCATCATTTCAACACATCGAGAACCATCTTAGCTGGCCATGTTAAATCTCAGGATTGAGTCGTACCACCACTTCTAAGTCCATATACCACTATTGATTACTAACATTGACTCTCGTGATAACATTCCAAATATGAATAAGAATAAGACATGTTATAAAAATATAGCTCTCTCTCGACACTGAGAAGGTCATGGTCCTTTATGAGGGAAGATATCAGTGGTGGAACATCTCTCTTATGCCACGAAATTCTATTATATGATCCAATTTTTCTCGTGAGGGCTGCACTGAAGGCACCATGGGATGAATTATGCACCGAGGAGGAGATTGGATACACACAAGATGAAGGGAGTGACTCAAAAAGTAGATATTATCTACCATTATGATAATAGTAGATTAGATCTGCATTTTAGGGAAAGGTAAATATAATCCACCATGCATGACCTGCATTAAATTATGCCTGCTGATGTCATATAGTACTTCCATAATTCCTTGTTCACCATGAAAGTTTATATGTGATCCATTATTTATTCAAAAATAGACGAGATCTACCATTAGTGAAATCGTATATTTTATTTACTATTGGTACCAAAATTAAATGAACATGCTAGATGACATTTATTCTACCAAGGAGGATGCCTTGTACATGAATATATTTATTGAGATATTGTTCATATTACCACACACCCATGGGGAACATATTGAAGCCATTATCAAAAAGGACTATGATCTAACTGCTACTAAGGCTGCACTGCTTATGGAGATACTCTAAGTACAGATCAGCATTAGAGTGAAGAATTTTGGCCCATATATGACACGCAACCATCCCTATGGATATTATTCCACATTTAACTTCCAATGTTATATGTGATATACCATTGAGACAGTGGTATACTTGAACTACCATTGAGGTAATTGTACATTAGTAGGAAAAACTGCATGCGTAAACCACCATATAATGAAACACTATGAAGACTTTTGAGGAATATGACTCTTTGTGAACGCACCATATAATTTTGAAATAGAAGATAATATGGAGGTCCAATAGTATATGTGATCTTCTATTGTAACCATAGTAGATTTCTAATGGTAGATGTTTCTACTATCACTATGGAATTGCATCTCAATGCTAGAATTTGGAAACACATGAAAATATAGTAAATTAAAACACAATATATCTTAAATATATATATTATCTGATTGTGAAAATATTTAAAGACACAAATGAGTGAGATAGAGATGATTTATACATATAAAAATACAAGGATTATGCACCACTGAAGAAGTATCAAAGTATCTAGGGAGATCAAGAGAACAGCTATATCTACTGGATGATCTGTTTTCTGCTTTTATTATTTTCTATTACTTTTATTAAGCCTTCTACCCCTTCTATGTAATGACAAAAAATTTATCAATAGAAATTCCTTTCTTATAATTATTTCTTATAGAATAAACAACATAAAATAACTTTGAGGAGAAAATAACAACTTCATAAATGAATAATGAATGAAATAAGAGGTATTTCTAGAATTTAAGGAACCTTTACTAATGAAATAGTTACAAGAACTTTGGAATAGTAATGTGGACATTAGGAATAGTAAATTGACCAAAATAATTATAACCTCATTTATGAATGTATAGATAAAATTATACATCTTATAAATGATAATATGATAATATTATAGCATAGAATAAGTAAATATAAAATAAAAATTAATAATTAAGTGTTGGTATTTTTTTAAAAACAAAAATGTTTATTTACATTTTTATTAATAATATAATGACTTAAAATAAAATTTATATTCATAAAATAATTTCATAAAATATTTTTTTTTTCATATTAATATAAGTAAATTTTATGAGTCCTTAATTAATTACTCAATGTGTAATAAAATCGGTAGATATTTTAAAATCGATATTTTCCAAGTTATATTATGAGATTAATGAAAATATAATATCTCAAATTTAGAAAATCATTTTCATAAAATTGAGATCACTGTTTAATTCCAAACATCAAAAAATGGATAAGGTAAATTTTTTTGGATTATTCTAAAACACAATAATTTTTTGTGACTAATGAAATATGGTATTTTCAGTTTATATTCATTATAAGTTAAAAAATACTATTTCCAGAGTCATCATTGATGTAAGCATAATAATATAAAACTAAAAATAATTATTTTAATTTTTTTTGTTATAATTATAAAACTATTTATAGTACTGAGTCCAAATAGAAAACTAATGAATAAGATTATGAGAAAACACTCCTCTCATCCCCTATAAATACCATCACTTATCCTAACACCTTCCAATATTTGAACATGTCCAAATTTTACCAAATTATCTTAAAAATACCCTCCCTCACGTCCTGGAGAACTTGGTCTCATCATAATACCAATCCTTTTCCCTTAAAGAGGTTCCCATGAATGATAAATTCAAGATGTAAAATCCTCTAAATTGTTCATTTATTTTATTTTCAATTTAATTAGTTTCTTATCCACTCCTAACTAATGAAAATTCATGAAGAATGGTCAATGAATTATATTTTATATAATTTAATTTTATTATGTTAATGTAATGATTCATCTTCAAGTCTCTTCCCTTTTCTTCTTTTTTTGAAAATATTGTCAATATTGTATTGAGTTACCACCGCTGTGGACGATGTGTTTTTGTTTTTCACTATCACCATCAAGGCTAGTAATAAAATCATCACTATGTGAAATAATATTTTATTGTACATATTATAATTTATGTAATATTATGGAGGAAATATATAAACATGTTTTTATATAAAATTATATTATCTCATAATGATCGTAAAACAGCCAAAACTAATTAAATCATGTTCATTAAAATTTTGTCTAATAAATCATCTTTATACCATGTAACAAAATGATATATAATATCATATAATATTATGAATCTTAAATAATTAAATATAATATCAATTATGTATAATTATCCCCATCTTACACAAACTTATATTCATGTATGCAATTGATCTAGTCATGATAACCCAGAAAATGAAAACTCATTAAAGATGAAATTAGTCACTATAACTCATCAAAATGTCCATAGACGAACTTAATAAAGTTATAATGAATCAAATATGTGTATAATATTTTAAATATTTATTTATTAATGAGTCTTATTTGATTATCTATGTTATTTAAGTGAATAAATCATTTAGACAAAAGGTAAGGGGATTCTTAAACATGACTCTCTTCCTTTGGGTTTTCCTTCTTTCACTCCATTTATTGTATTCATGTTACTTCAATGTTCCTTGAATATCATTTATTTTTCCTTGACCTATGTTTTCTTGGATATAAAATATTCAAATCTAGTTTTATGAAAAATGAAAATATTTTTCCCAAAGAACTATTCTTTCTAAAAAACAAATCTTTTACTTCTATTGAGATTTTTTCTTCATCACTCAAGGTTAATGATTCTAATACCACATTTGTTTCTCCATTTTTATTTTTCTAAACCCAAATTTAATTATGTAATATATTATTTATGAAATTATCATGAAACCCATTTCCTTTCTATTGGTTATTTTATGGCTATAATTGGTATATTTTATATATTAAAATTATGATTAAGAAAATGATATGATGGGAGAGGTGTGTCCAAAATTATATAGACCTATAATTCATTGAGTAATGTTATGTAAATTCTTGATAAAAGGTGAAATATGCATGAAAACGATTCTATCATTTTTCACAACTATGTGTGGTATTTGAACACTAAGACATGAGTTTTCATTTTTTATGAATTGCCACCATCCGTGTCTTTATCTAATGTTTCCTCTCATGATTGTGATGATGATCCTTTTATTATGTTATGTTAATGATTTTTATAATCACACATGTTTAATTTATATTATTAATCCTCTTACTAGTATATTAGCTCACCCCTTTTTTGATTTATATCCCCATATTAAAACATTTACTAAGTAGAACAAGAGGGCCACTTTTAAGTTATAGAAGAAGTAATTAAGTAAATTTTTATGTTTTATTTTTGTAAATGTTATATATTTTTCTAATTTTCTCAAGACACTAAAATATTGTATCCTAGTTTTGTAACCTATTATAGTGTTTACCTTTAAAATTATTTCATAATTATGTAAGAAATTCAGGGTCACTATAGTTGGTATTCGAGAATGGATTAGTTAATTTTGGAATTATGATTATAGAACCTTAGTGAAAACCCTTATTATGAGACTAATAATATGTAAGAACCTAGTAATATTTTATTATAGAAATTATAAACATAGGTATCCCCAAGGATATTCTTATTTAAGGGTAGTTTGTTTCTTGAAAAACCCAATCAAGAAATTTATCCCCAAAAGAAGTGCAATATACCAGTCCCTCGATTATCTCTTGAGCAGGATGTAATTTGAGTTATAAGAAAGTCACTTTTGTTTTGGTAGTTTTTTTTAGAAGGAAAATCATGGTATTTCATTAAAAATTTTAATATATAAAATGAATATAAATTAATTTCAAATAAAATTTAATGGAAAGATAGAAAAATTTACATCAATTAAAATGGGATTTAAATTAAAATCAAAATATTAGTTTTGGACAAAATTAAACATCTCAGAGACGCCCTTCCTCCTTATTATAAAATATTTTCCTATTAAATTTCTAAATTCCCTCAATTCACCCCAAGGTGAACACTCAAATTTATATAGATATCATATTAATACCTTACTATTATTGGTTTCCATCTAATAGAATTTATTTAACTACTTGAATACCTCTAGGCAATCAAACCTGATTGAAATCACTATGACCAATAGAAAGACCTCACCAAAGAAATTTAAATAGTGAAATCAATTAATTTTAATAATATATTGAAAAAACATAAAAATGATTTTTATGAAAATATGTTCATGAAATAAAACAACTGAATTAATTAAAAAATATTTTTTCAAGAGAAATTCATAATGTGATTACACAATAATAATGAAACTCAAAATAGTGTCGGTTGGTTGTCTTCATCCACAAACACATAGAGCTTAGCCTTACATCACTTGAGAATCATCTGTATTCTCTATTCTAGAATCAATTAATGAAATATTCATCATTATATCAATATCAACATTTCCCTTGATCTCTAAAGCTAATTTCTATGCAACACTCCCCCCCATAGAATAGTGGTGGTCGTCTGTTAGTGTGGCATGGATCCCTTTGGTCCCAGACTCCATCAAATCAGTGGTCAAGGGGTGTATTAATAAGAAAATATGTCTAAATCCTCATATTTATTTCAGTAAATATTTTGTATATGGCTATTTTCAATACATGAAAATGTGTTAAACCTCATGAAATCTTTTAAATATTAAGAATCATGAATCTCAGTGTAATATTTCCCAAAAACAAATTTTGAAAATAGTCACATACTGTAATGTAGTTAAACGATGTGTAATGATGTTTCATAGTGTGTAATTATATCATGATTTTTTCTACATCACTACTTCATCTGATGAAGTCACGATATGTAACTGCATTACAGAGCATTCAGTTATGTCACTCCACTTTTCCAGCTCCGATTATTTCTCCAAAATCTAGTGTGGTGCCTCTAAACTTCACTCATAGCATGATTTTTCATTTAAATGCACCTTCAAATGAAGAATCTATTGAAAATAGTTCATATTCCAGAATTGTTCAATTTTCAATTTCAATCTCAATACATCACTATATTCAAAAAACTATGCAATTTCACATAAAATGACACATTTTTGGGGTTTAAATACTTAAAATATATATGAAAACATTGTAAATATTATTTATATCATATTCCTTTAAATTTAATTGCACAAAGGCCTAATTTATTCCCTTACAACTATTTTACGTGTTTTTTGATCAAACATTTTCTATTTTAGAAAATTGTCTGAAGCAGGACAAACCATGTTAATAAACTATGCGAGGTGAAATGCAGTGGTTGCCCAACTGACATCCCAAATTCCTTGGGAGGTAATGTTTAGAATCAAAATGAAATTATTAACCATATTTATCAGTCTATACACAATAACCTAAATAATGTGGAACGTCCTCCTTCACTTAATAGGGAGAATCTTACTATCGAGTATTTTATAAGGAAACACCCATCAAATATTTAATGAACCTTTTGATCCACTAGTCATGGATTAGTGGGCCAACTAGATGGGGAATATCTTTTATGTACTCAGATATTTCAAGAATGAGAAGGTGAATCTAGAAATTTATCATCTAGATAGAGAGGTTTTTCAATGGTATTCATTGATTAAAAACACTCAGCTGAACGATGAAATTGAAGAGATGGAGTAGGAAGACTTTAAGATAATTTTTCATAACTATTATTTTCCTCAACATCTTCATAAAAATTTGGATATATAATTCATAGAGATGATTTGGAATAATAGGGAATATAACATAGCCTATGAATAAAATTTCACATGGCTTGTAATGTACAATTTTGGTTTTGTTATAAATAATGATAGAAAAATTGATAAATTATTTAGTGTATTAGAACCAAAATATCAAAATGCTATTGAAATTATAGTCTTTGGGGTTATGAAGTTTTAGTTTGATATTATCTCAAAGTGGAGATGGAGTTTGGATAATGGTCCCATGGATATATTGATATGAAACTAATGATAGAGTTTCAAGATGGGGGTATAATAATTAAGGTAGAAAGAAATATAATCCAATCACATGTCAAAATGATAGAAGAAGAAACATGTGAACTACTTAAATAAGACGATGAAATGATATATTTGTGGGAGATAAGAAAACCAAGATCATGAAAGTTAAAGAGTAATGAGGATGAAGGAAAATGTGTGGGAGGAAAGGATAAAACCACCCATGGTTCAATGATTAAACTAAGGAAGGAAGAGCACTATATAGGCTAGTGAACTAAACCTTGAGTCCTTGATAGTAATTTGAATCAACAACCACTAAAGACAGAAGACTAAGGGAGAGATTATGCCATCATTACTACTGAGGTGGATCCCAAAAATGATTTGGTGATGTTCTTGCTAGTTTTTCATTCAATAATGGCGAATGTAATTTTGGATTATGGTTTTTTTAATTCTTTCATATCTTTCATTTTTAGTAGAATAATTCAAAAACCACCTCCAAATATTGGGGATGAGTTATCTATGAGAACATCAATTTGGGAATTTATTGCATCCAAATTATATAACTCCTCCCCGATTAATGTTTGTAATCTAAACCTCCCATAAATTCTTTTCTTTCTTTCTTTTGTGAATATTGATGAAATTTTTGGCATAGATTAGTTATCTTTATATAAATCCAACATCAAAATTCCGGAAAGAAATATCACTCTTAATATCCTCAGGAAACCTCCAACTCTATACAAGTTTTAGGAAGAAGATTAATCTTATTCAGAATTATTTTCTTAGTTATAGATATTATTCTGTTATGAAAATAATATATAGCTCAAATAATTTAGAAAAGGGAGAGAATAATTCTTGAATACATTCCCATTTTTAGGGACTAGACTGATGTGTTCCTTAAATAACTTTCTAGTCTTCATCCCAACTAATAGGTTCAGTTCCCAATTGAAATTATTCATTGATATCTTCCTATATCCAAGACACCTTATATAATCACAATTATTGATCTATAATAAATAAATAATCATTTACATGGGAATCTGGATAAGGGTTTTATACACCTGTGTGCTTCACCATGGGGAGAACCTATCCTCTTCATCAAGAAGAAGGATGGATCAACGCACCTATGCATTGATTATCATGAACTCAATAAAATCACAATAAATAATATGTATCCCCTTAAATAAATTGATGAATTATTTAATCAAATGAATGGTTCCAAGTATTTTTCTAAGGTAGACCTTTGGTCGGGATATCACCTACTAATGGTAATGAAGGAATATATTCCCAAGACTACCTTTTGTATAAGGAACAAACTCTATGAGTTCATAGTGTTGCCTTTCAGACTCCATAATTCTCCATAAATATTCATGGAAAATTGAATGTATCTTTTAGAGATTACCATAACATGTTTTTGGTAGTCATTATTGATGATATTGTAATATAGTCCAAGATAAATGAGATGTGAGGAGCATTTGAATACTATTCTAACAACTTTATGAAGGGAGTAAATTTAAGAAAATTATAGTAAATGAGAGTTCTAGATGAAGTAAGTATCATTCTTAGGACATGTTATCCCCATAAAATGAATATATATAGACCATTCCCATAAAATACAAATTGAAGAGTGTCACACGCCAACATCTATACTAGATATCCATAGATTACTTGGTCTATTTGGTAATTATTGGTGAGTCTTTATGAATTTATCATTATTGAAAAACCCACTAACAAAGCTGACTTAGAAGGGAGAAAAGTTAGTTTAGACTAGTGAATGTGAATACTGCTTCAAAGTGTAAAAAAGAGTCATACCACTACACCATTACTCACACTTCCAACAAGTGTGGAACTCTTTGTGGTATACATTGATGATTCAGATAAGTCCTTAGTTTGTGTAATAATGGGAAATGATAAAGGGTTAGCCTACACCGTTATTTAGTTTAACATTCATAAGAAAATATATCCCACACATGATCTGGAGTTGTTAGTTGTGATCTTCACAACATTATCTCTATGGGGAAAAGGGTGAAATATATATTGATCATAATATACTCAAAAATATATTCACATAGAAGGATATTAATATTAGCTAGTGAATATGGTTGAAGATCATCAAATATTATGACTTCTCAATTCACTACCATCCAGGTAAGGAAAATAAATTAGCAGTTACTCTCCTAGTAAAAGGATCATGCCACATTATCAACAATGAGAATTTAAAAGGGTAAAATCTTCTAAGATTTCCAAAGGATTTACAAAAGAATAATTAAGGAAAGAATATCACTAATCCTTTATCAAATGATTGTTCGACCATCCTTTATAGAAAAAATAAAGGATGCGAAATGAAATGATGTGGAAATTCCGAAGAAGGTGGAAGTAATGTGAAAGGGGAAATCCTAAATGTTGAAAATTGATGAGGATAGAGTTGTACGATTCAGGTCATGACAATGTGTACCATCCGATCTAAAGACAAACACAGATCTTCAGAATGACACATACAGCCCAACCTTAATAATTCACTAGGGAGAAAAAAGATGTATCAAGGTCTCTGAGATAACAATTGGTGGGAAAACATGAAGAAGTATACCACAAAATATACAACAATTTTCTAAGTATGTCACTAAGTGAAGGCTGAAATAAAAAAAATCTAAGGGGGTGATGAAAAGATTAACCATACCAATATTAAAATGGAAAAACATCACTGTGGACTTTTTCACTGGACATTAGAATACATCTAGAGGAAAGAATAATATATGGTTTGTTTTGTATAGCCTTATTAAGATATATCACTTTATCACAATTCATGAGGAATTATCAAAAGATCAAATCTCATGGATATAAATCAAAGAAGTGGAAAGTATACATAGAGTACCATTATCGATTGTATCTGATCGAGACCATGGATTCACCCCTATGTACTGAAAATTTTTCCAAAATGATCTAAACACTAAGCTAAATGTTATTAGGTATTATCATCATCAAAATTATGGCCAATAAGAATGAATAATCAAGGAATTGGAAGAAAAGTTCAGAGCATGTTCTATATACTTAAATGGAGGGTGGGACCAATAAATACCTCTAGTTGAGTTCTCTTAAAACATTAGTTTTCAGCCAATCATCTAACTGGATCCATATAAATCCCTTTATGGGAAAAGATATTGAACACTCGAATGTTGGGATGAGGTTGATTAATGTAAGTTTCTAGGACCTAAAATGGTTGATGAAATGATGGAAAATGTTTAAACCATTCAAAAACACTTCAAGGTTGCTCGAATTCAATAAAATAGATATGAAGAAAGTCATTGATGAAACCTATAGATTTAGGTTGTAGACATGGTATTCCTCCATATATCTTAATAGAAGAGGATCGTGAGATTTAGGAAGAATTTAATGTTAACTCGTAGGTACATCATACCCTTAAAGATTCTTGATCTTGTTGGAGTTTTGGCCTATCGACGGACACTTCCACCTACCATGCCTAATGTGTACGATGTATTCCATGTATCCCTCTGGAGGAAGTATTTACAATACCCCACACATGTATTGAATCTAGGGGTGGTATACTTTTAAAATTGTCTTTTTTATGAGGAGCATCTAGTAAAGATCTTCGACTATAGAGATAAGACTCTTTGCAACAAGACTACTCACATGGTCAAAGCACTATAGTGGAACCATATGTACAAATAGGTTACATGGGAACAGGAGGAAGTGATAAAGGAGAAGTACCCTTGCCTGTTTTCAACAGTGAATGTAAAATGAAATACTGAGGTAGACATTTCATAAGGGGGGAAATATAATGACACAAAATATTATCAATGAAAATTACATTCTTATAATTATTTCATATAGTATAAACCACATAAAATAACTATAAAAAAAATAGAAACTTTATAAAATAATAATTAATGAAATTATATGTATTTATAAATGTTAATGAGTTTTTACCAATGGAATAGTAACTTGAACTTTGGAATAGTAATGTGGCAACAATGAATAGTAAATATACCAATACAATAGTAACCTCATATATGAAATTAAAAATAAAATTTAAGAATCTTATAAATGATCATATGATATAAATATATCATAGTATAAGTAAATAAATATTTCTAAATGTATTACTTATGTGTTGGTATTCTTATAAAACATAAATGTTTATTTACAATTTTTTCATTAATATAATGATTTAAAATAACATTTATTTTCATATAATATATTCATAAAATAATTTTTTTTCTTATGAATATAAATTAATTTTATGAGATCTTAATTAATTTTTCAAACTGATATAAAATCAGTTATAATTTTAAAATCAATATTTTCCAGGTAAATAATTATTTTAATTGAAAATTAAATTTCTAATATTTAGAAAATTATTCCCATAAAATAGTGGTCATTTTTGAATTATATATGACAAAATAGTTAGGGTGAAGTTTTGTGATTTTTCTAAAATACATGAATTTTTAATGAATAGTGAAATATGGTAATTTACGATATGCATATACATTATAAGCTAAAAACATTATTCCCTAATTCATTACTGATGTAAGAACCATAATCTTGAATTAAACTTAATTATTTTAATATATTTAGTGATTAGAATCAAACTATTCATATTCTTTATCCAAAATAATAAAATATTGAATAAAATAAAGAGAAAACACCCCTCTCTTCCCCTATAAATACCACCCTTCACCACTTCTTCTCCTAACACCTTCCAAACATAGAGACCATCCCAAATTATTTCAAATTAGCTTCCCAATACCCTCCCACACATTAAGGATTTATTTATCCTGTCATAATACTAAATTATTTTCCCTAATGAGGTTCTCAATGAGGATATATTCAAGAAGTAAAATCCTCATACTTTTTCTTTTATTTTCTTTTCAATCTCATTATGTTCATATCCTCTCCTAACCTAAGACTATGAAAGATAAATGATCACAAAATTATTTTTTATATACTAGAATGTTTTTATTTTAAGGGAATAATTCATTTCAAACTTTCTTCCCTTTTCTTTTTTTGAAAATATTGTCTATGGTGTGTCGTTTTACCACCACTGTGTATGATGTGTTTTCATGTTTCTCTATAGCCTTCAAGGGTGGTCCTAAATACATCACTATGGTTAAAGAGTATTTTATTATAAATATTAAAATTTTAAAAAAAAATCTAGTAGAAATATATTAACATAATGTTAAAAAAAAGATATAAGATCATAATGGTTATAAAACTGCCAAAACGAATTAAATTATTTTCATTGGTATTCAATATAATAAATTGTTGTAATACCATATAATCAAATTATATATATAGTAATTTAATATTATGTTTTTTCATTAATAACAAGTAATATAAATTTTGGATAACTATCCTCTTTTTATAAGAACCTAAATTCATGTATACAAGTGAACTAATAATAAAAACTATGAAAATGAACACCCCCGAATGATGAAATTGAACATTATAACTCACAAAAATGATAATAAAATGAACATAATAAATTCATAATGAACCAAATAAATTTATAATAGGATCTATATTTGTTAACTATTGATTATAATTTTATTATCAATGATATTAATGTGAAGAAATAATTCAAGCATAATTTAAGGGAATTCTCGAATCCAACTCTCTTTCTTTGTGTTTTCCCTCTTTCACTCCATTTTTAGTATGTATTTACATTTATTTTCCTTTAATAAAATTTATTTTTCCTTAATTTTTCTTTTAATAGGATATAAATTTTTTACAATATGGTTTTATGAAAAATACCAATATTTTTCCAAATGAATTCTTCGTTCTAATAAAAATTTATTTTTCTTGAGATTGATTCTTCCCCACTAAATATTGATAATTATTATACCAATAATGTTACTCCCTTTTTATTTTGGTAAAACCAAATTTGTTTATGAATGTATTCTTTATGAAATTCTCATGAAACCCATTTTCTTTCCATGGGTAATTTTATATCCATGATTGATATATGTTCTATGTGGAAAGCATGATTATGAAAATGTTATGATGTGATGGGTGTGCCTATAATTATATAGAGATCTAATGCATTGGGAAATTTTATATATCTCATGAAAAAATGTAAAATATATGTGAACATGATTCTTGTATTGTTAAAAACAATTTTTGGTATTAGACCATTAGGTCATGATATTTCATTTTTATGCATTTCTACTTTCTATGCCTTTATCTAATACTTCATATCATGATTTTGATGATGATCATTTGATTATCTTATGATAACAATGATTATGGTCACCCATTTTAATGTATCTTAATCCTCCTCTTACTAGGATTTTATCATCACCCCTTCTTTGTTTTATATACTTATGTTAATATTTGTAATAAGGAGAACATGAGGTCCACAAAGAAGGTAGATAAGAATAAACTAAATAAATTTTTATGGTTTATTATATAAATGTTTTGTATTTTCCATATTTTCTTACAATATTAAGTTGTTTTATCCTTATTGTGTAACCCATTATTTTTAATCTTTAAAATTATATAATAATCATATAATAAAATTAGAGCCGCTATATTCTACCTCTATTATTTTTTCTGTTATGGAGGGGTAGGATATTTAAGAGGTTCTTGAAGGGGATATGACCCTATATGATTCTATATTCCTCATTTTCATAAAATTTTTGAATCTATTTTATTTATTTAATGGTTTTAAATTATCTATTTTACAATTTTATTTCAATTTTATTGTGTTTTTATTTTAAATATGAATATTTAAAATTTCCTTGATCATGAATTTTTCTTACATATTATTGTGTTTGGATTATAGTGATTGGGTCACATAAGGTCAAGTGGAAATGTATCTTGTGATTTCTAAACATATGAAGAATAAATAGTGGACTATATATAAAAATGGAGATACTCAATACCTAATATGGTATTACTTGAGTGATTTAGTGGAGACACGTTGTGAATTTCAAACATTGGAAGGATAATAGTTTAACCATGGAAATTATGTGTATTATTTTAGTTTTATTTTAAACATAATCAATGTTGAAAAGGAGATACAATTTTTAATACATTCATTAAACCAATTAGTAAATAAAAAAAATTATTTCTTAATAGGCTATGATAGAATTACCAAATGAAATTCAATACTAAAACCAATAACTTTTCTCTCATTTGAATCTAAAAATCCATTTTTCTTCACTCATTGGTCATTATAAAACAATTCTTTTATATAAATTCAAACTCATGATACCATGTTTAAAACAGTTCTCTTTATGAGATAATTCGATCACTACTACTAATACTAAATGCATAGGTGGAAAATAAATTACTTTTCTCACATTGCCACTAGTGTGTGTCAAAACATAGTCATACTTTCAGGGACTATGTAATAATAAAACCCATTACATGCCTAAATGGGACCTCCAATAAGGAAATAATTTTTCATGACCATGAGATGGATTGAAATTTTATAACAAATCATAGGACTCTTAATCTTGACAACCACATTGGACAAAATAAAATTATAATACTCAAGTGAATCATCATTTTTTCACTCCAATCAAATAAATATAGAAATTAACTCACAATAACACCTAAGGGGTGTTTGTGCCCCAGAATTTGCTAACCAAACAATAATCAATTATCTATTAATCTACAAGAAATTTATTTTCAATAGAATCTCAGTATTATATATGTATTAACCAAATTTGGTGGCCTTATATGATAATACCTGAACTGACACATTCAGGTGTCCAATAAATCTTTTTCACAATTCATATTTAGTTGAGTATCTAAGGAGTAATTCAAGTGGAGGGAATTATCATTTTTCCTTGAGGAATATTCCAATGAGTGGTTGGATAAAATACAACCTATAAAGATCCATGATTGGTATGATATACAAAGAAGGTTCATGAAAATATTATTCCCAGCCTCCCAGAGCACTGTAATAATGAAATAGATCTACTCCATCAGAAAATAAACTGGAGTAACCATCATTGAATATTGGGAGAGATTAAAAAATATTTCTACAATATTACCTCATAAATATGTAAAGCATCACCACTTTATTGTATTTTTCTACCAAGGTTTGTTGGGGAATAAGAGGAAACATTTGGGTGATTTAACTAGAGAATATGTTTTGATAAGTCTCTCATAGAATCTATGATCCTAGTTAAGAAGATTACTTAGAATTAAAAATAGTTACAAATTAGAGGTATAAGAATAAGAGGTATATATGGGGTATAAAATTCTAACTCATGAAAATTAATTGAAACCTTACTTGAATAATTAACAAGAATTTTAAGATAGATGGTTTTAAAACAAGTGAATGAATAACCTACCCACCTTAGGTATGTCGTTTGTGTTCATTGACCCATCGTGTAGCTGATCAATGTGATGAGGTAAAGGATACCGAGAGTTTCATAGCCAAATTCCATCCAATAATGTTTCAGAAAAACCAACCATGGATTGTATTCTAATACGAGGTGGGATATTAGGTCAAAAAAATAAATCTAGAACCCCTTTCCAACAACAATTATGGACTCCAGAACCTTTAAAAATCATACAATAAACAATACCAAAAACAAAATTATCAATGACCTCCCCTTCATTAAGAATAATATAGAGAACCCTCTTCTATTTTAACAACATTTAAATGATGTTAAGTAACATAGATTTTGGAGCTAAAACACATTATATAGGATTTATCAAATAAATTTAATAATCTCATGGACATGGGATCTAAACAATGTAAAAATACATATAAAATAATCCCAAAACTAGGGGAAATTGTGAGCATGATCATCATAAGAAGTGAAGATGTGATTTATCCACTAGTTCCTAGTAATGTTCAATTTGAAGAATAATAAGATAAATATATAAATTCTAGAAATTCTAGATAGATTCTGAAAGAGAAAACCACTCCACTGAAATGGGAAGAGAAAAAGAGAGGGGAAGAACCCATTAAAATATCTAGAAAGTAAAACATAGATAAATAATTCTATATATTGAAAAGGGATAAGAAAGATGTTCCCCCTCTATTCCCATTCTGGTTTATATAATCTAACAAGATTAAGAAAGATATAAATCAAAAAAAGATCTAAGAGGTATTTCCAAAGAATGAAATAGAAATACCCCTCTATTATGACATCAGAAAAATTCAAAAATATAAAAAATTCATCAAATATATTTTATCTAAGATATAGTGGTTGTATGGGAAAAAATATTCATCCTAGGAAAGAGTTTATCAAACATTATCACATCACAATTTCCCAAAAAATCAATATCTAGGGAAATGTTTTACTCTTTACATTATCGGTTCTTTGAAATTCTATCATGATTTGGGTAATGTTGTTGATTGCATTAATTTCTTGTTTAAATATGCCTTTTAATCATTTAAAATAGTAATTTTGAGTCTCATAATATTGGTTTTCCAACTATTAAACATATCCACTATTTTTCCAGCCTAGGTTATAGAAGATGTGATAGTGGGTTTTGAGGGACTAATCATCCCAACATATTTTAATGTGTTCACCATAGAGGAAGATAATGAAATAGGGAAACCACCCATTATTTTGGAAAATCCCTTCCTAATAATGACCAATAAAATCATTAATGTGTGTAACAGAACCCTCACTATGGAATTGAGAGATGGAAAGGTGTACTTCATTATTCTTGAATCAAGGAGGAACCTTTTATATAATCCTTAACTCTTTAAAATTTTCCACAAAGAAGTTAGTAATCCAATTGATTATTCAGGTACAATTTGATAATTAATATCCTTATGAGATCAACTTTGTATTTATAACACCAAAGAATAGGTTAATACTTTAAAATCATGAAATTGTACTTTTGATGTTCAAGATGAAATAATATCTAAATTATTTGATAATTAGCTAGAAGAAACAGATATGTTTCCATTTACTAAGGAAATAAAATAATTTTAAGTAGGAAATTTTAATTTAATATCATCTCTTGAACAACCTCAAAATCAATAATTAAGTCATATACTATATGATTTTAAATATATCTATCATATGGAATGATAAAAATTTATATTATTCATAACTAGCCAGTTGTCCAGAACTAAGAGTAATGTTTAATTTACCTTCTAAAAAGAAACTTTCAAACCAAGTGGTGGAGCCTTGGATACATCAATATAATTCACCCCAATGTGTTTATATAAATAATTTGGTTATAGGGTGACTCCATACCTTTTAGGAAACCCAAGATAATACATAACCCAGCCATTATGGATGTTTTTTAAGAATATAATGAAAATAAATTGGTAGGTGACATAATATACCCAATTTGTTTCATAATGGGTTAGAAATATATATCTAATTACCAATAAAATGAGTTTTCTAATAGTGAAAAATGAGAATTATGAATCAATTCAAATGACTGTTTAAAATGGTTGGAGGGTATGTATTGACCATAGAATGTTGTACCAAGTCAATAAAAAAGCTTATTTCCCTATTCCATTAATTGATGAGATATTGGAAGGGTTATAAGGTATGGGACATTAATTATTTTTTTATGGTTTTATGTATATTTTCAAGTACCAATTACCTCAGAAGACCAATAGAATACCAAATTCACCTGTCCTTTTGGGACCATTCCTTACAGGATAGGGCCTTTCATATTATGAAATTCTCTAGATACATTTCAGTGCTATAAATTAAGAATTTTTTCAGATCAATTTGAGGAATTCATATAGATATTTCTTAACAAATTTATTGTTTTTGGAAAATCCTTTGATCATTTCTTATGAAATTTTTTTTTGGAAACATGTATAAAAAATCTTGTTGTGAACATTGAGAAGTTGTACATTATGTTTGACAAAGGGATATGTTTGGATCATATCATTTCAAAAAACCATTTATTTTGACAAGCCTAATGTTGAGGTAATGAATTAATTTCAATATCCCACCTGTGTGACACATATTATATCATTTTTGGGCCATGTGGTTTTTTAAAATATATTTATTAAGGATTAGAGTGATATATCCCTTCCTTTTTCAATAATTATTTTAAAAGAGTGTGTAATTCTTTTCAATGAAAATTTTAGGGATATATATGATGATATGAATGTAAAGTTGATTACCCCACCAATTATGGATTCCTAAAATTGAGAGTAACCATTTGAGCTTCTTTGTGATGTGTCAGACCAATCTGTAGAAGAATTCTTGTCCTGAATAATTGAATTAATAACCTAAGTAATAAAATATTCCTCAAGACTGTTTGTTACAAATCAGTGTAAGTACAAAATTACTAAACAATAATTTCTTGTTGTTTTATTTTTATTATATAAATGTATATCTTATTGACTAATAATGAAAATAGTTTTATTTTCTGATCATGCTGCACTATGGTACTTAATAAAGAAGACCAATTCTAATCCATGTATTCTGTGGTTGAGAATACTCTTTAAATAGTTTAATTAAGAGACCAAGGAAAACTTAGAGTTAAAAATATAGGCGATGATCACCTTAATATACTCCCACCAAAAATGGTGAAATAGGAATCCCAAAACCAATCCTGCTCAATGACTACATACAAGTAGACTAAAACTATATATTAGAATGAGAAGTACCATTATATGAGGATATATTAAATTATTTAGCCACTTATCTGGTACCATCTCAATTTAACTCTCTTAAAAACATAATCTTAAGGATAAATCTATAATTTATATTTAAGAGGATCTATATCTAGTGAAAATATGTAATGATCAAGTCATGAGAATTTTTTTACTGGAAACTGGA
This sequence comes from Viscum album, assembly GCA_963277665.1. NCBI lineage: Eukaryota > Viridiplantae > Streptophyta > Magnoliopsida > Santalales > Viscaceae > Viscum > Viscum album. The sequence continues at coordinate 1,363,301,810 of OY728166.1, read as the reverse complement.
TTAGGCTCTATGTTTGGATTTTTATATATATTTTGTTTTGGTTTCTACTTTGGACCTCAAAACATATCAAGGAATGTCTTTGAATAATGAATTCATTAAACATAATTGTTTAAATATTCTCATGAGCGTTGTAAAAAATTTTAAAATTTTCAATTTGATGAAAATATCTCAAAAATGTAAGAGATGTCTCAAAAAGGATATTTTTTTGTTAGATCATTTATGTATTGGGAATTGATATTATGGGAACATTCCCAATTTATTTTAGGAAATATAATATTTTACGTGTTGTTGATTATGTTTATAAATAGATAGAATCTAAATCCACTGAGACTGATGATTCCAAATTTGTGTGTGATTTTGTTAGGGATAACATGTTTTCTAGGATTGGAATGCCAAGATCCATCCTCAGTGACCAATGGACCCATTTTTGAAATAGGATAAGGAGGTACACCATAAGAAATATACAACTTACCATCCCAAAATTACATTCCATGCTAAAGTTTCAAACTTTGAGAATGAAGGTATTTTGAATAAAACGGATGGAAGGATTAGAGAAAAAGTTTTGAAGAAACATTTTGGGAATACATGACAGCTTGTAAGACACCTATAGTATTGATCCCCAACTAGTTGATTTATGGAATGAGCTATAATATTTCAATGGATTTGTAGAACCAATATTATTAGGTTGTTAAAGAGATTAATATGGATTTAGTGACTACTGGGAAAGAAAGAAAATTTTTATTACAAGAGCTAGATGAAATCCGAAGAGATGATTTACAAAACTCAAGAATTTATAATTAGGGAACCAGTGTGGAGCCGGATAAAATGATTCATCAAAATAATATTCAACCAGGAGATAAAATTTTAATATTTAATTCTAGATATATTTTAATGCTAGGTAATATTTTTACTATGTGTTAAGGATATTTTATAGATAAAATTTACTATACCTTGGTTTCTGTTCAAATTAAGTTAGATGAATAATGAACCCATTTCACTTTTAATGGGAATTTACTGAAAAAGTTCCATGGGAATAAAAATTAAGCACTAGTAGAGGATCATAGACTTCTCTAACCTATCTACCACTTTATTAACATTAGGTTATGTTGAGCCAAAAACATTAACAAAATATGTTTTCGATAGGTAACATGAGATTTATTGATTTTATGATTAAGTATTTTAGAATAAATTCACCTCTTCCCTTCATCCCTTGATCTTTATGGAATCATTATTACACTAGTATGAGTATTTTTATAGTACAACCATAATGTAAGTCAATAATAGGCCCCAAAAAGTGAGATGGATATAGAGAGAAAACTCCATGGAAGTAGTGAGTTCATTGACTCATTCTCTTTGTTTAATAATACATACATATTTCTAAAAAAATCAAACTAAAAAACCCAGCAACAATATATAATTGAAAAATGCATGCCCAAAAATTGAATTTATTCTTTAAATGACATATCAAGGATACATGATTATCTTATTAATATTTTTTAGAAATTTTTTAGATTTTTATGATAATTATATATAATTATTAGGGTTGAAAATTGAATTATTAGAGTCAAAAATGGGTATTAAAATTAGGAGTCACGATTTTAGGGAATTAGTTGATTCATGTAAATTAAATTTTCTTACTTGTTTCCATGCTCTAAATTTCTACAATTTATGTTAATCGATTTGTTATTATTAGTCATTACATGAGTCATTGTACCAAATTATATTTTCCATTCCTAAGAGGATTCAAAGAAAAAATATGTTCTATTTTAGATTGATTATATTTCTTGATTTATCATGGGACATGACAACAACAAGAACATTAATTGGAATTTTTCAAAGCTGTAATTTTGAAAAAGACACATTTAAAATGATTGAGGAGTTTTTATTTTGAATCCCCAATCCTTGATTTCACCTTATAAATGTATGTTTGTTTATCTGATAGATACCATACATTACCTTGTTAGGAATGATCCATGTTTCCATCCATTTTTATCTATTTCTACCCTCCTATTTGTATTATTCATGATATTTAAATGTTAAACTATGGGAGTGAAGGTATTCTTCATAAAATGGATGCAATAAATTGTAATGAAATGTGTGGGAATGATATTTTTTGGTATTGATAAATGTTTTTTATTCATAAATTGGAGTTCTGTTATTTTCCTATATTGAAAAAATGAAAAAATAAAAAAAATAAGATTGGGTTTGGAATTATAAGAATAAAAAATAATCATTACTAGACTGAGGATTTTTTTCATATGTGGTTAGGTGGTGAGTGTCTGATTCATCCATAACATAACATTAAAAAAATTAAAAAAAATACATTGATAAAAATTTATAGATATAGGGAAAATCCAGAATGGTTTGTTAATTCATTGTTATTCTATTGATCATGGACTTACATTGTACTTGGTATGTGGGAATTTTTATTTTGAGGGGGATAATAGCATTGATATTTTAATTTTGATATCATGATTAATAATTTATATATTAACCACCTCTTTGAGATTTACTTTTTGAACATAAATTCCAAACAAGCTTTAGCCTCACAGTCATATGAACCTTAATTTAAAATCCCTTATGATTTTATGTGTAATATTTCTTTAAGAAGAGGGAAAAATTTTTGTTTTACAATCCTATGTATATGAAGAATGTTATAATGATATGATAAAAAATATATATTAATTATATCATGTGTGATGAGTGAAAATACTCAAAGTGAAGTAAATAAATATTTGAGATGTTTGATAATAATTAATTAAGGATCTTTAATGGATGAACAAAGAAGTTACACCATTTTAAAAATGGATAAATTAATATACTATAATTGATTTTTTCTTTGAAAATGTAAAATTTAAATTGATAGTTTATATGGAATTTCAATATTAGAGTTACCATTAATAATTATTTTATTTTATTGATTTAATATTTAAATACAAGTAACATTGGTTCCCTTTGAATTAAATATAGAGGTTTAATACTGAGGAAAATCATGGTTTAAGTTTGGGTGTATTTAACATAGTCATTTTATCATGAATTTTTTTAAAAATATCTACTTATTTTCTAAGGGTTTTATTGAATAATAACCAAGTATTCAAATGTTTTACTAAAATATGGGAAATGTGGAATACGTAATTAAACTAATTTAAATTGAATAAAATATTTAATAACATTACATTTCGTATTTATTTTAAAATTATTATTAATTTCACTATTTATTTTTAAATTAATTTCATGTGGGAAATATGTCCAGGCTCATGATATCCCTCAATTATGAAATCCCACCACAAATCCATCTTAAAAGGTGGTCCGACAAACCAGGACAGCATTGCGAAGTCCTGGTTGATATGGTAGGGATTCGAGCCACACGGGGGGGACCAGGACTATGAGGCATGAGGCCCATAATGAGGACCATGTGAAATTATTGGGATGAGGACTACATGGGTCGTGATGGCCCATGTGTGATCATGTGAATATGGAATCCCACCTCGTTGTTGGAATATCAATCGAGTTTATCATGAATTTTATTTTATAAAAAAGAGAAGTGTGATCTCTCTAATTATGTGAGAAAATGATTTAAGTTTTACTGTTCATTTTAAAAAAAATAAGATCATTCCACCTAACCTCATGCGACTCTAATTTTGTGAAATATCCCTCTGCCACCTCAACTCATGTTTTTTCCACTCATCGCCCACATTATCGATGTAACAGATTAGGAACTACCAGTGATGACTACATAGAATATCTATCTTGAGCCACACCACCACTCTTGAGGCTTTCCACCACCATGGATCACATTAATTGTCTCAGAAAACCAACATTATGTCAGCTGATAAGAGTAATAATCCATCTACACTAATTATATCTCTCTTTGGCCACTGAGAAGGCAGAAGGGAATGATTAGACTTGAGATCACTTCTTCAATATCTTCATACCACCATGAAATGACCACTAATGATCTGTGAACTAGAGGGATAAATACAATAAGGACACCATGGGAGGATTCCTGCACCAATGAGGAGTTTGGCTACATATGGAATTAAGGGAGTGTATCCAAGGGTATATGTGATCTACCCTTAAGATGATTATAGATGTGATCTACCATTGAGGGAGTGGTAGATATAAATGAATGTGTGTGATCTTCCTTCAATTGTGATTGATGAGATGATGTAGTGCTACCATACTACCTAGCACACCATTAAATGGTTGATGTGATCTAGCATTGGTGAAATGGTATTAGAGATATACTATTGTTGCAATGGAATATGTGATCTACCATTGGACAAGAATCAAATAAATGAGTTTAATGATGTTTTTCTACTAAGGATGATGTTGATGATGTGGGTACATTAGTTGAGTTTTTTTAATACTTCCACAAACCCATGTGACCCATGTTCAATACAAGATCGAAATGTAGTTTGAGCTAGCCTCTGTGAAGGCTAGATCGCTTGAGTAGGTGAGATGAATACAAATCAATACTAGAGTCATGAATTGTGGAATGTATAGAACATGATATTATAACTAAGAATATACTTCCAGATTAAACAACCAATGGTAGATATGATCTACTATTGAGATAGTAGTAGATGAGATATAATAATAAGGAAATGTAATATCTTGATGGGACACCCCATACATAACCCACCATCTAAGGAACCACAATGGATAATGATAAAAAAGTGGATTATTTGGGAATGTACCATGTAATATTAAAAAATGAATTATATGAATGACCAGTGGTTGATGTGAGATGGTAGATATGGTCTACCACCATAAAAATGGTAGATGAATAATGGTAGATGTTTTTAGTATTACTCTAGAATTTAATCTTAATATAAGAATTTGGGAACACTCGATAATTTAATAGATTTTAATGCATAATATCTTAAAAAATATATTTTGAAATTTTATAAAGATATTTAAAGATACAAATGAGTGAGTAGATAGGTTTTATACCTTTATAATTAAAATTATATTACTGAAGAGGTATCTATGAATTAGGGAGATAGGGAGAACAAACATGACTACTTGATCCTTTCTTTTCAGATTCTTTTATTTTCTATCACATTTATTATTCATTTTTTTCTTTTATACCTCCATTGTTTCTTTTGTTATGTAGGGGTAGGAACTTTATGTGGGTTTTTGAAGAGGAGGTAACCATGTGTGATTATTTTTACCTTATTTTCAAAATATTATTGCATTATTTTTATTTATAAAATGGTTTTCTGTTCTTGATAGCATAATTTTAATTAAGTTTGAATATAATTTTTTTTAAATCAAAAAATTTATAAGTACATTTATTATGAAATTTTTTTCTTACTCTTCTTGGATTTGGATCGCACCGATTGGGTGATCTATGGTCAAGTGGAGAAGTGTTTGCTGATTACTAGAAATTTGAGGATGAAATAGTGAACTAAGTTGGACACTGGGGTACTCAATACCAAACTTATTATTTTCTATGTGATTAAAAGGAGACACATTTCGAATTTCGCACAATTCAGAGATAATAGACGAACAAAATAAAGTTTTTGGATATTTTCATTTATATTCAACCATAATCAAGGGTTTACAGTGAGAAATTATTATTATTCTATTCATTGAACCAATTAAATAAGAAAAATATTCTTTCATAAAAGGCATGATTGCATCACCATAAGGAATCCAAGCCTAAAACCAACAAATTTTCTCACATTTGAATTCTATAAAACAATTTTATTCTCTTCATAGTCATTTAAATCATATTATTTTATTTAATTTTTCACTCGTGACAACTTGATTAAAACAATTCCCTTGGTAGGTGACATTGTCACTAAAAATAAACACACAGGGGAAACTTTAATAGCTTTTTCCACACCTCATGACTGGTCCTTGTCACCAGGCTTCTCATCTATAAAATAATTCATTGATATGTATGTTAAAACCTACTATAATTACATTAATCACCAGATTAAAAATAAGGATGATGAGTCTATATTCCACTCAGTGGATCATACTTTTTCATCTTCTAATCATATTTTTATTAAATTAATTCATTGCATTTTTTATATTATTATCGCCTCACTAACATTAATTTTATTTTTCTATGGTTTCCCACTCTTTCTGAAAATTATATTTTTTATATGAAATGGAATTTAAAAGTACAGAAAGATAATATTTTAAATAAGTAAATAAAACAAATTTTAATAGAAATTGTACAGAACTATAAGAGATATTGATTAAATAATTTCGATGGAAAACATCTGGACAATAAGAATTATTTTAAATCACAAATAGGATTATTTTATAATAGGATGCATTAGGGAAAATCATTTCATCTTCCTTTAAATATTAATTATTAATAATAATTTGGAATAATGACATTAAACATTGATTTGAGTGATAAAAAAATAGGATCCCTTAAATGAAGAATATAGATTATTTGAGGTAATATTCAAAAGAAAATACCAGATATATAAATAAATAACTATAGTTTTCATGATAGTAAGATTCAGTGGATAGAGTTTAAGAATTGATAAAATATGATGTTATTTACACTTAGAAGGTTTTATTTTATTTAATTTTAATGTAATAATTTGAAAACAAATATTCATGGTGTCTAGGGATTTGAGTAATTTTGTATTATATATTTATGGGGAAGAATATCTATAACTTTTACATAATGTTCACAACAGAAAGAATTATTTATAACGATAGCCAAAGGGGGTTTCTTCTCTCATATTATTTATCAAATTACAAAAATAAATTCAATATTAAGGCACTAAACTATACACTATATTGGAGGAAACAACATATTTCTTAGTTTTTTTTACATTTATTGTATATTTTATATTATTATATTTAAATTCCATAACTATATATTCATCTTTATACCATTTTGGTGACCTATAATATAGTGTATATGGAGAAATTAGTACTCATAAAAACATTTAATAAATACCGAATCAATATAAAGGTGGAGTATTCTTCAATATATATTTACAATAATCTCTTGAAAGTATTTTTTAAATAAAATTTCTGTATACTATAAAATTATAAGATTTTATAATACTAGAGATAATTATGGAAAATTTTATGGGATTTGGGTTTGGATAGTTATAGAATCATTACTCTAAATTAAAACTTATGAGTCCCATATCACTCATGAATTACATTTTGAGAATAAATTTTCCTAATGTCTAATTTATTAGAGGGTGAATGAATTATCATATCGAGAATAATTATTTTTAATAATGTACTAAAATTTATTTAGATCAATTTAGATATCGAGTAATATATTTTTCCAAATATACTTCTAAATTGATAACATAATGTGATAGATGTGTTTAGATTAATTTTAACATGGTTAATCCATGTTCCGAAATTTAGGTTTTCATGTATGGAATTGTGAGTTTGGAAATGTTTATCTAAAAAAATGGAAATAAGTTCATAAATTTATTAAGAGTCGTAAATTCATAGTATTATTATTACCGGAATTTTAGTAATATCCCTCAGGGATATGTGTCATTTAATTTTATAATTATAGATGATTTATATTGAAAATGGAAGGGATGATTTCATTTTACTCATCCCCTTCATACATGGACAATTAAAGATGGTGTCAGGGGTAATTGATGGTTAAAATGAAAGTTAATATTTTTTTAAATCAAGATTATAAGAATTAAATAAAAGGGGAAATGAAAAAAAATATCAACTGTGTGTTTTTAAATGTTTATGACATTGTAAGAAAATAGATTTACTTTATCAAATGATTAATAGTGAAATTATTAAATTAACTCATCTATATAGATATGTAAATGAAAATGATTTATCCTTATATGTAAATGGTTCTATATATAAAATTGACTTCAAAATATTAATTTCATGTTGCATAGAAATTTTAATAAACTCACAAACCTTTTTAATTCATTGAACAATTTCTCAAACTAGTAAATAATGTTTAATTTATTAATATATTTAAAGGAATTACTTAATGAACAATAAATTTTATATATTGGGGAGTCATATTGGATGAAAAAAATGAGACATATATTTTGGATAAGGATAAATTTTGGTGGTGGATAAAACCATAAAGACATATTAGAGACCATGGATATATGTGTAATAAGAATTAAATCAATCAATTTCAAACGTAACTAATCATCAGTAGGAAAATTATCCATACAAAAAAATAAAAAAAATATTACATCACTCATTAGATAAGTAGATCAAGTAAAAAAAATTAATCCTATATTAATATATTTACATTATATATGAACAACATGAAAATCAAATAATAAATAATCAGAGGTGGAAATTAAACTCCTATTAGGCTCCATGAAAATATAATGAAATAATATTTTCAAGATTGTATTAGTATTTCTATAGCTCTATCATCCCCTCTAAGATAGTTTTCCCTCAATAATTGAATTTTTCACTTATTCCTATATAATATTGTTGATTTTAGTAAAACGTTTCTTCATGAATTCAAAATTATTTAATTCATAATTTATAAATACATGGAAACTAAATTTATATTAAAATATAATATGAACAAATTTTAGAACACACCACTAGATTTGATTTCCAAATTATTTAAATTGCTATATTAATTTAAATGTATATAAAATTCATTCAAAGTATCCTTAAAAACTATTAATATATAAAAATATATATCATCAAACCATTTGAAATATTCCCATGATTTTTAAATGAAAAACGTATAAATAATTAGGCCACAATTATATGGGTTCAGTTATCACATGGAATGATTTTATAAACACTTTTTACACTTACGCATTATCTCAATATATTTTCCAAAAAATATATTTTTATATTATGTAAAAAATAGTATTATTAATTGTACAAATTTAATTCATACCATCAATGCTTACATATACATTTGAAATATTATGATTCACATATGAAACTTTTCCTATGTTAATTTGGAAACCTATTAATTAACAAGAACATTTATTTACACCATCGGTACAATCATGTTTTACATGTATTTCCACCACTATTGAATGATGATTTTATGTGTCATATTCAATGAAATTTGAGACTTTTTATGGATAAATCCAACATATTGTAAATATAATGAGTCAACATTATTAATAATGTCATGTGTAGTGAAAATTACATGTATTTTGATATTATATCTACCTAACATGACTGAAAATACTTTTATTGGTATCAAAAATTGATGTCACCAACAATGATATCATTCACTCTTATTCAAGTAGCACAGTATTTTGACCATGTTATTTACCAAATTTACTTTTCCTGTAAATAATTTTTCTTATTTATCATCCTGTTATGATTTCATAAAGAGTCACGTTAGGTCACTTGGGGATCTAGATTGATCTATAGAATATGTACATGAAATTACATTTATATGAAATTTCATTTGGTTCTAACAATCACCAATCCACAACATCATGGTTGATTCTAAGATTTTATGGATAAATGGATATTTAACACGTTTATACAAGTATTTAAATATCCATAACTTCATGGTCACCATAATTACTCTACATAATCAACTTTAGTTGGTTCTCTTCCAACCATGACACTTATACACATCCCCTTAGAAAGACTAAAACATTACTTTAAGTATTTAAATAATATGAAAATTATATTGGTACAAAAATTTAAAAAACTAAAATTTTAACATAAAAAATACTATTGACCCTAAATTCATCAATAATATAAAAAATAAAAAAAAATCAAGGGGAATTTCATAGATAAGAACCAAAATCATATTTAATATTGATAATTAATTATAATATAAATTTTTATTATAACCATCTACAACATACTTTCACTTGATGTTTTGGTTTCACCTTAGATCCTTCCCTAGGGATAGTTCCTTTATATAAGTCACTTTATCAAAAAAATGTTATTCTTGCTTCCTATACATGAGTACCTGGTAATCCTATATATAATAAACCTTATATTATCACCATTACACAACCTTAATAAGATAGTTTCTTTCTATATATTTGCATATACCTTCCCTCAAATATTCAACTTTTGTAGATCAAATTTATTCTAGTATTTGAAATATTATTTTATATCCTTCAATTTTATTTTTCTTCCATATATAAAAAATATTTACTATTTTCCCACTCCAATTTTATCCTATATATAAAAGGAACCAAACTTAAATTTCACTCTATTATAGAAAAAAAAACTACCAATATATTCTTTAACACATCATATTCAAAAATATAACATTGTTTAATTTGGTTGGATCACTAAAACTCTTAAACAATATTTTTTCATGAACCAACATATATAACACCACTATAGATGAAATTTTTCTCATCCAAATAAACTATACTATTTTCAATTTTTAACACTCATTTCATTTACTTAACTATACACCATAATTATTTAAACACATTATTCTATTTATCAGAAGTTCTCATATATTCTCTTCTATTTGGATCATAATATTTTAATCTCTCTAAATTCATCAATGTTCTTTATAATAATTGATATATATAAATATAGTAAAATTACCATCCATTTCATTATTATTTACCATGATCTACTTTTATGAATTCCACAAAAGTTAAATCTTTCTTTCAATACCATGATCATAAGACTATATTACCAATTTCTATTTATCCCCTCAATCATTACATGAAAAATACCATTACCATATTCTATTAAATGTTTCATGATATTTATTAATGGTTAGGTCACCCCCATCCTTTTTATAGTGTATTATATGTCTTAATGAGTGAAAATTAAGCGGTGTTAAGTTATTCTTACAACATTGTAATGTTTTTTTATTTTTATGGAATAATACCACATGTGCATCGATGTCACTAAATTTATTTAATCATAATTTTAAAGAATATTTCATAGATATTTTCATACATAGTTTGTCTACTGGTATAATCTATTTCACGTTACCTTAGAAGAAGTATTAAAAATATTTCAGTATAACATCCCTATATATTATTCAACGATGTGAACCAAAATCTATGTTATCAAATATCACCTTGTAAAATATAACCACTTTTACATTTCCAATTACCAATATAAGATATAAATAAAGGATAATCATTGGACATGCATCCATTTATATGAAAGGTGATGGTGGAACACTAATAGGTATATCTGTGGATTGTAACCCATACTCTTTCATCAATTAGGATCCACAAACATGGACAAATACCTTTGTTTTCATATATTTGGAAAATTATAGATAATAGTTTTATCCCATCAACTAAATAATTATTTTAAAAATTAATCCCAGTGATTCAAGTTTTTACATAAGTTACATTACTAATTTATATTCATTCCCATAAAGATATATTTTTAGTACTTAAAACCCATTTTCAAATTTATAAATTTACATTGAATACAATTTATGGTGTTCACTGGATCTTATTCAATACATTTGAATATGAATGTTATTTCAAATTTTTCATCAAAAATATAAAATTTATTAAGTATTTTAATCCTTTTGATGTATCAATAAATTCATTATACGGTAATCAATTTATCTATGGTTGATCTAAAATGATAAATCAATCAACTCATGTTGAAATCATAAATAAAGATTTTTTTCAGATTACCATTAAAATAAGGATTTTCTTTTAACATGATCTGGATGGTTTGATTGGGTCCTTCATTATAGTTGCTAAATAATTTGATTCTATATATGTTTAGAATATCCATTGTTATATTTCTTTAGTAAAATAAATAAGGAAGAACCTGGTGCGGAATAGATTTTCTGTTGACATCTATGTCTATCGAACACTTCTAATGTATCCCTTTTTATTTCCAAATATAATATTAAATTTAATAAAAAGTATATTTATTTTTTTGGAATTAAATTATAGTTTTCATGTACCTTTTTGGATCACTCCATTGACACCTAATAAAATAGAATAATTGATTTCCATATCATTGAATATTTTTTAGTTATTTATTTGGATATAGATAAATGATACACTCTATTGAATGAATATGATACTTCTCTAATATAGTTAAAAAATGATATAAATCATGAGTTTTATTCCAAACATAGGTAAATTTTTTTAATTTCAAATATTATTGGGTAAATTTTGTGGTGGATATATCTTATAAGTTTATGGTCACTTTAATGACTACATTTCTATTCTCTATACTGTCATTCAATTCAATGATATCTCATTATTCAAAATTAAACACTTAGAGTGTGTAGATTTTATATTGGAATCATGATGTTTCATTGAACCCATGCGCTAATGAAACTAGAAATATTAACTATTAAATATTGGATATTAATAGAATGTACAAGTCATCTTACAATGTGCCTCCATGTTCATATGATTTACCTTAATTTTTTATAACAGATGATAAATATGTTAGAGCATCATAAATGGGTGATATAGATCACATCATCAATAAAAAAAATATAGTCTATTCTTTTATAATATTTAACCTTTTTAACCTTAGATATTGTCATTGTTTAAATATATGAAAAAACAAATTACTAAATAAATTTAATTCTATATTTTTTTCCTATAATTTTAGTGAAACTTATGATTTTAATGTTGAGGGTATGTTACCTTTTTAAAAAAAAATAAAAGGAGGCTGTGAAAATGTTTTAATTGATATTGATTACCCTATTTAGAATATTTCTATTCTCCCATTACCCTAAAGGATATAATTATTCAAGAGGAAGGTGTAATTGTATTTTATAAATGATAAGGTTGTGTATAATATAAAATATTTATATATTAATATCTAAGGTTGAAAAGGGTAATAAAATACATGAATTTAGATACTATGATTTTCAATGTTATAGAAATCAATCCCATCAACTTTGATGCATGGGTATTAGAAAATAATGGTGTATCAAAAAAATTTCTCAATAAACACTAACTTAATATACAAGGAAATTTATGCATGGATAAATAGATCACCATATAGATAATAGAGAAAGAGTTACTATAATATAGTTTGGCATATAGGATATAATACTACCTAGTGGATTAGTCATAAAGTTGTAGATTTGTTTTTGATACAGGAATAAAAAACCAAGATTTTTGTTTCTTATTTGGTCAAAAAGGGAATTCATTAAAAATTATGAACTATAGTTTCTATACATATAAGAATGAATGTTTTACAACATCATAAATGTCGTAAATGGGTTTTATATTATTTATATTTATAATCATGACAAAAATGTTATTAATATAAAGGTAAGGGTAAATTATAATCTAACCTATCTTTGAAATTATATATTTGGTTATATAAATGAGAAAAAAATATAAACATTCAATAAAGATGTATTTTTAAGGAAAATAAATTTTGAATCATTGGAATATTTTGATTCATATTTATTATGTGAGATAACCAAAGAACAATTTTACAGATAAGATAAAAGAGTTAGTCGAATTCTAGATCTCATACATAGTGATTTATGTATATGAATGAGTATATATGTATGATGTGGTTTTAGATACTTAATTAACTTTACTGATGATTTTATTCAATATGGATATATTTTTATGATGAGACACAAGTATGGAACTTTTGAACTGTTCAAAGAGTTTCAAAAAAAAGTACATTATCCACATGGAAAAGGTATAAATACATATTGATAAAATTAAAGTGGTGTGTTATTTATCTAGTTAATAATTTATTATTTTATGGATCCTAGAATTGTCTCAAAAATCACTCCACATGGAACAACATAATGGAATAGTGTTTCTAAGAAGAGAAATTGTAACCTTTTGACATGTTTTTCCATTGATGAGTCTATGATTCCTTAATATTAAAATCTTGTTTTATGCTCTGGATACTAATATATTCTTACTTAAATTTATTCCATATAAATAATCCCTAAATATACTATATGATATTTAGAAAAGAAAACAACCCAATTTCTTTTTTTTTATTTGGTGTTGTGAGGCATGCATACAATTATTAGAAAAAATAAAAACTAATCCCCAAATAAAGAAAATATTTTTTTTGTTATCCCATTAAAATTAGAGGATTTAATTTCTATATCACTACTATGTAAAAAATTTATATGGACATATAAAATAATTTTATTGAAAAGAAACACATAAATCAAGAATTTTGTGAGGGGAAAGTTGAACTTTGAGAATTTCAAGACTTATAAAATTGTAATTATTCCTAATATAGTAGTTGAGAGGGTCCCACAAAGAGTTGTAGAAGAAACACTGATTAATGTAACATAAGATCCTAAATGGTTTAGTTGGATTAATCAAGAGATCATGATATATAGTTTTATAAATTTTTATGATCACGAGGTAATGTTTATATGGGATGAGCTTATTACCTACTTGGAGGACATTGAGTATTTATATTTTGAGAAAATATTTAAAAAGTCTTGGAATGTAAAATAGACACTATATATACTAACCATGAATATAACATGATGAATGTCCCTGAAAGGGTAGGATACATAGGGTTCATGTCAGTTTTCTATAATAAATATCTCCTAGATGGTAGTTTGTCCCCTTAAAAATCATGGCTACTTGAATAAATGTCAGTAAAAATTAATGTAAATAAATATGAAGAAACATTTTCACCTGTTTCAGTTATAATTTACATTTAGATATTTCAATTCATGGTAGAAAAAATTGGTTATGAAAAATATTAAATGAAATCAAAAACACGTTTATTAATTATAATTTAGTCAAGAATGTGTATGTGACACAACTAGATAGTTTTAAAGTATCATATTAGACATCTATGTTATGAAATTTTTAATAATATATTTTTGAATTAAAGAAATATTCTCAAAGTTATAATATTTTTTTAAAATGGGGAAATAAAAGAGTTGGGGGTCATCAAGAAGCTGGATGATTCGGGTATATATAACCATATTAGAGGGAGTGTTTTTGTGTTTTTAATATTGTATGTGGATGAAATACTCCTTATAAAAAATGATATCTTGACACTTAACTCTATGAATATATGGTTTAGTAATTCATTTTTGATGAAATACTTTGGTGATGTTAACTATATACTCAGTATGAAGATCAGTAGAGATATATATAAGAGGTTTTTTGGACTCATACCAGACACTTTAATTGGTAAAATACTAAAGTGGTTAAGCATTGAGAACTTAATGAAGGGGTATTTACCAATTTCACATAGATTGAATCAAAATAAGATTCCTGATACTTCATAAGATTTAGAAAGGATTCATGGAATTAAAATTGCATCCACCACATGATATATAATGTATTACATGTTATGTACTCACAATTTTGTTTCCCATACTGAAATATTTTGTTAAGCTATGAATCCAATATCAATGATAGTAATTAAATTACCATGAAAAACAACCTTATAAACGTGAAAATAACTAAATATATCCTAACACCAAGACATTTTAAAAGAGGAACATCATATTTGATCGTCTATATTAACTAAAATAATGATCCTAGAAGATAATGTTACACCTTGATACATTATTATATATAGCTAATTAAATAAATTCCATCAATTTAGTAGCTTCGAAAATATGTAACACCAGTTTTAAATTAAATGCAATAATCAATTAAAAAATAATAATAACATTTGTAATGTAACTATTAAGTTCGAGGGTATGAATAATAATAATAATTAAATTATGATATGTAATTGTTTTACATATGAATACAATAAATTCAATTTTTATCTATTGATTAAAAATAAAATAATAACTATTTGAATGAAAAAAAGAAACATTTTCTAAAAAATGTAATTTTACTAAAAGACGGTTTATTCACTCTTTTTAAACATGATTTAAAATTATTTTATCCACTTTTATAAATTTATTTGACAAAATAATCATCATTTTATAATCCTATATTTCAAAATTATCTTTGGGTAAATGTTTTATATTTTTTGGAAAATATTATTTTTTTGGTGAATATTGAAAAATACAAATTTTTATTGAAAACTAAATTTTCATTTAAATTATTTAAAATGATAAAATATATTATAAATTGTATTTATAGAAAATTTAGATCAATTATATTAACATTTTTGGATTTGTATCATTGTAATCAATTTGATATTGAATTTTTATATTAAAATATTATATACTTATGAGGACTTTCTCTTTGAAAATCCTCCCTTTCATTGCTTATATGGTTCAATATTAAATTGAATTCTTCCAATAACAGTGATTTATATTATTTAATACATTCAAATTAATCTTTTCAATCATGAATAGTGAAAATAGTAAAAAAAAATATTTATTATATATAAGTAAAAAATCTGTTTACTGGGGGTTAAAGAAACAATATAATGGTCCATATGACCAAATACATTTATTATAACCATTTTATCGAAATGTTTCAAACTTATCACCTTTAGTTATCAATAAGGACCTATTTTTGAGGTGTTTCCATGATAAAAACATGGTTAACACTTTATCTTTTTCAGACACCCTTCTGTCTCCTCTCCCCCCTAATAAAGGCCCACCCCATATCCTCACCAATTCACACTTATAAAAATATTTGGTTCCAAAAATACCGACCGAAATAACTTATTTAATTCTTTACCCACATCATATAATACATATTATTTTAGAATCACTCCTAATAAGGCTTTAGATATAAATCTGAAGAGGCACTCTAAAAAGGAAAAAAAATTAATGAGCAAGCGTATTTGTTTTATTTCTTCATCGACATACATAAAACCATATTAAAATATAATAATATAATAATAACAATATAAAACATATAATAATAATTTATTAATTTTAATTTCGTAACTGATTTCCATCTCTACTTCCTTCAAAAGGGAAATGAAACCATTGATCATGGGTGCATAGGACTACCGCCTCGCGAACCGATGTAATTCACTTTCCATAACCACATTTAAATGATGGATATAATTATTTATGTAACATATTTATATTATATTAATTAAAACATTATTCTCATTGAATTATAATATCACATATTCCTTCATACATTCTATTCTATGGGGGGATATGATAACACCACTTATGTGTACGGTGGAATAACATATCGTGAAGTGATGTGATGTTTTTCACTTACAAATTGCATGAAGGGTATTAATGAAAAATTTAACTAATATATGTGATATTTATGATCTAAAAAACTTATTAAAATATAATATCACATCTAAATTCTTAACTTCCAATATTTTGGAAAATAATAATGTCTCTTGTGCATAAATTTGGACTATTACCTCTGTATTATATTATGAAATGTTTTCATTTTATTTTTACATGGATGGTAATAAAAATATATTTTATTAATATAAATTATATATATGGAATAATTATTATTCTTTAAATTTGTATTAATATTTATTTTCCTTTATTTCTATCCATTTAGAAAATCAGAAACAGCGTTCACGCATACATATAGAAAATTGTCTCCATGAATGGCAGAATCCATTTTTTTATCTATAACATTTTTTATTACTATAAATTTATATTAAAAGAATATATGAAAAAAAAATATTATGGGTAAAATTAGGTAAATTATTTTTCCATGAAAAAATTAAAAAGATAAAACCACTTAACTAAAACATACCTGAAAAATGAAGCAATTATCTTAAGAAATGGTTATTTTAACAATGAATTATTAATAAATAAGGGATAAAAAACTGTAGTTAAATAATATATGTTATTACATATATTATTAAGAATATTTAGTATATTTATAATAAATATAAATTTATTATATAGGGTTTGTGGACGCATAAAAAATTAATCTGAACCAATGTTTATAGTTTCTCATCTCACTTTTATTTCTATGAGACATACACCATATTCACCACTTATTACATTTTGCAATTTATATAATTCCCCTTATAAAATTTTATATATTGTAAGTGTTTCTCTTAATGGTATTTAATTATTTTTTTGAAATTATTTCTTTCATGGGGATCATGATTCAAATGTTACCAAATTTTTAAGGGTTTATTTCATTATCTCTTCATTATACAATATTGTTTTTGTTTAACTATCCCTTGGGGAAATTATTTGATAATTATATCTTAAAAATAATTTATTTTATTCTCTTTAGGTTTTTAATTATATTTTTCATGTAATTTTACTATTTATACTCTTTAAATTTTAAAATGATATAGAATTGTTTTAAGAAAATCTGACATTATTTTTCTCTTTTTATGAAAATTCTTTTCTATCAAAACCACGGATATCTAAAATTGTTTTCCAAAATATTTTTCTCATTTTAAAAATGAATTATTAAATATATTTTTACCTATTTATACTTTTAAAAAATTAAATGAATCTTCATACCCTTTTCAAAATATGTTACCTTTTACATTTACCAAAACTTTGAAAGGGATATTTGTTTTCAAACACTAAGATTATACAAAATTTCCAATCATCATGGACAAAAATGATTTAAAACGTATTTAATATTTTTTTCATTTATTTTAAATGAAATTTATTTTAAAACAAATTTTAAAAAATTTTGTTTTAAAAGGTGAATTTTAATTTTAAAAGGTTATTTTCTCCATAATGTTTTTTATGAAATGTTAAGGGTATTTATATTCATAGACCACATCAAACCTTTATTATACATATGATACACTAGGAAATATTATATTGATATCATCATTTTTCTCTGTTTGTATGGTTAATAATCATTTTTAATGAGGATTTAAAGTTTTATTATAATTCTCCAAATTATTTTGGATAGTTTATGATTATCTTAATTTGATTGGGGAATGTATTGAAATTTTATATGTTTTTTTTAATATGAAAATTTATTTTGATTGTGTTACACTAATTTAATTTGAGTATTGAATTGTACTTAGTATGTGATGGGTGGGTCCTGGTTATAGGTATCCCCTCTATATATTGATAAGCCACATAAGGAAAATCAATTGGCCAAATAAGATGGGTTTTTACCACATATTTATACTATCTTTTGAAAGGTCTTCATAGTTTTACAATAATTTAATTATGAATTCTCTCATTATAAGATAATTTATTTATGTCTATTTTATTAGTTAAAATATCCATGTATAATTTTAGATATCCTATGATTATTAATTTGTTTTATTTGATCATCATTTATTTATAAACTATTATTTTATGTTTATTGATTATATAACACGTTTTCTGGTTATTTAACATTCGATATTTATTGTTATTATTCATTCATGATTTATTACATTGTATAAATAACCTTGATAATCTGAGCTCATCCATTTCTAATTTTTTATTTTCACATGGATACCATGAAGTTTTTTGTGATTGATATGTAGGGATATGATACGGGGAGTAATTTTATTTATAAATAAAACACTTTGTGTATTTTAAGTTAAATTTTTTTTTTTGAATTTCATGTGTGTCCAAATTGACAAATAATACTAAACTATTTAGTCTTTTAGGATTCCTTACCTTATATCTAGTACCAATTTTATAAATTAGACATTATCTCTACATTACTAGAGACGGTTAATTACCGTTAGTATAAGATGAAGTTTATTTGATACCCTGGGAACCAGATTTAGTGAAACATATTTTGGGAAATATAAAACTATGATAAAAATTAAGGAAAAGTATAAAATAAAATCCTAATGTTTTGGTAAGGAAGATATTATGTTGTTTTTCCAGAAAATACAACCATTACTGGATATTAAATTTTCATGTGGTTCAATCACATATGTACCTAGGGGTAATAACTTTAAAAATATCATCATCCTTCACTCGAGCATTACCTAGTACATGAAAAGGTTCCTTACTAAACACCTGGTCTAACACCCCCATGAGATATGCTTAGTATAATTTAGAATTTCATTACAAACAATTATTAAGGGTTTTAAAATATATTTGTGATTTGAAAAAAATTTCAATGAAACCAGTTTTATGATTTTGAGATTATCTGTATAGTGTTTTCAATTTATGTAATGTATTTCACTATTATTGAGATTATACATTTCTTTAATATTTTATTACCTAAGTCTATTTAATTTTTTATAAATGGAACCTAGTGGAAATAATAAGAACTATATCAATTCTTTAACCCCATGTAGTTACTTCCCTCCTGGGAAAGATAATAATGCTAGATCTAGACATACAGCTTGAACTAACCAAATTATGATGATATTGGGATAGATAAATCAAGTTATGAACAATAACATTACTATATTGACTATCCTAATAATAAAAACTATGTTGCAACTATATTATACTACATAATGTTTCAGCAGCCTCTACCATTTAATTGGACCACATTATTTAATATTCTTTATTCAACTATATTTTCTCGGGTTTAATCCTTGTCCTTATTTAATTCACAAATCATTCATATTTATATTATTGGTGTATAATGCCCTGTATAGAACATAATTTAATTAGTGAAGAACGTTGTTTCTAACACCCAAAATCCCATTCATATATTTATACTATTTGTGCAGAACGTCATGTCTAACACCTAA
The DNA here is from genome assembly GCA_963277665.1 of Viscum album. Classification (NCBI taxonomy): domain Eukaryota; kingdom Viridiplantae; phylum Streptophyta; class Magnoliopsida; order Santalales; family Viscaceae; genus Viscum; species Viscum album. Next base: position 1,363,281,410 of record OY728166.1, on the reverse strand, counting down.
TCTCATTAGTGAAAAACGTCACGTCTAACACCTAAAATCTTGTTCATATATTTCTATCATTGGTGTAGAACACCATGTATAACACCAAATGTCAATGGTGAATAATTCCATGTCTAACACCAAAAAAACCCCTTCATATATTTTTACTATTGGTGTAGAACTCCATGTCAAACATCTAATATCATTGGTGAAGAATGCCATGTATAACACCTCAAATATCATCTATTAAGTAATTCAAAAATTAATTAATCAAGTTTATTAATTTATTAAAAAACTAAGTACTCAAAACAACCAAATTAAGGAATCACATAATTATGGTTAATTAATTCCCAAATTTATTAATTGAATCCATAATCACAAAATATTCTTAATTAATTTATCAAATAATCATTTAAACTAACCAATCCTATTAAGAGTTTCACTATCACATAACATAATTAATTTTCCCAATTAATTAATTGAATATAAAAGAAAAATCAGTTATTAAATATGTTGTGATATTTTTACAATTTTATATGCATAATTAAATGAGACTATTGATATGGATTTTAGACCACATGCCTCAAATATTTTTCATACGTGATATGAATATAACATCGCTCACAGCGAGTTATTCCGACAACTATTAAAGGTAAAATTAAATAAAAAATAATATTCATTTTAATAAAAATATGCTAAAGAATACTTCATTTTCTACGGAAGAAATGTATACACACTATCCACTTATCAATAAGAATCCAATTCCATTGGCGGCGTGTCAATCTGATCAATATCAAAAAAGATATTTATTTTTGAAGTCTGGGTCAAATGGAAATGGAGAATGGATAAATATCCTAAAAATGCATGTTATCTGCTGATAAATATCTTATGAAAATATCTTATTTAATTATCATGTAATAATTCCATAATATTTCTTTATAATTATATTTTATATTATTCCACGAAGATAAAAAATGAAAAATTTTAAAATATTATTTTATCAAATCATGCTTTGATAATTTCATTTTTAAAACCACGAAAAAAACATTTTAAAAAATAGGTTTTTATTTATATAGAAAACCATATATTATCTTTTTTATCTACTTTTTTAATAGAATTATTTTAAAGAATAGTATATATGGATAATAAAAAAATGAATAAATAATAAAGAATGAGAACTTGGTTATACACAATAGATTGAGGTGCACAAAGAAAATCATGCACATGGGGGTCACACACCGGGTCTCCATGAGGAAAAAGATGAATCTCGCCCTACCCAAAGAATAACCATATGTGGTTGCAAATGATCGGATCTAACCCAATCCAAAACAAATGGTCCATTTGTAAAGAGGTCTTGAACCATTCGATTTCAAAATAAAACCCTAAATTTAGACTCTTCATTTGATGTTTATTTCATCTAGTTCTTGTTGACATAGTCATTTATTTCACCCTTAGAAGACGTTTCAATCTTTATTGTAGTGAAAATGACCATAAATGAATATTCCACAAGCTTCGGTTAGTAAAAAATGTCCTAACGTTGTATGAGAAGGAAGATGAATAGTAAAATGGTTTTATCTATTATTTAATTTAATTCCATAATTAAATAAAAAAATATTAACTGGTGAACTTACTAATAAGTCCATTGATTATAATAATTATTCCCCATATAGGGTAAAACCCCCATTCCATACCCATTGTTTGTCTCATATTTCTCGTACGACAAACAATTTTGGAAAAAATAATATATTTTTTAAAATCGAGAATAATTTATTAATTAAAATAAAAAAGGGTTATTTTTGCGAGTGATGCATCTAACCACCAGACTACTTAAGAGATATATAATTATCTTTAATAAAAATAATATATTAAATATTATTTAATAACTTTATCACATTAGATTGACATCCAAATGTCTAGTGCCTTCTAATGTTATACCCCACCTATGGTAAACAACGTATTTTGGACATACTAGTGGTTTCATATTTTTCATACATCACGCCATTTTGGTGTTATTAAATTATTTGACTAAATTATTCACACATACTAATAATATGATTAATTTAAAATTCATTAAAAGGACACATCGTAGCGTTCAAGATCTTTCAATAATGATCTGAAGTTTGGTTTTAATAATGAATAACCTAGTAATTGCCAAAAATTCAAAAAATCTCATAAAACCCATCCATTACAAGCATGAGATTCTACAATATTCCCACCTTAAAACTTCTCATCCCCAAGAAACCTTTGGGAACTAGAAAAATATCTCCCAAACTCAAAAGGTCATGAATTTTTTTTTGAACGATTTTGTTTCATTTCCAAATTCCAAATGCACCCTTAACCATTTCCCAAGCACAAGGTACTTAAGAATTTTAATCCTGAGCAAAAGATCAACTTTTAAATCAAAATACTAAGGCAGCGCATAACTGAACCCACACAACTGAAGACCCAGCCTCCTCTTCATCCCATTAAACATTCGGCCCAACGTACGTCCCACCTTACGCTTTAACGTTAAGTGGACAATTCCAAACTACAGTTTAAGACACTATTGGAATTTCCATACAAGCACGCATTTAAGCATCTGAGTGATGATCCAAGTGTGATGTTGAAACAATTTAAATAGTCAATACCCACCAACCACAATGCCCAAGTTAAACTGGTTGTTCATAAAAAAAAATGTATGATACTAACCGCACTCATCTCCACCAAAAGACGTTCTAGAAGATGATTTTTAACTGACAGCAACCATTAAATATGTGTGAAAGAGTCATGACAGTTTGGTCGACTAGATAAAAAGATTCTCGTCTTAGATAGCCGGTGTTTTTTCAACAGAAAAGTTATGCCTTCTCCCAACGCATCTTATATTTAACACAAATACATCCAACAAGTACATTATCTACTTCTAGTGATGTTTCCAGATCGAAACACAATGGAAAACCATGCATCTCGCATGCAACTCCGAAATAGAACTACCCAACCTACTCAAAAGCGGCATAAGTCTGAAGCTCTCTCATTGTATCTTGGATGAAAACAATATAGAGTACATTCTCATCACAAAAAATAATACACTAAGAGGATTTAAATGGGGTTTTTTAGTCAATCGTACCTACACACTATAAAGGAGAATGGTTGATACACAACTATTCAACTACTTAGAAGGGACATGGCTTCACATGCCGATGAACTTCCATGAACCAAACATATTCCTTTACCCCCCCCCCAAAGTCATTCATTGTTTTTTCAAACTCTCCACTAAATTCCTCCAAGTCCAACAATTTTTATCAAGTGTTTCAAACATACACAAACATAAGAACGTCATGTTTTCAAGGAATCACTGAAAAATATTTACAAATCCCAAGCCTCAAAATAATTCAAGCATGATCAACCATTCACAAAAGACATTCCTTTTTTAGTGTCCCTTCTACTTGGAATCCCACATTTACATGATTCGACACAACTCTCTGTACCATATGTGTTTCCTAGTTGCATATAAAAGAAGAAAAACTTTCCTCTCATAGGCACACTAGTAAAAAAACACCAAAAATAAACCTGTGACGCTTCACCGAGGCATGGATAGATCACTAAAACATATGAAGAATACCAATAAAATGAAATTGGAAAGTCAAAACAGCTGATTCTTCCAATAGCCATCTAGGGTATTAGAATAAAACTATTCATTATCACTCAAGTAACTCTACTAGGAGATGACCCAAGACCAAACTCAACACTATAAGAGATTTATTTCCGAGTCATATTGCAACATATGACCATTCATTTAGACAATTACATGTCATGTTATCCACTATATATGAAGAGTAAAGAGGGCCAAACGATCAATGGTGCAGTCGGCCATGCTCAAGGCATGTCTAGACTGTTTAAACCAAGAATTACTTGATGTTAAATCCCATAATATGGTCAGAAAAAGCAAGACCACCCGTCCGAAAAAGTGCATCATTGAAAACTAAAAGTCTTACAAGGGACAACATCACTCGAATGGCACCAAACACTAGAAGGATTGCAGTGAAAATAAATGCATCAAGCTCTAAGGGTGATAACTACCATAGGATAGCCCCTTATTAAGCAAAAGAACCAACCCTATTTTTTGTCACTTAACACATATTTTACCTAGGCAAAAGATCCCCTCCCATTTAAGGCAAAGATAAAAATAAATATCCTACAGATGAATTCTCAAGTATCCATTCTAAGGAATGTCACCAAAAAAATTAAATAACCTATACATAAGGGTCTAAGAAAAGGGAACCTCTTTAGGTTCTAGTTTTAATGTCATTAGATTAATTCATTCCAATTCTTAAACATTTGAAGGAATTTTAAATGACCTATAAGTACTATTGCAGAATAAGGTACTTTGTTTTCAGTCAACACCCAAGGGGGAAAATAGGCATTCTATGAAAACCTCCCTCTTTAAACATTTAATATCTAGTGTCATTTAATCATAAATATAAAAATTTAGCATCTAAATCCCTTTGGTACCACTTTTTAACATCTCGACATGTCTTACCAACGAAAAAGTAGTTGGACGAGTCACCACATGACCTTTGTGTGCCTCTACATGAGCAAGATGCTGCCAACTTGTAGCTAGGGTCTTAGGATAGTCAGTTGGGAGACTATACCCTCATATTCAAAGTGTCTTTAAGTAACATATAGAAAACTCATAGAACAAAAGAATCAAATAAAATGAAATAGTCAACAATATCATGAAAATGGTCAACACTAGTTTATACAATGCATGCATGTCATTCTGATATATATCTGAATGAAGTATACAAAATAGCATGCTCAACATATTAGTATAGAAATAAATAAAAGACTCATCTCCCCATGGGCGATCTCCACAATCATCTCAAGCTTACACTCGGTCCTTTACTCCTAACTCCCAATTACAAGTAAACAACAACAAGAAAGGTCCAAGGTCCTGTAAACATATAGAGTCTACTCAAGTACCACAGTGCAATGGTGGCCCAAATAGGGTGTGAGACATAAATATTAGTAGGCCACAACCACTGGTTTCTAGCTCAATTTGAATAATGAAATATAATTTAAAAAGTGTGAGGATATATTGAAGCAAAAATAGAATTGAATAAATAGCTAACAACCTGTCCAAGTTCTTAAGGAACACCTGTCGATGATACCTGTTTTAGCTCGTTGCTGGAATAAGAGTCTACATATGCTCTTTAAATATATATAATACATAAATAAACTATTTATCATGTAATTTATTCTTCATTATTAAACTATATAGACTCAATTTTATTCCATTTATCTTATTCAATTCACAAATAATTTTTATTTATATTATTGGTGTAGAATTCTATGTCTAGAACCTAATCTCATAGGTTAAGAATTACTTGTATAATGCCCAAATCTCATTCATATATTTATAATACTTGTGGAGAATACCATGTATGACACATAATTTCATTAGTGAACAACGTCAAGTATAATATCTAAACCCTCATTCATATATTTGTACTATTGGTGTAAAACTCCATGTCTAACACATAATCTCACCGGTGAAGAATGTCATGTCTAACACTTAAAATCTCATACATATACTATTGGTGTCGAATGCCCTGTTTGACACCTAATATCATTGGTGATGAATGTCATGTCTGACACCTAAAATCTCACCCATTAATTAATTAAAAAAATTTAACCAATCCCATTAATTAATTCAAAAACTAACTATTAAAAACAACCAAATTAACTAATCACATCATGACTATCATTTAATTCCGACATTAATTAACTGAATCCATTTTCACAGAATCCCCTTAATTAATTTATCAAATAATTATTTAAACCCACCAATTATATTACCAATTTTATAATAACACAAAGTAATTAATTTACCCAATTAATTAATTGAATATAAAACAAAAACTCAATAATTAATTACTCCATGATATTTTTATAATTTCATATGCATAAAAAATGAGACTATGGTATTGGATTTCAGACCACCTACCTCAAATATTAAGAATACGCGATATGAATCCAACATCGTTGTTGCAAATTATTCCAAAGACTATCAAAGGAGGAATTAAACAAACCATAATATCTGGTTTAATAATAATCTAATCAAAATACTTAATCTTATATAAAAAAATAGATATGAACTATCCTATTATCAAGTTAAATCTAATTTAACTGGTGACACGTCAATCTAATCAATACTAAAATGGATATTTATTATTGAAGTCTGGTTCGAGTGGAATTGAAGAACGAACAAAAATCATAAAAATTCATGTTATTCGCTAATAATTACCTTATGATAATATCATATATAATTATCATTTAATAATTCTATATTATCTCTCTATAGTTATATTTGATATTATTTTATAATGATTACAAAATTAAAATTATTAAAATATTATTTTATCAAACCATTATTTGATCATTTATTTAAAAAATAAAAGAAAATATCCTTTAAAAAATAGGATTATCATTAATAAAACAATTCCCCTTTTTATACTTTTTTCCATATACATTTTTTAAATAATTATTATAAAGTATAATAAATTAGGATAATAAAAGAAATTAAATAATAAAAATATGGAGAACCCAATTGTGCACACCACATTGAAGCGCACAATGAAAATCACGCATATGGGGTGTGCACCAGGTCTCCAGGAGGAAGAATTTGATGCTCGACCTACCCAAAGAACAACCGAAGGTGGTTGAAAACAACCAGATCTTAACTGGTCCAAATGAATGATTTTTTTATGAATAGGTCTTTAACCGTTAGACTTCAAAATAGAACCTTAAATTTAAACACTTCATTTGATGATTGTTTCATCAGGTTCTTATTGGTAGAGTGATTTATTTCACCCTTATAAGAGGGTTCAATATTTATTGTAGTGAAAACTGTCCAATAATAAAGGTTCTATAAGAACTGATTTGTCAAAAATGGAATAACGTCGTAGGAGAAGGAAGATGACCAATAATCATTGTTTTATAAATTATTTTATTTAATTATTTTATTTAATAAAACAATATTCACTGGATTGCTTACTAATATTTCTTTTATGTATAATAATTATACCATTTATGAGTTAAACCCCCCATTTCAGACCCATTGGTGGTCTCAGATTTCTTGTAAAATACAACACATGTGATAAAATAAGGATTTATTCTTTACAAACTAGAATAAATAATAAATTTAAATAAAAGTTTTTATTTTTATGAATGACGAATGTAATCTCCCAACCCCAGTTACCAAGAGTCGGTGCATTGTTACATAACATTGGAATGATCACAAGAGATCAATTCTCATAAGACCTATTGGTTTAGTATACTTGGAAGTACTAGATACATACATTAGTTTTACATTACATTATGAATTGAAAAAGAAACATTATGTCTCGAAAGAACACACTAATATCCCTTAGTATATCCATTCAGGCCAGTCGTAATATACTTCTTCAAATAATGGGAAAAAACATAGAATGGTGTGAGCTCAGATTCCCAGTAGGGGTAAAAATATATCTGAAACTATAATAAACATTTAAAGCGATGTGTAAGAGTATAACACAATCCTTTTATACATAAACATTTTCATAATATGGAAAATCTAAATCAAATAATACCATTTACTTATTTACGTGGATATTATACTTGTCGAATAATCACATATAATATCAATAGATGATTTCATAATGATGGAATGCATAATGTTGTACATCATAACCACATAGTCAAGCCCTCGAGCCAAGACTAAAATAATATTTTTTCAGGGCCTTGTTCCAAGACACTAGTTTGTCTCATGAGACCTTCTGATGCATCGAAGAGCTATAGCGGGCTCCACCCATCACAAACTATGTCTAATGCATTCCTCATATGAAAAGGTTGAAACATAATATAAACATTCGTATTAAAACTAGCATAATAAATGTCAATACTTTGAACAATCCATGAATGGTATAAAAATAGTACATCCACATTCAAACATATCACAAAACATTCAACACAATATGGAAAATTGTATCATAATAAATTGACTTCAAACAAATGTAAAATCCAATTAATGATATTGACATATATCAAATCAATCTAAAAACTATTTGAGGGACATATTTCATTCCCCATTGAATTCATTCAAAAGTAAAGAAAATATTTATTTTCAAAATATTCTTATAATCTTGTAAGGGAATCTTCAAAATTTTTATAATGGCGTAAAATAGTTGCACTTACCCTATAAGTTAAAAAACATTCTTTCCTTAATTTGTCAAAAAGGTCATAAAGTAACTTGTTTGGAAAGCGATGGAAATATTCATTTCAATCCATTTTATAAAAATTAAAAAAAAAAGGTTATAAATGACTTTAAACAATAGTATAGTAAATAGTAAAAAAAATTGAAATACTTTTCTAAGAAACACGGATGATGATGAAAAAGTGGTCACAGTAGAGACTCGCGTATAAACAATCTCGGATAATAAAGAGATTGTAAAAATAACCCATACCTTGTATTATTCCTCAGTTGAGGGCACGTTAACCTTCTATATAATGGATAAATAATTGTTATTAAATTATACAATAATCCGTATACATAAATATGTTATCATATATGATCTTATAATATTTGTTTTTAATTATATTTCAGTAGTATCATTGTTTCAGGTGGTAACTAATTAATTTTCCTTTATATGTTTTGTTAAATAAGTCAAGTTTATTATGGATAGGATATAATTTATTCATATACATAATTATATTAACTTCTTTAAACATTACTTTTAATCATCAAATGAAAATTATTCTTGAATGGTTGCGATGGGGAATGATATTTCTTCACGTCGTGGAGACGGTAGGTCGTACGTACGTACGAGCGACAATATCATTCTATTTAGGGTGAAATATTATTTCATTGGATGGTATATTATATATACAGACTCATTAACATGTTATATTTTTTATTTACATCAATTATACTCATTATTATACTCATCAAATTATTGAAGTGTTGAATAACAAACTACACCACGATGTGGAGATGTTAAGTCGTTCGTACGCACGTGTGGTGACTTTGTCATTCATAGTATGGATAAAATAATTAATATTATACTACCATATTTATAATAACATCACAATATGTAGAAGGTACTAGATTTATTATTTTGGTATATAAAAAACAAATAATGATGAAGTGGAAGAAGAACATAATTTGAAAGAGGTGATGAAATAATTAAATCTTCTTCAGGTGTATCCTTTTGATTTGATCAAACGTGCTCTTTAGATTGGATTTATGATCAAAGTAAGTCCTATAGGTTGAATTGAGGGTATTTGGGAGGATATTTTAGCAGGTTTTTGCCAATCCAAAAGGCTTTGTAGGTGTGACATTAAGAGAAGATGAAGTACACTTTTATAAGAGAGGTGAGGGTCACTTTTAGCAATGAATAAGATATTATTTTATTATAAAAATCATTTCTAGTTTCTAATGGATAAAAATGGATTTATTTCAAAGATACGGTGGGTTGGGTCAAAATAATCTATACCAATAGTTTTTAGACAAGTTTAGATCACCATATTATTCTTATCTTTTAGATGTAACTCTTAGTTAAATAGTTTACCTTTTACCATGTTTTCTTCAATTTTTATATTACATGGTTAATATACATAATAAAAACTACCAATAAAACCTAAAGTTGTTAATTAATTATATATCTATAATTATATATCTTATTTTGAAAAACCATATATTTTTAGTAATATTATATCCTTTAATAATATAGTAGTGTTTGTTAAAACTAATTTATGTCAATTTTGACAGTATTTAGTATTTGGATTTTTGTGAAAGTCAAAAAATATTGATTAATTCAAAAAAATACAATAAATAAACCATAAAATTTTATATTAACCTATAAAATTAGTGTAATTCATCAAACGTCTCAATTTATATTTATTTTAATATTTATAATATCAATTATTATAATCATTCCTTAATAAAATAACTATTGTATCATCATTGTGTCATAAATAAATATAATTATTTAATGTCTAAAAATTATAATTAAATTACCATCATGTATGAAATATATTTATCTATCTAATTAATATTTATAGTCTAAATTATCTTCTGTATAACCCTATATTAAAAATGTTTTAGTTATCACATTTTAATTTAACACTTTTAAATCTTCTTTAAATAAAATAATAATAAAAGTCCTAATCTTATCTAAGTGGATCAAAAAGGATCATATTTTATTTTTATGGTTGATTTTGGTCGAAATCCACTTATCAAATATAATTAGGACACGTTTTAGGGTAATTATAACATCAAATTTAGCTTTAATTACCCTATTTAATTTTAACCGTGGTAAATAAAATTCAAAAGTTACTATTCGCCAAAAATTATTTTCATACTGTTGAACAACATTTTACATACTTATTCCGATTTTTTCTCTTATATTTTTGAAATTTAATTCACAAAAGCGGTAAAACTACATTTTATGCATATCTGAAAATGTGTCTAGAAGGTGGGTAAAAGACGTTAAAATATTCAATAAAAATTTATATATCTAATCTTATTATAAAATGACTCCAATGAATTATATTGGACTAATATAGATATTATATATCTATTTTTACATTAAAAAATTAAAATAAAGTCAATAATTATTTAAATAAAAGTTGGTTTTAAATAATAACATGGTGTTTTTCACTATTCTCCAAAAAATGAATGTTTTCAGAAAAATACTAAAAATTCCCACTAAGATAATTTTTATATTCTGAATCAAAAAATGAAGTCCATTTTGAAAAATAAAAATTATAAACTTTCAAAAGGTGGGTATTCCTATTCATAACTTATTTTAAAAAGGCTACTTTTATTTGTTTTGGTGTGCGAGAACTCGAAGTTGCGTATAGAGAACGCTATTGTATTATTCAAATGGAAATATACCATGAAAGCTTGGGTGTTAGATTCTTCCCTCCATTGAATACTTTCGCCCTCAAAATATATAGAATATTACTGCAAAATAATATTTTGGTGGTTCTTCATCATAAATTCCTCAGGTTCCCTCATTACCTCTCTATTTTATGGTTTCTCCAAAGAACATTTATCTGGAAATTCATATGGTTTCTCAACACTTGTTCTCTAGTTTCAATAATATTGATAGTCTCTTCACAATAAGACAGATCAGGTTCCAGTTTTAATTCTTCATAGGTGAGTACATGCATTGGGTCAGGCATATATTTTCTCAATAGTGATACTTGGAACACATCATGTACTTTAGTGAGACTTGGAGGCATTCCAAATGATAAGCTACAACTCCAATTCGTTCTAGAATTTCGAAAGGTCTGATGTACCTGGGACTCAACTTACCCTTCTTATCGAATCGTATAACACCCTTCCATGAAGATACCATCAAGAAAACATGATCTCCTACTTGAAATTACAAACCATTCCTCTGGTTATTGGCATAGATCTTTTGCCTACTTTGAGCTTCTTTAATATGGGTTTGTATAATCTTCACCTTTTACATTGTTTTTGCTCAATAATTTCTTGGACTACGAGGTTTCCTTCACCAACATCATCCCAACATGTTGGTGTCCAACACCTCTTTCCATATAATTCTTTTTATGGTTCCATTTGAATAATTGAATGGAATCTATTGTTATAGGAAAATTCAACCAGAGGTAATTATTGATCCCACATAACTTGAAAGTCAAGTGAGAAAGAACTCAACATGTCTTCTAAAGTTTGAATAGTCTGTCCTAATTATCCATCAGTTTGAGGGTGGTAGGCAATGCTTAAATGAAGTTCAGTATCTATTTATCTCTAAATACTTTTCCAGAATCTTGATGTGAAATGAGGATCATGATCACAAACAATCAGTAAAGGTACTCTATGAAGTCTTAAAACATCATTAATATATAGTCTTCCTAAACGTTCAAGTAGTCAATCTTCTCTTATAGAAAGAAAATGTGTTGACATGGTAAGATTATCAATAATGACCCATATTGAATCATTACTTTTAGGAGTCTTTGGTAGCCCCATGAAAAATTCCCTTGTAATATCATCCCATTTCCACTCAGGTATGGGAAGAGGTAGCATGACTCCTCGAAGATGTTGTCTTCCAGCCTTAACCTATTGACGAACCATACATCTTGACACATAATCAGCAATATCCCTCTTCATGTTGTCCCACCAAAAATGTTCCTTCAAATATCTATACATCATAGTGCTACCATGGTGTGTAGAGAAATTGGAGTTATGAGAATCATCCAACCATTCCATTTTTAGATCAGGTATATTAGGAACACAAACCCTACTCCCAAATTTCAAAATTTCATTTTCATATACAAAGTCAATCAATCTCCCATTATTCACAGCTTTAATTTTCTTTTGAAACTCCTCATCATCAGTTAGATAACATTTTATCCCTTCTAGAAAAACATTTTTGGAAACCATTTGAAAAACTATCAATGTTTCACCTTTTAGGATTATTCCCATATCCATATTTACTAGATCCATGAACATAGGATCCCTTTCAACTCTCATCTAGTTCAGAACTCCATGATCTTTTCTAATCAAAGAATCTTCCACCTTATTTTTCTTCCCCTGGTGGTTTTGTATTATAAAACATTAATCCTTGAGTAGTTCAAGCCAACATCTTTGCCTCATGTTGAGTTATTTTTTTTTTGATAAAATAGACTTAAAACACTTGTGATCAGTACATATCTCACACTTTTTCCCCATAAAAATAGTGTCTTCATATCTTCCGATCAAATATTACAGCTACTAACTCAAGATCATGACTGGGATAGTTTTATTCTTGAATTTTTAGTTTTATTGATACATTGACAATAACTCTATCATTCTTTATAAGAACACAACCAAGTCCTTTCATTGAAGCATCACTATAAATAAAAAACCCAACATTTCCCGATGATAGATTCAATATAGGAGCATTGGATAATATTGTCTTCAACTCTTCATAAAATTCTTCACACACTTTTTTCCTAACAAATTTAACCCCTTTATGCATGATCTTGGTTAATGGGTTATCCAATTAAGAAATATTCTGGATGAAATGTCGATAATAACCTTCCAAACCAATAAAAATGCATACCTTAGTTATAAACATAGGTGCTCGCCACTCTTGTATTTCTCTTTTCTTATAAGGATCTATATATATTCCATCCTTAGAGACAATATGGCCAAGAAAAGAAATCTCTTAAATCCATAAGTCACACTTGCTAAACATCCCATATAATTCATTTCTTCTAAGAGTCTTTAGAATAGTGCGTAAGTTTTTTTCATGATCTTCATAGCTTTTGGAGTATAACATGATATCATCAATAAAAAATACTAAAAATTCATCAAGATATTCCTTGAAAACATTATTCATTAGATTGATGAAAACATAGGTAGCATTAGTCAGTCAACAAGGCATTACTATAAACTCATAATGCCTATACCTTGTTTGAAATGTTGTCTTTAGAATGTCTTATTATTTCACGCACAACTGATTATATCCAGATCTAAGGTCAATATTTTAAAAATATTGATCTCCATTAAGTTGATAAAATAAATCATCAATGCAAGGCAAGGGATACTTGTTCTTTATTTTTATAGCATTTATCTCTCTATAGTCAATGCACAACCTCATTGATCTATATTTGTTCTTAACAAAAAGGAACAGGGGCTCCCCATGGAGAAACACTAGGGTGAATAAATCCATTATTACTCAATTCCTCTAGTTTTTTATTTAGTTCCTCTAATTACACAGTGACCATTCTCTAATGGTTCTTCGATATGGGACTTGAACCAAGAATTAAATCAATGGAAACCCCAATTTCTCATTCTGGAGGATGTCTACGTAAATCCTATATAAACACATCAACATATTCTTTCACAATAGGTACATACTATATTCGAACATTATTTTCCTGGCCTATAGTTATTTCACTCCCTTCCTCCCCAATAATTGTATTTAGTATATTTATTGGGTGGATCTAGATGAGATTCATATGGTGATGTTTCTTCTCTACAGATAAGGTATTCTTTATCAAAATCAAAAATTAAAACCTCTTAATTCTTATAATAAATTTTTGCATCACTGTCTGAAATCTCATCTATACTGAGGATTATATCAAATTCAATCATGGGTATGATAATGAGAACAGTAGATAAAGCATGTGTATATTCCATAATAGTACATGATTCAAAAAACTTTGTTAAAATGATACTTCCCTGAATAGTTTTTACCGAAAACTCCCTTGTTAAATCAAATTGGAAATATCTAATTTTCATGGAAAACTGGGAAGATATAAAATAATTCGATGATCCAGAATAAAGTAAAGCATTGACAAATCTGAGGAAATGATTAAAGTACCTGCCACCACATAATTAGGAACTTCAACCTCAGGAGTTGTGATCACATAAGATTGGATTTTTTCCCGTGGCCTTTTATGCGGTAGGTTTCCCTGATGCTTAAGACATTCATTTTCATAATGCACCATTTCATAAAAACTATGTCATTTAACATTGATATCCTCTTTCTTCCCCTTACAAACACGATCTTGGTTGCCTTTTTTACCAAACTTGTAAAAGACTCTCATTCCCTTCAGGAAAGTACTGGGGTCTTTTTTCCTATATTTACTAAATGATGGAAATTCAATGTTTCCCTTCTTCCCATTATTTTCATTTCCATAGGGTTCATCAGATCTCTTCTTCTATTGCTTTTCTTTAAAGTTATAAGACTTAGGGAATTACTTTTCTATCTTGATAGTACATGAGACTATATCATCATATGATGAGGATAATTGTGAGAATAATGCTCAATAGATAAAAGGCTAAAACCCATCAAAGAATCGATCAATATTTATCCTTGGGTTACGTGTATAATATGCTTCATGACTTTCTAACCTTGTAAATTTAGCCTCAAACTTTGTGACATTCTCATCTTCCTTTTTCCTCAGACTCAAGATTTTCCTTTCCATATCTTCTAGATGGTAACGAGAAATGTATTTTTTAAAGAAAATACATTTAAACTCCCTCCGTTCTATATTTGATACGTCTTCATCCTTCTTTATGTATTGAATTAATGACCACCATTGATCTGCATCTCCCATGAGGTGATAAATAGCTATGAAAACTTTTTCCCTTTCGCTATTCCCAAAATCGTGAAATATTTTCTCAAAGAAACTTATCCATTTCTTAGCTAAAAATGGATTTATAGACCCATTTAATGTTGGTGGTTGTTTCCTCATGAAGTGGTATAACATTGATCCCCCACGTTGTGGATCAGGGTTCTCCATAAAATTAAGGTTATTATTTATAACCTAAGTGAGTTGTCTCAGTATAGTTATAAGTTGTTCAGAACTGGTTGCATTACCAGCTCCACTATAACTATCTTGATTAAGAGGGAAATCCCTACATGGATTGTGCGCATTAATATGGTTTCCATTCCTTCCACTAGTCACCATTTCTAAGAAATGGCATACACTAGATTAGTTTATGAATCGCAATACATAATTCCAAACTAGTAAAATACCTAACATAAATTGAACCGTTTATGCATATAATCCATAATCATAAAAAAAATTCTTTGAGAAGTATTTACTCATAAATCCTTCATAATGGGTTGAAGAGAAAATTTGAATTATTCTAAGCATATCCCCCGGGAGTGTCATAACCAAGAGTGAAGAAAGGCCCTTTGTCGTGTACCAGGATACCCTGGGTCAAGCTCAAAACTCCTTGTCAATGTTTTCACTCCTAGGTACATTTTTGTCAGAGTCGCTTCTACCTACTCATTTCCAAAAAAGGATTTATTACATTGAAAATACACAAAATCTCTACATTATCAAAATTCTAGGAATTTCTTCCATACTAATCATCACATTTTCTCTTAGGGTAATGTTCTCTAATTAGATTTTTATAAATCTAGCTTCCAAGGTTTGTACTAAAATTCCTATGATACGAACTGTAATGCCTCGACCCCAGTTACCTAGAGTCGGTACATTACGATATAACATTGGCATGATCAAAAGAGATATTGTCCCGAATGACTGATTAGTTTTGTATCCTTGTAAGTAATAGATACATAAATGAGTTTTACATTACATTATAAATTGAAAAATAAACATTTTGTATCTGTATAACACACTAATATCCCTTAGCCTATCTATTAAATTCAAACATAATATACTTCTTCACATCCTTGTAAAAATAAAATATTGAAAAGGGTGAGCTCAGATGGTAAGGATAACAATATAGTGGGAACTATTATAACTATTAAAGGACATGTATAAGACTAATACAAAAGCCTTTTAAACATAAACTTCAGAATAATATGGAAAATTTAAATCAAATAATTCCATTTACTTATTTATATTAATATTTTTCCGGTCAAATAATCACATGTAATATCAATAGCTAATTTCATAATGATAGAATGCATAATTCCAGACATAATAACCACATAGTCAAGGCCTCGTGCCAAGACTAAAAATAAGATTTTTGTCAATACTTTGTTCCAAGACACTAGTTTGTCTCATGAGACCTACCGATGCATTGAGGAGCTATACTGGGCTTTACCTGTCACTAACTAAGTCTAATTCATTCCTCATATGAAAAGGTTGAAACATAATATAAACATTCTTATTAAAACTAGAATACGAAATTTCAATACTTCAACCATAAACCATGAATGGAATAAAATGTTACATCCACAGTCAAACATATCACAAAACCTTTAATAAAATATGAAATATTTGATCATAATAAATCAACTTCAATCAAATGTAAAATACAATGAAAAATGTTGACATAGATGAAATCAATCCAAAAACTATTTTAGTGGAATATTTAATTCTACATTGAAATCATTAAAAAGTAATGAAAACATTTATTTTCAAAATATTCATATAATATTATAAGGGAATATTTGAAGGTGTTATAATTGCGGAAAAAATATGCACCCACTGTATGAGTTAAAAAACATTCTTTCCTTAATTTTCCGAAAAGGTCATAAAGTACCTTATTTGGATGGAGACAGAAAGATTACTTTAAAATCATTTTATAAAAATTCATAAAAGGGTATAAATTACTTTAACCCATAGTCTAGTTAATATTAAAAATGTTTTGAAATGTATTTTTGATAAACACGGAGGTGGATGATAAAGACGTCCCAGTAGATACTCACGTATAAACAACCTAGGATAATAAAGAGATTGTAAAATTAACCCTTACCTTGTATTCTTCTTCATTCGAGGGTATGTTAAAATCCTTTATAATGGTTATATAATGGTTATTAAATTATAAAATAATCCACATACCTAAATATGATATCATCTATGATCTTATAATATTTTTTTGTTAATAATGTTTCAGTGGTATCATTGTTTCGGGTGTTAACTGATTCATTTCCTTTACATGTTTCATTATGTAAGTCATGTTTGATATGGATATAATGTGTTTTCTCATATAAATTATGATATTATGTTATTTAAACATTATTTTTAATCATAAAATGAACATTATTCTTTAATGGTTAATATGGGGAATGAAATTTCATCGCGTCATGGAGATGGTAATCCATACGTACGAATGAGCGACAATATCATTCTATTGATGGAGAAATATTATGTAATTGGATTATATATTATATATAGAGAATAACTAAAATTTTATATTTATTATTTAAGTAATTTATTCTCATTATTATTCCCTTCTAAATAATGAAGTGTTTAATAACAAACTACACCACGACGTGAAGACGGTAAGCCATACGTACACACGTGTGGTGACTTTGTCGTTCATAGGATAGATATAATAATTAATATGGTTGTAATATATTTATAATAACATAAAAGTATGTATAATGTATTAGATTTATTATTCTAGAATGGAATCAACAAAGAAAGATAAAGTTGAAGAAGAAAAGAACTTGAAAGAGGTGTTAAATTAATTAACTCTTCTTCGGGTGCTTCCTTTTGATTTGATCAAAAGTGCTCTGTTTGTTTTCTTTATGATCAAAATAAGGCCTCTAAGATGAATTAAGGGTAGTTGGAAAGATATTTTAGCCAGTTTTGGCTGAGCCAAAAGGCTTTGGAGGTGTAAAATTATGAGGGGGGAAGTACTCTTTTATAAGAGATGTGAGGGTCACTTTAAGAAAATCTTGAAATATTATTTTATTATAAAATCATTTTCAGTTTCTAATGGATCCAAAGGGATTTATTTCGAATATAAGGTGGTTATGGGTATATATATTCTCAGCCAATATGTTTTAGACAAGTTTAGGTCACCATATTAACCTAATCTTTTAGATTTAACTCTTAGTTAAATAGTGTAACTTTTACCATGTCTTCTTGTATTTTTATATTACATGGTTAATAAAAATACTATAAAATTACAAGAAAACCTCAAGGGGTTAATTAATTATATATAAATATCATTATATATGTCCTTTTTCATAACTTTAATTTTTTTAAGATTATTATATCATTTAATAATATAGTATTTGTTTTAAAAACACATTTATGTCAATTTTGACACTATTTAGCATTTGGTTTTTGTGGAAGACAAAAAATCTAGAACAATTCTTAAAAAATACATTAAATCAACCCAAACATGCCATATTAACCTATAGAATTATTTTAATGCATCAAAATTCTCAATTTATATTTATTCTGATATTTTTAATATCAATTATTTAAACCATTCATTAATAAGGTAATTACTGCATCATCACTATGTCATAAATAAATATAATTATTTAATGTCTAAAAATTATAAATAAAAAACCATTATGTATGAAATAATTTTATATTTCTAATTAATATTTATTATCGAAATTATTATATATATAACTCTATATTAAAAATGTTTTTTTATTAAAATTTGAATTGAACACTTTTAACTCTTCTTTAAATAAAATAATAATAAATGTCTTAATCTAATCCAAGTGGATCAAAAAGGATCATATTTTATTTCTAAGGATTATTTTGGTCGAAATAAGCTTATACAGTAAAATTAGGACAAGTTTTAGGGTAATTATAATATCATTTTTACCTTTAATTACCCTATTTACTTTTAACCATTGTAAATAAAATTCAAAAGTTAAAATTCAATAAAAATTATTTTCATCCTATTGAACCAAATTTTACTTACTAATTTCAACCATGTTTCTCATATTTTTTAAATTCAATTCATATAAATGGTAAAATTATGTTTTATAGAAATTTTAAAATGTGCCTAGTAGGTGGGTAAAAGTCGTTAAAATGTTCATTAAAATTTTATATATCTAATCTAATTATAAAATGACTCCAATGAATAAAATTAGACTAATATAGATATTATATAACTATTTTGAATTTAAAATAGATTTAAATAAAAATTATAATTATTTAAATAAAATTTGGTTTTTAATAATAAAGTAGTGTTTTTCACTATTCATCAAAAATTGAAATTTTTCAGAAAAATACAAAAAATTCTACCTAAGATAATTTTGATATTCTGAATCCAAAAAATGATGTCCATTTTAAAAAATAAAATTTATAAAATTTTAAAAAGTGAGTAATACTATTCATAACTCCTTTTAAAATATCTAGTTTTATTTATTGTGGTGGGCTAGAACTCGAAGTTTCATATAGCACAAGTTGTTGTATTATTCGGAGGGAAATGTACCATGGAAGCTTAGGGTGTTACACGGCATCCAACACCCAATGCTTACAACTATTATATCCCTTCTAGGGTAAACTCCTCATTCTATAACCATCAGTGGCCTCATATTTCTAATATAACACACCATATGAGAAATATATATTTATTTTTAATAAAAATAATATATTAAATATTATTTAATAACTTTATCACATGATTTAGACATCCAAATGTCTAGATCCTTCGAATGTTATACCCATCCTAGGGTAAACATTAGATTTCATACATAATAGTGGTCTCTTATTTTTTCATGTGTCGCACCATTTTGGAGTTATTCAATTATTTGAATAATTTTTTAGGCTTAATAACAATATAATTAACTTCAATTTCTTTAAAATGACACATTTTTATGTTTCGGCTCTTGCAATAGAGGTCTAATGCTCAGTTTTAATAATGGTCTACCAAGTAATTTCAAAAAATTCAAAAAATTCATAAAAATAACATGGTCCAAGAACAAGATTCTACATATCACATATATCTTCATACCTTTCAATCCATTGGAAAAAATTACATTTCTCCTGCGTACGTGTGGACTATTTCCTCCATGTTCCGATGTGAAATGTTTTTCATTTTGGTTTTACATGGTTAGTACTAAGAATGTATTTGATTAATATAAATGTTATATATGAAATAATAATGATTCAACAAATTTTAATTAATATTTATTTTCCTTTAATTCAAATATTCAAGAAAAATTGAAACAATATTCATGTGTATGTAAGGCGTGTCGTCTCCATGAACAGTGTAATCCATTTTCACTCTATAACTTTAATAGATTAATATAAATTAATATATAATTAATATATATGATATTTATATAATTTTTAAAATTATTTAGATGATTTAAACATGATTTAATTTAAAGGACATGAATTATCAAACTAAAACATACATGAAAAAGGAAATGATTATTACCCGAAAAAGTTATTTAACAATGAATTGTTTATAAACTGGTGATTAAAGAGTATAGTTAAATAATATATGGTATGAGATATATGATTTTATTTCATTAATATATTTATTATAAACCTATATTTATTATACATGTTAATCTAACACATACAAATGTATTTAATCCTAAGGTAAGTGTTTCTCATCTCACTTTTACTTCCCTGAGACATGCCCTATATTCACCATTTACTCATTTTTGTGGGGTATATACTAACCATTTTGAGATATTATAGAATTAATCTATTTATTTTCATATAATTTATTGTTTCATTTTAATTTATTTCCTTCATGGGTTTTATTATTCATATGTTACCAAATTGGTAAGGATTTATTTCACAATCTCATAACTATTTGGGACTATTTTTTAATGTATCATTTGGGGGAATTATTCGATATTAATTTCTAAAACTCAATATATTTCTTTAATATAGTTATTCATGAACCTTTTCAAGTATTAGTACCATTTTTCTACTATTTGGTTCATAAAATTACAAATAAAATGTTTTTTAGAAAATGAGATTTTATTTCTCTCTTCATCCAAACAGCATTTTCCACTATTTTATAATGCTAAGATTGATCACAGAGAAAAATAGTTTTATTTTTAGAATGATTTTCAGTTTGTATACAAAAATGAACCATTGTTGTTGATAACATATCAAAAAGCTGAGAAACTAGTAAAATATGGAAATGAATGTTACCTTTCACATATTGTTGAAAACAAATAAACTATTCAGATTAATGATGTGGTATTGGTAAACAAGTACCTAGATGTTTTTACTAATGAGTAGCCTGGTATTATACCTGATCGTGAAGTTGAATTTACTATTGACTTAGTTCCTGATGTTAAGCCAATTTCAAAACCCCCTTATCGAATGGCTCGAATTGAACTTTTAGAGTTAAAGAAGCAATTTTCAGAGTTATTAGATAATGGTTTCATTCAACTTAGCACGTCACCATGGGGTACTTTTGTCTTGTTTGTTAAAAAGAAAGATGGTTCAATGAGACTTTTCATTGATTATAGAGCATTGAATAACATCACTATTAAGAATAAGTATCCTTTGCCTCATATCGATGATTTGTTTGATCAGCTCCAGGAAGCTCAGTATATTTGGAAGATTGACTTGAGGTCGGGGTACCATCAGTTGAAAGTAATGGAAGCATACATTCCAAAGATTGCGTTTTGTACTAGATATGTCCATTATGAATTTGTAGTTATGCCTTTTGGGTTAGCCGATACACCTGTTGTATTCATGGATCTTATGAATAGAATTTTCCATGAGTTCTTAGATAAGTTTGTGGTTGTGTTCATTGGTGATATTTTGGTTTATTCCAAAAGTAAAGAGGAACATGAAAATCATTTAAGGTTTGTCTTGAAAACCTGAAAAGAAAAGAAACTATTTGGGAAATTCAGAAAGTGTGTGTTTTGGTTACAACAAATTTCTTTCCTTGGTCACATTGTTTCAAAAAATGGCTTACCTGTTGATCCTTCTAAAATGAAGGTTTTTGAAGAATGGAAAAGACCCACAAATATAACCGAGATTCATATTTTTCTTGGTTTTCTGGTTATTACCAGAGGTTTGTTGAAACTTTTGCATGGTTATCTAGTCGAACGACTAATTTAACTCGAAAACGTGTTAAGTTCATCTGGGCAAAAGAATGTGATGACTGTTTTCAAGAATTGAAAAGAATATTGGTGAATGCTCTACTTTTGGCACTACCTTCCAGAAATGGTGAGTTTGTTATCTAAAGTGATGGTACGTTGAAAGGAATGGGTTGTGTCCTAATGAAAAATGATCAGGTAATTGCTTATGCTTCACGTCAGTTGAAACCACATGAGCTAAATTACCCTACACATGATTTGGAATTAGATGGTGTTTTTTTTTCTTTAAAAATTTGGAGGCATCATTTGTATGGAGTCAAGTGTAAAATATATACTAGTCACAAAAGTTTTAAGTACATATTCACTTAGAAAGTATTGAACATGAGACAGAGGAGATGGTTGGAATTAATCAAGGATTATGATTACACGATCCTTTATCATCTGTGGAAAGAAAATAAAGTGGCTGATGCTTTGAGTCGAAAAAGTAATTCTTCATTAACCATGTTACATTTGGAATAAGATCCTTTGGTTTTTGATTTGATGAACTTTGGCATAGAAGTTGTTGTTGCAGGAAATTATTCTATTTTGTTTCAGTTGTTAGTGAAATCATCTCTATCAGATAGAATTAAGCAAGCGCAGAAGGAAGATAATGAGTTACAGGAAAAGGTTGTGTTGGTTCAGAAGGGTAAGTTTCCTGATTTTAACATTTATAATGATTGTGTTTTGATATTTGGAAAGATATTATGTGTGCCTTGTGATTCATAGTTGAAGAATGAGTTGCTATGTGAAGCTCATAGTTCTCCGTTTTCAGTTCATCCTAGTAGTACTATGATGTAAAGTGATCTTCGGGAGTATTACTGGTGGGATGGAATGAAAAAAGATATTGATGAATTTACTGTGAAGTGTTTGAATTTTCAGCAGGTTAAATCAGAGCGACAGTTACAAAAAAGAATACTTCAGCCTTTACCGATGCTAGAGTGGAAATGGGAAAATATATCCATGGAATTTTTTGTGGGATTACCAAAGAAATCTTGAGGTAATAATGCAATCTGGGTTGTAGTTGACCGATTGACTAAATCTGCTCATTTCCTTCCTATTAGAGATACTCTGTCTCTAGATCAACTTGCTCGGTTGTATGTTAAAGAGATATTCAGGTTGCATGGAGTTCCCCTATCCATTGTATCTGATCATGATCCGAGGTTCACTTCTAACTATTGGAAATGCCTTC
The DNA here is from genome assembly GCA_963277665.1 of Viscum album. Lineage (NCBI taxonomy): Eukaryota > Viridiplantae > Streptophyta > Magnoliopsida > Santalales > Viscaceae > Viscum > Viscum album. The sequence continues at coordinate 1,363,257,971 of OY728166.1, read as the reverse complement.
AAAAGTCATTGGATACTGAATTAAATTTTAGTACAGCATTTCATCCTCAATCAGATGGGCAGTCAGAACAAACAATTCAGACATTGGAGGATATGTTACATGCTTGCTTGATGGATTACATGGGAAGTTGGGACCAACATCTTTCTTTGGTTGAATTTTCTTATAATAACAGCTTTCATTCTAGTATACAGATTTCTCCATTTGAGGAATTATATGGAAAGCATTGTCGAACTCCATAATTCTATGATAAAGTAGGTGAAAGGAAGCTGATGGGACTAGAATTGGTAGAAGAGATGGTAGAGAAAGTTCAGTTGATTCAAAAGTACATGAGAACAGCTCAGAGGAGACAGAAAATTTATGCAGATAACCGGAGGAAGGATCTTTCCTTTGAGGTAGGTGATCATGTCTTTCTCAAAGTTTCTCCAGGGAAAAGTGTAATGTATTTTGGTAAGAAGGGAAAGTTGAGTCCGAGGTTCATTGGACCTTATGAAATTCTGGAAAAAGTTAGATTAGTTGTGTACAAAGTGGATTTACCCCCAAGTTTATCCTAGGTACACAATGTTTTTCATGTTTTGATGTTGAGAAAGTATATGCCAGATCCATCTCATGTTTTGAGCCCATAGGTAGTTCAGTTGGAATAGAATCTCTCTTATGAAGAACAACCAGTCCAGATTTTTGACCGTAGAGAGAAAGTGTTGTGGAATAAGGTAATTCACTAGGTAAAGTTTTTGTGGAAAAACCATATGGTTCAAGAGGCAACATGGGAATCTAAAAATTCTATGAGGGATAAATACCCCCACTTATTTTGATAAGTGAATAAAAATTGAAAGGATGCAATTCCCAAAAGTGGGAAAGGATGTAACACCCCAGGAAAATGAAGAATAAGACATATTTCATATTTATTAATATTTTTGAATTAAATATTAATTTTACTTTAAAGGGGTTTCTATGTTCGATAGTGTACCCGATACGCAGCAGGTGGGTTTCTTTGGAATCTTGCGTTGCCCACTAATAATATAATATTATTATTTTAAATTGTAGTTAACTCCTAGCCGTTGTATTGGCAGGAATGAATGAAACTATCTATAATATGATTATACATGATTGTTAAATGTATTTACATTTATCCAATAAAAAATTAGAGACTTAAAATATGAATGAATCTAATTTTAAGCATAATTTACATTAAAAAGACGATTTACCGTCTTTTAATGGAAAAACCTCTTTAAATATAGTTTGTTCACTTTAATAATTTCTAATTGACCAAATATAATCCTTAGTTATAATGGGGACATCAAATTTTACTTTGGGTAATTTTTTGGTATTTTTGTGATAAAGATCATTTTTTAATGAATAGTGAAAAATACTGTATTTTAATTAAAAAGTGCCTTTTATTCTAATTTATTTATATGGTTATATTATCTTTTTAGTTGGTTTTAAAGGTACATTGAAATATATTTTTACCATTTAATCCAATGTTGGTCATTGGAATTAATTTCACTTTTAAATTGGACATAAACAAGTATCAATCTTTTGATAGTTATTGTTTCTTAAAAACACGCTATTTGTTTTGATAACGGGAATTAATTTTATAATTAATTAATTCAACTTCTATATTTTGAATTTGGAAAAATAGACATCATTTATGAATTTGGAATATCAAATATATCTTAGGCTGAATTTTTGGTATTTTTCTGAAAAACTTCATTTTTTGATGAATAGTGACACCACTTAGTGGTAGTAAAAAAACTGACTTTTTCATTTAAATGAAATTTTACCACTTCAGGGAATTGAATTAAAAAAATCTGACATACATGGTTGTTATTAATAAGTAAAATTTGGTTCATTAGGATGAAAATAATTTTTGGTGAATAGTAGTATTTGACTTTTATTTAACGCGGTTAAAGGTAAATAGGCTAATTCAAGGTTAAAAGAATATTATAACAATTCAAAATTACCTTAACACTTATCCTAACCTTATGGGATAAGTCGTGGCAGACCATGGGAATCCTTGGACCTATTTTGGGAGCCCATGGATCCACTTATGAAAGATAATGACACTTCAGATTAATTAATTTAATTTAAAGACAAAATTGACAATAACAAAACTCTTTTAGTAAATTAAATTTTATATGGTGTTATATAAGTCCTATTTTAGACTATAAATATTCATTTTAAAGATAAAAATATTTCCTACATGATAGTAGTTTTTTTATAATTTTTTTACATCAAATAAATTAAATTATTTATGACACAATAATGATGCAGTATTTACCTCATTAATAAATGTTTTGAATACATATGATTATAATGATTAAAATATTATCCAAAACATGTCCAATTCTTATTGGATGATTTTATTTCGACCCTGACTCATATTATCTTTTACTATAATGATTTTTGGACCATTATAAACCGAATATCATTATATTATAAAATAATACTTTCACACTTTCCTAAAGATCCCCTCCTCTCCCTTATAAAAGGAGGCCACTTATAACCAATTCCTCACACCTCTCAAGCCATTTGGCTCGTCCAGAATCTGCCCAATTAATCTCCCTGCATCCCTCTCCTCCTCTTAGAAGCCTTACCATAGGCAGAAGGCACTTTAATAAGTCCTTTTGGTTCAAACCAAAGGATGTTAACCAAATTAAAGGTAATGGTTTCTCTTAAATTGTTTTCTTTCATTTTACTTCTGCAACCCCTAAAATATTTTTTATTCCTTTATTTTGTATCAACACCAGTATCCTCAATATACTAGTATGTTGTTATGAGAAGGATTCAAACTAAACTTACACACACCTCCATCTAATGGATGAAGAACATAATGTTTCTGTGGATGGAAACCTAAGGCCTCACGAAACGATGATTGTACAATTACATCTTACCGCCTATCATGGTGGCCATTATGATGGAAATGTATTTATATATGATATATATTATGTTTATGATTTCCTTATGCTTATGTACTTCCCATTTATAGAACGCCTTTATGGTTTCCATAGTGGGTAAATACAATAATCTCATTTGAGGAAGTGCGGACTACCGCCCCCTCAAAGTGATTCGATTCATTAATGACTTATGTAGGATGTATAGAGGATGGAGTTAACGATATTATATATGATATTATACTAGAATTATAATATTCCTATGTATCATTATGTTTTATTTCCATTAAAATAAGAAATAGAAATGAAAGTAGCGTTCATGCGTACGTACAGCTTACCGTCTCCATGGACGGTGCATTTCATTTCTTACCTCTAAATGTTATGTACTATTATAAAAACATGTATATACTGGATATATTTGATATATATTATATCCAAATCATGAATATAATTCTGGATATAATGAACCTTTTACCACATGGACAACTTGTAAATATAAGTTGTTTATTTTTACTCAAGTACCAAATATAGACAAAATGAACATTATAAACTTAAATGATTGCATAATGTTTATAAAATGGTAATAAGTGATATAAAGGGAATAATAAACTTGAAAAAGGTTCTTAATAAACTATATATTAAATTTATTTTATTATTCAGGAGATTAAAGATCGATCGAGTCAAGTCGGACGCCAGGTAAGAGACTTCTTCTCAATCTCCTTTTATTGTGGAATTTTTTGTTTTATACACAACTTTATTTTATACGGTGTATAAATCCATTTGAATTTTCATTTTATTCAAAGGGAATATTCTTATATAAAGCGTTTTACTAAATAACAAAAAGGAATGTTTTTTAAACGTAATCGGTGACAATGACCTTTCTGCCGCCGTGAGTATTATTTGATCTTTGGCTTCCTTAACAAGACGGAATGTTTTTAAAAGGAAAAATAAATACCATATAATCTTTTTATGTATTTTGGTATTGAAAATGATTTTGAAAATGAATTTATTATTTCACTATCTTGAAATGATATTTTATTATTTCAATGTGGAACTTTTATCTTCCCTTTATGATTATGTTATTTGTTATGATCATGTTATGGTTCTTGGGCATTATTTACGTATACGGGTGGTTCTGTGATAAACCTAGGGTGGGTGAGCCCGAGATATCTCTCCAATGAAATGGGTAACATGACAGAGGTAAACGTGAATGTTTCTCCTAAGAGATTTAGGGAATATACTATGATGGGTATTCCAAATTAACTCCCTATGTATTTTTGATAGCTAAAATGTAAGTCTAATATGGATGCCACAAGTTACCTTTATGATTATTGATTTCTATGTGTCTTTCATAAATCTTTTGATTTCATGAGGTAAGTAAAAGAGTTCATGTTTTGTATGTATTTATGAACAAATTTTTTCATTCTTTGTTTTATAACCCTTACTAATCTTTTTACACTCATCCCATGTTTTGAAATGTTTTCATAGGACATAAAGATGAATAAGGTCAAGGATGGGATCAAGGAAAATTCATGTTGTCTAAAACATGGAACTAGACATGACTCTTTTTTTTCAATAGTTTTTATTTTATGAAAAAAATGGGAACTATGTAGATATGTCTACCTTGTAATCTTTTGAGATGTAGTAGTTATGTCCTAATTCTCTAAAAATATAAACATGAAAATATCCACAATGTGAATTATGCATTTAATTCAATATTATGTAACTTTAAGGTCGGGTCCTTATAGTTGGTATCAGTGGTCGGTTTAGATAACTTTAGGTGTTATGGTTTTGTTAAAGTAATATCCATAAAGTAATTTATGTTAATATTGAAAACATATAGAATTTCCAGATTACCATGTAGCTTCGCCTAAGATATTTCTATGTTCAGAATGGTTTTCTGTAGAGGAAATAGGGCAGCTCTGTTGGGACGACATCACGAGGAAGACAACCTTCGAAATCAGCAACCTGGGATGGTCGGAATCGGAACTGAATAGTTTTTTACAGTGATGTCATAGTTGACTCAGGCTATAAATGGTGGTGGTATCCATGTATGAGATCAGCCAGAACAACCAAAAAAGAACATGTCAGTAGTGGAGCATTTCATGAGGCAACATCCCTCATCATTCAGAGGATCATCTGACCCTGTGCTAGCTGAAGGGTGGATTACAGCATTGGAGTAGAGTTTTGATGTCATGGGTTGTTCAGAACATAAAAAGTCTAGTCTTGTTGTTTACCGTTTTGAAGGTGAAGCTGATTGGTTATGGTCGATGGTGAAAAATATCAAGGATAGTGAGGATATTGATGCTCTAGATTGGGATGAATTCAAAGGTATGTTTCTTGAGAAATATTTTCCTTAGGTGGTTCATCTTAGGATGGAAAGCAAATTCCTGGAATTGAGACATGAGGATGACTCAGTGGCTGCTTATGAACAAAAATTCACTCGACTGGCAAGGTATGCGCCAAATTTCATAGGAGATCTTGATAGTAAAATCAACCATTTTTACTCAGGATTAAATCCAAAGTATCGAAGGGATTTAGCTTCTCGTGAGTTCAAAAGTTATGAAAAACTTGTTTGTTGTGCGGAGAAGGTGGAAATGGAGTTTGCCGATGATCAGGTATTCTTTGACAAACAACAGAATTAGAGGAAAAAGTGGCAGGAGAAAGGGAATAACTCTTCAAAAAAGTCTAATGGTAAAAAACTTAAGTTTATAGTTTGTGAAAATTGTGGTAAAAAACACGATGGGGAATATCTTTTGAATTCTGGTAAGTGCTAACAATGTTGTAAAATGGGACATAAGGATCGTAATTACACTAAAAAATATCAGGGTAATGGTAAGAAAAAATATGATTTACAGTCAGTAAAATGTTTTAAGTGCAATGAAATTGGTCATTATGCAAATGAGTGTACAAGAAATAACTTAACCAAAGGAAAGAAACTAGACTACAAGTAGAAAGGGGTGGAAAAATCCTTTGCAACTACTTCAGCAGATTTTGGTCCATCAAATGAGGTTGTATCAGGTACACTGTTTGTTTGTTCAGATTATGCCAATGTGTTGTTTGATTCGGGGTCTACACACTCTTTCATTTCTGAAACGTTTTCTAGTAAATTGGTAATTTCAACTCAAGATATGAATACATAACTTATGGTAAAAACACCTGGAGGAAATGTTGAGACAAAAATAAAACATAAGAACATTCATGTCCTTGTGTGCGGAAAGAATCTACTTGAAAACATTATTTTTTTGCCTCTAGTAGAGTTTGATGTTATTTTGGACATGTATTGGATTTTTGTTTATCATGCTAAGATCAATTTCAGAGCTAAAGAGGTTTATTTTCAGAATTATTTTCAGTTTGTATACAAAAATGAACCCTTACTGTTGATAACACTTCAGGAAGCTAAGAAACTAGTAAAATATGGAAATGAATATTACCTTGCACATATTGTTGAAAACAAAGAAATAGTTCAGATTAATGATGTACTAGTGGTAAACGAGTACCTTGATGTTTTTCCTGATGAGTTGTCTGGTATTATACCTGATCGTGAAGTTGAATTTACTGTTGACTTAGTTCCTGATGCTAAGCCAATTTCAAAACACCCTTATCTAATGGCTCAAATTGAACTTTTAGAGTTAAAGAAGCAATTGCATGAGTTATTATATAAAGGTTTCATTCAAACTAGCACGTCACTATGGGGTGCTCTTGTCTTTTTTGTTAAAAAGAAATATGGTTCAATGAGACTTTTAATTTATTATAGATCATTGAATAACATCACTGTTATGAATAAGTATCCTTTCGGTCATATTGATGATTTGTTTGATCAACTCTAGGGAGCTCAGTATTTTTCGAAGATTGACTTGAGGTCGGGGTACCATCAGTTGAAATTAAAGAAAGCAAATGTTCCAAAGACAGCGTTTCATACTAGATATGGCCATTATGAATTTTTAGTTATGCCTTTTGGGTTAACCAATGCACCTGTTATATTCATGGATCTTATGAATAGAATTTTCCATGAGTTCTTGGATAAGTTTGTGGTTTTGTTCATTGATGATATTTTGGTTTATTCCAAAAGTAAAGAGGAACATGAAAGTCATTTAAGGGTTGTCTTGAAAACCTTAAAAGAAAAGAAACTATTTGGGAAATTCAGCAAGTGTGAGTTTTGATTACAACAAATTTCTTTCCTTGGTCACATTATTTAAAAAAATGGCATAATTGTTGATCCTGCTAAAATGAAAGTTGTTGAATAATTTCCAAGACCCACAAATATAACCGAGATTCATAGTTTTCTTGGTTTGGCTAGTTATTACCAGAGTTTTGTTGAACATTTTTCATAGTTATCTAGTCAAATGACTAAGTTAACTCGAAAAGGTGTTAAGTTCATCTGGACAAAAGAATGTGATGGTTGTTTTCAGAAATTGAAAAGAAGATTGGTGAATGCTCCAGTTTTGGCCCTACCTTCCAGAAATGGTAAGTTTGTTATCTACAGTGATGCTTCGTTGAAAGGATTGGGTTGTGTCCTAATGCAAAATGATCAGTTAATTGCTTATGCTTCAGGTTAGTTGAAACCACATGAGTTAAATTACCCTACCCATGATTTGGAATTAGCTGCTATTGTTTTTTCTTTAAAAGTTTGGAGGCATTATTTGTATGGAGTGAAGTGTGAAATATATACTGATCACAAAAGTTTTAAGTACATATTCACTCAGAAATAATTGAACATGAGACTAAGTAGATGGTTGGAATTAATCAAGAATTATGATTGCACGATCCTTTATCATCCGGGGAAATCAAGTAATGTGCCTGATGCTTTGAGTCGAAAAAGTAATTCTTCATTAACCATGTTACGTTTGGAACAGTATCCTTTTCTTTTTGAATTGATGAACTTTGGCATAGAATTTGTGGTTGAAGGAAATTCTTATGTTTTGTTTCAGGTGTCATTGAAATCATCTCCATCAGTTAGAATTATGCAAGTGCAAAAGGAAGAAAGTGAGTTACAGGAAAAGGTTGTGTTGGTTCAGAAGGGTAAGTTGCCTGATTTTAACATTGATAATGATTGTCTTTTGAGATTTGGAAAGAGATTATGTGTGCCTTGTGATTCATAGTTGAAGAATGAGTTGTTATGTGAAGCTCATAGTTCTCCGTTTTCATTTCATCCTGGCAGTACCAAGATGTACAGAGATCTTCGGGAGTATTACTGGTGGGATGGAATGAAAAGAGATATTACTTATTTTACTGTGTAGTGTTTGACTTATCAGTAGGTTAATGAAGAACGACAGTTACCGAAAAGAATGCTTCAGCATTTATCGGTTCCAGAGTGGAAATGGGAAAATATATCCATGGACTTTGTTGTGGGATAACCAAAGACATCTCGAGGTAATAATTCAATTTGGTTTATAGTTGACCGATTGACTAAATATTCTTATTTACTTCCTATTAGAGATAATTTGTTTCTAGTTTAACTTGCTCTATTGTATGTTAAAGAGATAGTAAGGTTGCATGGATTTCCCTCTCCATTGTATCTGATCGTGATCCCAGATTCACTTCTAACTTTTGGAAAGGCCTTCAGAAGTCATTGTGCACTGAATTAAATTTTAGTACAGCTTTTCTTCCTCAATCAGATGTGCAGTCAGAATGAACAATTCCGACCTTGGAGGATATGTTACATGCTTTCTCGATGGATTACCAGGGATGTTGGGACCAACAACTTTCTTTGGTTGAATTTTCTTATATTAACATCTTTCATTCTAGTATACAGATGTCTCCATTTGAGGCATTATATGGAAAGCATCGTCAAACTCCAGCATTCTGGGATGAAGTAGGTGAAAGGAAGCTGATTGGACCAGAATTGGTAGAAGAGATGGTAGAGAATGTTCAGTTGATTCAGAAGCACATGAGAACAGCTCAGAGCAGAAAGAAAAGTTATGCAGATAACCGGATGAAGGGTCTTTCCTTTGAGGTAGGTGATCATGTCTTTTCAAAGTTCTCCATGGAAAAGTATGATGCGTTTTGGTAAGAAGGGAAAGTTGATTCTGAGGTTGATTGGACCTTATGAAATTCTAGAAAAAGTTGGATCAGTTGCGTACAGAGTGGCTTTACCCCCAAGTTTATACCAGGTACACACTTTTTTTCATGTTTTGATGTTGAGAAAGTATATTCCATATTTATCTCATGTTTTGAGCCCAGAGGTAGTTCAGTTGGAAGAGAATCTCTCTTATGAAGAACAACCAGTCTAGATTCTTGACCACAGAGAGCAAGTGTTTCAGAATAATGTAATTCAACTGGTAAAGGTTTTGTGTAAAAACCATACGGTTGAAGAGGCAACATGGAAATATGAAAATGCTATGAGGGATAACTACCCCCACTTATTTTTATAAGTGAATAAAAATTGCAAGGACGTAATTCCTAAAAGGGGGGAAGGATGTAACACCCCAGGTAAATGAAGAATAAGACAAATTTCATAATTATTAATATTTTTGAATTAAATATTAATTTTACATTAAAGGGGTTTCTATGTTCGATAGCGTACCCGATATGCAACAGCGGGTTTCTTTGGAATCTTACGTTGCACACTAATAATATGATATTATTATTTTAAATTGTAGTCAACTCCTAGCCGTTGTATTGGCGGGAATGAATAAAACTAACTACAATATGATTATACATGATTGTTAAATGTATTTACATTTATCCAATAAAAATTTAGAGGCTTAAAATATGAATGAATCTAATTTTAAGCATAATTCACATTAAAAGGGCGATTTACCGCCTTTAAATGGAGAACCCTCTTTAAATATAGTTTTGGTCACTTTAATACATTATAATTGACCATATATAATCCTTCTTTATAACAGGGACATCAAATTTTACTTAGGGTATTTTTTTGGTATTTTTCGGATAAATTCCATTTTTTAATGAATAGTGAAAAATACTATATTTTAATTCAAAAGTGCCTATTAATCTAATTTATTTATATGGATAGATTAAATTTTTTGTTGGTTTTAAAGTTAAATTTAAATATATTTTTACCATTTAATCCAATGTTGGTCATTGGAATTAATTTCACTTTGAAATTGGATATAAACAAGTATCATTCTTTTGATAGTTATTGTTTCTTAAAAACACGCTATTTGTTTTGATAATGGAAATTAATTTTAAAATTAATTAATTCAACTTCTATATTTTGAATATGGAAAAATAGACATCATTTTTTAATTTGGTATATCAAATATAGATTAGGCTGAATTTTTGGTATTTTCTGAAAAACATCAATTTTTGATGAATAGTGACACCACTTAGTGTTAGTTAAAAAAACTGACTTTTTCATTTAAATGAAATTCTACCCCTTCTGTGAATTGAATTTCAAAAATCTGACAAAAATGGTTGTTATCAAGAAGTAATATGTGGTCCATTAAGATGAAAATAATTTTTTGTGAATAGTACCTTTTGACTTTTATTTACCGCGGTTAAATGTAAATAGGGTAATTCAAGGTTAAAAGAATATTATAATAATTCAAAATTACCTTAACACTTATCCTAACGTTATTTTATGAGTAGTGGGTGACCATGGTCATCCTTGGGTCGATTTTGGGACCCCATGGAGGCACTTATGAAAGATAATGACACTTTAGATTAATTAATTTAGTGTAAAGACAAAATTGACAATAACAGAACTCTTTTAGTAAAATAATTTTTATATGGTGTTATATAAGTCATATTTTAGACTATAAATATTAATTAGAAATCTAAAAATAATTTCTACATGATAGTAGTTTTTTTATAATTTTTAGACATCAAATAAATGAAATTATTTATGACACAATAATGATGCAGTATTAACCTCATTAATAAATGATTTAAAAAAATAAGATTATAATGATTAAAATATTATCCAAAACATGTCCAATTATGATTGGATGATTTTATTTCTACCCTGACTCATCTTATATTTTACTATAATGATTTTTGGACAATTATAAACCGATTATAATTATATTATAAAATAATACTTTTACACTTTCCTAAAGAGCCCCTCCTCTCCCTTATAAATGGAGGCCACTTCTAACCAATTCATCACACCTCTCAAGCCATTTGGATCGTCCAAACTCTAGACAATTAAACTCCTTACATCCCTCTACTCCTCTTGGAATCCTTTTCATAGGTAGAAGTCACTTCAAGAAGTCATTTTGGTTCAAACCAAAGGAAGTTACCCAAATTAAAGGTAGTGGTTTCTCTTAAATTGTTTTCTTTTATTTTACTTCTCCAACCCATAAAATCTTTTTAATTACTTTATTTTATAATAATACCAGTATCCTCTATATAGAATGATTTTTTTATGAGAAGTATTCTAACTAAACTTACAGACACCTCCGTCTAATGGATAAAGAACATAATGTTTTTGTGGATGGAAAACTAAGGCCTCACGAAACGATGATTATTCAATTGCATCTTACAGCCTCTCATGGTGGCCGTTATGATGGCACTATATTTATATATGATATATATTATTTTTATTATTTCTTTATGCTTCTGTACTTTCCATTTATAGCACGCCTTTGTGGTTTCCATAGTGGGTAAATACGATAATCTCATTTGAGGAAGTGCCGACTACCGCCCCCTCAAAGTGATTTGATTCGTTAATGCCTTATGTGGGATGTATAAAGAATGGAGTTAATGATATTATATATGATATTATACTGGAATTATAACATACCTATGTATCATTATGTTTTATTTCCATTAAAATAAGAAATATAAATGAAATTAGCGTTCATGCGTACGTACGGCTTACCGTCTCCATGAACGGTGCATTTCATTTCTTACCTCTAAATGTTATGTACTATTATAAAAACATGTATATAATGGATATATATGATATAAATGATATCCAAATCATGAATATCATTCTTGATATAATGAAACTCTGACCACATGGACAACTTGTAAATATAAGGTGTTCATTTTTACTCAAGTACCAAATATCGACAAAATGAACGTTATTAACTTAAATGATTGAATAATGTTTATAACATGATAATAAGTGATATAAAAGAAATAATAAACATGAAAAAGGTTCTTAAACAAGTAGAAATTAACCTTATTTTGTTATTCAGGAGATTAAAGAACGATCGAGTCACGTCAGACGCGAGGTAAGGGACTTCGTCTCAATCTCCTTTCATTGAGGCATTTTTACTTTTATACACGACTTTATTTTATACGATGTATAAACCCCTTTGAATTTTCATTTTATTCAAAGGGAATCTTCTTATACATAGTGTTTTACTAAATGAAAAATGGAATGTTTTTTTTAACGTAAGCGGTGACAACAACCTATCTGCCGTCGCGAGTATTATTTGATCTTTGGCTTCCTTAACAATCCGGAATGATTTTAAAATGAAAAATAAATACCATATACACTTTTTATGTATTTTGGTATTGAAAATGATTTTGTAAATGGATTTATTATTTCACTATCTTGAAATTATATTTTATCATTGCAATGTGGAAATTTTATCTTTCCTTTATGCTTATGTAATGTGTTATGATCATGTTATGGTTCTTGGGCATTATTTACGTATACGGGTGGTTCTGTGATAAACCTAGGGAGGGTGAGCCCGAGATAGCTCTCCAATGAATTGGGTAACGTGACGGAGGTAAACGTGAATGTTTCTCCTAAGAGATTTAGGGAATATACTGTGATGGGTATTCCAAAGTAAATCCCTATTTAGTCATGATAGCCACAATGTAAGTATGACATGGATGCCACAAGTTACCTTTATGCTTTTTTATTTCTATGTGTCTTTCATAAATCTTATGATTTCATGACTTATGTAAAAGAGTTCATGTTTTGTATGTATTTATGAACAAATGTTTTCATTCTTTGCTTTATAACCGTTACTGAGATTTTTATGCTCATCCCATGTTTTGAAATTTTTTCACATGACATAAAGATGAATAACGTCAAGGATGTGATCAAAGAAAATTCATGTTGTCTAAAACATGGAACTAAACATGACTCTCTTTTTTTCAGGAGTTTTTATTTTATGAAACAAAATGGGAACTATGTAGATATTTCTACCTTGTAATCTTTTGAGTTGTAATATTTATGTCCTAATTCTCTAAAACTCTAAACCTGAAAAGATCCTCAATTTGAATTATTCATTTAATTCAATATTATGTAATGTTTAAGGCCCGGTCCTTATATATGATCCACTAGGTAAATTTTTTAATAATATGATCTTTATTATTTCTTGAGATTTATTATTATTAGTTTCACTATGGATGTAAAATTCTATTATTATTCACCATATTAGTTTAGATGGTTTCTGATTATGTTTATTTCTTTATGGTAAGTATTAAAATTTAATATTTTATTTTTCAATATGAATGTTTTTGTTAATTATGTTTCACCCCTTTATTGTGCGTAAAGTATTTAAAATAGCAAATTATGGGTGGGTCATGGTTATAGATATCCCCTTGATTCATTGAAATGTCTCATGAGAAAAATCAGTTGACCAAATTAGATGGTTTTATACATAGATATTTAAAATTCCATGTGAAATCTCATGACAGTTTTAGATTTCTAGAATTATGAACTCCAACATTATGAGATTAGTTATTGATTTACATATTAATATTTAATTAGTTATAATATCCATGTATTGTAACGCCCGAGACTTTTATAAGAAATATTTTGTTTTTATAAAAGGAATCTTTCACTACACACAACACTAGCTTGGCTTGCTTTACACGCAACCACGACCTTCCTCAATAGCTTACGTCATACGCAATACCGAGTTTCACTAAAAAACGATATGCTATTGAAATATTATTAAAACTAGTCATTATGAATAGTAATAACCACTTTTTGAAATTTTATAAATTTTATTTTTCCAAATGGACTTCATTTTTTGGATTCAGAATATCGAAATTATCTTAGGGTGAAATTTTGGTACATTTCGGATAACTTTCATATTTTGCTGAATAGTGAAAATTATTATATTTTAATTAAAAACAACTTTTTTAATCGAAATAATTAATAGTGATAAATTATTAATTTGAGTGGTTTAATGTATATTTAGAATATATTTTTACAATTTAATACAATGTTGTTCATTGGATGTAATTTCACATTTAAACCAGACATAAACAAGTGTTAATATTTTGATAGTTATTATCTATTAAAAACACGCTATTTGTCTTAACGACGGGAATTAATTTTTAAATTAGTTAATGTAACTGATATGTTTTGAATTTGGTAAAATAAACATCATTTTTGAATTCCTAATATCAAACATAGCTTAGGCCTAATTTTTGGTATTTTTCTGAAAACTTTCAATTTTTGATGAATAGTGAAACCACTAAGTGGTAGTTAAAAAAACTAAATTTATCATAAAAAATAATTTTACCGCTTCTGTGAGAGTAATTTCAAAAATCTGAGAGACACGGTTAATATCAAGGACTAAAATGTGGTTCCATGAGTTGAAAATAATTATTGGTGAATAGTAACTTTTTACTTTTTGTTACCACGGTTAAAATTAAATAGGGTAGTTAAGGGTAAAATGATATTATTATTACCCTAAAACATGTCGTAATTCTATTGGATAAGTGTAATTTGACCAAAAACAACCTTAGGAATAAAATATGACCCTTTAGACCCACTTGGATTAGATTAGGACATTTATTATCAATTTATTTAAAGAAGGGTTAAAATAGTTAAAATCAAAGTTTAATAACTAAAGCATTTTTAATATCGGGTTATACATAAGATAAATTCGACTATAAATATTCATTAGAAATAAAAAAAGATTTCCTACATAATTATATTTTATTTTTCATTTTTAGACTTTAAATATGTTAATTTATTTATGACACAATGATGATGCAGTAATTATCTTATTAATGAAATATTGACATAATTGATGTTATAAATACCCAAATAAATGTAATTTTAGACTTTTTATGAATTCCACTAATTTTATAAGTTAATATGACATGTTATTATTGATTTAATTAACTTTTTTCGAAATAATAATTCTGTTATGATTTTCACAAAAATCAATTACTAAATAGTGTCAAAATTGACATAAAATAGTTTTTAAAACAAATATTATATTATTAATTGTTATTTTATTCCTAAAAATCTAAGGTTCGGCCAAATGACTTAGATAAGGTTATATATATTAATAATAAACAACTTTGGCTTCGTTTGGCTTGATATAGTAAGTTTATTAACCTTATAGTATAAGAAAACAAGAAGACACGGTAAAAGTTAAATTATCTAACTTAAAGTTAAATCTAAATGATAAGGTTACAATTGATACCTAAACTTGTATAAATTCTATTGGATGACAGGATTTCGACCCATACTTACCTTATCTTCGAAATAAATCAATTTGGAGCTATTTAAAACCGAATTTGGCTTTATAATAACATAATATTTTTAGTTATTCCAAAGGTGCCCCTCTCCTCCCTTATAAAAGGGCACCTCCTCCCTCTCCTCCTCACACAAATTTGCGCCTTCAAGCTCGGCCAAACCCTGCTCATTTCACCTCTCCACTTCCCTAGAATCATCCTAGAGGTTTTTTTCTTCTTCAAAGACCAACCCTAGTGCCCTAAGAGGAGGTTAAGAAGAGGCGCGTCAAAAAGGGGTAATATCCATTACTGATACTTTCCAAATTCTTTCTTCTTCAATTTCTTCTTATTTAGTTCTTTCATTATGAAGAAATAACATAAGTATCACTCATATACTGATATTTTATTATAAGTATTAAACAACCCTATTTCACCATCTATCCATCCTACGGAAAATGAAATCACCGCGCGTGCGTACGTACGGAATACCGTCTCCACGCCGTGGTGTAATCTATTTTCCACCACCACCTTAATTGTATGGGTATAATGGTGTAAATAATTACTATATATTATTATTATAAAGTGATATTGATTCTGAAATAGTATACATGCACTCCAATACAATTCCACGATCATGGGAACGATATCATCGCTCGTGCGTACGTACGGAATACCGTCTCCATGATGTGATGCGATTCGTTCTACATGATCTTCATTTCATAATGATTATATAAATGAATTTAATGAATAAATATGATATATAGTACATTAATACCATTCTAGAAATGATGTATTTATAACCTAAAGAGAATAATAATAATTTATTCGACAAAACACGCATAAGAACAAAAAGTTATAAACACCCAAATAACAAGTAGAAATGAAATATTACTAATAAGAAGCTAAGAATATGACCATATATGATAATTATGATTCTGGAATAATTCAATAACATTATTTAAATCATTATACAGGAGGTTCGGACACTTAAAAAGCAAATCGGACCTAAGGTAAGGGAAATATCACAATCTCATTTTTATCCGAGATTGTTTATACTATGGTATTTACTGGGGTGTATTTTATCATCCACGTCCATGTTCCCTTAATATGTAATATTGTTTACATCCACCTAAAATTTTTTAAATCCAATTTTACCCTTCGGTGTGTTTTTAGTAAAGGATATTAAAGGAAACTTTTTTCGTTTTTCGTACGAGGTACTTTTTGACTTTTCCGACAAAAGTACGAGAAGAATGTTTTTTTTAACTTATACGGCATGAATAGATTTTTAAAAAATTATTTCCAAGAAGCTTACTTTACAAGTTTTCAAGTTTATTTTTAATCAACTTCTTTTATTTTGGAATTGTATGGCATGTTAAGAAAGGAAAAGTGTTTTTAAAGTAGAAAGGATATTTTCCTCAAGAATGGAGTTCAAGTGTTTTATCAAAATTATTTTCCATCTAAGATAATATAGGGTTATGTTTCTATTCCTATTATAACATTGATTTTATTATGTTGTGATTGATTTATTTTTATGAATACCTTTATCCTATATGAATTGTTTTATGATGTCACGATGTTTAAGAATCCCATTTTTATTACATGGTTCACGCTATGATGTATGGTTTATGATTTTGTGGCACACATAAGAATGGTATCATTATGATATGGGTGGGACCTATATCTCCCTCCAATGCATTGGGTAACGATTTTATATCTCATAAGATAGACATGGCTGGAACGGTAGGTTATACCGGTTCAGTGAAATAGGACTGAAACGAGGAGTGAACTCGGTTCAGAACTGGACTTTTTCTACTAAGATAGTCTTGGAAATGAGTCTTGACTAATAATAAATGATTATCTATGATTACGTCTGCATTCCACAAAGTTTCATGTTGTATTTTATGATTATTGGGATTACATTTCACTACCATGATTTATCCCATGTTATGAAATTATGATCTCTTTTGCAGGTTAAGATTTCCAAAAGTTATGTTCTTATGAATATTATGTGATTGATATTTATTTTTTTTACCCTTACAGAGCATTTGAGCTCACCATTTTGTATTTTTTCTTTTCACAGGTCAGGAAGAAGGTTATTAAGTAAGATATGCCAGAAGGGACTATAGATATGATGAAATAAATGGGAGACAGTGTAGACGCTTTATGAACCAGTTGATTATGTTTCCCAGTTTCTAATGACACGATACCTATACGGTACTTTAATGGTTTTGTTATATGTTGTAATATGTATGCTTCAATTTTGAAGTATTAACAATGTATGTAAATTATGGGTCGTTATAGTTGGTATCATAGGAAAGGTATAGTCAACCTTTGGAAACTAGGATGTGAAAGACTTAGTAAGAATCCTAAGGATAAGTCTAAGCATAGAACACAATCATAGTGTTTTAGAAATGGCCATGAAAAACCTATGATAAGACCTTAAGTGTGAAATTTTATTCTTGATTATATGGTTTTCCTATTATAATTATTGTTTCTCACACTATTCTTCTTGGTTTTAGTCAATGGCTGGAACCTGAAGGAATCGTGTTAATGCGGAATGCGATGGGCAATGCAATGATTGTCGCCCGGAGAAACCAAACGTTATGGGAGATGGAATGAAAAATCTTGTAGCCATGGTCACACAACTTTCTCAAGCTATAAATCATGTAGGACTTCCAAACGAGCAAAGGAAGGAGCAACATTCTGTTGAATCCTTCATGAGGCAGTGTCCACCCTCATTCAGCGGGTCTACTGATCCATTAGTTGCTGAACAATGGATCAGTACTAATGAAAATATATTTTCAGTTCTTCAATGTTCTAAACATGATAAATTCATCTTATCAGTGTATCGTTTGGAAGGTGATGCAGATCAATGGTGGAATCTTATCAAGAATACGAGGCAAAGAGATGAAATTGAGTCCATGGAATGGGACGAGTTCAAGAACTTATTTTTCAATAAGTACTTCCCTCGTATTCTCCGAACAAAGATGGAGAAAGAGTTTCTTGAACTAAAGCAAAAGGATGATGAATATGTTGGTACCTAGGAAGAAAATTTTACAAGACTTGCAAGGTATGCTTCTGGTATTATTATCCAACCTGAGAGTAAGATCGATCGATTCTTTAGTGGCTTAAAACCAAGTCTTCGAAGGGCATTAGCCATAAGGGACTTCAATAGCTACGAGGAAATCGTTTGATGTGCTCTCAAAGTCGAGATAGAGATTGGAGTAACCCATCAGTCATATGGGTTTGATAAGAAGAGGAAAATGGAATTCAAAGGAAAATCTAAAGAGCACAATGAAAAGAAGATGAGCTTTCCCTTATGCTCAAAGTGTGGAAAGAAACATGGAGGGAGTTGTCTTAAAGGGACAAGTAAATGTTTCAAATGTGGAAAGGAAGGTCATCGGGCATTTGAATGCCGCAATGATGGGAAGAATATGTATAATGATGCAAACAAAGGAAGGGATACACAGAATGAATCTACTACACTTCAATGTTTCAAGTGCAATGAGATGGGGAATTATGCCAATCAATGTCCAAATCCAAGGGTTGATTATGATGGTCGACGTCAACAAACTCTTAAGGCTAAAGACAAAGGAAAGTCACATGCAATTTCTATCAGCGATGTGGTGTACGATAACGATGTGGTGAAAGGTGCACTTACCATCCACTCTAAAGTAGAAAATGTTTTATTTGATTCTGGATCCACCCACTCCTTTATTTCTGAATAATTTTCTAAGGATATCACCATATTACCTCAACAATTAGATGTTGAGTTAGTTGTGACAACCCCTAATGGCACAACAGTCACATCAAAAGTTTATAATTCTTCTCCGATTGAAGTTTGTGGGAAAGTACTTCCTGCAAATCTTGTGATCCTTCCTATAGTAGAATTTGATGTGATTCTTAGCATGGATTGGATTTCTTTATATGGAGCTCATATCAATTGCCAAAGAAGGGAAGTCACATTTCATATTCCAGATCAATCTATGATCGTCTATCGATGAAAGGATGAACATAACCTTCCAGTGGAAATTTCTTCCATCTTATGGGTCTTGATTCCACTTAATGAAGGTTATTTATCTCAAATGGTTGGTGAGAAACTCACAATTAAGAATATGCCCATTGTACGGGAGTTTATGATGTCTTTCCAGAGGAATTGCCGGGTCTTCCACCAAATCGTGAAGTTGAGTTTTCAATAGAACTCGTACTAGGTGATTTGCCTATTTCAAAGGCACCTTATAGAATGGTCCCAATTGAGTTGCAGGAATTGAAGAAGCAACTCCAAGAGAATCTGGAAAA
Organism: Viscum album; assembly: GCA_963277665.1. Taxonomy (NCBI): domain Eukaryota; kingdom Viridiplantae; phylum Streptophyta; class Magnoliopsida; order Santalales; family Viscaceae; genus Viscum; species Viscum album. The sequence goes on along the minus strand of OY728166.1, from coordinate 1,363,238,433 downwards.
GGGATTAATATTCCCTAGTGCGTCACCTTGAGGAGCACCTGTTCTATTTATTAAGAAGAAAGATGGATCAATGAGACTCTGCATTGATTATCGAGAACTTAACAAGATCACTATCAAGAACAAATATCCTCTCCCATGCATTGATGACCTATTTGACCAACTATGCGGAGCTCAATACTTTTCCAAGATTGATCTTCATTCAGGGTATCATCAATTAAGGGTCAAAAGGGAGGATATACCAAAGACGGCTATCCGTACAAGGTATGGACACTATGAATTTATATTGATTCCATTTGGTCTTACTAATTCCCCTGCTATCTTCATGGATTTGATGAATAGAGTCTTTAAAGACTATCTTGATCAGTTTGTGGTAGTCTTTATAGAAGATATTCTTATCTATTAAAAGAGCAAGGAAGAACATGAAGATCACTTGAGAATTATATTGAAGACCATGAGAAAGGAGAAGCTTTATGCCAAATTTACCAAGTGTGAATTTTGGCTTCAAAAGGTTTCATTTTTGGGTCATATAATCTCAAAATAGGGGATATCTGTGGATCCAGAAAAAATAGAGGTTATCGAAAGATGGTTGAGACCAACAACAGTAACTGAGATCTTAAGTTTTCTTGGTTTGGTTAGATATTATCGACGTTTTGTGAAAGATTTTTCACGATTATATAATCCAATCACCAGGTTGACTCGAAAAGGAGTTAAGTTTGTTTGGACAGAGGAATGTGAAGATAATTTCAAGGAGTTGAAAAGAAGGTTATCCAGTGCACCTGTGCTCACACTGCCTTGTAGTGGAGAAAGATTTGTGATCTGTAGTGATGCATCCAAGAAGGGGCTGGGGTGTGTTCTTATGAAAAATGACATGGTGATAGCTTATGCCTCACGACAGTTGAAAATCCATGAGCAAAATTACCCAACTCATGATTTGGAATTAGCTGCGGTAATTTTTGCATTAAATATTTGGAGGCATTACCTTTATGGTGAATGGTGTGATATTTATACTGATCATAAAAGATTAAAGTATATTTTCACACAAAAGGAGATGAATATGCGCCAAAGAAGATGGTTGGAGCTGATTAAGGATTAACACTGCTCAATTCATTACCACCCTGAGAAATCAAACAAGGTGGCAGATGCATTAAGTCGACAAGACTATGCCAGTTTATCCATGATGAGGATCACAAAAGATCAAATATTTATGTATTTACAGATGATGGATCTTGGAATTATAATGGAAGGGGGGAAATTGTATCTTTATCAAATGAATGTTCATCCATCTATACATGTGAAGATTAAAGAGGCACAGAAAGAAGATGTAGAGTTACAAAAGAAGGTGAGAAATGTTCCTGAATTAAACCTTGATTGTGATGGGATAATAAAGTTCAGGAATCAGTTTTGTGTTCCTCCCATCCCCGAATTAAAGAAGGAGCTGCTGGATGAGGCTCATAGTTATTCATTCTCTATTCATCCTGGAAGCACGAAGATGTATAGGGACCTGAAAGAGTACTTCTGGTGGGATGGCATGAAAAGAGATGTTGTTGAATATGTCTCTCGATGCTTGGTTTGTCAGCATGTTAAAGCTAAGAGACAGAAGTCTAAGGGGATGTTACAACCATTACCCATACCCGAATGGAAATGGGAAAACATCACTATGGACTTTTTCACATGACTTCCTAAAACATACAAAGGCAATAATGCTATATGGGTCATAGTTGATCGTCTTACAATGTTCGCACACTTCATTGCTATTAGAGAGGATTTCTCTCTGGATCATCTTTCCAGGATATATGTAAAGGAAGTGGTAAGATTGCATGGAGTACCACTTTCTATTATATGTGATCGGGATCTGAGATTTACCTCGATGTTCTGGCAAAGTCTTTAGCATACTCTGGATACAGAGTTGAGTTTCAACACTTCTTATCATCCTCAGACAGATGGTCAGTCTAAGAGAACAATTCAAACTCTAGAAGATATGTTGAGAGCTTGCTCTATGGATTTCAAAGGTGCTTGGGATCAACACCTACCTTTGGTGGAATTTTCTTATAATAATATCTTTCACTCTAGTTTTCAGATGGCTCCTTATGAATCTCTCTATGGAAGGAAATGCAGGACTCCAACTTGCTGGGATGAAGTTGGGGAAAGAAAGCTATTAGGACCTGATCTTGTTGATGAGATGGCAGAAAAGGTCTGATCTATTCAACAACACATAAGAGCAGCTCAGAGTCAACAGAAAAGTTATACCGACAACCGAAGAAAATACCTAGAGTTTGAAGTGGGTGATAAATTTTTCTTACGAATATCTCCCTGGAAGAGGGTCATGAGATTTGGAAAGAAGGGAAGTTGAGCCCTAGATATATCGGTCCTTTCGAAATACTGGATCGTGTTGGAAAGGTAGCTTACCGATTGGAGCTTCCACCGAATCTCTCTCAAGTTCACGATGTGTTCCATGTATCTCTCCTGAGAAAGTACATACCTGATCCTTCACATGTACTCAGCTCAGAAGTTGTATCGCTAGAGCAAGATCTTTCTTATGAAGAACAACCGATAGAGATTCTGGATCGTAGCGAAAAAGTCCTACGAAACAAGACCACTCGATTGGTGAAAGTTTTATGGAGGAACCACCAATTAGAAGAAGCTACATGGGAGCTTGAAGATATGATGAGGGAGAGGTATCCTCATCTTTTTGTTATAAAGTGACGAATTTCGAGGGCGAAATTCATTTTAAGGGGGGTAAAATGTAACGCCAGAGACTTTTATAAGAAATATTTTTTTTATCAAAGGAATCGTTCACTACACACAACACTATCTTGGTTTTTTTTACACGCAACCGCGACCTTCCTCAATAGCTAGCGTCGTACGCAATACCGAGTTTCACTAAACAACAATATGCTATTGAAATATTATTAAAACAAGCCGTTATGAATAGTAATAACCACTTTTTGAAATTTTTGAAATTTTATTTTTCAAAATGGACTTCATTTTTGGATTCGAAATATCGAAATTAGCTTAGGGTGAAATTTAGGTACTTTTCGGACAACTTTCATATTCTGATGAATAGTGAAAATTATTAAATTTTAATTAAAAACAACTTTTTTAATCAAAATAATTAATAGTGATAAATTATTAATTTGAGTGGTTTTAAAGTATATTTAGAATATATTTTTACAATTTAATATAATGTTGTTCATTGGATGTAATTTCACATTTAAACCAGACATAAACAAGTGTCAATCTTTTGATAGTTATTATCTCTTAAAAACACTCGATTTGTCTTAACGACGGGAATTAATTTTTAAATTAGTTAATTTAACTGATATGTTTTTAATTTGGTAAAATAAACATCATTATTGAATTCATAATATCAAATATATCTTAGGCCTAATTTTTGGTATTTTTCTGAAAACTTTCAATTTTTGATGAATAGTGAAACCACTTAGTGGTAGTTAAAAAAACTAAATTTTTCATAAAACTTAATTTTCCCTCTTTTGTGAGTGGAATTTCAAAAATACGAGACACACGGTTAATATCAAGGACTAAAATGTGGTTCAATGAGTTGAAAATAATTTTTGGTAAATAGTAACTTTTTACTTTTTTTTACCACGGTTAAACGTAAATTGGGTAGTTAAGGGTAAAAACGATATTATTATTACCCTAACACATGTCATAATTCTATTAGATAAATTTAATTCGACCAAAAACTACCTTAGGAATAAAATATGACCATTTAGGCCCACTTGGATTAGATTAGGACATTTATTATCAATTTATTTAAAGAAGGGTTAAAATAGTTAAAATCAAAGTTTAATAACTAAAGCATTTTGAATATAGGGTTATACATAAGATAAATTCGACTATAAATATTCATTATAAAGGTAAAACGACTTCCTACATAATTATATTTTATTTGTAATTTTTAGACTTTACATATGTTAATTTATGTATGACACAATGATGATGCAGTAATTATCTTATTAATGAAATATTGACATAATTGATGTTATAAATACCCAAATAAATGTAATTTGAGACTTTTTATGAATTCCAATAATTGTTTAGGTTACTATGACATTTTAGTATTGATTTGATTAACCTTTTTCGAAATAATCATTCTGTTATGATTTTCAAAAAAATAAATTACTAAATAGTGTCAAAATTGACATAAAATAGTTTTTAAAACAAATATTATTTTATTAATTGTTATTTTATTCCTAAAAATCTAAGGTTCGGCCAAATAACTTATATAAGGTTACATATATTAATAATAAACAACTTGGGGTTCGTTTGGCTTGATATAGTAAGTTTATTAACCTTATAGTATAAGAAAACAAGAAGACACGGTAAAAGTTAAATTATCTAACTTAAAGTTAAATCTAAATGATAAGGTTAAAATTGATACCTAAACTTGTATAAATTCTATTGGATGAGAGGATTTCGACCCATCCCCACCTTATCTTAGAAATAAATCAATTTGGAGCTATTTAAAATTGAATTTGGCTTTATAATAAAATAATATTTTTAGTTATTCCAAAGGTGCCCCTCTTTTCCCTTATAAAAGGGAACCTCCTCACACAAATTTGAGCCTTCAAGCTCTGAAAGACCCTGCCCATTTCACTTCCCCACTTCCCTATAATCATCCTAGAGGTTCTGCTCTTCTTCAAAGACCAACCCTAGGGCCCTAAGAGGAGGTTAAGAAGAGGCGCGTCAAAAAGAGGTATTATCCATTACCGATCCTTTCCAAATCTGTTCTTCTTCAATTTCTTCTTATTTAGTTTTTTCATTATGAAGTAATAACATAAGTAACACTCATATACTAATATGTTATTATAAGTATGAAACAACCCTATTTCACCATCTATCCATCCTACGGAAAATGAAATCACCGCACGTGCGTACATATGGAATACCGTCTCCGCGCCGTGGTGTAATCTATTTTCCACCACCACCATACTTGGATGGGTATAATGGTGTCAATAATTACTATATATGATTATTATAAAGTGATAATGACTCTGAAATAGTATACATACACTCCAATACAATTCCACGATCATGGGAACGATATCATCGCTCGTGCGTACGTACGGAATACCGTCTCCACGATGTGATGCGATTCGTTCTACATTATCTTCATTGAATAATGATTAGTTAAATGAATTTAATGAATAAATATGATATATAGTACATTAATACCATTATGGAAATGATGTATCTATAACCTAAAGAGAATAATAAGAATTTATTCGACAAAACACGCATAAGACAAAAAGTTATAAACACCCGAATAACAAGTAGAAATGAAATATTACTACTAAGAAGCTAATAATATAACCATATATGATAATTATGATTCTGTAATAAGTCAATAACATTATTTAAATCATTATAAAGGAGGTTTGGACACTTACAAAGCAAATCGGACCTAAGGTAAGGGAAATATCACAATCTCATTTTTATCCGAGATTGTTTATACTTTGGTATTTACTGGGGTGTATTTTATCATCCACGTCCATGTTCACTCAATATGTAATATTGTTTACATCCACCTACAATTGTTTAAATCCAATTTTACCATTCTGTGAGTTTTTAGTAAAGGATATGAAAGGAATCTTTTAACATTTTTCGTACGAGGTATTTTTTTGACTTTTCCGACAAAAGTACGAGAAGAATGTTTTTTTAACTTATACGGCATGAATAGATTTTTAAAACATTATTTCGAAGAAGTTTCCTTTACAAGTTTTCAAGTTTATTTTTAATCAAATTCTTTTAGTCTAGAATTTTTTGACATGTTAAGAAAGGAAAGGTATTTTTAAAGTAGAAAGGATATTTTCCTCAAGAATGGAGTTCAAGTGTTTTATCAAAATTATTTTCCATCTAAGATAATATAGGGTTCTGTTTATATCCCTATTATAACATTGATTTTATTATGTTGTGATGGAATTATTTTTTTGAATTCCTTTATCCTATATGAATTGTTTTATGATGTCACGATGTTTAAGAATCCCATTTTTATTACATGGTTTATGCTATGATGTATGGTTTATGATTTTGTGGCACACATAAGAATGGTATCATTAGGAGATGGGTGGGACCTATATCTCCCTCCAATGCATTGGATAAAGATTTTATATCTCATGAGATAGACATGGCTGGAACGGTAGGTTATACCGGTTCAGTGAAACAGGACTGAAACGAGGACTGAACTCGGTTCGGAAATGGACTTTGTCCACTAAGATAGTCTTGGCAATGAGTCTTGACTAATAAGAAATGATTATCTATGATTAAGTGTGCATGACACAAAGTTTCATGTTATATGTTATGATTATTGGGATTACATTTCACTACCATGATTTATCCCATGTTATGAAATTATGATCTCTTTTGCAGGTTAAGATTTCCAAAAGTTATGTTCTTATGAATATGATGTGATTGATATTTCTTTTGTTTACCCTTACATAGCATTTGAGCTCACCCTTTTGTATGTTTTCTTTCCCCAGGTCAGGAAGAAGGTTATTAAGTAAGATATTCCAAAAGGGACTATATATATGATGAAATAAATCGGAGATAGTGTCGACGCTTTATGAACCAGTTGTTTATGTTTCCCAGTTTCTAAAGACACTATACCTATATGGTCCTTTCGTGGTTTTGTTATATGTTGTAATAAGTATGCTTCAATTTTGAAGTATTAACAATGTATGTAAAGTATGGGTCGTTATATGTATAATTTTAAATCTTATGTGATTATGTATATGGATATATTTTTTCATCATTTATCTCTTCCATATTCTACACAGTTTATTGATTAAATGGAATTTGTTTCAGTTATTTAACATTCCATATAGAGTATGCTTATTTATTACTGATATCATCCATTATACACATACCCATACTAAGAATCCGAGATCACCCCTTTCTTATATTATTTTCCCAAGTATATTAGGATGTATATTTTTATTTATATGGATGGATATTTTAATGGGAACAATGGAATTCACAAAGAAAAAACATTGTGTGTTTTATGTTTAAAATGTAATGTGAGACTAAATTATGTATCGGGTCATCCAAGATATCTAAACTATTTGGTCCTTCAGGATTAAATAGCTTATATCTTGTGCCAATGTATGTAATTCGACACCATCTCCAGGATACTGGATTCATGGTCATTACAGATATGTTATTAGTCTCTAAACGAGGGGATGAGCCCCATGTAAAAGATTACATAAATGCATGTTTCCTACATGATAGTGATGATATAAAATATCTATATGGTTTTTTTGTAGAATAGTGGAACTATTAGTTTTTATATTTTCAAAAAACCACCAGATTATACTTGGTAATAGACATGGAGTACATCATTTTATCAGAAGTTGTGAATAATTTGTTATGATTAATAACATCATCTAAAAACTAGATGTAGTTCCTAACATCTAGTGACTAATACAAAAAAATGGGAAAAACTAAATCTATTTATAATTATTAAGAACCCCTATCTCTACAATGGGATGAAAAAATTATTTTAAAATACCATCTTATATAATATATCGTTGAGATGGTCGATATGATGATAAATTGGGTGGTTATAGATGGTAATGTCGTAGATCCATTGATTAAACCATTATCACAATAGTAGGATGATGATACTGTAGATTCAATTTGAACCAGATAATCAAGAAATTGAGGTAATGGTTTCATAATGTATCATGTAATGATATTAAAAACAATCACCATTTAATATCCATTAATGAGTGTTGAAAATTACGTTACAAGAGTTTTGAAATGATAATATTCCCTAAAAATATGATATTGAGTTATCCTTAATAGAATATCATCATATAGTATTATGTGTTGTGGTGACATGTTTTTATTTGAATGAATCAAATCTTTTACTTACTGTAAATTATTCCATACATTAATCGATTTATAAGGTGATAAGTAGATTTATATTATATGGATTTAACATCGAATGTATATATCATAGAATGACTTATAGTCAATGACGTACATAGCAGTTTATTCTTATCGTAAATCCCCATAACCGATAATTATAAAGATACCTAACATTATAAACTTTATACTTTGATACCTTTATTAGAAAAATGATAAAAAAGAAACATATCTAATCTGGGGTAATTTGGGTATGTTTAGGATCGTGTGGTCGGTTTTATTGTAACCATGATATGATATTTTCTCCTTTATAATGAGTGAATACAACAAGACCCTAAGATTATTAGACTGAGAAAATAAATAGACATTCTTAGTTTAATTTAAAAAGATTTAATCAACTACATAGATGAGGAACATGTTATATATTAATTTGTTATATGTCCAACATGTGATCTATTTATAAACCCAGTTACTCTTTTTGAGAAAATTAAGACAAAATGAGATGGACTATACTATATTAACATTTATTCATGTCTAGTGGTCAATCTATGTAATGGTAAAATGTATTATATAGTTTTAAATAAGATTTTTATGATATGTCTTTTGATGGATGCATTTTTATGGAGATATGAGAATGTTATATGGAGATAACACCAGGCCCCTTAGTGGTTAGAATATCATTAATGGTTTTCTAGAGGAAAATATTTTCATACATATATGAAATAAGGATTTCATATTTGTTATCAATGACACTACGACTTGTAGGCTTACAAATCATGGAATTTGCATAAGAACTGCATTTTCTATAAACAATTTGTTAAAATTTAAATATATCATGATGAAACTATATCAAAAAGTTTTTTTGGTTGGATTCAAAAAGGGTTATAAAATTTTCTATAAATTCCATATAAATTTTCCTATTATTGGGAGTTTTTTAGACGTGTGTAAAACATATATAGATATAATGAAAATGGATAAAGGATATATTGGCAAAAATATATCAATAAATAAGAGACATATATTATTTTGGATCCAACCCAATAAATTTTCATGTTATGGAACCTGAGACTACAATACTCCAAACAAATTTAATGGATTATCATGTGAATTCCACAAGAACTCCAACCTAGTTTTCTTTTTTTAATAATCCATGAGATGCATTAGCTAACTCATACACAACTTTATTTAATTATTCAGTTGATGAAACTCCAAAAAAATTAACTTATGATATTACCACCAATGATTTTCATTAAATATGTGTTTCATCCAAAACCTATAAAATATAAAGTGTTTCCTTCAATAGTGTGGATTTTCAATGATCATCAGTTTTATATTAAGATTGTAGAGGCTATATACTTCTTGGATCAAATATTTCTATGAAGTGAATGTATTATCACTCCTTATATGTTTCAAGATCCAAATGATATTATCATTTATATTTTTTTCAATGGATTTCCTATAGTGTTTAAAAGTGTTTATTGATGTTGTGGTGGTCATCATCAACCTTTATTCACTCAGATATAACATAAAAAAATTCTTCTACATAAACTTTGTGTTTACTGTTTTTCATTAATGTTCGTACTCTCAATGATATATAAGTTGTGTTTTTGTTTTATTTAACTACCATTGGTAATTATATAATACCATAAACCCCGTAAAATAAAACTTATATAACATGATAGTTGAATGGATTTGTTATAACAAAAAGTAATGAGTTATAAGTTAATAAACTCTATGTCTTCATGGACTTTCATAGTGAAGATAATAAATTATATTAATCTAAATAGAAAATTTATCAATAAAAATCTAATCATTTGATACCAACTCATCATTTTTATTCAAGGTTTTATTCAAACATGTTTTCAATTTATTACCTGGACTCAATGAACTAACTCTCCACCTAAAAATTCATAATTGATTCATTAAAAATATTGATGGGAAAGATTAATAATAAGACATAAATTTCATAATTCATTAAGAACCATCTTGATTTCTATATTTATATGAAATAATATCATCTATCGTCCAACTCATATCAACTTACCCTAAAGGGATACAATATATCGGTCTCTATCTTAGTCTATCTTCTTTGTCATAAACTCAAAATATATATTTCAAATACAAGTTTATGTTTCCTAAGAATCCATCAATATATGAATGAAATTTATCCACGATGGATTTAACTTTATATTATATAATAATTTCAACGATCAATAATTAATCTTCAAATATGTATCACCTTAAACTCCTTATATAGAAAAGAAAACAATAATATATGGGAATAATTTGAATCTATTATCACTCATTATTCAGATCTACAAGAATGATATTTATTTCATAAACCAAAAAATTATTCCATTTAAGATCAAATCCTTTGCAAAATATTCATTCTTATTCTTCTTATGATTTTATAGATGTCAACCATCTTGGGAAAATTATTATTCCTGCATTATGAAATTGTATTCCTTTGTAGGGTAAATATTTTCACATTATCTAAGAAGATAGATTCATTTTATTATAATTTATTCTTCCTCATTTCTATATACAACTATTATAGATAAATAATTATATATTGCTTTAAAAATTTATAGATTTTTTAAATTTTCTACATGAATTCTCACCAGTATTTAAGTCACTCCTTTTAGAAAATTCTCAATTTCTTCTTCTTTGATGCCTTCTAAAAATAAATCCTTATTATACTTTATTTAATTTATTCCTTTATATGTTCCAAAATTATTCATCTATCATTGATATTCAGGGAATTATTGAAAAATTAAATAATGAAACCTTCTCAACCATAGTTGAAGGATCATCACTTTGGTATAAAATCCTTCTCATTATTCTTCAAGGGTGAATTTTTTAATAATTTTTTTCTATTTATACTCAACGATATAATAATCACATATTTTATTTTTTATTCCTCCTCCTTCATGATCGGATTGCTAATTGAAATTTCAATACCAACATGCATAACTAAAGAGACCAATATTCTTTATTTTTCTATATAATTCTTAAAGTATTCAAATATATTTGATGTAAATATATTTTAATTATTCAGCGTACCATGATACTATTTATAATTATATAGGCATTATAAAATAATAATAAATTGATTTATTATACAAATAATGAATTAACTTGTGTCTAAGACTTTCATAACACCAATAATTATAAATAAACCATGATCTTTCTCCATGAACCATAGTCACCTTAGATTTTGTAGCTTATTGTTTTTTGGGTAAACATAACTTCCTTTTGGGATCTTCGTAAGGGGATTCTTTGATTTAAAATGATATTATATACCTGATATTTTTGTTTGGTTTATAATAATTTTTACCACACAAATTTATCAAGAATTTATATTAGAAAACTTATTTTTCATGAAAATTTATTTATTTCAAATAATAATGAATGATCCTTTTAGGAAAAAATCATGTTTTCTTAATCTCTCATTTTATCATTTATTCTCTTATCCTCATGTGATGATAAATCTTAATTGATTTATGGATTTTTCAAATATACCTAAAATGTAATAAATTTTATATTTAGATTGTTCTTTTAATCATTAAGAGATTCAAAACTATATTTATATTCCATTATTATATTTTATATCCAATATTTATGCATCTTATTTACTTCATTCAATGAATTTTCAAGCTTCATTATTATTTTGGATTTTATTTCTACATGATCATTTTTGACACACATAATTCTTTCTAATGCATTAATATTTTCCTCTAAGACCTTCCTTACTATATAATTCTCATAAAATACATTTTTTAAATATTCTTCAGTCAGAGAATATTTATTATTATAGAATGATAATAATTAATTCAGGGATTCTATATCCTTTTTTCAGTGTTTCACTTTTCAAACATCTATACTAAATCCTTTTCTATTTTATCATAATACAATAATTATTCTATTTCTTTATCCTATATACCCTTGATAAATTGTAGTACACAAATATATATAATAAAAATCCAATAGGAAATCTGTTTAAATAATAATTTATTTCAAAGTAAAAAATGAAAATTTGTATTAATAGGATCATATTTATTATATCCTTATAATTTCCCTTTAAGATTATGATTCCCAAATAAGTTAATAAATAAATTACCACATTGATTGAATTAAATTAGTGGTAATCCCAAGTTCTCTATTTTCTCATGTTAGATATTTATCATCTTTTTAAATTCTCTTTTATTCATATTCTTCAATGTGTCAATAGATATAACTTTAAAGTTTTTTATGTTATATAACTCACAAATATGTTAAAATTTTCACTTGATATATAATAAATAAAACAATTTGGAAATAAAATAGATCCAATTGGAGATAGATCCTTTATTACGTATAAAATTCTACGTTCCCAATGAGCAGTGTAGTGAAATCGAGTTGGGGGAGTTTGTGTCTACCAATTTTATATAATTTTTTTCTATTTTAAATTCCCCATTTATATTTAAAACCTATAAACATATTAGAGTGAATGAATCTAAAAAATCATTCCTACCACTACACCCTATAAGAAAATAGTTAAATATAAATGAATAGTAGACAACAATATATTTATAAGGTTCTCCCATGATATGGGTGACTATATCCTTGCAATGTTAAAGTTGATTTTGAGATAGAGAAATCAAAAAATAATATAAATTGAATAAGGGATAGGAAGTTATCATCCTTAACATAAAAGATCTCTATTGACAACTTTTATAATCATTCTATTGGTTTATTTCACTAGAACTTTGTAATTTACAAAGTAACACCAAAATGATATCTTATTTAATAAGATATTATAGCTTTTCATTAGGATGTCACAAAATATAAAGGATAGATCTTATTATTTTAACTCACGTTCATGGAAGTGAATAAATATGATAATCAGATATTGAAAGAAAATAATTTTCCTTTAATATTTAGAATGATCAAAACATGGGTATGAAAAATAATTTCATGTAGTTTTCTTCCTCATGAAAAGAAAGAACTTAAATAACCAAAATATATTCATGAAGAAAAATCACATTGATCATCCTAAATCTTCTTTAAAATTTATTATGTGGATCAACCCATAGGAGATGTTTTAGTGAGAATAATAATAAACATTCCCCACCTATCTTCTTATTATTGTTTTTCATCCTTCAAGGTGGTAGGTAATTATATGTTGGTATTAACTCCTACACTTTTTCCCTTATGTGGTCTTAATATTATACTAAATTTTTTTAACTCTAACTCTTTTATTCTTATTCTTTATTAAAGTAATATATAGACTCTCACACAATAAACTTATCTTATAATAACTCATCATATCAATTTTTTTATACTCAGAATCATATCATGAATATTCCACATTCCGAAATATATAATTTCTGGAAAAACTATAACAATATATTCTTATTTAAATATTTTCAAAAAATATCCCTCTTATTCTCAAATATTTTTATTTTCCATAATGATATTCAAATAATCATACTTAAAATATCATAGTAACCACCTATAAAACCTGTTTAAAATTTCACAATAGATCATGTGGATTTTTTCTCCATGTTTCTCAAACAACAAAAAAAATCATCAATTCTTTTCCATAAATACTTGTATCAATTAATAGTTTCCACCTATACAAAATATTTATGTGATATTGGTATTAATAACACCCGTAATACTCAATACCATTCTTCATAAAAACTCAATATTTATTTATTCTTATATTTCACCATAATCATCAACCTGTATTTCATAATGTCATTCATAAAAACTATATTACAATATTCAAATCTATATTAAAACATTGAAATTTTATTATGGTGAAACCATGATTTTATGGTGCCAAAGAATTATATATTTTCTACATGTTTATGGGATTTTGGTTTGTCATCATCTCTTTCTATAAAGAATCAACCTATATCTAAATTGCATAAAATTCAACATTAAAAGGGTTTTGGATTTTGACAAAACACCATCTGGGATATCATTCATCATTACATACAATAACATGTTTTTTTAATTACAATGTTACTATTCCAAATATAAAAAAATCAATTCTATAATTTTATTCAATATTTTATTTCATTGTGGCGAAAGATTCTTCTATACGATGAAAAACTCATCTTATTTCAGGATTCTCTCTCAAGGTGTTTAATACATAAAAATTTATAAGCAATTAACTACCATTATTAAATAATATTTGGATTGAAATATTCAAAATAAATATTTATAATATTAGTATTTTAATATATAAATAATTATTTTATATTTATGAATTAATCATATATAGAATATGAATTAATCTGATATGGAATTACAGTTTTCTGAGTAGATTATACATAGAAACAGCCTCACTTCATACATCCATTACAAACTCCAAGAAAATATTATTTGGATTTTATTTAAGAAGATATAAATTGTTAAATTTCATATTTAATTCTAAAAATTTCATGTTGAACCAAGATACATCTCTTAAAATGAATATCTAATTAAAATACCACTTGAAATATCTTATTTAATCATATATTAGTCCTTCACTATCATATGTAGATTAAAATTTTCATGACTAATCCAACATAGGTAGGTGTCCACACTCTGTCTCTTTTTCCAAAAAAAAAATTACAATTAATCATCACTTATGACTTAATAATACCATCAGAAAAAACATGAATAGTTTTATTCCCTAAGTGTAATGGATCCGTGATGTTAAAATTTGGTATAGTTGGTAGTGCCAAAGTAGGAATCACATCCTCTACTCCTTTCACTAACCCTATTAAGTGGGGAGCATACCAGCTCCTTGATGGAGGTCGTTCATTCACATCATCAAACTAAATCTTCTCCTTATCTTTTCTAAAATTATGTTACATCCTTGACTTCCATTAAATGAAAATATCTTCGCAAATAACCATTTAACTCAATTAGAGTTTATGGATGCTTTAGTTCTCTTTAACATATTCATTAGGGATCATTTTTGAAAGAGAAAATCCATAAGTGACTATATCAATAGGTATGTGTTTGATTCTTGTATCTTGTAGGATCGATAAATCATTGGGAAATTTTAATGTCACAATATCCTGGTTCATTTTAGTAAATAGGATGATGTGATATCAGTGTGGTCAAAAACATCCCTTTTCATTAATGGTTTCCAATTCTCAGTGTTACAATTTTATTTTAAATTCCATTTGAAATATGATACACCATCCTCAAATATTTAGGCTAACTAGTCAATTTACCTCTTCCTTTCTAGAATGTTTCTATATATGGAATTATTGATAACATTTTGGGTTATTTATAATGTGTTAATAGTCAGACTCAATATTTAATCCATCACATTTCTCCTCTGATTTATTATAATTTATAAGTTTCAAAGGTACATGTGGATTTCATTTAAACTGAGGTTTAAGAAGAGTATAATTGTAATAAGCAAATGTTTTTTGAATCTTTAGTCGATTTCTACTTTAATAATAATACATTTGGAAATGCTTTATCTTGTATTTGTTTTGGTACATTGAAATCCACTACCAGTGATGTCTATTCTGTATGTGGTTCTACAAAGGAAGTTCATGAAGAGATTTATTATCATTATATCATTGAACCATAAATAGTTTTGAGGAATTACCCAATTCATTTAATGTCTTAAATGATCCTAAAATAATCCTAGAATATTTATAACATGGATTCATAGAAATTTGTAATGTGATAAGTATTCAGTTCTTGGATCTCTACATTGCTGACATCTTTTCTAGGACAAGGAGAGACATAAGGGGTTTAATTCCGGATGTGTAGGTTATTATTTATACTTCTAAAGAATATGTAAATATCTAGAGTTTTTATTCTAAAATATCTAACAAGTCTCCACATGTAATGAATATAGATCACAACTTATATAAAAATACATTGAATTATTTTTCCTTCGTAGATACAACTCATAGTGTACTTTTAGTGAGAGATACGTATTAATCTATATAAGTTGGGTGTAACAACACTTATAGATTTTAGGAGGATGATTCTAATATCCCACCATATAAGGCTACATTTGGAGTCCAATTGTACAATTGTTTTGAAACAATTTTAAGTGATGCTTTTAGGAACAGTAAAAATGATGGGTGGTTATCTACAATGCCTAAGAATAAGACAAAGATAGCCCAGGGAAAGTCATATGAGGTTGAACCTATGAATAAAATCATATTTATAGGTCTTATGATTTATGATGAGGAAATTATAGTAGTTGATGATGTATTACTCATTACCATACTGTGGTTGAAATTTACATTTTTTCTACTATGAAGAAGGGGGGAAATAATTTTGGTTCAGGGGTAAAAATATTTAATAAATGATTAAAATCTAGGTAATGAAGAGACTATTATAACCTTACTAAAATGATGATAACCAGATCATAAAGTAGGGCTATCGGAGAAAAGTTTCATGATCACTCTTTTCGTAAATTAGTAGGTGAGAGGATTGATTCATATGAAAATGTTACCAATTAAATCCCTAAAAATGATATAGATAATCTCTATATAAAAATCATAATTAGTAGGTCTGGAACCATTAAAAATATTATAAATTCCTTATAATTATTTTTTTTTTGATGGCGTGAGTGTTATGGGTCATTTGAATTCCAACCTAGAATATATAAATTACTCAAAAAAGTAATTCTTACGCATGCGACATGATATACATTGTAATTAGAGCCTTACATGGAGAAAAAATGATTGTGGTTTAGTATAGAATGTGGGCTTCTCCCTAGTCACATTATAGGATTCATTCCCATCAGGTTTGAGGATGATATGCAGTTGCAGGATAGGATAAAAAAGAATAAATTGAATAAATAGTGTAGTTTATTATTTATTAATGTGAACCAATATTTTATCTATTGGTATCTCTCTTTGGGAGAATCCCTAAGGCCATCAACCAAACCCTAAAAATTGTGTGAGGGGGGAGAGAGATTTTGGTGGATATTGATGTTGGTAGGAGATTTAGTATTATGAATCTCTGACAACAATGACTCGAGTATCACTTCATCACTAGTCAACCATGAATCATTGTGTCGAAAATGAAGATAATAATGGATTCTTCTATGACATTTCAAGTAAATATTTTCTTCCCTAGTGATAGATCTGTTTTTTAGTTGGTAATTTTGATTTATAGAATTATCTCATTTGATTTTGATACATTAATGGATTTGTTCCTTCTAATCAAATCTATAATTGATGATAACTAAGACTTGTAAATTATATATTTATATATCAATTAAATAAATTTATGATTACCACTCTTGGAAAATTATCAAACATTATTTAGCCTTTTTATAATATCCTAGAATCATTGTTCAGTGCTCACAAGGTCATCATGGATTATTCACTTTTTTGTTTTCTGTCTTTATCCCTATATTCTATGAGGGTGCATTGTCAGTGTTAATTGTACTGGTTATTCAACCGATATCCGTAGACCTGATTCATTGTGTAATTGTTATTTTTTTGAGTGGATCATTTTTTAATTTTCTTCCATGGATTTCATTATGGTTGAGGATGAATGATGAAATTTAGAATCTATAGGAAAATCCATTATGAAATTTTCATTAGTTGAGGCATCGAGATAATGATACCATTGTAAAAGGAGACTTCGATTTGATTTTCTGACAACCAGTGCATGGAATCCAACTTTTAGAAAGACATTAAGGAAAATCGATGTGTATGGTAGGTGTTTCCATTGTGATCCATTACAAAAATGGGGAAAGGGGCGTCAATATTGTAAATCATGTCATTTTTGTGTCATTATTAAAAAATATATGACTATGCGATATATAGTATTGGAGAACAAATATTGTGGGACTCGTGATGTGGAGTAAGGGTTTGGGCTATAGTAAATATCTCATGGTCACATTACTTACTCACACTTCATGTGACTTGTACATGACCTAGTTAGTATGTACCATAAATAAACTCCCAAGGACCCATGTGTCCCTACAAACTATTTTTTTGAGTCCTTATCCCATATACATTTGTAGGTACATGTTTTGGGTAGGAAGTGTACACACTAAGTACTCTCACAAATATGGAATGTGATTAATCCCTTATACATGTTTTGTAGTTGGGTTTAAGAACAATACATGAAATTATAGAACATTCCCTTATTGGTAACGGGGTAATACATATCATATACCCAAAGGACACACCGTTTACACCCTATTTTCCATAGATACTTTGATAAGGTGTGGATTCCCCCTATTCCTATGTATAGTTGGTATCACTCTTTTTAGGATAGGGATCCACCTGGGAAGTGGGTATTTCTCCCACTTTAGCAAGGTTTTGAAATAATATACCTATAGAATCAGATAGATTCAATATTTAACATGCATTTATGAGGTAGGGATCTTATATCTACAATGTTGATACTTTTACCATCCATAGTTCTCATACAAGAAATAGACGCCCACTAGAGTCAGTAATTCCCCCTTAGTACTTCAATAGGGATCCTCTAACATCATCTATGGTAATAGAAAAGGGAGTTACATTAGCCTTCTGGATCATTAGACATGAAAGCTATTTTGTTTGGATGCATTTGAGTGTGATACTATACTTTGGGATGTGTAAACTTCTTTGAGGATTTCTAAACTTGTTTTTCACTTTAGAATCTTGATTATTATTTAAGATGGCTCTTCCTTTTGATGATTTACTTCTTAGTGATTTAAATATATTGACCTAAACCATCATCGAATTTGTTCAATGTTTATTATTTTTATTTCTACCAACTACAGTATATGTGGAAAGCAGGGTCAAACCCACAGGGAAGGCAATTGTAACCACTATTATTCGTAAAACCTTCAAAAACTCCACTTTTGTCTGCAGTGGAGTAGAAACTCTATTTTGTTTTCCTTTTTATAAAGCAGTAAAGTGACAAAATATTGAAAACATATATGTACACTAAATTGAAACTAGAGATAGTTGAAAAAAAAATAGACACAATGATATAGTACACTGTTAAGAGAACAATCTATTAAAACGCTCGGGGAAAAATCTCCATTCTACTGGTTTTAAAGGTAGTATAATTCACTTAAAGGTTGATGCAGAGTACCACTTTAAAGATTATGACTCACCTCCCTCACCAACATTTAGTCACACAAGACAACCAATTTAAGAGTTCAGCACTCGAAAATTAATCAACTGTGAACTATTTGAAAATTAATAGTAAGAATTACTCACCATAAGTATTGAAGTCTTTTGAATCTACTATATTTTTAAAAGTCTTTCCACAATAAATCTCACCAACTGAAGGTGAAATCTTGAGATTATGCTCTAGTGGTACAAGAAGTTGGATGAACTCAGTTTCGATCTCATTGATCAATACTGAATCATTAAAATGATTGTGTGAATAGATATTTAAAAGATAACAAATAGAACTCCAAATTATCCCCGAACTTTATGATTTAGCTAGAAAACTTGTTTAATATCATAACAGTAATTGAAAACATGCTAAACCAGAGTGTAATAATTCCAAAACAAGGTAAGTCAGACTCCCCGAAAGATACTCTTCTTTTGTGCTCCTCCAGCTCCAGGAAGTAGTTCCAGAGTCGTCCTCTAGTCTCTCTCTCCACAGAACTCGATCCTTGAATGTGTTGATTGATTGTCCTCCTGTCCTCCTCTTCTTGATCACACACGTGCGGTTTTTTCACGACCAGCATGTCGTGCTAGTTTTTCTCACATAACTAACTTCGGGAAAGTTAGTTGAGTGCACCTGGACGTATAACCGTCTCTTGAATGAACATGCGCAGTTAAAAAATAAATAAATAAATGCACAGTGAAATTAAATTGTTATTTTTAGCTAAATGATATATTACTTATTAAAAAGTTAAATTAAAGTTAATTAAATAATTAAAATTATAATCATTATTACATATTAATTAATTATTAGTATTATAGTTTTTAATTTATTATTTAAAGTTATTATTGTTAATTATAATTTTTATTAATTATTTAATAACATTAAAAAAGGTACTATTTTTTAGTTAATTAGATTAGTTTATTTTAGTTCATAAAAAATTATTATTAAGTTTTTAATTTTATTAATAATTATTTAGTATGCCACATTAAATTTTAATTAATTAAAATTTATAAAATCTTATTAATTGGTTTAGTTTAACTAATGTTTTATTAAAGGTAATTAAATTATTAATTTCTTAAATAAATAAATTATTTTATATTTATTATTTATTCATAACTATAATAATTTAGTATTTGAGTCAAGATAAGATTAATATTATTATTTTAAATTGATTTTTTTTATCCAATTATTATTTTAATGTTATCAATTCATATTTTTAACTTTTTTTCTTCCTTCTCCTTTCTACCATTTCGGTGCTACGGGGGAAAAGGGTTTCTCGGATTCTCGAAAGAAAATCCACACCTCCTTCATCTTCCTCCATCAGCGGTGGTGCGTTATTCAGCAGGTGGTGTGGCACTCCAGATCTTCTTCTTAGCATCAACTTCACAAGCAAAAACCCATAGTGGCCCAAACTTCCATGGCTCTGTCATGGACCTCAGCTACAGTCCTGCTCTGTGGCTGTGAGGTCTCCATCACCAGCAACACAACTCTTCGCAACAATAGAGTGGTTCTCCTCGACTCGGCCCTATAATCAGTGGATCGAGCTCGTTTGGTGATGTCAAATGACTCTAGGTGGCGTTTAAAACCCCACAAGTTATCTGAGGTCTTTAAAAGCAGCATCAAATGACAGCGGCTGTTTGTTGGTCCTACATCAGTCACGACACGAGGTGTTTGGCTCTCGAATGGTGACACCTCTGTTCATCCAAATTGAATCTCTTTGGCAGCGACTAATGGTTTCCACAGCAAGGCGGAATCCCCTGGTGTTGAAGAGTTGATCAAGGCTAAACTGATTTTGATTTGAGAAAGGATCCAAAATAAATTTGCTGGTAAAAAATTGGTGAGTTGCAAGAAAGTGAGAATGAGAAAAAGATGTGCAGAGGGGATAAAATGATGGAAGAAAACTCACCATTAGGAGATTGGAAGCAGGAGAACAGCAAAGGACGGATGGGGAAATTCAACGGTTAGGTGCAGGGGAAATAGAAAATCCAATAAATGTCTATAGCTGAGGGAGGTTACCAATAGACAAAAATAAGGGGGACAGGTGGCTTAAAAAGAAAGGTCATCATAGGCTATATTTTAAAAAAATTCACTATTGGGCTAAAATGAAGGTTACCGGTACTGTGCTAAAGATTAAAGGGTCGCTGCTAGTCTTAATAAAAAAGTCACAGTTGAAAAACAAAATAAAAGCTTGTCGCTGTGCCAAAAAAATAAAAGGGTCACCAGTACCAATAAGATCACCGATGCAGATAAATTGAAAGGTTACCGGTACAAATAAAATTATAGGATCACCGATGGATTAAAAGAAAAATAAGTGCAAGAAAATAATGTGAACTATCGTAGAGTGTGAGGGAAAAAAAGGGAAGAAAGTAAGGCCAACGATGATAAGAAGAGAACAGTGAGGAGGTTACTGTGAGAATGAAATAAAAGAGGAACATGGGCATGGGGGTCTCTGTTAGCTTAAAATCATCACTTTAAAATTATGGTTACCGATAGCATAAGGATACCGATAGAACAAAGGGATACAGTGTAAAAAAATTAAAGATGTTACCAGTAGTATAAAATTAAAAGCTCGCTGTTAGAACAGAGATAAAGAACTAACGATGACCTTCAAAAAATTTAAACGCATAAATTGAACTTAAAATTAAAAGTTAAGTAAACGAAATAAAAAGACTGAAAATAATTAATTAAAAGAATGTTAAACACCATTAATTTAAAACATGATTTTTATTAAACTTTTAATATTAAAAATACAATAAAAATTATTAATAGATAACACTTAAATTTAGAACATAATATTTGATAAACTAAATTGATAAATGACAAAAATTAAAATTGCTATATAATTAATAACATTGTCGCAGAGAATAATAAATATTAGCATCGGTGCCCGAATAGGTCCCCGATGGATCTTGTCAACCCGACCGGTAGACTAAAATCAAAAGGTAATAAATAAATAGTCTAACTACGGACATAAAATTAAAAAATTAATGTTTTAAAACTCTAAATTAATTAATAATATAACTAAGTGAATACTTAAAGTTAAAAGCGAACTATTTTATTTAATTTAAACTAAAATTATTAACTTAATTATCTAGCAGGACGATTAGTCATGTAATTTAACACTATCAACCTACTCTAATAAAACTAAATTAAAAGTTAAAATATTAATATAAATACTAATTTAGTTAAATAGAATTACAATGATTAAATAATTTTTTGATAAACATTTTAGTTAAATAAAAAGTCAGGTAGATTTAAATTAACCAAACTAATTAAGAAATGATTAAATTAAAAATGTAAAGTAAGATTAAAATTATTAATTTAAAGACAAAAAACATAATTTATTATAGAAATTGATTAATTAATAGAATTAATTATAAAAATACAAGAGTACAATTATTTAGTATAAAGTGATTAAATGATTAATTAAATAATTAAAAAATAAGTAAAAATATGTGGCAAAACTATTTAAAAATAGAGCCACATCAAATTCCCCCACACATAAGCATTGTTTTTCCACAAACAATCTCATGCTTTATTATCAATGAGAAATAGATTGTAAAATTTATTATTTTGTTCAAAATGTAACATGTCCAACATTCTAAAAATAGAGGACTAAAAAAATTGAATAGGCTTTTTGAAAAATATGTTCAAATCAATTCTTTCCTAGAAAAAATACTAAAAGGATAATCTAGAAAGCTATGAATCGTGAAGCAATGAAGATTTCATGCCTCATATGTGATACAAATTAATGACCCACTTCAATGCTATCTTAGGTTCTAATTTCAAGAGTGAAAAGAGGTGAAATATAAATGGAATTAAGACCTTAACTGAGGAAATTTGGACTTTCATAGAATCCTAGGTTCCAAAAATAATTAATTTTTTTAATCACCTTATTGATAGAACCTAAATGATTTCCATATAAAACAGTTGTCACATTCTTCATTTGGCATTCATCATTCCCCTCACCTTAATGAACTCATTTTTGCACCCATATACTTTATTTATTTTTTCCAAGCCATATATCATGTGATAAGAACTGTGCAAGGCACTTATTCAGAGTGTACAGAGGGCTTATAGTAAACAGAAATTCACACAATATCTAGGGTCACAAAGACTCCTCGTGGGATACCATATGCCCAAACTACTCCAGTTTCAAATGATTTTTATGAAAAATTATTTATATTGGCTCTTTAAGAGGATTATAATTAATAATTTAAAGATGAATGAGGCCCCTGGGATCAATTCAAACTTTCATCTCCAAGGGATATGATCATAACTCCACAAACATGTAACCCAAATAATTTTCAGAAGGAGTTCCTAAACCAGATTTCCATGAAACCACTATGCAAGACCACTTAGCAATCATCCAACCTCATTAATTTCATATTTAGAGAAATTCCTAATTACCAAAAAATCATTGTTCAAAGGCAAGACCCAATTGAGTACAGTGTACAGATTACAAATAAAACATAATTTTGAAGAAAAAAAGGCATCTTAAAAAAAAATATTGAAGTGAAATGGGAATTGATGAGCTTTCAATTAAGCATAGTTAAGCATAGTCAACAATTGAAACCTACCCCCACACATAAAACCCAACTTTGTCCCTATAGTTGAATTCCAAATATGGAGAAGAATAATTAAACATTAATTATTAAAAACAGATTTTCAATTTAGTAGATTGATAACATGTATAAAGGGTCTCTATGAAATTCAAAAATGTTTCTTTCCACAAAGATAGCCTTACAGCAGGTTCATTAGTAAGTACATGCATTAACATTTATGACCAGTGATACAGATTTTCAGTATAGCCTGAAAGATTCATATAAGGTGTGGGTTCACAAATAATTGGGGTGAAAGAAAGTTTAGAAGAATTTATTTAGTTAGATGTTCAATATAGCAAACAAAGTTCATGATAAACATCCCAACATTAATCAGATTCAAAATACCAGCAGCATTTACCCCCCACCCCCACAAACATAATTTCATACAATGATAGATTATTTCAATATTTATCAATGAATTCAAACATAAGAAAAAGGCACATGCAGAATTTTTCAATTCAACTTAGTGACATGCAGCAAAAGTTATTTAGTATGCAATATATGCAGCAGTTTTTTTTAAGTAGTAAAGAGCAGAAAAAATGAAATTGAAACTAATGAATAGAATATTTCCTTGAATAGGTTTATCATTAGTCCTCGGCTTGGGAATTCCACCCCCTTAATGACACAATCAGCAGCATCCTGAGATAGAACCAGGAGACAAAGAACAAGAAGTAACAAGTATTTCACAAAAATAGAAAACAGAAGCATCACTTTATTCAATGTTAAAAAGAAAAAGAATAAAGACAAAAAGAACCATGGGTTTCCTCTCATGTAGAGAAAAGTTTTAAAGTATTCAGCCAGACAATATTCAAGATTAGTTTTCAAGCACTGTGAAGTCAGCCAAGACCTTCGATTGTCCCTCAAAATAAAGTTCCACTCTCTACCCATTAACTAACATGGGTTTATTCGCTTCACCTACAATTTCTAAAGCTCCATTCTTCAGGACTCTAAAAATTGTAAAAGGTCCAGACCATTTGGACTTCATATTTCCAGGAAAGATTTTATGTCTATAGTTAAAGAGAAATACCTTCTGTCCAGGTTTGAATTCACTGTTTTGAATGATAGAATCATTAATGATTTTAGTCCTCTCTTTATAAATTCTTGAATTTTCATAACTCTCTCTTATAATCTCATCGATTTCACTCATCACAAGTAATCTCCTATCACCACCACTATTAAAGTCAAAGTTTATAGACTTAACTTCCCAATAAGACTTATGTTGAAACTCCATAGGTAAATGGAAACATTTACCATACAGTAGCCTGTAAGGAGACATAACTATTGGGGTCTTGAAAGCAGTTCTATAAGCCCATAAAACTTCAACCAATTTAAGAGACTAGTCATTCCTAGAGTTTGACACAAATTTCTCAAGTATCTATTTAAGTCCCCTATTTGATATTTCCACCTGTCCACTGGGCTGTGGAATATAAGGTGTACCGGTTTTATGAACAGAATCATATTTCTCCATCAAAGCCTTAAATTTATAGTTCTTATAATGTGTTCTATTATCATTGATAAAAGCCCATGGGACTCCAAATCTTGTAAAGATTTTCTTTTTAACACATTTTATTATAGAATTGGCTTTATTTTTGGGAAATTCCACAGCCTCAACCCATTTGGAAGCATAGTCTATAGCAATAATAATATACTCATTCCCATGAGATGATATAAATGGTCCCATGAACTCTAAACCCCAGACATCAAAAATCTCAAATTCTAGAATTCTTTCAAGGGGTAACTCTTGCTTCCTACCGACATTTCCAAGCCTCTGACATCTATCACAGCCAACCACAAAACTTATAGCATCCTTAAAGACTGTAGGCCAATAGAAACCAAATTGCAGGACTTTCTGAGCAGTTCTCTCACCACCATAGTGACCTCCCCAAGGTTAAGAATGACAACTTTATAAGACAGGCATCATCTCTTCCTCAGGTATACATATCATAATAATACCAGCAGCACAACTCTTAAATAGCAAGTGATCATCCCAAAAATAGTTTTAAAGCTCAAAAAAATTATTTCTTTGGTTATTGGACAAACGTTTGGGAAAAATACCTGCTTCCAGGATGTTGGAAAAATCTGGAAACCCATATGATTTCCTGATTGAAACAGTAAGCAGCCTCTCATCAGGAAAGGAAGAGTTAATCTCCCTAGGATCTTCATATTCATATTGAGTAAGAGGAAGTCTATAATGGTGGTCAGCAACTAAATTTTCAACTACATGCTTATCCCTAATTTCTAAATCAAATTCTTGTAGAAACAAAATCCATATAATCAGCTTGGGTTTAGTTTCTTTCTTAGCCAGAAAGTACTTTAAAGTAGAATTTCCAGTGAAAAAAACGACTTTTGATCCTAACAAGTACTATCCAAACTTCTCTAAATAAAACACAACAACTAACATTTACTTTTCAGTAGTGGTATAATTGTTTTTAGAATCATCTAGCTGTCTACTAGAATAATACACCACATGTAACTAATATCTTTCCTCTATCTAAGGAAAGCACCTAGAGCCGTATCACTAGCATCACACATAAGCTCAAAAGGTAGTTTCCAGTCAGGTGTAGTGATGATGGGTGATGCGATGAGGTTATCTTTAAGCATATTAAAAGATTTCAAACAGTTTTCATTAAAATTGAAACGTGAATCCTTCACCAGAAAAGAACATAAGGGAATAGTTATTTTAGAAAATTATATTATGAATCTCCAGTAGAAACTGGCATGCCCTATGAAACTTCTAACACCTTGAACATTTACAGTAGGTGACAGTTTTTGAATAACATAAATCGTAGTAGTATCAACTTATAGAACTCTTTTTGAAACCTTATGACCAAGAACAATACCTTCTGTAACCATCAATTGACATTTCTCCCAATTAAGAACAATGTTGGTTTCAATGCATCTTTCCAAGACTAACTCTAGATTTCCAAGACAAGTATCAAAATTACAACCCACAATGGAGAAATCAACCATGAAAACCTCAATAATTCTCTTAATCATATCTAAAAAGATAGCCAGCATACACCTTTGAAAGGTTGTTGGAGATCCACACAAATCAAATGGCATCTGCCTGTAAGAAAATTTCCCAAAGGGGCATGTGAAAGTGGTCTTTTTCTGATCCTCTAGAGCAATAGAAATATGGTTGTAGCCAGAATACCCATCTAGAAAATAGAAAAACTCATTTCCAGCAAGCCTCGCAAGAATTTGGTCCAAGAAGGGCATTGGAAAATAGTACTTCCTAGTGGATGAATTATGATTCCTATTATCAATAGAGACTCTCCATTTTGTGTATTTCCAAACATGGAAATTTTTATTTTTTTTATTTTTAACAACAGTGAAACCTCCATTCTTAAGGACAACCTGGAAAGGACTGAGCCAAGCACTATCAGAAATGGGATATAGCATTCTAGTGTCTAGCAGTTTAATTACTTCCTCTCTCAAAACTTTATTTATATTTGGATTTAACCTTCTTTGACACTCTACCCTAGGATTATGGTCAGGCTTCATAGGTATTTTATGCATAAAAATGAGGGAAAAATACCTTTGATATAAGCTATTGTCCAGCCTATGGTAGATTTAAACTTCTTCAAAACACTTAACAGTCTTTACTCTTGATTTTATTTGAGTTTGAAAGAAATTATTACGGGAAAAATGAAGTTCTCACCCAAAAATAAATATTTAAGATGGGAAGGGATTGGTTTTAACTCAAGAGTGGGTGGTTCTACACTAGAATAAAGAATCTTAGCCTGGGAGGTCCAAGATATTCAACATATCTCTTGTAAGGAGTATTGAAAGATGAATTATTTTCAATTTCATGCTCAGATTCAGAAGTAATAGTGTTGTTATCCAAAGTGGGCAGTACACTTTCCAGATTTTCTAGATCAGATTTCAACAAGTTAATCAGAGAAAAATCATATAGTTATCTTATAAGTTCTCCCTCAAAATCATCAAAGTGATCAGCAGGGTTGGCGTTAATAGAAACACCATCAAACTTACTCAAAAAGCTCTTAAGTTCAGAAATAGAGGACTCTTCCACAGGAGAAACTCGACAGTTGTCCAGTTCTGGAAAATTTTCATGTTTTGAAGTTTGAGCAGAATTTTCAACTTCTAAGATGGATTCAATAGAAATTTCATCTTCATAATTATTTTCTTCAACATATGATTTATTTTCAGATTTTTCAATATTTTCAGATGAGTTCTCATCTTCTAAGGACTCTACCATTGAACAATTTTTTGAAAACATTGGTCCTTTAACATTTTTAAACACCTTGAACTCTTCTTGTTGTTCACCAATTTTAAAAATAAATTGACCCTTAGAGACATCAATAACATCACCACTTTTGACCAAGAAGGGGATACCAAAGATGATGGGGACCTCTTGATCACACTCCATATCTAAGACTAAAAATTATTCAGGCAAAAATTGCTTCCCAACCCCAGCTTACAAATCATCTACCCTACCCATAGGATTAGTGAAAGACATATCATCTAACTGCAGTATGACTATGGTGGGTTGAAGATCACCCAAACTCAACTGTTGAAATAGTGAGTATGGGAAACGATTATTGATAGCACCTAAATCACACAAATATTTGAGTTGATCGGAATTTTCTAGTGTGCAAGGTATGAAAAAAATACCAGGGTCTTTCAGTTTAGGTGGGATTTTCTTTTGAAGTACAGCACTGCACTCTTTTGTGAGGCTGTAAGTAGCAAATTCTTCCAAAGTTTTTTTCTTCGAAACAAATTTTTTTCAGATATTTAAATTAAGATGGAATTTTAATTACATCATGAATGAATGGAATGTTTACTAGAAGTTTGAAGAAGAGACCAAGGTACTGAATAAGTTCAGCTTTGGTGTTACTTTGAGGTTTCAGCTTCTGAGGGAAAGGGATGGGTGGGGAAAATTTTTTAAGGATAGTAGGAATATCACTCACCTATTCATCAACTTTTTCTTATCCTTTATTCTTTTGATTTTTAGATGAAGTTTCAGCTTGAGTTTCAGGTGACAAATTCATATTTTGATCATTTTCAATACTTTTATGTGAATTTCCACCATGTGTACAAAGCATATTTTTATTTCTTGATTGATGTAGTTTTTTTTTTGGGCATTTTCATGATCTTTTTCAGCTACAATTTGAATATTATGCCCACTTATATTTACTACATCCATGGCATTCTCCCTAGGGTTATGTTCAGTGGTACTTGGAAGTCTACCTTTTTCCTTAGATGAGAAATTCCAATCAAGTTGTCCTAAGTATGTTTCCATGTTTTGCATTCTCACATTAGTTTACATTTTATCAGACTCGTATTGATTTTTATGTTTGGTTAGCATAGTCGTGTATCTTTATTCTTGATAATTTATTTTGTTCAAAATTAGATCAATCTTAGAAGACATGTTACTATAATCGTTTCCTTGTACATTTGAAGACTCAACCCTTTGTTGATTTTGAAAGTTTGGTCTTGGTTGATTAGTGGAATTGGGGGTAGTGGATTGTTTAATTAAGCCTTGATCTTTCCTGTAAAGATTAGGGTGGTTCCTATAGCCTTGATTATAATTTTTTAAAAAACAATCTTCTTTAGGAGGAATTCTAGGACCATAGTTTACAAAGTTCTAATTCTATTGTTGTTGGGATAGCATATCAAAGTTAGGACAAAAGTTTTTAGTATGCCCAATCATACCACACTGGACACACTGTTCTCTTAAATATTTTTTGGTATTTTGAAATCCTAGTCGATTAAAAGTTTGCCTTGAATTTTGGTTCATTAAAGTTTGAAGTTGGTTGGTAATTTCAGCAAGTTGAATTTGAGTGGCATTCATTGAACCAGTGTTTGAGTTAACATTTCTATTGACTCTTTTCCTTCTTGAATTTTTATTTTTTGAATCTAGTACAAAATTATTGAAAAAATTTCTATGTTCTTCATCTGTTTTATCATTGTAATTACCCCCAGTAGCTTGATCAACTAGAGTCCCTCCAGAGAAGGACATCCCATCATAGAATGTATCCGTGAGAAGGTGTGATGGAAGTTGATGATGGGGACACTGCCGACGAAGATCCCTAAATCTATCCCAAGATTCATGAAAAGCTTCTCCATCCTCTTGATAAAAACTATTTATTTTAGTTCTATGTTCTCTTTTCAGCCTTTAAGGATAAAATTTCATAATGAAAGAGTTATACACTTGATCCCAGTTTTCGAAAATGTTCTCATCTAGACTCAGAAACCAATTCCAAGCATTCCCTTTAAGCAAAAAGGGAAAGAATCTCATTCTAAGTTCATTATCTGTGAGTCCTAGAAGAGGTAATTGTTTCACAGTATTATAGAAGTCTCTAATGAAGTCAAGGGATTCGTCATTAGAGAGCCCATTAAAATCAGGAAACAGAGAAATGTGTGATTGTTTAAGTTCATAATTTTTGGCCCTATAACTAAGTCTAATGGAAGATGGGTTTCTTGAAAATTGAGGAAGTTAAAACTCCATCATCCTAGGCCTTTCATTTTCATCTAAGAGTTCTAGTTGATTTTGATATTTTTTAGGTGCTGGAACTCAATTATCTATGTTTTCCATTTCAGTTTTGTTCTTCTTTCTTAGAGCAGTGAGATATTTGTCTATTTCTAAGTTCATAGGTTCTGGAATAATAGTAGAGTGTCTTGTTCTCAAACAAACAGGAACATATAGAACTCAGTAGTAACAATTCATAATGAAATGTAACAGATTTTATTACAATTTTCAAAATTTTCAATTTTTTTTAAGTTTTTTATATATGTGAACTTTTTTTTAGTTTTTTTAGAGTAATGGATCATTCCTTCCCTGACAACGGCTCCAAAAACATGACCTAAACTGTCTTTTAAGTCGGTCATTGTTTAATATTTATATTTATACTGACTACAGTATATGTGTTAAGTAGGGTCGAACCCACATGGAAGGTAATTCTAACCACTATTCTTCTAAAAACATTAAAAAACTCCACTATTCTATGTCGTGGAGTGAATACTCTATTTTATTTTTCTTTTTATAAAGCAGTAATGTGACAGAATATTAAAAACATATATTTACAGTAAATTGAAACTAGAAACAGCTGATAACAAAGAGACACAAGGATATAGTACACTATTAAAATAACAATCTATAAAAATGCTCGGGGGAAATCTCTATTTTACTGGTTTTAAAGGTATTCTGATTCACTTAAAGGTTGTTGTAGAGTACCACTTTAAAGAGCATGACTCAACTCCCTCACCTTGAGTTAGTCACACAAGTCAACAAATTTAAGAGTTCGCCAGTCCAAAATTAATCAGCTTTGACCTATTTGAAAATTCACAGCAAGAAACACTCACCAAAAGCCTTGAAGTCTTTTGAGTCTATTATCTTTTGAAAAGTGTTTCCACAATCAAACTCGCCTACTGAATCTGAAATCTTGATATTATGTTCTAGTGGTTCAAGCATTTGGATGAACTTAGTGTCGATCTCACCGATCAATACTGAATCATTAAAACGACTAATTGAAAAGAGATTTAAAATATAACCAATAGAACTCCAAATTATCC
Organism: Viscum album; assembly: GCA_963277665.1. Taxonomy (NCBI): domain Eukaryota; kingdom Viridiplantae; phylum Streptophyta; class Magnoliopsida; order Santalales; family Viscaceae; genus Viscum; species Viscum album. Next base: position 1,363,207,318 of record OY728166.1, on the reverse strand, counting down.
ATGAACATTATGATTTATGTAGAAAACAAGTTTAATATCGTAATAGTAATTGAAAACATGCAAAAGCAGAGTGTAAGAATTCAAACACAAGGGAAGTTAGACTCCCCAAAAGAAACTCTGCTCCTATGCTCATCCATCTCTAGGAAGTGGTTCCAGAGTCTCCCTCTGGTCTCTCTCCCCTTGGAACTCGATCCTTGAATGTGTTTATTGAATGTCCTCCTTTCCTCTACTGCTTGATCATACACGTGCTTTTTTTTTCACGACCGGCACGTCACACTAGTTTTTCTCACATAACTAACTCCAGGCGAGTTAGTTGAGTGCACCTGGACGTATAATTGTCTCTTGAATGAACATGCGCAGTTAGAGAATAAATAAATAAATGCACAAAGAAAGTAAATAGTTATTTTTTAGGTAAATATTATATTAATTATTAAAAAGTTAAATTAAAGTTAATTAAATAATTAAAATGATAATCATTATTACATATTATTTAATTATTAGTACTGTAGTTATTAATTTATTATTTACAGTTATTAATGTTAATTATAATGTTTATTAATTATTTAAGAACATTAAATATTTTACAATTTTTTAGTTAATTAGTTTAGTTTATTTTAGTTATTAATAAATTATTATTAAGTATTTAATTTTATTAATAATTATTTAGTACGCCAAATTAAATTTTAATTAATTAAAATTTAGAAAATTTAATTAATTAGTTTCGTTTTATTAATGTATTATTAAAATTAATTAAATTATTAATTATGTTTAATAAATTAATTATTTTATATTTATTATTTATTCATAATAATAATAAATTAGTATTTTAGTTAATTTATGATTATTATTATTATTTTAAATTAAGTTTTTATATTAAAATCTTCTTTTAATGTTATCATTTCATTTTTTTAACTTTTATCTACATTCTACTTTCCCCCATTTCGTTGATATAGGGGAAAAGGGTATCTCGGATTCAAGGAAGATAATCCGCACCTCCTTCGTCTTCCTCCATCAGCGGCGGTGCGGTCTTCAGCAGGTGGTGCGTCACTCCATATCTTCCTCTTAGCGTCGGCTTCACCAGCGAAAATCCACGGCGGCCCGGCCTTCCACGGCTCTGGCATGGCCCTCAACTATAGTCCTACTCCTCGGCGGCGAATTCTTTATCACCGGCAACACAACTCTTCACAGCAATGGAGCAGTTCTCCTCGGCTCGGCCCTCTAATCAGCGGCTCGAGCTCCTATGGCGATGCCAAATGACTCCAGGTGGCGGTTAAAAACCACAAGTGGTTTGAGGTCTTTAAAAGTAGCGTCGAATGAAGATGACTGTTTGCTGGTCCTACATTAGTGGTGAAACGAGGTGTTTGGCTCTCGAACAGTAAAACCTCTGTTCTTCCAGCACGACTCACTCTGGTAGTGAATAATGGTTTCCACAGCAAGGAAGACTCCCCCGGTGGTGAAGAATTGATTAAGTCTAAACTTATTTTGATTTCAGAAAAGATAAAAAATAAAATTGCAGGTGATAAATTGGTGAGTTTCAGGGCAGTGAGAATGAGAAGAAGATGTGTGTAGGGGATAAAATGGTGGAAGACGACTCACCGTTACGATATTGGAAGTAGGAGAACGACAATGGAGAGATGCAGGGGAAATAGAAAAGCCAATGGATGTCTATAGGTGAGGGAGGTTACTGATAGACAAAAATAAGGGTGAAAGGTGGGTTAAAAAGAAAGATCATCGTTGGAAATATCTTAAAAAAGGACACTATTTGGCTAAAATGAAGGTTATCGATACTATGTTGAAGATTTGAGGGTCACTCTTAGTCTTAATAAAAAGGTCACAGTTGCAAAACAAAATAAAAGCTTGTCGTTGCAGCAAAAAAAATAAAAGGGTCGCTGGTACCATTAAGATCACTGACACAAATAAATTGAAAGGTTATTGGTACAAATAAAATTGGAGGCTGGCCGATGGCTTAAATAAAAAATCAGTGCGGGAAAATAAAGTGAACTATTGGTGAGTGTGAGGGAAAAAGAATGGAAGGAAGGAAGGCCAATGGTGATAAGCAGAGAACAGTGAGGTGGTTACTGTTAGAAAGAAATAGAAGAGGAGAAGCGGTGTGGGGGTCACTATTAGCTTAAAATCAGTGCTTTAAAATCGCGGTTACCGATAGCATAAGGCTAGCGATAGAACAAAGGGACACAGTGTAAAAAAATTAAAGAAGTTACCGATAGTATAAATTTAAAAGCACATCGTTAGAACAATGATAAAGAACTAACAGTGACCTTAAAAAATTAAAAACCCATGAGTTGAACCTAAAATTAAATGTTAAGCAAACTAAATAAATATATTGAAAATAATTAATTAAAAGAATTCTAAACACCATTAATTTAAAACAGGATTTTTATTAAACTTTTAACATTAAAATAAAATAAAATTTATTAATAGATAACACTTAAGAACTGAATATTTTATAAACTAAATTGAAAAATTAATTAAATTAGAATTACTATATAATTAATTACAGGGTAGCAGCGAATGGTAAAGTTTAGAATCGGTGACCCAATAGGTCATCGATGCCTCTTGCATACCCGATCGGTAGACTAAAATCAAAAGGTAATAAATAAATAGTCTAAATACACTCATAAAATTAAACAATAAATGTTTTAAAACTCTAAATTAATTTATTAAACAACTAAGTGAATACTTAAAGTTAAAAGAAAACTATTTTATTTAATTTAAAATAAAAGTTTTAACTTAATGAACTAGAAGGATGATCAGACAAGTAATTTAACATTGTTAACCTATTCTAATGATACTAAATTAAAATATAAAATATTAAAATAAAGACTATGTTAGTAAAATAGAAATACAATGATTAAATAATTATTTTATAAAAAATGTAAGTTTAATAAAAATTCAAGCAGATTGAAATTATCCAAACAAATTAAGAAATGATTAAATTAAAAAAGTAAAGTTAGATTAAAATTATTAATTTAAAGACTAAAAAAATATTATAAAAATTGATTAATTAATAGAATTAATTATAAAAATACAAAAGTAAAATTATTTAGTATAAATTGATTAAATGATTAATTAAATAATTAAATAATTAAGTAAAAATATGTGGCAAAACTATGTAAAAATAGAGCCACATCAAATTCCCCCGCACTTAAGCATTGTTTGTCCTCAAACAATCTCATGCTTTATTATCAATGAGAAAGAGATTGTAAAATATTTGATTTTTTTTCAAAATGTAACATGTCCAGCACTCTCAAAATAGAGGACTAAAACAATTAAACAGACTTTTTGAAAAATACGTTCAAATCAAGTCTTGCCTCTTACAAATACTCAAAGGATAATCTAGAAAGCTACGAATCATCAAGAAATGAAGCATTCATGACTCGTATGTGATACAACTTAATCAATAACTTCAATGCAAGCTTAGGTTCTAATTTCAAGAGTGACAAGAGGTAAAATATCAATGGAATTAAGACCTTAACCGAGGAACTTTGTACTTTGACAGAATCCTAGGTTCAAAAAATAATTAATTTTTTTTGAATCGCATTATTGATACAACCTAAATGATTTTCATATAAACCAATTGTACCCTTCTTCATTTGGAATTCATCATTCCCATCACCTTAATGAACTCATTTTTGAACCCAAACACTTTATTTATTTTTTGCAATCTATGTATCATGTGCTAAGCACTGTGCAATGCACTTATTCAGACTGTACAGAGGGCTTATAGTAAATAGAAATGAACCCAACATCTAGGGTCTCAAAGACTCACCATGGGTTCCCAAATGCCTAAACGACTCCAATTTCAAAATATTTTTATGAAAAACCTTTTATATTGGCTCATTAAGAAGATTACATTTAATAATTTAAAGGTTAATGACGCCCCTATGATCAATTCACGCTTCTAGTTCCAAGTTTTATGATCATAACTCCCCAAACATGTAACCCAAATCAATTTCAGAAGTAGTTCATAAACCATATTTCCATGAAACCACTATGCAATACCACAAAGCAATCATCCAACCTCATTAATTTCATATTCAGAGCAGTTCATAACTACCAATAAAAGCACTGTTCAGAGGCAAGACCCAATTGAGTACAGTGTACAGCTTAGAAATAAAATATAATTTTGAAGAAAAGAACCATTTTATTACAAAAGGATTGATGTGAAATGGGAATTGATGAACTTTCAATTAATCACAGTTTATAACAGTCAAGAATTGACCACTTCCCCCACACATAAAACTGAACTTTGTCCCCAAAGTTGACTTCCAAATATAGAGAAGAACAATTAAACATTAATGGTTCAAAATATATTTTCAATTTAGTAGATTGATAACATTTAAAAAGGGTCACTTTGAAATTCAAAAATGTTTCTTGCCATAAAGATAGCATAGTATCAGGTTCATTAGAAAGTACAAGCATTAACATTTATGACCATTGATAAAGATTTTTAATATATCTCAAAATAAGCATATATGGTGTGGGTGAACAATTAATTGTGGTGAAAGAAAGTTTAGTAGAATTTATTCAGTTATATATTCTATACAGCAGACAAAGTTCATGCTAAACATCCCATCATTAATCAGATTAAAATGAACAGAAGCATGAACATACCCCCCCACACACACACTTAATTTCATAAAGTGAAATATTATTTCTATATTTTTCAATGAATTCAAATTTATGCAAAAGGCACATGCATAATTTTTCAATTATACTTAGTGACATTCAGAAAAAGATTTTAAGTAAGAATGATATGCAACAGTTTTTTTAAAAGTAGTAAGGAGAAAAAAAAAATGAAATAGAAACTAATGAATATAATACTTCCCTGAAAAGGTTTATCATTAGTCCTCAGCTTGGGAATTCCACCCCCTTAATGACACAAGAAGCAGCATCCTGAGACAGAACTATGAGACAAAGAACAAGTAGTAACAAGTATTTCACAAAAACAGAACACAAAAGCAGCACTTTATTCAAGGTTAAAAAGAAACAACATAAAGACACAAATAGCCATGGTTTGCCTCCCATGCAGCGCTATGTTTTAAATTCTTCAGCCAGACTTTATTCAAGATCAGTTTTCCTGCACTATGAAGGCAGACAGGCCCTTCGGTTGTCCCTAAAAATAATGTTTTACTCTCTGCCCATTACATAATGCCACAATCTTCTTGGAGAGTAGTATATTATGTATTTATACCATGGGAGTCTCAATTAAATATTCACATAGAGTTATTTCAACAAGAGTTATATTAAATGGTAGGAGTTCTTATAGGATTACAACAAAGTGATATACTATACTTATAGAAAAGGGAAGGTGGTGGATGATTCTCTTAGTATCATGTCCCATTCATAGTTTCAAGTTGGGGTGTGAGAGAAGATGTTATCATTTTAGTTATCCTTAGTCAATATATAATGAGTAATATACCTTTAATGGATGGTTATAACATATCCAAAACTCCATCATATGAGGAAATCATATCTTTTTTGTTGTGATTGTTAGGTATTTTTTGATATGATTATGATTGAATTTCTAATGGTGGTAAGCATATCCTCATTTTGGAAGGGTTAATTATGGAGCTGATCTCACTTTGAGAGGTGGTTCTAAGAACATTACATGCATCTCTCTTATTGTTACATCTAGGTTTATAAAATATTTACCAGTATCTTTGATGATACTTTTAGTGTCAAATGATGAATAATTCTATAGAAGAGTTCTCATCTGGATGATATACCAGTCAGTAGGTAGAAGATGACCATACGGTTCCAACATGTTTGATTCAAAACACGTGGTTCTGAATCTAGACTAGGATAACATATCCATTGATTTTATGACTCAATTTTTTTTATTAGAGAGGTTTCATGATGATATCAAATATAGTTTCTAAAAACTCACTATGTTATAAAACTTTCATGCCATTAGATACTGGAGTTTAGTAGAAAGAAAGGGGTATTGAACATACAATTGATTTTATGACTCCATGGAGTACCCTCAATTATTATTTTTGACCATATCACCTAGTTTACATCCACCTTTTTTAGAGGAATCTAGGATTTTTTTTATGTCTGAATTACAAATGGGAAAGACTATTCTCCAATAGACTGATGTCCAAATTGATTGGATCACTCAGGACTATAGTATATGTTGAGGTCTTGTATTTTAGATTTTTTTTCATAGATAATAGGACCATATTTCACTAGTGGAGTCTTCATATAGTAATTTATATAACCCCATGATTGTAAAGGTTCCATTTGAGCCCATTTATGAGAGACTACATATTTCACTTTTTTACTGGTCTGAGTTGGGAGAGCTAGCACTCATGGAACCAGAGTTGGTGCACATGAAAATTAAAATGGTGTATATTATTTAGGGGAATATGAGGACAAAATAGAGCTATTATAAGTCATATCCATATGTTTAATGGATACCCATGGAGTGTGAATAGGCTGACCATGTATTCCAAAAGGTTTCACCTGGGAGTTGTTTAAAATTATTTGATCCATTAGAAAACCCATATCTAAGGTTATTTGTACTATTTTAGATAATACATAGGGATAAGAAGGTTTCATACCATATGGTTTTAACCCCACAACTAGACTGATTCCACATCATCTCCCATGTTTTATAGCTGAGGAGATACGTGCAATATCAAATTCACATTATTTACTGGGGTGAGTTGAACATTTAAGATGGTCTACCCATTTTAGAGTACACAGTGTTTATTTATGATTGGTATGATTTTATACAACAAGGTAATCAGTTACCATAGTGTGTGTCTTGTATCAGCATGGGAATCTCCAGAAGAACTAATGGCAGAATTATCACCAGATGCGACCTCTATACCCTCACATTTTTGAGTGATTTGAGTTTTATGGGACAAGATCTCTAAAGGTGTGGAAAATTTGAAAAGATTTTTTATTGGTTTTGGATTATTTAAAAATTATTATGAATGACATTGAATTATATTTGGGTGATGGAATGAGTTTTATGGGTCATTTGAACCCTGACGTAGAATACTTAAATTTACTCAATGATTTATTATTATAGAAATATTATATGTTATACCTTTAAATCAATGTACCATATAGAGAAATATAAACCATGAATGAGTAAAACATTTGGGCCATCCCTTGACATGATATGTGTGACATTATTATTAGGTTCAGTGATGTTGTGTGGTAGAGAGAAATTAAATAATTAATATGGTATATTTTCTATTTCCATTAACCTAAACTTTTCCTATTTATATCCTTCTATGAAAAATACTTAATGTTTTTTTTCATAAACTAAGATAATTTTAGAGGGGTATAGATTTAGTTTTGTGGTTATTTTCATCGTATGGTGATTTGGGATTTAAAATCCCTAATGGAAACAATACATGTTTAACTTCATCGCCAATCAATCATTGATCATTGTTGAGCTAATGAAAAACAAAAAGGAATATTTGACAACATCACTAGAGACATGTACATCCATAATGAATGATCTATTATTGAGGTAGGTATTTTTTGTGTATTTTTCAATTTTTATGTCAATGTGACTATGTGTCATTTTCTAACAACCCAATCCTAATTCAATTTTGGCCATGTCCCCAAAATTTTAGATTTATATCAATATTTTATACCTTGATGATTATCATTCTTGTAAAAATTATCTAACCATGTTTCACCTTCAGTTAATATCCTATAATCAATGTCTGGTTCAAAAGGATCATTAGGTATTATTTGCATTGGTATTTTGTATATTTATCCTTCCATTCAATGAGAAATCGTCACTAGTGTTAGTTTTGACTAGTTTTTTTGACCGAGTTACATTTACATAATTTAGTGTGAAGTCATTATTTGGTTCCACTGATGGTTTTTTTATTTGTAACCCTAAATCGCTTCATGGTGGGGAATTTTAAGTGAAATTATGAATGGATTGTGATGTCTTTTTCGTGATTCAAGGCATCTGGATGATGAGACATCCAAAAAAGGCAATGCCAATTCAATTTTTCAATAACTTGTGATCGGAATATGACTTTCAGTGAATAATTAATGATTATCAGCAAATATAAAATTTGTATTGATTACTATTAACTATGAAATCAGTCAAGGTGGATTAATGATTGGAAATTTCATTATATTTATTATTTTCAATAACATTTATGACTACATATAATGTAGTTTGGAAGAATGCATTTTTTTGTCTCATCATATGGCCCTTTGGTTTCAGAGGAACTTAAATATGAAACATCCATGTGACGTGTTAAAATTTCATGTGACTTATACCTAGAAAAGTTGGTGTGTGCCAAAATTACATGCCCATGGAACCATGTGGCCCCATAGGTTGTGCGTTCTAGGCTACACCATATATTCCATTAGAGGTTTATGGATTAGGTAGATAGGGTATAAACTGAGTACCCCCACATAGATGGAACATAATTTTTCCCATATACATGTAATGTAGTTGTTTCTTAACATTCCTGGTGAAATTATAAAACATGTATATGTGGCTGACTTGGATAAACATACAATGTAAATCCCATTTCCAAAATATACCTTAGTTAGATGTGGGGTTTCTCGTAACTATAACCATGTAAATTTTGTATCTCATTCATTAGGAATAGGATCCTACTAGGGATTTGATATTTCACCCATGTGATCCTAGGTATGGGATCCTCTACCTATGGATTTAGATTTAGTTAATATTTTACTAAAATTTATATGGTGGGGATCCTCTATCTTTGAAGTTGGTATTTCACATAACCATATAGCACTAATAAGACATGTATCCTCTTATGGATTTCCTATTTCTCCCATATTAAAGGGGAAGGTATCCTCTAACATCATTTGAGGGAATGACCACATCAGTTTCTTGAGACAAATAGATAATAATATGAGAATGAAGAGTTTTTTTTGGATGATGGTATGTGTTAGACTACACTCTGGGATGTGTATCCTTCTCTAAGAATATATAGTTTTCTCCATTCCTTTTCCCTATTAATTATGGTTTGAATATGAATATTTATTTTTATTATTCACATCTTGGTGATTTAGGGGTTCCCTATATGGTATGTGTGTACTCACACAAGCATGGGATCTATCCACTCATGTTGTTTCTTATATAGAAGATACAATATTTGGTTGAGATACTGATGGGATGGTGTAGGTGGTTCTTAATGGTTCTTGGTGTAAATAGTTGCGAGATTTTTGATAGACTATAGGTTCTGTGTTGTAATTTTCTCCCTCTTATTTTCATCTTGGACCTAATTATTTATTGTTGGGACTATATTTATCCCTATTAACTTTAACATTTTATTTTCATAATTTATTATGGGATAATAAATATTTTTCATAAATTTATTTATTCCAGTTGAATAATTTCTTAATTACCATAGTGTTTATGTGGACATGTCTATATGTAAATCTATATTAGGCTAAGGCCTCCCATATCTGTGTTATGCCTACATTGAGAATTTATCAAGCCCTTGGGATTTAAGAGTCAATCATGGGGTGTGTCATATTCTACACCTCATACCTAGGAAAATGCAAAATATGTTTTTATGTGAAACTCCTTGATCAGAAAGACTCTTTTTTTGTCACTAAAAATTCTTTATAGCCTATTAATGAGTGTAATATTGATAAAGAAACAATATAAATAACATTCTAAGAAATCCAAACACATACAATTCTTTATTCTATGTTAAAAGTTCAAAAAGAATTTTTTTAATAAATCCTCAGATGATGAAGTCAATTAGATTTACGGTAGATATCTCTAGGTTGAAATAAATTATCTACAATCATCTTGGATTAATACCCATAGATTTATTATTATATACATATTTAGTTAAGGTAAACTCAATCAATAAAATATTAAAATATTGGAAAATATAGTTTCCCTCTTCGAGGATCTCATTTGTGAAGATATTGAATGGGCTAAATTCTATATTTACTTCGATCTCATGGTGGGATATAGTTTTTATAATATATTTCTAATTTGAAATGGTGCGGTCTATCACCTTTTAAAATAATTTCTATATATCTATTTCAAGGTCTTTTGTATATGTGTATTGTGTGAAGGTTCACACTAAACCTAACTTTATTTTTTATAAAAATTAAAATTTGGATTGTAGACGTAACACCCCTAGAAAAGTGAATCTTTAAAGGAAAAATACCACTACCCACATCCATAAGGTGAAACTTTATTTTTAAGAGCATGCCTGATTAAAACACCAGAGTTAAGCATGCTTGGCCTAGAGTATTTGTCTGGATGGGTGAACTCCCAAGATGTTTCACATTGTGTGTGTGAGTGAGAATATAGTAGATTGAATGAACATGTTTTTTCCAAAGGGGAAAAATTAGTAAGATAAGATACCCCAATGGTTAATTACCTATGGTGTGTTGGGAAGGAAAACAAGGTATTACTGGACACCTATCGGGTTAGATGACTAGTTTCATGGATCAAGAGAGGCTAGGTCATAAAAATTTATATCAAATACAATATTCATTTAGAAGTGTAAGGACACTATTAAGGTTTTAGGTGTGGGGTTCACAACAAGGAAGTTGTGCATAAATATGGTAGACAATGTAAAACCCCTAGAAAAGTGAGTCATAAAAATATGTAATCTTACTAACCATGTCAAAAATGTGCACCATTATTTTTGGGAGCCTACTTGATTAGAACAAGATAGTTGAGTGTTCTTGGGGTGGATTTTTTTCATGATGGGTGACCTCCTAAAAAGATTCATGCGTTTTGTGTGAGTGTGGAAATATCATATTGAAATAACATGTGTTGGTTTGTGGGGATAGTAATTAGTGATATAAGTGACTTTATTGGATAACATTATATGGTGTTAAGAGAAGGAAACATATGTATTACAGTGTACCCATGGGGTCAAGTGACCAGGTTCATGTCCTGGGGAAGGTAGGGTCAGAGGAAAAGTGTTATTTTTGTATAATGGTATGATAATAATTTTTTAGTGTTTTTCTGGGAGAATGTTTTATTAATATACCCTCATTACCTATCCTTTTTGTTTCTATGAAAATAACCCAAATTGTTAATATCTCTTTCAATATTTAATAGCACTATAGAGTCCTGTTTAGATGGAGTTTCAACTATAGAGGTCATAGATTATCTCATGTATAATTCATTTCTTCCAATTTCATTCTTGACATATATACTAACTATAGATCATGTAATACCCTAGTAATTATTGTGTTCATTTTATTTATTTGACTAGAAATAGTGAATACCTTAGAGTTGATAATTATACCATTCCCCTTGTGATTATATAATACATAGAACCCATTTAAAATAACTTTTATGGGATACAAGGGTCACAATCACGTAATAAATATATAAGTTAGAGAATAAATTTGGTGGCCATGTTTTCTGAGGAAGAACTCAACATCTTTGTCACTTATTTTGTTGAAATTTATTTACTAACCATTACCACTATTACCAAGTGAATTTAATATTTGGGCCCTATACAAATATATCCTGATCCGGAACACCAAAAGTTTATTACTCCTCAATCATCATTGCACCAATATTATAATCATAGAATTTAGGTGAGACTATTGTAAAATCCTCACCTATAAAAATATTATAGGTTCCCAACAAATCCAATATTCATATAGAATAAATAGAGAGATCTTGTAGACCTTCCAAAATACCTATTAATCACTCTAAATATGAAACTCCTTTCAGATATCTCTAGTCTCTAAGGGGTGGAAATAAGTTTGAAATAAGATATCCAATATAAATCAAATCCTCTATAATAGCCAAGACCCAATGAGCACGAGAATCATTATTGATACAAGAAGAGTCATTGGTCAAAAAAGTAGTTTCCCCTATTCCTTATGAGAGAGTAGATATTAAAATATCCTCATTAGATTCTATCTTAACTTTCTCCTTCTAGAAAAAAAATAATCTTCAATTTTCTATTTCCCTAGTTTAAATATAATAAAATGATTAGAGTATCCATTAATGTGAGAATATTATTTCAAACCATATTCTTCTAAAATTAGGAGTCCTCAATTTTCCACACAAACTCTAAACTCAAAACATATATGGTCATTTTTGCTATAGGAAATAAAAAAAGAAGAATTTTTACATAGAAAAACATATATATCAAATTCTTGACATCATTATAGATCAAGATACTCAATCATATCTCTTCAATATGTCAAATTCTTATGAATGTGAAACAAAAGTCCATGAGAGACTAATATAGGAATATATAGTATATAAGAGGTTGTTTAGGGTGGTCTTAAAAGAAAACGGAGCATTTGATTTGAAAAGAAGGAAGTGAAGACTAGAAAAACACCTATAAAGGATAACATAGGTGATTTTTAGTAATCAAGATTGTATGGAGACTATTTATAAACCCTCATTATACTAACAAAAATAAAACATCATTCTTTATTCGAACTTAGATATAATTCATCACTATTGGTGAAGTTAAATAAAACTAAAAATTCATCAAGAAGGATGATATTTACATTAAGGAATCCAATTAGAAACATCATTTTCCTAATAACATCTTGGTTAGGTTAATGGTTGTAAAAATTATTCAATGAGTGTAAAGATAAATTGAAGTTCCAATGTATGAATCTATTCATCTATGAAAGGAATATTCATAGATAGTTTTAATAAAAAAAGGAAAATAAAAAATAAGTGATTTCAATCCCCAAATAGGGGATTCTAATATTTTATTAGGATATGATAGTTTCACACAACATATTACATTATTTAAAATATCATTGAAATGTCTACCTTCTTCATGAATCTAAAAATTGTATCCTTGATGTGGTTATTCTTCATTAAGAGGTTGAATCTCTATCCATATCACCATATGTATAAATTGGTTAATTGGTATTAATAATACATAGATCATGATTTCTCAAAAATTTAAAAAACTAAAACTCATTGATTATTCTAGCACTCTTAACACAATCCAAAACTTCTACACTCACCTATATCCACCCCAAATTCTCTCATAATTCATTAAATTTATTCAACATATTTTAAAACATTCCTAAACACTTTAAATATAATTATTAATACATTTTTATCATATGATACCTCCCTTGATTACTCTAATAAATATCTACTTCCACAAATAAAATATCAACTACCTTCATAAAAAATTCCCAATAAAAATTCATTTAGTATTCAATAAACAATCTAGTAAATAACCCAAAAAAACATCTTCACATGTCATTATCCATATGACCCTTCCATTCCATACATACTTTTAAAAAATAAAAACACAAGGATGGGTACTCATGATAATATAATTCTATATTTTATTATTTTACTCAGAAACCATTTTGTATTTTCAGTAGTTACATTGAAAACGTTTAAAATTATATAGTTGGTAATTATTTCTTCAAAAAAAATTAATTTTATTTTATTTAACCCATATTCAACTTTATAATCATCAAAAATAATAGTTATGTAATACTTCACACATCAACTTCCTCAAAATCATCTCACTAATATTCCACATCATTTACCTCTTTAACACGTATTGATATCCTTTGCATATTTTAATAAAATAAAAAATAATAATAATATCCAATGGTTCCATCAAAATCATAAGAAAAAATATGAAAAAAATTACAAGAACGATCCTTTAGTCTTTGCACCTCTTGTTTGTTCCAGTATCTAATAAACAGCGTGATAGGATGGGTGAATTTGGATACCCTATATTTAACAACATATCAATTTAAATCATTATAAAATATTATATCGTTCCCAGGTTAAATATAATTTCAATTTAATCTGTTATTTAATATCATAAATGAACCAATATAATGAATGTTAAAATATAAAGAATAATGACTTAGTGATATTAATTGGTTGACCATAATGGGAAATATCTATAAAGAATTAAACTAGTAGTTTAATGGGGAAAAATATTAATTAGTAACTATTTGAATAAAAAAATTGAAATATTTACTATAATATATGTCCCATTCCCAAGAAAATTGATTCTTGGATTGACTCTCCCAAAGGAAACTCCCATTTATACTTTCCCAATTAAATAATTTGAAGAGGATATTGAATATATTTATTTATATAAGGGTCTATTCAGTATAATTATCTGGAAACTGATTTATGTTTCCCTATAAAACGTTATACATTTATTTAATAATCTTGAAAAAATATTCATTACATTCAACATGATGAATTAGAAAACTCTAATAAAATAGGCATTATTTTTGACATCTACAAACCACCTCCTTCAAAATAATCTAGACAGGACCAACTCTTTATAAAAAAAATTAATTCAACTTGTCATGATTTTGTATATCATTCTCGATTACATTAATTAGAAACCAAGATATAATAATTATTTATTAAGAAAACTGATCCTCAATGTCTTCTGGAAATCTATTCATTATCAAATATTTTAAATAAAAGTAAATTCCCTTAATATATTTTCATTCCCAAAAATATACCAATGATACAACCATCATATCTATATTATCTATTTTCTATCATATATATATATTCCATGTTTCGTCTGTTATTGATAGGTCCTTATAATTTTTCTATATTATTATTTCCTATGATATTGGAAAAGTATCTCTAAAAATAAATAAATATTCTTAGGTCTAATATTATGTCTGAGGGTTTTTTAGGAAAAATATATATCAATTTTTATAATTAATGTCCATATACCTAAATAGAAGTAAAATGGTAAATTTACCCAAGTATAAATTCATTGAAAAATTATCTGAAGGTTTTTTTGATTCTTGGTGTGTTCGTTTTAACCTTAGGTTGAGATGGTGTGGAATGTCGGGTGAATCTGAGCCCTAATATAAATATAAAAAAATATAAAAATATATATTATTATTAGACATAGAATGTTCATTTTAATTATTTTTTAATTTACATTTAACAAAATTTTATTATAGAATATTTGAGATCAGGATTAAATTTGGAACATGGTTTTGACCAGAATAATGGTTTAACTTAATATTTCATTAGGGCCTTCAAGTGTTTTCTATCATGAATAGATCAATTAATTAATATAGGTAGTTTAATTAATTAAACAATTAAATGATAATATTCTGTAGGAAACCTTGTTTAATCTTATATAAATCCTATTATGTTACCTCCCAAGGGATAACTGAATTTATTTTTGCAATAACTGTAAAGAGAAGAACATGAAGGGAATTGGATTCTTGGTTGAATAGATGTTTGATTGAGGCAGAAATGAAAGAACAATGTTAAAATCTATGATGCAACCATGTGTGAGGAAAATTTTAATCTTGGAATCATTGAAGGGTTGAAGAAATTGTGATTTTTTATTGAGGTAGGGATTTATTACTTTTTGTTACCCTGGTCTTCATGAATACCATTATAAATTTAAGGATTGGAACCTCTATTCTATATTGATTAATTATTTATAATTATTCCATGAAGATTATTACTTTTCATTATTATCATATTTTCAATAAAATTATAAAGATTATCAGATTCCTATATTGGGATTCATTTCACTGTTCAATGGAAATATTTCAGTTTTATCCCTTTCTATAACATTATGCTTTATGGATTTACATTCTTAGGGGAGGATCTATGATGAATGAAACATTGTTATATATTTTTTCTACTCTCTCTCACTATCCACTATTCTATATCCTTCTCCACTCTTCATTTATTAATGAAAACCTGATAGTGGACAATGGACCATGGTTCAGTTTTTTGTGGTAGCATGGTTGGATTTTATCAAATCAATGGGATCAGATGGTGGTGGTGGATTGAGGTAATGTGAAATGATCAATGCATGGTGGTCAGTGAAAGGAAGCCAACACCAGGTGACTATGTGCGTGGAGTATTAGGAAAATCATGACATAATGTGAGGGAATATAGGTTAGGTAGCAATGATAGTTCTAATTGATATGAGAAAAGCGAGTTTGATGACCTAAATAATGATGGTACACATCACAAGTAGGGAACTATATCTGCCAGAGGCAGACATAACAACCCACATGAGGTGATCATCATGTAATGGTATGGGTGGCCTGAAACCACACCCCCTAACAGTACTAAAAACTTTATATCATATTAATTTAATTAATGATATAAATTGTAAGTATTTTATATTAATAAAAATAGAGGAGAAGAATAGACACATGAGTCAGCAAATGATTCACAGAATATATAGAGTGAAACCCACCTCCCAGCCATGATTTTTATATATAATTTAAATTATTACTATTATTATTAGTTCATGTTTTGGAGGTGAGTTTTTACTAATATGTTAAATTGATGATCCATCAACAATAATAAAAACTTAAAATTGAGAAAAAATATTTCAAGACCTGTATGGGTAATGTAATTATTAATCAAGTCAATATAGATACCCTCACTTTTAATAAAAATATATTACATCACTTTGTCATAATACTTAATACATTACACAAATACACACCGAAAGACCATATTTTGTTTAGTGCATTTGATAAAATGAAACACATTTTTCTAATTTGGTGAAAGATCTTCAACATCTCTGATAAAGATCTTTCCATTTAGTACCCCAAACTAAAATAGTTCATTATAACATGGGGAAAGTAAAACATAAGATAAATTATGAGCTAATATTCTCAATAAGGTTAAAAAATGGATAAATTTAAACATAATCATGTGTAAAAGTGTATGAGAACATGATCACGAAAATATAACATTATACCCTATATATCAAATATATTAAACTTGAATAACGTCATAAATATTGTAAGTTCATAAAACATGAATCATAAGTAAATAAAGAACATGATCCATGGAATCTGAACATAGGAATAAATCATGTAATTTCTAAAGATATATAATCACATAATAATTATTTTCATAGTAATAAAGGAATCATTGCCATGTCCATATTGGTGGTATGGGTTCACTTCCCATATCATCTTGGTAGTCATGGTTCACACCTATTACCATCCTAGTAGCCATTGTTCACTCCTATAACCATATTTGGTAGTCAAGGTTCACTACGAAGACCATATTAGCAGACAAGGTCATTTATGAATATCTCATGAGATATCAATCTTTACCCAATCCATTAGAGGGAGATATATGTATCACCCATCTCCTAATTAAATTATTCAAACATGTGGCACAAGATCATAATTAGTCATATAATAACCAATGTATTGTAAAGGGTTTCATAAACATATAATAATATCATAACTTGTGGAAAACATACAAGGATCATAATCATTTAATCAAAAGCATAACCTTTGAAAAGAAGAGGGTATATTAAAAACCATTTCATCAAAACATAAACCATTCAGATAAATAATATGAATGGTATTCTTGAACAATAAAAAATTATATCAACATAGGTGGGGAAGGATTTTGAAAGATCACTTGGAAAATGTATTTTCCTTAAAAATAACCTTTTAAAACATAAAACATTTTCAAGACCCTTATCATTTAACCACTTGGAAAACATATAAATGACTCATGAAAATGAAAAAGAAAATTTTTTCTGGAGGCAAATATCCTTTATTCATTGAAATAATTTTCTTTTCGTAAATTTTTTTGAAATTTTAAAAGAAAAGCTTATTTTAGAAAAAAAAACGTTTTAATAATGTAATAGAAGCATCAATGAAATAAGGTGTCATCAAAGCGTAAAAATACATTCATTTCGTATAACCTAAAAAACATTCTTCTCATACTTTTGTGGGAAATTTCAAAAGGTTCATTATTAATAAAATTACAAAATATTCCATTCAAATAATTTAACAAAAATAAATAGATGGGTAAAAAATAATATTAAAAAACGTATATGAATATTAAAAATATTTTCGAATACATTTTTAAGAAGAACAAACATGGAAGATAAATATTCCCCAATATATACTTACATATAAACAGTCCTGGATAAAATATAAATTTAAAAATTAAACCTTACAACTTTATAATCAGTAAAATTTCATTCCCCATGGTAAAAATAAAATTATATGCATATTAAAATACAATAATATTATGTTAAATAATAATAAAATACATTTGTAGGGTCCTGAAAAAAATCCGCAAAGGAGAATGATGATCCCCTTTAACTCAAGGGAGGTTCTACCCAATATCCCCACAAAAGGATTAGGCAAATCTGGACAATACTCAAGGATGGTGAAGGAGGAACTGGTCTGCGGACCGGTCTAACGTTAACGACGAACGACCGGTTCCGCGAAGCGTCCCTCCTATGTGGAACATCATCGTTCACGAGATGGAGGTGGAGAACCTCCGCGGTCACGGGGCGGGACAGGCGCCAACCTGGTTCACCATTCTAGACCGCCCTAGCCATGAGCTGCATCAGCCGGCTTGAACCACCTCTGCTGTCGTTCGCGAAATTGAGGCGATACAATCCGCGACTGAAAAGCACTTCCCGAGTTTGGTTCGTGGAGGAGTGTTTAATACCCCACGAATTACGGATTGACCAAGTCATCCGTGAACTGGGTTTTTAGCCATGGGCCTCCACCAAAGGTGCTGCATGACCATAGATACATCCTTTTCTTCGCTCTATAAAAGGATATTTAAGAAGAAATAAAAGTAGAACAGAGAGGAGATCGGTAAGATTCAGGTGGAAAGATTTCTAAGGAAGGCTTAGGATTTCGGAAGTTCCAGTTCGCAAACCATAGCAGGTATGAACCTGGGAATGAACTAATAAGGAACCAAAAAACTAATAATAACTTGATGAACCGCGGACTTAAAATAACAAAGAATAGAGAACTGCGAACTAGGGTCCCTTCTTGGATGTACTCCCCACAGACCAGGGAGTTTATGCCTATTTTCTGATCCGCCGCATCGCATTGCACCCTCCTACGCGGGCGAATCCCCAACTGAAGAGCCTCCGACCGGGGTCGCCCTTGGACGCAGATGCCTGTATGGAACCCTCCGCAGACTACCCTTGTTCGCGGATCGAACCCGGAGCCGTGAACCACCTTGGTTAACGGGATTCCCATCAGTCCGCGGACCACCCTGGTTCGCGGAAGGCCTCTCCAACTGCGTAGCACTTCCCTACGTAAAGGACGCCACCACCCATACCCTTGTGTGGCTTGCCAAAAACTTCAGAGTTCCCATTCTTCGAGCCAGATAAAATCCTTCCAATTTCAATCCGGCCTGATCCTTCGCAACCTTCTCATTGTCCTACTCATTGGCCCCAAGCTGAGGCCTCCACCAGAGCCACTAGATTCGTGTGGTGTAACCCCCAGGCGCATCATCGCACCGTTTTGAGTTCTCATACCCACGGTAAACAGGGGAAAGGGTGTTTACCCGACCCTTGGGAAGATTCCTGAAGCATGCCTGGGTTCACATTCCCACGGTAATGTGGGGTCTGAGCCTGAGAGACCCCTTTTTGCCTCTACATTCCAGGATGGGGGACTGCACGCTTTGGCAGTCGGGCACTTCTCCCCTCCCCAGAGAGGGGGCGGAATACCCATCCAAAGGTAGCCGTCCCCATGCACCTTGGTACTTCCCCAGGGAACAAGAGAGGTGGCGGAGACAGGAGCACCCCTTTCCCTCTCCCGCTGCGCTTTTTCACCATGGGCTTCCATCCTGAAGTAATCCTCGACTTTATGGATCTCCCTCATGCGTAAACCCCACTCCACTTCTCACAGACGCACCTTTCACGACGTGATTGTCTGGTCCCTTTTCCCTCTTGTTTCTCACACCGAGCATGACTCACATGGGCTTATAGTAGGCATCGACCATGACATCCTCTTATGGGCCTCCTCAGAGTGTAATCCCCAATCCACACCTAGGGTCTCCTCAGAGTGTAAGCCCCAAGCCTATGTGAACTACGAGGACTTTGATCCTTGTCTCTTAGGCAGGGTACGTAGGAATCCTCCCTGAGGTTCAAGCCCATCATCCACACCTTGGGCCTCCTCAGAGTGTAAGAACCAATCCACAACTTGGGCCTCCTCAGAGTGTAAGCCCCAATCCACACCTTGGGCCTCATCAGAGTGTAAGCCCCAAGACAATTCGAACTACATGGACTTTGATCCCTGTCCCCTAGGCAGGGTACGTAGGAAGCCTCCATGAGGTTCAAGCCCAACAACCTGTCGATTCGACTATCTTCACATCAGTTCACCGCGCCACTCCTAGTGCCACCTCAATGAGTTTTGACTCCTCGGGGTCATTAATCCAACAAGGGATGGTAAGCCTCATGCATAAATGATTTCAAACTCCTGCGTTCAGCTGACCATTGCCAACCAAGAGAAATCTGTGGATACTTTTCTTGGGTATAAACCAAAGATTCACGAACATATGAATATGTCTTAAATCTATAAGAGATTCCTGAAATAGGAAATAATTCCCCCCAAAAGCGTGCGATGAGCCTGAAATTTCATCCTCTCGACCAATGTGAGTTATTAAGCGTCGCTGGTCAGACCATCCGGCGAATGCCTGCCTTTGGAAAGCAGGTCCACGCGTTATCGGATACGGAACCGATGGGAATTTTGAGACCAACCCGAAAAAAATGGTAAACCCGACGTGAATCTTTAACCAAGCACGATGGATTTAACTTGATCCCACCCTGTTCCCCCTTTTACTCACAAGAGGGGCCAAGAAAGGTCATTAATTACGCATGGGATCATGAGATGCTGCTTTGACGGGTTTTCTGTTTGTATTTGTTAAAATATTTTACAGGTACTATACAGAACTCCCTTCGATCCAATGGCGTCCCGAAGGAACTTGCAAGTGCGCACTTCGGGCAACGCAATGACCGAATGTCCTCACCTACGGAGGACCCCATCACCCACCCAACATCTTCAATGCTGGGTATCAGACGCACTGATCTGAGAGTAGCACGTGAACAGTACTCTCCCAATGGTGGAGGTGACCATGCACGCCCTCCAATCTTCCAGAACTTGCTGGTCGCCTGCCCAGCAGTGGCCACAAAGGCAGATCCAGACAGCCCCTGTCACTGCCTCCAACGGTTTCGGGAGTCTATCCTTGGAACGAGAAAATGTGTAACTCCCTTATCTTAGGGAGGTGGATGTGGTCGACGTTGAGGACTTCATCCCCACTGAACAGGGGTTCCGCTCTGAGGCCCCCACCGGCAGACTTCATCGCGGTCATGCCGCGATTCAATATCCTCGCACCGAGGAGGATGTCTCCACAAGGATTCAGGCCCACCCTCCCCGAGCTCCGGCCCTTCAGACTGCCCGACGAGGGTGGCACACATACAATCAGGGACTGGTCATCATCCTAGTCCCTGAGGAGGAGGTCCGCTGTCCAACCATGGAGACATACCACGAATAGGCACCAACACTTGTTCGCTCCTCCTGATCCTGCCATCTAGACATGGAGACATCATACAAGCCAGCGTGCATCCCCGCCGAGCTCCATCTAGCCCGTCTCTCACATAGGACGACACTTACCAGGTAGGCACCTCTCCCTACCGAGGGTTGTGAAGCCCACCAACCTGAAGTGGTGGGGACCCGACGCCTGTGGGACCAGCTCCTAGCAGTTGCTTCTGACACCCTCCATCCTGATATGGTGGCGATCAACAAATCCCGCCACCCATATGTGGTGTAAAATCATAGGCGGGCACGTCTCCCCGCCAACAAAGGACACCGACTCGATACGGTGGGAAACCAATATATGCAAGGCCAGCTCCCTACGGATGCAAGTAAAGTCTTCCATCCCTATGTGGAAGCAAACAGAGAGATAAACCGGCATATCCCAATACAGGGGCAGATTCATTCACCTGCCCTGACACAAGAGAATTGTCAGTACCCACTAACCACCGGAGGATCGGAGCAAGATATTCCTACTTCGATACCGGAATGTGCCTTCATACCCATTCCAGCCAAAGATGTCTCTCTACGTATCCTAGAAATGATGGAGGAGCAGTTATCGATCCCAGATCATATCTTGCAGACTTTCCAGAATGTAATTCCATCAGCGGAAATAGTAAGGACTCGGGCCCTTGATCCCGTCTCCCCAATTAAGGCGACTCATTTAAGAGACGAGATAGCCTCCTCGGAGCAGATCTGCATCGCTGCTTCTGCCCAGGAGGGTCACCAGCCATATTCTGTGATGCAAGGGCAACCAGATCAAGCATATTAACTCGTTCCAACTGGGGGACACCCGTCCATCATGGTGGATGATACAGAGTACGCATATATCCCTACTGAAAGACAAGATGTTCATCGGCGTATCCCAGCAGCATCACAAGACCCAATTAGACTGGGACCCAAAGGTGAAGTCTGTTGTCAACAACAGACGGTCCCCGCTGCCTGTAAAAGAGAACACCGAATACACCAATGGCAGCTGGA
Organism: Viscum album; assembly: GCA_963277665.1. NCBI lineage: Eukaryota > Viridiplantae > Streptophyta > Magnoliopsida > Santalales > Viscaceae > Viscum > Viscum album. The sequence continues at coordinate 1,363,185,022 of OY728166.1, read as the reverse complement.
AAATAAAGAGGGAGTTCATGACTCCTCTCTTCTAGAAGTTGGGGTTTCTAACGCCTCTATGTATACATCGATGTCCCAGAACACTGCCCATCCATTACCATATTATGGGAGTGGCAGTACCAGTTGTAAAGGTCATCCCCCAATGTTCCTACCAGCAGCTCTGAAGGACCTTTCCAGAGCACCCGTGGGGGCCTCCCCCACGGGCATATAACGATCAATCATGAGATATCCTCTTTTGATGCGAGTCACGGAAACCCTCCACGTGACCAGTAGATCAAGCAGCAAAAAGTCCATCCACTTGCTGCGGTCCACCCTGAAGGTCCTCCCCAGGGTATACACTGCAAACTCTCTCCATGCAGTGGGACCATAGATTATGATAGTAGTCCTCACTATCATAGTCGCAACTACGGAGGCCCTCTCCGCAGTGATTTCTCATCATGACGAGAAGGTCCTCCCCTTGTCATAGTCTGCCCTGAAGGTCCTCCCTAGGGGTTATGCTGCAACAGAACTCCATGCAGCCAGGCATCAGATCATGGTGGTAGTCCTCTCCACCCTGATAACGGAGGTCCTCCCCGTTGAGACGTGAAGCAACGAGAAGTCCCTCCCCTCATTGCAGTACATTTTGTAGGCCCTCTCTAGGATGTATCCTACAGATAGTATCCCTACTGCAACAGTAAAGGTATTCCTCACCATTGTCATAGCTGTGATGGTAGTCCTCGCCACCACGACCGACTTTGTGATGGTCTTCCTCGCATTGGCCCCAAGCAACAAGAAGGTCCTCCCATTGTCACAGTGTGTCCTAAAGGTCCTCCCTAGGATGAACATCGAACGTCAAGCCATGATGCTCATCCTCACAATGATGGCAGTTGTTGCGAAGGTCCTCCCCGTAACGACGCTACACAGCCAAAAGGTCCTCCCCTTACTGCGACACACCTTGGAGGTCCTCCCCAGGGTGTGCACTACAAAAGTCCTCTATGCAGTAAAGCATCCATCAGTAACGACAGTCCTCACCATTACGGCCTCCATTGCAGAGGTCCTCCCCGTGATGACATATCATATCGACAGGAAGGTCATCCTCCTGCCGAATCAAGCACCGAAAATCCCTTGTATGCCAAGGCACTCAGAATGATAGGATCAAGCATGTCAGATTCCCAGTTAGTCGTCGACGACATCCTTCTACAATCAGAAGACGGTCCAGGGCTGAGTTCATCCTCTGAACCACCTTGGAATCTCCCACATAATGATTCATCACCTATCGGTCCCACTTCCTCCGACCACATTGGCAGCGAGCATCTCAGTTGGGCCGACCAGGTAGAGGATTCACTAGTGGAGGAGTATGCCGGTATGCTACACATGAGGAAACGACTATCCAGGGTTGATATACCAGTTATGTTTTGGCCTACAGCCACCTCTCAGTTCGACATACCCAGAGAGTTGTTGAAATGATCCATGCACGGAATCCTCCATAATATATGGACAACCCTCCGCCAACTAAAATCAAGATTCATGCCCTACGAAGGGTATGTAGACCACGTCAAGACAATAGGGGACCTCTTGCGTCACATAGACCTGGAAGCTCTTCCTTCAGCATGGCAACAGCAGCCCGAGAGGCATAAAGGAATCATGGATATAGCCTACCTCCGTGCGCTGCACCAGCTGTGCTGCCTCATCGGTGACGCTCCGATGGGAGTCCATATTAGGGGATGGGGAGAACATGGAGCTCTGCATTTCACTCTGGTCCACGCCCAGAAGAACCCGTTTGGCATGGTGTCTTGCAACTTCATCAGGTTAAGACGACAATCAAGTGGTCTCTTTATTCAGTAAATGCAACACACCTAGCAGAGTCAGGTCTTGAGTAAGTCCCAGAAGCATCAGGCCCAATAGGAACAAGCCATTTAAGAACTCCTGAATCAGGACACCGAGAGCATACAAAAGGACTCTCGCCTAAGAGAGTCCAATCAGCGATCTTTGCCTACCTCCCCAGAAGGGATTGATTCACAGAAGAACTCGGCACCAATACCCAGTTCACACCCGAATTGGGGCACACAAGATCAGGAAGGTAGGGATAGGCGCAGCCACTGCCGTAATCTAGGGTCAACCCCAGCCTGCAGGGCTGGCGGAATTTTTAACAACAAATGCCCCATTAAGACCAATAGAACTAGGAAGAGACTCGATGTCCATGGAACGGAGCCAACCCTAGCCCTTAGGGCTGCGGGCATTATTACCCCCTCAACAACAACCTCCCCCACGAGAGTCAATATTCTCTCATATGGGGAGGAAAATCAAGAGAGGAGGTTCTCGTCCTATCCCATCATTTGAATCATCATCCCCTCCGATAGGAAGGCGCACCATAAGGTCGCACCAAAGAATCCTCCGTGTCACCCTTCGTCAAGAAGTCCGAAGGCAATCCCATGTCACGAAAGGGAAGGCCAGTAGGAGATGCGGGATATCCTCTTCCCATTTGGAAGATGAAATTTTCTTTTCCCTGTGATATGTATCTATCAACATCATAGAGGTTAACCCCATGGGTGACAACAGAGATACAGCAAATCCGGAGGGATCAGGAGATGATAGTTTTGGTCAGGCTATGACTCACAATGAACCAGTAGGTGTGCACACCCGGAACTAGAGGGTTGCCCTAAATATGGCCGCCCCTTCAGCTAACCTTCCCCCGCTTACCCTGTGAGCTTCCAACAAGGATGAGAACAAAGGACTGGTTACCCTTAATCTGTCCCCTCCTCTTGAAAAAAACGATCCACTCACGCTCAAAGAGAGGTTCGCTCGACATGAAGAGGAGATGAATGAATTGAGTAGCTTAACGTCGAGCTACTCTAGAAGAACCACCTTATCGAAATTGTATCCCATGAGGAGCCACATCATGCACTCCCAAAAAGTTCACCTCAAAGACTATGGTTTCCCCCGGAAAACGAAATACGGTCTAGGCTCCTATCCAACGAGGCGACCGATCCTTCCAACTACCTAAACATAGATTCAGATGAATACAAAGACATCCCTCCACTGAGGAAGCAACCTGAACGAGTACGCCTGAACCCTCCGAAGGTGCCACAAATGGCACACGCACCCCTGGTGCTGGCCAATCTGGATCCTCAGGCAATTCCTCAAGCTACACCTGCCCAGAACCGGGCCCAACAGGATGTAAACCAGGGTCTCAACAACACCATCAAGGCACTAACAGCTCGATTGGAAGCGATGGAAGGTTGAAGCGCTCTGATACAGCCAGAGCGGAAACCCTACCCAGATTGGGTGACCAACACACCACCTCCACCCAATTTTGGGAGCCCTGTATTCTCTATCTTCAATGGATCAGGCGATCCGAAATAGCATTTGATGCACTACACATCCTATTGAGACCCTATGATGGGAACTCCGGAGCAACAAGTAGCATTAAAACTAAGATGCTTTGTACGGACATTGTAAGGATCTGCCTTCTTCTAGTATACAAGTCTGCCAGCCCAGTAAATAAAAAGCTGGGAAGACCTTCAACAGTAGTTCATGTTCTACTTCAACTCAACGTTTCCTAAAACAACGGTCAGCGATCTCATGAACTACATGCAGAGGGAGAACGAGAGGGTATCAGATTTCATCGCCAGATGGAATGTTCTGACCTATTCCTTGAATAGGAAAATACCTCAAGAAGAGATGCTAGCCATATGCATCGATAATCTTCGAGATGAGTTTCGAACACCGCTCATACTAGTGGAGTGCACCACTGGCTTCCGCCATATCTCAGCCATTTCCCAGAGAATCAAGGAATCCCTACAGCGGACTAATTCGATGTCCCGAATAGCCTCGCAGGCTCCTTCGAAAAGATCCCCTAGAGCTGAAGTATCTGCTGTCACACTCAACCCAGCCCCTGTGCCCGCTCCACCACTCAGGCCTCCACCAAATCATCAAGGTCCTCCTGCATATCAGCGGCCACCTCCGCCTAAATGGGACGATTAGCGAGGACTGAAGCGGAACCAGTTTTAGGAACGAAGACAAAAAGTATACTCGTTCCGAGACGATAAAGTCTGCGGCTACTTCATTGCTGTCATGAACTGCAACTTTCTCCGCCTTCCAGAGCTGAGGAAACCTGAAGAGGTTGGCCACGATGATAGGCCAGATTACTACCCCTACCATCGGATGTTGGGGCATAGTATCCAAGAATTATTTGTCTTCAATGACCTCCTGTAGAGGATGGTAGACTCCGGATAGGTCGATCTGGGACCACCCCCAGCACATGTGGCATGTATCTCTACCACCGACTCTGAAAAATAGGAGGGGTGGAATAAAGTCACCAGCATGCTGGGGCAGAAATTTGACAACTTGATGACTCAGAAGACTGTCAACCGAGCCCAGGGCATACTCCGAGCTCAACTACAATAGCCGGTATTGCCACCAATAGCCCCTGAAGCCACAGAGCCGACAGTATCGACCTCACAACCCTCCATGATCCGGTCATCCGGGCATAATCTAAGAATTATTAAACAATCGCAAGAGGATTAGTCCACGATGGGGATAGAGTTAGTCCCGACCCTAGAAGATTATATGCCCTCAAATTTGGCGCCACGGGCACCGACCCACCAAACGACACCATCAGGGACAACCGACCAGGTTTACCTGTCAGAGGATGAAGAGCCAATATTTGGTTCTATTAACGCCATCCATCTTATGGAATCATTCCCTGATGAAGGGTATTGTTACGAACCCGAGTTCCCTGCACGAGGAGATGGGAGGAGGAGTCGCAGAGGTAGGGGATACTATGGGAGGCGCATCTGCGGCCTAAACCAACCCTACGGTTGGACCCCAGCCCAAACCGTTAGTATCGCGGAAAGCTGTGGGAGATCCCTTCAATGGAATCGGCATGAGAAAGAATTCCCCTCCACCTCCACAAGCAGTTACTCTGGACCTATTGTTCCGCAATACCCACCAGAGGAGGAACAAGTGTCTGGCCGCCTAGTGCACAAAAACAGACCGACCGGGCCAAGTCCTCAAAACTTGGGAACACCATCGATATCTGACCCTATGGCCGATCCCTCCTTGTCAAATGCTCCAGCCCCTAAATCACTTGCTAAGACTCTCCCGCCAACGGAGAAGCGTCGGCCTCTGGAGCAGAAATACGATATCCTTAAGAAGATAGCATCGGTACCAGCCAAGCTATCAATCCTCGATGCCCTAAGTCTGTCAGCATACCTCAGGGAGGCACTTATAGAAAGCTTTGATCAGCCCCCATGAGTTTCAAGCCGAGGTCGCAGCCGCTGAAATATACTAGACAGAGACAGACCCGTCTGAATGAAATGCAGTGATTTCCTACACCAATCAGGATGATGATGCCATCATGCAAGGACACATCAGACCACTATATGTGTCTGACACACTGAATGGTATTGAGATCTGGAAAGTCTTTATAGATAATGGATTTGGAGTTAACCTCCTTCCCCTAAAAACACTCTGTAAGTTGGGCAACAGTGAGGACAACCTAATTCCCTCGGCCAAAACATTGTTGGGTTATGATAAGAGTGAGTATAAACCAATGGGGAAAATTAATCTAAAGACCCATTTTGGTGACCTGGTAGCCTACACAGAATTCCTGGTGGTCCGGAAGAGCACAACATTCAATTCCGTACTAGGAAGGTCATGGATCCATAAGCACATGGTCGTTCCTTCATCCTACCACCAGTGTATCAAGTACTGCGTCAATGGACAAAGTGGAACATTGCACACCGACAAGGCCCATTTCGAGCTCTCCGAGTCACATTACATTGATGCCGGGTTCTATGAACAAATGAAAAAGAAGCCTTTGGTCGATGGTGTCAATTGGATCCCCTCTCCAAATGGCCTGGAAATGGTTCCTGATGACCCCCTCAGGTAACTTCACAGAAATGATGTCCTTCCCATCAACCATGTTTAGAGTATGAGTTCAAGTACGGACACACACTCAGATGTCCTCATGACTTCATCCACGATGGCCGAGCACGACAATACGGGGACGTCTGCCAACCCTCGATCTGAGGACGAATAATCGAGTAAGGACACCCACGACACCTCGCCTCCGGACTCCCAAGAGCCCGTTTCAGGAGTTCTCTCCTCATCGAATCAAGAAGATGAGGACTTGTGAGAATAAGAGGGGGAAGATCTCATGGATTCACCTCCTGCATTTGAGGAGGGTATCTCCACAATGGTGGAAGAGCTCAGGGAAATAAACCTGGGTACCGAGGAAGATCTGAGGCCTACTCTCATTAATGCAGCCATGTCCCCCAAGGAGAACGAGGTATATACCTCTTTCCCGAGGCAACATCGGGATGTTTTGGCCTAGAATTACACAGAAATGCCGGGACTCGATCCCGAAGTGGCGCCGCATCACCCGGGCCTTCTAGAAGACCACCGGGGCTATAAAAAGGCTGCCAGAAGGACGCATCCCTCACATGCCGCCAAAATAGAGTCCGAATTCGATAATCTCATTAAATAAAGCTTCATTCGAGAGGTCCAGTACCCCATTTGATTGGCCAAAATTGTCCCTGTCAAGAAAAAGAACGAACAAATCTGCGTCTACATTGACATCAGAGATCTCAATCAGTATTGTCCGAAAGATGATTTCCCTGTCTCGATCACCGAATTATTAATTGATGTGATGGCCGGGTACGAGGCTCTATCCTTCATGTATGGATATTCTAGATATAATCAAATCCGGATGGCCCAAGAAGACGAAGAAGCCACTGCCTTCTGGGCCCCTCAAGGGGTATTCTGTTATAGGGTCATGCCCTTGGTTCTCAAGAACATTGGCACCACATATCAGTGTGCCATGCATCAGATCTTTAAACCGTTCCTGGGGAAATTCGTTGAATGTTACATGGATGACCTGGTGGTCACGTCCAGGTAGCACTTGGATCACCTGTCAAACCTTGAGACCGTCTTAAACAAAATCTGACAACATAGCTTTAAGATGAACCCCTTGAAATGCATCTTTGGGGTTACCTCGGGGAAATTCCTTGGCTTCGTCATACGCCATCGTGGAATCGAAGTCGACCCTAAGAAGACAAAGGCTATCCTTGTATTACAACCTCCCAAAAATCTCACTGATTTGAGTGGATTCCAAGGATACCTAGCCAATATTATGTGGTTCATAGCCAACCTGGAAGGAAAATGTTTTCCCTTCACCAGGTTAATGAAGAAGGGGGTCAGTACCAATGGACGGATGACTGCCAAGAGGCATTCTACAACTTGAAGAAGTACCTCTTACGCCCACCGGTGCTCTTGCCCCTAATTGAAGGAAGACCTCTCATCTTGTATATGATAGCCTTAGAGTGATCACTTGGAGCCTTCCATGAACAAAATAATGACGCCGACAGCGAAAAAAGTCTTTATTACCTCAGTCAAACCATGATTTATGCTAAGACTCGATACTCAAATATTGAGAAGAGTTGTTTGGCCTTGGTCTACACAGTTCAAAAGTTGCAGCATTATCTGCAGCATCATGATGTCAATTTGATCTCGCAGAGTAACCTTCTCAAGTACATCCTCAACCACCCTGATGCAAACCTGACACATATCTCGATGAGTGGTCATCCTGCAATAGTTTGACATCTGGATTGTGCCTCAAAAAGCCATCAAGGGTCAGGAATTAGCAGAATTTCTGGCAGAGCACCCTTTGACAGGGACCACTGCACCGAATGCCGAACTACCTGATGAAGAAATATTCTCGGTTCGAGAGGAGTTCCCAGCATGGGAAATGTACTTCGACGGCGCATCTCAAATCCCAACTAGAAAGAGGATGGAGGATCCCAGATTCAACCAAGTGGGTTTGGGAATAATACTCGTATCCCCAGAAAAGGCAGTCTTGCCCTATTCCATACTCTTATCAGTAGGATGTACAATCAATGAAGCAGAATATCAATCTCTCATTGCAGGCCTAGAACTCGCACTCCAGGAACAAGTACAACACCTTAATGTAAAAGGTGACTCGGAACTGGTCATCAAGAAAGTCAATGGTGACTATTCTATTAAAAAGGAGGATTTGATCCCCCTATTTGACCATGTTTGAGGATTAATGGCGGGATTCTCCACAGAACCAACATGGACCTATATTCCCTGGTCTCAGAATTCTTAGGATGATGCATTAGCCAACGTGGCCACAACCCTAGCTGACACAGGCCAGGATGAAACAATTATCAGTATTGCTCACCATCGAATGGTATTGTCATTTGTTCAGACTAAGATGGAAGAAATCCATGAAGTCATTCATGTCCCTGATCCATATGCTCCTACCACCAGCTGGATGACCCCAATTGAAAACAACCTTCAATGGGGAGAACATACATCAGACAGGACTGAACGAGAGAAAATATGGAGAAGGGAAATCAACTTTGTCATATATAGTGGCGCAGGTCAGTAAGAGGTCCTATACAAACGAGGCCTTGATGGAGTGCTCCTCAGATGCATTGATGGAGAAGAAACTGCTGCCATAATGAATGAAGTACATGCCGGAGCGTGTGGAGCACATCAACCAGGGACCAAGATTTCCCATCAGGTTCGAAGGCTTGGGTACTACTGGCCCACAGTGGCATGAGAATGCAAGGATTTTACTGAAAAATGCCACTCATGCTAGATTCATGCAAACTTCATACACCAACCCCCTGAGTTACTTCATCAAGCCATGTACTCCTAGCCATTTGTCGTCTGGGAGATGGAAATCATGGGACCATGTCCTCCCACCACGACCAAACAACTAAATTATATCCTCACATCAACCGACTTCTTTTCCAAATGGGCAGAAGTCGTACCTCTTAAGGAAGTCGGGGAAAGAAGCATTGTCAGCTTTGTGAAGACCAATATCATCACCAGATTTGGTGTCCCTCATACCATAATGATGGATAATGGCACCAACCTCTGCTCTGCTGAATTGAAGAAATTATACCAAGAATATGATATCAAGGCTAACCACTCATCCCGCTACCATGCAGCGGACAACAGAGAGATAAAGGCTTTCAACAAGACCATGTCCAATATTCTCTAAAAAATGGTGGACAAAGACAAGAAGTTGTGGCTGGATAAACTCCTCAATGCATTCTGGGATTATCGAACTACAGCCCGCAACGCTACTCAGGCCACCCCGTACTCATTGGTGTATGGCACAGAGGCGGTCCTACCCATTGAACTCCAACTTCCCTCACTCTGTGTTGCCATCTGTGATCAATTACTCGATGATGAGTAGTCAGAAAACCGGATAGGTGAATTGGAACATCTAGACGAGAAGCGTTTTCACACTTTGAACCATCTATAGGTATACCGGAACTGGATCGCATGAGCCTTCAACAAAAGGGTTTGTCTTTGGTCTTTCTTGGAAGGAGAATTAGTGTTGGTCCTCCGGACCCCAATGATACCCAGAAAGAAGCCTCAAAAGCTGGAGCCCAAGTGGTAGGGACCATACGTTGTACACAAAGTCTACTCAAATAGAGCATATAACCTGATCTCCAGGGACGGACAATTTACAACCGCTCCTACAAATGTGAGATTGCTGAAGAAGTATTTCGCATAATAACTAAAGGTGTACTATTCCTCGTCCGAGCTGCATGAAGTTAAATTGCCAAGATCCCAATGGTCCGAACTCTATGACCTTCAACTAAGAGCATTCTGTCCTCACCGCACGATGTTAAACTGCATGGGGTACATCCTCACCACATGACGTTAAACTGCATAGAGTACTTCCTCACCTCATGATTTTAAACTGCATGGAGATCGTCCTAATCAAACGATGTTAAACTGCACGGAATATAATAATACCCATCGTCCTAACCACATGACGTTAAACTATATGGATTTCGTCCTAACCGAACAATGTAAAACTGCATGGATAATAAAAGTTAAAAATGCCTTCTGCCCCCGTGTACGGACCAGACCTGCATGGGGTGTATTCCTTGTCCTCACCACATTACGTTAAACTGCACAGATTTTATAGAACTACGTACGGCTTGATTCCTGCCCTCATAGGATACATAGTGATGCCGAGATCCCCTATCCTGGCCCAACCACTCCCAAATAAATGTTAAGAATGCTCCCTCCCCCCATGTATGGACCAGACCTATACGAGATGTATTCCTCATCCTCACCGCATGACGTTAAACTGCAAGGATTTCAAAGAACTACGTACAACTTTATTCTTGCCCACGCAAGATATGTAGTGATGCCGGGATCCCCTATCCTGGCCCAGCCACTCCCAAATAATGTTAAAAATTCCTTTTTCCCCCATGTACGGACAGGACCTACATGGGGTGTATCCCTCATCCTCACCGCATGACGTTAAACTGCACAGACAAGAAGTTTTAACGAATGCCTCTCTCCCCCCGTGTATAGACCAAACCTGCACGGGATGTACTTATTTTAGAGAACTATGTATGGATTGATTTCTTCCCTCATAGGATACATAGTGATGTCAGGGTTCCCCGTCCTTGCCCAACCACTCCCAAATGAAATAAAATAAAAGTTAAGCAATGTGCCCTCTCCCCCCCGTGTATGGAACAAACCTGCACGAGGTGTACTTCTTTCAGAGAACTACGTACGGTTTGATTCCTGCGCTCACAGGATACGTAGTGACAGCAGGATCCCATCCTGGACCAGCCACTCCCAAATGAAATAAAATAAAAGTTAAGCAATGTCTCCTTCCCCTGTATACTGATCAGCCCTGCACGGGGTGTACTTCTTCCAGAGAACTATGTGCGGCTTTATTCCTACCCTCACAGGATAAGAAGTGACGCCAGGGTTCCCCATCCTGGACCAGCCCCTTGAATAAAAGATAACAATGCCCTTTCCCCCGTGTACGGACCAGATCGGCACGAGGTGTACTCCTCATCCTTACCGCACAACGTTAAACTGTACGGATAGAATGATTTAAAAATTCTCCCTTTTACCCGTGTATGGGCTAGACCTACACGGGGTGTATTTTTGTGTCCTTGTCGCACGACGTTAAACTGCACAGACAGTAATTTTAGAAATGCCCCATTCCCCTGTGTACGGACCAGACCTGCCCGGGGTGTATACTTCGTCCTAACCGCATGAGGTTAAACTGCACGGACTTCGTCCTCACTGCATGACGTTAAACTGCATAGAATTTGTCACGACCCACCCACGAAACATGGTGATACTAGATGGAGATAATCTATACACATTTGGATGCATCCTCTCCATACATCAGACTCCATGACCCAGACAATTATGGATCTTCATAACCATTAATAGCCATCAGAAGTGGAAGGGCATCGACCTGTGGAAACCATTACAGGACTATGCATACCATGCCCTCTACGGCTCTACATAATGATAGCCCCTGGCTCATCTACCAAAGGCAAGATTCCCTCGGGCGACACTCTTCCTAGCTCCGTATCCTGACCAGCCTCTGAGCCCCCATACCATACCTCATGATCCAGAAGTTTATGGCGAAGTGGTTTACAAGTTCATCCCCTCTTCACATCGAAGTGTTTCCAAGGTATCCCTACCTGGCTAGCCTATGTGTCCGCTGGTGGTTCACATAGTGACCTGCATCAATGAACATCAAGCCAGGACTAGGCTACTTTGACTCAATGAACAATTGCAGTGAAGATATCTCTTGTATGCTCGGACACCATTATCCACACATGCCGAACTCTATACTATGAGCAGTCTTGGATTATCGTAATCATTCATGGCCATCAGAAGAGGAAAGTTATCGACTTGGGGACACCTTTGTACGACTATGCATACCATGCCCTCAACGGCTCTGCATAATGATAGACCCTAGCTTGTCCATCAATGGCAAGATTTTCTTGGGCGGTACTCTTCATGGCTCCGTACTCTTACCGGCCTCAGAGCCCCCACACCACACCTCCTGATCCGGGAAAACTCAAAGTTGCAGTTTACGACCTTCATCCCCCACCTTGTTCCAAGTATATCAGAACATGTTAACCAAGTTATCCTTCGAGTGACTACAGTAATAGTCACCCAATGGTCTGAGCTCTATGACTGCTAAACTAGGAGTACCTCATCCTTACTGCACGACATTAAACTGCATGGAGTAAAGGTACACCCCCGCATTCAAAATAAATCAGTGCAGGGATCTCTCTAAGATTTAACAGCAACTAGGGCCGAGTATGCCCGACATGTTCAAACATTTCCTTCCCCGATGACAGACTTTGTGGACCACATAATTTAGGATCTTCATAACCATTCATGGCCATCAGAAGTGTAAATTCATCGACCCAGAGACACCTTTTCATGACTATTCAAACCATGCCCTCAGTGGCTCTGCATATTGATAGCCCCTGGCCCATCTACCAAAGGTAACATTTCCCCGGGCGATACTCCTCCTAGCTCCGTACGCTTACCGGCCTCAGAGCCTCCATGTCATCTCTCCTGATCCAAGAATCCCCGGAACCATGATTTACACCAAAACCCCCCCTCCACATCTAAGACATTCCAGGATACTCGGGCCCAGATACATTCTAATCAAGAGAGGCCTTTTTAACTACATCCTTGCTGCATGACATCAAACGGAACAGAGAACATCTTAGCCACTTGGCGTAAGGCTGCAAAGACCAAGCATCAAACATCCCGGGGAATGCCCCCAACAAAAAGCTTTTTCACTGGTTTAATAATGCTCCTCGTCCTTACCACACGACGTTAAACTGCATGGTCAATCGTCCTTACTGCACGACATTAAACTGCACAGAATTGGAAAAGGAATGAAAAATTCCCCCCGTCCTCGATGCATGACGTTAAACTGCACAAAATCCTTTGATAATGCTCTTCATCTTTACCGCATGATTCTAAACTGCACGGTCAAACTCATCATGGGTTCAGTAAGGAACAGAGGCTTTGCTGTATCCTTCAGTGCACAGGTCAGACTGGCATAAGCCACCATCTCACACCCGCGTGAGGAGGGATTACTTCACCCATTCTCAGGAAGTTCAGTCTAGATGTTTCCCCCATATCTAGGCACCCTTTCATCATAAACCATACTCTGTACTCAGAAAAATCCGGACTCTCATAAGCCACCCCTAGTGGTCCCAAATCTCAACTTCCCTGAAGTTACTTGGCTATCGATGGAATACAATCATTGACCTAAGGACACCTTTGCATGACTATGCATACCATGCCCTCAGCGGCTCTGCATATTGATATCCCCTAGCCTGTCTACCAAAGGTAGTATTTCCTTAGGCAATGCTTCTCTGCGTATGCCTCTTGACCTCCGAGCCCCCATGTCTATCCCAGGATTCGGAAACCCTCTGATTTACAGTTTACCAACCTCTTTCACAACCCTACCTGAATATGGTGGAATGTATCTGAGAAGATTACTGAGGACCAGGAGAATCCGTTCCATTCCGGATGATGTCCTATCTGCATGACTTTAAACTACACCAAGCCCCAACTGTCCTTTATGCTAGATAAAAGCGTAGGATAGGAACCTTCCTTCAACACTCCTGATTGATAGAGATGTTCTCAAAAACTTTCTGACATCATGTACCCTTTTCGAGCCACCCCCGGTGGTTTTCATAATTCTCCAATCCACCCATGGTGGTTTCTATAATCCGGACATTCATGAAGTCCTATGGACATCAGAAATGGAGATTCATTGACTTAAGGACACCTTTGCACGACTATGCATACCATGCCCTCAGCAGCTCTGCATATTGATCACCGCTGGCCTGTCTACCAAAGGAAATATTTCATTAGGCAATGCTCCTCCCACCTCTGCACGCCGACGCGACTCCCATGCCTTGAGACATGCCCTGCATGTCATCCAAATTTAAACACACTCCCTCCAAATTCATCTGAAGGATGCTGAGACATATTTTAATAAACCAACCCCCATTGGGGCCCTTGCCCCACCATATTTGGTCAAATTTGTTTGACCTAAAACATCAGTAATGATAGTCTTGACGGTGAAACTTTAAACCACCCAAGAAAAGAGGCACAAAGCCTGTTAAGCCGAAAACCCGAAAAGGGTGACCTAAGAAAAAGTCAGGCCATACCCGTTGGGTTCACACTAAATGAGCCCAGGAAAAATTAGGGCATTAAAAGAAAAGACAAAAAGTTCGTAGTGTTTTTCTACAAAACCCTAGCAATAGTCGAACTATGCTCGCTAGACCCCATGGTCTAGGAAAAAGTTAGAGTTTGTTTTCCTAAGTTATGATTCAGTGAGTTGTTATTTACACAACAATTGTTCTAGTAACAATCAAATTTTACAGCGACAAGTGATTGATAGAGATTGTATTTCGTTCGAACAAAAAGGGAGGACGTCCACAAGCTGGGGTCTCTCCCTCACAAAAAAAGGGGAGAGGGGTAAGTAAAACAGAGAGTACAAGAGTGGCTTTAATAGTCATAAAGGAGCCTGACTCGCTCTCTCCATCAGATCAGCGACCGTGCGGCGGAGGTTGTTGTAAGACTGTTCCAACACGGACTTCTCCCTGGCTTCAACCTCAGCCACAGGATGAGTACACTCCACTATTGTTTGGAGATTGTTGATCCCTTTTCTGGTGGATTCATGATGACCAGTCACAGCTAACAACTGATTCCTCAGCATCGATGACCGTTCTTCACATTCATGCAACTCAGAGGATAGGACGTCTGCCTTATCACGAGAGATCACCTCTTGTGCTATCAGCTAATGGAGTTGTATCATGGCTTCCTCCAGGGCTCAGGTCCCGCAATGAGCAGAAACAAAGTGAGAAAGTTTGCGTTCACTAGTGGCAGCTTCCTCACGGGCCATGACAACTTGGCAAGAAAGAGAATGGAACTGCCGATAGTCAAAGCCACCCAACCCCAAACCCAGGAAGATCTGTCGAAGAGCTTCGGTCTTAGTTTCCATCTCATCTAGAGGAGTTTCAGCAAAGATCTTGTAAATATGAGGCCAATCCCAGCTTCTCACCGCCCGGTGGTCCGCCATGACATGAAGATCTTTTCTGTCCTTGCCGGATAGCACGAGAACGAAATCTGGCATTGCAACCAGCGCAGGAATATGCTCGCTAGAAGTTGGTTCTGAAGATAGAATTTCTAGAGCCTCTAACCCCAGTTCAGGTTTGGGGATCAAGTTGCAAAATCCCTGTATCAACTGGAAAAACTTCTGGGATTTCTTGCTGGGACTTGGAACCAACAGGTCATCCTCATCCATGTCCAAGAAGGATGAACCCATATGAACTTCTGCCACCATATGGATGGGAGAGTAAAATCCCTTAAGTCGCTTTGATCAATGAGCCATCAGTCGATCCTACCTTAGAGATGATGCGGAAGGTGCGGTGGACGCAACAACGGCAATACCTCCTGATTTGGGAACCTGTCGGATGACCTTCCATAGGATCCCATCGGGATAGTGTTTTTCCCACGCTTTTTCATACTCCATGGAATGGTCGGTGGCTGCCCCACGACCGGTAGGGGAATGATCATGTCAGATCCCTCCCGTGTCAGCATCATCCACCATTGAATAAGTATGTCCGGGTGCAGTCCTCGAGCCTGTGGAGGGGGGAGTGAAACTTTGAATTACATGCACCCAAACTGGCAAGAAAAACGATACGACACATACAGCTCGCACAGAGAAACCCTGTCGATCCGCGCAGATAGAAATCCATCCCACAAAGAGATCATGTAAGAACGCTCCTCCATGCTACCCCAGCAGTTGTCAACAAAGACGCTAGAAGGGGTGGGGTAGGGAGTGAAAGAAAACTAGGAGAAGTCACTCCGGAGCTCGAGGACTTCACCAGATCTGAGGGATTTTAGGCGAACTCTAGCTATATCAAGCAGGGTAGGCCGAAAAGTAGGATGCGGGATGACTGTGTTGTGACGATACTCATAATAGCGACAATTATCCGCTACCAAGCCATACAAAAATTGAAATGTCCCACTCAGACGGAAGGGTGACCCTCCCTTCTACATGTGACCCAGCAGTTCATAAATACGAGCCAATGTGGGCATGGCCAAATTCACCAGGCGGTCCTCTGCCAGCTCAACTTCCATCATCAGGGTGCAAGCCCTGATGCCAGGATTAATATCCCGATAAGGGAATAGCCACCCGCTCAGGAACATAGCAAACAAACCTGCCAGCCGGAGCATAGGCAGCACACCGGGATACACCTCGTAACCCCATAAAAGGTAGTCGCCCGCTTCCAGAACCGCCCAGTTGGAACCTGGGGAGGTTCGAGACTGTAGAGAAGGATGAGTCCAGGGGCGTTTGATCTTTGGAATAGGACTAGTGGTGTTCAGAAATAACCCTATCCAGGTACTATAGGGAATAAGGGAGCGGGAACGCAAGGCCTGACCCAGTAATTTCTCCGCCATAACCAGAAGATCCCTTTCCAATAAAGGCACTTGTTCAACATCGTCCCATGCGTCAGGGGTAGGTAGAAATTCTTCATACATTTCACCAATAACCGGGAGCCCTCCCAATTGATGGATATCCCATAGATTAATGCCAACTTCACCATGGGAAAGGTAGAAAGTATTAGTGCTTGAACACCAGTGACTGAGTAGGTCTGGAAGGACCAAGGATGGTGGGTAAATAGAAAATTGGGAAGCCCACACTGCAGAGTATAAATTGACTGCTTCTAGTGATTAGGGAGACTCCCGGCAGTGATGATGGACCCAGAAAGCCCAGGCCCAGTCATTTGAGAAGAGCCCACCAGACTGAATATCCCACCTATAAATCCAACCCGCATCAGATCTACCTGATCAAGGTTGATAATAGAAGGGTAACTCTTGAAGAAAGCTTCCTAAGATAAGTTTGGGGCATGCTGATCGCTTTGTGTCCAAATAGAGCCTCTCAAAATAAAGGCACCTTTCTGGCCAAAGTCGGAAACCATCTCCCCTGATTGGGTAAGGATCGCCTAAATACACTTGGATGACGCTTCCAAGAAAGGAGAAGGAAGACCTGAGAAAGTGGGGGGGAATAGGGACATCGTCTTGAAGACCGAATCCATGAAGCAGAAGCCGATTTGATAGTGGATAATCCAGAAGCTCAGGAGGGAGAAAGTCTTTCAAGACACCATCGTTAGGAATGATGGACTGACTAGGGTCATCTTGGATGTTCTCTTCTCTGTGAATCACAGCTAAACGTCTCCCTGAACCAATTGGGAGAGGATCTGTAGCCGGCCTCTGTGCAGAACGAGGGGGAACCATATTTTCTCCCTGCACGACGAGAGCCAACAAGCGGTTAGTCTAGAATAAAAAAAATCCGACAAAAATACAAAATATATGGATGAGGATTAGTTGAGGAGCCTTCATAGCAAAGTCTGTGAGAAGGCCTCGAAGGATGGTTCATGATGACAGCATCCCACGAACCAACCCTTCGTGAAAGTAGTCTGCGAAAACCTGGCCCGTGAAGCATTGTCCAGGAAAGTGCGGACTAGGTTGCTCCACAGAATTTTAATCCCAAATTTAAATGGTTAAGTTCGGAAGACTTAGAAACATTTAAAGTTCAGAATATTTTAGTCCGCGAAGCATCGAAATCGTGGAGCATCGAAACCGCAGAGCATCGAAACCGCAGAGCATCGAAACCGCGGAGTACCAAAACCGTGAAGCAGGTTCCTATGTGGCCCATTGTGAATTAATTTTTAATTAATTAAAATTATTAGTTCATGGCTGGGACGTTGATCTGTGGATGAAGAACGGCATGAATGAGAAATGGTTCGCATAAGTAGCAGTTGGTTTGCGGACGAAGCGTTTCGCGAAGAAACAAGCACGCGCACACAAAAAAGCTCTGGTTTTGCGAAGAATCCGATAAAGGGCAGATAAAGGCCCCCCCGTATTTATAGGTGTGGTCCCCTACCGGGTCCACCTCTCTCCTGATAACTACCCGAGTTTTAGGACCACTCTGCATAGGAATAGCCTCCTCTTCGTTCCGATCGGACCCCATTCCGATGGGGGGAATTTGTAGGGTCCTGAAAAAAAAAACCACAAAGGAGAATGATGATCCCCTTTAACTCAAGGGATATTTTCCCAGTTTCCCCTCAAAAGGATTAGTCAAATGTGGACAATACTCAAGGATGGAGAAGGAGGAACTGGTTTGCGTACCGGTCTAATGTTAACGACGCACGACCGGTTTCGCGAAGCGTCCCTCCTCCGCGAACCGTCGTTATTCGTGAGATGGAGGCAGAGATCCTCCGCGATCGCGAGTCGAGACAGGCACCAACCCGGTTCACCATTCCGGACCACCCCAACCGTGAGCTATGTCAGCCGCCCCGAACCTCCTCCACTTTTGTTCTCGAAATAGAGGCGGAACCGTCCGCAGCCGCGAAGAAATTCCTGAGTTTGGTTCGCGGAGGAGTGTTTAATACCCCGTGAATTACGGATTGACCAAGTCATCTGTGAACCGGGTTTTCGGTCATGGGCCTCCGAAAAAGGTGTCGCATGACCATAGATACATCCTTTTACCCACTCTATAAAAGGATATTTAAGAAGAAAGAAAGGGATAATGGAGTAAAGATTGGTCAGATTTGGGTGGAAGGATTTCGAAGGAAGGCTTAGGATTTCAGAAGTTCTAGTTTGTGAACCAGAGTAGATATGAACCTAGGAACAAACTAATAAGGAACCAAAAAATGCATAATAACTCAGTGAACCGCGAACTTAAAATAACTAAGAATAAAGAACCGTGAACCATGGTCCCTCTACGGATGTACTCCCCACAGACCAGGGAGTTTATGCCTTTTTTCCAATCCGTTGCACCGCATAGCACCCTCCTACACGGGAGAAGCCCCGACCGACGAGCCTCCGGCCAGCGCTACCCTTGGCTATCACTGCATGCATGGAACCCTCCACGGACCACCCTGGTTCACAGATCGAACCTGGAGCCGCGAACCACCTTGGTTCGCGGGATTCCCATCAGTCCACGGACCACCCTGGTTTGCAGACAGCCTCTCCATCCGCGTAACACTTCCCTACGCGAAGGGCGCCACCACCCATACCCATTTGTGGCCTAAAAAACCTTCGGAGTTCCCATTCCCTGAGCCAGATAAAATCGTTCCAATTTCAATCTGGCCTGATCCTTTGCAACCTCCTCATTGGCCTACTCATCGGCCCCGAGCCGAGGCCTCCACCAGAGCCACCAGATCCGTGTGGTGTAACCCTCAAGTGCATCAGTGTGCCATTTTGAGTTCACATACCCACGGAAAACAGGGGCAAAGGGGTTTCCCCGACCCTTGGGAGGATTCCAGAAGCATTCCTGGGTTCACATTCCCACGGTAATGTGGGGTCTGAGCCCGAGAGCCCCCTTTCTGCCTCTACTCGCCAGGATAGGGGACTGCACGCTTTGGCGGTCGGGCACTTCTCCCCTCCCCAGAGAGGGGGTGACATACCCATCTGAAGGCAGTCGTCCCCATGCACCTCGGTACTTCCCCGGGGAACAAGAGAGGTGACGGGTATAGGAGCACCCCTTTTCCCTATTAATTATGGTTTGAATATGAATATTTATTTTTATTATTCACATCTTGGTGATTTAAGGGCTCCCTATATGGTATGTGTGTACTCACACAAGCATGGGATCGACCCACTCATGTTGTTTATTATACAGAATATACAATATTTGGTTTTGATACTGAAGGGATGGTGTGGGTGGTTCTTAATGGTTCTTGGTGTAAATAGTTGCGAGATTTTTGATAGACTACAGGTTCTGTGTTGTAATTTTTCTCCCTCTTATTTTCATCTTGGACCTAATTATTTATTGTTGGGACTATATTTATCCCTACTAACTTTAACATTTTATTTTCATAATTTATTATGGGATAATAAATATTTTTCAAAAATTTATTTATTCCAGTTGAATTATTTCTTCATTACCCTAGTGTTTATGGGGACATGCCAATATGTAAATCTGTATTAGGCTAAGGCCTCCCATATGTGTGTTATGCCTATATATAGAATTTATCAAGCCCTTGGGATTTAATAGGTAGTCATGGGTTGTGTCATATTCCACACCTGATACCTAGGGAAATCCACAATATGTTTGTATGTGACACTCCTTGATTAGAAAGACTCTATTCTAGTCACTACAAATCTTTTATAGCCTAGTAATGAGTGTAATCTTGATAAAGAAAGAATATAAATAATAGTCTAATAAATCCATACACATACGATTCTTTATTCTATGTTAAGAGTTCAAAAAGAATTTTTTAATAAATCCTCAGATGATGAAGTCAATTAGATTTATGGTAGATATCTCTAGGTTGAAATAAATTATCTACAATCATCTTGGATTAATACCCATAGTTTTATTATTATATACATATTTATTTAAGGTAAAATCAATCAAAAAATATATTAAAATATGGGAAAATATAGTTTCCCTCTTCGGGGATCTCATTTGTGAAGATATTTAATGGGAAAATTCTATATTTACTTTGATCTCATGGTGGAATATAGTTTTAATAATCTATTTTTGATTTGAAATGGCGTGGAGTATCACATTTTAAAATAATTTCTATAGATATATTTCAAGGTCTTTTGTATATGTGTTTTGTGTTAAGGTTCACAGTAAACCTAACAATATTTTTTATAAAAATTAAAATTTGGATTGTAGACGTAACACCCCTAGAAAAGTGAATCTTAAAAGGAAAAATACCACTACACATGCCATTAAGGTGAAACTTTATTTTTAAGAGCATGCCTGATTAAAACACCAGAGTTAAGTATCCTTGTCCTAGAGTAGTGGTCTCGGTGGGTGAACTCCCAAGATGTTTCCCATTGTGTGTGTGAGTAAGAATATAGTAGATTAAATGAACATGTTTTTTCCAAAGGGGAAAAAATTAGTAAGATAAGATACCCCAATGGTTAATTACCTAGGGTGTGTTGGGAAGGGAAATAAGGTTTTACTGGACACATATTCGGTTAGATGAATAGTTTCATGGATCGAGAAAGGATATGTCATGAAAAATTATATCCAATACAATATTCATCCAGAAGTGTAAGGATACTATTAAGGTTTTAGGTGTGGGGTTCACAACAAGGAAGTTGTGCATTAATGTGGTAGACAGTGTAAAACCCCTAGAAAAGTGAGTCATAAAAATATGTAATGTTACTAACCATGTCAACAATGTGCACCATTATTTTTGGGAGCCTACATGATTAGAAAATGATAGCTGAGTGTTCTTGGGATATATTTGTTTCATGATGGGTGACCTCGTAAAAAGATTCATGTGTTTTGTGTGAGTGTGAAAATATCATACTAAAATAACATGTGTTGGTTTGTGGGGATAGTAATTTATGATAAAAGTGACCTTATTGGATAACATTTTATGGTGTTAAAAGAAGGAAACATATGTATTACAGTGAACCAATGGGGTCAAGTGACGAGGTTCATGTCCCAGGGAAGGTTGGGTCAGAGGAAAAGTGTTATTTTTGTATAATGGTATGATAATAATTTGTTACTATTTTTCTGATATAATTTTTTATTAATATTCCATCTTTACCTATCATTTTGTTTCTATGAACATAAACCAAAATATTAATATCTCTTTCAATATTTAATAACATTATAGAGTCTAGTTTAGATTGAGTTTCAACTATATAGGTCATAGATTATCTCATGTATAATCCATTTATTCCAATTTCATTCTTCACATATATACTAACTATAGTTCATGGAATACCCTAGTAATTATTGTGTCAATTTTATTTACTTGACTGGAAATAGTGAATACCTTAGAGTTGATAATTAGACCATTCCTCTTGTGATTATATAATATATAGAACCCATTTGAAATAACTTTTAGGGGATACAAGGGTCATAATCACTTAAAAAATATATGAGTTAGAAAATAAATTTGGTGGCCATGTTTTCTGAGGATGAACACAACATATTTGTCACTTATTTTGTTGAAATTTATTTACTATCCATTACCACTATTACCAAGTGAATTGAATATTTGGGCCCTATAAAAATATATCCTGATCTGGGACACCAAAAGTTTACTACTTCTCAATCATCATTACACCAATATGATAATCACAGAATTTAGGTGATACTATAGTAAAATCCTCACCAATATAAAAATTATAGGTTCCCAACAAATCCAATATTCATATAGAATAAATAGATAGATCTTGTAGACCTTACAAAATACCTATTAAGCACTCTAAATATGAAACTCCTTTCAGATATCTCTAGTCTCTAAGGGGTGGGAATAATTTTGAAATAAGATATCCAATATAAATCAAATCCTCTATAATAACCTAGACCCAATGAGCACGAGAATCATTATGGATACAAGAAGAGTCATTATTTAAAAAAGTGGTGTCCACTATTCCTTATAAGAGACTAGATATTAAAATATCTTCATTAGATTCTATCTTATCTTTCTCCTTCTAGAAAAACAATAATCTTCATTTTTATATTTCTCTGGTATAAATATAATAAAATGATTAGAGTATCCACTAATGTGATAATATTATTCCAAACCATAATGTTCTATAATGAGGAGTCCTCAATTTTCCACACAAACTCTAAACTCAAAACTTATATAGTCATGTTTGCATAGAAAAACATCTATATCAAATTCTTGACATCATTCTAGATCTAAATACTCAAGAAGAGCTCTTAAATATTTCAAATTCTATATATGGATGTGAAACAAAAGTCCGTGAGAGACTAATATAGGAATATATAGTCTATAAGAGGTTATTTACGGTGGTCTTAAAAGAAAACAGGGCATTTGATTTGAAAATAAGGAAGTTAATACTAGAAAAACCACCTATAGTAGGCAACTTAGGTTATTTTTAGTAATCGAGAATGTATGGAGACTATTTAGAAACCCTCATTATACTACCAAAAAACAAAAATCATTCTTTATTCGAACATAGATATAATTCATCACTATTGGTGAAGTTAAATAAAACTAAAAATTCTTTATGAAGGATGATATTTACATTAACAAATCCAATTAGAAACATCATTTTCCTAATAAAATATTGGTTAGGTTAATGGTTTTAAAAATGATTCAATGAGTGTAAAGATAAATTGAAGTTCCAATGTATGAATCTATACATCTATGAAAGGAATATTCATAAATAGTTTTAATAAAAAAAGGAAAATCATAAAGGAGTGACTCTAATCCCCAAATAGTGAATTCTAATATTTTATTAGGATATGATAGTTTCACACAAAATATTACATTATTTAAAATATCATTGAAATATCTACCTTCTTCATGATTCTAAAAATGGTAGACTTGATGTGGTTATTATTCATTAAGAGGTTGCATCTCTATCCATATCACCATATGTATAAATTGTGTTGGATCGAAATAATGATGTAGATGCTCAATATATAAGAGGGGGGGGGGGTGAATTGTAAACATTAAAAATTCCCTTAAACAAGGAAAGATCTAAGTTTAACAAAGTTAAACTAAGTAAATTATCAACACCTCTAACACCAATGAAATATTGGGACAAAGTATAAAGTTATAAACTTCTAGTTCTATGCACTTGCTTAAATCTGGAAAGTGATTCTAAAAAACAGATTCTGGAAATATGGATACGGAAAATGAAACTTAACCAAAGTTTGCAATATCATATTCTACCTTAGAGCGTATAAAATCTAACTTAAATCAGAATACAAGTGTAAGGAAATATTATAAGGTTATACTTTCATTACAATATGAAATGCAGCAGAAAAATAAGTGGTTAAACTATAAGTAACAAGATATAAGTCTTTTAACCTAAAGAGAAGGGTATCCAACAACATTGGATAAAGTTCCCTTGATTTATACTTTCAAGCAAGTCTGTCTTACCCACACCAGGGTAAGCCCTTGATACAAAGATTGGAGTCTCTATCTTGCTATCCCCACAAGCCCTCAACTTCAAGGTAGTTTGAACCTCTGTCTTCCTCAGCAAGGAAGCCCACAAACTTCAAGAAATTCGGCACCTCTGTCTTCTTATCCCCGGAAGCCCTCGAAAGTAATCACCAACATTGGGAGTCGCACGAAGCACGTCTGCACAAGGATAAGTTTGAAAAATTTGTTCAAAATTTCTGCATGAAGCTTGAGATTTGATAAGATCCTCTCTCTCTAAAAACCACTTCAACAACATTTAATAATATATGTCAAAGATCAGTATGGCGATCGTCCAAATGATCTTCTATTTATAGGAAAAATTCCAACGGTCGGATCCCTCCTCCAACCGTCATATTTTCCTTAAAATTCAAAGGGCCCTGTACACATGTCACTTAAACAATGGTTAGTTAGAAACAGAATGGATGACATCGTTTTATAACAAAACATGTGTAACTAAAAGCACGACATCGTCTTGTAATGAAACATGTATAAGTATAAGCAAAACTAAAATTCGAAATGTAGGCAAATAAAAGTTTGGAGTCTAACCAAAATGAAATTCAGATTCTATAATAAAGAGATATTCAGATTCTATTTTAGAAGAATTCAGAACCTAAATTTTGTAGAAATCTGGAGTCTAAATTTCAAATGAAATTCGGATTCTGGTTTCATCATAGTTCATAATCTGAACTTACAGATTCTGGAGTCGATCTTGTAGTAGTTCGGAATAGAACTAGTAAAAGTTCAGAGTCAAACTAGTAGAAGTTCGGTGTCGAGCTAGTAGAAGTTCGGAGTCTAGAATTCGGAGTGTAACTTTCTTTGTGTTCGTATCCAGAATTCGGAGTGGAACTTTATTAGAGATCGTATCCAGAATTCGGAGTGGAACTTTATTAGAGTTCGTATCTAGAATTTGGAATGGAACTTTATTAGAGTTCGTATCCAGAATTCGGAACCTAAAACAGAATGCTTCATATCTAAGTATTATATGATTCAGAGGTTTTAGGTATGAATCCGATTTTTATACTTAAGAAAAATATTGATATGTACAAGGAAATCTAGGTTAGGGTAAATTTCTTTAAGGAAGAAAATTTTCATTAGAGAAGTAATATATAGATTTTCATAAGGTGTTTGTGATTTTCAAAACAAGAAGGAATGGAAAAGTCATAAGGAAAACCTTATTGAGTCAACAATATCCCCCTTTTTGGAAGGCACAAATAACCTTACAAAAACGAATATAAAGGCATTGAATTTTTTTATTAAACTTTGAAATTAAAGCTTATCTCCCTTTGTTCATAGATGATGATGAATACAACTAACTCCCCATTAGGCATTGAAACTCTAAGGATTGTATTCTGAATTTCCAGAATGGAGTTTTCATTATCATAGGAATCAAAATACTTAGTAATGAGAAACTCCCCCTTACTTTAAGGATATCTTCACTTAGAAATTTTTCCTTCTCCATTTTAAAATTTCCTTCTCCCCTTTTGAGTAGTTCTTTTTCCTTCTCCCCCTTTGTGATTTTCAAAAAGAACGTAAGGGAATGGAAAAGCAATAATGTACTTGAAACATTGGTACATAATAGAACAAGATACAACCAACCAAAAATTTTATTAGAGTTGAAAAAATTACAAGGAAAGACAAATGCAACAAAAGATCGGATTTGTTTATTTGTACTCGTTTTCCTTCGGAATAATCTTCTTCAACAAGATTTTCAGATTCTTCGAGTCTTTTTGATCCTCCTCAGCTTACTTATCCAAATTTGTGATCCGTTCTTGTTGAGTTTTCAATACTTCTACCTGAGCCTTCATGGCCTCTTCCTGCACACTAACTCATCTTGCTTTACAAGTTTTTCTTGGAGCTCAATCCAAAGATCTCTATCCCTTCTAAAATTTTGAGCAAGAGATTTAACCTTATCATTCAAGTCCTTCACTTGTTGACTCCGAGAACTTTGATCAATAATTAGTTCATCCTGAAGATTCTTAATCTTGGAGTCCTCGGTGTCAAAAGCATCTTTTACCTCATTCTGAAAATTTTCAAACTGAGCCATGTCTTCTTCAACTTTCTTAGACCACAACGTGATTTTGCTGCATGATTTCCTGTGTGCATCATAATTGATAAGGAAATTTCTATGGACGGCCTCAGTCATCACACACTTATCCATCACCATGGATAAGGATTCCGACTTTTGATTCAAGATATGTTCTAGTATATGGCATCTGGAGTCTATAGTGGGGGAAAACAAAATGGTGTCCACCAACTTTTTCAAGGATTCAACAACAATGTCATGACCGTGTGCTGATGACTTCAAATCAGACACTTTTCTTGGGGATTTTTCTTCTTAAATTTGTACCATATTCTTTTTAAAAGAACCACCAACTTCTTTCTTCCTGATGATATCTTTTGTTGGTTTATCCATGAGCACTTTCTTACCTTTATCAGTTTTCGGAATAGGTTCCTCATTATGAGATTCTTCCTCCCTCTCTGATAGTTGAACAATTTTTTCTTCATCAATTTTCTCCTTCTCTATTCCTTATTCAAGATAATGTTTCTCATAGCTTACTTCCTCATCAGATAAATCATTATCTTTCTCTTCTTCTTCCTTATCGTCATCTTTGTTTCCTTCTTTCTCAACTCCCTTTCCCAGAGTGACTGACTTTGTGGATTCAGCTTTTTCTTGATAATCTTATACTTGTTTGATCAAGTAATCCAGATCATCACATCCTTCTTCTTCTTCTTCTTCTTCATTAACAACCTCTTCCTTTACTTCTTCACCAGCTTCTTTTTCTACTTCTTCAACTACCACTTTACCCTTAGACTTTTCCAGAGTAGATTACTTCTTCCCAGGAGTCTCTAGTAATGGTTGGACATCAAAGGTTTCCGGAATGGGAATCTTCTCAGAGGCTATTTCAGTGGATTTCAAGATAGATTGAACAATCTATTCCTCTAACATTTTATTATTCATCTTTTTCTCTTTTTCTTGCTTTTATAACTAATCAGTAGATTTTTCTCTTAAGGCCTTAGCTTTAGCAGGGTCCAATACGAACTGTGGATCCCCTTCTTTCCTCTTCTCCTTGTGTTATCTCCATTTAGCAGCTACCTCATCTGGATAGACTTTCTTTTTTTTCGGAATGGGAGGTGCGGACTTTGTTTCCTTACCTTTGAGGGTTTTGTCTTCAGTAACCACTTCCTTAAGCTTTCTCTTCTTAGTAAATTTCTTCACTGGTTCAACATTCTCCACATTTTCCGAAATGGTTTCAGCCTCTGCCTCTGGAAAACTATAAAACTATCCTGATTCCTTATAAAAATCCATATTCATTATTTTCAGCGTATCATCACTGACAAGCATAAGCTTTCAATTCCGAACTTCAGACTTACATGAAACCTTGAATGAATCTAAACACCGAACTATCATCTTTGATAGTAAGGCATGGTACATGATGATTTCAGAACATAAGTTTCCTTACTTGATATTCATGATTGTCACAAGGACATGACTCATCAGATTTATTTTCATTAGATTCACCAAGAAGTCTAAGAAATATATGTCACTTTTCTTCAGGGTATCTTTATCACCCTTTCTCGGAACCAAGAAACCTTGTACCCAGAGCTGAAGAATCCGATTATTAGTAGATAGGTGAGCAATATTTGCTGTCTTGACATCAGTAAGTCTGAGACATTGTAAGGACTTAACCTTAACAAAACTACCTTGAGCATATGGGAGTTTGTGAACAAAATTCAGCTTCTCCTTCATAAGATAGCCCCACCAAGCATGCCACCTTAGTGTAAGTATGTTTTTATGTCTTGACATAATTCTTGAAAGAAAACATTTCTCTTCCATATTCCTCATAAAAGCTTGCTGATTCATAGAATTCTACAAGTAACTCCAGATAGACATCATCTTGATCACCTATCTTGAATACACATGCATCTTCCCAACTATTCAGCTTGATGTTCTTGGAGATAATAGAATCATACATGTAAAAGTTCGGATGGACTAGTCTTTCTCTGTACACTTTCCATTTTGAGATTGGATTTGAGGTAGACATATCCAGGGAAGTAGCTTCAACATACATTCGGAATGGAGAGTTCTAGAAGATTCGAAAGGACCTTTACACAGATCGGAATGGCCTTAAGAAGAGAGACGGGGCTTCGAGGTGTGAGAGCTTTGAAAAACTGATGTGGGACAACCCTCAAGGGTCCCCTTTATATAGGAGATGGAGTTGACCTTTGAACTTACAAAAGAAATCTAACAGTTGAAAATTTATCTGATCTGATCTGACGGTTGAAAACAAACCTGCAAGAAAATCCTGAATCTGATCATTTGAGGTTTTAAGAAAAACAATCGGATTTGAGAAAACTAGAATCTGAGAAATTTTAAAACTCATAGGAAAATATCAGCAAATAAAATACTATTATAAAAACTTAAGTAAGGAAGTCATACCTTTCGGATTGGCCAGGAAGTTTATTCGTATTTGGTGATATTCTTCGTGAAGAAAAAAAATTTGACTACAAAAAACTAAATACGAAAAACTTAATGTTGAAGAGACTTTGAGTACCAAAACTCCAGTACAAGAAGTTTGAGTACATAAATTCCAGTACGAAAAGTTTGAGTAAAAAAATTCTCATTAAGAAAATTATTATTCTGAAAAGTTCAAGTTTGAAAATTCTCATTATGAAAAGTTTGAATACGAAAATTCTCATTACAAAAAATATCATTACGAAAATTTTCATTACGAAAATTATTAGTACGAAAACATCATTACGAAAATTTCCAGTATGAAAACATCATTACGAAAATTTCCCGTTCTGAAAACTTCATTATGAAAATATCAGTTCCGAATACTTCATTACAAAAATTTTAGTTACAAAAGTTTGAAAAACTGACTACGAAAATTTTGATTATGCTAATAAGAAAATTTACTCCCCCTATGAAAAGGAGTTTATTATTGTAAGGAGAATTTTTATAACAAAAAGTTAATGAAGAAGGATTACCTTACGGTTATCATTCGTAACTTTTGTTTAATGTATTCAAATATATCAGAGGGTAAATATTTTGTGAAAATGTCAACAAGTTGATCTTGCATTCCGATAAACTGAAGAATGATATATCCTTTAAGTTTTTGATCCCTAAGAAAGTGATGCCTAATATCTATGTGCTTTTCACAAGAGTGATGTGCATGGTTTTTACTATGGGCAATGGCACTTGTGTTATCAAACGAAATTTGAGTCTTAGTAAAACTCAAGCCATAATCTATGAGTGTGTGTTGCAACCACAACACTGGGCACAACAACTTTCAGCTGCT
Organism: Viscum album; assembly: GCA_963277665.1. NCBI lineage: Eukaryota > Viridiplantae > Streptophyta > Magnoliopsida > Santalales > Viscaceae > Viscum > Viscum album. The sequence continues at coordinate 1,363,155,942 of OY728166.1, read as the reverse complement.
ACATATTCAACTTCAGCAGTGGAGAGTACTACAGAATGTTTCTACTTTCAGGACCAAGAAAATAATGAATCTCCTAAGAAATGACAAGTTTTGTATGTACTTTTTCTATCCATTCTACATCCACCAAAGTCAGTATCCGAAAATCTTTTTAAAAAAATCATTTTTAGAAGTATAAAATAATCCTAGATCCATAGTTCCCTTTAAGTAGCGAAAAATTCTTTTCACTACCTTTAAATGAGATTACTTGGGATTGGATTGATATCTTTCACATAAGCATACTGAAAACATCAAGTCTAGTCAACTAGCTGTCAAGTAAAGTAGAATTCCTATCATACCTCTAAAATATGTTTGATCTACTTTTTTCCTAGCTTCATCAAGATCAAGTGTTTTTGAGGTACTGATAAGAGTACTTATACTCTTAGTGTTGTCATACCCATACTTTTTATGAAGATCTTTAATATACTTATATTGGGAAATGTAGATTCCTTCTAGTTTTTGAGAAATTTGAAAACCAAGGAAAAAAGATAACTCACCCATCATAGTCATTTCAAACTCAGATTTCATTAGATCCACAAAGGAATCAGTTAAAGATTGTTGAGTTGAACCAAATATAATTTCATCAACATAAATTTGAACAATCAAAACATTTTTCTTATCTTTCATTATAAAAAGGGTTGGATCTGAATTTCCCTTAACATAGTTATTTTGGAGAAAAAATCTTGTAAGTCTATCATACCAAGCTCGTGGGGAATGTTTAAGGCCCTATAAAGATTTGGTATGTCTAAAAACATGATCAGGATATTTTGTATCTTCAAATCCATGAGTTTGTTCAACAAAAACTTACTCTTGAACATAACCGTTAAGAAAAGCACATTTCACATCCATTTGAAAAAGTTTAAAATTGAATATTGCTGCAAAGGCAAGTAACATAAGGGTAGATTCAAGTCAAGATACTGGAGCATAGGTTTCTTCATAGTCTATTCCCTCTTGCTGATTATAACCTTTAGCCACTAGTCTAGCCTTATTTCTAACTATGACTCCATTTTCATCACACATATTTCTGAAAACCCATTTTACTCCAATAACAAAAGTTTCCTTAGGTATTTCAACCAAGGTCTAGAATTTATTCCTTTCGAATTCATTTAGCTCATCTTTCATGGATTTAATCCAATCATCATCACCTAAATCTTCATCAGTGCTTTTTGGTTCCAATTGGGAAAGGAATGGTAGATGCTCTACTTCATTTCTTAAGTAACTTCTAGTCCTTACATGTTGATTGACATCACCAAAGATATTATCACTGGTATGATTCATAAGAAACACCTAACTTGGGTTTTGTAAAACCTGTTCATCAACATAGGGTAGAAAATCTTCTGGGGTAAATGTTTTAGAATCATCTTCTTGAACATTTTTCTTATCAGAAGGATCTTCTATCAATGGTTGATAGTTAGTTTTTGAAAACACATCTGAGGATATAGGTTGGGATGGTTTAAAAACAAAAGTACCAGACTCATCAAATTTGACATGTACTGTTTCCTCAACAGTACAGGTGTTTTTGTTAAAAACTCTATAAGCCTTAGAAGTTGTGGAGCAGCCTAAGAAAATTCCTTCATCAGATTTTGGTGCGAATTTGTTTAAGTTATCTTTAGTATTCATAATGAATACCTTGCAACCAAAAACATTGAAGTAGGAAAGTCTAAGTTTTCTTCCATTCCATAACTTATAAGGTGTTTTATTAAGAAAATGTCTAATCAAAACTCGATTTATAGTATAACAAGAAGTACATACCGCTTCAGCCTAGAAATGTCTAGCTATAGAATATTCACTCAATGTGGTTTTAGTTATCTCTTGGAGAATTCTATTTCTTCTTTCAACTATACCATTTTGTTGAGGAGTTCTAGGTGTTGAGAAGTTGGGAGTAATACCTTTTCTTCTATAGAAAGTTTCAAAATCAGAATTTTGAAATTCTTCTCCATGATCACTATGAATAGTTTTCAATGGAAGGTTCTTCTCATTTTTAACTTGGCATCTAAAACTTTTGAAATAAGAAAAAGCTTCAGACTTCATTTCTAGAAAATAGACCCATGTAAATCTAGTGTAATCATCAACTAAAACAAACACATAGTATTTTCCTCCAATGCTTCTGGTTTGTGTTGGACCAAAAAGATCTATGTGCACTAACTGTAACACATCAGTTGTTGAGACTTCACTAATTGATTTTAAACTAGATTTATTTTGCTTTCCATATTGACAAGGATCACAAAATTTATAAGAATCAAATCTAAGCACTGGTAGATCCTTAACTAGTTTCTTTTTAGAGAGTTTACACAAGTTTCTAAGGTTACAGTGACCTAGTCTTATATACCATAACCAAGAATGGTCTTCCATTGCACTAAGGCAAGGTAAGTCTTGGCTTCTAAGGTCTTCTATGTTCAATGTGTAAACATTATCTTGCCTATGGGTAGAAAGAATAAAATCTTTCTTGGAATTGTGTACTAAGAACTTATCATTCCTAAAATTCACAACATATCCTTCATCACATAATTGACTTATGCTAATGAGGTTGTGATTAAGACCCTTTACAAAAAAACATTTGAAATCAAAGTTTTACCAAGCAGAACAATATAACCTATATCAACAATTTCTCCATGATCATTATCTCCGAAAGTTATTTTTCCTCCTTTCATCTTGATAATCCTTTAGAAATAGTTTTTGTTACCAGTCATGTGCTGGGAACATCCACTATCCATGTACTAAGTATTGTTGTAAGTACTTCCTTTATCTTCCTGAAAATATGAAAAGAATTATACTTTCGGAATCCAAAATTGTTTGGATTTGAGATTTTCAGATAACATAATTTTGGGTATCCACATTTGTTTAGAAAAATATGCTTTATGAAACCCAAGAGATGGAATTCTATTCAAAGAACAGTTTTTCTTCCAATGCCCGCCACTTTGACACTTAGTGCAAAAAGGGGCTTTAGAAGGAACAAAATAGTTGTTTTTGAAAACTGGTTTTTGGTGAGTATAACCTACTCCAGTAGTGTTTCCGTGAGGTTTAATTTTAGAATACATCTTGTCAAAACTTTCCTTCCCATAAGTAAATTTTTCAATAATCTTCTTAAGAGAAAATATTTCAGATTTTAGTCTAATGACTAAATTCCTATCCTCAGGAGTTATTTCCTTAGAGTTATATTTTTCCTCAAAAGCTATCATCTTTAAAATATCATTCTTAAGATCTTTATAAAGTTCTTCCTTATCAGAATTTTATTTCTCAAGGTCTTTAGAATAATTTTCTAAAAAATCTTCTTTATCTTTAAGATCTGAAGAAATATCTAATATCTCTTTTGTAAGAATTCCTTCCCTAGTATTTTCCTTTTCTAATTTCTTAGAAATTTTACAATTTTTTGCTTCAAGTAACTTCAAAAATCTAGATACCTATTCATATAAAGGTTCTTCATTTTCTGAGGATGAAGTACCTTCCTTAGAAGTACTATTTTGGGAATAGTAATTCTTATCAAGAGATAAATTTGTTAAATACTCGACTGAGCGTACCTTGGCCATGAGACATGTATGTGGAAAAGAAGTATTAGCAAAGAATCCCATATTCTTCTGAGCTGATGAATCATATTCTGAAGATTCACTTTCTGAAGAGTCTCCACAGCTAGCACTCCAAGTAGTATTAGCTTTCATACTTTTCTTAGCTTTAGCTTTGTAAAACTTATTCTTGTTCCTTTCAGAATGCCTCTCTTTTATTTCTTTCTTTTTAAGAATTGGGAAATCAGGTCGTATGTGTCCACTTCTTTTGCATTCATAGCATGTGACCTCTGAATCTTTCTTATATTTCCGCTCCTTCTTCTTATACCTGGATTATAAATTTCTTTGACCATCTATCTTGTTCATCCTTCGATCAAGATTAGCTAACTCATTTTATGAGACTTCACTCTCACTAGATTCAGATTGGATAGTAACCTTCTTAGACATGGATCTAGTTACTCTCTCAGGAGTCTTAGCTTTCATGACATTTGATGTTGTAGTAAAATCAACAGTACCATTACCATTCTTCTTTTTGATGTCATCAGTATCTCTCTTCATCCTTGTTTCATGTTGAATAAGAGTTCCAAACAGCTCATCTAAGGAAATTTGAGTAACCTTTCTGTTTTCATCAATAGTTGTTCTCTTTGATTGTCACTCATTGGGAATAATATCAATGATATTGTCCATAAGAGCTTCATCATATAAACCTTTCTCTCCAATAGAATGTAAGCTGTTCACGATAATCATAATCCTTTGTTGTACTTTGCTTATAGGTTCTCCATAAGGAATGTTAATACCATGATACTCAGCTCTAAGCATAGATCTTATGGTCTCAATCACTTTAGATGTTCCAAAATGTGTAACTTCAAGTTTCTTCCATATACAGTTAGCTGTTTCACAAGAATAAATTCTGCTATATATGTACCTAGTCATTGAACATAGTAAAGTATTGTGTACCTTATAGTTTAATTGATAATCATGCTTCTCTTGGTTTGTGAAAGCACTAACTTCCTTATCAGGGATTTTATAACCTCCAGTAAGCATAAAAACGTTTTCTACTCCAGTATTGATAATGAATGTCATCATTTGATCTCTCCAATACTCATAATCATTGCCATCAAAAATTGGAATTCTCGTAGGATTTCTGTAGTCGATGGAACCAAAATTGATTCCTTCCATCTTAAAAATCTTTCTACACAAGAACTTGTTAATAGAAAAAGTTGAGATTCATGGACCTAAGCAAGAAAAATATAGAACAATTAAAAATTGAGCAAGAAAAACTTATATGTGAGTATAATTATTTCAGAGACCCCCTTTGATACCAATTGTAGGATCAAAATAACGATGTAGATGCTCAATATACAAGAGGGGGGGTGAATTGTATAATTTAAAAATTTCCTTAAATAAGGAAAGATCTAAGTTTAACATTGTTAAAATAAGAAAATTCACAACACCTCTAACACCAATGAAAGATTGGGAAAAATTATGAAGTTATAAACTTATAGTTCTATGAACTTTCTTAAATCTGGAAAGTGATTCTGAAAAACAGGTTTCGGAAATATGGATCTGGAAAATGAAACTTAACCAAAGTTTATAATATGAGATTCTACCTTAGAGCGTATAGAATCTAACATAAATCAGAGTACAAGTGTAAGGAAATATAAGAAGGTTATACTTTCCTTATAATACAAAATTCAGCTGAAAAACAATTAGTAAAAATACAAGTAACAAGATATAAGTCTTTTAACCCAAAGAGAAGGGTATCCAACAACCTTGGATAAAGGTCCCTAGATTTAAACTTTCAAGCAATTCTATCTTACCCACACTAGGAAAAGCCCTCTATATGAATATCGGAGTCTCTGTCTAGCTATCCCTGCAAGACAATAACTTCAAGGTAGTTGGAACCTCTATCTTCCTCAGCAAGGAATACCTCGAACATCAAGGAAGTCGGTACCTCTGTCTTCCTATCCCCAGAAGCCCTTGAATGTAATCACCAACATTTGGAGTTTCACGAAGCACGTCTGCACAAGGCAAGGTTTGAACAAGTTGTTCAAACTTTCTGCATGAAGCTTGAGAGTTAACAAGAGTCTCTCTCTCTAGAAATCACTTCAACAGTATGTAAGAACATTTGTCAAAGATCAGTATGGAGCTCATTCAAATGAGCTTCTATTTATAGGCGAAATTCCAACGGTTGGCTCCCTCCTCCAACAGTCATATTTTCCTTAAATTTCGGAGGGACCTGTACACATGTCACTTAAACAACGATAAGTTAGAAACATAATGAAAGACATCATTTTATAATAAAACATGTGTAACTAAAACCACGACATCATTTTGCAATGAAACAAGTATAAGTATAAGAAAAACTGAAATTCGGAATGTAAGAAAATAAAAATTCGGAGTCCAACCAAAATGAAATTCAGAGTCTATAATAAAGAGATATTCGGATTTTGTTTTAGAGGAATTCAGAACCTGAATTCTGTAGAAATATAGAGTCTGAATTTCTAAGGAAATTCAGAGTCTAGTTTTATCAGAGTTTAGAATCTGAACTTTCAGAGTCCGTAGTCGATCTTGTATCGGTTCGGAATCGAACTAGTAAAAGTTCAGAGTTGTACTAGTAGAAGTTCAGAGTCGAGCTAGTAGAAGTTCAGAGTCCAGAATTCGGAGTGGAACTTTCTTAGAGTTCGTATCCAGAATTCAGAGTGGAACTTTATTAGGGATCGTATCCAGAATTCGGAGTGAAACATTATTAGAGTTCGTATCCAGAATTCGTAATGGAACTTTATTAGAGTTTGTATCCCGAATTTGGAACCTAAAACAGAATGTTTCATATCTAAGTATTATATGATTCTTATGTTTTAGGTATGAATCTTATTTTTATACTTATGAAAAATATTGATATGTATAAGGAAATCTAGATTAGGGTAAATTTCCATAAGGAAGGAAATTTTCCTTAGGGAATTAAAATATAGATTTGCATAAGGTGTTTGTGATTTTCAAAACAAAAAAAAATGGAAAAGTCATAAGGAAAACCTTATTGAATCAACAAATTAGTTAATTGGTATTAATCATACACAGATCATGATTTTCCAAAATTTTAAAAAACTAAAACTCGTTGATTATTCTAGCAATTTTAACACAATCCAAAACATCTACACTCACCTATATCCACCCCAAATTCTCTCAGAATTCATTAAATTGTTTCAACACATTTTCAAACATTCCTAAACACTTTAAATATAATTATTAATACATTTTGATCATATGATACTTCCCTTGATTACTCTAATAAATCTCTACTTCCACAAATAAAATATCAACTACCTTCACAAAATATTCCCAATAAAAATTCATTTAGTATTCAATAAACAATCTAGTAACTAACCCAAAAAAACATCTTCACATGTCATTATCCATATGACCCTTCCATTCCATACATACTTATAAAAAATAAAAACACAAGGATGGGTAGTCATGATAATATAATTCTAAATTTTATTATTTTACTCAGAAACCCTTTTATATTGTTAGTAGTTACATTGAAAATGTTTATAATTATATAGTTGGTAATTATTTCTTCAACAAATTTTAATTTTATTTTATTTACCCCATATTCAAATTTATAATCATCAAAAAAAATAGTTATGTAATCCTTCACACATCAGCTTCCTCAAAATCATCTCACTAATATTCCACATCATTGACCTCCTTAACACGTAATGATATCCTTTACATATTTTAATAAAATAAAAAATAATAATTATATCCAATGGTTCCATTAAAATCATAAGAAAAAATATGAAAAAAATACAAGAACGATCCTTTAGTCTTTGTGCCTCTTTTTTGTTCTAGTATCTATTAAACAATGTGATAGGATGGGTGAATTTGGATTCCCTTTATTTAACAACATATCAATTTAAATAATTATAAAATATTATATCCTTACCGTGTTACATATAATTACAATTTAATCTGTTATTTACTATCATAAATTAACCAATATAATGAATGTTAAAATATAAAGAATAATGACTTAGTGATATTAATTGGTTGACCCAAATGGGAAATATCTATAGAGAATTAAACTAGTATTTTAACAGAGAAAAAATATCAATTAGTAACTATTTGAATAAAAAATTAAAATATTTACTATAACATATGTCCCATTCCCTAGAAAATTGATTCTTGGATTGACTCGCCAAAAAGAAAACTCCCATTTATACTTTCCCAACTAAATAATTTGTAGAGGATATTGAATCTATTTATTTATATAAGGGTCTACTCAGTATAATTATCTTGAAACTGATTTATGTTTCGCTATAAAACTTTATACATTTCTTTGATAATCTTTAAAAAATATTCATTACATTCAACATGATGAATTAGAAAACTCTAATAAAATTGGAATTATTTTTGACATCCCCAAACCACCTTCTTCAAAATAAGCTAGAAACGACCAACTCTTTATAAAAAAATGTAATTCAACTTGTCATGATTTTTTATATCATTCTCGGTTACATTAATTAGAAACCAATATATAATATTTATTTACTAAGAAAACCGATCCTCAATGTCTTCCAGAAATCTATTCATTATCAAATATTTTAAATAAAAGTAAATTCCATTAATTTATTTTCATTCCCGAAAATCTACCAATGATTCAACCATCATCTCTATATAATCTATTTTCTACCATATATATATATTCCATGTTTCGTCTGTTATTGATAGGTCCTTATAATTTTTCTATATTATTATTTCCTATGATATTGGAAAAGGATCTCTAAAAATAAATATAGATTCTTAGGTCTGATATTATGACTAAGGATTATTTAGGAAAAATATAGCTCAATTTTCATAATTAATGTCCCTATACCTAAATAGAAGTAAAATGGTAAATTTACCCAAGTATAAATTCATTGAAAATTTATCTGAAGGGTTTTTTGATTCTTGGTGTGTTTGTTTTAACCTCAGGTTGAGATGGTGTGGAATGTCGAGTGCATCTGACCCCCAATATAAATATATAAAATATAAAAATATATATTATTATTAGACATAGAATGTTCATTTTAATTATTTTTTATTTTCCATTTAACAAAATCCTCTTATAGAATATTTGAGATCAGGATTAAATTTTGAACATGGTTTTGACCACAATAATGGTTTAACTTAAGATTTCATTAGGACCCTCAAGTGTTTTCCATCATGAATAGATAAATTAATTAATATAGTCACTTTAATTAATTAATCAATTAAATGATAATATGGTTGAGGAAACCTTGTTTAATCTTATATAAATTCTATTATGTTACCTCCCTAGGGAGAACTTTATTTATTTTTGGAATAACTGTAAAGAGAAGAACATGAAAGGAATTGGATTCTTGGTTGAATATATGGTTGATTGAGGTAGAAATGAAAGAACTATGTTAAAATCGATGATGCAATCATGTATGAGGAAAATTTTAATCTTGGAATCATTGAAGGGTTTAAGAGATTGTGATTTTCTATTGAGGTAGGGATTTATTACTTTTTGTTACCCTGGTCTTCATGAATACCATTACAAATTTAAGGATCGGAACCTCTATTCTATGTTGACAAATTATTTATAATTATTCCATGAAGATTATTCTTTTTCATTATTATCATATTTTCAATAAAATTATAATGATTATCAGATTCCTATATTGGTATTCATTTCACTGTTCAATGGAAATATTTCTGTTTTATCCCCTTCTATAACATCATGCTTTATGGATTTACTATCTTAGGGGAGGATATATGATGAATGAAACATTGTTATATATATTTTCTACTTTGTCTAACTATCCACTATTCACTATCCTTCTACACTCTTCATTTATTCATGCAAAACTGATAGGGGGCAATGTACCATGGTTAAGTTTTTTGTGGTAGCATGGTTGGATTTTATCAAATCCATGGGATCAGATGGTGGGGGTGGATTGAGGTAATGTGAAATGATCAATGCATGGTGGTCAATGAAAGGAAGCCAACACAAGGTGACTATGCGCATGGAGTATTTTGAAAATCAAGACATAATGTGAGGGAATATAGGTTAGGTAGTAATGATAGTGCTAATTGATATGAGAAAAGGGAATTTGATGACATAAATAATGATGGTACACATCACAAGTTGTAACACCCCAAGCTTCTACGATACACTTCTCTTTAAATAATGCAATAGCGAATGTTGTACGCAACATCTCGTTCTAACACACCACAACCAATCAAACTAGTCATTATGAATAGTAATAACCACTTTTTGAAATTTATAAATTTTATTTTTCAAAATGGACTTCATTTTTTGATTCGGAATATCGAAATTAGCCTAGGGTGAATTTTTGGTATTTTTCAGAAAAACTTCATTTTTTGATGAATAGTGAAACCACTAAGTGGTAGTTAAAAAAACTGAATTTTTCATAAAACTTAATTTTACCACTTCTGTGAGTGGAATTTCGAAAATCCGAGAGACACGGTTAATATCAAGTAGTAAAATGTGGTTCAATGAGATGAAAATAATTTTTGGTGAATAGTAACTTTTTACTTTTATTTACCACGGTTAAAAGTAAATAGGGTAATTAAGGGTAAAAATGATATTAATATTACCCTAACACATGTCCTAATTCTATTGGACAAGTGTATCTCGACCAAAAACAACCTTAGGAATAAAATATTATCATTTAGATCCACTTGGATTAGATTAGGACATTTATTATTATTTAATTCAAAGAAGAGTTAAAAGAGTTAAAATCAATGTTTATTTAATAAATTATTTTTAATATAGGGTTACACATAAGATAAATTCTAATATAAATATTCATTAGAAATATAAAAATATTTCCTACATGATTATATTTTATTTATAATTTTTAGACATTAAATAATTTAATTTATTTATGGCACAGTGATGATGCAGTAATTACCATAATAGTGAACAATTAAAATAATGGATATTATAAATACCCAAATAAATATAATTTGAGACTTTTCACGAATTACAATAATTTTATAGGTTAATATGACATGTTAGGAATGATTTAATTAACGTTTTTCGCAGTAATCATTCTGTTATGATTTTCACAAAAATCAATTTTCCAAATAGTGTCAAAATTGACACAAAAGAGTTTTTAAAACAAATATTATATTATTAATTGATATTCAATTCCTAAAAATCTAAGGTTCGTCAAATAGACTTATATCATGATAGTTTTACCATTAATGGACCACTTGGGGTTCTCTTGGAGGTATATAGTATGTTTATTAACTATATAATATAAAAATACAAAGTGACATGGTAAGTGTCAAACTAATTAACTAAGAGTTAAAACTAAAAGACAAGGTTAATATAATGACCCAAACCTATCTAAATTCTATTGTTTGAGTGGTGTTAGACCTATCCTCACATTAACTTTTAAATAATCCACTTTGGAGCTATTAGAAACCGAATATTAATTTATTATAAAATAATATTACTAGCTTTTCCAAAGGTTCCCCTCACCCCTCTTATAAAAGGTAACCCCCCCTTCTCATTTATTGACACCTTCAAAGACATTTGGATCATCCAAACTCTACCCAAATACTCTCTCAACATCCATAAATTCATCCTAGAGGCCTTACATTAGTCATAAATCCAACCTAAGGATCCATTTTGATCAAATCAAAAAGAAGAACCCGAAGAAGAGGTAATGTTTTCACCACCCTCTTTCAGGTTCCTTTCTTCTTCAACTTCTTATTTATTTCCCATTATAAAATAATAACTCCAGTATCTTATATATAATATGATGTTATTATAAATATGGTACAACCATATTCAGTATTCTATCAATCCTTTGAATAACATGTCACCATACGTGCGTACGTACGGCTTACCATCTCCACGTCGTGGTGTAATTGTTATTCAACAAATTATTATTTGGATGGGTATAATAATGATGTGTAATTAATGTAAATAGTAAATATAACATGATAATGATTCTGTATAAATGATATACCATCCAATTATATATTATTTTAATTACAAAATAATGATATTGTCGCTCGTGCGTACGTACGGACTACCGTCTCCACGAACGCGATGAGCTTCATTCTCCATCGTATCCATTCAAGTATAATTCTCATTTGTTGATTAAGAATAGTATCTAAGGACTTGATATAATTCTGGATATGATTAAGATACAACCTATCCATGAAAAACACGTCTTACGTAACAAAACATATAAAAGAAAACGAGTAACTTAACACCCGAAACAAAGATAATACTAAGATATTATTAACAAATCAATGTTAAAAGATCATATATGATATCATATTAATGTATATGTTTCTTGTATAATTTAATAACAATTATTTCACCATTATACAGGAGGTTATCCTACCCCAACCAAGGAAAAGTACAAGGTAAGGGTTATTTCACAATCTCTTCATTATTCGAGGTTGTTTATATGTAATAATCTACTGGGATTTCTTTATCATCCACATCCATGTTTCTTAAAAATGTATTTCAAAACATTTTTACTATTTTACAAAATATGGGTTAAAGTCATTTATACCCTTGTTTGACTTTTTATAAGAAGTTTATAAAGGAATCTTTCTGTCGTTTTCCAAACAAGGTGCTTTTTAACCTTTTCGACAAAATTAAGGTAAGAATGTTTTCTTAACTTATACGGCAGGTGCGGCTATTTTCCGCCGTTATAAAATCTTCGAAGCTTCCCTTACAATATTATAAGAAAATTTTAAATGTAAATGTTTTATTTTATAATTATGTGACTTTTAAATGATTTAAAAAAACGGGATATTTCGCTCAAATAGTTTTGATTTCATCTATGTCAACATCCTTTTATGGATTTTAAGCTTATTTGAAGTTGATTTATTATGATACAAAACTTCAATATTGTATTGAAGGTTTTGTGATTTATTTGACTATGGATGTGTTAATTTTATACCATTCATGGTTTATGGAGAAAGTATTTACATTTCGTATGCTAGTTTTAATACGAGTGTTTATGTTATGTTTAAACCTGTTCATATGTGGAATGCATTGGACTTAATATGTGATGGGTGGAGCCTGCTACAGCTCCTTGATGCATCGGTAGGTCTCATGAGACAAACTAGTGTCTTGGCACAAGGCCTTGGCAAAATCTTATTTGTAGTCTTGGCTCGAGGCCTTGTCTATGTGGTTATGATAGACTGGCATTATGCATTCCATCATTATGAAAGTGGTTATTGATATTGCATGTGAATATTCGATTAGTATAATATCTATGTGAATAAGTAAATGTAATTATTTCATTTTATTTTTGCCATACTATGTTTAAGTTCAAGTTTAAAAGGATTTTGTTTTAGTTATACATTTCCTTAAATGTTTATTCTTATTTATTAAAGTTTCCGCTATATTGTTATCCTTAATGGGCATTTGATCTCACCCCTTTTCTATGTTTTATTTTTTTGAGGATGTGAAGAAGTAATTTATGAATGACCTGCAGTGATAGTATGAGGGGATAAGAGTGTAGACTATGGAGACTATATTGTTGTAGTTTTCATTTTATTATGTAATGTAATCTTTATTAATGTATCTAGTTATTCCAAGGATACTAAACTAATAAATCTTTCGAGACTTGATCTTTCTTGTGATCATGTCAATGTTATGTAATAATGCACCGACTCTAGGTAACTGGGGTCGGGGAATTATGGTTGGTATCATAGAAAGTTTAGTGCAAACCATGGATGCTAGATTTAGATAAACTTTGATTAGAGCACATAGATTTAAGATGGACTTTGAGGATTAGTATAGAAGAACATCCGGGAATTTTGGTATTGTAGAGATTTTGTGAGTTTTCCAAGCAATACATCTCTGTCTGGATACGAGCAGGTAGAGGCAGCTCTGGCACAGATGTACCTAGGGTTAAAACCCGAAAACACCTCTTTGAGCTAGACTCGAACGAGAACTGGTGCACAACAACGGGCCTTGCTTCACTCTTGGTTACGACACTACTGGGGGATATGCTTAGGATAACTATCATTTTCTTTAAAAATAATTATGAAGGGTTTATGAGTATATAATTTCTCAAAGAAAACATTTTTATGATTATGGATTATATCCATAAATAGTTCAATTTATGTTAAGTGTTTTATATGTATGGAATTATGTATTTTGATTCATAAACTGATCTAGTTTATGCCATTGTTTCGAAATGGCGCCTAGTGGAATAAATGGAAACATTATCAATTCATGCACTCCATGTAGGGATTTCCCTCCTGCTCAAGATAATTCTAGTGGAGCTGGTGATTCAACTAGTGCTGATCAACTAATCACCATACTGGGAAAACTCACTTAGGTTATGAATAATAACCCTACCCGTATAGAGCACCCTGATCCACAGCGTGGAGGATCAATGTTAGATCACTTCATGAGGAAAAACCACCATCATTCAATGGGGGTACAAATCCATTGGTAGATGAGCAATGGATATGTTCCCTAGAGAAAATATTTCAGGCTATGGGAAGTAGTGAAAGGGAAAAATCTATCATGGCAGTTTACCGCCTCACTAGAGATGCTGATTAATGGTGGTCATTGATTAAAAACATGAAGGAAGATGATGAAGTATCAAATATGGAATGGAGGGTGTTCAAATATCTATTTTTAGAAAAATACATTCCTTGTGACCATCGACCAGATATGGAAAGGCAATTTCTGAGTCTGAGACAAAAAGAAGGATGAGAATGTCGCAAAGTTTGAGGATAACTTTACAAGGTTAGCAAGGTATGCTGGAGATTATATACGTAACCCAAGAAGTAATATTGATCATTTCTTTGATGGGTTAAAACCATTTCTCCGTCGAGAATTAGTCTCACAATCCTTCTCGTCGTACGAAGACATTGTCACATGTGCTATCATGACATAGAAAGAATTCTCTAAGTCATATGACTTTAAAGCAAAGCAAGAGAAGAAGAGATTTGCTGATCAATCTGTGAATGGAAATAAAGGGAATAAGGGAAAAGTTGAATATCCATCATGCAATAAATGTGGGAAGAAACACCCCATTACTTTCTTAAAAGGAATGGGAGTCTGTTACAAGTGTGGTGAAAAAGGCCACCAAGCTCGTGATTTCAAGGGGAAGAAGGAAGCTACTGATGTCCAATGCTATAATTGCAGGGAGATGGGAAATTATGCAGATGAATGACCTAAGAGTCAGGGGAACTTACCTCAGAAAAGTCCAAGGGATCAAGGCCAAGCTTATGCTATCACTACTACAGAGGTAGAAGCTCCGAAAGACGTGGTGGCAGGTAATTTAATGGTTTCCCCAAGTTTAGAAAATACATTATTTGATTCTGGATCATCGCATTATTTCATATCTTCCCAGTTTGCTAAGAAAATTAGATATTTCCAATTTGATTTAACAAGGGATTTGTCAGTTAAAACTCCTAAGGGAAGTATCTTTGCAACAAAGTTTTGTGAATCAGTCCCCATTAGAGCACATAAATGTTCTTTATCTGATGATCTCATCGTCATACCTATGATTGAGTTTGATATAATCCTCGGTATGGATTAGGTTTTGAACCATGATGCAAATATTTATTGTAAGAAGAAGGAGGTTATGATTTTTGATGATGATGATACGTAACACCTTATCTTTAGAGTAGAATCGTCACCACCTAATTCTTATCTAGATCCACCCCCAGTAGCCCAACTAAATTCAATTATTGGGGAGGAAGAGAATGAAAGGACTATGGGTGAGGAAAAGAATGTTCAAATAGAGGATGTAACTGTTGTGAAAGAATATGTAGATATGTTTCCGGAAGATTTACCTAGACATCCTCCAGAACGAGAAGTTGAGTTTTCCATTGATTTAATTCCTGGATCAAGGCCTATATCGAAGACCACTTATAGAATGGACACTGTAGAATTAGTTGAACTAAAGAAACAACTAGAGGAATTGAGTAATAAGGGATTTATTCACCCTAGTGTTTCTCCATGGGGAGCCCCCGTTCTTTTTGTTAAAAAGAAACATGGATATATGAGGTTATGTATCGACTACAGGGAGATCAATGCTATAACAATAAAGAACAAGTATCCCCTACGCCGCATTGATGATTTATTTGACCAACTGCATGGAGATCAATACTTTTCCAAGATTGACCTTCGATCTCGATAACATCAGTTGTGTGTGAAGAAGGAAGACATTCCGAAGACAACATTTCGAACTAGGTACGGGCATTACGAGTTTACCGTAATGCCTTTTTGATTGACTAATTCACCCTCTGTATTCATGGATCTGATGAATAGAGTTTTCAAGTAATATCTCGATGAATTTGTGGTGGTATTTATTGATGATATCTTGTTATACTCTAAAAGCTATGAAGATCATGAAAATCACTTGTGCATTATCCTGACAACTCTGAGAAGACATGAATTATAAGGGAAGTTTAGCAAGTGTGAATTCTGGCTTCAGGAGATTTCTTTTCTTGGCCATATTGTCTCTAAAGATGGAATAACTGTTGATCCTTCTAAGACCAAGGCAATCCAAGAATGTCCAGCACCTACGAGTATAACTAAGGTATGCAGTTATATTGGTTTGGAAGGTTATTATTGACATTTCATCCAGAATTTTTCCCGGTTGGCTAACCCATTAACAAAGCTCACACGTAAAGGGGTTAAATTTGTGTGGAAAAAAGAGTGTGAAGAATGTTTCGAAGAAGTGAAGAGAAGATTAGTCAATGCTCCTATATTGACTCTACCATCAGGGAATGATGGGTTCGTTATCTATAGTGATGCATCGAATAAAGGACTTGGTTGTGTCATTCTGCAGAATTATAGGGTTATTGCCTATGCATCACGAATGTTGAAAATTCACGAACAAAACTATCCTACTCATGATCTCGAGTTAGAAGATGTGATCTTTTCTTTGAAGATATGGAGGCACTACCTCTATGGTGAAAAATGTGAGATTTATACTGATCACAGGAGTTTGAAGTATATTTTCTCACAAAAAGAACTCAACATGAGGCAAAGGAGATGGCTTGAATTACTTAAGGATTATGATTGTACGATACACTACCACCTGGGGAAAGCAAACAAGGTGGCAGATGCATTGAGCAGAAAAGACCATGGAGTTTTGAACAATATGAGAATTGAAAGGGATCCAATGTTCATGGATCTAGTAGAAATGGATATGGGAATAACTAGGGAAGGTGAAACATCAATGCTTTTTCAAATGGATGCCAAACCATCTTTACTAGAAAGGATTAAGAGTTCTCAAACTGATGATGAAGAATTTCAAAAGAAGATTAATACTGTGAATGATGGGAGATTGAGAGACTTTATGTATGAAGAAGGAATTTTGAAATTCGGGAAGAGGCTTTGTGTTCCCGATATACCTGATCTAAAAAGGGAATTTCTGGATGATGCTCGTATTTCCAATTTCTCTATACACCCTGGGAGCACCAAAATGTATAGAGACTTGAAGGAACATTTTTGGTGGGACAACATGTAGAGGGAGATTGCTGATTTTGTGTCAATATGTATGGTTTGTCAACAAGTTAAAGCTAGAAGGAAAAAACCTGGAGGAGTCATGCAACCTATTCCCATACCGGAGTGGAAATGAGACAATATGACGATGGACTTTCTCATGGGGCTACCAAAGACTCCTAGAAGGAACGATGCAATATTGGTTATTGTTGATCGTCTTACCAAGTCAGCACATTTTCTTGCTATAAGAGAAGATCTACCACTGGAACGTCTAGAAAGACTATATATTAATGAAGTGGTTAGACTTCATGGAGTACCCCTATCGATTCTTTCTAATCGTGATCCCCGTTTTACTTCACGATTTTGGAAAAATCTTTAGAAAGCCTTGGATACTAAACTTCATTTGAGCACTGCCTACCACCATCAAACAGACGGACAATCAGAATGAACTATTAAAACCTTAGAAGACATGTTGAGATCCTGCTCACTTGACTTTCAGGGTATGTGGGATCAATATTTACCTCTGGTAGATTTTTCCTATAACAATAGCTTCCATTCGAGTATTCAGATGGCACCATATGAAGCGTTATACGGAAAGAGATGTCGCACACCAACCTGTTGGGATGACGTTGGTGAAAGAAAACTTGTAGGGCCAGAACTGGTGGAGGAAACGATGGAAAAGGTGAAGGTAATCCAAAACCATATCAAAGCAGCTCAAAGTAGGAAGAAGAGATATGCCAATAATCGAAGGAAGGATTTGGAATTTCAAGTCAGTGATCATGTTTTCCTGAAGGTTTCTCTATGGAAGGGAGTCATACGTTTTGGTAAGAAAGGTAAATTGAGTCCCAGGTACATTGGACCATTCGAAATTCTAGAATGAATTGGGGCTGTAGCTTACCGTTTGGCAATGCTGCAAAATCTCTCCAAAGTTCACGATGTGTTCCACGTATCACTATTGAGGAAATACATGCCTGACCCAATGCATGTACTCACCTATGAGGAATTATAACTGGAACCTGATATGTCTTGTTGAGAAGATCCCATCAATATTTTTGATACGAGAGAACAAGTACTGAGAAACTGGACAACTCGTCTGGTCAAAGTCTTGTGGAGAAACCATAAGATGGAAGAGGCAACGTGGGAACCCGAGGAACTTATGATGAAAAACCACCCGAGTCTTTTCATGCAGTATTATTCTAGAAATTTCGAGGATGAAATTATTTGAAGGAGGGGAGAATGTAACACCCCAAACTTCTATGGTACGCTTCTCTTTGAATAATGCAATAGCATGTGTTGTACGCAACATCGAGTTCTAACACACCACAACCAATCAAACTAGCTGTTATGAATAGTAATACCCACTTTTTGAAATTTAAAAATTTTATTGTTCAAAATGGACTTCAATTTTGGATTCAGAATATCGAAATTAGCCTAGGGTGAATTTTTGGTATTTTTCTGAAAAAGTTCATTTTTTGATGAATAGTGAAACCACTAAGTGGTAGTTAAAAAAACTGAATTTTTCATAAAACATAATTTTACCGCTTCTATGAATGGAATTTTGAAAATCCGAGAGTCATGTTAAATATCAAGGAGTAAAATGTGGTTCAATGAGATGAAAATAATTTTTAGTGAATAGTAATGTTTTACTTTTATTTACCATGGTTAAAAGTAAATAGGGTAATTAAGGGTAAAAATGATATTAATATTACCATAAAACATGTCCTAATTCTATTGGACAAGTTTATCTTGACCAAAAACAACCTTAGGAATAAAATATTTTCATTTAGGTCTACTTGGATAAGATTAGGACATTTATTATTATTTAATTCAAAGAAGAGTTAAAAGAGTTAAAATCAAAGTTTATTTACTATAATATTTTTAATATAGGGTTACACATAAGATAAAATCAATTATTAATATTCATTATAAATCTAAAAATATTTCATACATAATGATATTTTATTTATAATTTTTATACATTAAAAAATTTAATTTATTTATGACACAATGATGATGTCGTAAATACCATAATAGTGAAAAATTAAACTAATTGATATTAGAAATACCCAAATAAATATAATTTGAAACTTTTTATGAATTAAAATAATTTCATAGGTTAATATGACATGTTAGGAATTATTTAATTAACTTTGTTCGAAGTAATAATTCTGTTATGATTTTCACAAAAATCAATTTTCCAAATAGTGTCAAAATTGACATAAAAGAGTTTTTAAGACAAATATTATATTATTAATTGATATTAAATTCTTAAAAATCCAAGGTTCGGTCAAGAGACTTATATAATGATAGGTTTATCATTAATGGACCACTTGGGGGTCTCTTGGAGGTATATAGTATGTTTATTAACTATATAATATACAAATACAAAGTGACATGGTAAGTGTCAAACTAATTAACTAAGAGTTAAAACTAAAAGATAAGGTTAATATAATGACCCAAACCTATCTAAATTCTATTGGTTGAGTGGTTTGTGACCCATACCGACCTTAAAATTTAAATAATCCACTTTTAATCCATTAGAAACCAAATATGAATTTATTATAAAATAAAATTTCTAGCTTTTCCAAAGGTTCCCCTCACCCCTCTTATAAAAGGGAACTCCCCCTTCTCATTAATTCACACCTTAAAAGCCATTTGGCTCGGCCAAACTCTGACCAAATACTCTCTAAACTTCCCTCACTTCATCCTAGAGGACTTCCTTTAGTCATAAATCTAACCTATGGATCACTTTTGATCAAATCAAAATGAAGAACCTGAAGAA
This sequence comes from Viscum album, assembly GCA_963277665.1. Lineage (NCBI taxonomy): Eukaryota > Viridiplantae > Streptophyta > Magnoliopsida > Santalales > Viscaceae > Viscum > Viscum album. The sequence goes on along the minus strand of OY728166.1, from coordinate 1,363,136,141 downwards.
GTGGTAATGTTTTCACCACCCTCTTTCAGGTTCCTTTCTTCTTCAACTTCTTCTTTCTTTCCCATTATAAAATAATAAATCTAGTATATTATATATACTGTGATGTTATTATAAATATGGTCCAACCATATTCATTATTCTATCCATCCTTTTAATAACATGTCACTATACGTGCGTACGTACGACTTACCGTCTCCACGTCGTGGTGTAATTATTATTCAACAAATTTTTATTTGGATGGGTATACTAATGATGTGTAATTAATGTAAATAATAAACATAACATGATAATGATTCTATATATGTGATATACCATCCAATTATATATTATTTTAATATCAAAAGAATGATATTGTCGCTCGTGCGTACGTACAGACTACCGTCTCCACGAACGCGGTGAGATTCATTCTCCATTGTATCCATTCAAGTCTAATTCTCATTTGATGATTAATAATAGTATCTAAGGACTTGATATAATTATGGATATGATTAAGATACAACCTATCCATGAAAAACACGACTTATGTAACACAACATATAAAATAAAATGAGTAAGTTAACACTCGAAACAACGATAATACTAAGATATTATTAACAAATCAATGTTAAAAGATCATATATGATATCATATTAATTTATATGATTCTTGTATAATTTAATAACAATTATTTCACCGTTATACAGTAGGTTAACCTACCCCAACCAAGGAAAAGTACAAGGTAAGGGTTATTTCACAATCTCTTCATTATCTGAGGTTGTTTATACGTAATAATCTACTGGGATTTCTTTATCATCCACATCCATGTTTCTTAAAAATGAATTTCAAAACATTCTTACTATTTTACAGAATATGGGTTAAAGTCATTTATACCCTTGTTTGAATTTTTATAAGAAGTTTATAAAGGAATCATTCTGTCGTTTTCCAAACAAGGCGCTTTTTAACCTTTTTGACAAAATTAAGGTAAGAATGTTTTTTTAACTTATACGGCGAGTGCGGCTATTTTCTGTCGTTATAAAATCTTCGAAGCTTCCCTTACAAGCTTATAAGAAATTTACAAAGTAAATGTTTTATTTTATAATTATGTGACTTTTAAATGATTTAAAAAGGGATATTTCTCTCAAATAGTTTTGATTTCATCTATGTCAGCATCCTTTGATGGATTTTAAGATTATTTGAAGTTGATTTATTATGATACAAAACTTCCATATTGTATTGAAGGTTTTTTGATTTGTTTGACTATAGATGTGTTATTTTTATACCATTCATGGTTTATGGAGAAAGTATTGACATTTTGTATGCTAGTTTTAATACGAGTGTTTATGTTATGTTTAAACCTGTTCATATGAGGAATGCATTGGACTTAATATGTGACGGGTGGAGCCCGCTATAGCTCCTCGATGCATCGGTAGGTCTCATGAGACAAACTAGTGTCTTGGAACAAGGCCCTGGCAAAATCTTATTTGTAGTATTGGAACGAGGCCTTGTCTATGTGGTTATGATAGTCTGGCATTATGCATTCCATCATTATGAAAGTGGTTATTGGTATTGCATGTGAATATTTGATTAGTATAATATCCATGTGAATAATTAAATGGAATTATTTCATTTTATTTTTTCCATACTATGTTGAAGTTCAAGTTTAAAAGGCTTTTGTTTTAGTTATACATTACCTTAAATGTTTATTATTATTTACGAAAGTTTCCGCTATATTGTTATCCTTACTGGGCATTTGAGCTCACCCCTTTTCTATGTTTTATTTTTTCCCAGGATGTGAAGAAGTAATTTATGAATGACCTGTAGAGATAGTATGAGGGGATAAGAGTGTGGACTATGGAGACTATATTGTTGTAGTTTTCATTTTATGATGTAATGTAAACTTTATTAATGTATTTAGTTATTCCAAGGCTACTAAACTAATCGGTCTTTCGAGAATTGATCTTTCTTGTGATCATGCAAATGTTATGTAATAATGCACCAACTCTGGGTAACTAGGGTCGGGGATTTACACAAGTAGGGAACTATATCTGTCAGAGGCAGACATAACAACCCACATGATGTGATCATAATGTAATGGTATGGGTGGCCTGAAACCACACCCCCTAACAGTACTAAAAACTATATATCATATTAATTTAATTAATGATATAAATTTTAGATATTTTATATTAATTAAAATAGAGGAGAAGAATGGACACATGTGTCAGCAAATGATTCACAGAATATGTAGAGTGAAACCCACCTCCCAGCCATGATTTTTATATATAATTTATCTTATTACTATTATTATTAGTTCATGTTTTGGTGGTGATTTTTTACTAAAATGTAAATTGATTATCCATCAACAATAAAAAAAATGAAATTGAGAAAAAATATTTCAAGACCAGTATGGGTAATGTAATTCTTAATCAAGTCAATATAGTTACCCTCAATTTTAATAAAAATATATTACATCACTTTTTCTTAATACTTAATACATTACACAAATACACACTGAAATACCATATTTTTTTTAGTGCCTTTGATAACAAGAAACACATTTTTCTAATTTGGTGAATGATCTTCAACATCTCTGATAAAGATCTTCCCCTTTAGTACCCCAAACTAAAATAGTTCATTATAACATGGGGAAAGTAAAACATAATATAAATTATGAGCTAATATTCTCAATAATGTTTAAAATGGATAAATTTAAACATAATCATGTGTAAAATTGTATGAGAAAATGATCATGAAAATATAACATCATACCCTACATATAAAATATCCTAACCTTGAATAACGACATAAATATTATAAGTTCATAAAACATGAATCATAAGTAAATAAAAAACATGATCCATGGAATCTGAACATAGGAATAAATCATGTAATTTTGAAAAATATATAAGCATATAATAATTATTTCCATAGTAATCAAGTAATCATTTCCATGTCCATATTGGTAGTATGGGTTCACTTCCCATATCATCTTGGTAGTCATGGTTCACACCCATCACCATCCTAGTAATCATTGTTCACTCCTATAACCATATTTGGTAGTCAAGGTTCACTCCGAAGACCATATTAGCAGAAAAGGTCCTTTATAAATATCTCATGAGATATCAATCTTTACCCAATCCATTATAGGGAGATATAGGTCTCACCCATCTCCTAATTAAATCATTTATAAATGTGACACAAGATGATAATTAGTCATATCATAACCAATGTATTGTAAAGAGTTTCATAAACAAATAATAATATCATAACTTGTGGAAAATACACAAGGATCATAATAATTTAATCAAAAGCATAACCTTTGAAAAGAAGAGGGTTTATTAGAAACCATTCCATAAAAACATAAATCATTCAGATAAAGAATATGAATGGTATTCTAGAACAAGAAAAATTTATATCAACATAGGCGGGGAAGGATTTTGAAAGATCACTTGAAAAATGTATTTTCATTAAAAATAACCTTTTAAAACAAAAAAAATTTGAAAATCATTTTCATTTAACCACTTTGAAAACATATAAATGACTCATGAAAATGAAAATGAAAAATTTTTATGGAGTAAAATATCCTTTATCTGTTGAAATAATTTTCTTTTCTTAAAATTTTGTGAAATTTTAAAAGAAAACATTATTTTAGAAAAAAAACCTTTTAATAATGTAATAGAAGCATCAATGAAATAAGGTGTCAGAAAAGCGTAAAAATACATTAATTTCGTATAACCTAAAAAAACATTCTTCTCATACTTTTGTGGGAAATTTCAAAAAGTAAATTGTTAATAAAATTAAAAAATATTCCTTTCAAATCATTTAACAGAAAGAAATACATGGGTAAAAAATAATATTAAAAACATATATGAATATTAAAAATATTTTGGAATACATTTTTAAGAAACATGAACATGGAAGATAAACATTCCCCAATATATACTTACATATAAACAATCATAAATACAATATAAATTTAAAAATTAAACCTTAAAACTTTATAATTAGTAAAATTGTATTCCCCATGGTAAATATAAAATTATATTCATATTAAAATTCCATAATATTATGTATAATAATAATAAAATACATTTGAAGGGTCCTGAAAAAAAATACGGAATGGAGAATGATGATCCCCTTTAACTCAAGGGAGATTATGCCCAATTTCCCCTCAAAAGGATTAGGAAAATGTGGACATTACTCAAGGATGGCGAAGGAGGAACCGGTCTGTAGACCGGTCTAATGTTAACGACGCACGGTTGGTTTGCAGAGGAGTGTTTAATACCCCGAGAATTATGGTTTGACCAAGTCATCCGTGAACCGGGTTTTTGGTCATGGGCCTCCGCAAAAGGTGCCTCATGACCATAGATACATCATTTTCCCCGATCTATAAAAGGAGATTGAAGAAGAAAGAAAAGGAGAATGGAGAAGAGATAGGTCAGATTCAGGTTGAAGGATTTCGAAGGAAGGATTAGGATTTCGGAAGTTCCAGTTCTTGAACTAGAGCAGGTATGAACCTGGGAACAAACTAATAAGGAACCAAAAATTGCATAATAACTTGGTGAACCGTGGACTTAAAATAACAAATAATAGAGAACCGTGAACCTGGGTCACTCCGCAGATGTAATCCCCACGGACCATGGAGTTTATGCCTCTTTTCTGATCTGCCGCACCGCGTAGCACCCTCCTACGCGGGCGAAGCCCCGACCAACGAGCCTCCAGCCAGTGCTGCCCTTAGCTGCCGTTGCCTGCATGAAACCCTCCGTGGACCACCCTTGTTCACGGATCGAACCCAGAGTCGCGAACCACCTTTGTTCGCGGGATTCCCATCAGTCCGCTGACCACCTTGGTCCACATATGGCCTCTCCAACCGCATAGAACATCCCTACACGAAGGGCGCCACCACCCATACCCTTGTGTGTCAAGCCAAAACCTTTGGAGTTCTCATTCCCAGAGCCAGATAAAATCCTTCCAAATTCAATCCGGCATGATCCTTCACCACCTTCTCATTGGCCTACTCATCATCCCTGAGCCGAGGCCTCCACCAGAGCCACCAGATCTGTGTGGTGTAACCCCCAGGCGCATCAGGGAGCCGTTTTGAGTTCACATACCCACAGTAAACAGGGAAAAGGGGGTTTCCCCAACCCTTGGGAGGATTCCATAAGCATGCCTGGGTTCACATTCCCACGGTAATGCAGGGTCTGAGCCTGAGAGCCTCCTTTCTGCCTCTACTCACCAGGATAGGGGACTGTATGTTTCAGCAGTCGGGCACTTCTCCCCTCCCCAGAGAGGGGGCGGCATACCCATCTGAAGGCAGCCGTCCCCATGTACCTCGGTACTTCCTTGGGTACTTCCCCGGGTACTTCCCTAGGGAACAAGAGAGGTGACGGGCATAGGAGCACCCATTTCCCTCTCCTACTGCGCTTTGTCACCATGGGAATCCATCCTGGAGTAAGCCCCAACTTTATGGGCCACCCTCATGCGTAAGCCCCACTCCACTTCTCACGGACACACCTTTCACGACGTGATTGTCTGGTCCCTGCTGCCTCTTGTTTCTCACACCGAGAATGACTCACGTGGGCTTAAAGTAGGCATCAACCATGACATCCTCTTATGGGCCTCCTCTGAGTGTAAGCCCCAATCCACACCTTGGGCCTCCTCAGAGTGTAATCCCCAAGCCTACGCGAACTACGAGTACTTTGATCCTTGTCTCTTAGGCAGGGTACGTAGGACGCCTCCCTGAGGTTCAAGCCCATCATCTACACCTTGGGCCTCCTCAGAGTGTAAGACCCAATCCACATCTTGGGCCACCTCAGAGTTTAAGCCCCAATCCACACCTTGGGCCTCCTGATATTGTAATCCCCAAGCCGATTCGAACTACGTGGACTTTGATCCCTGTCCCCTAGGCAGGGTACGTAGGATTCCTCCATGAGGTTCAAGGAAAACATTCGTTCGATCCGACTATCTTCTCATCGGTTCACCGCGCCACTCCTAGTGTCGCCTCAATGAGTTCTGACTCCTCGAGGTCATTAATCCAATGAGGGATGGTAAACCTTGGGCATAAATGATTCTGAACCCCTGTGTTCAGCTGACCATTGCCAACCAGGAGAAATCTGTGGATACTATTCTTGGGTATAATCCAAAGATTCATGAACATATGAATACGTATTAAATCTATAAGAGAGTCCCAAAATAGGCAATAATTCTCCCCAAAAGGTTGCGATGAGCCCAACTTCCCATCCTCTCGACCAATGTGAGTTCTTAAGCATCGTTGGTCAGACCATCCAGCGAACTCCTGCCTTTGGAAAGCAGGTCAACACGTCATCGGATACGGAACAGTTGGGCATTTCGAGACCGACCCGAAACAACATTCATTGTTTTTATATACACCGTGTAGAATAAAAACATAATGTATGAGACATGTGTCTCACAGAAGTATGGGTGAGACAAAAATCCCTTACCTTAGGTCGGATTCCATCCATACATGTCCAAAACTCAGGTTTCATGGTCTTAATTTAATTTTTTACTTCTATTAGAATCATAATAATATTTATTAGATCATATATGAATCATTTATGACTTTATATTACATGGTTGTAAAAAATTCCAAGTTAAAGCAACGTTTCGGTTAATAACTGCCTTTTTTATCATACATGTTTCGCCTTGTAATTCTTGATCCTATTACGTAGATCATGATTTTATTAATTACATAATGTTAAACATGATTTATATATAATATTATTTATTATATAAATATATATAAAAAATATATATATTAAATGGAATACACTGTTCATAAAGACGATAAGCAGTACGTACGCATGAACATTGTTTCTATTTTTTTTTTCTTAATGAATGGAAGAAGGGAAATGAAATATACTAATATATATTATTATATTAGATTTAATATTTCATGTTTATTAATTATATGAATTTTTATAATCATTATTTAAATGGTTATCATGGAAGATGAATATTATCACGTCGTGGGGACGGTGGGCTGTATGTACACACGAGCAATGATATCATTCCCTTAATGGTAAAAGGTTAAGGAATTATATGTTATATTAATTATAAATAGTACTTATAATTTAATATTTATTATTAATATCCATTATATACATAATTATACCCATCCAAATAATGTAGTGATGAAAAACTTATTACACCTGGGCGTGGAGATAGTAATCCATGTGTAAGGATGTGTGGTACTTTTATTTTTCACAGGTGGAATAAAAGATATAATATTACTGTATGAAAATTATCATAACATATTATAATATATTTTATACTATATTTTTCTTTTTTATTATGGAAACAATATAAGGAGGGTAATTAAAAAAAGAAAATAAATTGGATTGGATTGGTAAAACAATTACCACTTCTTCAGTGGACTTGCTCTAGATCTCCTCTTTGGGATAATAGGGATGGTATTTTTGGAATACCATAACCTCTATAAAATAAATAATAATGTTTAAAATAGATTTGGGCAGGTTTTGGTCGATCTATAAGGCTCTAGGGGGTGTGAGGAAGGGAGGGAGGAGGATCCCTAATATAAGAGAGGGGATGAGCACTCTAGGAAACTCTTAAAATATTAAATTAATATAAACTCATTTTCGATTTCAAATTTTTAATAATAGTATTATTTAAAATATAAGATTATTATGGGTCTAAATCCTCTCAAAAAATGATTTTTGATGGATTTAGCTTACATTATTAACCTTATCTTTTGGTTTTAACCCTTAGTTAAATCTTCTAACTCTTACCATGACAACTTAACTTTTTACTCTTTAAGGTTAATTTAATTAATATAAATTTCCAAACAAACCCCAAGTGGATCATTTTTGACATATTTAACCCCATTATTGTTATTTGGACAAATTATATATTTTTTATGACTTTTATGTTATTTAATAAAATATTATTTATTTTAAAGTATCTTTTATGTCAATTTTGTTACTATTTATAAGTTTTTATTTTGAATATATATCTTAACTATGTGATAACTTCTAAATAACACATCTAATAAATCATTAACTTGTATAAATTATCTATAAAATTAGTTTTAGTAATTAATTATGTCAAATTACATTTATTTTAATATATTAAATATCATTTTCATTATATTTCCATTAGTTAAATAATAATTTCATCATTAATATACAAGCCTTTAATTAAATTATTTAATATCTAAAAATTAAAAACAAAATATTCGATGAATATAAATTTTTATATTTAAAATAAATATTTATAGTTTAATTTATCTTATGTATAACCCTGTATTAAAAATGATTTACTTATTAAAATTACGAGTAGGACATTTTCAATTTATCTTTAAATAAAATATAATAAATATCTTATTCTTACCCAAGTGGATTAAATAGTTCCTAATTTATACCAAAGGATTATTTTGGTCAAAACTCACTCATCCAATTAAATTATGAAAAGTGTTTTGGTAACATTATAATATTATAGTATTGTTTTTACCTTTAATTACTAGATTAACCCTTAACCACAGTAAATAAAAATAATTTTGCTATTCACTAAATATTTATTTTGATCTCATTAGACTAAAAATATAAAACTGATTTCAACCATTTATATCTTTTATTACAAAATTCAATCCACAGAAGCTGCAAAATTAAGTTTAATGCTTACCATATATTTGTGGTAGGACGGTGGGTAAAATGAACTTTCAAATTTTCAATTAGTTTATATATATATTATTATTATAAAAAAGATTAAAATTACCTAAATTGGATAAATATATATATATATATATATGATATATTGTGATATTAAAATAAATTTAATGTATAATAATTATTGAAATGAAAAACCTAGTTTTTAACTACGAAGTAGTATTTTTCACTATTCATAAAAATGAATCTTCAGTGAAAAATACTAAAAATTAACCCTAAGAAAATTTTTATATTATAAATTAAAAATTATGTCTATTTTATAAAATTCAATTTCTATCAATTTATAAAATTAATTTTATTATTTTTTACAAATTCATATAAAAATATTCTCCCTTAAGAAAATATTGTTTCTAAACATATAATGATTTTACCAAAATTTATACATTTCATTATAAATATGTTTTAAATATGTAAAAACTTTTAAAATTAGCTATTATTATTCATATTACTATGTTTAATAGCTATGTTATAACTATCTCATTTAAATAATTATAATAGTAATGTGTTTCTTCGAAGAAACTCAGTGTTGCGTGTAATGCATGCCAAGTCAGTGTTGCGTGTAATGAATACATAAATTGGTGTTTCTTATAATATAATCTAAACTAATTAAATTTATATAATCACAAAAATCTATATTAAGTATTATGTGAGGTGAAAAATATAAAAAAATATTATATTAATTTGAAAAAACAAAAGTCACAAAATCACGGGGTGTTACAATCATGGGATTAAAGTATCATCATGTAAATCCACTTGTATTTTATATGATCAAATATATCATTTTCATATGATTCATATATTTAATAACTGAATATCCAAAACTCATAATTTTTTTCATAAATCATAATGGTGTGATCCAATAAACCATCCAATGCAATTTATTAGGTAAGATTTCTAGATTCTGAATTTTTCTCTTTAAAATTGATGAAGAAATTGGTGTGTTGAGATTATATAATTTATCAGTTTAGGAACCTCTCACTCATCTATTTTTTATCACATAGTGGGTTGTGGTTCCTTATATTTATAAATAATGTTAGTTACTCTCCATCTTTCCAATAGTATGATAACCTTATCCACTGTGCGTTAATTGTGTGTTGTTTGGGATTCAAGGCATTCACTAGGGTTAGTTATCCCCATGAATAATAATCTTAAATTTTTTCAAGGAGCATCTCTCCCTCTAGGATTCTTTGTGAGGTGACATGTGTTTATGCATATCCTAGTTTGATATTGTAGTAGGGGTTAGTTATCCCTTAGCTGACTTGTTTCTTTTTGTAGGTTCTCATAAGGGTATCTAGAATAGTGAAGACATTTTTGGATTCATACAAGTGGGAGGGATAACCCTTAGACTAACACTTATACATCATCAAAGAGTAGTTTATATTTTGTGGTTTTCAGTGTATTTGTTAATGGAATTTTGGGAATATCATATACATTAAAACATGCATCTCTTTAGAAACCTCAATGCTAACTTTGAGATGTGATATATGACTAGGATAAAAACTTCAATTTATATGGGATTATTAATACTCTAATCATTCTTTATTACTTTTGAGATTATTGGAAGACCCATAATGGGTTATATTTGAGATTATCAGGGTATCTCTGAGTCCTTATTTATTATAATAGAGCATATTTGGATTTATTTTTCTTATTTATCCATAGTAAATCCTTAGTATCAGGACCTCTGAGATGAATTATCTTTTCATATTACCATTATAGTTTTGAGACGTCTTACATAGTATGTTTGTACTCACCCATACGCAGCCTTTATTCCCACATATTTTGTTGTGTGAAATTTATGAACAGGTCAAAGTTTTTATTTATGAATGTAGAGGTGGTATGGCTAGTTTGTATATATCTCTTAATGGTGATGTCTATGTGCATAGTGTTGTTGGAGCATATTTATACTAGTTATTGGAAATCATGGGTATTGATGATGGGTAGAGTTGGTTTGTTGCGAGGTATTTATCTTAGTTTCTTATGTTGGTGTTCCTCTTTGACTATTGGGTCTGTATATGTCCTATTATTCATTATGGTGTATATATTGGCTATAATGGTGGATCTTAGAAGTTATCATATGCATGTTTTCTATAAAATTTAATTGTTTATAGAATATTTTCAAATATTTTGGGTTTTACTATATATCTGGGAAATATATCTATTGTAAAATAATTTTGATAAGGCATATTATTCTATGGGATAGTCTTACTCAATTATTTTCAATGGCCCCTAACCAATTAGTTGAGGGACTAGGGTAGAACACTCATCTTACTACTTTCTTGGGTGGGACATTAGTATGTCATATTATGTTAAAGTATATTATATTTTGTTTATCCAAGTGATAAAGTATATATATTGGCTAGGATATGTGGTAATTTAAGGAAATGAATTTAAGAAATCATGAGTTTGGATTTCAGAATATAGAGCCTACTAATGGTGTGGATAGGACATTTCCATTCATCCAGAATCTGAAAACCTACTTATTGACCTAGTACAGTGAGGCATCGGATGTGGGAAAAGATAATATTACATGAATCATATATAAATCAGTTATTTATTTCCATATATTATCTAATTTATCTCCTTATATATTCTTTGAAGATTTTGGTTCATCTTGTTAATTGATGAATGTTTTAGTATAGATAACCAGTTAGGCTTTTCAGATGAAATCGAGGTGTTCTTGTACCTATAATTAAGATTCTTATAACTGAATAACTAAATGATGACACTTTCATTTAGGGATATAATAATTCTCCCTTTTTTTATGTGACTTTATTATCTATTATTTGGTACACCCTTTTGTTGTATTCCACCATCATCAATTTTATTTCAGAAGGTCAAGTGAGGATCATCTTTCATCTTCCAAGTGCTACATATGATTGTTTTATAATACCCATGTGAGATATATACCATTAGGTTCATCAATGGTTATATCTCATTTATTATGTTATACACATGATTATTTTATACCACATTCATATGTTTTGTGTTATATGATAATTCAGGGGTTATCATTTAAGATTTCATACTGATGAGGAGTCACTAATTCAATTATATTTTTAAGATATGTACATATCCATGATCATAGAATGTATCTCTTCTCTTCATTATTACAAGATACCTTTAATTTCATGTGAATTTTCATTCCCACATATTTGAATGATACAACCCATTTATTTTTTATGATGTTTCAATTATGAATATAGAGTCTTCATGGATTTTTTATGGGAGCATGAACCTCAAATTACTGAAGTTTCATTCGAGTCTGAGACTCATGATAACATTTGAACCAGTCTTTTACTCACTAGATACCGATTTAGATGTCAAGATTCCCATATGATATAGCAATACATTAGTTGGAGATGATCTTCTTGAACTCATGAAGGGACTACTCTACTATTAAAGGAGTTTGAGCCGTTGTTTTGGATGTAATTTTATATAAAGACGTGAGAACATCCCTAGGGTAGTTTGATCATGTCTGAGTATGCATCTAGTTCTTCATACATCAAAAACTATTCCCATATAACATTTTATGATAGAATTATTTACAATCAGTATTTTGGGTGGGGAATCCAGAGGAATAGTAAAAAATTTATGGTTATAATTTTTATAACAATAACTATACAAGGGAATATAAATCATTGGTATATGATAATTCTTGGTGAAGATGCACCCCAGATGTAGGGTGTGGGAGATATGAACAAGAAGATAGCCAAATTGAATTCATAGATAGACCTCCATGTTAGATAGAAATAAAAATATGATATCTTCCTATTGATATTTTTGGTGTAGGAAGAAGTATCATTGGTTTGGAAGCTTACTAATGGAAAGTTCAGATGAAATTTATTATTTCAATGACTTGTGTACATGAGTGATATTTTAATTGAACCTCTTATCAGGACCTTTTTGTATATAGTGTTTCCACTAATGATGATCTACTTGAAAATGACCCCATATAATGATGTGAGATCCGTATATTCTATGTAATGGTCATAGAATAATACTTTAATCATGTTTATATATTAACATGATAATATCTTGATGAAATTAAAGATACATATGGATTTTTATCCATCAATGTTTTTGGTGTGAATTAACTCACTGTGGATTTGGAGGTTGGATCTAACCCTCTTAGAGATAAATTTAATTAACCATCAAACAGTATGGATGGATTTAAGCATTATTTACAAATATGATATATTAACATCCATTTAATGTGTACATATGAATAAATACTTCCAGAAGTGACCCATGGATGTACCTAGGTGGGAGACTAATGTATGCATCAACTTTTATTAAAGTAGTGGTATTCACCTATTGATGAGTGGAATGTTGAACACTATTTTTTTATTTACATATTACTAAATCTAAATCCTCTCTTATTTTTGTTCATGGAGAGTCCTCCTAGTCATTCAATGAAATAAATTTATGGATTGAAGAAACCATATAGCTCCAGAAACATTCATTTTGATGAATCTATAATGGAATTTTGTTTCATAATGAATAAAACAATCACAGAGGGTATTTTTCCTTGTGTCACATGGCATTCATGTTTCTAGGAAAATGTTTCATCAAATAGATGAGGAAATAAATAGAATGTTAATTATTCCATATGCCTCAATAATTAGGCCAGTCATGAATTTTATGGTATATACTAGGATAAATTTTTCTTATGCATTAAGTGTGGTAATAACATATCAAGATGACTAAGTTGACCGCCATTAGAAGGTATTAAAGAGTATACATAAGTATCTAATGCATACTAAGAATATTTTCCTTATTCATATAAATGATGAGGAATTAGTCATCATAGGATATGCATATACTAGTTTCAAAATATATAAAGATGATGTAAATTTGAAAAAAGGCATACATATTCTTGTTAAATGGGTGTTTTTTGAGCTAGAAGAACTCAAATAAGGATGTGGTCACAGACTCTATAGTAGGGTATGAGTATATTATTGTTTTGAGGTAGTTAAAGAAGAAGTTATGATATACAATTTTATTCAAGATATTGATGTGGTGCATAAAAAAATCATACCGCACTCTATTGTGATAATACTATAGTAGTGTCTCTCACCGGATATTCCTATCTATGATAATGTGAAATGGTCTATATATTTATGAAAATAATTAATTCATTTCACAGCTTTTTCACATATATTTTCTGATGAAAACTATGTTTCTATATGTTCTTAGATAGGTACGGTATATTGGGTGCATCATGATTGAGATATTATTAGTAGACTAGTCAAGGAAGGATTTTTCACTTAAATATTTATGGAAATTGATATCTCATCCTGTTTATTAGAATAAAACCATTGTATTAAATTACATGTCAATGGTGTATTGACATCTTTATTTTAAATAGTCGAATAAATATGCATCAAGTAAATGATTTGATGAAACATTTGTGTAACTTGCTTGATGTCATGTTATGAACAAAAGATTATATTATAAAGCTAGTGTTTGTATGTATTTCTCATCATTATTATATTAAGTTTTCAATCTTGTATGCCTTAAACCATTACTAGATATAACTCTTATACTTTTGGAAATTTTTCATAATTCCAATGAGAACGAATCTTACAGGGTCACATGCTATGTTTTTTCCATTGATATCTGTTAATTTATATATCAATTAAATTAATATAATATATATTATTATAAATACAGATGAATAATTTTATTCATGTTTTATCAATAAAAAAATATATTGATGATTAAATTATTTAATATTTTTTTCAAGTGTTCAACAAATTCATTAGGATTTAGATAAAACGGAGACCATATCTAGGGAAAAATATTAATTATCAAGCGCGTAAGATTTTATTTTTTATATTTTAAGTTATCACACACCAAAAAACATAAAAATAATAATAATATTTTTATTTTGATTATAATTTTTATTATGTGACATTGGTTTTATTAATCATTGTAATTATAACAACATGGACGTAAAAATTACAAAATCTTGAGTTATGTTAAGAATATTACTTTCCCATACATTGAGGATCTTTTCAAGTTTATAGATTTAGATAATTAAACCATAACTTCTATATAACAAATAATAGAATGTAAGGTGGACACTTCCAATCCATATACATTTTTTTCCATAATATTAAACTTTTAAAATAAATCTGGAATTCTTTTCATGGAAAAACTCCACAACTCTCAACATGACTTCTTCATTTTCCTTACTTATCCATAAACCCTATAAAAACATTTTAAAAACTTGGGACGAGAACAAAATATTAGTAAGGTATATAAAATAAATGAAACCATTAGTTTGGTAAAACACATAAAAACACATATAACATTTACCATTATCGTCAATTTGACTTGAGAATAATAAATAAAACATTTTCACAAGAATAAAAAAATATCAAATAAAATCATTAAAACCCATATCAATATTTTTAACCTATTTTGGTCACCTAGAGCATAAAAAACATCAAACCATTTCACACCCATTTTAATTATAATAACCATAAGTCATACATCCAATATTATCATCACCTAATACATTAGAGATCTATAATGGGGTAAAACCATCTTATAAGCTATATTTGGATCACCCATTTTCTATGAGATATAATGGGGCCCAGCCCTTTGTATAAGCTTTGTCAGCCTCACCTATAACGACCCACACATTACATACATTGTTATTGTTTCAAAATTGAATCACACTTATTATAACATATTACAAAACCATGAAAAGACCGTATAGGTATAGTGTCTTTAGAAACTGGGAAACATAAACAACTTTTTCATAAAGCATCTACATTGTCTCTCATTTATTTCATCATATCTAGAGTCCCTTTTGGCATATCTTACTTAATAACCTTCTTCATGACCTGGGGAAAGAAAAAATACAAAATAGTGAGCTCAAATGCTCAGTAAGGGTAAACAAAATAAATATCAATCACATCATATTCATAAGAACATAACATTTTGGAAATATTAACCTACAAAAGAGATCATAATTTCATAACATGGGATAAATCATAGTAGTGAAATGTAATCCCAAAAATCATAACTTAAAACATGAAACTTTGTGGCATACACACATAATCATAGATAATCATTTCTTAGTAGTCAAGACTCATTTCCAAGACTATCTTAGCGGACAAAGTCCATTTCTGAACCGAGTTCACTCCTCGTTTCAGTCCTGTTTCACTAAACCTGATTAACCTGCCATTCCATCCATGTCATCTCATGAGATATAAATATTTACCCAATTCATTTGAGGGAGATATAGGTCCCACCCATCTCATAATGAAACAATTCTTATGTGTGCCACAAAATCATAAATCATTCATCATAGCATAACCCATGTAATAAAAATGGGATTCTTAAACATCATGCCATCATAACATAATCCACATAATATAAAAGGACATCATAAAATATATTCCATCATAAAATAATCAAATCAATGTAAAAATTTGGATAGAAATAGAACCCTATATTATCTTAGATGTAAAATAATTTTGATAAAACACTTGAACTCCATTCTTGAGGAAAATATCCTTTCTACTTCAAAAACATTTTCCTTTATTATAATGTCATATAATTTTAAACTAAAAGAAATTAATTAAAAATAAACATGAAAACTTGTAAAGTAAGATTCATGTAAATAATGTTCTAAAAATCCATTCATGCCGTATAAGTTAAAAAACATGTTTCTCGTACTTTGGCCGGAAAAGTCAAAAAGTATCTCGTACTGAAAACGACAAAATATTCCTTTGATATCTTTTACTAAAAATTCACCAATAGGTAAAATTGGATTTAAAAAATTTTTGTAGGATAGAAATAATATTACATATTGAGTAATCATGGATGTGGATGATAAATATGCCCCAGTAATTACCGAAGTATAATCAATCTCGGATAAAAATTTAGATTCTGAGATTCTCCCTTACATTAGGTCTGATTTACTTCGTAAGTGTCCGAACCTCCTGTAAAATGATTTAAATAAAGTCATTGACTTATTATAGAATCATACTTATTGTTATTATATCATATATGGTCATTTTATTAGCTTTTTATTAATAATATTTCATTGTTACTTGTTATTGGAGTGTTTATTGCTTTTTGTTCTTATGCGTGTTTTGTCGAATAAATTATTATTATTATTTTTAGGTTATAGATAACTTATTTAAATAATGGTATTATTGTAATATATATCATATTTATTCATTAAATTCATTTATATAGTCATTATGCAATAAAGATCATGTAGAACGAGTCGCATCACATCGTGGAGATGGTAGGCCGTACGTACGCACGAGCGATGATATCGTTCCCATGATTGTGGAATTGTATTGAAGTGTATTTATACTATTTAAGAATCAATATCACTTTACAATAATCATATATAGTTATTATTTACACCATTATACCCATCCAATTAAGGTGGTGGTGGAAAATAGATTACACCACGGCGTGGAGACGGTATTCCGTACGTACGCACGCGCGGTGATTTCATTTTCCGTAGGATGGATAGATGGTGAAATAGGATTGTTTCATCCTTATAATAACATATCAGTATATGAGTGATACTTATGTTATTACTTCATAATCAAACAACTAAAGAAGAAGAAGTAGAAGAAGAAATAAAGTTGAAATAATCGGTAACGGACATTACCTCTTCTTTGAAGCGCCTCTTCTTAACCTCCTCTAAGGGTACTAAATATGGTCTTTGAAGAACACCAGGAACTCTAGGATGTTTTAGGGAAGTGGAGAAGATAAATTGTCAGGGGTTGGACGATCTTGAAAGCTCAAAGTGGTGTGAGGAAGAGAGGGAGGAGGTGCCCTTTTATAAGGGAGGAGACGGGCACCTTTGGAAAAACTGAAATTATTATTTTATTATAAAGTCATATTTTGTTTTTAATAGCTTAAAATTGATTTATATCGAAGCTATGGAGGGGATGGGTCGCAATCCTCTCAACCAATATATTTTAGACAAGTTTATGTTACTATTTTAACCTTATCATTTATATTTAACTTTAAGTTAAATAATTTAACTTTTACCGTGTCTTCTTGTTTTCTTACACTATAAGGTTAATAAGCTTACTATAAAAAGCCCAAGATCCCAAGTTGATAATTATTAAAATATATAACCTTATATAAGTCATTTGGGGGAACATTATATTTTTAGGAATAAAATAACAATTAATAAAATAAAAGTTGTTTTAAAAACTATTTTATGTCACTTTTGACACTATTTGGTATTTGATTTTTGTGAAAATCATAACAGCATGATTATTTAAAAAAAAGTTACTTAAATAAATAATAACATGTCATATTAGCCTATAAAATTAGTGTAATTCATAAAAAGTCTCAAATTACATTTATTTGGGTATTTATAATATAAATTCTGTTAATATTTCATTAATAAGGTAATTACCGCATCATCATTGTGTCATAAATAAATAAAATTATATAAAGTCTAAAAATTATAAATAAAATACCATTATCTGGGAAATATTTTTAGATTTATAATAAATATTTATAGTCTAAATTATCTTATGTATAACCCTATATAAAAAATATTTTATTTATTAAACTTTGATTTTAACTATTTTAACTCTTCTTTAAATAAAATAATAATAAATGTACTAATCTAATCTAAGTGGACCTAAATGGTCATATTTTATTCCTAAGGTTGTTTTTCATCTAATTACACTTATCCAATAGAATTAGTACATGTGTTAGGGAAATAATAATATCATTTTTACCATTAATTACCCTATTTACTTTTAACCGTGGAAAAAAATTAAAAAGTTACTATTCACCAAAAATTATTTTTATCTTATTGAACCACATTTTACTAATTCATATTAACCTTGTCTCTCAGATTTTCGAAATTCCACTCACAGAAGCGGTAAAATTATGTTTTATGTGAATTTCCAAATTCTCCTAGGAGGTGGGTAAAAGACGGTGAAAAGTTCAATAAAATTTTAATATGTCTAAAATTATTATAAAATGACTCCAATGAATTACATTGAAATTATATAGGTATTATGTATCAATTTTCACATAAAATAAATTTAAATAGAAAGTCGGTTTTTAAATAGTTACCTAGTGTTTTCACTATTCATCAAAAATTGAATGTTTTCAGAAAAATACCAAAATTTCACCCTAGGCTAATTTCGATATTCCGAATAAAAAATGAAGTCCATTTTGAAAGATAAAATTTATAAAATTTCAAAAAGTGGGTATTAATATTCATAACGGCTAGTTTTAATAATATTTTAATAGCATATCGTTGTATAGTGAAACTCGGTATTGCGTACGATGCAAGCTATTGAGTAAGGTCACGATTGCATGTAAAGCAAGTCAAGCTAGTGTTGTGTATAGTGAAATATTCCTCTGATGATGTATATAACATAAAAACAAAACATTTCTCATAAAAATATCGGGTGTTACATTCTACCCCCCTTAAAATGAATTTCTCCCTCAAAATTCATCACTTTGTAACAAATTGATGAGGATACCTCTCCCTCATCATATCCTCAAGCTCCCATGTAGCTTATTATTATTGGTGGTTCATCCATAAAACTTTCACCAAGAAAGTGGTCTTGTTCTGTATGACTTTTTCGCTACGATCCAGAATCTCTATCGGTTGTTCTTAATAAGAAAGATCTTGCTCCAGCGGTACAAATTCTGAGCTTAGTACATGTGAAGGATCGGGTATGTACATTCTCAGGAGAGATACATGGAACACATAATGAACTTGAGAGAGATTTCGTGGAAGCGTAAATCAGTAATCTACCTTCCCAACACGATCCAGTATTTCGAAAGGACCGATATACCTAGGGCTCAGCTTTCCCTTCTTTCCAAATCGCATTACTCTCTTCCAAGGAGATATTCGTAAGAACACTTTATCACCCACTTCAAACTCTAGTTCTTTTCTTCTGTTGTCTGCATAACTTTTTTGTCGACTCTGAGCTGCTCTAATGTCTTGTTGAATAGATCTGACCTTTTCTTCCATCTCATCAACAAGATCACGTCCTAATAGCTTTCTTTCCCCAACTTCATCCCAACAAGTTGGAGTTCGGAATTTCGTTCCATAGAGAGCTTCATAAGGCACCATCTGAATACTGGAGTGAAAGCTATTATTATATGAAAATTCCACCAAAGGTAGTTGTTGATCCCAGCCACCTTTGAAATCTATAGAGCAAGATCTAAAAATATCTTCTAGAGTTTGAATTGTTCTCTCAGACTGACCATCTGTCTGAGGATGATAAGAAGTGATGAAACTCAACTCTGTATCTAGAGTATGCTGAAGACTTATCCAAAACTTTGAGGTAAACCTCGGATCCCGACCAGATATAATGGATAGTGGTACTGCATGAAATCTTACCACTTCCTTTACATATATCATGGCAAGCTGATCCAGAGAGAAATTATCTCTAATAGCAATGAAGTTTGCAGACTTTGTAAGATGATCAAATATGACCCTGATAGCATTATTTCCTTTGGATGTTTTAGGAAGTCCAGTGAAAAGGTGCATAGTGATTTTTTCCCATTTCAATTCAGGTATGGGTAATGGTTGTAACATCCCCTTAGACTTCTGTCTCTCAGCTTTAACTTGCTGACAAACCAAGCATCGAGATACATATTCAGCAACATCTCTTTTCATGCAATCCCATCAGATGTACTCTTTCAGGTCCCTATACATCTTCGTGCTTTCAGGATGAATAGAGAATTAAGAACTATAAGCCTCATCCAGTAGCTCCTTCTTTAATTCTGGGATGGGAGGAACACAAACCCGATTTCTGAACATTATTATCCCATAACAATAAAGGTTGAATTCAGGAACATTTCTCACCTTCTTTTGTAACTCTACATCTTCTTTCTGTGACTCTTTAATCATCACATGTATAGATGGTTAAACATTAATTTGAGAAAGATATGATTTTCCCCTTCCATTATAATTCCAAGATCCAAACTTTGTACATCCATAAATATTGTATCTTTTGTGATCCTCATCATGGATAAGCTAGCATGATCTTCTCGACTTAATGTGTCTGCCACCTTGTTTGCTTTCCCTGGGTGGTAATGAATTGAGCAGCCGTAATCCTTAATCAAATCCAACCATCTTATTTGGCGCATATTCATCTCCTTTTATGTGAAAATATACTTTAAACTTTTATGATCAATATAAATATCACACCTTTTTCCATAAAGATAATGCCTCTAAATCTTTAATGCAAAGATTACCGCAGCTAACTCCAAATCATGAGTTGAGTAATTTTTCTCATGGATTTTCAACTGTCGTGAGGTATAAGCTATCCCCATATCATTTTTCATGAGAACACACCCCAATAACTTCTTGGATGCATCACTATAGATCACAAACATTTCTCCACTACAATGAAGTGTGAGCACAGGTGCACAAGATAACCATCTTTTTAACTCCTTGAAATTCTCTTCACACTCCTCTGTCTAGACAAACTTAACTCCTTTTCAAGTCAACCTGGTGAGTGGATTAGATAATCGTTAAAAATCTTTCACAAAACATCGATAATATCCAGCCAAACCAAGAAAACTTCGGATCTCGGTTACTGTTGTTGGTCTCGACCATCTTTCGATAACCTTTGTTTTTGCTGGACCCATAAATATCCCCTCTTTTGAGATTATGTGACCCAAAAATGCATCTTTTTGAATCCAAAATTCACAGTTACTAAATTTGGCATAAATCTTCTCCTTTCTCAGGGTCCGCAATACAATTCTCAAGTGATCTTCATGTTCTTCCTTGATCTTTGAATAGACAAGAATATCGTCTATAAATACTACCACAAACGGATCAAGATAGTCTCTAAAGACTCTATTCATTAGATCCATGAAGATAGCAGAGGCATTAGTAAGACCAAATGGCATCACTATAAATTCACAGTGTCCATACCTTGTATGGAAAGCCGTCTTTGGTATATCCTCTCTTCTGACCCATAATTGATGATACCCTGAACGAAGATCAATCTTGGAAAAGTATTGAGCTCCGTGTAGTTGGTCAAATAAGTCATCAATGTGTGGGAGAGGATATTTGTTCTTGATATTGATCTTGTTAAGTTCTCGATAATCAATGCAGAGTCTCATTGATCCATATTTCTTCTTAACAAACAGAATAGGTGCTCCCCAAGGTGATGCACTAGGGCGTATGAATCCCTTATCAAGATTCTCTTGGAGTTTCATCTTCAATTCTTGCAACTCAATTGGGGTCATTCTATAAGGTGTCTTTGAAATAGGAAAATCACCTGGTACGAGTTCTATTGAAAACTCAACTTCACGATTTGGTGGAAGACCTGGAAATTCCTCCAGAAATACATCATCAAACTCTCGTACAATGGGTGTATTCTTAATCGTGAGTTTCTCTCCAACCATTTGAGATAAATAACCTTCATTTAGTGGAATCAAGACCCATAAGATGGAAGAAATTTCCACTGGAAGGTTATGTTCATCCTTGCATCGATAGACGATCATAGATTGATCTAGAATATGAAATGTGACTTCCCTTCTTTTGCAATTGATATGAGCTTCATTTAAAGAAATCCAATCCATTAGAAGAATCACATCAAATTACACTATAAGAAGGATTACAAGATTTGTAGGAAGCACTTTCCCACAAACATAAATTGGAGAAGAATTGTAAACTTTTGATGCGACTATTGTGCCATTAGGGGTTATCACAGCTAACTCAACATCTAATTGATGACGTAATACTGCGATACCCTTAGAAAATTCTTCAAAAATAAAAGAGTGGGTGGTTCCAGAATCAAATAAAACATTTTCTACTTTAGAGTGGATGGTAAGTGTACCTTTCAACACTTCGTTCTCATACTCCACATCACTGATAGATATTTCATGTGACTTTATTTTGTCTTTAGCCTTAAGAGTTTGTTGATGTCGATCATCATAAACAACCCTTGGATTAGGGAATTTATTGCCATAATTCCCCATTTCCTTGCACTTGTAACATTGAAGTGTAGGAGGTTCACTATGTGTACCCTTTTCCTTGTTCACATCACTAGACATCTTCTTCCCATCATTGCGGCATTCAAATGCCCGATGACCTTCGTTTCCACATTTGAAAGATTTACTTGTCCCTTTAAGACAACTCCCTTCATGTTTCTTTCCACACTTTGAGAATAAGAGAAAACTCATCTTCTTTTCAGTGTGGTCTTTAGATTTTCCTTTTAATTCCATTTTACTCTTCTTATCAAATGAATATGACTGATGGGTTACTCCAATCTCCATCACAACCTTGAGAGAACATCGAACGATTTCCTCATAGCTATTGAAGTCCCTTATGGGTAATGACCTTCAAAGAATTGGTTTTAAGCCACTAAAGAATCGATCGATCTTACTCTCAAGTTGGATAATAATCCCAGAAGTGTACCTTACAAGTCTTGTAAAATTTGATTCGTAGGTACCACCAGATTCATCATCCTTTTGCTTCAGTTCAAGAAACTATTTCTCCATCTTTGTTCGAAGAATACGAGGGAAGTACTTATTGAAAAATAATTTCTTGAACTCATCCCATTCCATGGACTCAATTTCATCTCTTGGCCTTGAATTCTGGATAAGATTCGACCATTGATCAGCTTCACCTTCCAAATGATATATTGCTAAGATGACTTTGTCATGTTCAGAACATTGAAGAACTAAAAATATCTGTCCAGTAGTACTGATCCACTGTTCAGCAACTAATGGATCAGTAGACCCGCTGAATGAGGGTGGATGTTTCCTCATAAAGGATTCAACAGAATGTTGATCCTTCCTTTGTCGTTTGGAATTCCTGCATGATTCATAGCTTGAGAAAGTTGTGTGGGCATGGCTACAAGATTTTTCATTCCATCTCGCATAACGTTTGGTTTCTTAGGGCGACAATCATTACATTTCCCTTCGCATTCCTCATTAACAGGGTTCCTTTGGGTTCGAGCCATTGACTAAAACCAAGAATAATAGTGTGAGAAACACTAATTATAATAGGAAAACCACATAATCAGGAATAAATTTCACACTTATGTTCTTATCATAGGTTGTTCATGTCCATTTCTAAAACACTAAGATTGTGTTCTATGCTTAGAATTATCCTTAGGGTTCTTACTAAGGATTTCACATCCTAGTTTCCAAAGGTTGACTATACCTTTCCTCTGATACCAACTATAATGACCCACACTTTACATAAATTGTTATTGCTTAAAAATTGAAGAACAATTATTAAAAAATATAACAAAACCAAGATAGGACCGTATAGGTATAGTGTCTTTAGTAATTTGGAAACATAAACAACTGGTTCATAAAGCATATACATTGTCTCCCATTTATTTCATCATATCTAGAGTCCCTTTTGGAATATCCTACTTAATAACCTTCTTCCTGACCTGGGGAAAGAAATTATTCAAAAGGGTGAGCTCAAATGCTTAGTAAGGGTAAACAAAAGAAATATCAATCACATCATATTCATAAGAACAAATCATTTTGTAAATATTAACCTGTAAAAGAGATCATAATTTCATAACATGGGATACATCATAGTAGTGAAATGTAATACCAATAATCATAACATTAAACATAAAAATTTGTTCCATACACACATAATCATAGAGAATCATTTCTTAGTAGTCAAGACTCATTTCCAAGACTATATTAGCGGACAAAGTCTATTTCGGAACCGAGTTCACTCCTCATTTCAATCCTGTTTCACTGAACCGGATTAGCCTTCTGTTCCATCCATGTCATCTCATGAGATATAAATCTTTACCCAATTCATTGGAGGGATATATAGGTCCCACACATCTAATAATGAATCCATTCTTATGTGTGCCACAAAATCATAAATCATACATCATAACATAACCCATGTAATAAAAATGGGATTCTTAAACATCATGCCATCATAACATAATCCACATAAGATAAAAGGACATCATAAAATATATTCCATCATAACATAATCAAATAAATGTAAAAATATGTATAGAAATAGACCCATATATTATCTTATATGGAAAATAATTTTGATATTACGCTTGAACTCCATTCTTGAGGAAAATATCCTTTCTACTTAAAAAACACTTTCCTCTATTAAAATGTCATATAATTTTAAACTAAAATAAATTGATTAAAAATAAATTTGAAAACTTGTAAAGGTAGATTCATGGAAATAATGTTCTAAGAATCCATTCATGTCGTATAAGTTAAAAAAACATTCTTCTCGTACTTTGGTCTGAAAAGTCAAAAAGTATCTCGTACTGAAAACGATAAAAGATTCCTTTCATATCTGTTTTTAAAAATTCACCAATAGGTAAAATTTAATTTAAAAAATTGTTGGAGGATAAATATAATATTATATATTGAAGAATCATGGATGTGGATGATAAATATGCCCCAGTAATTACCAAAGTATAAACAATCTCGGATAAAAATTGAGATTGTGAGATTCTCCCTTACCTTAGGTCTGATTTGCTTCGTAAGTGTCCGAACCTCTTGTATAATGATTTGAATAATTCCATTGACTTATTTCAGAATCATACTTATTTTTATGATATCATATATGGTCATATTATTAGCTTCTTATTAGCAATATTTTATTGTTACTTGTTATTCGGGTGTTTATTGCTTTTTGTTCTTATGCGTGTTTTGTCGAATAAATTCTTATTCTTATTTTTAGGTTTTAGATACCTCATTTACAGAATTTTATTAGTGTAATATATATCATATTTATTCATTCAATTCATTTATATAGTCATTATGCAATGAAGATCATGTAGAACGAGTCACATCACATCATGGAGACGGTAGGCCGTACGTACGCACGAGCAATGATATCGTTCCCATGATCGTGGAATTGTATTGAAGTGTATGTATAATATTTAAGAATAAATATAACTTTACAATAATTATATATAGTTATTATTTACACCATTATACCCATCCAAGTAAGGTGGTGGTGGAAAATAGATTACACCACGGCGTGGAGACGATATTCCGTACGTACGCACGCACAGTGATTTCGTTTTCCGTAGGATGGATAGATGGTGAAATAGGGTTGTTTCCTACTTATAATAACATATCAGTATATGAGTGATACTTATGTTATTACTTCATAATGAAAAAACTAAAGAAGAAGAAGTGGAATAAGAAATAAAGTTGAAAGAATCGGTAACGGATATTACCTCTTCTTTGAAGCGCCTCTTCTTAAACTCCTCTTAGGGTACTAAAGATGGTCTTTGAAGAAGACCAGAACCTGTAGGATGTTTCCAGGGAAGTGGAAATGAGAAATTGGAAGGGTTTTTCTGAGCTTGAAAGCTCAATGTGGTGTGAGGAAGAGAGGGAGGAGGTGCCCTTTTATAAGGGAGGAGAGGGGCACCTTTGGAAAACTGAAAATATTATTTTATTATAAAGTCATATTCGGTTTTTAATAGCTAAAAATTGATTTATTTCGAAGATAATGAGGGGATGGGTCGAAATACTCTCAACAAATATATTTTAGACAAGTTTAGGTTACTATTTTAACCTTATCATTTAGATTTAACTTTAAATTAAATAATTTCACTTTTATCGTGTCTTCTTGTTTTCTTACACTTAAGGTTAATAAACTTACTATAAAAAGCCAAAAGAACCCCAAGTTGTTAATGATTGAAATATATAACATTATCTAAGTCATTTTACCGAACCTTATATTTTTTGGAATAAAATAACAATTATTAATAAAATATTTGTTTTAAAAAACTATTTTATGTCATTTTTGACACTATTTGGTATTTGATTTTTGTGAAAGTCATAACAACATGATTAGTTCGAAAAAAGTTAATTAAATCAATAATAACATGTCATATTAACCTATAAAATTTGTTTAATTCATAAAAAGTCTAAAATTACATTTATTTTGGTATTTATAATATCAATTGTGTTAATATTTCATTAATAAGGTAATTACTGCATCATCATTGTGTCATAAATAAATTAAATTATTTAAAGTCTAAAAATTATAAATAAACTGCCATTATGTAGGAAATCTTTTTAGCTTTATAATTAATATTTATAGTCGAAATTATAATATGTATAACCCTATATTAAAAATGTTTTAGTTATTAAAATTTGATTTTAACTATTTTAGCTCTTCTTTTAATAAAATAATAATAAATGTCCTCATCTAATCCAAGTGGACCTAAATGGTCATATTTTATTCCTAAGGTTGTTTTTGGTCTAATTAAACATATCCAATATAATTAGGACATGTGTTAGGGTAATAATAATATCATTTTTACCCTTAATTACCCTATTTACTTTTAACCGTGGTAAAAAAAAGTAAAAAGTTACTATTCACCAAAAATTATTTTTATCTTATTGAACCACATTTTACTCCTTGATATTAACCGTGTCTCTTGGATTTTCGAAATTACACTCACAGAAGCGGTAAAATTAACTTTTTTGTGAATTTCCAAATTCTCCTAGGAGGTGTGTAAAAGACGGTGAAAAGTTCAATAAAATTTTTATATGTCTAAAATTATTATAAAATAACTCCAATTAATTACATTGAACTTATATAGGCATTATGTATCAATTTTCACATAAAATAAATTTAAATAAAATAAATAATTATTACATAAATAGTCGATTTTTAAATAGAAACCCAGTGTTTTCACTATTCATCAAAAAATTGAAATTTTCAAAAAAATACCAAAATTTCACCCTATGCTAATTTCAATATTCAGAATCCAAAAATGAAGTCCATTTTAAATTATTAAATTTATAAAATTTTAAAAAGTGGGTATTACTATTTATAACAGCTAGTTTTAATAATATTTTAATAGCTTATCGTTATATAGTGAAACTTGGTATTGCGTACGACGCAAGCTATCGAGGAAGGTCGTGATTTTATGTAAAGCAATCCAATCTAGTGTTGTGTGTAGTGAAATATTCCTTTGATGATGTATATAACATAAAAACAAAACATTTCTCATAAAAATCTCGGGTGTTACATCACCCGTGAGATAAAATGGGGCTCAAACCTTCATATAATCTTTTCTGGGCTCACCTGCTTCATATAATTCTCAAGTACCATATAAAGAGTAAAATATGATCATCATAAAACCCATTAAAACTATTTTTATATCCACATGAAAACACATTCTGATAAAAATACCATTTTCTTTGGAGAACACATTTTCAACACCCAAACACCCTTTTCATTGAAAACCCCACTATAAATACCCAAATAAATAAATAAATGGAAATAGGATTTTTAATTTAAGAAAACATTTAATCTTGAAAAATAATCTAGAAATAAAATAAATGTCTTGATGACATGAATGGTCATTATCATTGTACTTTAAAAATAAGGAATTTTATCTGTCATTTTTCAAAACTTTCCCTTCAACACATGTAAAAACATTCCTTTTAAAAACATTTAAATGAAATTAAAAATGGAAATAAAATATTATTTATAATATTCTTATATCTATATAAATAAATTTGTAAAATAATATCAAGAATGTTGACATGGAGAAAAAGATTTTGAAATTAAATCATTAAACATTCAAAGTGCCCCATAACAATTTGATCATTTAAATCATAAGCACCATGAAAGAATGATATTTAGAAAAACATTAAATAAATTATAATAAATAAAATATGTATATATAATTTCAAATAGGGTGTATATACATGTTATAAAATAATGAATGTGTATATCATCATGAAATGCCACAATGAAAAGAAATTGAGACCAAATCCTGAACCTTGGGTCCTACTTGTCATGTGTTTCATTATCTTCCTAAATAATAAATTGTTGTTAATTATTTAAATTCTTGAGAACCATTTTCAATTTTATTATTAATTTTATTTATCTTTTTAGAATATTTTATAAAAAAAATAATCAACAGAATTTACATCGGGTGTTTGACCATATTTTGTTTATATGTAAAAAATAACATTGGTAGGTCAACTATAATTAAAGGGATCATTATATAAAAATAATTAGAATAATAATAATGGAATTATTATCATAATTATTCATCAATAAAACTTTCAAAATCATTCATGAAATATTTTAATGAAAAATAAACTAATGTTACAATCATGGAGATGGTAGGTCGTATGTACGCATGAGTAACATTCCCATTTTTTCAATGGTCATTAAGGAAAGACGGTAGGTAAAATTTATCTTTCAATAATGACCAATATATAATAAATAACATATTATTTAATCATGTATACTTATATATATAATACTTGTCAAGTAAAATTAATCAGATCACATCTAGGAGGAATTAATCCACACGTCCAGGAAAGACGTTATCAGATTTCTAGTGTGTGAAAGTGTAATAAGGAAGATGATATATTATATTCCAAAAAGATAATTATTTTATTAATATAAAATATATATTATGTATTTCACATATATTTTAACTAATCCCATCCTTAATTCATTCCATGTAGTGTGTGAACGTATCACATCGCTACGTCCACAAACAATGTTATAGTATTTACTCAAAATTGATAGAATTAAGGTGTATGTATATAAAAATTACATAATTATGAGAACATAATAAATAATATATATATATATATAAACATTTTTTACATCATAATTACCAACAATGATTAGAGTTAAAGAAACAATGAATGACATCATTACAAGAGGTGGTAATTCATTGTACATGAAAAGATTTTTTGTTACCCATTTCATGGTAGTGTGTGTAGGTGTAGGTCAAACCCTTAACATAAAAACATATTAGTATAATGATAATAATTATTCTATTATATAATAATATAATAATAATAAATTAAGTGAGTGGATAATGAAATAATGTAAAAATACATGTTCGATAAAGTTACCTCTTCTTTGTGTAACTCCTTTCAGTTTGCACCAAATGAATTACTGGTTGTATTTATTTAAAAGGTTAGGACTATAGGGAAAGGGTAGGTATTTTTGGGATATAATTAGGAAGATCTTGTTTTATCCAAATTTTCTTCATAGGTGTGAAGAATTTGGAGGGGTGAGTTCCTTTTTATAGTTGAGGGAAAAGACATAATCCGTATTTTTTAAAATAATTGTGTGTTCCCAAAGTATTACTTGTGCCCCATGTGACCAACTGATTATTATATGACCTTATAGGTTTTATTTTATAAATATATCCATCCAATTGGGTTTTTACAGGTTTATATGTTATTTTTTCAATTAAGATTTAATTTTAGACCCATGTTAAGTTTAATTTGACCTTAATTGTTCTAAATAATTTTAATCAATTTCACAAATATTATTGGTCAAATACTATTTTTAACTTATTATAAATTATAAATTATTATGATTTAAAATATTGAATTCATTTTTCCAAATTCCAATCACATTAGTGGAAGAAATTTATTTAAAATTAATCCCACAAACAAAAAGTGACGACAAGCTTTTAAAGTAAAAATGTTCAAAAGATTGCTAATTTTTTATATAAAAATTCAATGTTAAATTACTTAAAATGACATAAATTGGTTTAAATGATATAAAACTGATATAATTATACATTAAAACCAGTTAAATACATAATTTAACTTTATAATTAAATAGTATGAAAAAGGAAATTTTGAACTAATACTTAGTATTATTCACAAATCATCAAAATATGAAAGTTTGCAGAAAAATACCAAAAAATCATCCAGAGTAAATTTTTTCATTTTGATTCAAAAAATTAAGTTAATTTTTTCCTATAAAAATTATAAATTTAAAAAAATATTTAAAATGGGTTCTCCATTAAAAGGCGAAAACATGACCATATTAAATAATAATATTAATAGTATATTATTATTTTTTATAACTTAGTCTTGCGTACAACACACACTTTCAAAACAACTATTTATTTTGTTCCATGTATAGTATTATACATAGAAAACATATTAATGTAAAATTATTATCTAATTCATAAATATTAATAAATTTGAAAAAGAAATATTCTATTATTACCTGGGCTGTTACATACTTTGAATTCAATTGGCCTTTATTTTCACTTATAATTTATTGGAAGACAACAAATCCATCTTATAAAAATGTGTAAACTACAACTTAATAATTTAGTCAATATCTTTAATTCCCTCCCTTCAAACGACTATGTCATAACTATCATAATATTAATAGTATATTGTTATCTGATAAGGCTCGGGTTTGTGTGTAACAGAATTCGTCAAAGGAAGTTGATGTTGTGTTCAATAAAAGATAAATATGGTATTTTGTGAGATAAAATCTCATCAAAAAAATAATTAAAATTAATTTTAAAGAATATATTTCATAAATTCTTAGTATGTTACATAATACGTACCCCCCCAATGAATTTCTCCCTTGAAATTATTCTTGGTTATCAAATGATTAACATTTATAGAATTTAGTTATTCAAACCGACATCATGCAAAGGGTTAAAAATCCATCCTCTAAAAAAGGGAAACTAGGAAACACTAATGTCACTAAAATTTATTCATAAATAAGAGTCCACATAGGGAGAATATTTTTGGGAAATTAAAATATGGTTTTTTAATAGAGACATAATTACAATGGGATAATGGAGATTGATAGAGAACACAGACAATAAGAATTCAATAATAATAAAAACACAATCCAAATAGGTGAGAAAAAGGTCATTGATATCATCAGAAATGATGGTAATAGGATGAAATTTTATTTCTTCAAGATATATTTTCTAAATTTGAAGGGTAAATTCACTATATGTACAAATATCATAAGAAAACAAACTTACATGATGAGTATAGATTCATCCTTTAATCATTTTCCACCACATACTCATATCTTACTCTAAATAATGAGTATCCAATATGAATTTTCATTCCTAAATCACTAGAATCATCTTATTAGAGATCACATAATCCTAAAAATTATAACATGATATTACTTCTATCATTAGATGTTAAACATCATATAAATGGGTAAGACATAGTAAGATCATTCAAACATTCTTGTGATGAGATAATACATTGATCTCTAATGTTCAAAAGTAGTATCTAAAGTTAAAACTAAATAATTTCATATATATATTACCTTAATGGTCACCAATATGATTAAATATACATCTAAAAAATTATAGGTATCCTTCCTCAAAGTAATTTTAAACATATACATCATACATCGATAAAAACTCAATAAATGTATCTCAAGTTATTTAAATTATTTAAAACATTAAAAGTTGGGTACCCAAGAAATTGTAATTATGATCAACCCTCGAAAAATATAGAACTCCCTGAATCTTCCATCACTTCGCTAAATGACCCAACATCATCTATAGATGTAGTAAATGATTTTACCAACCATTTTTACTTCGTATCATGAATATTTACACCCAGATTGTGTTTCTTCAAAAACACGTTAGCATAATATCCCAACTCAATGTGACTAAAGAATCACACTATTAAATGGATGTCTATTATCTCATTATTGAATTTTTTTAGGAATCTTTTCCTTATAATCATGGACCTTGTAACCAAACTTACCACACAAGTAACACTTTCCAGATCGGAACATATATTCCCCAGAATGTATTTAACCACACTTGGAACATGTATTGGGCATACATCAAGAATTATTATATGGGTGATTCTCCATTTCATTACACCTGAACATTTATTACTCTTTTCATCTCATGGAACGTAAGATTCAGAAAATTCCATTTTAACTTTCTCAGCACAACGAACCAATTTTTCTTAACATTTTAACTCTCAGGAGGAAAAATCTATTCATAGACTTGGTTTCAATTCTGGGTAAAATCTAATAATTTTGTTATCATTTTCTTGAATAAAATCTAGAAAATATCTGGATAATATTGTAATGTTTTCTACATACAGAACCACTAAATCTTCATCCTTTTTCTCTAATTCAAAGAATTGTTTCCCATCCTAAGCCAAACAACATTATGGAAATCTTTATCAAGTAAGATATTCTTAAATGATTCCCATTCCATGAAATCAAGATAAACTTTCTTCTAGTATTCTTAACAAAATACCACCATCTATAAAATTATCCTTTGAAACAATAAATGGAAAGGGTAACATTTTGATGTTCTAAACACCATGTGACTTCAAATATCTTCTATATGGAGTTGATCTGTCCTTCAGCTACCACTTGGTCTGATGATCCATTAAATGATGGGGGATGTTTCCTCGGGAAATTAACCACTATCATCACATTCTTTTTGGGTAGGTCGTGTTCCTCCTTATCATCGATACCACTACAATTTATATCTTGTGTTAATTTATCCATCATTGAAAAAACTTGTCTATTACATTTACAACCAAGTCAAGATGTTGTTTTGGAAGTATTTATTTTACTTGATACCTTCCCACTACAGATATCTTATTTCATATGTGGAAAACCATTTTGAATAGACACACATTAAATGAAGCAACATGGAACTCTGAGATGCTATATAATTTTAATATAACCATAAAGTAAAATATTCTAAGGGAATTATATTAATACTATCCTAACCATTAAATTTATCTAAACATTTTCTTTTATAACAACTATAAATACACCACTTTAAATTTAACACATTCTTGAGTTAAGTCGAGAATTTTACTTTCTCTCACATTGAAGATCTTTTCAAGTTTATAGTTTTATAGAGTTAGGTTATAACTGATACATTAGAATTTATAAAATACAAAGTCTATACATTCAATCAGTATCAATTTTTTTATAATATAAAACCTTTAAAATAAGGAATGAATAATTTTCATGGAAAACTCTACAACTTCCGACTTGACTTTAACCATTCCCTTATCTAACCTTAAACCCTGTGAAAACATTTTAAAATTTTGTTATGAGAACAAAATCTATTAAATTTATATGAAAAATAAAGGAAACTGTTAGTTTGAAAAAAAACATGAAAATGTATATAAAAAATACATTTATCTTCAATGTTCTTTTAGAATATGATATAAAATATTTTCACATGAATAACAAACACAAATTTTCTAAAAGATAATCATTGAAATTCATAGAAATAAATTTAACCACTTTATGTTACATAGAGAATCATATAAATAAAACCTTTAAAAACTATTTTAATTGCAACATCAATAAGTCCACCTTCCAAAATTATCATTAACCATTGAATTTTAGATCTATAATTGGGATCACCCTTAATATAATCTATATCAGGTTCAACCATTTTCTAGGATCTGTAATGGGTTTAAAACTTCATATAATTTATATCAGGCTCATATGTGAGCTATAATGGGGTCGACTCTTCATATAAGTTATATCAGACTCATCTTTGAGCTATAATGGGAATAAAAGCTTCATATAAAAATTATTAGGCCCACCCATTTCATATAATTCATAATTACTATATAAAGAGTGAAAATATATCATCATAAAACGCATTAAAAATAATTTTTAAATCCCTATGAAAACATATTTGGAAAAAATACTCGTTTCTTTTGGGAACCCATTTTCAACACCCAAACACCATTTTCTTTGAAAAAGTCATTTTTAATACAAAACTTATGAAATAAATGGAAATATGGTTTTTTATTTAATAAATCATGTAATCTTTAAAAATAATATATAAATCAAATAATGTTCATGATGACATGAGAGGTCATTATTATCGTACTTTAAAAATAGGATATTTTATTTTTCATTTATTAAAACATTCCCTTTTGGAAAAATATAAAGATTCATTTTGAAAACCATTGAATGAAATTAAAAATAGATATAAGATATACATCATAATATATTTATATCTACATAAATAAATGTGTAAAATAATATAAATAGTATTGATATGGAGAAAAATATTTTGAAATTAAATCATTAAACATTCAAAGCATCTCATACCACATTGAACATTTAAATAATAAGTACCATGAAAGAATAATATTACAAAAACAATAAATAAAATTATAATAGATAAAATATGGATATATAATTTCAAAGCATCGATATATACACCTTATAAAATAATTAAGGTGCATATCATCAAGAAATACCTAAATGAAAGGAGATTAAGACAAATCCATTTCCTTGGGTCCAAATTTTCAAGTGTGTATTTATCACCCTCAATGAAACTACTTAATCAACTATATTTAGGTCAGGTGTTTTGACCATATTCGGTTTCTATTAGAAAAATGACATTGGTAAGTCAACTATAGTCAAAGGGGTAGTTATATAAATATCTAAAAAATAATTGTCATAAAATAATTAACATATTTATACAACAGTAATACTTTAAAAGGCAATCATTAAATATGGTTATTAAAAATTAACCGTCATTACAATCATGAAGATGATAAGTCATACATAGTCATGAGTAACACTCCCATTTTTCAATTATTGTTATGGAATAAAAGTAATAAATTTCACTCCAGAATGACCAATATATCCTAAATACCATATTATTTAAACATATATACTTATATATTGAATTATTGTGATGTAAATGGAGTCACATTGTGTTGAGGAGGTGGCAGCCCATGCGCCCATGAACGTCGTTATCACTTTTCCAGTATGTGAAAGGGTTACAAAGAAAATCAAATACTATATTTCCATAAAGGTAATTATTTAATTAATATAATATATATTTTATGTTTTTAAAAAATATTTACTTAAACCCATCCGTAATAAATTCTATTTAGTGTGTGAATATATCACATCGCTATGAGGAGGCGGTAGTCCACACGTCCATAGATGATGTTCTCAGAATTACATAAAATTGAAATAATGAAGGTATGAATATATAAAAGTTCTAGAATTATGAAAAAATTATAAATATATTATATATATCATATAGAAAAATTTTTTCCCTCATAATTATAAACCATTTTAGGTGGTAAAGGAAAAAATGAATGACATCCTTACATGAGGCGATATTTCACTATATAGAAATGGAAATTTATATATCCATTTGATGGAAGTGTGTGTAAGTGCAGGAATAACCAATAATATAAAAACATATCAGTATATTTATTATATTTATGTTATTATATTATAATTTAATAATAATAAATCAATGGAGTGTAGAAGGAAATAAAGTAAAAAAATACATGTTGGGGAAATGTACCTCTTCTTCAGGTAACTCCTTTTTGTTTTCACCAAAGGACTTCATAGTTGGATTTATTCTCATGGTGATTCATACAGGGTTAATGGATAGATTTTTAGGAAATATTTGGTTAGATATTTTTTGATCAAATGTGTATTTAAAGGTATAAAGAAGTTAGAGGGGTGACTATCATTTTATAGTAGAGGGAAAGGACACACTTGGTATTTATAAAAACAATTGTTTGTTCCCCAAGTATAACTTGTGAAACAATTGTAAAAATAGACCATTATGTGACTTTATATGTGTAATGGTCTAAATAAATCCATAAAATATGCTTTATACAGGTTTATAGGTCCAGTTTTTACATAATGTTAATTTTTCATCCCTTGTTATGTTTCATTTTACCTTAATAGTTGTAATTAATTTTAATCAATTTCCCAATTATTTTTTCTCAAAAAATAATTTTACCTAATTAAATTTTTTAAAATAAATTGATTAAAAATATGGAATCCATTTTTCCAAATTCCAATCACATAAGAGTCATGTATTAATTTAAATTTAATCTCGTAGGTGAGATGTGACAGCGGGGTTTTACTCTAAAAATGTTCAGAATTTCGTTGTTTTAATATCAAAATTAAAAATGAAATTACTTCCAATCACCTAAATTGGTTTAAATGATATTAACCGATTTAATTATACTTTAAAAATAATTAAAAATAATAATTTAACTATATTAATAAATAAGAAAAAAAATTAGTTTTGAACTAATACTCTGTATTATTCACTATTCATCAAAATATGAAAGTTCTCAGAAGAATACCAAAAATTCACCCAAAGTAATTTGTTATATTTAGCTAAAAATTAATTTTTTTTTCATATAAAAATTATAAAAAGTGTAAAAATATATTTAAAATGGGTTCACCAAAAAATGGAGGAAAAACAACCATATTAAATAATAATACTAAAAGTATATTATTCTTCACTATAACCTAGTCTAGCATGCAATGCAAGATTTCAAATAAAATTATTCTTACGTTCTATATACTCTATTAGACATAAAATAACTATAATGTTAAAATTACTCTCTAATTCAAAAATATTAACAAATATTAAAAATACA
Organism: Viscum album; assembly: GCA_963277665.1. Taxonomy (NCBI): domain Eukaryota; kingdom Viridiplantae; phylum Streptophyta; class Magnoliopsida; order Santalales; family Viscaceae; genus Viscum; species Viscum album. Next base: position 1,363,099,287 of record OY728166.1, on the reverse strand, counting down.
TATTTTACCATTACCTAGGTTTTTACATCCTTTATATTAAATTGGTCTCTATTTTCATTTATATTAAATTTGTAACTACTGAATTCATCTTATAAACATCAGTAAACTATAATTTCATTTTTTAGTTAATCACTTCCATTTCCTCCAGTCCAATATCTAGGTGATAACTATCATAATATTAATAGTATATTGTTGTGTGGTAACACTCGAGATTATGTGTAACATAAGTCATCTGAAGAATATGATGTTCCATGCAACTCAAGATAAATATGGTATGTCATTCAATGCAATCTAATCCATAAATGAATTTAAATTAATTTGAAATAATATATTTCATAAAATATTAGGATATAACAATAATGTTTTTTAAGGGTTGTCATGTAATTAAATATTGTTTTAACATAAACCCTAGATCTATGAATAGACAGTTATGTCTATTATTTGAATGGAATGAAAATAGAGAATTTTTTCACACGACAAAATTATCCCTTTACTCCTCCTCTCTTTCTCTTAAGAACAAGAAGCACTGGAGATAATTATTTTATAATAGAGGATGAGAGATTAGTATGAACTATGCGGGAAAAAATATTTTCTATGATAAAATCCATAAATATATTAGCATTTCTCAAATATCAAGGGAGCATGTGTAGATCACCACAAGATGGATTTTACCCTCGGTTCCTCACATCACAATGAAGTAAATCTAAAAGGGGTTTTTAGAAATTGAACATAGTCAATGGAAAAGGATCCTAAGACAAGGTATTTATTTTATTGAGATAAAAATAAATTAATTATAAATTTAATGTGAAGGATCCTTGTTCAAGGATTGGGGAAACTAAATATCAAAGGAAATTTTAATATATCTCCAACCTATGCAAGCTTCTGTAGTGATCAGAACCTTCAACAATAGCATAAAACATTATATCAAAAAAATAAGACAAGTATAACAATCATGATATCATAATAGTATATTTTAAGAATAACATCATATTCCCCATAAGTTGCGTCTTATGAGATGAAAATATTACCCAAATCCTTAGAGAGCAATATAATTTTGGGCCTCGCCAAAATAGTCATATCTTGAAAATGGGTAAGTGTTCCTTATATATCATACAACATAAGGATTCCTTAAAACACATTTAGTCACCTGATTATAGAGTTTGGTTTACAAAAGTGGATGTCACTAATAGATGTTGGATAGGTACATCTATGTTAACAACCTTGAGTTAAAATGGGAATGGGTATTCACAACCCAAATGTTTGGAATGGTAAATCACATGATAATCTTGATAGCTTACTGAGGGAATATAATGATTCATGTAAGGCTTTAATGAGATTTAAATGGGTCCTTCATAGCATAGACATAACAAGAACTTTAATATGTATTTTTAAACACATATTCCAATAAGATAAATTGGAAATAAAAAAGTAATAATTTTAAGAAGGTGCTGGAATAAAGACAAAGATAAGATCCCTTTCCCAGAGATATTTATTCTAAAAGCATGGGAGGAGTTTCATTAAATATTGGGACACCATAGAAGGAATATAGTGAAGTAAGTGTAGAGTTACTTCATGACCCAAGAGTTTTTAGAGAATAGTAATGTTAGGTTTTGTGGGATTATATAGCGAAATAAGGGGGATTTGTTTTATTAATTTCTAATCATAGGTTTTGGACTCTGTATGAAAAACTAATCAAAACCAAAAAAACTCCCATTGTTATTTCCCATAGATTTTCTAAAGAGGAGTGATTTTCACTATTTTGTAAGTCTATGAAATGATCTCATTAAAATAATTCCCTTGATGATGTGTAAGTGAGTCATTTTTAGAAATAATTTATTTTGAAACCATAAAATATATTATAGGTCTCTGAGGATTGCTTAAGGGCTATAAACATAATGAAATAACCTCAAAAATATAATATTTAAAATTTAAACATAATTTTTTCTTTTATATTATATGTAGTATATAGTGCATCACTTTGGGGATTTTATGAAGTCATAAAACGTAGAGTTTAATTATATTGTATTGATTTTTTACCGAAAAAAATATAGTATTATAAAATAATGAGAAATTTATTATTGGATTACTTCAACAAAGTGATTTAAAAAATAATATTAATAATATAAAAATAATCCTATAAATATTACAATTTACTCTTTTAAATGATAAATCCCCATTTATTGATATATACTCGATTTTTCAACAAAAAATAGTTTTACGAACCATACAAAAATTACATTTTACATCACATAATTACATTATTGTTTATATTTAAAAACTATTATTAAAAATAATACATTATTAAAATAAAATTTATTTCAATAATTCCTAAATTAATCAAAAATAGTGTCTTGATTGAAACTATATATTTCCCAAAAATAAAATTTATGTTTCATCGCAAAATTTGGTTTTTATCAAACATATTATTTATTCATTTAAAACTACCATTAAAAAAGGGTAAATATAATAATTTTTATATTAAAACATAAAATATATGAATTCATACTGTTAGGTTCTTCATACAAATCAATTGATTACACTAGTAAATACCTTAATAGTATGGAGTATGATGGTGAGATTTTCTTAGGTTGATTCAGTGAATATGGCTTAGGTCATGATTTCAATGAGATTGAACTTATCTCGTAAATGGTTTTTCTTAGGCTTCAATTATTAAATCTCAATATGGTATTGGTCAATGGAAAATCCTCGTGATGTTATCTACCTTGAAATCTCTGATAAATGGGCCTCACAGGGTATAATCTTACAGTTCAAGGCCACTGCTCCATTTTTCTGTGAAAAATAAAATTTCCCCTAACACTTAATATAATAATATTAATAGTCAAAGTACAAAATATATATTATCAAAATATATCTTTCTTAATAATATTTTAAATTTTACAAAACATATAATGGTAAAAATAACCAATTTTGTGAATGTGTTTTCTATTAATTATTTTCTTAATGAATAATTTACTCATTTCAAAAAGGAATTTAATTAATAAATATTTGATTTCTTACCTTGTTTACCCCTTCACAAATTTCACATTTGAAATTTTAATGTCATACACAAAAATAGATTGGGGTACTTATATTTCATTTATATTTAGATTTCTAAGTTGTATCCTCAAAATTATGGATATTCTACAACATTTTGATCAGCTGAGTTATCATATTTCATAGAAATTTGTCTCTATGATCTAATATATACACCAAATTTACCTCATATGAAAGATAATAATACAATTTTAATACTGTTTCCTCTGGAAATGCGAATTAACTCATTGATTTAAGGTTCAAACATTCCAAGCGGTTTCTAACAGGTTTGTTCATAGAACCAGAAACATCCAACGATTCCATATCCATTTGGACCTACTTTCCAAAGGTAGTTGCTCACTAGTTGTGAACCGATGAGGCTTAAGAATTTTCATTGGTCGAGAGGATGGGAGGTCGGATTCATCACACCTTTTTTAAGGGAATTATTGTCTACTCCGTGACTCTCTTTATAGATTTAAGTTATATTCGTGAACCCTTGTCAAATTACCAAGTATGAAAATGATCTTTCTTTTAGATCTGACAATCAATGATTAATATGTATGAGATTTATAGAATCTTTGATATGAATTTGAGGTTCTTCATCGATAGATAATCATCTGTATTTGTTAGAGATTCTTAGACGATGGTATCCTTCGATACATTATATAGAAATCTCTTGGTCATTATGATAACCATACTGGTTTTAAATCCACTCAGTGGGGCACTTGAAGTTTATTGTCATTCAGAAGGACATGGATTATTTTAGAGTTGGGATCATACCCGCAGATGGGCTACCTATGTATCCTTCATTTTAGACAAGGAATCAAAACCCAAGTAGTTCGAGTAAAGAAGTATGAGGTTTATGAATGATTGATGGCTCAAAGAAATATTTCATAATTACTTTTATACTCTTAGCTCACGTGAGCCATGTTCGGTGTGAGAAACAAGAGGTATTGGTAAAACCATACAATTTTGCCATGAATGATGAAATTATAAGAAATGATGTGGGGATTATGTATGTATGATTGCCCACACAGATGAAGATTAGGATTTACTTCAGGGAAGAAACCCAGGAATAAGGTCCATAAAGGTATATGTGCTTTATGGAGATTTAGATACTCTAACTTGGGGCTTATTCCTGAGGAGGGTGCCCAAATTAGGAAAGGAATTATGATTGGGTTTTACTCCTGAGAAAGAGGCCCAAGTCAAAAGTAAATTAAGACTGGTTAAGAGAAATTATGATTGGGGCTTACTCTTAAAGAAGAGGCCCAGGTTAAAGGGAATTTTGATTTTGGGAACATGGGGATTACTCCTAAGGAGGATGCCTATATTATGGTTGGGGATTACTCTTGAGGAGGATGACCAAAATTAAGGGAACTTGAAGACTGGGGATTACTCCTGAAAAAGGAAGCCCAGGATAGGGGACTTGGGGAATACTCCTGAGGAGGATGCCCAAATTTTGGATTTTGAGATTGGGGCTTACTCCTGAAATGGAGGCCCATTTTTTTAAGGAAACATGAGACTTAGAAATTATTATTGAGAAGGAGGCCTAAATTAATAGAATTTATGGGTGGGGCTTACTCCTGAGGAGGATGCCCAAATTAGGGAAATTATGACTGGGGTTTAGTCCCAAAAAGGAGGCCCATAATTAAGGGGACTTAGGGCTTACTTCTGGAGAGGATACCCAAGAATATCCTTCTCATTTTAAAGGATGAGGTTGAATTAATGGAATATCTAATCATAGTGAAATAAAGATATGTAAATCACTAGGTTTTGAGAGATGATTTATATAATTCCATTCATACAAGGAAGCCAACCAATGAATCATGCAAAAAATGGCTTTGAATTGGATTTCTAAGTGTAAACCGTGAAAAGGAGAGATGAATTTGAAGAAAGCGAGTGGATAGGCAGGAGGGGCACCCAAAAAGAGAGTGGCGCGCAAGTTCTGGTCGTGCAAGTATACTTGTGTGACACATGGGTACTTGCGCGACGGTCAACCCCTAGGGTAATACTTGGGCGAGACTTGGCACAAACCCTTAATATTATCCCTAAAGGATTCAAAAAGAGTGGCGTGAAAGTTCTATTGAATGAATAAGGTGGAATGCAAGGGTGGCCATTTACCTTAAGGGCCGACCACTTATGCGCGTAGGTGTTGAAGAATTTCAACACTTAGGCTTTGTTCCCTCTCTTTAGACCTTCCATTCTAGGTAAGAAATTACCATATAAGTGTTTGAAAGGATTTGACAAGAGACTAGGGTGTCGGGAGCTCGAATCTGAGTTTTGGAAATTTTATTCATCCTGAAATGGGGGGACACAGGGGGTATTAATAAGCTAGTGAACACCCTGGGTGAATTTCAGATAGGGCGTGCAAGTCACTTGTGCGACCACTAGGCGGCACGCATGTATACTTGTGCGACTATGATAAAACTTTCATGACCTAAGTGAAAAAAATCCTTCTTTATGCCTTTGTCGATTTTTTATGTTTCTTCAAAGGATGAATCCCTTTGGACACAGGTATTTCCCTTTTTAAGTCGTTTAGACTTTGTGATGGAAAGGAGCATAAAAAAAAGTCCCCCCTCAGAGTTGGATCCGAAAGAAATGGGGATGTGACTCTAAGGTAAAGAAGAAAAAGAAGCCTAGTTTGATTTTTGATAGGATTTTTATGAATAACCCTAAAAACTTTGAATCTTTTAAAATTCTCAATATTTCCTAAATCATACAAAATGTATGTTTAGTGAGTCGTGACTTGACTTTTATTCAGAGTTCCCTTGTCTTTTGTGGGTAGTTTAAAGTCATGCACGTTGGATATAAAAAGGATAATGTATAAGGTTGAAATATCTTTGACCAAATGGATTAACATTGACTCAATTATTTGATAATTTATCTGAAAACATATTACCATGTTCAAGTATGAGGGAAAATATGTAAATGGTGACTTAAGAAATTTTGAATCTGATGAATGATATGAAAAACGGCTAAAAAGGCATTAGAAGAAGTAGTTCCCAAGAATGAAGTTACCACTATTTAACAAACACGTTAGGGGGTTGAATTATGCAGGGCTACCTAAGGGCATTGGCTTCATAGTCAAATAATAGCATCTTTTGGCTGACAGGTCCGTTATGTAGACTACTTATGCAAGGCCACCTAAGGGCACGTGCTGCATAGTCAGGCAAAAGAATTCTCAGAAATTTACTTTTATATTGTTAAAAATACAATGGAAGTTTATGGGGATTCAAATTTTCTCAATCATATAGTTTTTTGTATAGAGAGAGGTACTTGAATATAAAGAAGATATTTCCAAACAAGATTGTCTAAGAACTAGATGAATGTCACTCCTATGAAGGTCTGACCCAAACGTAGAGAAGGGAAATATAAACCATAGACTTGAATACTTTTAGATCATGAAAAATAGTATGAGACAAATATGTTAAGGAAGGCTATTAGGGGGTTGAATTATGCAGGGACGCCTAAGGGCATTGGCTTCATAGTCAAATAATAGTATCTTTTGACTAACAAGTCTGTTATGTAGACTGTTTATGCAAGGCCGCCTAAGGGCACGTGCATCATAATCAGGAAAAAGAACTCTCAAGTACCAAACATTTTGTGACCAGAACTCAAGAAAAGGTTTATGGAGATATGGAAGTATTTAAGGTTAGGAGTTTGACACAAAAAATGGGCATTTTTTCAATGCATGTAGAGATACACAGACCAATGCTAACCATAATCATGTTGTGGATGAGTCTTGAAGTAAAATGTTGGACTTCACTATGTATCCCATAAGGATAGGAATCAAGCCATAATTAGTTCTTGAAATACAGTTTAACATCATCTGGGACGAGAGTATATTAAATCTTAGTTTAGGGTCATAGATCTCGGACCAAAAAATTGAATACACTGTGTGTGTTTTCACAGGGACTTTTCCGCCAGGGGAATGAAATGATATTTGGGGTTATGTAATGCCCCGACCCCAGTTACCTAGAGTCAGTGCATTATTACATAACATTGGCATGATCACAAGAAAGATCAAATATCGAAAGACCGATTGGTTTAGTAGCCTTGGAAACACTAGATATATTCATAAGTCTTACATTACATCATAAAGTGAAAAACTACTACAACAACATATTGTCTCCATATTCCACACTCATATCCTCACATAATATCCCTGCAGGTCATTCATAATTTACTTCTTCACTTCCTGAAAAAAAAACATAGAAAATGGGTGAGCTCAAATGCCCAGTAAGGATAACAATATAGCGGAAACTTTCATAAATAAGAATAAACATTTAAGGCAATGTATAACTAAAACAAAAGCCTTTTAAACATGAACTTCAACATAGTATGGAAAAAATAAAATGAAATAATTCCATTTACTTGTTCACATGGATATTCTACTAATCGAATAATCACATGCAATATCAATAACCACTTTCATAATAATGGAATGCATAATGCCAGAATATCATAACCACATAGACAAGGCCTCGTGCCAAGACTACAAATAAGATTTTTTCAAGGCCTTGTGCCAAGAAACTAGTTTGTCTCATGAGACCTACCGATGCATCGAGGAGCTATAGCGGCCTCCACCCATCACATATTAAGACCAATGCATTCCCATATGAAAAGGTTTAAACATAACATAAACATTCGTATTAAAACTAGTATACGAAATGTCAATACTTTCACCATAAACTATGAATGGTATAAAAATAGCATATCCACATTCATACATATCAAAAAACCTTCAATACAATATAGATGTTTTGTATCATAATAAATCAACTTCAAATAAGCGTAAATTCCATCAAAGGATGTTGACATAGATGAAATCAAAACTCTTTTTAGAGAAATATCTCTTTCTATTTTGAAATCATTTAAGAGTCTTATATTTATGAAATAAAAAATTATTCTTTGAAAATATTCTTATAATCTTGTAAGGGAAGCTTCAACGATTTTATAACGGCAGAAAATAACCGCACCCGCCATATAAGTTTAAAAAAACATTCTTACCTTAATTCTGTCGAAAAGGTTAAAAGAACCTTGTTTGGAAAACGACCGAAATATTCCTTTATAAACCTCTTATAAAAAGTCAAACAAGGGTATAAATGACTTTAACCCATATTATTTTAAATAGTAAAATCTTTTTGAAATACATTTCTAAGAAACATGGATGTGGATGATAAAGAAATCCCAGTAGATAATTACGTATAAACAACCTCGGATAATAAAGAGATTGTGAAATAAACCCTTACCAATTTGGTAACTTACGAAACATACAACCCATGAAAGAGGTATCATACAATGAATATGTAAATAAACATAAATTAAAGTATATTACATAAAGAATATAATTATGGGCAGTACATACACTACACAAAAGGTAATAGTGGCAATATGGCATGAATCTCACAGAAATGAGGAGTGAGATGAAAACCCCTTACCCTGTACTTTTCCTTGGTTGGGGTAGGTTAAACTCCTGTATAATAGTGAAATAATTGTTATTAAATTATACAAGAATCATATATATTCATATGATATCATATATGATCTTTTAATAATATCTTAGTATTATCGTTGTTTCGGGTGTTAACTTACTCGTTTTATTTTATATGTTTTGTTACATAATCCATGTTTTTCATGGATAGGTTGTATATTATTCATATATATAATGATATCAAGTCCTTAAACATTATTTTTAAATCATCAAATGATAATTATACTTGAATGGATACGATGGAGAATGGATCTCATCGCGTTCGTGGAGATGGTAGTTCGTACGTACGCACGAGCGACAATATCATTCATTTGATATTAAAATAATATATAAATGGATGGTATATAATATATACAGAATCATTAACATGTTATAGTTATTATTTAAATTAGTTACACATCATTATTATACCCATCCAAATAATAATATATTGAATAACAATTACACCACAACGTGGAGACGGTAAACCGTACGTACACACGTATAGTGACATGTTATTCAAAGGGTGGATAGAATAATGAATATTGTTGTAAAATATTTATAATAACATCCCAGTATATATATGATACTGGAGTTATTATTTTATAATGGTAATAACAAAGAAAGAAGAAGTGAAAGAAGAAAGGAACTTGAAAAGGGGTGGTGAAAACATTACCTCTTCTCCGGGTTCTTCCTTTTGATTTGATCAAAAGGGATCCTTAGGTTGGCTTTATGATCAAACTAAGGCCTCTAGGTTGTATTGAGGGAAGTTGGGAGAGTATTTGGGTAGAGTTTGGCCGAACCAAAAGGCTTTTAAGGTGTGAAGAAATGAGAAGGAGGAGTGCCCTTTTATAAGAGGGGTGAGGGGCACCTTTGGAAAATTTAGAAATATTAATTTATAATAAATTCATATTCGGTTTCTAATGGATCTAAAGTTTATTATTTAAATTTTAAGGCTGGGATAGGTCTAAAACCATTAAACCAATAGAATTTAGACAGGTTTGGGTTACTATATTAACCTTATCTTTAAGTATTAACTCTTAGTTAATTAGTTTCACTTTTACAATGTCTCTTTGTATTTTTATATTATATGGTTAATAAACTTACTATATACATCCAAGAGACCCCAAAGTGGTACATTAATGATATAACTATCATTATATAAGTCTCTTTTCCGAACATTAGATATTTAGGAATTTAATATCAATTAATAATATAATATTTGTTTTAAAAACTCTTTTATGTAAATTTTGACACTATTCAATAGTTGATTTTTGTGAAACTCATAACAGAATTATTAATTCGAAAAACGTTAAATAAATCAATCCTAATATGTCATATTATCCTAGAAAATTATGTTAATTCATTAAAAGTCTCAAATTATATTTATTTGGGTATTTATAATATCAATTATTTTAATTTGTCACTATTATGGTAATTACTGCATCATAATTGTGTCATAAATAAATTAAATTATTTAAAGTCTAAAAATTATAAATAAAATATAATTATGTATTAAATCTTTTTATCTTTCTAATTAATATTTATAGTCGAAAATCAAACATATATAACCCTATGTAAAAATTGTTTTTCTAAAAGATATATGCTTGTGTCATTTTTGTATTCATTTTAACTTAATTAAAATAAAGTGTCCCTATCACTTATAAGTGGCTCCATGGGGTCCCAAAATCGACCCAAAGATTCATATGGTAGAACATGTATCAACCAATAATGTTAGGACACGTTTTAGGGTAATTTAGTAATATTATAATATTATTTTTTTACCCTTATTTACCGGATTTACCCTTAACCATGGTAAATAAAACATTTACTGAAGTAATTATTCAAAATGTCTAAAAATAAAATTTACCTATTTACACAATTTGAACATCCTGATTCCAAATATGGAATCCATTTTTTCAAATTCAAAACACAGAAGTGGCAAAAATTAATTTAAAATTAATTCCCGTTGTTAAAACAAAAAGCGTGTTTTTAAGAGATAATAACTGTCAAACGATTGACACTTGTTTATGTCCGGTTTAATTGTAAAATTATGTCCAATGACCAAAATTGTATTAAATGGTAAAAATTTATTCTAAATATACTTTAAAACCACTCAAATTCATAACTTATCACTATTAATTATTTTTATTTAAAAAGTTGTTTTAATTAAAATTTAGTAATTTTCACTATTCATCAAAATATTAAAGTTATCCGAAAAGTACCAAAATTTCACCTTAGGCTAAATTCGATATTCTGAATCCAAAAATGAAGTCCATTTTGAAATATAATATATATATAATTTCAAAAATTAGGTATTACTATTCATAATGGCTAGTTTGATTGGTTATGGTGTGTTAGAACTCGGTGTTGCGTACAATACATGCTATCACATTATTCAAAGCGAAGCATACCGTAGAAGCTTGGGGCGTTACAGGTTAGGCCCAAAGACTTGGGGCTAGATTCGAGGGATGCTTGAACATTCCTACGTATCCCAAAAGGATGGGAATCAAGCCGCACGTAGTTCTTGAAATACCCTCTGTACAGATTTGGTTCGTACATATGAAGGGTGAAAAGGGGACTTTAGTGCAATGATGGTTTGACCCAAGATAAAAGGTTCAGGTATTTCTATGTATGCACGTAGTCATTAGAAAGTAACATCTGAGATCGATGTAAATATTGATTCCGTCTCAGGTGAGGGTGTCAAAGAATGATGTAGTTTATTGTCTTATAGGACAAAAGTGCGAATAATTTAATGTCATGTAGCAAGGACGATAGTGAACCAATGTAAAAAATATTGGTTCTGGGGCTGCCTCAAATATCAACAGCATATGAGATGGAGGTGAACTGATGTAAATATATTGGTTTTGGGATTGAACCTCAGAAGGTTGCCTACATACCCAGCCTAGAAGGCAAGGATCAAAGTCTGCATAGTTCAATTAAAGAATGAATTGGTGATCAAGTTGTTGTTGAGGAAAAAGACATAAAAATGATGTCAGGACTTACACATGGTTAGCGGCCCAGAGAGGGTGTTATGGTTGAAGTTTACTCTAAGCTCACGTGAGTCATACTCAGTGTGAGAAATAAGAGGTAGCAACAACCATAACGATTCATAGTTTAATGTCATGTAGGACATATGAAGGGATTATGCAGTTTAAAGTCTTGTAGTGTGGACTATTTGTGCTGCACAGTGTAGTGTCATTTAGCAGGGACAAAATACAGTTTAACGTCCTGTAGGACATATTAAGGGACTTTGTTCTGTTTTACTTCATGTAGGACAAATGAGCAGTACAGTTTAACATCATGTAGGACAAACAAAGGGACACTGTTTAACATATTGTTGTACAAAATGGTGTTGTACAGTTTAGCATCCTGTAGCTAAGACAATAGGTACAATACAGTTTAACATCATGTTGTACTAAAGGGGGACTATTCAGTTTAATTTCATGCAGTAAGGACAAAAGGGGACACAGTTTAATGTCATGTTGGACAATTTAAGGACTTTTTCATAGTTTAACGTCAGGTAGTTAGGACGTCACAGTTTAACGTCATGTTGGACATCACCGTTTAATGTCATGTTGGACGTAAGTGCCAATAGTTTAAGGTAATATGCATGGACTGTAGATTATGCAGTTTAATGTCTTGTTAGACGTAAGGGACTTCTGTACAGTTTTGCGTCATGTATCTAGGACGTCATAGTTTAATGTCGTGTTGGACGATACATATGGAAATAGTTTAAGTTCATATGCATGGACCGTGGATGTTGCAGTTTAACATCTTCCAGGACGACAAGGGTGAAAATAGTTTAAGGTCATATGCATGGACCATAAATGGTGCAGTTTAACGTCTTGCTGGATGAAAAGGGTGAAAATAGTTTAAGGTCATATGCATGGACCATATATGGAGCATTTTAACATCTTTTTGGACAATTAAGTATTTGTCTTACAGAAAATAATTCTTTAGAAATATAGAATTTATTGGAGTAGTAATGAGTTCTCCATCCATTGAGATTAAAGAATAAGCTATATTGGAGTAGACCTTATGTATTGAATAAGGTCATTCCCATTTTGTCTCCAGCTTGGGAGGTTTCTTTCCTTGTATCATTGGAGTTCTGATAACCAATACCAATTCTCCCTAAACGAATTAATGAAGATGAAATTTTTTGTTGAAAGCTCGTGCTATTTGATTCTAATAGACTTCCAAGTGGTGTAGGGTGCACAATATTTTCTCATCTAACCGTTACAATTCATCTAATCGCTTTTGAGATTGTTCATCTGTAGATGACTGATCGCAAATGGATACTCTAAGAGAGGGTAATTGAACTTCAATGGGCAAGACTACTTCTGTTCCATATACCAATGAATATGGAGTTGACCGTGTTGCAGTGAAGGTGGTGGTTTGATAATCCCAAAAAGCATGAAAGAGTTTATCAGTCCATGATTTCTTATCTTTATCCACCATCTTTTGCAGTATGTTTGAAAGTGTCTTGTTGAAATCTTCTATCTGGCCATTGGCCACTGCATGATATCGAGATGAATGATTGGATTCGATGTTGTATTCTTGATACAACTTCCTCACCTCAGATGAATAGAAGTTGGTGCCATTGTTTGTCAATATGGTATGAGGGACACCAAATCTGGTAATGATGTTAGACTTGATGAAGCTAACAATGCATTTAGAACTGACTTCATTGAGGGATATTTCCTCTGACCATTTGGAAAATAAGTCAGTAGTAGTAATAATTTACTTAAACTGCTTGGATGTAGCTGAAGGGTAAGGTCCTACTAAATCCATTCCCCATGTGGAAAATGGCCACAAGTATTTAGCTATATGAAGCAACTCTGGGGGTTGAAGAATGAAGTTGGCATGTACTTGGAAAGAATGACACTTCTTTGTGAAACCAACACAATATTGTATCATTAAAGGACAAAAATATCCAAGCCTTCAAATTTGATCAGATAATTTGTGTCCCGGCTGATGGGAACCATAGACTCCTGCATGCACTTCTTTCATGACAGCCATTGTCTCTTCACCATCAATGCATCTGAAGATAACTCCATAAAAACCTCTTTTGTAGAGAACTTTATCTAGGTGATTCGGGCTATCATAAAGAGTAAAATTGAAAACACATCGCCAGATTTGTTCTTTCCCAGCTCTATCAGGTGGAAGTGTTCCATTTTGAAGGTATTCCCTAATAGGTGTCATCCATCCTGTAGTATAACCATATGGTTCAGAGAAGGTACTAATTTCATTTATTTCCTCTATTCTAATATGAACATAAGGTGAAATTGTTCGATGATGGGAAATACAAATGATTGTCTCGTCCCAATTTGGATTTTCCAGAGCTGTGGCTATATTAACCAGTGCATCAGCTTGGGCATTTTGTGATCTCGGGACATAAGAAAATGTTGGTTCTGAAGGAAATTCCGCCATTAACTCTTTGATGTAATCATACAAAGGGATTAGTTCTTCTTTTCTGATTTCATAATCCCCATTGACTTGTTTGATTACCAGGTCTGAATCACCTTTCACCTTTAAGTGATTCACTTTTGCTTGAAGCACAAACTCCAATCCTGTGATAAGAGCTGGGTATTATTCTTCATTATTTGTATCGCCTCCCAACAATGAGAAGGAATAAGGTAGCACTTCCTTTTCTGGGGAAATGAGTACAATTCCTAACCCAACCTTGTTGAATTTAGGATCTTTAATTTTCTTCCCTGTTGGACTTCTAGAAGCACCATCAAAGTACGTTTCCCATGTTTGAAGATTATCTTTCATAGAGAAGACTTCCTCATCAAGAAGTTAAGTATCTAAAGATGTAACTTCTACTGAAGGATGTTCATCAGGGAAATCAGCCAGAGCTTGGCCCTTTATTGCCTTTTGAGACATACTGGATATCAAATTGCTGCAAAATAACGACCCACCTTGCCAGACGTCATGTAAGCATTGGAGGACTAAGGATGAATTTAAGCGGGTTATTGAGAGATACCAATTGGACCTTGTGATGTTGCAGGTAGTGTCTCAAATTTTTAAAACCAAATATTAATGCTAGGTAGCAATTCTCAATATTTGAGTATCAGGTTTCTGCTTCAAGCATAGTCCAAATGAGATAGTAGAGGCTGTTTTCATTCACTGCATCATTCTTATGAGCAAGAAAGGAACCCAATGATCTCTCTAAAGCTGTCACATAGAGGATAAGTGGTCTTACTTCAATAGGTGGAATTAACACTGGTGGACTCAAGAGATACTTGTTGAAAATATCGAGTGCTTCTTGACATTCTTCAGTCCACTGGTAAGTGACTCCCTTATTCATCAATTTGGTGAAGGGTAAACTTTTTCCTGCCAAATTGGTGATGAAACGCCGAATATAGGAAAAGTTTCCTTGAAGTACTCTCAATTACTTTAAATTTCAAGGAGGTGACATACCAAGGATTAACTTTGACTTCTCAGGATCGACCTCGATACCATGATGGCATACAAAGAAGCCGAATTTTTTTCCTAAGGTTACCCCAAAAGCACATTTTAAGAGGTTCATCTTCAAATTATATTGCTGAAGTTTGTGAAATATGTCTTCCCAATCAGCCAAGTGATTAGAACATTTCTTGGATTTAACCACCAAATCTTCCACATAACATTCAACAAACTTTCCTAAAAAGGGTTTGAAGATACGATGCATGGCACACTGATATGTTGAGCCAATATTCTTCAGGAAAAAGGGAATTAACCGATAGTATAACACACCCTGATGGGATCTGAAGGCTGTAGATTCCTATCCTTCTGGAGCCATTCAGATTTGATTATATCCTGAATATCCATCCATGAAGGAAAGTTCTTCATAGCCAGCTGTTGAATCAATTAAGAGTTCTGTTATCAGAACTGGAAAATCATCCTTAGGACAATGCCGATTAAGATATCTGAAATCAATGCAAACTCTAATTTGTCCGTTCTTCTTTTTCATAGGGAAAATATTAGCCAACCACTTGGGATATTGAACTTCTCTGAAGAAGTTAGATTTGATAAGCTTATCCACTTCAGCTTCAATTTTGGAAGCATAGGTTGGGTGTGTTCTTCTAGAGGCTTGTTTGAATCCTCGATGTTCTTCTGGAAAACCCAAATGATGAGTGGAAACATCAGGATCATGCCCTGAAATCTCTGTATAGTTCCAAGCAAATATATCTCGATTTTTCTTTAAAAATGAAACATGCATATCTTTCTCTTCAAGAGTCATGGATGCACTAATTAAAGTGGGGCGTAGATCTTCTTTTGTACCCATATTTATTTCTCTGAGTTCATCCACGGTGGTAGAGATACCCTCTTCAAATGCTGGAGGAGGATCTCTAATATCTTTTTCTTCTTCTCCAACATGTGTAATTTCTTTTGTTTCTACTTTCATAGTAGATGATGAAATAGAATTTCCATGATCAGAAGAGATGTTAAAATTTGAACATCTTGAAGAAGAAGCTTCCATTTCTGACCCGATTGATGATGAAGGGTCTTCCTTGGGTAATATAGAGGAGATGATGGATTGAGAATCGATATCATCGTTCACCTCTGAAATTTTTATAACTTCTTATGGCCTGGTTGGTGAAGTATAGACTTTCTGTATTTCAGCAGATGAAATGAAGACATCTCCATTTGAGCTTTCATCATTGCTTAGTGAATCACTAATTTCTCCCATGCTGTCTGGATTGATTGTCATAATTGACATTATGGAGGTTTCCATAAGAGTATTTTGTTTTGGGTCTATCCTATCAATTTTACTGATAAGAAACACGTAATATTCACTCACATGTGTAAATGGATTTACTGGAATCTTTTCCAAACCATATGGAGCATTAACTTTGGTAATCTCCCTTGTTGTGGATTTCTCTTTTCCCTTCATGTGATTGAATTCCGCCTCAATGTATTTAGATTCACATGTCTTGAATGAAGCCTTATCACCATACAATTTCCCAATTTGACCATTGAAACAATATTTGAGACATTGATGGTATGATGAAGGGATAGCTGCATGTTGATGTAGCCAGGGTCTTCCAAGTAAGATGTTGAAGGCTGAGTCTTTATCAATAATCATGAAATCTGAATTGGATACAAGATCTCAAAACTGAGTTCTAAGTGTAATCTCGCCTAGTGGTTCTTGTTCATTTTTATCATATCCTTGTAACATAAAAGTAGAAGGAGATAAATCAGATTCTGTGAGGCCCAATTGATGAAGTGTACGAATGGGGATGAGGTTGACTTCTGAACCATTATAAATGAAAACTCTTCAGAAGTCTACACCATTGACCATGACAGATAAGTACAAAGGTCTAATATGTCCATTCACGACATCATCTTCATCTTCTATCTGTGAAAGATATCATTGCATGGCATTCTGCAAGATTATTTTCTACATGGTAGACTTCAGCTACAACAATTTTAGTTTCAAATTCATGAGTACTTGACAAAGCCTCGATGAGTACCTCTTGAAGATCCTTTGATAAATTCAAATCATCTAGAATTTATAAATTAGCTGGTATTTGGGCCATGTGTTTCAATACATCATACTTTTGATCCAAAGGTCTGTGTTTCCCAACAGGAACATGTGGTTTCACAGGTACCTTAGAAGTTGATGCTTTGGAAGTAGAGGCATCTTGTATCGGGGTAGGAGTTGGAAATACTTCTATATTTGGAAGATTAGACTGAATAGGTATATTTACTTGCTGAGAGGAAGAAGGTGGAACCTCAAAATGATCTTCCAGAATAACTATACTAGGACTGAATCTGCCTTCCATGGAAGAATTTTCTTATTCTTGTTGAGCCCACTTAAGGGATTTGCCACGAGTTTCTCCTACATACACAGTTCTAGCAGGGGTATAATTGGAATAGTGGTTTTTGGGATATCCACATCTTCCTCTGTATCCCAAAACTCTGGAACTCCCTCTAATTCCTCTATTTGATACAGGAATTTTAGGCTTATCAAAATCGAAACTGTGACTGGCGTAAGGATATGTTAAATGAATCATATTAACAGAACCAAAGATCGGCTCTTCTTCTAATGATGATTTTTCCTGATTATCCAATTTAGGCTATGCTGTTTGGTGGGGCGGTGCTCGTAGCTTCAAAGTAGATGGTATAAAATTATCCAAATTCAAAGACAATTTGGGATTTGACATGATCTCATATTCTTCTGATTATTCCTATTTCTTGGAATTATGTCGTTTCTTTGAGGATTTTCCCTCTGATGAAGAAGTTTTTGCTGTGGAATTTATGGAAGAATACACAATTGGTTTCTTCAATTACGTTCGCAAAATGGAATGAGTTCAGTTGATTGTTTTTCTGACAATCAAATCATCATATTTCTGTGCATTTTTTTTGACTTCTTGCCACTCGCCTTCTTCCTCTGGATTTGTAGAAGTAACACATGCTAACTGAGATGAAGAACCTTTCAATTTAACTTGTCCCGAGTCCATAATCTTTTGTAGGAGGTATTTGAAGACAAAACACTCATGAATAGGATTCCCCAACATCTGATGAAATGGGAAATAATTGGGACGATCTTTATCTCCTTACTTATTTGGCCTTTTGGGCCTTGGAAATTGAACCAAATTATTTTCCAGAGATGAAATGAAGTAACCAGGAACTTGTTCATTTCGGAATGAGTAAACACTACTCTTGAGATCCTCAAATTATTTTCTTCTTTGATCTCTTTTATCATCTTGATGAAATTGCCTCTGTTGTTGATGCTCAAGAGGTGGAGCCCTTCGAGATGATGAAGGCATTGAAGTAGAAGCAGGTACAGGTGCTTGTTTAAGCATAATTGTAGCAGTCACTGCTTTACCCATTCTCCTTCCTAGAGCTGATGGAATTACACAAGCTTTAACCTTAGTATTTATAAGAGAGCCTTCAATCTATTGAGAGATTTAAGTAAGGTCTCAAAACCCTCCTGTATATTTCATAGGGATCAATGGTGTGTGCAACTCATCACGCAAATTTTCCACACAAATTGGAAACAACTCTTCTTGAGTGAGTGCTAAGCTCAGGGAATATGTTAATCCGTTCCAGCGAGCAATGAAATCTGAAACCCTTTCATTACCCCTTTGCTTACAATTTTTAAGATAAAAAACTATTGTATTTCGCAAATTTGAGCTGAATTAAAGAAGGAATTGTTGACGAAGATCCTCCCACCCGGTAATTGACCAGGATTGCAAGCTTGTATACCAGAAAAAAGCAGGCCCTTATAATGACTGTACAAAACACCTGAGCTTAAATTCTTCTTGTTGCTGAGGGGTTCCCATCATAGGATCGTAACGAGAAACAAAATGTGTTATGTTTTTCTCTGGGTCTCCCGAACCATTAAATATTGGGAATGTGGTACTTGAAAAATTTGATGGGGGAGGAATTGCATCTACCCATTCAAGGTAAGCTCTCTTCTTCGGTTGAACCGGTGCACGATTTCCTTCCATACCTTCCAACTGAGCTGTGAATGACTCAATGACTAACTTTTTAGAAACATCTGGTTGAGATTAGACCTGTGCAGGTGTAATAACTGGATCTTGGATAGGTGGGGAGGCCGGGACTGCCACTGGTGGTAGTATTGCTGGTTGTTGCGTATAACCAATAGGATTAGACCTCTGAGGGTGTATTGGTAAATGAGGATAATATTGATCCATCTCATTAGCCGCAACAAATTCCCTTGGCTGACTGACTCCAGCACGCTTAGGAGGAAGACTACCCTGAAGTAGTTCTGCATTCAACATCCTCAATTCCTTCATTTCTTCCTCCTGCTGTGAAAAAATTTTCTCTAGTGAGAGATATTGGACTTCTCCAGAGGAAGGGTATGTAACCTGATTTGTTTATTTTCCATTATTGGATCCCTTTCGGAGAGGGGGATCTGGTTTACTTGAAGGATTACCTAGATTCTGGGTAATCCTTTGATTTCGTGTACGTGCACCTTCTTAATTTGTGTCTGTGCATACAACCTCTTGAGAAGAAAACTCTTCATCTAATCTCTCTGAGTGAGCCTCATCTGGGGGATCAGTAACAATGGAATTAATGACATTGATTGATGCATAACACATTGCAACTCTTCTATCAAAATTTCTGTGATATTGTCTTCTTCCATGTCCTTGATGAGACAATGTCTTTTGTTGATTCGATCCCTCAGGAACTTCTTGATGAACCGTATTGTGGAGCGAATCTCCTGATAATTTTTCTCTTCGTTCCTCTTGTGGCTTATTCCTTGATCAAGAGAAAACTAACTTTCTCTTAGGAAGATATTAAGGATTTGAAAAAGTCCCCAGTCCGGTGGACTGCGGACGTTCCTGCTGCTTCTGCTCAACTCCTTGAATCCTATTTGTTGATTATGAGGGTTGGGTTAAATGAGTCCCCAGTCTGGAAAGATGGGGTGGTTCTTGAGTTGCAATATCTGAGACCTTCTTAAAATTTCTCCTGATCTTACATACTTTAGTCTGGAAATTGGATTGATGCATCAACCTACATCCACTCTTATCACCCGGCTCAAAAGACCGTTGGATGATTTCTGACACTTCTGTCACTTGATGATGTGCTTGATCCAAATGAGAGGCTTGTTCAATATTCTTGTTTTCTTGATGCAGGAGTAATTCTACAACTTGTTATCTACACTCCTGATTCTAGTAAGAACTAGTTGAGGAATGTTCTTGAGTGAGCCTTTGATTACAAAAAAAAGCCAATTGGCTGTGGTCGGACATGGTCAATAACATTTCATGAGACCATTTTCGGTGGGCTTTGATGACTGGAGAGTGCATTGAGATGTAGTTCTCCATGAACACCTCATCCCCTAATATGAATACCAGATGAGGAATTGGAAATTATCATATTCCTCATAAGATAATATTTTATTTTTAAACTGACAAAAAGTTTTCCATATGTTGATATGAAAATCATGAATTCCATCTTCTGTCAACATCTCTGGAATGTCATACTGAGAGTCAGCCAAAGGCCAAAACATAACCGGAACTTCACATTTCACCATCTGTTCTCCCATATTCAGTACATCCTCCTTATCATTTGATGAATATTCTTATACATGTTTAGACCAAAGTTGTTGCTTCTTTGTTGCTTCATAAGATTCAAGAAGATCGGTAGAGAATTCACTTCTCAAACTAGGATATGCATGACTCAGGGGTGGTTTGGAGAATGACCTACACCCCGGGCTATCTTCTGATTGATAATGTATTTCACCTATCATTGGTAAAGCATCAGACATGACTGGCTTCACATTTTCAAGTGCCTCAAGATAAGAGGGCTTTCTCGTCACTACATTGTCCATTGAATCATTTTCCAGGAAATGAGAATTACTACTGCGTAGAGGACTTTCTCAGCTAAAATCATCATCATGGGGAGTACCACCATGGTGGGTTACAGCAAAATATGAAACATTTTGATCCTTGGTCTTCTGGCCACATAGAGGGTTCTTATGGCTCTCATCTGAAGATGAAACTTCGAGATCGACCAAACTGTCATGAAGTAAGCCTTCATGAGGAAGTTTCTGATGCAGACATTTGGAATTAATGTTCCCACTATTGGGAACTGAGAGAGTATAATCTTTAGTATCAATAGATAATTGTCTAAGTGCATCAAGAACTCCAGCATCGAGTAAGTCCTTATTATAGATTGGCCCTTGATTTCATGACTGAGCTGGGCAGGTCTTCTCCTTAGACGCATTCTTACTCACTTTAGGAACCAATTGCTGACGAAAGTGGTTATAATGGGTAGGTGTATGTGCCTACTCAGGATAAATGATCAGGTTATGATGACTATCTCCACTCAAATCAGGTGCATGTGCCTGACTTGGTTGTTCGTATGATATGGGGGAGTATGCCCCACAACCCTCTTGGACAGGAACAGAAGTGTGTGTCTGTTCCGAAGTGATCTGTTGATGTTTCAATCCACTGGTAGTGATAGATTTTCATTTCTTTCCCTGTGTTACTGCTGAAGCTGTTATAATATCCTGGAAAGAATCCAGAATATGAGCTAGGATTTTCTTCTGCTCTTTCACTATTGATAGAATATGCTTGGTGACTTCAGCTGCTGGAATGGGGATATACTTCCATTCCGTGCTTGGAGTAGGTGTGTGTTCCTGCTTCTATCCTCCTTTTCCTGTTAGTGAGTGCTAACAGTACTTATGTGTGGGGGAAGAGAGTTGAGTCTGCTCCAATTTTTTCATCGGGGCTTTCCGACTGATTTCTCTAGATGCTACCAAACGAGACTGTTGGTAGACTTGATAAATACTAGAAGGTGTATGTGCCTGCAGATTGCACTCTGCCGAACATGGTTGAACTTACTTAAATATTGTAAGACGATACTGCTGGCAGGATTGATGAGTGTAAGCAGTTGTATGTGATTTTTTACCAGTTGTCAACACATTGGGTTGGCGGGCTCCATCGTATATAGTCAGACGAGTATGCTAACTAGCTGATGACTTATAAATAGGTGTATGTTCTTATCTATAGTACTCTGCCAGAATTTCCTGTTGGGAATGGCGTGTTGCTGCTAGACGAGTCTTCTAGATAGCAGAATTAAAATGGGTGGGTGTGTGTGCCCACTCGTTGCTTGCCACTAAGTTAGGTTGGTGGAATTCTCCGGAAATGGAAAAGATAAGAACCTACTCACTGTTAACCAGTCGTCGCCTCTGGTGGTTAGTCTTTCCAACTCGGGTTCGAGGAACCTAGGCCGAACGCCTGGAGATGACACCCTCATCATGTTGAGGGCGCACTGCCGCACGAGTCTGGCGGCAATTATTGGTGGGTGCCCATGGGAAGGACTCCTGCTTCCTTGAATTAAGGTCTTGAGTGGCCTTCTCATTCACCTCCTTAGAATATGGGAGGGAATGTTGATTGTGTTCTAGGGATAACGACCTGAAACAGTTGGAGACAGTAGTTAGCACCGCCTGCTTCTTGATCGCTGGTCGTCACTGTCCGGACGACGAGGGTGAATTATTGACTTGGAGGGATTGTCTAGAAGCCTCCAGAGTTGGAATAGCATCATTTTGACGGTACTCCTTAACTAGTGCATTTGATACCCAGCGTTGAAAATGCTGAGTAGGTGATGTCTTCCTCAGAGTAGACGACGATCCTGCAGGAGTAGCAGTAGATGCATTCGCAGTAGAGGTTTTCACAGTATAGGCATTCACAGTTGTAAACTTAAGAGAATCCATTTCTGTAACACAGAAGATCTTCGAAAAGAGTGCCTGTTTGATATGAAAAACATAATCAAGATAAGTTCGACAACTACATCTTTTGTATGAGCACATATGTTATTGATTGCTTTTTTGGACCTCTCATTGAGTTTAAATAGGGTCCTAACAAAACAAGTAAAACATCATTTTAACTTGGTTAAGCATTCACGTTGGGTTCACCATTTTTTGATTCCTATGGAAATGGAAATGACCTCATTTATTTAAGGTCCAAACATTCCAAGTGGTTTCTAATGGGTTTGTTCGTAGAACCGGAATCATCCAATGATTCCATATCCATTTGGACATACTTTCCAAAAATAGGTGCTCACTAGTTGTGAACTGATGAGGCTTAAGAATTTGCATTGGTTGAGAGGATGGGAGGTCGGAATCATAACACCTTTTTGAGGGGAATTATTGTCTACTCCGGGACTCTATTTATAGATTTAAGTTATGTTCTTGAATCTTTATTAAATTACCAAGTATGAAAATGAGTTTCCTTTAGATCTGACAATCAATGGTTGATATGTATGAGATTTAGAGAATATTTTATATTTATTCGAGGTTATTTATCGATAGAGAATCATCTGTATTTGTTAGAGATTCTTAGTCGATGGTATCCTTCGATACATTATATAGAAATCTCTTGGTCATTATGATAACCATACTGGTTTTAAAGCCACTCAACGGGGCACTTGATGTTTATTGTCATTTAAAAGGACATGGATTATTTCACATTTGGGATCATACCCACAGATAGGCTACCTACATATCCTTCATTTTATAAAAGGAATCAGAATCTACATAGTTCGAGTAAAGAAGTATGAGGTTTATGCATGATCGATGGCTCATGAGAAAAATGTCATAATTACTTTTACATTCTAAGCTCACGTGGGCCATGCTCGGTGTGAGAAACAAGAGGTATTGGTAAAACCAGACAATTGTGCCATGAAAGATGCAATTATAAGAAATGATGTGGGGATTATGTATGTATGACTGCCCAGATAGATGAAGATTAGGATTTACTTCTGTGAAGAAACCCAGGAACAAGGTCCATAAAGGTATATGTGCTTTGTGGATATTTGGATACTATAATTTGGGGCATATTCATGAGGAGGATTCCCAAATTAGGAAGGGACTTATGATTGGGTTTTACTCCTTAAAAGGAATCCCAAGTCAAAAGTAAATTAAGATTGGTTAGAAGAAATTATGGTTGTGGCTTACACTTAAAGAAGAGGCCCAGGTTAAAGGGAATTATGATTTTGGGAACTTGGGGCTTACTCCTAAAGATGATTCCTATATTATGGTTGGGGCTTAATCTTGAGGAGGATGACGCAAATTAAGGGAACTTGAAGACTAGGGCTTACTCCTGAAAAGGAGGCCCATGTTAGGGGACTTGGGGCTTACTCTTAAAGAGGATGCCCAAATTTGGGATTTTGAGATTGGGGCTTACTCCTGAGAAGGAGGCCCATTTGTTTATGGAAAATTGAGTCTTAGGACTTATTCCTGAGAAGGAGGCCTAAATTAATGGAATTTATGAGTGGGGATTACTCTTGAGGAGGATTACCAAATTAGAGAAATTATGACTAGGGCTTAGTCCTGAAAAGGAGGCCCAGAATTAAGGGGACTTGGGGTTTACTCCTAGAGAGGATGCCCAAGAATAGTCTTCTCATTTTAAAGGATGAGGTTGAATGAATGGAATATCTAACCGTAGTGACATAAAGATATGTAAATCACTATGTTTTGAGATATGTTCCATAGAATTACTTTCAGAAAAGGAACCCAACCAAGGAATCATGCCAAAAATGGCTTTGAATTGGATTCTGAAGGCTAAACCTTGAAGGGGAGAGATGAATTTGAAGAAAACAAGTGGATAGGTAGGAGAGGCACCTAAAAACAGAGAGGCACACAAGTCCAACACGGGAGTGAAAGTTCCGGTCGCGTAAGTACACTTGCGCGACACATGGGTACTTGCGCGATGGTCAAACCATAGGGTAATACTTGGGCGAGACTTGTCTCAAGCCCTGAATATTATCCCGAAAGGCTTCCAAAAGAGTGGCGCACAAGTTCTATTGAAGGAATACGGTGGCATGAATGTGTGGCCATTTCCCTTAAGGGTCGGCCACTTAGGTGCGCAGGTGTTGATGAATTTCAACACTTAGGCCTTGTTCCCTCTCTTTAGATCTTACATTCTAGGAAATAAATTATCTTATAAGCATTTGTAAGGCTTTGAGAGGAGACTAGGGCGCCGGGAGCTCGAATCTGAGTTTTGGAAATTTTTTTGTCCAAAAAAGGGGGGCCCACATGGGGTATTTATAGGTTAGTGAAGACCCTTGTTGAATTTCAGATAGGGTGCGCAAGTCACTTGCGCAACCACTAGGCGGCGCACAAGTATACTTGCACGACTATGATAAAACTTGTGCGACCTTAGTGAAAAGAAATCCTTCTTTATGCCTTTGTCGATTTTTGTTGTTTCTTCAAAGGATGAATCACTTTGGACACATGTATTTCCCTCTTTAATTCGTTTAGACTTTGTGATGGAAAAGAGCATCAACAAATACCTCTGAATTTAAAAATTTTGAGGGGTCTAGTATATATTTCATCAATAGTTATACCTAGAACACATCATGTACCAGAGATAGTTTTGGTGGGAGTTCTATTCAATAGACTAGCTCTCCGAATATATCAAGGCTCTCAATGGGGCCAATGCATCTAGGAATATAATTTAACTTCTTTTCATACCACATGAATTTCTCCCACAATGATATATGAAGGAACACTTTATCTTTGACCTCAATCTCTGGGTTTCGTTGAAAATTATCTGCATCACTTTTTTATCATCTTTTTGTGGATTTCATATGAAGTTGAATGGTTTGAACCTTATATGTTTATTTCATAAATAAGATAAGGTCCCATCATCTTATTTTCTCTAAATTCATCCAAACAGGTTTGAGTTTGACACATGTTCCCATAAATAGCCTCATATGTTTCCATTTGATTTATATAATGGAAACTATTTTTATGTGATCACTCTATAAGGGGAAGTATTTTGTTCCAATATCCTTCAAAATCAATTGAATTTGATCTCAAAATATACTCCAATGTTTTAATACTCCTTTAATATTGTTAATCAATATAAGGTTTATATTAAATACATAATCATTGATTTCTATTCACAGCTTGTTGAAGACTTCTCAATAACCTTTAGATAAACCTCAAACCTCAATAAAATACAATAAAAAGTGGAACTCCAGGCATTCTTACCACTTCTATTATGTATATCATCATTAGTTGGTCAAGAGAGAAACCTTTATTAATAGCTTTTAAATGCGATTTCTTTTTAAGTTGATCTATTACCACCTAGATGTAATTATTTCCTTTATGTTTCCTAGGGATTCCTTCTATAAAATTTGTTGTTATGATTTCAAATTTCTATACTACTAAGGGAAATGGTTTCATCAAACCCTTGTACTTTTTCATTCATACATGACTTGATAGTATACTTAGCATCAATATATAAACTCTGTAATTTCCTTCTTCATGTTACCCCATCAGAAGTTTTTCATTAAATTACAATACATCTTATTTCTTTCTAGATGAATTGAAAATGATTAAATATATGAATCATCGAATAGTTACCTCTTTTGTTATAGTTTTTATGGGTTATATATCTGGGTTCCAAAACATATAAATCTATCTTTAGAAATGTCAAACTATATAATATTTTCTATCTTATTCTTTAGAAACTCATAAACATATGGGGACTCATCAATGCTCTCAAAAATAGATGGTTGAGAAGTTATTTGAGCAAGGAAATATGATGATCCTTTCATTAATACTATATCTATAATTTTTATTTCCAATAATATTGGATCCATTTCAATTATCATCATGGATGGGTTTGTGGTATAATTTCTACTCAAAGCATATGCCACATTTTTTTCATTTCGTAGGATAGGAAAGGATTGAACAATCATAATCCTTGACCAGAACTAACAAACTTTGTTAGATAACATTAATATCCTTTTGTGTGGATATATACATTTGGTTTTTATTATGCATATTTGTTTCAAAAATTTTTCTAAAGAAATAATTGTACCAATTATTCAACATGATGATCACTCCATAGAATTCTATATCATGGGTTGGGTAGTTCTGTTCATGGATATTTAGTTGTATGGAGGCAGAGGATATCAATTTCTAATATTGCATGAGTACACAACACAGACACATGTTATATACATTATTATAGATAAAAAATCCTTAACCAATAGTGGGTAATGTGAGCATAAGTTTTGTTATTATCCTCTTACTCGTTTCTTTAAATCTTTTTACACATTCATCATTCTAGAAAAACATGATTCTTATCTAATTATGCTTGGTTAGTTGGATAAAAAAATATCATAATTTCATCAAAAATTTAAAATATTCCCTAGAAAATCCTAGGAAACGACACATTTCTATCATATATATTTGAATGATCCATCATTATATTTCATTTATTTTTTACTAATACATTTATATCCACTTTTTAGTGATAATATTCCCCTGTAAAGTTACTTGCTCCAACCAAAAATTACATTTACAATACTTTTCATACTATTTTTCCTTCCTCAAGGTCCTTAGTACTTTATTAAAATAATCATCTTGTTCCTCATTTCTTTTTAATTAGATAATAATGTCACTCATAAAATCTACCACAAATGTTTTTCAACATAATCCATAAAGACGCTATTCATAAAGTCCAAGAATATTTATGGAGCATTAGTGAGTCTAAATGGAACTACTACTAACTCATAGTGCTCGTACCTTATACAAAAAACCACTTTGGGGATATCTATATTATTCAACTTTACCTAATAATATCCTGAACAAGTATTCCTCATTGTGAAGTATTGGGCTCCATGTAGGTTAGAAAATAACTCATCAATCTGTGGAAGAGGATGCTTTTTCATTCTTGTTATATTTTTTAGCTCAGTATAATCAATGTATATGTGCATTGAACCATCATTATTCTTGATGGAGAAGAATGGTGAAGCCTATGGTGAATCACATGGGCATATAAACTCATTATCTATATTCTCTTATAATTGTTTATTCATATCCTCAAGTTTGAAAATGGATGTTCTATATAGACTCTTGGGTATTGAAAAATATTGGGTATGAGATCGATTGAGAACTCAACCTCATTAGTAGAAGGAAGACCAAGAAACTCTTCAGTAAATATATTAGTTAATTCCCCTATATTGAAAATTTTATCAATAATAATCTTTTATTTAGTCTTATCCATTTGAGATAGATATAATTTATCATACGGAAATAATATCCAATATTTTGATGTTTTTACCAACGAATATTCATCTTCCTCCTTGAACTTGTATAAAATTGGAGTGAAATTTGTGATTTGAAGGGTGATTTCCTTCTCTCAGTAATATATATTGGATTTATACAAATAAATATCATCCTTTCCCATAATATCATTGAATTACATTAAAGGTAGTATCATAAGGTTTTCTTGGAAATTCTACATTCAAATTTGGATATGATATGAGTTATATGATTAGGATGAAACAATTGACCCATTTTCCATCTTCATTGCTAACTTAACCTCTACGATTTGAGGTTGTGTTTAAATAGTCCTGCAAAACATGCATGATATGAAGGAATTCATATAACCAAAATCAAATTGTATACTCGCTATACATGAATAAATAATTAGAATACCTTTAACCAATTAATTTTAAAGATCCACATCATCAGTTGCGATGGAATATGCTCAACCTTTACCTCTTGTCTTTGGAGGTTTTTTTATCTGCTATCATAAAAAACCCTTAACATAGGTAACTGATTCACATAGTTTATATGTTCCTTGTAGATTAAACATTCAAAAATATGTTAAGGTTTTATAGGGGTATTCCTTCCTTCCATAACATTAAGGGGTTTCTCTCATCGGCAATCACTATCTAAGGGCCCTTACTTCTCACACCTAAATCATTTCCTTTTCCCCTTCATGAAATTTCTAGGATGATTCTTCCCACACTTTTGACAAGTGGGATAATGGAATTTCTTACACCCATGATATTTTTTCATTGCAACTCCATAATTAAAACTCATTCTCTACTACTTTTATCGAATCCCAAGAGTCTCCTTAGATTCACTAATATCCATTTTGAATTTAAGGGAACATCAGAAAATCTTCTCATAAATAAAAATGTCTCAAATAGCCAATGTCTTTCAGTGATTCGACTATAACATACCAAATAAGAGATCAAATTTAATTTTAGGGGTAATGAAAAAGTTGGATGTGTATCAATGAAGTCGTGTGATGTTATCCCCTTACTTTCTAATGGATTCGTCATCCTTTTTTTAGTTAAATAAAATCCCATGTTTTAGTTTTCAGAGTTTAAGGGATATATTTAATGAAAAAACATTTCCAAAATTCCTTCCAATCTATCTCTTTGATCTCTACTTTGGGATTTTTATTTTTGACCAATGTCCACCATTTATCAGCTTCACCTTCCATACGATCAATAACCAACATGCCCTTCTATTTTTCAGACTATTGAAGAATAAATAAGATATTTTCAATGGATTTTATGCATTTATCCATAGTTAACGGATCAGAAAAACCATGAAAATTCAAGGGATTTTTTCACATAAGTATTTAAATAGAAAGTTTATCTTTATCATTGGAATTTGGGCATTACTAATTATTGATGTTTCTATTAAAAACCAGAGTCGAATGTGAAATTATTTTCATGAAACGTTTTGAATCCTTATCTTATTAGGCTGGGAATCTCATTTGGGTGGCCATCCCATTCCACCTCACATTGGTTATTGACTTGATTTATCCTATTATAATCAATTTACAAAAAAAATAATGGGGAAATATGGATGATTATTTTTAAATGATTAATCACAAAAATTAAATACCCTGAATTCTGAAGGGATAACTTATAAATGGTATATATTGTTTAACCAATTAATATTTAGGTTTAAATCTAAGTTATTTGTATTATCTTTCCAAACATAAGGTATTATGGGAACTGTTTTCCATTTATAATAGTTTTTATAGAGATTTTGAATTTACCAAATCATATCCCTCGGGAGTTTTAAACTAGGGGTTCATTAAGTCCTATTTCCATGAAACATGTGATGATTGATTCAAGCCCAATGCACCCTTTCCAGGGTAATTACTCTTATGTAAAACTGTAAAAATGTCATATCAAATTTTTGTATTAAGATAGGGATTTATTTTTTAGGAAACTAATTTCTCCATTACCAAAATTTAATGATATTTTCCTATGTTTATTCTTAATACTAAGGTCTTCATTTGGGTTTTCTAATCACAATCTCAGAAAATACTAAACTTTTTTTTGATATCAACTATAACAATTCATATTTTAATACAAATTAATTAATGATTTTCTAAATAATAACATACTTAATCCAATCCCATAACATCATGAGTCCTAGTGTATTTGGGAAATTAGGTACACATCACACTAACCTAAAACATTGATACAACATCATTATTCAAATACTCCATAACATTCCCTTAATATCCATTGATCTTTTAATAATATATGGGATAATGTGGGGACATAAATAAGAAAGGAGTGAGATATAAAGCCTATTAATGGAATAAGAAAATTATAACATGATTAAAGTAATTCATATGAGTAAAGGGGAATATCAAGATGACATAAAAGGGGTGATAAACATAATCGTGAGTAATGAGGCATGATATAACATAATAACATCAAAGAAACATTGGAATGTGGAAATAACATAAAAAATGACATCATAAACATTAGTCAAGGATAACCACCAAGACAATATAACAAAATGTTATTAGGATAACAAATTATGCAGCATAAATGGTATCTCTTGAGTTAAAAATTACCCAGTGTATTGGAGGGCTATGTGATTTCAGTCGCATCCATCACTTTCATGTCATGTGCATGAATAAGTGTGCAACATAGATCATACAGCATAAGTATTCCTTTCATCATTATTAATCCAATTATTAAGGAGTGTGTGTCACATACATGGAATTACCAAATAAATTATGGGTTGGAACATCTAACTTAATACCCTTGAGTGAAAATGGGGATGAGTATTCATTACATACATGTTTGGAATGTAAAATAATAGGATAATTTAATCATCATAATTAAGGTACATAAAGATTCATGAAAGGTTTTAACGAGAGTTGACTGGGTATATAATCACATGGAAATCATAAATAATATAATAGTTATATGTAAAAATATATTCCAACATGAAAAATAGAAAATCAAATTGAAAAAAGTTCATTAATATAAAGTATAAGGAGGGGACCATTTATGTATATGGGGAACATCTAAAACATTTAGAGGATGTTATTAATAGATTGGGTCACCTTGGTAGGGATATATAGAGGGAATGTAATATTAAATTCATACTTTAAGGGTTTTTAGTGGAGTATAATCATAGGTTGGGTGATTTTATGTATAAAAGAGTGGAGAATGTTTTTTTAATTTCCAAAAAACGTTTTTAGACTCCATATGATATTGTAATCAAAACCATAGACATTACTATGGATTTTTCAATTATTTACACCTAATATGAGTTTTTTTCTTTATTTTATATGGCTAAAAACATAACTCATTAAAATAGTACTCTTGATGATTTGTAAGTGAGTTAGGTTTATAAATAATTGATTTTAAAACCTTAAAATATTATATATGTTTTGGAGGTATCATAAATGGTATAAGATATTAATAAAATAGTTTCAGAAAACATTTTATATTAAAGGAAGAAAACATAATTTAGTGCATGGGTAGTATTTTAAATATTTATTACATCATTTTTTAGTTTTTAGGATGTCATATTACATACTTTATAATTGTAACTTATTTAATTTTTACCCAAAAATTTGACTATATTATAGAATTATGAAAAATATAATGTTGGATAATTTCAACATACTAACATTAAAAATATTAATTTTTACCAATACAATTATCAAAATATTATAATTTACAAGTTTAAATCAAAAAAACCTATTTATTTAAAAATACTTGTTTTCTGACCATGAATTTTTTTTTACCATTAAAAAAGTAAGGTTGACATCATAAAATAATATTTTCATTTATATTTAATAAATTTTATTTAATAATAATATTTTACTATAGTAATATTTATTTCAATAAAATTAAATTTACCAAAAATTTTATCTTGATTGAAACAATATATTTTCCAAAAATACATGTAGTGATTAATCGTATCAAAATCTCCTTATCAAATTTTTTATTTAATCATTTAAAAATTAATATTAAAAAGTGATAAATATAATAATTTTCATATTAAAAAAATGAAATAGTGGGGACACTTTCACTTACTAAGTTTGGGGGGGGGGGGGTATTCTCACAGTTTCATTGATGATACACTTTAATTTTTATTGTTCTCACTTGTCTAGGATACATTTTTCTAAATGATAAGTGTGCTTAAAACACGAGAATCATTATGCCCTTATAATTAAAGAAAAAGTTTAGAAAAGTTTTAAGGACTATGTTTCACCCCTGCATAGATTTTTTTAGAATAATTTATATGTTTAGGGAATTAATTCAAATTTAAAATCATTAAAATTATGATTAATTATCCTATTACTTAGGATTTGTTCCCTTTGTGATTTGCATTTTGTATTTGATTCTCACTACTCAAGAGGACTCTAAGCCTACAATTTCAAACTCTTATCTGAGCATATTTCTTGATAGATACTTGGGGAAAGTAAACCAACTAGAACTTTCAATGAGATCATATCAAAATGATAGCTGGACAAGTATAGATTTAAAATGATTGAGTTATTCTTGGGTAGCCTCTTTCACTGTGACCCACATGACATCTATCCATACATTTAGCACATAGATTCCATGAATGACCTATTAGAATGAAGCTATTTCAAACCTATTTCCATTACTACCCTATTCCCTATACAATGATTAAGGATATCTTTGAACAAGTGTGGGGGAGACATTCAGATGTCTCATGGGATGCTTTCAATTTCAGAGATGTATAGTATTCTCACCTGACTACGAGGTTGTGATATATATACCATTTTTTGTTACTCATTCATATTCTTATCCTTTAAAAATATTAAAAAAAAACTAATATGGGTTGGCACTATGTGGGTCAAAATTCACAATTTTCTAGATCAATGAATCCCTCAAAGGATCATATGTTGAAAGGTGATGGATGTGAGATCTATACAAGGCATGAATTGAAAAAAAATGAAAAATAAAAATAAAGTGGAAAGAAACATAATCACTTTTTTTATACATACTTGATACACATATAGATCCAACCCAAGATGATGGATTATGGATTTCACCAACTAGAATGAGGAACTTTATCACACTTGTTCTTTCACTTTTTCCATTGTACTATAGATATTACCCTCCTTTTCAAGTCTGATTTTTTCCATTCTTCCCACCTACCCACAACTGGAGAGTCATCAGAACCCAATTCTTTAAAACCCTATAGATTAATCTTGTTCTTGTCTTTACATAGTAGAGATGATATAACCAGTGAAAGCCTATGGTCAGTAACACATACTCAGGGTACACGCATACTTATACTTAAATTTTCTACCCTAAGTGATGAGAAAAAAGAATGTGAGGTAGATTACAGTTGGGCATATAACTTAAGTAATATTTAAGAGATTATGACTGAAATACGAGAATTTTCTTTGAAACTTATATTGTAAGTAAAGACAAACGTTATATGCAGGTTTAATTAGAGAAATTTAATTTTCTCTACTTATAAATACTTTTAATTGCATGGACATAAGGAATATTAATGGCTTTACAAATTACTTATCATTCATGAAATATTTGTGGAGATGTTCTTGTGTGAGGGAAATAAATTGTTCAAGTGTGGGGGGATTTGATAAACCTAATTTATATAAACATTTTTCGGTCAATTGTTTATAGTATTCATTAAAATTACTCGATAATGCACTGGTATGTGTCTAATTTTGTAGGAAAAATATTGTCACATGTTTACAAGGAGGAAAAGGAATAAATGTAAAAAATAGGCCAAGTATACATCGTGATCCTCATGTACATGTTGTGTACCTGAAGATCATAGCCTGCCTCAAATCCTTAAGACATTTTGTGACCATTTCATGAATCCTAAAGGAAAAGGCCGCTAAATGTCATGACTAGACTGGACATGTTGTAAATCCAATCAAATCCTTGTGTGAGAAATCCAAGAAGAATCTACTGAAAAATCAGATAGATATGAGGTACATGTTGGGAATGACTATATCGCATCATGTACCTAGAAAAGACTCTTAAATTCATTAGAGACCAACATGCCATGCTAGAGATCCAAAATCCATAGGATGTGATGTGGATCAAGGATAAATTTCGTGTATATGTGGTACACGTCATGACGATATATGACTATATAACCAGCAGAGCGGTAGATAATTTCAGAGCATTCCAAATGTATTTCTATTCTCCCTTTAATCTCATTTTCGAATTGTTTCACCCTTTCCCACTTAAACAATATAACTCTTAGTATTTCTGAATTTTTTAAAGTCATGATCTATGGAGCCTTCGTTCTTCGAAATGTTCAATTACCTCCACTACATTTGGATTCAATTTACATTTCTCTGTGTCAAGTTATTCTTGTTTTATTATAATTTTCTTAGTACATGATATTTCAGAACCAATTCCTAAATCTTTCCATGATCCTGAATTCATTAACGTCACTCAATCAATCAATCATGTCTTCTTTATTTTAATTAATTTCATCTTACCCCACTATGAGTAGAAAAATTCCTTAGGGGTAGGGATCAAGAAATTTATCTGCATAACTAAATATACCTTTAAATCTAAAATTAAAAATCCTAATTGATTTTTAACTAGGATATGAACCCCAGCTCTACCCCATTTGTGCGAACATCACTAACCACAGTATTGTCAAACAAATTACCCTATCCTTATTGATGTATACTAATATATACTAGTAGATTAGGAGATATTATGCCTTCAAGAAGACAAAATTAATGCACCTAGGCTATTGTTATCTCCTGAACAAAGAATTGATAACCCCTAGGTAGAGCTAAAAGGCTAATATCAAAGTCAAAGAGTGATCCGTGTTTTCTTGGTCGACTAAGAAATATGCTCTTTCCATAGTTTGAATAAAAGTAAATCCTTAACTCAGATACATGACTTGATCCCAACCCTCATTCAACATTTAAACTCATCCAAATAATATAACTTAGATCAAACTCCCATACAAGAACATCTAGATAGGACCCCCATATAGGTTTAGGAATCAGATTTCCCCAAAATCAAAACGGAAGTCTCCATGTGGAATCGACCTTATACTGCCAGTACACAAAGTCTCTGTAGTTAGTGAAATATTTGGGAGAAACTATAAATTTTTAAATTTGACTTACTCCTAGAGGAATCAACTATGCCTTTAGATCACGTCAGTACTCACTGCATTTAATCTAAGGTACCTTTATGTAAATCTTTAATTTTAAATAAATTTATTTAATTTATTCAAAATAATTATGGATGAAAATCTCAGGGAAATTCAAATGAGAACTAAGATAAAATAATGGAGTAATTAAAAAAGATATTAAATTAATTTGAGCGTGATTTATGTTAAAAACGACGATTAGAATTGAATTGTAATTTTATTAAGTGTGTAATTAATTACATGATATTGGATTATAATTATCTTAGACCAAGAAATTTTTATGTGATTGGTTTCATTTAACTTAAATTACATTTTGACCTATGTGTATCTCTCATCTCATTATATAATGGTATACATGATCATGGTTTATTTTATATAAACCCCTTGTTTCCCTCAGAGGCGTCTGATTAAAATCATATGTAATGGATGGACCTCCCAAGTTAGTGTAGGTGGTTCAATTTTAACTACTAACAAATAGGCTTTTAATAGTGATAAAAATATGCTCTATCAGTGTTAGAGAAGTGTTTACTACCAAAGCAAGATTAAAATCCTTGGTCTTTCATCAGAACTTTTATTTAACATTGAGAAATGGGAATTTTATCTATGCTTTTACAAGAATTGATAAATTTTACACTGTGGCACCAGTGCAGTGTGTTGTAACAGCACACCACAACACCAGAAACACTACTAAATATAAAAAAAATCAATTACCAACAAATAGTTTAAATGAAATTAAATTTCCAACACAAATATCAATAAATAAATTATATTATGGATATTTCAATCATTAGTTTATATAATTACATAAGTAAAAATTATTACATACATTCAAAACCATCAATGTTCATTTGTCTTTTGATCCTGACCCCAACTCATGTTATTACTGAACTGACCACCCCTTCTCGAGATGACTAATGCACCTCTATAAGAAAACAGATATTCTATTATTAATAATATAAAGAAATAAATTAACATAAATTGTTAATTTTAAGCTAAACTTGGACTAATTCTATGGACACTAAGTATGAAATTGAGTTGTGGTTGATTCTTACACGTCAAACCAGTTCTTTTCCATCTTCAGATATTATATCTATGAAAATTAATTAAATAAGTATAATAAAAAAATTATAAGTAAATCAACTAATAAATAGGTGGTAGAATGATAAGATAAAACTCTAGCCTCATTTTCTCATTTTCCACGATGTGATGCGCGTTTAAAACTAAAATGACACTTATATATTGAAAAGACGCACTTAGAATCATACCAGTTACACCATATTCTAGATTGAGGTATGACTGATTCCTACATGTCCTAAATCAATTATGGATCATTTTAATAACGTATAAAAAATTATGGAGGTTTTTGTTCATTTTTGAGTACACTGCTTCATTTTAACTAAAATGTCATTTTAAAATGGAAACATGCAATTTGAATCATACTGGTCACATAGTGTGTCAGTTTGATGTTAGACCAATTCCTATACATATAAAATAATTTATGAATAATTTTAATAAATTATAAATTAAATCCAAGATTGTTTACTCAATTTTCAATGAGTGATAGTTTTTCAACAAAAATGTCAATTTTAAACTGATTACTAACACTTTGAGTCATACAAGGAACATCGTGTATTGGATTGAGGTGAGGATAGTTCCTAGACATAAAAAATGACATACATATAATTTTAATAAAGTATAAAATCAATACGAATGTGTTTTATCAGTTTTTAGTAGTTCATTTGTCTTTTTTAATTAAATTTATGTCACTTTTAAATAAAAAACGCACTTAGAGTCATACCAGTCACACTGTTCATCAGATTGAGGAGAGGTTGATTACTACATGTCTCAAATTACATACATATCATTCTACAAATGTTTCAAAACAGTATAAATTCATTTGATTAGTTTTTAGTATGTCACTTTTCTTTCTTTACTAAAATTTCATTTTAAATAAGAAACACACACACTGAATCATACCGGTCATATCATGTATCAGTTTAACATGAATATAATTTGTACACATAAAAATGATATATAAATCATTTCAATTATTTATCAATGAAATTTTACTGAATTTTATTATTTTTTTAGTGAGTGAGACTTTTTGAACTAAAATATCATTTTTAAACTGACAACGGACAGTTTGATTCATAATGAGCACATTGTGTATCTTATTGTGGTATATATGATTCATAAACATCATAAATGACTTATGTTTCATTTTAAAAAATTAAAAAAACCATTCGAATATGTTTTCTTGGTTTTTTAAATTTTAATTGTCTTTTTTACTTAATTTGATGTCAACTTTAAATAAAAAGACGCACTTTGAGTCAAAACTCTCACACCATGCATTTCATTTAAGCATGGTTGATTCATAAACATCATAAATTACTGATGGATCATTTTCTTAAATTATCAAAAAACACAATTTTTTTCCCCATTTTGAGAATATTACTTTTCTTTTTTACAAAAATTGACATCAATATAAAATAAAAAGACTCACTTGATGTCATATCGGTCACACTGTGCGTCAGATTGAGGTCCTCCAGATTCCTAAACATCCCAAACATTTTAGGGATAATTTTTATAATGTATCAATACAATCCAACTTTTTTTCTCTGTTTTGAGTATGTCACTTGTCTTTCTTACTAAAATGTTATTTTAAACAGGAAACATTCACTTTGACGTATACCAGCCAGATCCTGTATTGGTTTGACATGAGACTGATTCCTACACATAAGAAATTATTTATTAATCATTTTTACAAATTATCAAGATAATATGAGTGTGTTTTCTTAGTTTTCAATGAGTTAAACCTTTTGAAAAAAATGTTGATTTTAAACTGATAACGAATGCTTTGAGTCATACCAAGCACATTGTGTATCAGATTGAGGTGTGGCTAATTAATAAACATCAAAAATGACTTAAGGATAATTTTAATAAATTATAAAAAAAGATGAATGTGTTTTATCAATTTTAAGTTGGACAGTTGTCTCTTTTTCTTAAATTGAAATTAAATTTAAATATAAAGATTTACATGGAGTAATACTAGCCGCACCGTGAATAAAATGGAGGTTTGGACGATTCCTACACATCTCAAATAAATTATGGATAATTTTCCTAAATTATCAAAATAATCTGAATGTGTTTTACCCATTTTGAGTATGTCACTTTTTTTTACTAAAATTTATGTCAATTTTAGTAAAAAGGAGCACTTGGAGTCATATCATCCACACAGTGCATCAGATTGAGGTGAGGTTAATTCCTACACATTCAAAATGATTTATGGATCATTTTAATAAATTAAAAATAAAATTTATTGCATTTTGTTTTTCTGGAGTATGTCTCTTGTCTTTAATACTATAATTTCATTTTAAACTAGAAATTGCACTTTCAGATATTTCTGGAGCATCGTGTATCATATTCAGGTGTGGATGATTCCTACACAACAAAAAATTACTTATAGAGATTTTTCTTAAAGTTTTAAAATAATATGAATGATGTTTTTGGATTTTACATTGGTCAGTTGTCTATTTTACTAAATTTGATGTCAATTTTAAATAAAAATATGCACTTGGATTCATACATGTCATGTCATGTGTCATATTGACATGAGGATAATTCCTACATGTATAAAATGAATTATGAAATATTTTACTAAACTATAAAAATAATCTGAATGTTTTTCTCCATTTTGAGTACATCAGTTTTTAATTTTACTAAAATTGATGTCAATTATAAATAAAAAGAACTGCTTTGAGTCATACCGATCACACCATGTGTCAGATTGGCATGTGGTTTTTTCATACACTTCCCAAAAGACATATATATAGTTTTAGAAATGTATCAAAGAAATAAAAATTTGTTTTATTATTTTTGATTACACCACTTTTCCATTGTACTAAAATGTCATTTTATACGGGAAACTTTCACTTTGACTGGTAGCGGTCAAATCGTGTATTAGTTTGATGTGAGAAAAATTACTAAACATCACAAATTATTTAAGAATAGTTTTAATAAATTATCAAGATAATACAATCTTTTTTTCTCATTTTTCATTGATTGAAACTTTTTGAAATAAAATATCGATTTTAAACTGATAACAAACACATTGAGTCATACCGGGAACATTGTGTAACAGATTGAGGTGTGACCCATTTCTACATGTCAAAAATGACTTATGGATCATTTTTATAAAGTATAAAATAATCTGAAAATATTTTCTCAGATTTGAGTAGATAAATTTTATTTTTTACTAAAATTGATGTCAATTTAAAATAAAAATATGAACTTGGAGTCATATCAATCACACCATGAATCATATTTATGATTTTCTGATTCCTAAATGTATTAAATAAATTATGGATTTTTTTTCATAAACTATGAAAACAATCTGAATGTGATTAATCCATTTTGAGTATGCCCCTAGTTTTTTTTTCAAAAATTTTATTTTAAACTAGAAACACGCACTTTTCCTCATATCGATCACATCACGTATCAGTTTGACATTAGACTAATTAATATATGTAAAAATTGACTTATGAATCATTGTCCTAAATTATCAGGAGAATATGATTATGTTTTATTAGTTCTAATTGAGTGAAACTTTTTGAACTAAAATGATGACTCTAAAATGATAACAAACACTATAAGTCATACTGGGAACAGAGTGTATAAAATTGAGGTACGAATGATTCCAACACATCAAAAATGACTTATGGATGATTTTATTAAAGTATAAAAATAATATGAATATTTTATCTCATTTTTTGGTATGTCAGTTTCCTTTTTTACTAAAATTAAAATCAATTATAAATAAAAAGAAGAATATTGTGTCATACCGATCACACCGTGTGTCTGATTTTGGTGCAACTGATTCCTACATGTCCCAAAGACTCAAAAAAATTTCGACAACCAATGTTATAGGATTTACATGAGATTTATTTATCATACAACCAACACTTCATACTAACCCAATGTTCATATTCAAAAACCATTTTTAGATAAGAGCATCAAATCACTATACAGTGTTGCTATTCAGCAAAGAAAGGTAATGGGAGTCATGAAAAAATTGGAATGAATAAACATTTTATCTCTTTATTGGATTTTTGTAGATATTATAAAGAAAAAAATAACTTGTTCAAAGAACTGTTAAAAAACTAAATAAGTATTTTATAAATATTATAATGAAATTTACTTACAAATGATCAACAAAATAATTACAAAATTAATTAAATAAGAAGATAGAATTCATTTTTTTATGATATTTGTATACATTAGTAATGAGTTTCCTTGTTGTTATTATCTTAGTTATTATCTCTATGTCTAATATATCTTGAGGATGAGTATATTTGAACAAACCAACCAAACTCAAACAAATGAATCCAACTATATATGAAAAAAAAATTATTATATGATTAATACTAAAAATATAAAAATAAAACATAAATATGAAACAAAAAATTAACTATATAGGCAATTATTTCACTAGGAAAACATAAATATTACCTATGTGATTGATTTGTGGATGGAACATGAAGGAAAGTGATAAATTCTAACACTCCATGGGTGATATAGTTTTGAGGGATAATATGTGTGTGGAGGTTTTGGTGTAGAATGGCATGAAATATGTATACAACACTCAAATTAGAATAAAAGAACACACATATATATAAGAAAAATTATTATGTGAGTAATACTAAAAAAATAAATTAAACATAAATATGAAACAATACATTAATTATATGGAAAATGATTTTACTATAGAAACATCAATATTTCATCTGTGATTGAGCAGATTCAGTTTCATTGCTCTTCCTACAAAGGCATTATAGGAAACTTGAAGTAATGTGATAAATGAAACACTATAGCTGTGAAAATGTTTCGAAAGAGAAGAGGTATGTCAAAGTTTTGATGAATAATTGAATTAAAGATGGAGAAAAATATTCTAAAATAAAATAAATCTTTAAGGAATAATGAAAATTAAATAAAATCTTTCTTAAATAATTTTTTAGTTAAAAAGGGAAAGTATATTGTAACATTACCTTTGCATCATCCAAAATGGGTTCCCTCATTATAGTTTGTTCTTATGAGGGATTGGTAACATCATCATGTTCAGAAAACCTTTTCTATATGAGTAGTCAAACATTTAATTTAGATTATATTAATATAGTAGAGAACATTTAATAGTATGATGGAAAACATAGTATATCATAAAACACTTTTACTTATTATTGAAATCTATCTATTTTTTTAATGGTTTTTGGTATTTGGTTCTTCTATAGATAATCCAAATACCCTATTTGTGGCACCCTCTAACATATAAGAAATTATCAACATTGGGACCAACATGAACTAATTGTGATCTCTCAATGAAAGGACCATCCTCACTTTAATATTTATCTGAGATGAAATTTGTTTTACTCACCAGTTAGACAATTGGTCAATTCTTGTTTGTTACATATGAGACATAAAATATTGGCACTGCTTGTAACACCATTATGAATGACACTTCTTTTTCCTCATCCACAATAAAATTCAACTCCACTAATCCCATTTCATAAACTTTCACTAAACCCATATTCTCAACCCATTTTAATTGAAAATCATAAATTTAAATGTGGTATAATCTAACTCATATATGTCCTAATTGATTCCCAAAAATTCCATAAATTTCTTAAATTGTATTTCTATCCATGGAACAATATATTTGCATTACTTCCACCACAAGCCTAACATAACTGTTTTTCATCGTACTATATTCATCATGTTATTTTGTATAGAATTTATAACAATTGATTAAAAATCCATTTTATGATATGACATTTTCATTTGGTCCCCTTGCTATCAATTGAGGATACCAAGTAGTTTTGTAAAGCTGGTGTCACTCCATTCACTGACAACTTTCAAATTATATAACGTCAATGCAGCTGAAAAGGTTGTGTATTTAGTAAAACTTGTAACAAATGGTCTCTTAGCATACCTATTTAACTTCTAAAATAACTTTGGACAATAAAAAAGGTCGTCTTAAGTTTTCATTGGTATTTCTTCCTTGTGATATCCATCATCATTTACACTAGTATTCATAACAAATTATCCATAAACTACCGTATCATCTCAATCGGCGTGCACTTTTAGTTTTTTCCTATGTTTGGTCTATAATTTATAGATTTGATCTATTCCATGAGAAATAAAATGTTCTTACAATACTTTTAGAATAATATTTGTTGAATAAAACACATATAAACATAGAAAACATATTTGATAAAGGTCATATGTATGATCTATTTCAAACTTGATGAATTATTTAACTCTATATTCATACTCTTTTGTCAAATAATTAGAGTTCATCCATTTTATATTCATATTTAACCTATTGAGTTCATAAAATATTGTTTTAATATAATAAATAAATAAACACACATAAAATACTCATTATCAATATTGAAAGTTTTATATAATTCTAATAAGGGAAACCCCACATTTGATTGTTTCAAAGAATTTGAGTATGCTTTAAAGAAAATGGGAAATTTAATTTAATAAAATAATTACTCCACTATGGTAGGTGGTATCCAATGAATTCATTTAAAGGTGAATGTTATAGATAACTCTCATCCTCATCAGTTCATATCCCAAAATTTATCATTGTATTTTTTTGTCACATATCCTCCATATCTTGAGAATATGCACCTATGTTTCTTGAAATACTCTAAGCAGTAATCAAATATTGGATGAATCACACTCAAATAAGTAAAAGAAACAATAAATTATGAGGGTGAGTATCAAACATAAATTTCAATAATAACTATTCAAGATATGAAGCTAATGAGGATGATATCTATACTACATTGTGTTTTCTAAAATGGGTAATGCCTTTCATTTATCAGAATTATACCATTGGAACTAGTAATTAACTCATGACGTATTTAATGTGAAATTTGGTGGTACAAAAATTCTTGACTATGATTAAATGGGTCTCGATGGGGACATTCTATTATATATGAATCTTTAGGGGCTCTATGAATTTTATATTTATAGGATAAATCCAAAATTTAATACTTTTAATCCACTAACGAGGACTAGTCATACCTCTATTAAAATGATCCATTACGTATTTCTTAAAGACCCTAAACAAATGAAAATATAATATAAAAATTAAAGAGTAATAAGAAACCCAATTATCATATACAGGAATAATAAACTAAAATTCAATCAAATGGAATATATAAAAATGTATAGAAAAACATGTAATATCTAAAGAGTAATTTCATATATGTAGATGGTAATTAGATATTCCTTTGGGTTTAACGAATACATATAACCCTAAAATAATGAATAACTAAAAATAATTTCTAATAATTATTCCAACATATATAGAATTTGATAACCTTCATTCTATTTTTTTTGGAACAAGTGACGTAACAACCTAATGAATTATTTCATTTAATATTAATGGTATATAAAATATTTGAAAACATCTCAAAATTATAATTTCTTTTAAAAATAGAAAACAAATGTAAAAAACAACTATAGGAAAATAATATACACAATAAAGAAAAAGGTTTTAAAAATATCAAAATTTTTGGTTGATAAATTGATTCAATAATTATGTCTTGATATATAGAAAATAATAATTATTTTCAAGAAGACGAAGAGTTAAGATTTATAATAAAATTTCAATTTCATGGATGAAAGATATAGAGGTTATAAGTTAAATTAGAGATGAATAACTCCTACAAATTTTTTTTTCAAAGTGAGACAAAACATTATAAGTAAAATTTAAGGATGAATTTCAATCAT
This sequence comes from Viscum album, assembly GCA_963277665.1. NCBI lineage: Eukaryota > Viridiplantae > Streptophyta > Magnoliopsida > Santalales > Viscaceae > Viscum > Viscum album. The sequence continues at coordinate 1,363,055,305 of OY728166.1, read as the reverse complement.
TTAATAAACTCTATTGAACATGAGAAAAACTGAACAGTTGTATGAAGGATTGTGAATGTTTTCTAAGAACATAGATGAATGTGAAGAAAGATTTATAAATGTATTATATGAAAAATATTGTAATGTATGAGGAATTTATAATTGATGTCACACTAAACAATTTACAAAAGAAACATCATTTCACATTAGATATCTGTTTTTCATGTCACAGGACAAGTAAATTGATTTAATTAATGCTTTTTTACAAGTTAAAAGGGTACTAATTGTTTCATAAATGGTGGGTCTCTTAGGATATATTGTTTTCATTTAAAAGATGGGGGAAATAAAATGAAAGGTCAAATAATTATATTTTCTTGATGGATTGAAGTAAAACATAAATAGTATTTACTAGATGAGTTGTTAAGGAAATTAAATGATTTTTATGAAATATTAATGAGTGGGTTATCATTTCAAATATGGATATATTTTTACAAAGGTATAGAAAACTAGATGAATCAAATTCTAATTTGGAGTTGGAACTTTTTTTGGTAATTTTGTTTGAAATTAAAATTTGATTTGTGGTAATGAAAAATGGATCATATTAGATTATGATACATTTGAATACTGACTTAAAAAGGGTGCTGAGAGATGTTTTTATGGATAAAAGATAAAATTGATAGATATTTTTTACTATTTAGAATGGGGAGATTGTTAAAAATTAAACAAATAAATTATATATTTAAATGAAACAACCCTTGGGCTTCCCCTAGTGAGAATTTCTCTTAGATAAGATCTATTTGGTGGATAAAGACATTTAATGAAAATAGTGATCCTAAAATTTGAGTTCTCTCTCAAGATTCTCAAAAGTTTTAATTGGAATATCTGGATGAGATATTTTTAGGTTATAAGGAATATGGGTATCCCATAAATTGGTATATCTATTCTATATTTTCATTTCATTTAGATTTGACCATCACCTCACAAAATATTTTTCTATGACATTCAAGTATAAAGAAAGAACATTTCCCCTTAATGGAAGGTGGAATCTTGAGGGTTTCAAAGATACTCTGAGTTTTCTCCACCCAACCATTTATCTCTATAGGATCATATTCACTTGAAATTATGGATGATTATGGTGAAGAAACTCTTGATCATGATCCTTATCTCTAAATAACGTTCAATTAAATCAAAATAAAATGAATATAAAAATTCATTTCACTCTTTAAAATACAGTGAATGTACCCAATCTATGGCCTATCTCAAATGGAAGGATAAAATAACCATCAATTAAAATATTGTTCCCAACATCACCTAGAAAATCAAGAGAGGAGGCTAAGAGTTTTGGATAGGCACTCATTAACACCTACTAATCAAGCTCTAACAACTCTATCTCATATCAACCAAACATCCCTAATAAAAATCAGGCTCCACAATGAAAAGAGGAAACATGGCCTGGAAACTGGATATGACTAAGGCTTATGATAAAGTGGAATGGAATTTCCTCAGAGTCGTGATGCTAAAAATGGGATTTTGTACTGAGTGGATAGATATGGTCATGATTGCATCTTGACCGTCTCCTTTAGAATCAAGGTAAATGGGGAGATTACCAGAGGATTCACCCCATCCCAAGGCCTATTCCAAGGATATACTCTCTCCCCTTTTCTATTCATTTTGGTGGCTGATGTTTTTTCTCACCTTATTTCCAGGGCTGCATCCTCTAATTATATTATTGGGGAAAAGGTATGCCGTGTTAGCCCACCAGTGTCGAACCTCTTTTTCGCCAATGAATGCCTCTTTTTCTCTAGAGAAACAATTAATGAATATAGGGTGATCATCTAAGCGATCCATCAATATGAGAGGGCATATATCCGGTTAATCAATCATGGAAAATCTAAAATCTCCTTCAGTACAGGGGTTCCCCTTTCCAAGAGAGATTAACTATGCACATCTGTAGGAATCCATATGGTTAAAAAACACCAAAAGCATCTTGGGCTACCCACTGTGATTGTCCAGTCCAAAAAAAATCTCCACATCTCTGGTGGACAGGATTGAAAAAAAAAATTCAAGGATGGACCCGGAAAAGAATTTCTAAAGCTGGAAAAGAGACCCTCCTTAAAGCTATCATATAGTCTATCCCCATCTATTTTATGTCCCTGTTTAAGATCTGGGAGGCCATTGTTAACTAGATCAATTCACACACATCCAACTTCTATTGGGGAAAGAACTATGGAAGGAATAGACCCCACTGGATGTCCTGGGAGAAACTCTGCAAACTTAAAACAGAGGGAGTAATGGATTTCTGGAAGCTTATTCTTTTCAATGATGCAATGTTGGCCAAGAAAGGATGGCGCCTTATTAACCTCCCGTCATCCCTGTGTGTGCGGGTTATTCATGCCAAGTACATTCCCCACATGAACTTCCTTGTTTCCTCTCTTGGCCCTCACCCTAGCTTCCTCTGGAGAAGCATTTGGGGGGCTCAAAATCTCCGGGAAAAGGGGCTTGGATGGAGGATTGGGACTAGCTCATCTTTCAATATCTGGACCATTCCCTAGATGATCAATAAGGAAGGCATGTGGGCTCCATATCCTGCCCAACCAGGTCTTGAAGATGCCACTGTCATCTACCTCTTTTCTTACCAGGGACCGGGGTGGTTACTAGAAAAGATCCATGAATGGATTAATGAAAGAGAACAAAGAATTATCCTGAGCATTCCCTGGGTTCCAGATGCAGGCCTGAACCATCTCTTATGGATCAATGACATATCAGGTAGGTATACAGTGAGATCCAGGTATAGATTATCTCTTGGAAAACAGTCATTCGGCCGGGTGGAGGGACCATGGAAATCGATTTGGACGCTCAGCGTCCCCCAAAAAATATGCCAATTTTGGTGGCAGGTGTGCACGGGTACCCTCCCAACCATGACACTTCTCGTTTACCGACATATGGCCAGTGCCATTTTCTTCCCTTTCTGCCCGCATGTTCTAGAAACCCCTTTGTATGCCATCATTCACTTCCTATGAGTTAGGAAAATTTGGAATAAATGGCATCTGGCTCCAGGTGCACCACTGGCCACGGTCTCCGACCTTCCTGGTCTTCTGATGCGTTGGGGCTCCTCTATCTCGCTGGAAAATGCTAGCTCACTTTGTACCTGGGCGTCGATCATTTGGGTCTGGCGTAATGATGTTATTTTTAATCACATCCATAAACCTCCCGATTTATGGATTGAACGGGCCACCTCATGGATTGAGGGATGGAAAGACCACAATGGACATTATACGCCATGTGTTACCCCCTCTTTTCCCTCTTATTGGAATCCTCCAATGGAAAGGATTCTTAAGATAAACATGGATGCATCTCTCCCCAAGGATAGGCCTATTTCCCTTGGTCTTCTGGCCCGAAACCATATAGGGAAAATCATTGCGGCAAAATACAAACCACATCATGCATGCTGGGAACCTGCAGAAGCTGAGGCCAATGCCATCCTTGCTGGTATGATGCTTTTTATGGACTACGGTTGGGTTGATATCATTATTGAGTCTGACTGCCTCACCGCAATCGATGCTATTAATCATCACGATGGCAGACTCCAGTCTTTTGGCCTTTTCATCCGGAGAATTCTCTCACTTCGCCAATGCTTCTCATTATGCACCTTCTCCTTCACCAAAAGCGAAAGAAACAATGCGGCCCACCAACTGGCAGCCTCATGCCCATTCGATGCCAACCAGCTCTGGATGGACAATTTCCCCTCATGGCTTTGCACTTGTATGTCTGCTGACCTTTGTCATTAATGATATCTGTATTTATTCAACAAAAATCAAAAACCTCGTTTTTTGGATTCATTCGACCCTTGAATCATTTGATCCCTAGATTTGGGCCTTCGAATATTTCCATCCCTGATTCAAGTTTTGATTTAATGAAGAGGAGAACTAGAAGATGGTGGATTCTATAGAATTTTTCGGATATCAGAAAGAGCTCATGACAAGTAAGAATTATTTAAATAGATCAAGACATTTTTATCAGTGCTTCTAAAAAATGCAGATAAAGATGCCTTTTATCAGTATTTACTACTTAAGCACTGATAAAGGATTTATAATTATAATTTTCAATAGTTATTTATAAATTTTTTTGTATAATTATATATATATAATAAAAAATATAAATATAAATATAGTAAATATTTTTTTAATTAATATATTTATTATAATTTTATAATTATTTAAATATATATTTATTTATTTAGAATTATATAAATAATTTTTAAAAAATAATGTTTATATAATTATATAAATATATTTAATAAATATAAATAAATGTAAAAATGGTAAATATATTGATTATTTAAATATATATAATTATTTATTTATAATTATATAAATTCATTTTTAAGAAAAAAATATTTATTTATAAATAACTAAAAATATATAAATGTATAAATATAATAAATAAAAATTTATCAATATATTTATTTATAATTTTTTTTAATTTTTTTTAATATTATTAATGAATATTTAATATTAAGTGTATGCATATTAAAAATGAGTGAAATTGAATTATTAAAAATATGTACACATTAACAATATCAAAAAAAAATGGATAAGTTTTATTAATTAAATATAACTTATTTAAAAAATATGCATAAATATTGAAATAAATATGAATAAATATTGAAAATATTAATGCATAATAAATATATATATATATATATATATATATATATATAATATTAATAGAAATTTAATAAATTCCCAAAAAAATGAGAAAAAAACATAAGACAAACTAAATATGAATTAATACCTAATTGTAATAAAATAATAAATAAATAAATAAAATTTACCATGATTAAATACATGAAATATTAAATGTATCATGTTGTAATGGAATTCTAAAATAAATACTAAAATTTGAATAAATTAGATAAATACTAGGTGTATATGTTTCTATATAAGATTTCATTAATTACCCAAATATTTATGTGTGTGCATTTTATATAAAAGTTAATTAATTAAGTATATGTGAAATTAATATAGCACACATTTTATCTATATTAAATTGAATAATCAAATAACATTCAATTATATCCATTACTCGATGCAATTAGTCAATATTTTTAATTTGTATTAATTTTAAATTATAAACCACTATTAACTAAATATATGACTATTTATTGTAAAGCATAAATATTTGGTGTTATATAAATCATATTTATATAAATTCATATATATATATATATAGTATATACTATTTATTATCATTATCAATGATTTTTTAATTAATAAAATGTATAATATTTTTCTCAATTTACAAATTTAAAATTTTTATTTGTTTTATTTTCATTTTACATAAATCGATATACTTAATATATACTAATTAATAGTATTTATAATTTATATATAGTATAATCTATTTATTAAATTTTATGAATAATTATTTAATTAATAATTTTTTTAATAAACTCATTTTTATTTACTATTCATTTAATTATTTCAATTTATTCGGACCTTTATCAGTACAAAAAAAGAACTGATAAAGGATTCCTTTATGACTCTAAAAAATAAAGAGCTGGTAAAGGGTACCCATTATCAGCGCTAATAAAGGGTACCATTATCATTGTTAAAAAAGCACAGATAAAGCCTACCTTTTTATAAGCGCTAAAAACACCTGTAAAAGCTACCCTTTATCAACACTTTTTGATGTCATTGATAAAGTTCAGCACTGTTAAAGGGCTATTTTGTAGTATTGTTTGGATTCGAGGGAAAAATTATCTGAGAGAGACACATTAGTGGATTGGTGGAAGGATTTAGCAAAAACCTTAATTGGTTCAAGGTGTTTTCCTTTAAGTATATGGTCAGTTTATCATCCACTTGATAACCTAACCATTATTAAAATCTCATGATCATATCACTTTATTATTCTATTTCATTCAATTTTCATGGTTATTTCATTATAGATGTATTGTCATGATCACATGAATTAATTAATTAACAATCATGAAAGAGAGAACTACAATGAATTGGATTACGCATTAATATTTTCTAATACATAGTTAATCACTTAATTAAATCCATTTCATATTAATAAACATGTAATAAATATAATAATTGTAAATTTATGCATAAAAGGATAATATTATTCAATAAAATATATTAAGTCGGTATAGCATTCCACTGCATTAGTTAAAACCAAACCATAGTTCAAAGTTCTTGACCAGAAAAAGATGGGGTGCTTTCAATTATCATGAATTTATAACATGATGTTTCGGTTTAATTAACATAGTTCACATCAAGAGTTTACTTCCAAATAAAGACTTTGTGTAATTGAGAGGCCATATTTGAGGAAGTACAATTTAAGGATTTCAATATTGGGGACTCCACTGAACTGATCAAGGAATTATGAGTTAATGCAATTGGAATTTGGAATGCCTCTATAAAACCATTCAAGTTCCTTGACCAACCAAATTTGGTGTAACATGAAATGTAATATGGATCCTTTACACTAGAATTTACAAGAAACATGATATTTCAAATCCAATGGTGAGAGATATTATGTTTTTGATAAAATAATGGGATTTTAATAAATATAATATTTATTTATTTTTCTAAATTTCATCAGATAAAGAACTAAAATTATGCTCATATTATTTTTAGAAACCAAAATAAAAAATGACTTCAAGCATATCATTGTTATTTATACTTGATAAGGATGACCTTTCCACTAGTAAAAAATTCCATGTCTCGAAAAGGAACTTATGTATTATCCTATGTCAGGAAAAGAAATTATATGTGGTGGAAGAACCTATTCATAAGGCCCCTAGAATTGAGGTTAGTGATGAAAAGTTAACTCTCTATGAGAAACAATTTAACTATTCCATAGATGTTCAGTGTTACTTGCTATCATCCATGAACAATTAGATTTTAAAGCAACATGAGTACATGGATTCATATAGAAAGACATCACACCATCTAGATCTCTAACAGGAGAAGGTTAGACAAGTGAGATATGAGATCTTTACTGCTTTGCTTGAAACTATGCTTGGATAGTTTGTGATAGTTATTCCTCATGTAGTAAGGAATATTAGATACATTGAATACTTAGACATATTAGTTATTAAATTCCCAGATGTGTTTTAAATAGATCTAATACTTTCATCACTTCCCAACAATTTATATAGTATTATTCTTAATAACAACATGAGAAATAATTATAAGATTCTTTCGAAACTTCTTACTTTGATTCACCAAGCGGATAAAGAAATAGGGCATGATAAACAAGTAATACTTATGGTGAATAAGAAAAATAAAGAATAAGGAGAAGGGTCTCAAGACACATTACTTGTCTAAATCTCCTGAGAACCATCCTTCCAAGAAGAGGATGATCCAGAGGTAGGGAAAGGAAAAGAAGGCGGTGTGTTTCTCATATATAAAGAAAGGCCACTAGAGTAAGAACTACACCCAAAAGCAGGTGAATATAAAGGTGAATTTATTATCAAATGTACCCTTTAGATATCTACACATTTGGTATTAGATACAGATTTTGGTTCTCACATATGTATCTAAATACAGGAACCAAGTATATTCTAAAATATTTCTATAGGATAGGTTGATTTTAGATCTCCTAATGGTGTGAGTTTGGCTGCTCTATCCATTATTGACTACCACCATTCATTCACAATGAGAATGATTTTGGTTTTAAAATATTGTTATTATGTACCAACTATTACCAATAAAATATTTTTTTTATCATTTATTGATGCCGATGGCATTACCTTTAATTTTAGAACTAAAAGTTTTATTTGTAAAGACAACATATGTTATGGTATGAAAAATTTGAATAATGGTAATTATATATTAAATTATTAAAACTGTGTATTTTAAATTGATAATGAATCTTGTTTAAACGTCTCAAATAAAACACAGCCATGGAATCACCTTCTTGTTCATGTAAAGAATAATTGTTCGAAAAAGCTCGGTCAATATGGTCATTTAGATTCTTATAAGATAATACCACTTTAAAGATGTTAGGCTTTCTTACAATGAGAAATGACCAATCATTATTAATTGGAAAGGGTGAAATGGACATAGAACTTATAATATTGGTACACACTGAAGTGTGTGGACTATATCTAATAGCAACTATAGGTGGTTATTATTACATCATAACTTTTACTGATTACTTGAGTAGATATGGTTATGTCTACTTGATGTGTTATAAGTTCGAGTCCTTTGATAAAGTCAAGGAATTCATGAATAAATTATAGAATAAAATCTAAAAAAATATAATGAATCTTTGGTTGTATTGTGGCGGTGAATATTTTAACAAATATTTTATCAAATTTCTATGGGATTTTGGGATTCTATCTCAAATCACTCCACCATAGATAGTATAGTGGAATGTTGTTACTGAAACGATAAAATGCACCTTTTTAGATATGGTAAGGTCGATGCTGAGCCATAGTGATCTTCCATTATCTTTTTGGGGATATGAAATACAAACTGTGATATACATATTAAACAGAGTACCAACTAAAGTAGAAAATAGAATTTCCTTTGAGTTATGGAGTGGAAAGATACCTATTTTGTTTCATACATGTGTATGGGGTTAGAAGAAATTTGTAAATCCTTCTCAAGAAACAAATAAAACCCTGGGTAAAAAAGTGTATCTTAATAGGGTATCCCAAGGAAAAAAATGAATACAACCTATAAAACTCCTTGGAAAAGAATTTGATTGTCTCCAGACAAGTCATCTTTCTTGAAAGAGAGAACATCCTCAAAAGGGATATTAAGAGAAAGAATAACTTCATTGAATTTGTTACTCAAGACACACAAGAGTTGTTACAAGAATATATTCCATAGGTAGATGTGGAATAAGTAGTTCTTGCAACACATGTACTTCATAGGAGCTAAAAAGAGGTAAGAAAACCAGAGAGATATGGTTTTCTAGTCACCAAATACGGGGACTAATTATTGGTTGAAAATGATAAGCCTCCCTCATAAAAAGAAAAAAAAAGAGACCAGAATATGAAAGATGGTAAGAATCCATGAATTTGAAATGGATTAAATGTATCATAACCAAGTTTGGGTTCTGATCAATGCACCAATTTATATAAAGACCATAGGGTGAAAATGTGTATTCAAAAGAAACAATTATTTGGAACTTAAATTAAATCCCAATAAAAAAATTCTAATAGATAAAGGGTGTAAACAAAATCATGTAATTTAATACAATGTAAACATTTCACTATTTTCCATGTTTGTTGGGAAAAACCCCTCAAGGAATCATTGAATCAATTTTGAGGTGATTATGTCTGTTGACAAAGTGGGACTCCATGTTGTGTTTGTTGAAAAAGCAGACCATGATGTTCAATTTGTTGACAAAGGGAGTTTACATGGTGATTTGTCGAGTTCAAGAGTTTTGGATGAAAATAAATGATTAATAGAATAACCTCAACAAATTAATGGACAATATGAAGGTGGTACAAAAAAGAAATTATATAAGGTGGCGCCATTTTTCAGTGTTTGCCAAATTTTGGGCCTCAAAATCGACAAAAGGAGAAACATGGTTTTTGTAAAGGGACCTGCGTGCTGGTGTCTTGGAGGCTTCTAAAGTTGTGCGCAATATGTATTTCAAGATCATAACATAATAATATGTCAATGTAAAGAGGGGAACCAAAGTTTTGGTTTGGGCGTGCAAGGTGACTAGGACGACGAAGACTAGGGTGGCTGGACATGCACATCGGTAGGAGACTTGTGCGCTGTGCTCAGGGTGGTCAAAATGCCTATAAATAGATTTCCACCCATATTCACTTTATAGAGATCTCAATACTTAAATAGAATTTGATATTGACTAGTACAAGTAGGTTCGGTCGCACATGTGGTGGTTTGGGAGTGCAAGTATAAAGTTATTCATAAGTTGTCTTCTAGTTGATATTTGCGTGCAAATATTATTTTGGATGTAAAAGGGTGTGATTCGCTCAAGTTATGAGTTGGAGAAGGGAGTTCCGTGAAATTGGTTAGGTGAAACTTGTGTGTCAGGAATTCAAGGAACATTCCAAATCATAGATAAGTGTTCTAGGCTTATAGAAGAGCGTCGATAATTCTAGGGTTTCATGAAAGTTGAAAGATTTCAGGGTACACCCATGGTAAATTTGTATTCATCAGTGGATGAAAGCGGAACTTCAACATAGTATCTATGTAAAGAAGAAGATGTGTTTGTTTTTGATAATTTAGGGACCTACAAGTCTTTAAACCATGAGAGAATAATCTGAAGAAGTAGTGAGCACACTTCAGTTGAGAGAGTAGTGAGCTTTAATTTTGTGATTGGTTGTAAACCAGAAGGGACAGTGAGTCCACATTGAACATTTAAAATAGCAGTGTGCCTATGGTGGATTTGGTAAATCATCACATTGCTAGTGTATGCTCTTTAGATTTGTCCCAATGAAGGTGAACCGGGTTAAAATAATTATGTCATGGGAATGATTTAATTTTTTCATATACTTTGTTATAGAAAAGAGAGAGAGAAGAGTTTTTTTAATGGAGAGAAAAGATCCAAAGGGGTAGAGGTTTAAATCTGTCATACCCTGATTCAACCCCCCCCCCCCCAGGGGTATCTGTCCTTTTGGGCCTAACAATTTTTAATTCCATCAAAATTATACTTGATATAGTACCTTAAAATGACTATAAAATTCAGTAGATGGGTGTAAAATCTGTATTCATTAATGGGAACCTTTAGGAAGATATATATATGACACAAATATAAGGTTTTTTAACTTCAGGTGATGCCAAAAATAATTAAAATCTATAGATATCAATTTATGGATTGAAGCAGGAATCTAGGTCATGGAACATTCGATTTGATGAAGCTACAAAAGAATTTGATTCCATTAAGAATAAATGTGAGCCATGTGTTTACAAGTGATTTAGAAGAAAATCAATTGTTATACTAGTAGTAAATGTTGATGAAATATTTCTTATTTGAAATGACATACCAGTCTTACAGTCTATTAAAGATTGGATAAATAAAAGTTTATCCTATAAGGACATAGGTGAAACAACAGATATTCTATGGATCAAGATCATTCATGATATATCCAATAGGATGCTTGGACTAAGTCATCGTGCATACATTGACCATATACTAAACTGATTTAGTATGGAACAATCCATTAAGGGATTGGTTCTAATATCACATGGTATGAATCTTTCTAAGGAAATGTGTACTCAGACACAACATGAGAAAAAAAGATTGAGTAAGATCACATATTCTTCAGAAATAGTAATAATCATGTATGCCATGTTATTGAGTAGACTTGTTGTTTCCTATACATTGATAATGGTAGGAAGATATCTTGAAAATATAAGAGAATAACATTAGTCTCTTGTTAAGGTTGTCCTAAATTATTTGAGAATAAGTGAATATTAATTCCAAGTGTATATAGGATATGAGGAGATAGTCATTATGGTTTATAATGATGCTAGTTTTCAAATAGATCAAAATGATCTGAAGTCATATTCAGGATATTTTTTTTATTTCACCGATGGTGTTTTTGGCTAGAAGAGTACAAAGTTGTCAGTTTTCATTGATTTTATAGTGGATTCTAAATATATAGTGTCTTTTGATATGACCAATAAATCTATTTGTATATGAAACGTTTTCTAGGATCTTGATGTGGAACCTATTTGTAATGATCTTATCACATTATATGTGATAATACTGCAACTATGGCTCTTGAAAAAGATCCATGGTCACACCAATGGAAAAAGCATCTACTATGAAAGTAACACCAATTAAGGTATTTTTATTAGAGGGGTGGACTTTTGGTAAGTAGAGTTCCCATGGAAGAGAACGTGGTGTACCCCTTGATTAAAGGAATATCTCAGTAGAAGCAATAGTATTATGTGAGAGCTAGCAGAGTGAAGGTTGTTTGTTGTTGGATCTAGTGCAAGTGAGAGTTTTCAATAGTTTTTTCCATATAAAAAACTTATATGTACTTTATGATTATATATATTCATATTTTTGAATATTAATAAATACTTTATCACATCGTGATTGTATTTTTCTGTAACATAGTATATGATAATATCCCAAGATTAGTTGTCACACTAAAAGCACATCGCAGATCCCTGCTATTATGGGAACCAAGATGTGCACAACATTCTTGTTAAATAGATGTTATATTGATGGATGATATCATTTAAGGGACACAAATCATATAGGATATAATAGGGGGAGACTCATTGGAATTTGAGGTGCCTTCTCATGGTGTACACCCTTAGTAATATCCAGAGTAGGATATTATAAGAACGAGACCCACCAGTAAGAAATCTACATTTATATGTTACATTGGATGTTACTATAAGCAGACTTGTTTATTAATACTTAGAATGTAATATTATTCTTAATGAGTATTATGAGTTGTGTACTTTGATGTTTTAATGAATACTATGATGACATATGTTAATGGTGAGGTAGGATACATTGACTGCATCATAAGTAACATTAAATTAATTAATAATGTAGGAAATTATTTGTCTCTTATATCATTTAATGGAAGTTTATATCCCAGCTCATTTTATGGAAATGATATTGCCCTAAACAATCCATGGCTATAGTGTTTATAATAAATTTTGATGTTCAAAAATTCAAAGAAAGAGACATTGAGAACATAGGTTGGTGGCACCATTATGCAACCTGTTTGATTAGATATACCATGATAAAGGGATTATATTACAAAGTGAGTGTCTGTGTGAGGAATTATTTCAATGCTGCATTAACTTCTTTCTATATGGATTCCTTGGCATGTTGCAAGATGATAAACTTAAATTTTAGGGTCCTTCTCCCAATTCCATGGAGAAAGAGGCCATAAGGTTCATACACTAAGTGTATCTAGAATGTATGTTAAATAATATATTATTATTTATTATTTAACAAGTTGAGTAAATATTTTTCCCACACATCGTTTAATAGTTATTCATGTTTTCTTGATCTCATCTAAACTATCACCAGTTATTCAAGAGAATATTATGTGAGAAAATATTTAATAAATTTTTATTTCCTATTTAGTGAATATAATATTTATTTATTTATTAGATATTAATGTGGTGATATTTATTTAAAAAATAAATAGAAATTATTTACGTCCTAATTAATTTTTTAGAGGAATGGGGGACCGAGTTTAATAGTTTAGTGATAAATAATATATATTGAATATTATTTTAATAAATAATATTTAATTTTAATTTTCAAGTTAAGCACATGTCAAGAAATATTAATATTATTATTTTTATAGACATGGGGTTCGATAACTGATTATGTAGAAAATAAATTACACTTGTGAAGTTATTTATTTCTAAATATAGTGATATATAAACCCAATTATATAATTTTAAAAGTGAGTAAATTCATTTTTTTATTGTTCAAAATGAGTCTATAGAATACAATTGAAGCCCTAGAGAGACCCCTTCTCCAAAACTGATCCAAATAATGGGGAGTGATCTTCCTCTACCTCCCACTCTTGAGTCATGAGAGATCAAGGAGAATGCTTTGGAATTGATTCCCATGAAGATCAATAGCGAACGATGCAACCGATATGATCTGTCATGCTAGAAATTAGAGATTACTATGAAGAAATTTTGAGATTTTTGTAGCACATGTGGATCACTGATAGTGTGAATCTTCTCCTGATTCTCTACTACAAAAATGGGCAAGGGAAGTGAAACCTTTTATCAGTGCTAATAAAAAATCAATGATAAAGGTAATTCTTTATCAGTGCTTTTCTAACACTGATAAAGAATTAACTTTATCACTATTTTTCTAGTGTTGATAAAGGCACCCTTTATTAGTACTAAAATTTTAGCGCTGATAAAAGGTCACTTTATCTGCACTTCTGTAGTTCTGATAAAGGGTGCCTTTATTGTCGCTTTTCTAGCACTAATAAAACCATTGTACCATTTTAAAAAATGGGGTGCATAGTGCCCAATGTTTATCGTGCCACCTCATGCTATTGTAGAACTGTACACCTGCGAACCCCCCCCCCCCGATATTCTCTTTGATAGACCTCCATCACCGCTAGCCCTACTCTTCCACTAGCCCTACTCTGTCGTCACTATCCCAACATTGCCGCTATCCTGACTTCGCCTCTGTGAACCCTACTAATTATCCTCCCCCTCTAACCCCTTCCACAGATCCTCCTCCCCATGAACCCTACTTCTCCTCCTCCTTGCTGGACCCTACTCCCCTCAAACCCTACTTCAAGTGTTTGGGATTACTTTTGATGAGATTAGATTCTCAGATTACCGTGTTTGATCTTTGGTTATTTCTCTTCCAAACCACATTTGTTTCCTTTTTTTTCTAATTCTAATATTTATTATGGTGGTTTATTTGATTTGTTTTGGGTTGTGTTGTCTGTTTGGGATACATTTTTAGGTCGTATTCTTTCAAAAATAAATAAATTGATTAAATTTTTACCAGGTGAATTATATATTAATTATTGGGTTTTGTTAAGTCATTTTAAAGATTAAGATTATTATAAACATTCTATTTTAAATATTAGTAGTGAGAAGGAGAAAATACGTTGTTATATTTTTTGATGGATTTAAGAATGGTGGCATGGGGTGATGAGGTGGTTGTGTTATTGGAGGGTTTTATGGTGATGATTTCATAGGAATATAATATTTTGTAATGTATTATGAATTGGTTTTGTATTTTATAAGTGTTGGGGTATATATGATTCTTTTAGTGTGGAAGAGTATCCCTCAGTATTGGTATGTTTTTAATTTTTTGTATTAAATTTATTAATTTTGGTGTTTATACATGTCGAAACATTATCAGGGAAAAGTGAGCATGAAGTAGAAAGAGACATGTGATAGAGTGTTGTCAAATTTCAATAGTAGGAGGGGTTGATATTTATTTCCTATGTGTTAGGTCCTATGGTTAAGAATTGTCTCGAAGTGATTGAGGAGGGTTTTGAATTGGAAAATATTCTAGATCATTTATGGGTTTCCTTAGTAGTGGGATTACTTTTAAGAGTGGCTTGAGAATGATGGAAGGAAAATCATGTTTAGTCAAAAGTGGTATTAAGAAGAGTTTAACGCCCAAGATATAGAAGTACGAGTGTATATATAATATCATGGAATTCAATCAAGTTGGATACAATGTGGTTTCCCTTTGGATTCACATCTGTGCATTGATGGTCTAGTTTTTAGAACACTTGGTAGTGGAATAAATGAAATCCGGTAATTTTGAGTCATCTTTGAGGTTAGATATTTTAAGTAAGGTTGGGAGTTTATGTTTGAGTATTTTTTTGTAGATAAGGGATTGTGATGAAGTTATCAATAGTGGTTTTCTTTGAGTTTCTTAGAAGGGTAAAGATGCTTCCTTAAGTTGTGGTCCTAATGGAATGAGGAATAAGGGAGTGATAAGATTTTCAAGATGTGGGGTGGGGATTAGGCCCTAGAGTTGAGTATCTCAAGGTGTACCATAACTGTATAGTTGATCTATTTCAACAGTGATGCATTGGGGAATCAGTAGTATGAGTTCCCAATGACTCCTGGTGTTTCTTGGTTTCAGTAAGGTGTAGTTTTATTTAGTTGGATGGTCATGTTTTAGTTGATATAATTTTAGGATGTGGTGAGTTTGGTTTGAGATTCTAGACATTATTATATCTTGATTTATAGACCTCATCCCTTTATTAACCAATACCCTCTTTCAATTGATACTAAATTATTCAATTGAATTATATTCAATGGAATTATTTATCTCTCTTTGCCTTCAAATTCTAATGAAAATATGAATTTTATTGAGTTGGTTAGTGTGTTTGTCCAAATATAATGATTTATAAGAAAAAAATGAGGCATATTCCTATTTTACATAAATGGATGGGAATTTTTCTAATCTAAAGGTTGTGATTTTTGGAAATAATTTATTTATAAAATTAATTTCACAAATTTTTCAATATTATGGAAGTTATTAACAGTTAGTGAGAGGAGGTTTTTTTTATAATTTATGTTCACTAACCTCAATTTTCTATTTCTTGTGTTAATTTGGGTAACAAAACCAATGTTATTCCATAGTAATTTTTTATAAACCTAGGTTATTTGTCTCCCCTGCTAACCCCTTTGTGTTTGGAAAAGTTTCTACTATATTACTTTTCTCATCAAAATCAAATCCTTGTTTTCATTTTATTTGAGATTGGTCACTATTTTTGGGTTGTTTAGTGTGATTACTTTATTATGAATGAGGGGGCTGGAAAGTGTGTTGATTTTGATGGGGGTCTATCTTGGTTCTTTTGATTTCCAAATCTTTATTAGAAATGGTTAGGCTCTATTAATCTCTATTTTTATAAGGAAGTGGTTCTCTTGTACTATATTTTAAAGTCTTGTTTTGTGTATTTGAATCATAAAAAATAACATTTGAGATTCAAATAGGATGGAGATGAATAAAGATTGGATGGATGATAATCGTTTGACAATAGAGTATGAGAATGGAGTGAAAGAGTTCATTAAGTTTTCAAAGGATCACACAAAGTATCCTTCTCAAATCCCTTTTCCATGTTTACGTTGTTGTTATTCTAGAATAATTACTCCAGAAGAGTTGGAAGAACATTTGATATGTCACGGAGTAGATTGGAGTTATAAATGTTAAAATAAACACAGAGAAAAAGAGAATGTAGCTACTGGTTGGGATAAAACTATGTTTTATGGATCATCAAATATAATTAAAAATATGGATATTGAAGAAGACTGTATGGAGGTTGTGATTATATATTTCAATGATGATGAAGATCGTATTGAGGAAATGACAAGGACAGTTGAAGATGAACTCCGTGATTGCCCAAAATTTTTTGAGAAGCTAAAGTGTTGTGAAAAGACGCCATTATATACTGGTTTCACTAAATATATAGCATTTTTAGCTATACTAAAGTTTTATAAACTGAAAGTAGGCAACGGATGGAGTGATTTCAGTTTTACGAAACTACTTGATCTCATGAATGACATGCTCCTGGAAGATAATGAGCTCCCAAACCATACATATGAAGCTAAAATAATTCTATGCTCGATTGGTTTGATTTCTAAAAGAATGAATGCTTATCTGAAAGACTGTATGATGTTTCTAAAGGAGAACTAATCACTTACAGAATGCCCAAAGTGGGGTGCTTCTTGACACAAAAAAGATGAATCCAGTCCTACAAAAGTTGTATGGTACATTCCAATAATTACAAGGTTTAGGAGTCTATATGGAAGTGAAGAAACTATAACACAATTGACGTGGCATGTAGATAAAAGAAATAAATATGGGAAATTACATCACTCGGCTGACTCTCCTCAATGGAAGAGAATTGATCATGAGTATCCTGAATTTATAAATGAGCCGAGAAACCTTCATCTTGCGTTATCTATAGATGGAGTGGATCATTTTGTTTTTTCAAAATAGCAGTCACAATACATGGCCAGTAATGTTGGTAAATTATAACTTTCAACTCTGTTTATGCATGAAATGGAAATGAATCATGCTATCTATGACCATATCCAGACTAAAACAACCAGGTAACGATATTGGTGTTTATTCGGCTCCTTCGATCAAGGATTTGAAGTTATTGTGGGATTCAAGTGTTATGTTGTATGATTCTTATAAAAGTGAACAATTCACATTGAGAGCGATGTTGTATGGGAAGATAAAAGATTTCCTTGTTTATGTAAATTTTTCAGGCTATATCATTAAAGGAACTCAAGGGTTTCCCATGTGCGAAGAAGATATGGAATCAAGTAGGTTGAAATATTCATCGAAATTTGTGTTTCTAGGACATCGTAGATTTCTACCCCATCGGCATAATTACTGATCTTGGACGACATCATTCAATGGAAGTTCTAAATAACTCACAACACTGTCTCCACTAATAGATGATTAGTTATTTGATAAAGTAAAATATGTGAATAATATTTTTGGTAAAACATTTTTGAAAAACCTTACAAAAATCGGTTGGAAAAAGAGATGAATTTTTTTTAATTACCATACTGGAATTATCTGTACATTGGACATTTTCTTGATGTGATGCATATGGAAAAAAATGTATGTGATAGTGTTATCAGAGCATTTCTAAATTACCATAGAAAAACAAAGAATGGAATTAAGTCAAGGTTGAACATATTTGACATGGTTATATGAGTAGAGTTGGCTCCCGTGAAGGGTGAAAATCCAATGTTTCTTCCTCTAGCTGCTTACACTCTTTCTAGGGAGGAGGGACATTAGTGTTGCAAATTCTTCAATGATGTAAATGTTACAAATTGGTATTCATCAAATATCAAGATCATTTGGTCAATAAATGATTTGAATTTAAAAGGTTTGAAATCAAATGACTGTCATGTTTTGATGAAATATTTAATTCCTATAGCTTTATGTTGCATTTTTTCCAAGAATTTATGTCATACGTTAACCAAAATTTATTTCTTTTTCAAAACTATATGCAGAAAAGTTTTAGACCCAGTGAAATTTCCAGCTATCGAATGATAAATTGTCATCATATTATGTGAATTAGAAATGTTCTTCTTACCATAATTCTTTGATAAGATGGTTCATTTGATGGTTCACTTGGTGTTAGAGATTTTACTTTGTCTTCCTATTCACTATAGATGGATATATCCCATTGAATGGTATATGAATATTTTGAAAGGGTATGTCAAAAATCGAAGTCATCCAGAGGGTTTTATTGTGCAGTGATATATTTTTGAGGAAGCCATTAAATTATTTACCAAATACCTATCTGATTTGGAAAGAATTGGTCTCCCAAAATCTCATCACATTGGATGCATTGAGGGTGAGGGAATTTCTACAAGAGATGTTGTGAAAATCAATATTACAGATCAGGAGTAGGTCCACCTTTATGTTTTTCATAACAATTTGGAGGTAGCTCTATATATTGACACCCAAAAATAAATTCATAGGTAGTTGAATCCATTAAGGGCTGAAAAATGGATATCAAATACACATAATCACTGGTTTATAAGAGGGTTTTAGGAAAATATTTTTAAGGAGTTAGATGAAAATCTGAATTCAATTTCAGAACAACTTCAATGGCTAGCCATCTGACCAAGTGTTAATGTATTTTCTTATAATGGTTATGTAATTAATGGTTATATATTCTATACATATGAACATGATGAAGATGGTACCATGAAAAATAGTGAAATTACACTTGTGGATGAAGTGATGCATGTTTCAGGTACTAAGGACAAAAATCCAATTTATGTGAATATATCATACTTTGGCATTTTTATAAAAATATGGGAGTTGGATTATATGACATTCCAATTGCCGATTTTTCAATGAAAATGGGTTGATAACAACAATGGTGTTATAATATATGAATTGGGATTTGTGAAATTTTATTTTAGTAAAGAATTGTACAAAGAAGAACAGTTTATAATGGCATCACATGTGGTACAAGTATTTTTTTCAGATCCTCCAAACCGTAAGTGGATGATTGTTCTGTTATCGTCCAAAACTACTGAAGGGTCTGATGAAAATTAAATAGAGTATTATTCTTTCAGTGATACGTCACAATAATTTCGTAGTGGTCCCAATGTAGATGACATTTTGTATGATAGAGGAGACCAAAATTAAGGGATTTGGATAAACGATAGAGATGTCAAATCCTTTCATCCTTTGAAAAAAAGAAATAGAGTTCAATAAACATGTTATATTTTGTTTGTAATATAGATCTTATTATCTCAAGTTATTATCATATCATTACTAAATTTATGGAATCTAAATTAATGGTTCAACCACTTTTGCAAATATTGACTTCTGCACATTTTTGTGCTCTTAACCTTGAGTCTGGACAAGTCTCTCAAGCTATTGTTGTTGCTGCTGCTCATAGTGCAAAGCAACAACAAGTTTCCGAACCTTTTGTTGATTCTAGTGTTGAGGTCCAACAACCATCATCACATGTCATTTCCACCATTCCATATGAACATATTTATGATCTTGATATCGATGAAATGGTCGATGATGAAGGACTGACATCGTAGAAAACACAAGTGTGTCATAGTTTAATGGTGTAAGCCAACATTTTAAGGCAAAAAGAAAAGTAATCAAATTTTATGTCAGATGAAATGCACTAGGACAACATGTGAATCCCAAAAATGCTATTTTTAGTAGTTACATTGGAATTTTCATGTGGTAACACATACCAATTGACATAGTTTCATGGAACCACGTTGTGTCTGTGTTTAAGTCTGTGATCTAGGAATAAATTATGGTAATATTATGATATATTTATTTAATTTACTAGAAAATAAAATAATGAAACAATGTCTTACTCTTCTTAATCCCTTATATAGTACATTTATTGTGGATGGTTCACACAAGAATTATGTACTAAGGTTTTCAAGAAGGATTCATCGAGGTTTTCACACTATTTTAACAAACTATCACCTGAAAGATTCTAAAGGTAAAATAAACTCGCACCCACCCCTTGTCTACGCTCAGATAATATCCCAAGAAACATGGGATGCATTTATTGGCCATCGTAAGGATGATAAGTTTCAGGTACATTTTGGATGATAATATATTTTTTTAGGATACATTTATTCATTACTTTGATTGTAAATATTTTAATTATGAAATAGAAACTTAGTACTGAAAATAAGGAACGTGAATCAGAACCAACATACCCCTATCGTAAAGTAAGGATGGGGTACGCTAAACTAAAAAAGAAAATGGTACGTATTTTAAATTTACAGTAATAATGTTATTTTCTACGAAACAACATCATAATTTTCTATCTATATTTATATGTAGATTGATGAGACAAAAGCCCAAGACACTTCTATCTCACATCATGTGTGATAGAAGGAGGCACGTGTGAATAAAGATGTGAATCTGGTAGATGTAAATACACAAAAGTGTGGGAAATATGTGTAAGCAGGGAAAGATAAAAATTTGTGTTTTAAATTAATATTACATAATAACAATTACTAATTTTCTTATATCAGGCAGTCACAGGAATTAAATACTCCTGTAGCTGATGCAGACCTTTTATCGACGGCTTTGAAGCGGCCAGAACAATATGGTCGTGTCAGAGGTGCGGGGTTTGGGGTGACACCCTGAGTATATTTTGATAAAGAACAGATGATAAAAATGAATAAATGAAGCAAATGATAGAAAGTATAGAAACTCTTGAAGAATTATTTCAATGGTAGGGAGAGTTGCTAGAAACTTTTATGGGTAAGAATCAAGGAGAATACACAACTCAGGAACAACCAGCGTGTGAATATCCCACCCCACCCCCCACCAACTTTGAGGTGAGCCATTCCCCTCAAAAAGTTGTCTTAGCTGTGGTAATAAATATTCTAATAATTGTTCCCATGAAATGTGAATAATAAAAAAAAGTGATATTTTTCCTGTAATGATCTTATACAGGGTGATAATGACTATGATTTATATCTGTCAACACCCACCTATCAACTTGTAGCAAGGGCTACGGTGTTCAACATCCTAGAGGACAAGCTGCATAATAGACCACTTCTAACAGATCATCTAAAAGTGATGATTAGTATAGCTGATGAGACAAATGCAGAGCTACCTATTCTACTTGATGAAGATGATATTCATACAGTCGAAAATGTTATTGGGACATTCATTGGATGGAAGTCCCAACATGTAAGAGTACATGTGGACAAAGTGGTATGTATTTCAATTTTTTCAATCTAAACCTTTAACAATTAATATAAAAAGGTCTCAACCGATGAATGTTATTTTAGATTGAGAAAGGGAAGGGGGTGATATGAAACGTGGGCTGAAAAGCATCTAAAGGGTTGACCAACTGATTCCAATGATTTACTGAAAGCACAATTACACAACCTGTTCTCTGTCCACATTTACTAGCATTGAATACTCATGTGGATACGAATCTAAAAAGTGGTAGTAGTCATATAGTTGTTTTTGAGGAGAATATTTTTGGAGAGGAAATTTCCGATTATGTTGCTTCTGAAAATGTAAATGGCATCCTTGAATATGGTTGGCTAGGTGTCATAGTTGTAAATGTATATATGAGGTATGTTTTCCTGAATTGATTTTCTAAAAGCTGATATAATGTGATAATCATGAATAAATTCATTTTATATTATTGGAAGACGTATATATGAAAAACAGTTGAAGGGATTTCCCCATAAGCCAATATATATACTCATTTGTCCTCATACCACATCTACACAACTAACAAAATTAGATCCATCAATAAGGGTTGAAATAGTAAAAGGCTTTCTGAAAACATTTGAAATCAAGATTGCAGATTACAGACTCTTCCTAATACTTACCATGCAAGGGTAAAACTCTACAATTAGAGCATATCAATTATATTTTTACTTCTTTCGTTATTTATTCCTTTTTGTGTTTTTAGGAAACATTGGCTACTAATTTCGGTGAACTTGGATACTCCAAAGATTTAGTTTCTGGATTCAATGCAAGGATATCGAACAAACTGACCACACAAGATGGAGTTTGTGAATCTGTAAGACACCACATCCTATTATTCAGGTCTAAACATAAAGTTATATAATTTATATTATCTTTTACTTGGGATTTTGTTATGATAGGGTTGTGTATCAATAAAGTCTAAAAAAAGGAATGAGGGTAGGAGCTAAGCATAAGGAGGCGAAAAAGTACTACGTCGGGACAAGTATCAGGGTATATGTAAAAAAATTTCACTATCCAAACACATATAAAAAAAGTTACTTATTCTCCTAATGATCAAAGTTTTTTTTGTATCTAAAACAAAAAAATATAAATATTACGGTTATTATGTTTGTAAATATATGATAGAGGTCATTTTCCATCAACAAACAAGCATACGGAAATAGGTATTTTCAAAAACAACTACAATTTAATTTAAATTTTTTATTAATTATTTATTTATATATTTTGTAGTACTACTCTGACTTTCAAAAAGCCTCATATTCACAAAATGATATAAATTTGTTCATAAACTGGTGGGCTGCATACCTGATGGAAGATTCTACACAAATAGCTGGAATATCTGACTTGGGGACGTGTACAATTGGCTGACATTTTTGAGAGGGGTTCATGGAGATTAAAAGATGAAACATTGTTGTATATAAATGTTCAAAGGAAAATTGTAATTGTTATTAAATAAAACATCCTTTATCCAATAAGTCATTTGTCTATTTTAACAGATGAAATTCACCAACAACATGCAAGAATGATGAACTAATTTTCTTTGGGACATCGATAAGAAAAACCAGTAAAATCTCCAAAATAACTTCATAGCATGCATTCCCACTCACATTCAAAGAACATATGAGTAAACGTCTCTACCCTAAATTTATTTCAGTATGAGATTCGATATTCCAAATGTATTCCCATGTGTAGAACATTTTCATTGGTAGAAATTGAATGTTTTTTAATTATCCATAATAAGAAAATGAACATTGTTGGAACCTCCTTCCTCCATAGGGTCCCCCCACATACAAGTTTTCAATTTAGGATAATTATCCCTAGATCATTTGTGAGGTGTACGAGTCAACCTTGCCTCAATCTGAGGCACGGTGAGGCCGGTATCACTCAAAGTGTCTCTCTTTTGTTTAAAATATACATAATTTTAAATTGAAAACAACAACATAGGGAAAACTAAAAAAAATTCATTTGGAATTTATTAATATTTTAGGAAAACATTCCATGGGTCATATGTGATGTGTACGAGTCAACCCCGCCTCAATACGAGGCACGGTGTGTCTGCTATCACTCCAAGTGTCTTTATTTTGTTCAAAATGGACATAGTTTTTAATTGAAAAAAATAACTGACGTATGGAAAACTGAAAAACACATTCAGATTGTGTTGATACTGTAATAGAACGATCCATGGGTGATTTGTGATGTGTATGAGTTAACCCATCCTTATTATGAGGCACGGTGTGGCCAGTATCACTCAATGTGTCCCTGTTTGGTTTAAAATGGACAGAATTTTAGATGAAAACAACAAGTAACTTACGAAAAACCAACCAAACAAATTCGGATTGTTTTGATACTTTAGGACCACAATCCACGGGTCATTTTTGACATGTATGAGTCAAACTATCCTAAAAAAGAGGCACGATGACCAGTATCACTCAGAGTATCTCTCTTTTGTATAAAATGGACATAATTTTTAAGTAAAAGCAAAAATTGACATATGAAAAACTGACCAAACACATTAGGATTTTGTTGATACATTAGGAGAATGATCTATGGTTAATTTTTGATGTGTACGAGTCAACTCCACCTCAATCCGAGGCATGGTGTGTCTGGTATCACTCAGAGTGTCTCTCTTTTGTTTAAAATGGACATAGTTTTTAAGCGAAAAAAACAACTGACATAAGGAAAACTGATCAAACACATTTGGATTGTGTTGATACTTCAGGAGAACGATCCATGAGTCATTTTTGACATGTAAGAGTCAACCCCGCCTAAATCTGAGGCACGGTGTGGCTGGTATCACTCAGAGTGTCTCTCTTTTATTTAAAATGGACATAATTGTTAAGTGAAAAGAACAACTGACATATGGAAAATTGACCAAATTCATTCATATTGTGTTGATACATTAGGAGAACGATCCATGGGTCATTTTTTATTTTTAATAGTCAAACCCGAATTAGACATAATTTTTCAGTGAAAAAAACAACTGACATACAGAAAATAGACCAAATGCATTCGTATTGTGTTGATACTTTAGGAGAACGATCCATGGGTCATTTATGAGGTGTACGAGTCAACCCCACCTCAATTTGAGGCACATTGTAGCCGATATCACTCAAAGTATCTCCCTTTTGTTTAAAATGGACAGAATTTTAAGTGAAAACAACAACTGACAAACAGAAAACCGATCAAACACATTCGTATTGTGTTGATACTTTATTACAACGATCCATGGATCATGTGTGATGTGTACGAGAAAACCCCACCTTAATCCAAGGCATGGTGTGGCCGGTCTCACTCATAGTGTCTTTCTTTTGTTTAAAATGAACATAATTTTCAAGTGAAAACAACAACTAATGTACATAAAACTGACCAAACGCATTTAGATTGTATTGATACTTTATAAGAATGATCCATGGGTCATTTTTTATGCGTACAAGTCAACTCTACCTCAATCCGAGCCACAGTGTGGACGGTATCACACAGAGTGTCTCTCTTTTGTTTAAAATGGACATAATTTTTAAGTAAAAACAACAACTAATGTACAGAAAACCAAAAAAATGCATTCGGATTGTGTTGATACATTAGGAGAACGATCCATGGGTCATTTTGGATGTGTACGAGTCAACCCCACCTCAATCGGAGGCACGTTGTGGCCGGTATCACTCAAAGTGTCTCTCTTTTGATTAAAATGGACATAATTTTTAAATGAAAACAACAACTGACGTACATAAAACTGAACAAACACATTAATATTGTGTTGACACATTAGTTTAAAGATACATGGATCATGTGTGGTGTGTACAAGTTATCCCTGCCTTAATCTGAGGCACGGTGTGGCTGGTATCACTCAAAGTGTCTCTCTTTTGTTTAAAATGGATAGAATTTTTATGTGAAAACAACAACTCACATACAAGAAAACTGAAAAACCTCATTAGGATTGTGTTGATACTTTAGTAGAATGATCCAAGGGTCATTTTTTATGTTTAAGAGTCAACCACTCCTCAATCCGAGGCATGGTTTAGCCATTATCCCTGACAGTGTCTCTCTTTTATTTAAAATGGACATAATTTTTAAGTGAAAACAACAACTGATGTACAGAAAACTGACCAAACGCTTTCTGATTATGTTGATACTTTAGTATAATTATCCATGGGTCATTTGGGATGGGTACGAGCCAACCCCTCTTCAATACAAGACACAGTGTGGCCGGTATCACTCAATTTGTCTCTCTTTTATTTAAAATGGACATAATTTTAAGTGGAAACAACAATTAAAATACAGAAAATCAACCAAACTCATTTGGATTACGTTTATACTTTAGGAAAAAAATCCATGGGTCAAGTGTGACATTTAAAATTCTCCCCCACCTCAATCTGAGGCACGGTGTGACTGGTATCACTTATAGTGTCTCTCTTTTGTTTAAAATGGGGATAATTTTTAATTGAAAACAACAACTAACGTATAAAAAACTGACCAAACACATTATTATTGGGTTTATAATTTAATAGAACGATCCATGGTTCATTTTTTATGTGTAAGATTCAACCCCACCTCAATACGAGGCACGGTGTGGCTGGTATCACTCAAAGTGTTTCTCTTTGGATTAAAATGGACATAATGTTTAAGTGAAAACATAAACTGACATATGGAAAACCAACAAAACGGATTTTTATTGTGTTGATACTTTATTACAACACTAAATGGGTCATTTGAGATGTTTATGACTCAATCCCTCCTCAATCCGAGGCACGGTGTGGCCGTTATAACTCACAGTTTCTCTCTTTTGTTTGTAATGGACATAATTTTTAAGTGAAAACAACAACTGACTTACGGAAAACTGACCAAACGCATTCGGATTGTGTTGATACTTTAGGAGAAAATTCCATGGGTCATTTCTGATGTGTAAGAGTCAACATAGACTCAATATGAGGAATGTTGTGGCCGGTATCACTCATGGTGTCTCTCTTTTGTTTAAAATGGACATAATTTGTAAGTGAAAACAACAACTGACATACGGAAAATTGAAAAAAAATGCATTCGGATTGTGTTGATACTTTAGGAAAATGATCTATGGGTCTTTTTTGATGTTTAAAAGTAAACCCTGCCTCAATCCAAGAAACGGTTTGGCTGGTATCATTCAAAGTGTCTCTCTTTTGATTAAAATAGACATAAGTTTGAAGTGAAAAAACCACAAATTTACGGAAAACAATCCAAAAGCCATTATCTATGAAATAAGACACTAAGACAAGCCTAAAAGAGTCCTAAATAGTCCTTAGAAAATAAACCCCCATTAATAATTCATCACACACCCTAAATATAAACCTTTATCCCTAGAGTTCATGGTGATCGATGAAAACAAAGAGAAAAGGGAGAGGGAGAAGAAAGAAAGGGAATGAAAAAATAATAGAGGATTTAAATTGGATAAATTTTCAAGATAAATGTCTCTTAGACTAAGTTTCAGGAAGGTTATGGGAGGAAATAGGTTTAAATCCATTAAATTATGCCATATCATTGGCAAATTTCATGGTCTGGTTGGGCAGTTTTCCAAACTGTTCACCAACTTTTGGGGATCCATTGGATAAGAAACCCTGTTCTGCACAATTTGGACAAACTATTAACTAACCATGTTTCAATCATTCAAAATGACTTAGCTAAACTATAGAACCATACAACATGGTTTCTCCTAAACATGAACAACTCTTGTTCCTAAAAACTCCCTTAAAAAGGTATGTTGCATGGTTTTTTATTAGAGTCATACAACCCATCCTTTTCCTATGTATGAAATACAATAAAATTTCAAAATGAATAGGAAACTTCCCCATGAAAGTGTACCCACATGGGGTCTTCTAAATTGTGTCCCCTAATAGAAGCACTACATTACTACTAATCAAGAGTCTAGGATGGAAAAATAATAAGCATATATCTCCTCACCATTTATAAATTCTATAAATGGAATGAAAAGAAGACAACACACCATAAGATAAAGGCATCAACCATAAGAACACATTTCCTTAAGTGTCCCAAGAATCACCCAAATCCATCCACCATGAAATATATATAGGGGAAACTCTCTAAGTCCAAAGGAAACATATCCCAAAAGGAACTCAAAATCTATAAAAAAATTTCATACCCAATCTTGACATGAATCTTAACAACAAAAAACAATAAGAATAACTTGCATGCATTCCTTAATCTAATTTTCGTACGGTTTTGACATTGAACTCTCTCTATATATTTTATCTAGGGAAATGTAGTATATCATTTATAGGGGATAGTATTTAATTGTACCTTTTAATAATCATAATAAATAATTAGTGCATCACATTAGGTATGTATTTTTTTCCCATCCTTTGATCCCCAAATTGACTACCACTGCATATTTTATATGTGTGAAATGCTTGTTTGATATGCTGATTTTTTTTGCAAGTTTTGTTTGGGTGTGTTGTTGCATAATTTCATGTTACAGTTTGCAGGTCATTTAGCAGTGCTAAAAAAGCGCTGATAAAGGGAGCCTTTATCATCTCTTTTGTAGCGCTGATAAAAGATCCCTTTATCTATGTTTTTTTAGCTCTAATAAGGGCTCCCTTTATTAGGGCTTTTTTAGCACTGATAAAGGACCCATTTACCTGCGCTTTTTTAGCACTGATAAAGTCTCTCTTTATTAGAACTTCTTTAGTGATGATAAAGGCTACCCCCTCCTCTATCAGTGCTATGCTTTACAACACTTTTTTAGCGCTGTTAAACCCCATATTGAGCACTAATAAAGCATGTTTTTGTAGTAGTGATTCATTCAACACAATAATGATACAATGTAGATCTATTTTCAAATATATCAATGAATAAATAATTCTCATAAGCTAATTCCTAATTAATTAAATTCATTACAAATAATATGTAATGATCCTTCACTTGGTTCAAGTGTTTTATCCCTTGTCTATGTTTCCTTGATTCAATTCTTTTGATCATGATATTTATCATTATTTAAATCTCATATTGATTATTGATCATGAAAAAAAATCATGACCCTTTATAACCCTCGATAATTCCCAAAACCTAAATATACCACTTGTGACCTCCAAGACCCAGATTCCACTAAATGGGTGCCCCGAGCCCGATTCACCACATTGCCTTAAGCGCATCTCCCTAAATTCCAGAGGCCTCTGACTAGTAGTGAGGTCCTAGGTTTTGTATGTGGGGAGACTATACTCTCATTTAAAAAGGGTATTTTAGTGGATGATTATAAAAAGGGGGAAATGGAGGAAGCAATAAATGTAAAAATAAGGCACATAAAAAATTTGAGACAACAATAACAATAACCAAAACAACTGGAATAGAATTCAACAACTGGGGATATGTCATGTCTCTAGAGAACTCAAAAACATGGATAAAAGATATAAGAAATAACATGTTCCACATAAGTATAAAGGAAGTCAAATACTATAGAACGAATCACGAGATCCAAATTAGACATCAGTTATCAAGCTCCATACTAAATAGTAATCAATCATATTTATTAAGATGTATGATTCCCTTTGTCAACACCTGAAACCATGTAATCTATTTAGGGTAACAAAGGACACCTGGAGAGGGTGTGAGATAAATCTTATTGGGCCACCGCCAATGGTTTCTATAACATATGGAATGTGTAATAGAAATGTAATAGTTTGAAACCATGAATATATAAAGTAAATCCATACAATGTAACTAAATACCCAAGTACCTTATTCAACCCTCACCTAGATTTGGAACACAACTAGTCCATTAATTGTTTACAACTAGTTTATAAATAAGTCACATGATAACAAATGTGATGGTTCTAAGATGTAACAAGGCAACCTATACTGATATTTAATAATGAAGTCATGAGGTAATAACCTAGGTGATGTAGACCACAAGGGTCACAAAATTAGTAATAACTATAGTCTGTCATTGAATAACAGTGTAATACAAAGAGAATAGTCCTTGTAATTCCACTATGAGATGCTTACCAAGTCCAAGGAGTTCATCAAAGGAAAAATGAGGCAAAGAAATTACTAGGCCTGATGGGATTTAACCATGGAACCTACTTGTCAATGCTGGATACAAGGACTATATCCAAGGCATCTATAATGATATTTAAGGAATCCTACGGTATCATACTAGGAATTAAAATAATAGGAAATATTCGGGATTTAGGTGGGTCTCAACCTAAGCAAGGTGTATCCTTGAATCGGAATGGGGTTCCAGAGTACTCAAGGAAATCCCTAATAAGAATCCAAAGTGAGCTCCAGTCAGGAAACTCTTATTTGATTATGAAGTCATGTAATATTTCATTTGGTTAAATCCTTTCCTTTAATTATTTTTATAAGTTCAAGTAGCATACAACCTTTTAATCAAGTCATAATTAATCAATAAGTCCATTTGGTCCAAGCCTTTCCTTTCATTAGTGCGACAAAGACATGATGCATGAAACCTTTATTAATTATATTTTAAGAATATTAAGAAATTAAGGTTCATTTTTCTAACTTACATTAATGTGGTAAGTGATTCTATATACATGAAACCTATTAATCCTTCATAATTAATCCATTCAAGTCATATACTTTATATCCTTGCCAATTTCAATTTCACATTTAATTTTATATTAAAGCACTTACCTTAGGAGAGACAAGTGGTGATCAAAAATGGTACTTTACATTATTCAATTCACAATATAATTCAAGAAATTTAGTATTGACAATATTATCCTTATAAGGGTCAAGAAAAGCTACACCTAAATAGTGGCTCAAATATGTCAAATACTAAAAACCCAATTATGACATAACATCCTAAAAGGGATGGATGGAGTCGTGGTCATAACAAACTTGAGGGGTGAGTTATAGAACACCAACATTAGGCTTGTACGACCATCCTCCTCTGGTATTTTCCCTTGATTTGTCTAGGATCTGTGTATATCTAAGAATATAGGAATAATTCTTACACCTCGATAACTATGTCAAGAGAAAGAGAGAAAGAGAATTGTTAAAATAGATATGAGTACTTACTGTTGCCCATCCAATGTGACCAATGGGAGATCAATCAAATCCCAGATGAAGGTTATATTTTAATCCCTAGATTTTTCCTTTAAAAAGCTCCAATTTGAGAGAGAAATAGGTTAATTCTGTAAGAACTCATATTAGGAGGATGAATGCAGGTTAATAGATCATTAAGGGAAATTTTGTAAAATTACTCAAAAAATAGCATATGCATGGTTTGTACACACCGATTGCCAAAACATTCACAAACTATCAATGTTTGCCTGGGAATAAAGGGAACATCTACGGTTAGGCTACACAATTGTGTGAAAACAGTGTGATTTTGTTCTGTCCATAAATTTCTATCCACATGGTTAGCCAAACCATATACCAGTTGTGTGCAAACCATTTGACATGGACAATTTCCCCCAAAAAATAGGGGTTCTGGGCTCCAAAAATGCCTCGGACACCCATGATACATTTTCTAACTCATCAAGCATCTATATTAGTACAAAATTAATGATTTAGAATGAAAATTAAAGAGTACATACCTGAGTGAAAAACCGGGTTCTTACAGTCTTCCCCTCTTAAAATAATTCTTACCCAAGTTCACCCTCCAATGGAGGAGAAACACTATCTAGGAACAATTGTGGACATTAAGAACATACGTAGACCTCACGCTCCCAAGTCTCATCCTTTGTATTTCCATAGAACCCATACTAGAGGGATAGACCACCCTCGGAGAGTGTTCATGATCTGGTAAACAATGTGTACTAGATACTTCTCAAAGGTAGCATCAACATCTAACTCAATATCCTTGGGAACAACAGTTTGAGATAGATCAGCTCAATACTGATGAAGTTGTGATATGTGGAAGATGTCATGCAGGCATAATACCTCTGTGGTAGTAGTAACTAATAGTCTTCCAGCCAGACTCTCTCATGATCATAAAATGGCCCAACGTAATGAGTATACAGCTTTCCCTACTTTAATAACCTTCTATTCCCTATACTAGGTGATAACTGAAGAAAAACATGATCCCTAACCTCGAACTAAATATATCATTTATAGAGATTAGCATAATATTTTTGTATAGACTGAGAAGTAGTCTTATGCTATTTGATCAGATGAAATTTCTCTGAAGTCTCCTAAACGAGATGAGGAACAAGTAGGGCTGCCCCACCTGCCTCTAGCCATCATAGGGGTGAACGAAATGGCCTACCACATAAGGCCTCAAACATAGCCATCTGAATTTTAACCTAAAACCTATTTTTATAGGTGAACTCAATGAGAGGGATATAATTTTCCCATGAACCTCCAAAATCAAGGACACATGCTCAGATCATATTCTCTATAACCTTTATTGTCCTTTTTTATTTTACTTCGGTCTAAGGGTGAATAACTCTTCATAGAAGCAACTGTGTTCATATAGCCTTTTTCAATCCATTCCAGAACTGTGAAGTGAAATGAGAATCCCAATTTGAATCGATAGTACAAGGGAACCCATAGATTCATATGATCTCACAGACATATATTTTTCCCCGATCATCAACTAAGAAAGTCTCCCGAATAGGAATGAAGTTGTATACCTTCATCGATCCTTCAATTACAACCCATACAATGTCACTACCTCAAGGAGAACTAGGTAAACTAACTACACAGTCCATATCAATGTCTTCCCATTTCCATTCTAGGATTTTAAGTTCCTATAACAATCTTGTGGGTCATTGGTGTTATGCCTCCACCTGCTGGTAGGTGGAACACCTAGTGATAAATCATGTTATCTGATATTTCATCCACTTCCACTAATAAAAGCGTCACATATCTTGATACATCTTAGAGATTCCTGGATGAACTTCCCACTGAGAAGTGTGGGACAGTTTAATCAACTCCTATCCCAAATCTGTAGGATCCCACATATGCACACATATATGAAGGACATTGTCTCTGTCTATAGACTAATTCAGAGGCAAGTTATCTCCTAATATACTCTCATGGAGAACCAACACTTTAGGATATGAACATTTTCTACTCTTCACCTTATCAAGTAAGGAAGAGGTAACTACCATATATGCGAGATGTTATAACTCAAGACTATCATAAAACTCTAGGTGAAACTCAAAAAATATTCCATTAACTTCCATTCATCACTGTCTTCCCATGCTTGTGCCAGAGTTTTTTGACTCAGTGCATCTGCAACAAAATTTCCCTTGACAAGTGTATTAGAAAGATAAAAATCAAAGGATTATATATATTCAACCCATATTTACTGTCTGAGGTTTTGGTCATGTTGAGTAAAGATATATTTGAGGTTCTTGTGGTCTTTTTACACCGTAAGGAACTCAACCAAAACATAGTGTATCCAGCAAGATTAGTCATGGACAACTACTTCTATCTCAAGGTCGTGCGTTGAGTATTTTCTCTCATGAGGGATAAACACCAAGATCCATAATAAGTGACTCTATCTTATTTAATTATAACTTCTTTTAGGATGATTCTTGAAGCATTATAGAAGACGATATATCCTACATGTGGCTCTGAAATAGTCAGAATAGGTGCAGATGCAATCCTCGCTATTATCTCTTGAAAGTATTTCTCACATGCTTCTGACCACATGAACTTTACACCCTTATTTGTAAGACAAATGATAGGTGAAGAAAGGAATGAGAAATTTTATAAGAAATTCCTATAGTATCCAACCATCCCTAAGAAACTTTATATATCAAACATGTTCTTGGTATTCTCCTTGGAAATTAAAGCACTAACCTTTTCTGGGTCAACAGATACCCCTAATTCTGAGATAATAAAACCCAAGAAGTGAACTTTTTCAATCCAAAAGTGACACCTAATAATATTTTCATAAATATGATGATCTCTTAGTATAATCAGAATGATCTCAAGATATTTGTCATGGTCGCTACAAGTGTGATAATACACTAAGATGTCATCAAAAAATACTATGAAAAAATAGTCCAAATAGGGGAGGAAAACTCTATTCAACATATCCATGAAATGGTGGGTGCATTTCTAAGAATAAAAAACACTAAAAGGTACTCCTACAAACCATACCTACTATGTAAAGTTGTAAGCTGTATTTCTGATGGTCTAACTAGCATGTGATGATAACCGGATTGTGGGTCGATATTGGAGAAGACCTTTTCTCCTTAGAGCTAGTCAAAGAGATCATTTATTTTAGGTATTGGATATCAAATATTGACCGTAAACTGGTTCAACCTTCTGTAATCCATGCATAGATGAAGGATTCGCTCTACGTTCTTTGAAAGAAGTACAAGAGAACCCCAAGAGGATATAATGGTTCGTATAAAACCTTTGGCCTCATAATCCTCTAACTACAACTTGAGATCCTAAATCTCTATAGGTTCCATCCTATTTGGAGGAATGGACACTGAAGATGCTCCCAAAACAATATCGATTGTAAACTATACCTATCTCTCAAGAGGTAAAATCAAAAAATTGTTGGGAAAGACATCCCTAAAATGATCCACTATTGTAGGGAAACCAACTTGAAATAATACCCAATACTATATTAAGATATTTATAGTTTGGGGGAACACTCCACCTATCCCATGATGCTCTGGCCCTACTCTACCATCCTAGACATCCCACTCACCCTTATGAAGATAATTGTTGCCCTCTAGTGATGTAAACAATACCCTATGCTGATAGTAGTCTACAAAATCATTATTCTGAACCGACCAATCCATCCAAATAATGACATTGAATACTTTCATTTGGAGAAAAAATAGTTTCAACAAGAATGTGTAACTACCTACCTCAAGGTGAAAATTCCTAAACTGGTGTATTCCGTTAGTTTGTACCCCTAAAATTGTATTTAGCGTCATTACACCATAGTAATATTGTATCTCTAGTCCAAGACTTTCAACAATAGTTATAGAGACAACAAATTCTGAATCACCTATATCAAATAAATAAGTTAATATAGTAGATTCCATAATAATAATACCATATATTGTAGTCAGTATCCGAGCCTGATCGCCAAGTCTTGTTTGTAGTTCATACAACTATCTTGATCCATAGTATTGTGCAATAGATAGACTACCATGATCATAACTACACTATTGGTGTTGCTGGTGATCAGGGGTCTAGCTACCATGACCATGACCTCCTCCTAGACTCGATCTACCAGTGTTATTCCAACTCACTGCATAACGAGGAATAAAATAACTCGCTCTTATAGGTGGAGATGGAACTGATCCTTTTCCACTCGAGGCTATTGGAAAATTCCTATAGAAACATTAGTGATGTCCCATACAACCACAATCTCGTCACTCCAGTGGGTATTTATCTCACTAAGGCTTTGAATTCCTCTATCATCCACATCGATGACACACTTTAGACTTATAAAAATAGGCACTCTGGTCGTCACTTCCTTGATGAGAAACCTCAAGGGAATGTTTCCTACTAACGGAAGTATTAAATGCCTATCGTAGCAAAGATCCTCTATACCCAGTACTATTTTTTTCTTTAGGTTGCACTTAGTGGTAAGATCATGATTGGCTATCTCATAAAAAAGTAGGTAGGTGAAAGACATTCACCTGTATATGGATGGCGTTATTGAGCACATCCTCAAAGCGTCTATCACATGAAAGATCATCATCATATAGAAGTCATGAAAAGTATTGCAACTCTGTGAAACTCACTAAATATTCCATAACTGACATAGAACCTTACTCGAGATGCATGAATTCTCTATCTCCATAAGTTATCTGCATTCGGGGAAAGAACTGATCATAAAAGGTGGTCTAGAAATCAACCCATAACATGCCCTGATGATGACCGGACTGGGTAATCACATCCCACTAGCACGTGGCCGAATCTCGAAGCATGTATGTGGAATGTTTGACCCTCCACTCTGGATTAACCTTTAATTGCTCAAAAATTGATAGGGTGTATTCTATCCAAGACTCAATAGCCTCCAGAATAGCATCCTCTAAAAAGGTAGGAGGATTTTTCTACTAGAACTCATGAGTTAAATCAGCCATCATAGGTGCAAGATGTTAAGTACCATGAATGGACTGCTTCAGATGTAGGAAATTAACAAGAACATGGGCATCAGTTCCCAGTTCCGGTATAGTAGGTGATGCCTCAAGTGGAACTCTTGGAGGTAAAAGTGGCAGTTTGGGGCCCACCATTTATCCCCACCCTTATGAAATTTGATATGAGGACACTGTGGCAGCATTGGTCTACAAATGCAAAGCACAAACCACAGAACAAGGTTAAGCAGAAAGATAGCATCACTAGCGGAAGCTAAAAATAATAAAACTCACTACCCAATGAATACTACCCCAACTACCTGCTTAGATGGATAGGTATAGGCAAGTGCTAATGCATAAGTTTCATTTAATTTTATATTTAATTTTCTAGGTTCACTCCTTTACCTTTTATAAACCTGACAATGTGGGATAAGGATGTCCAACCATTTCATTTTAGATGTCATGATTTACTTTATAATGGATATTCATTTCTGGTTAATCAGTGCTCATACACCTTATCACTAGAAATTAAAACCATTTGTTTAGTTCTAAAAGGATCGACTTAGTAAATTACTCATCCCAACCCATGAGGTCCCATAAACCTCATGAATTGAGATAGGAAATCACTGAATCACAACCAAGAGTAATAAAAGCATAAGATAACTATCTCAACATCACTCAAAAATCACAATAATATCAAGCAATTAAAAACATGAAATGCATCTATATGGCATGGAAATATTCATGACATGAGAATTTTAGGTGCCTATATTGATGCATCTAACAATGCTCCTTGCCCTCATATTATCGGGCTAAGGAAGAAATAAAATCCTCAAATAGAGTAAAAATTAACAACACCACAAAGCATGTGTGTCACCCAATGGTAAAATAATGTCAACTGTAATATGAAAAATAGAACAATGGTTATTATTTTTGGGTAACTTGGATTTTACCCCAAACATGGATTTACAATTCCCAAGCATTGCTTATGAAAAAAAATCCTAGTGTTCCTAGTATTTAATATATTATCTCTAAATTGTAAAGAAAGAAAATAAAATGCCATTAATACCACTTTGTGACGTCTCAGACCTAGATTCTACTTAGTGGGTTCCTCGAGCCCAGTGGGCCACATGGCCTGAAGCGCATATCTTCAAATGCTAGAGGCTTCCAACTAGCAGCGAGGGCTTAAGGTGTGTCTGTGGGGAGACTATTCCCTCACTACTAAAGTGTAATGTTGCAGAAGATTATGAACAAGGGTAAAGAGTAAAATAAATATAAGTAAATAGAAGTAAAAAATGAAAATTGACACAACATTAACAATAACTTAAAAAACTAAAATATCATTCAATAACTGATGATATTCCGTGTCACTAGAGAATTGCAAATCCTGGATACAAGATATTCGGCATAACATGTTCTACATAAGTATAAAGGAAATAAAAATCTGTCCCAAGTATTTGGAGCTCTGAATCTATCATTTGTGATCAATCTCCATACTAAACAGCAAGAAATCAAGTGTTTTGAGCTATATTATTCCATTTTTCAA
The DNA here is from genome assembly GCA_963277665.1 of Viscum album. NCBI lineage: Eukaryota > Viridiplantae > Streptophyta > Magnoliopsida > Santalales > Viscaceae > Viscum > Viscum album. Next base: position 1,363,018,088 of record OY728166.1, on the reverse strand, counting down.
CAGCTACCACCATGTAATATACTCTAGGTACCAAATGGTGCCCAAAAAGGGTGTGAAATAAATCTCAGTGGGCCACTGCCAATGGTGTCTATAACATCTGGAGCGTGTAATGGAAATGTAAAAGTTTGAAAGAATAAATATATAATGTAATTAATTACAATGTAACTAATTATCCAAGTACCTACTTCAGCCCTCAGCTGACATTTGAATATAACCAGTCCATTAATTGATTATTAACTGTTTAGAAAAAAGTGACATTTTAACAAATGTGAAGGTTCCCAGATGTAACAAGGCAACATATAATGATATTTAATAATTAAGTCCCGAGGTAATAACCAATGCGACATTGACCTCAAGGGTCTCCAAATCATTAATAATTGTATCCTGGCATGGGGTAAGAGTGTAATCCAAAGATCATAGTTCAATTCATTCCATAATGAGATGCCTACCGAGTTGAAGGAGTTCATCTAAGATAAAACGTGGCTAAGTAATGATTGGGCCTGATGGGCTTTAACTATGGCACCTACTTGTCAATGTTGGATCCAAGAAGTATATATAAGGAATCCATAGATGATATTGAAGAGACCCTATGGGTTCATAATTGTTATCCAAAAATAGACAAGGATCAGGATCTAGGTGGGTCTCAACCTAAGAACTCTATATCCTTGATTCGAAATGGGGTTCCGGAGTGCATAAGCCACTACCAGATAAGAATCCTAGGTGAAATCGAGTTAGACCACTCTAATTTGATTATGAAGTCTTGTAATATTTTATTTGGTTCACTACTTACCTTTCATTAGTGTGATAAGATTAAGTATCATGCAACCTTTTAATCAATTCGTAGTTAATCAATAATTCCATTTGGTCTAAGCCATGCCTTTCATTAGTGGGAATAGTACAAGTAGTATGGAACCTTTATTAATTCCACTTTAATCATATTCAATAATTAAGGTTTATTCTAATACCTTCCATTAATGTGGTAAGGGGAGATATGGACATGAAACCTATTAATCATTAACAACTAATCTGGTCAAGTCATATACTTAGTATACTTTCCAATTTCCATTTCACATTTAATTAACAATTGAAGAACATAACTTAGGATGGCCAAGTGGTGATTATACATGGTAATTCCCATTATAAAATTCACTATTTAAACACATCCATTTAATATTGAAAAACATACCCTTATAAGGTTCAAACAAAGTCACACTTAAATGTTATCTCAAACATGTCTAATACTAAAAATGAAATTATGGCATAACATCCTTCAAGGGATGGATAGAGTTTTGGTCATAACCACCAAAAATTAATCACATATATTGATAGAGTTTATCCATATGGTTTTAATGATTATAATCATGGAATATAAATTCTATAACATCAATGAATGAAATCGGTGGGCACCACACGACAATTACAAAATCGACAAACTTGAGGGATGAGTTATAGACCAACCAATTTAGACTTGTACAATTACCTTCCTACAATATTTTACCCTCTTATGGCTTGGATTAGAGTAGATCTAAGAAAAGGGTAAAAATAATCACACCTTGATAACTAGGTCGAGAGTAAGAGAAAATGAGAAAGATTCAAATGGACTCAAGTATTTACTGTTTCTCATCCAATGTGATGAATGGAAGATCAATCAGATCGAAGTCATAGTAGATCTTTCCATCCCTATATTTGTCCTTAAAAAGGATAAAATTTGAGAGAGAAATATGTTAATACCATAATATCTTATATTATGAGGAATAAGGAGGGTTAAGATATCATTAAGGTAAAATTTGTAAAATTACATAGAAAAACAGAATGTGCACAATTTTTCTGCACAGTTTTCCAAACTGTGTGAAAACCATGTATGGTTCCCTAAGAAGAAGGGTCACTTGCATGGTTAGGCTACACAGTCATGTGAGAACTGTTCCATTTGGTTCAGTTTGGAAATTTCCATCTGAACGGTTAGCCAAATCGTACGCCAACTAGGTGCTAACCGTGCGACATGGCCAGTTTTCCAAAAAAGATGGTTTTGAGGCTTTGAACTTTCCCCAGACATGCCATAGACCTTTTCTAACTCATTATACATTCATATTAGGTCCAAATAAAATATTTATACTGAAGTTTAGATGGTATATACCTGAGTAAAAAATTGGGTTCTTACACGACTCACCTCTTTTCATTTCATCATTAATTAGTAAGTGTGTTAAATGAGCTATGCCACAACTATTACCCATTTCATTTGTTATATCATAATCAGTGTTCATGAAAAAACCATTCAAAAAATAGCTTGAAAAATTATTCATTCATATCCATAATGGAAATTTGATCAGAACAGCTTAGAGGGTGTCAATGGATGATGAGACCTGACCAAAACTGAATAAGGGGTCACTAGAAAACTTCAACCAAACTCATTGAATTAAATATGAATTAGGTGTAATATAGATAGATTCACGGAGAATCTGTCATGTGTAACAATGATATATATTATAAAATATCTCAACCTTGAGGGATGAGAACTATTCAACCTACCTCAAGCTCTTAGTACTCTCCTCCTCTAGTTTCAGTCCTTTGTTTGGCCTGGATCAAGAGAAAATAGAAAAATATGTCAATACCTTAGAAGTGGGTCACATGATCCTACATCAATATAGAGTCGTCAATGGAAATAAAAACAGTCAACTGAGCCAAAGGATATAAGGTCTTACTAAGAGGAATCCAAAGATATGATTGGAATCTCTATCAAACTTTGGATGGAATTGTTATCAAAAAATATTTGTCAGAACCAAGGTTGGTGATCAAAGGGAGAAGTATATAATCTTCTATAAACAGTATTTAAAAATCATATTTAGTGTTAAAATTATAATAATTTAAGGTAATTTTAGTATTTTTTTCTAAAATATTCGGGTCTCACAGTTTGGCTGCATGGTTGGCCAAACAGTGCACCAACCAGAATCTATTCACTTATTTAAGGAGAACCTCACATGGTTTCATGTGCATGTTTGACTAACCATGTATAAAACATGATAAAAATCCTCTAATAAATTTTTTTCAGTTTTCTCATGGGCATACACATGAGGTTTCATTGGTTCCCCAAACCTAGGGACCTTATACACCCCACTGTCAAGCCCTACACAGTTTGTTATAATCATACGGCCTGCCTTACACAGTTTCTCCTAACCATGGGTCCAAAATTCTTTTCCAAAACAAATAATTAGACTAAATTTTAAAGGATTCATTCCTCTAATAAAAATGGTTCATAATGTCTTCCCCTGTTAAAGGAACTCATCACAAATTTCACCTTATAAGGGAGGTGAAATTCTATCTAAGAAAAACATCAGCCACTAAGCGTGGATGTCAGCCTCCCACTCCCTAGTCTCATCATATATCTGTGCTTGCTACCATAGAACCTATAAAAAGGGAAAAACTAGCCTCAGGTGGCCTTTTTTCTCTAGTCAATGAAGCATATATCATACTCCTCAAAATAAGCATTAGTGTCTAACACAACTTCTTCATGATCAAAATTATGAGAAAAATTTACATGATAATGATTAATCTATGAAATGTGAAAGACATCATGTATGGAACAATAAATCTATGGTAAAAGTATATAATAGACTACCAGATGGGCTCTCTCCAAAATCTCAAATCGACCAAAAAGGAATGTTGATAGATTCATTTAACTATATACATATATATTCCCAATTCCGGGTGATACATGTAAGAAAAAATGGTCCCCTAACTAATACTCAAAGGCCTTTGATGGTGATTAGCATAATATAAATGTCTAGGCTAAGTAGTATATGTTCACTTATTTATTAGATGAACCTAATCTAAATTCTCTTGATTGAGATGAGGACCTAGTAATTCTTCCTCTACTTCCTCTAATTAGAACATGGGTGAATAGAATGACCTACTGTATAGGGAATCATAAGGATCCATTTTTATTATTTCCTAGTAATTGTTATTATATGATTAATATTTGAGAGGAATATGCATCTCCCAATAACCACTGAAATCAAGTATTAATGGTTAGAGCATGTCCTCCAACACCTGTAGTCACCTATCACTGGCCATTGCTCTGAGGGTGGAAGGTTGTCCTAAGAAGGACTTGTGTACCCATAGCTCTCTATAACCCCTGCCAAAACCTCAATGTAAATAAAGTGTCCCTATCTAAAATGATAGAACAAGGGGCCTAATGAAACAGTATAATATCATGGACTTATAGTATTCCTATATCATAAATTGAGAGAGTCTCCTAGATAGGAAGGAAGTGGCTATATTCTTCTGTCCATCCATGACTACCCAAACAATGTCCAAAGATTGAGGAAACCTCGATAAGATGATAATAAAATCCATCTCAACATCCTCAATTTTCCATTATAGGTCCGGTAATGGATGTAACAATTGATTAGGTCACTAGTTCTCTTACTTCACCTGCAGACAGGTTTAACACCTTATAATAAACCTATTATATGGCATTTTATCCCAGGGCACCAATACTGTCAGTGCATATCATGATATAACTTCGAGATACCTTGGTGAAATGTCCATTGTGAAGCATGTTAATTATGCATCAAATACAATCTCATTTCCATGGGAACCCAGATATGACCTTGTATATATATGATGTCTGCATCATTGATAGTCCAATCTTGAGGCAGGTCCTCACCCTCAATACTCTTTCATTGGACGAAGCCCTCAGGATCAGAAAACAACATCATATTCACTATATTTAGAAGTTAAGAGGTCACTGATAGTGATCCAAGTAAAAAACATTCATGATAGTCCTGAACTACTATGTATATTTTAGAAAAAATAGACATAATATGACATTCACTACTAGCCTCATGAACCATCTATATCTGAGTCTTCCAGCTCTGCGCATCGGAAAAAGCATTGACTTTCCCAGACGTACAGGCTAGCTTGATGTCAAAGGACTATAGGTACTCAATCAATATTTTCTACCTAAGATTCATTTCATGATCTATGAAAATATAATTGGTTATTTTTTGGTCTGTAAGCAAGAAAAAATGCTCTCATGGAAGGTAATGCATCAAAAAAATGCAAGGCTTAAACAAGAACTTCAAGAATGAGATCTTCTGTCAGTTAATTCTTCTCATGAGGCCTCAACTATTTAGAATCATATGAAATGACTCTCTCTTCTTGCATCATAAATTATCCTAGACTAATACCTAATTAATCATAATATACTATATAGATTTTCCCCAACTTTGGTAGAATCAGGATCAACGCTGAATTAAATATCCCTTTTAGTTCCTAAAAGGCTGTCTCATAGGATTTATACCATAAAAATTCACACCCTTATTATTCAGGCAGGTAAGAGGTGTTTCTAAGAATTATAATTCCTCTATAAAAAGTCTATAGTAACCGACTAGCCCGAAGAAACATTGTAAGTTAGATAGGTTCTTGGGATTCTCCCAAGTGACCACAACCCTCACCTACTCTGCGTCAACTAAAACTTCTTCCTCTATTATAATATGACCTAAGAAGTCTACCTTATCGATATATAAGTGACATTTACTTAGATTAGCATACATATGGTCCTATCAAGTGTATTCAAAATGGTCTCAATATGAGTGGTATGGTATCTTCAAGTATAATAATCCACCAAGATATCATACACAAAGGCCACAAAAAATGAATCCAGATAGGTATGGAAAACCCAATTAATTAAATCCCTAAAGAGGGAAGGAATATTTTTAAGACTTGATAGAACCATTAGATAGTCATATAAGCCGTAATAACTACAGAAATAACTATGTGGAATATCTAAAGGTCTAACTCAAATCGGATGACAACCTGATTTAGATAAATCTTTGAGAATACCCTTCCTCCTTTAATCTAATAAAAAAGATCATCAATACGAGGTAAGGGATATTGGTTTTCCACTATAAGATTTAACTTCCATTAACCCACTCAAATCATGATAGTTTAATCTACATTCTTAGTTAAAAGGATCGGTGAGCCCCAAGTAGAAGTAATGGGCCATATAAAAACATTTTCCTCTAAATATCCTATCTACATCTTGATCCCCTACAACTCAGTAGTAGATATGCAATAAGGTGGAATGGATACCAGTTCGTCACTAAGAATTTTTTCGATTGTAAACTATACCTATATCTAAAGAGGTGATATAGAAAATTCATCGGGGAAAAAATAACTGGATCGATCAACTACAAGAGGGAACTCATCGTGATGTAGTCCCTGATCATTCATATAAAAAATGAGAATATATTTGGTTACTCCTCCTATCCCAAGAGGTTTTCGTCTTGATCTATCATCCTAGAAATCACACTCACCATTTTTAATAAAAGTATCACCCTTTGGTGATGTAAATGAAAACCACTGATGGTAATAATCCATATAGGCATGATAGGGAACCAACTTGTCCATCCCAAGAATGAAATCAAAGAAGGTAATCTCAAGGATAAAAAGGTCTCATAATAAATGTTTCCCTCCTACTTAAAGAGGAATGTCTTTGCATTGATGTATACTCTATGAACATATACTCAAAGGCACATCAAGAAACATAACACCAATAGTGAACTGAATACCAAGCCCAAAGATCTCCATAATATGCACAAATATGAAGGAAGGTGATACACATGTCTTGAATAAGGAAAAAACGATAGTATAGGATATTAGAAAAGTACATAGAACAATACAAGGCCTGAAATCTTGCACCTCTAGTACATGCTATAATAACACATCTAGCATGATCTGCAACCATATTCTATAACCTAGATTTTTGGGGTAGGTCCTCTCTACTGGAGATATATATATATAAAGCCTTTATACGACATCCACAACCTTCTCCTCTTCCTTTATTTCTAGTAGTACTCCATCTACCTATATGGTTATGTTTTATTGAACCTTATCTTGATGGTGGAGCTAGTAAAAATCCTCTACCACTCAACACAGATGGAAAGGTCTTGTAGAAACATTGAACATGACCTAATCTTTCATAGCCTTGGAACTTGACAGGGTATCTAGGGAAATGGGGCCTCCTATTCCCAGGCTTCCCACATGGTGACAAACCACATAAATTACATAGGGTGCCACCTTGTTGTCACTAATCACATACATAGTCTCAAAGCATCACTTCTGACTTCTAGTCAAACCGCTACCCTATCTAGGTTTTGAACTAGCCTAACTCAAATTATCTTCTTCCCTTAACTTCCATTAAGTAATAAGGGAACTGTTAACTATATCAAATATGGTGGTAAACTGAAAAAACAATTCTTATGACTGAATCAGATGCCTCATCTCATCCTCAAATCATCTCGCATTTGGCTTTCTCATTAGCAATATAGATATATATAAAGCACTAAAGCTTAAAAAATGACTTGAATAGTCCATAAATGTCATAGAACCCTACTTAAAGTTCATGAAATCCATGTAATGATAAACCCTTAGTGTATAAGGGAAGAAATATTCAAATTATATCAACTATAAATCCTTCTAACTCACTTCTTGATACTGATCCAACTGGTTTAGAATATCCAAAGAATGTTTGGTGGATCCTAAAATAATATATGTAGTGACTTTCACTCTCCAAAGTAGAGGTGTATCCGATTTATTTAACATATACATGACCATAATGAGCCATAACTCTGCATCTTTTGTTCCACTATCCCCTAAAAATGTGGGTTGATGCTGTTATTAGAACTCCTGAGTCAACTCTCCCATAGAAGGGCCATAGCATGGAGCTCCCTTTAAGGTCTGCATAAGCTACATAAAATCTTTTTCAAACCTTGAATAATCTCCCTTGTTGGTAATAGGAATAGATTCCATATGAGTCGCTACTGAAGGTATAACTAGTGGATTAGGTGACACCACCTCCAGAGCATGGTCATCCCCACCCTCCTGACGTACGATCAAATGATGTTATGGTGTAATTTCTCTATAAATTACAAAATAATGCATCATATAACATTCAATATTGAAAACATCATGGATATAGGAATATGAAAGGTACAATATTTCTAAATTAATAGTCTCACCCCTCATCTAGCTCAAATATTTTGTTCAAGGTGATCATATATTTATATAGAACATAAGAACCGCTACCTACTTCCCACTACTCTAGTCAGGTATAGGTCGGGATTTGTGTTTTTATATTTCAATTTCATTTAAATTAATATATTTATTACATTTATCTTTCAATGGTTGAACCACATGGGTCACCACTTCTAATCCATAAGGGCCCATACACCTCATGAACCGAAGATTGGCATCCAATTAATCTGTACTATAACACATTCCAGCCCATGCGAATAATATTCTATGACTCAACGTTTCATAGTTTCCTATATATGATTTATGATATATCCTAAGCTAGAAAACCATATTTAGGTTTTGGTAGGAACTCTATGTTCCAAATATGTTTCCCAGATCAGTGAATTAAGTGTGATTTAATTTATAATTAATATCACAGAGGCATATATAACAATGTCATACAATCAAGTGATGCATCCTATATTGTATGGAATATGCATGACATTTATATTCTAAAAGGGGCCTAAAATGATGAATTATCAAAGCTTAATTTCATTCATCTCATCGATCCAAGGATAAAATGAAATCCTCAATCCTAAGAAAAATACTAACCTCAAAATTCAAGTGCATTACCCAACGGTGGAATAAAATCAACTGTAATTAGCATAACAGAGAAATAGTAATTTTCATCCATAAAAATTTAGATTTTCTCTATATATGGGTCAGTTACACTCAATAATAACTCATTAGAAAACTCAAAAACATTTCAATTCTTTTACCAATTGTCTCAAAATATTACGGTAAGAAAAGAAACCTTGAATAACACATTGTGACATCTCAACTTGGGTTGCACTCAGAGGTGCCACGAACTGGTGGAAATATAGCCTCAAATACCCCTACCCATACACCAAAGGCTACTAACTATAAGTAGGAGCCTATTGTGTGTCCCTGGTGAGATTATTACATTTGAATATAATCAATAGTATCCATAGGGACATGCCTCTGGTCCTTGCTACTAGTCAGTAGCCTATGGCATATGGAGAGGTGTGCTTGAGGCCATGTAGCAACTGGTTCAGGGAATCTTTGAGTGGAAACTGGGTTAGAAGGTCACATAAAACCAATAACCACACAAATGTACATCAAATGAGTTGAAAATCATCATTCATGTGCACGGTGGATTATCGCCTCATAAATTGATCTCTTTTATTTTTTCATTACCACATTTCAAGGTGGGACATAATGATAGACATATTATTTACATGAGAAATTTATGATGTTTATGATTTTATTATGATTCTGGAATATTTATATAACCCACACCTTCATGATTTTCATTTTTTGGGAATATCATAATGTTATTCGTGTGAATGGCCAACTACCGCCTCCCGAAGCAATGTGATTCATTCACACTTTACATGGAATATATTAAGGATGACTTTAATAGAGATATGTTATTTATATATATAATAAAAATTATATTGTTATGATAATATATATATATATATATATATAATTTAATTTTCATTCTTTTAATATTTTAAGAATATGAAATAACATTCATGTGTATGTACAACCTACCATCTCCATGAATGGTGTATTTCACTTCCTATCACTAAATTATATGGGTGGATCTAAATTCGTATATATTGAATATATATGATATTTATATCATGGATTTAAATTTGGAGATGATGAAATCATGATCTAATTAAGAGTAAAAATAATTACAAGTCAAAATATGCACGAAAAACAACATGGTTATTACTCAAAATATAAATTTAACATGGAATTGTTAACAAACGGGTGAAATAAATTCATAAGTCAATCATATATGGTATTATATATATGGATATGGTTATGTTGTATATTAATTATAAAATTCTATTTATTATAATTAATTTTTTCATAAGTATGATGATAATAAATACTTAAGGTAATGGATTTTCATCTCAACATTTACTTTTATGAGACTGACTGAAAATTAAATTTTTATTTTCAAAAGCACTTTTGAGGAAAAAGTGGGAAACCCGAAACAAAAACTTATAACAAGTAATCCAGATCAAGACTACAGGGAACTGCCCCTCCCTAGTGAATACAATGTTTAGTAAACCCTCCACCTTCACATGACCGCTCGATAATCTGTCCCATGCAAAGTTGCACAGGCCTGGTACCGATGGATAATTCATACCCTCTTGTTCATACAAATCTGAATGGTCATGATCTGAAATGGATCCTTGCGCTAAATCTTCTTCTAAAACTGATCCTTTCAGAATATTGGTTGTCTTCACCATCGAAACTCAAAATAAAACCGAAATCCAGAAACAACTGAAAATCCTTCCCACTTCAAATTACAAAAAACACCACTGAGAATATACCAAAAATCAAATACAAAAAGTCACCAAAAGGCCTCCAAACTGATAATCATCGACCATCATTCTGAACTGACCGCTTGAACTCACATCCCAAAGGACCAAGAAGACCAGTGTGATAACCCACCTTAGATAGAATAGAGGAATCTTAGAACCAGAGCAGAGAATCAAACAAACAGAGACAGAACAGATCGCCAACGATCCCACCTCTTGACACGTTGTATTTTAAGAGAAAGACAGACTGCAGCATTAGAAAAATCAAACTCAAACACATCACCAACAAGAATAACAATGCCACAAAAAAATTCTACCACCACTTCCACTATCACACCTTCTTTGGACCTGCAATAGGTAGCAAAAAAACCCGAACCAACACAACCTTTCCAGAACATCCTCAGTTGAAACATCAGAAAACTCAAAACAAAGTAGAAAAAATGCATCTAACTCAATGAACATTGGATAGCAAACAGACAAGACCCCTACCTCACCTTCAAATCCAAGCTGAACCCGACAACAACCGAACCACCAACGCCATAATAATCCAAGCCACAAAGAAGAAACAACACACCGCCTGAAGTTGAAAACGTCAAGAAATGACCACAAGCCGCCATAAAGGAAGCCGGAAGATGACCGCAAGGATATATCTACAACTATGCATGAAGAAAATCTAGAAAAAACTCCTCACCACCATGAATCAAGTCGTGCGGACCGAAATTCCAATACCAAAAACCCTAGATGCCACCGCCCTTGCCACCGCCCTTGCCACTGAGAAGAAGGTGAAGGCCTTCCTGGATCTGAAAAAGCTCAAGAATCTGGATCAGAATCCTCACCGTGGCATAAATCCAAGTCATCTGAATCATGATTTGGAACCCTAGTCACACCACCACATGAATAAGAGAGAGTCGCGGCCGACGCCGCAGCCCCCATCACAAAATTTTCTTTTATGAGACACACGCTATATTCACCGCCTATTTTTCCTATGAGATGTATATACTTCCCATGAATTTATTTTTTTATAATTATACAAAAAATTATTTTAATTTACTTATCTATTTTATTATCTCTCATTCATGGGGCTTAGGGTTCTGATGTTACCAAATCTGTAATGGAATTTTGTCTCAGTTTTCCTTCTTTGAGACACATTTATGTTATGAACCAATATTCTTTTACGAGGTGTATATGCTACCAATTTAAAATCCTATATAACGAATATCCTTATATTAATTATAATTTTATCTTCTTTTAATTATATTATTTTATGGGGATTTTGATTCAAATTTTCTAAAGTGGTAAGAGTTTATCACCACAATATTATAAATTATCATGATTTCTTATGATTAAGCTTCCATGGATGATATCTTATGATCCATATCATAAGAATTATCCTCAATTTTTTTATCCTATATTTATTCATTATATATTAAGGAAATGGAATAATTTTTTTACTCATTGGTACTTAATAAAATTAAGAAAATGTTTTCAATAAATTCCAACTTTATTTCTCTCTTTGGTCAAAATATGTTTTCTCTGAGAAACATGTTTTCTAAAAATGTTTTCAAAAATTTTATAATATTATCCTATTTTTCATAAAATTAATTTCTTCACTTGTTTTTTCTTTTTTAAATATATTTTTAAAATGAATCTTCTTGACATTTTCAGATCAAGGCCCTTTTGACTTCTACTCACAATATAGAAGGTATCTTTGTTTTTATGTAAGTGTCATGTATGGAATTCTCTGCCATCATGACTGATTCATTAATTCAATCTTAATTTATACATTTTAAAGAATATTTTCGAAGGAAAAGGTTTTCTAAAATATTTTATAAATTTTTTTATTTTAAATTTATTTTCAAATATAGTAATTTTGAAAATGTTTTATGTTTCAAAAACTGTTTTCAATTATTTTAAAATCTTCCAATATAAGTTACAAATATTTCTTAAAGAAAATGATTTAAAAGGTTTTTTATGTTCAAAAATTATTTTAATTTTTTTTAAAATAATCCTTTATAATTTTTCAAGGTTATTTTCAAATAAAATGGTTTTCAAAATATTTTATATTTTATAAATATTTTTTCAATGAAAAATGTATTATTTTCTTAAGAATAGTTTTAAATGAATTTTCAGATATTAATTAATGTGTTTCCAATGTTATTTTCAAAGAAAAGGATTTTAAAATTTTTTATGATATTTATTTTCAAAAAAAGTATACTTTCATAAAGAAATGTTCTATGTTATCTTTCAAAATCAGTCTCCATCTAAGATATAACACATTTATATAGATTATGATTTACTAGGGATAGGTTCCAAGGTAAAAATTATTATTCCTTATTTGAATTGGTTTTGTTAAAGTTGAAATGGTTTTAATGAAACCTTTTTCTCATCTATGGGTTATACCATGATAATATTCTTGTAAAACCCATTTCTTTTCATTAGTTATGATATGATGAAATTATTATGACACTTGTCTCTTTTTCATAGGTTATGATATTAAAAAATTAATATGATTCCCATTTAATTTAAAGGGTTCTAATATGATGAATTTTTATGATATTGATTCACACATATGTATAAATTAATTATGTGATTGGTGGGACCTATATCTCTCTCAAATGAATTGGGTAAATATTTGTATCCCATGAGATAGACATGGAAATAATGGCGAGTGAACCTGGTTTAGTAAGGAACTTTGTTCACAAAGATGGACTTGGGGGTAAAACTTGACTACTAATATGGTCTTGGGAGTGAGCCTTGACTACTAATATGGACTTGGTAGTGAACATTGACTACTAAGTTGGTTTTGGTATTGAACCCATTCAACTAATATATCCTTGAAAGTGATCCTTGACTCTTATGGAAATCATTTCATATGTTTATGTGTCATCCAAAATTCTATGTATTATTCCTATTTTTTATCTCATGGATTATGCTCATGTCTCCCTTATGATTCATGTCTTGTGATCATCCAATAGTTATTCCATGACTTAGGTGTAAGATCATTGATACCGAGGTATGGTCTTCAAATTTTATTCTCATGTTCTCATACCCTTATGTTCATGTTATTCTTGAGTATCTCCTTCAATCACACTTGATGAGCATCTAATATCACCCTTTATTAGGTTTCATTTACTATGTTATGAAGAAAGGATTTAAGTATGAGTACTAAATGTGATGATCTTTGTGGGAAACATAGAAGGTCTTTCACTAAGTTAGAATATTTTGTTATAATTTTCCAAAGACATTAAACTATTATGGTCCTAGGGAATATACTTTTGTAATGTGCTAAATATTCATATAAAATGACATAATATTCGTGTATTATAAGACTAGGTATATATATGTATCTTATATGATGATCCTAGAAGAACCTTCTCTATGGATGACCATCAGTATAGAATTTTAATATGAAGAAGAAAAAACATTCTTTGATCATGACTTTGTGAGATCTGCATAAATCATGTGTGAACTTGAGAACAGACCTTCCATAGAGAGATAAATCAATAAATGAACTTCTATGGGATGAAGGAAATAAAACATGAGTAATAATTGAGATTCCTTGGAATAAGATTTCACAATATGTGTATCCATGCATTTTAGTTCTTTCGTGAGAACATCAGGAATCTTCTATGAGTCTCAGTCCTTCTGTGAGAACTATCATAGATCTTCCATACAAATGAAATTTCATGAATATAAGATTCTATGCATATGATATTTTTTCAACATGGAACTTCCATAAAAATAAATAAATGACTGATATCTAATTGACAATTCATAAATGTAGTGTTACGTTTAGGTATGAAAATCGAATGATAATTTAAGTAAATGGAATCCACATGTCATCCAAGTTTATATCGATCAGATTTCTCACCATTTAATATGTACATACATTTTTCTAATAGGAAAACTTGATACATTAATCAAAAGTATTAAATTCAATAAAAAAAGTTATCTAGTATCTAAAACTCCTATATAAAATAAGGAAGATATATTAACAGTGTATTAAATACTACACCAAAAGGTTGTGGGTAATTTTGATGAAGATGTAATTTATTAAATAATTTAGAGTTGTGAAGGTATTTCAATAACAATGTGAAGTGAATTTAAATGAGGAAAAAATAATATCATTCATTTCTATAGATAGAAAAATAATATAATAAATTTTTCTAAATTTTAGTTAATTTTTCTGTAAATTAAAATGTGATAGTCCATTTATTATATTTTAAGAAGGTATAAAATGGAAGAAGGATTTTTGTGATTATAATAATCCAAAAATGATATAATTTCAAACAATACATTTACTCTAGAAGATTACTTATTTATATGTTTTCTAATGCATGAAAATTATCATAGAGATACTTTTAAAAATTGTGAAGTAATATCAGTTACTTTATATTAACATACAGTTATTATGTCTAGTTATTGTAGTTCAAGTTATGCGGTAATGTTTATTATTTTAGGAGAATTCATTGGTGAGTCTTTAGAAATTTTAAATGATAATAATATATAACTAAATTTTTTGAATCTATTGGAATATAATATAGAAGTTAAGAAAAAGTGATGAAGTAACTCGTGAAAAATATTTATCAGATATATATTCTTACATATTAGATAAGATGATAAAAAGGGTGGTTTAGAACTATTATTCAAGAGATAATATTTTTTTATTAAGAAGGAGGATACAAAAATCTATAAAAATCATCCTCATAAACATACTATGAGTAGAATCCAAAAATAAGAGTAAAATTGAAAATAATATTAACTAAAAAAGAAAAGGATAAGAGAAGAGAGAATAAGAGAGAAAATAGAAGAGGGTAGTGTAGTTATATTGTATAGTAAGAATAAGAAGAAAAATTGGATGATTTAGTCATGGGTTTCATAAGAAGAAAAACGTTTTGTGATTTTTAGGATTCATAGATTGAAGTGAAATATTATAACCAATGATAAATAAGAATGATGAGAGGAAAATAAGTCTTACACCAATACCATAAAAGAATCAACCCAGATTACTAATATGAATCAAGAGAAGGTTTTGTACAATATTTTTTATAAAGGGGACAATGAAAAGAAGTTTATTTATTATTTTAATTTAAGTGATAATTGAATAATCATGAGAATAATATAAATTGGCTCTGTAATAATTAAAAGAACTCATATATGGTGGAGGGTTATCTTGATATTCAAAAGTACATGAAGAATTTGAAAATTGGTTATAAAAGAAGTAAAAAAGTTATAGTGGGAAGATTATTTTTGGACTACTCTATCACTAATTCAATAATTAAAGAATATTATAATATCCCCATTTTAATATAGGGTCTGAAAACATAGGTTTAGGACTATTTTATCGAGGACTCATTTTAACTATTATCACATTAAAGTGGCTTCAATGATTTTTTATTATTTCATGGTTGCACCAATGACTATCCTTTGTTATTGAACTGTGAACCATTTAAATATCCTTTCCACTTCATTATTGTATATTGATGAATAAATGTGAGGTTATAGAAAAATATAATTGAGATATAAATGGTTAAATAGTAAAAAAGGATAAAAAGATAGATTGGACTAAAATAGACCCAAAGTTGATTCAACCACTTCTCAATGTTCAGTATATCCCAAAGTGGTCTTAATTGGTCTAACACTAGGATTTAAGTGAGTTCCTAATCACAAAAGGCTAGAATCCAGTTCCTATGTATCAATGAAAAATTATTTTGAAATGAGTTCACCCTCTAAATCAAATTAACCATAGCACCAATCCCACCTAGGAATCTAATATAACATATCCATGTGTTAGATTATCCTGAATAAGACTAGTGGTTTCAACTTAAAATAAATGAACATCTAGAGTACTAGACAGTAATAATAAAACAAACAAATTAAAATTTCATAATAACAAACATTGTCCTCAATAAATATAGCTATATTGGAAATATAAAATAAGGTAAACATCTTTCTAAACTGGCTAATACATAAATATCCCAAAATAAAAAGAAACCAGGCTTCTAACACTTCCAACCATCACTTCATGACCAATGGTAATTCACCACACCCCGTACCATCAATCATCAGACAACTCGAATGAAACCCATAATAGAACAAAGCTATGGAACCTGAAAGAAAACATGAGAGCAACATACACTACGTGGAGTATGTAGGGTGTGGGATAAACATTCCCAGTATGGCCTCACTAAGAAGATTGTGGAATTTATTTTTCAAAAAAAATCGTAACTAATAGTTTGAATTAAAAATTGAAAATAGGAATTCCACTTGTGTGTTTTGAAAAACTAAGTAACTTTAACTTAAACATTTTAATAAATGTACCCCCATAAAAAGTAATAAATGGTGGAACCAACACATTTTATAAAATAATTTTAAATCCTAGGCAGTGGTTATATAACTAATTTTATTAAACCTACCCAAAAACTCATTTTCTTTAAAAAAATTCTTAAACAAACTTTTTAAAAATAAAAACCACTTTCCACATTTCAATAACATTCAAAAACAATTTATAAATAAATTTTGGAATAAACCCACCATAACTACCACAAAAAATGAATACACATATGAACTATTGTATCAATGAATCAAAAAAATGATCAAAAGAATGGTGTCATCAAATATACTAAAAAATGGGGGGATATAACCAAGGTATGCAATGAAATACCCAAAATAAAATCCTCAATAAAAATTGTGTATCAATTAAAATTACTTATTACTCCAATAATATATACCCAAACTGAATACAGAACCCCTAGTCTAAATTATAATAACATATTCATCTTAGTTGTTCCTCCAAACTAGTCAAACCCTATTATCATATCATGAGGATGAAGAAATCATGGGAAAACCTTCTTGGATCATTCAAATACCACAATACATTCTTTAACTAAAACCCAATATAAACTAGAGTTTGTACATATATCGACCACCAAAAAATTATAAGGATTCCCATGATGAAACAAAAAGGAGGTGAAAAAATAAAAAGAGTATAAAACCATCACATAGATATAATCTAAAATAATTTAAAAAAATGCACATCTCAGCTCATATGATATCATATGAAATATCCTATTCCAAAATCATTTATATATATAAATAAAGATATAATAATAAGGTAATTACCACAGGGGTCAGAAACCACAATGGGCATCATAAATTCAAGGTCTCAATCAAGGGTCCTATATAATATTCAAGAGAAAATATTTAAAGTTCCAAACAAACCTATAATAAATAATCTCAGGATTACAAACCAATTAATATTATTTATAAATCTCAAATAAAATAATTCTTTAAAACTAATCATTTGGAATCATATTTGAACCCAATTAAAATATAACTTCTTTCTCATTTTAGTCCATTTGAAAACTAAAGCACCCCTTTCACTTGAAACCACTCTCTAGAATTAATATTTTCCTCTTCAGAATAAAAAAGTTTAGAAACCATGCCTTTAATATTAAAATTCACTTAAAAGGATCCTCAATGTACTTTACACAAAAAACTATCATCCATAAATTAAGTCTTCAGAAAACAAAATCTAGAAAACCCAATGAAATTTAATTATAAGTATATAAATTATTAAAACCCATTAAAGGTATTTTATATATACATGTCCATATATAAATTTAATTTAAATTAATGATAATTTCATGCCATGAAAAAGAAATAAAAACACAAAAAAATTACAATAACCAAACAGAGATCAACAAAAAAATTAAAATAGATAGAGAACACTGAAATAAGAAAAGTGGAATTATTATCAAGATTTAAGAAAAAATCATCAATGGTGGGAATCCCTGAACGATGAATCCATCCATGGAAGCCTCAAAGAGTTAATAGGAGTTGTAGAAACCAATAACAAAGGGATAAAAGAGAATAAATAAGAGGATATTTGGCATTAACTTGAAGGAAACAATTTTAAATTACCAAGGATAATGTTCAAAATAAAGGGAGATGGAAGTGGAAAAGTTTAAGGTGCTACCAAGGCTTCTCAAAATAGAATAGAGGGAGAAATGGGGTAAAAACCCTTAAAATAAAGGGGAATAAAATTTTTTATTAAAATTTTATATAAAAAATAGGTAGCTCACATGGTTAGAAAAAATGGTTAGGAAAACAGTGCACCAACCCTGTTAGAACCATTGGATGGAAGCCTCACCCATAACATGGTTTTGGTCACACAATTTCAACAGGTCATTCACCAACCATGTGATTTTCCACCACATAAAATTTACCACATAATTTATAGAGAAAAACATCAAGGTTTTATAAATTGTGATCCAACTTTTCAAAATCACAATATCAATATATTTTTCGTTATTACACAATAACTAAAAGATTATTACTAACCACGTGCATGTTATTAACCAACACTTCAAAAAAAAAGTGACATGAAAAGTATAGAGTATATTTTTCATGATTTTGACTTAACCATGAACTTAACATGAAAACCATCCATACAAAAAACAAATTAAAAAAACTATATACATAGGACACCTTCCATTATTTCCCCATAGCCATGTAATTTAAAGAATATATTGAGGAAACAATTACAAAAAAATCACAAGATTTAGAACATAATCATTAAAAAGAATAAATTACACAAAATTAATATAAAATAATAAAATTAATTATTAGTTACATGTGTTAAAATAAGTGTAAAAACATTTAAATTCCAATATATTTAGTAATCAGGCTCAATTTATAAGAAAATGTATATGTCAAAGAGTTTTAATAAATGTTTCAAAGCTATTTCTTCTTCTGTACTATTATTTCAATCCATTATGATGTGTAGTGAACTATTATTGGAAAATATTATAACATCATATCAATATAATCATGTATAAAGAGAGGAATTATTTTTTTATATGGAATAATTGTTGTGATATTTTGCGATCAAGTGATATTGTCAATTTTGTTTTTAATATTTCAAAGAAATTAAACATTAACCAATTATTTTTTATTTATAATTAGTCTTTATTTATCTTTGATTATTTAAATCATATATTATGTATTTTTTTTTATAATTTGTCTTTGAATTTTATTATAATTATATAAAATTGGAGGTGAAACCATCCAATTTAAAGTCCACTAAACAACTACATAAATTAGGATGCACAATTCTCTACCTTTCTTACCACCTTAATGAGAATTTTTATTTTTATTTATAAACAGTATGCTTCCTATGATTTTATTTTCTTGAATGATTTTATTTATTTGAGTGTGAAAATATATTATAAAATTTAAACCATTTTTTGTTTATTTTATAAATGAAATACTACAAAACTGATTTGAGTTATTTAATTTTCATAGGGTTTTAATTTATATAGTTTAATGAATTAATATTTAGTTTTTTCTATGTATCATGTTTTAAATTATGTGTTGACATGGATTAGGAGTTTAAGGATTTTTTATTATTTATCAATAAATTTTAAAATTTAATGTCTTAAGAAATGTGTATCTTAACATGTGTGTTATACCTTTCTATATTATGTAATAAAATGTTTATATATTTTTGTAGTTTAAAAATACTACATTCTATTATATATAAGTTATAATTTGAGAAAAAAAATGTTGGTGTTTTTAAAAAAACAATTTTTTCTTTTATTATGATTAAATGTTATTTTATGAGTTCTATTGGTTTATGGATATAAAATTTTTTGAAAGAGGTTTGAAATATTTGAATTTTTTTATAATATCTTTATTATATTTTTTTTGAGTAATTATAATGATTTTATAATAACTGATTGGTTATTATATATATATATATCATTTTTTAATGTTTGATTCATATGAAATGTGTTGTGATGTTTAAATTAGTGAAATTTAATATTTATTTAGTTTATAAAAATAGAGGTTCTATTTTTGAATTATGATGTCTAAATTTTTGAAAATTAATATCTAGTTAGTTTAGAAAAATAGAGATTCTACTTTTTGATTAGGTATATAAACTATTTTTTGGGATGAACCAATGTCTTAAAAAGTTTTTATGTTTAAAAAAAGTTATATGTTATTTTAGTGATAAATAAGGAAGGGTGTTAAAACAAAAAGTTTCTATTTTAAAAATTTATAAGATTTTTAAAAAGTTTCTTTTTTATTTATCACAAAAAGAACTTTTACCTTATTTTAAAAAGTTTTTTTAAGGTATGAGTTTTAATTTTTGGATTAGGTGGATACACTATTTTTTGGGATGAACCAATGTTTAAAAAAAATCATTTAGAAAAAAAAGGTATTGGATCTTTCAATGATAAATAAAGAAGGGTTTTAGTGAATTTTCTAAAAAATATGAAGTGTGTTTTAAACCAAAAATGGGTTCATTTCATTTTTTCTGATAACTAGTGAATTTTTTATAATTATTTTGAATATGTCTCAACCAATTGTATTTTCAATTTTATGAGATGACTATATATGTGTGTTTTTTTAATTATAAATCTGGAATCTATCTTTTAGGTAGTTAATAACTTAAATTTAACTATTAATAATATTTTATTAATGTGTCACTCATTTGGATGATTTGGAATAATCTTTTAATAGCTATATAATTTTATCTTAGTTGATTTATTATATGAAAATGTCATTATTTTGTAATGATTCATATATTAGTTTTCCAAAATGTATGTTTGGTAATATTACATCATCAAATGGTTGAAATTTATTTAAATTTTATAGATTATGAACTGTATTGTTCTAACTAATTTGTGTTAATTTAGTTTTCAATATATATGATTTCAATAAATATGTGTTTTAATTCTAGAATTATTGTTTATGAATTTTTTTAATAAAGTTATGTATTGATTTAAAAAATGGTATTTAGAAAAATTATTTCTTCTATAAATTTAGTTTTAAACATTTTTAGTATTTGAAATGATTTTTATTTTTTTTAATATACATAGATTTGAATATTATCACTTATTTAGTTATTTTAAAGTTATTTTATTAATAATAGAAACATTTATTTATTTAATTTACTTTATTTTAACACACCCGGTTTGAGGTATGTCCTTATTATCATCGTGTTTTAAATAATTTTTCATGGTTTCAGTAGGGTACAAGTTGATTGGGTGTGTTTTTTATAGGATTTTGGAGTTTTTGGATTCTTATATGTTCACCACTAACTGTAACACACCTTGTTAGTGGGTGTGTTGTATAGGGAATGTCCCTATGAAACATAAGAAAGAAAAAATAGGGGGACGTTGGGTGTGGTTAGGGTAATGGAGCCTTAGGTGGCTCTCTATAAACACCAGTTAGATATGCATCACCATGCCATGGTTTAGGTAGTAGTGAGTCTAAAAATATGAGTCCCTTACACCAAGCCATGATGTCCTACCATGTCATGTCTCCTATTCATCACTTAATCGAAGGCACCATGGTCATGGTGGATTCACCAGGTTGTGGTCATGGTCAAACCCATTTTCAATGAGTCGTTTCACACACTAATTCTTTTGGGAGGAGTGATTTTTCCATTTATGATCTTCATAGGAAGGTTTTATATTGATTTTTAGTGAAAACCACCTCTTATAACCCTTGTATTTAGTTCTTTTCTATGAATTTTAAATCTAGGGAAAACCACCTCTTAAATGTATAGAATAAAATGATTTTGTTAACCTCTTTATAATTAACTTCAAGTTACCATGGTGGTATAGGTACAAAAAGTTTTCTAAAACTCTTCTAGGTGTGTTTTATACTCATCATCATGCATTTAGATGATAAGTTTAGTATTCCATGAATTATTACTGAGACTTCCCACAAAGACTACATTTATCATGTTGTTTTTTACAATTATAAGAAAAACATTAGGTATTTATTATTTTTATGATTTCAAATATTATAAGGCTTCAATTACTGTTTAGTGATGACTAAGTAGTGTTTATCAAATCTATAGTATAATATAACCGGATAGGTGAGGTTTAAACCCAATTAAGGAGGCATTATAGAATGAGGTTGCACTGGATCCATAGGTGAAAAAACAACTTATTTAGATCACTGTTCAATATTTTGAATATAATGATAAGGGAAATAAAAATGATAAACCATGAAAATTATATTATTCTCTAAAATTTTAGAAATAGGATCCACCAATCCGTTAGGGGGATTGAAAACCTAACAAGGTGGATGTTTGGATTAATAGAATGAACCAATTTTTTTATATCCATGAATCACGGGATAATATAAATTTCATGTTAGCAGTCTATGTTACTATGGATATTGAACATTGATGGTGGGATTTGTTTTTTCAATCCAGAGTGGGTCGAGGACTTACATAGTGGGACATTGAATAATTGTTCATCAGAAAATTCTACCCCTATTCTTTTATTATTTCTATATTGAAAAAATTCTTTATCCTAATTAAAAAAAATCTATCACCAATGTAATATGAAAATATGTTTATAAAAATAGTTACATTTTATCAAGCAGTGTCTACTCATATAACCTAGAAGTCATACATCGTTGAGTCGGGACTATGGTTACAAATTCATTCCAAGATAGTTGTGCTCAATGTTAGGGACTATAATAAGACACTCAGTATAGTGATAGTGGTATAAAGTGGTATCACTAGAAATATGGATAGAAGTAGTATGTTTTTCTCCATGTGAATAGGTGGGAACACTAATGCTAGGAATAAGAAGAAGAGGCAGACCTATTTCTAAGATGGTGGAGCATCTCAAAATTAGACCACTAAATTGGTTAAAAATCCTCATAAACCTAGTATTAAGCCTGGATGTTTTGAGTTTCATTCATTCATACATATGAAGTGAGATTGTATAAAAACACTTATGGAATGCCTCAACTATAGCAATATGCTACTTATCTAGTGTTATTATTGTAACACTTCGAATTCATTTATTGGTAATATATCTCATGTGTCTCAAAAATATTATTTTTCAACTATAATATCATGTGAAAAAACATTACATACTCAAAACCAAGTTTACAAGGTTATTCAAGGAACATCCTGAATCTACAAGAAACTAAAACACAAAAAAGATACTAAAAATGGGGATCAAGTAAGAAGGTGTATGGTACTAATAAGGTAATCACAAAAGACCACCCATGTCCTTCAACTATATAATGTACTATTTTTATTAACTCAACACTTATGTAAGTTATTCTACCTCTGTATGCCACACTTTTATTACTTTTTATTTTGTTGGTAAAATATAGTTTCATATTGATATGATTTCACTTGGTTGAGAATCATGATGCCTCTTTGGAATCATGAGTGTAAGGGATTTAAATGTGAATATTGTTCAATAAAAACTGATGAATTCCTACTTTATTGGTACTATTCTATCGTGGAAAATTATGTCTTTGAATTTTTAATTTAAATGCATTGTTTATTGTCTTTAAAATACCATATCAATTTTTATAAATGATGAGTAATGTTTACATATCTTGATGTAATGGTGAATCATTTTAAAGGAGACTGGAATGTCAGGGATGGAAAAGTAGGCCCCTTTTAACCAATGTTCAAAACAATTCTTATCAATTAAGTGCATTCACATTGGGGAATAAAAAATAGTTGATATTAGAAAATTTATACCATAGTGCATCTATATCCTAACATGTTTATGATTATTTCATTGAGTTTACACCATAAAGGGAATTAGAATTTTTTTTGATATCCTTTTGGGAATAAATGTTATTTCACATCCATTTGAAAGAATTTAACTAGTGGAGTTGAAGGAGTGAATATTATATTGGAATAATTGTGTTGTAAAGGGTTCATATGATCGAATTCATCTCCTTGGGCTTCTATATTTATTTTTTTCTCGAAGGTAGATGGTTCGTTATATCTCTGTGTTTATTATCATAAGTTTAATCAAGTTATGATAAATAATAGGCATAAATTACCTCAAATTTATGTCCTCTTTGATCAATTTAATGGATCCCGATGGTTATACAAAATTTATTTATACTTAGGGTTTTTAAAATTTGGTCGATGAAAGATTATATTCCTAAAATAGCCTTCATGAGATGTTATGTTCATTATGAATATGTGGTCACACCCTTTATCTTTAAAAATTCACTCATAGATCACATGGACTTTATGAATCATTTCATTATTTGGTACCTTTTATATTTCATTATTGTTTTTATGGATGATATTTTGGTTTATTCTCAAGCTCAAAAATAACAAGAATTACATTTAGATATTTTTTGAGTATTTTTTGAGAGTGTTTGTTATATGAAAAGTTCCCTCAATGTTATTTCAAATAAAATAGAATCAATAGTCCATAAAAATATTGAAAATATTGTGCCTTGGAAACCACAAAAAAAATTCTTTGAGATATGAAAACTTTTGGGCTTAACATATTTCTATCATCTATATTTGTAGAACATATCATGACTCATATATACTAGGATTGTGCTTGGTATAAAGGGACCTTTGTTCTATTAGAAAGAGTATTTTGAACAATCATTTTTTTTAATCTTAATGAAATCTTCACTCTTATACCTATTATTGTTTTTCTATAACTTTTTAAGGGTTATGTGGTTTATTGTGATGCATCTAATTTGGACTTGACTGTGTTCTCATGCAAAGAGAGGATGTGGTATCTTATTGATCACAATAGTATAGATTTCATGAAAATAATTATCAAACCCATGATTTGGAATTTTATTTGGTATTTCATGCTTTGAAAACATGACATAGTTTTCTATTTAGATATAAATTAACTATGTTCAAAGGAAAAAAAATCTTGAAATGCGTCTTTTCACACAGGTATTTGATCCTTAGAAAAATACAATAGATCAAATATCTCCATGTGTTCTAAATTCACTTGGTTTACACACCTGGGAAAAGGGAATTCCATGAAATATTTTTAATTTGAAAATCGTGCAATAAATTATCTAAATATTCTCATGATTAGTGGTAGTTAACAAGTATTATTCCAGGTATGCAAATGGATTTCATAGAGTAAAATGATGTTTATATTTTCTATTTGGTAAATTTATTCATCAATTGGTTGAACAGGTCATGAAATCTCATAGACAGAACAATAGTCTCTATACCATTATATGAAAACATAATGGTTGGGAGACCACTAATGGATATAAACAAAATGTTAACTCTTCATAACGTTTTCATGATCAAATCTTCCTTCACCAATATTGTCAAGAGAAAATCCTTATTTTTTACCACCACTTCAAATGGGTTGTTCACACATAAATTCAGAATATTTATAAGGCATTGGGAACTTATTTCTTTTAGGATGGAAAAAAAAGTGGTAGAGTATACCTAAATATTCCTTAATTATCATTTGTTCAAGGATGAGCACCAATGACCAGCTGGTATTTTTCAATCTTTTCCTTTCCTAATCTATAAATTGGAGCACATACCTACAGTTTTTTCACAAGCCGACCAAGGATGGTTCAAAAATATTGTTCCATATATGTGATTTTGGGTCATCTAATTAGGTCATCTCACTTTATCCATGTTCATGAATCCAATACATTAGAAGGCCTAGAAAACATCTATATATGGTAGGTTGTAAATTTGCATGGAGTACCAGTTTTGATCATCTTTGATCAATATCATCAATTTACCGCACAAATTTGCATATATTTATAGAATGTTTTTGGTAAAACATTAACCATGAGAAAGACTTTTCATCATTCATATTTTTTTTAAATAATAAATTGAGGCTTTATCTGCAACCTATGAAAAATGGACAAATGATCAAAAAGAACAAATCAAGCATTTGATGATATGCTCCCGGTTATGTTATGGATTTTGAAGGCTCAAGGGAAAATTATAGATTATTAGTAGAGTTTTCAAAAATTAAAATCTTTTAGGTCTTGATATATATGGTAACTTTTGAATAATTTTATATATGTCAATATAGGTTTACACTTTTTGGGAATAGACTAGAGAAATATCACTATTAGTAACTAGTCTTGTTTGAGAGAAGAATGGGAAATTTTAAATAATTTGGGAAAAATATGATGATGGATTGAAGTTTTCTTAAATATTATGCATATTTTCTTCATCATCCATTTTTTATCTAGGAGATAATGTGTTCTTAAAAGTGACACTAAGGATAGGGCATCAATTATTTGTTATGAAAGGTAATCTTTCCCACAATACATCGTCCCTTTTGAAGTATTGGAGTGAATTTGTGATGTGGATTATTGTTAGAATTTATTACTATGATTTAAATCCATATATCATGTATTATATTAATATAAATTGAAAATATACTAGCCTATCCTTACTATGTTATTCATTAGGACCACATTGATCTTATAATGGATGATATTTTTCTACATGGACTGATATGGATTTTGGGTTGACAAGATAAGCTATTACGGGGAAAGTGTATCTATTTTCTATGATTTTTAATGAAAAAAGATTCAATTTAGGAAGAAACTTGAGAAATTAAAAAAATTATAATAATGGCTCGAAGTCTACTAAATAACTAGAAAAATACAGCTTTTTTTAACATAAATTAGAATGGAAGAGAGAATGTAATACCCCCCACCTCATTTTCGGTAATCTCTTATGAAACTAGTTTTCTAAATCCTATTTCATGGTTTTAGTTGGGCTCATGGAGTTTTGATGAGTTTCTTAGAGTCATTTAGAGTTTTTTTATTTTATGCATTCACCATGGGATGCAATACACTATAGTCGTGGGTGTGTTTTTTTGGTCTTGTCCATGTATAACATGGGGAGGGGAAATGGGGTGTTATTGGGAATGGTTGATGTAGTGTCCCCCTAGGGGGCTCGTTGTAAACCATGACTGAATAGCGCTCACTATGTCATGGTCTAGGGTGATATGATATTAAAATGGTCGAGCCTATTAAAATTGGCCATGATGTCTGGTTGTGTGTCATTTCATGTTCATCACCCGAATGACGAAGCCACAGTCATGGTGGCTCCACCAAGCTATGGTGATGGTAAAACCCAATTTGAATATGTATTTTCACATAGGCATTCTTGTGGGAGGAGTGATTTTTCAATATCTAATATTCATTTGAAGATTTTATGTGGTCTTTCAGTGGAAACCACCTCTTATAAACCTTGGCTTTCCACTTTGGCTTGGAATTTGGAATATAGAAATTTAGAGAGATGTGGTGGATAAATATCTACTAGTCACTATTAAAGATCTTTTGGGAGGCTACTTTCTAGTGTTGTATTAATGTTTCTATCTCGTTGTTTAGTGTGATTAACTAGAGTTATCTGGATTTTCTATCACTCTATTGTAAATGGAATAGATGGCTTATATTTCTAAAATATCTTACTGTGATTTTTAATAAAATACTCGTGTTGTACTTTTTTCAAATTCAATGGATTTAAGTAACTTATACTTCCTTTTTTAAAATGGTTTATGAATTAAATAAATCCTATTAAACCTTGTGGAAGCACTGTTTTTAATTTTTTTGTAATGAAAATAGTATTATAAATGTTTTGAGAAATTAAATAAATGATTTGGTTTTGATAAAAATAATTATGGAATATGGTATCAGTATACATAGTGGTGTGGGTTCATATTTAATTATATAGGTCCTTGTTTGTATAGATATGTTGATCGATTATAGACTAGAGGCACATTTTTATATAACTAAGTGATGGATTGCTGAAGGATATATCACCAATCATTAGTATTCATATTTTCATTCTTCAAGAATGTGTGTGTGTGTGAGAGAGAGAGAGAGAGAGAGAGATGGTATGGATATATCAAGTAGAAATAAATAAATAATAAAGTGATTTTGGTTAAAAAAATTCATAAATTTTTGTCTTATGGTAAACGCTTTTGTTATTCTCACCCTATAATTATTATAAACTCTATGATAATTGTGTTTAGTCTTAGTGGTGTGTTTTGGGAAGTATCTGGTGGAAATCCTTCTGGATATGATTACTCACCCCATGTATATGAACTTTGGTGCCCATACCGAATTTATTCTTCATGAAATGGGTAAATAAAACATCTTCTCCCTCTCAAGTGGAGCATCATGATCCTACTTTATAAGGAAAATTTTTATATCTTGGAGTTTCTCAGATAGAATGGTCAAATTTATTCCACATTCTTGTTTCTTTATCGATAAATACTTTGGTTTTATTAATTAAAGTGTTATACATTGTCACCACTACTCTTCTATTGCTGTTCAATTGGTTTTTTTAGTTTTATTTTTTATATTCATGCATCATATAGTTATTATGGTATTTTATAGTTTTTCATGATAGGGTTTGTTGTTTTAAAACTGTAAAAGTATCCCCAAATTACTTGGTAATCCCTTGATTTTTTCAAGCCTTTAATGTCTTTGTGATATCACAAATGGTTTTGGCACCTCCAACCCATCCAAATCCAATGGTTTTGGATGGTATGTTACATGTTTGATGAGAAAGTATCTTATAAGTATTTTAGATTAATTTAATTTTTTGTTATTTTGATTTTTTTAAATGTAGATAAAGTGTTTCTCCTTATTTAATGTGTGATTGGTTAGTTACACCATGTTTTGGTTAAGATGAAATTTTAATTTTTTTTCTTTTATAAAGATGTATTTTATTTCATATAGAATTGGTGGGAGAGATAATTATATGAAGGTAATGTATTTTAGTACGTTTTGATTGATTATTTTTAAAGAGTTAGGATGATTTTATTATGGGATAGATGGCGACTTTGGGATTTTCTCTCTTCAAAATATATATAGTATGTGGAATATAGGTTTATATCATTTGGTTAAATTTTTAGTTTCAAGTTATTTTTTATCTAATATTGAGAATGGATTCTTGAATAATTTATAACAGGTCACGAGAGGATGTAGAATTGTTTTTAATAAAACTAAATAATAATTATTTAAATAGGTATGGAAGTTGTTTGTTTTGATTCATTTTAATAGGAATTGTTCTTTTGAGGGTTATATCCAATGAATCCATATATATTGAGTTTAAATTACTGTAACACATTTTATTTGGGAGTATATAAATATTATAACATTTGATTTTTAATTAGGGGACTAATTATTAAAATTCGCTATCTACAGGCCAATTTAATAAAATTATTAGTTTATTTTTGAATGTATGTTTTTATTACATGGTTTAAGATATAATAAAAAAAATTTGTTTTGGTTCACATACACAATTAGATTAATATTCAGAAAAATCAAGAAATTAAATTCTGTGTTTATAGTAAGAACTTAGTATTTGTTTCATGGTTTTCGACATGATTATTCATCAATGCATACAATTACTGTATTGTGGAATATGGAGAGAAATATTCTTTTCAACTAGATTTGTCATTTTCTACTATTTTAAATCTTTTATATTGATAAGAAATTTATCTTGGAGATATAAAAATAGAAATTTAAATTCCCATACGAATACATATTGAGGACTTGTAAATATCAAAAATTTTGTGGGTTATTGATTTAAACTGAAATTGGAATTTTTATCCATTAAGTATGAGACATTTTGAAAATATGTACTCAAATAACGAGTTAGATTTTTTGAAAATCTCAAGGAAATGATTTTGGATGTTTTAATGGTTCTGTAAGGTGTTTGAAGTGCTCAGGTGAGGATTGAATAATTTTCTATGTGTCATTATTGAGAGTTTTTTAAAGCAAGTGTAACATCAAACTATGACAAGTGAGTTTCTTTTTGTGATAAAGGGAATATGAAAGAATCGTACTTTATCCATGTAAGAACCATGACATGTTATCATCATGTAATATCTGGGAAAATATGTTTCATTAAATGGTGTATTTTATATACAAAATTTAATTAATTGGGTATTTCACATAGACAAACCCCTTATATGTGATGGTCACACTGTTGTAGTGATCATCTCATCATAAAAGTAGAAATAATTATATTTTAATTTAAAAACATCTCAAATTTTATTTACAAAATTCACATGTGAATGTGTGATAATGTCGTGATCTAGGTGTCATGTCGTGAAGGCCTAGACAGGGTTGGAAATCATTATTTAGAGCATGAAATCCCTTCTATGAGGGATGATGACAACACTATAAAAGGAGGAGGCCACTTTATGAAGACTTGTCTCTTATATATTTAGTTTTCTTTAGATAGTTGTGACACACTATGACCAGAGAGGTCACATTGTGAGCTCTTTCATGGGTGTATAATTGCATCGACACACAATAGGTCATGTCGTGACCTTTATCAAGGTTAGGGTGTTGGATTGTTATGCTTATGAACATGTTGAGATGTTCAAATTTTTTTTTACCATGGTAGACCAATAAATTCCAAGACATCCCCATCTAACGATTTAGTTGAAAAGAACTACAGTAAAGGACCATTCCACCAGACCCTTACCCCATTCTTTCATAGAGTGATTCCCCTTTTTGAGAAACTATTTGGAATGGATTTGTATGGAAATTTTAGGTATGATTTCCCTATTCTTAATTTGTTGTTCACCCATATCATATACATATTATTTGTGATGATTTGGGATATGGTTAGAATACTACTCCACTAAATCATGGAGTACATCATCTTGATTGATGGGTGTTTTGATCAACATGGATAGAGGGGATCCTATTATGTTTAATGGATTATGTTTTCTAGGGTTTCAATGATATTGCATCTCTAGATGATTTTAAGTTATTATTCTCCATTGGATTGAATTTTTTAATTAATTATAAATTTTTTATAATTGATTTTTTGTTTCATAATTTTTGATAGTGAAACATGGGAGGATGGTGGATCTTTGCCTGATCTCAAAATATGGTGGTTATAAAATCGTCAAGATAATTAACATATAAATGGAGGGAGATTCTCCCTTCAATACTAAACCATATGATTATTGATGCATGACTATGTATTCCTACATGAGAAATGTTTTTTGAGAAAAATATATTAGGATTTATATCGCCCTAGGTAAAGAGGCACGAAATCATTGAGCATCCTAAAGTTATGAAAGGTTCTATTTTTCACATTGTGTATTTTGGAAGTTATTGGGAGATAAATTTACAAGGGTTCGAGAATATAAATTGAGTTTAATAGGTATCAGGATTTAGAATATGTTTTTAATATCTTAGTTCACTTTTACTAGGCTATTAGAGAGGCACAAGAATATTTTTTGTAATGGATTATGGTTGATAAGGTCGGACTTCTCAAACTCAGTTAATAACACCCTCTTAAGGGTTGGGGAGTGTTTTGGTGAATATGATGAGAAAAGAAAGCACCCTAGGTTATTTATGTGAGAATTTGAGGAAGATATAAACACAGAATATTAGGGTTAGGGTCAATAGGTCTTTTTATTCATGGAATCTCTATGGGGTGATGATTATGTGCTGGAACTAGTGAGTAGAGATTGGGTTAGGTTTTTGTAAACTAATGCATTACCACATGATGATATGGGAATGCATATGGGATAAGAATATCAAACATGTGATATTGTATTAGGCTTATATAGATTTTAATTTTAGGTATATCTAGGTAGATGACATGATAATGGTATATGATACTATCAAATAGCTAATTAATGATCATGGGAGTCATACTGAAAAATACATATAGGTTGTGATGTCATGCATATTTTTGGGAGTTTGTTCCTAACTATGTGTGTTCTTGATAATGTGATTAGATGTATGGCCTTGTATTGAGTTTGAAAGTGTTGGAGAAGACTGTCCTTCATGATGGCGTACAGTCCAATATATTGATTTATAACCTCACTTTGAGTGATATTGTGACAGAAGGGGCCATGTTGAGTGATATGGAATTGTCCATGATGTGAATGCTTAACCCCAACTTGTGTGAAAATGTAATGACCCAATAATTTATGAATAAAATTACCTTTATGTTAATGTTTTATGGATATAGAAAACAAATGCACTCTTTTTTTATTATTGGGTTTAAATTATTATTAAGTATCATTATCGTTGATAATATAGTCTTTGAACAGTAATCAGACGACTGATATAAATATAAGGTTTTTTTAAAAAAAATCCTTTTGACATAGAAAAAGGATAGAATGACATCACTTAGTATACTTAGGCTATACGAAGCTCATTTATCAGGGCTCAGAAAGGAGGTATCATCACTAGGCTTTTCCCTAGAATAATCCCAAACTGAGTTTCAATACATTAATCTTGAACGGAATCATATATGGGAGAAGTTCATGTTAATAGAGATTACCACCCGGGCGATGTTATCTGAACCACCCCAAGAGTCTTTCATCATTCAAAACCTTATCATTAGGTCTTATATAGGTGTTATAGGGGGGTTATTTAATAAGGTAATAGTTACTTATTTTGTAATCCATTTTTATAAATAAAATTCTAATTTCGTCAATTCCTTTATGAGAAAAGTATTTCTTAAAAATGAGGAATTTGATAAATTTAATTTTTGAGTAAAAATGGAACTTCTGAGAAATATATACATTATTATATCAAACTACTATTTTTATGAATAATATTATAAAATAATTTTTATAAATGATGATTATATCAGTTTTTTATGTAAATTTTTAGGTAATTAGTTTGATAAGAGTAACATTTTTTATACGACAAAACAGGAAGTGTATTTTTAAAGAATTTATTTTAATGAATTTTTGAATTTTTGAAATAATTAATATTTTAATAAAATATTACTATAAAATTAATTTTATGAAAAATAAAATATTATATAATTATTATGAGGCCTAATTTAATTTTTATTATGATATGAAAACTAATTTTTTCAAAACCCGTTAATTTTCAATAAATGTCTCTTTTCATTTTAAAAGTGAAAATTCAAATATTTAGGAAATTATTTAGATAAAATGAATATTATTTTTGGAATCAAGTTGTCAAAATTATCCAATGTTAAATTTTTTATAATTTTCTGAGAATCGAATTTTTGGGTAAAAATTATATACCGTATAAATAAAATATGTGTTTTATGACATCATAATGACCCCAAAATGATGTAATAAACACTATAATTGTTATTATAGGCCAAATATATGTTTTACCATTAAAATAATTTTATTTTAGATTTTTTTACTTATTTTATAAAGCCTTAGTGAATCCTCCAACAGTATATAATATATTATATGATTTTAAAATCATTTCATTAATAATGTGACTCACCTCCACATAAGAAAGGCTAATATTTTAATATTTTGGGACATTGGCCTTATAAAATAATTTTCTTCACTTGTATTTGGAAAAAATCATGGAAAAAAACCATGTGAATGTTTGTGGTTTTGGATATTTAATTATATAGATTCCAAGACCTAAGTTTCTAAAATATTAAAGAATTCCACTCATTCCCTATATAAACCAAGCTAATCTCCAACTTCTCTTTACTCAAAGTCCTTGGAGCACATCCTTAGTCTGCCCTCCCTTCCCTATAATCCTCCCAAAGCACCCTAATCCCTCAATAATCCCATCTTCAAGCTTTCTAAGTCACATACTCATTTAAGGGATCCTCACTTTCCTTCCTTTCCCTTTTTATCCATGTTTCCTTATATTGTGAAACCAATTTATTTTCATTTAAAATTTATGGGGTATGTTTTTAACCCCCCCCAATACATCCCTTATTATGTTTTTACAATAGGATACCACTTTCTCTCTCATTAATCCCTCCCATGTACACCCATTACCATTCCGAAATTTCGTAATAGTTATTCCATTTCTCAAATTACTTCAAGTTTCTTTGTTATCTTATGCCTTTTATTTAAAAATTACTTGTGTTAGTAAATTTATCTATATGAAACCCTTACTTTAAATTTCATTTATATATGGTTATATACCCCTTTATCTCTCATCAACCATTTTTATGATTTTTGTTCATGTCGTTAGGCTGCTGAAACTACACCGCAATTTTCCATGCGAAAATCATCATGTAGTGAATACCATGCCCATTTCTCTACCAAGGGTATCCAAATTTATGCACAGATAATTATTGATTATATAATTTCATGTATTTATTTCACATTCCTTTACAGTGGAATAAATTATGATGTTGAATGAATCCATGTTATATAATCTATATGGCACCCTTAAGCATGAGATTGAAATTATTATGAAGGGTGCCCCACGATAGTTCTCCAATGAATTGGGTAATAGTTAGTATCATGATACTCCATGTGATATGAGGGTTTAATCATCATAATTCATTTTCATTTAGTATTTAATCATTCTAATCCATGTGCAATGATCCTTGGCGCATGCTAATATCATATTTTATGTTGTTTCCATATTTCCATGTTATGATAACCATGATATATCATGCCTTTATGTTCATGTTTCTCTTGTGCTCCATTGATATACCTATTTTATAAAATGTATTATTTTCTTCATGTTATGCCTTGTTTACTCCCTTACTAGGCTTTATAGATCACCCATATCTTATTTATCTCCATTGGTTATCCCATGCAATGTTAAGTACGAAGGAATAAGTTGGTCATGTCAAAGAAGATTGAAATAAAGATGTTGTATTTCATGGTTTAAGTTGTTATTTAATGTTTCTAATTTCCCAAAAATAGTATCCCCTCAATCCTCAGAGTTCTCTTAAATACAATTTTATGTAATAAATTATTTTTATGTGTGTAATAAAGAGATATGTTTTTATAGTTGGTATTAGAGGATAGGTTTAGTAATTTTTTGGATTATCATTTGAAAACCCTAGTGAAAACCTTAGGGATAAGATATGTATTAGAAAAACATCCATAAAATTTGGTGAGTATAGAGTAAGTGTTTTATCAAGAAAATACATCCTTGTTTTTATATGAACAAGTAGAGGTGGCACTGGCACAGATGTATCTAGGGGTAAAAACTAAAAACACTGCTTTGAGCTAGACTCAAATGGGAACTGGTAAAAGACAATGGACTTTGATACACATTATCTTAGAAAATCCATAGGTATATGCTTTCATAAATTCATAATCTTTGTATGAACCATTATTAAGGGGACAAAAAAGTACCATAATAATATACATTAGGAAATAGATCATGGATAACTTAGATTGAATCCTATAAATTCATAAGTTAAGGAAATAAATGTAATGTATAAGTTATCCCTTTTGTAATTGGGTTCACCTTAATCTGTTTAATAGTTTAAAATACTTACCCATAATTTTCCTTTTTTTCTGTCCAATGGCTGGTAATTTGAGAACTCGGGCTAACAGTTGATGCAAAGATCAATGTGATGATTGTTCTTATGAGATACTCAGTTCATTGGGTGTGGGAATCACAAAATATGTCATTATAATATCTCAATTAACTCATGTTTTTAATAGAAAAATGGGTCAATAAGAACGTACAACCCCCTAATAAAGAACAAGTCATAATCGTGAGCTTTATGATACAAAGGTATCTGACTTTCTATGGATCATCTGATCTCTCAATTGTTGAACAATGGAACAAGTCCTTTAAGAATATATTCTCTATCATTCAATGTTATGAACAATAGAAGGTTATTTTGGATTATTTTCTTAGAGAGGGTGAATATTATCAATGGTGGACATTGATTAAAAATATAAATCTTGAGGAAGAAATCGAGGTGATGGGATGGAAGGATTTATGAAAAACAATTCGATAAATATTTTACTCGCACACTCAGATTTAAGATGGAAAGATATTTTCTTTCCCTCAAGAAAAAAGGATGACGAATCTACTAAATCGTATGAAGTAAACTTTACAAGACGTGCACGATACACCTATGGGTTTTTTTCACCCCTGAATTCAAGGTTGACCTTTATTTGGTGGAATAAAGCCTTGTCTACAAAAATCATTGGCAATTTGTGACTTTGATAGCTATGAGGAAATATTTTGATGTTCCCTCAATGTTGAGATGGTGATTAGGGAATCTCAGGGGAATCATGGGGAGAAGAAGTGAAAGGTGGAGTCAAATTCTGGCAGTCTGATAGAGATATATAATCGTGCAAAGAAATTTCAACATCCCACTTTCCAAAAGTTTATAAAGAAGCTCCTTGGAAATTTTTTAAAGGGGATGAAGAAATGCTTTAGGTTTGAAAGACAAGGGCACCTGGCTAACGATTAAAGACAAGAGAAACCCACCAATGTCGCATAGGAATGAATGCTCTGGTCAACCCTCATTGAATTTTTCATTGCTAAAACTACAATGAACCAAGGATCATTGTGAACCAATTTCTCTGTGCCAAGGGTAATCAGATGAAACCAACAGCCTCCAAGGCAGAAAGGGAGAGCTTTTACCAACACTACTACCAAAGAGAATCTTGACAAAAAAGTGGTGATAGGTACGCTAGTTATTCATTAAATAATAGTGAACATACTTTTTAATTTTGTTTCTATGAATTATTTTATATCATGAAAGTTTAGTAGAACAATATAAACACCACCACAAATCACAGAAGTAGAGATATCGATGAGAACGATAAATGGGGAAATTATTTCATCCCTGAATATAACGCCCCCCCCCCCCCCCGTCACAATTTCTAGATTGAACTTCCCAACGAACCTCATCATAATCCCTCTAGTGTAATTTGATGAAATTATTTTCATGGATGGCCTTTCTCTGTATAGAGACAATATAAATTTTTGTGAGAGGGAAATCACAATCCATATGGTGAATTGATCCCTAATTCTATACAACTGCAAGGAGGATGATGA
This sequence comes from Viscum album, assembly GCA_963277665.1. Lineage (NCBI taxonomy): Eukaryota > Viridiplantae > Streptophyta > Magnoliopsida > Santalales > Viscaceae > Viscum > Viscum album. The sequence continues at coordinate 1,362,981,177 of OY728166.1, read as the reverse complement.
ATCTTTATTATCACTATCATCTAAATCATGGATATTACTTCTATATGATCATGTGTATCTTTCTAATATGATTGAGTCTAAGGAAGGAACCATCCTTGAAAAAATTACTATTCTAAAGGAATTATATGATGTGTTTCCCAAGTAATTTCCTAGTCTTCCTCCTAGAAGAGATGTTTAATTCTTGATTGATCTTATACCAGGGGTATTTCTAATATCTAAGATTTAGTATAGAATTGTTGTTTTGGATCTTGACCAGCTAAATAAACAACTATATGAGAATATAGATAAAGGATTTATAAACCCAAGTGATTCACCATAGGGTGGACCAATCCTATTCTTCCAGAAGAATGATGGGTCAATAACCCTTATCATTGACTATCCCGAGCTCACAAAAATCACCATAAAGAACAAGTATCCTCTCCCACAAAAGGATGACATGTTCGATCATCTACATGGATCAAAATACTTATCTAAGGTGGATATACGGTTGGGATATTTCTAATTAAGTGTGAAGAAGGAGGATATCCCCAAGACTGATTTCCATATAAGGTACGGGCACTATGAATTCCCAGTAATGCCTTTCAAACTCACTAATTATCCTGAAATCCTCATGAACCAGAGGAATAGAGTCTTTAGATATTACCTAGAAAATTTTTTGGTTGTATTTATATAAAATATTAAAATATATTCCCAAACCAAGGATGAGCATGTGGAGCATCTAAGAACTGTACTAGAGACCTTGAAAATGGATAATCTCTATGAAAAGTATATTAAGTATGAGTTCTGGTTGAAGGAAGTCTCATTCTTGGGTAATATCATCACAAGTAATGGGATATTTCTGGTTCCCTCGAATAATAATTCAATTGAGAGATGGCCAAGGCCAACATCTATGAAGGATATCTGTAGATTCCTTGGGTTAGCTTGATATTATCGCCGATTTTTGAGAAATTTCTCATGATTTTCAAACCCTATTACCAAGAAAAATTGGAAAGGACTAAATTTTTCTTGGAATTACGAATGCGAAGAGATCTCAAATTATTTTAAAAGGATGCTTACCACTACACATTTTCTCACACCACCCAAAAGTGTAGAAATTTTTGTGGTATTTAGTGATGCTTAAAATAAGGGACTAGGATGTGTGTTGGTGCAGAATGAAAAATTCATTACATATGCTTTAAGGAAATTGAAGGTTCATGAGGAAGAAAATCCAACACATCATCTGGAATTTGATATAGAAATTTTTTTCTTTGAAAATTTGGTGAAATTTATTCTTTAGGGAGAAGTGTGAAGTATATAAAAATCAAAAAAGCCTAAAGTATATATTCACATAGAAAGAGTTGAATATACCCCAAAAAAGATGGTTAGATCTAATCAAAGACTATGAATTATAAATATATTACCACCCTGAGAAAATTTACAAGGTGGAGGATTCTCTAAGTAGAAATATCCAAGTGATTCTATCATTGATGAAAATTGAAAAGGATCCAATATTCTTAGATTTGATGAATAAGGAAATGGGAATCATATATAATGGAACATAATCAATCCTTTTACAAATTATTGATCAACCATTTCTTTTGGAAAGGTTAAAGGATTCTTAAATGGATGATGTGGGATTTTAGAAGAAAGTGAAAACTATCAGAAAAGGTAAATCCTCATTGTTCAATTCCAATTAATAAGGAATTATGAGATTTTGGCCAAGAAGATGTGTTCCATCAAATTTTGGGTTACATAAAAACTTTTGGATGATTCAAAAAATATCTAATTTCTCTATTCACCAAAGAAACACAAATATTTATTGAGATCATTGAGAGAATTATTGGGGGGGATAACATGACGTGGGATATCACTAAGTATATATCAAAGTGTCGGGTATATCATAAAGTAAAGGATGTGATGAAGAAGTCTAAGGGGATGATGAAACCATTACCCATACCAACATGGAAATGGGAGAACATCACCATAGACATTGTCGCTATATTCCAAAGCCATCCAAAGGAAACAATGCTATCTAGGTTGTTTTTGATCATCTTACAAAGACTGCACAATTCATTTCAATTTTAGAGGATTTATCATTGGATCACCTGGTATGTATATATATAAGAGAAGTGGTATGTTTTCATGGAGTACCACTATCGATTGTATCTGATCGAGATCTAAGATTCACCTATATGTTCTAGAAGTGTCTCAAACATGCTCTAAATAATTAGATGAACATAATTACATCTTATAATCCTCAAACTAATTTCTAATATGAGTGAACTATCTAAACACTTGAGAACATGTTGAGATCATGCTCAATGGATGTCAAAGAAGGATGGGATAAACATCTTCCTCTGGTTGAGTTCTCTTACAACTACAGTTTCCCTCAAGCATCCAAATATCTTCTTATGAAGACCTTTATAGGAATAGGTGAAAGACACTGGCATGTTAGGGTGATGTTGGGGAGTGAAAACTTCTAGGTCCAGAAATGGTCGAAGAAATGGTGGACAAGGTTAGGACCATCCAATAACACATTAAACCTTCTTAGAGTCGACAAAACAGCTATGCTGACAATCGTCAACGAGACATAGAGTTTTATGTTGTAGATATAATTTTCCTGCACATATGTCGATGGAATAGAATTATGATATTTGGGAAGAAGTTAAAGCTTATTCTAAGGTTCATCATCCCTTTTGAGATCCATGATCACATTGGAGTCATGGCCAATCAACTAGTACTCCCATTGAACCTATCTCAAGTACATGATGGATTCTATGTATCACTCTTGAGGAAGTACAGAACTGACCCATCTCATGTACTCAATCCATAGGTGGTACCATTGGAGAATCAACTCCCCTATGAAGAGAATCTGGTGAAGATAATAGATCATAGAGAAAAGTATCTATGAAATAAGACGATGTACCCCATCAAGGTGTCATGGTAAAACCACTAGGTTGAATAAGAAATGTGGGGATCAGATAAAGTGATGAGGTATAGTAACCCTCATCTATTTTAGTGTGTGAAAAGGAAATTTCAAGGGTGAAATTTCTTGAGGGGGGATGTTGTAAAGATTCTATAATTTATAAATAAAATCCTTTTTCTTTTAATGTCCTATGGATATAGAAAACATATGCACTATTTTTGTATTATTAGGTTTAAATGACCATTAAGTATCACAAATGTTGATATCATAGTTATTGAACATTGATCAGATAACTGATATAAAAATAAATTGTTTTGAAAAAAAATCCTTTCAACTCAAAAAAGGAGAAGAAGGCCTCGTCCAGTAGACTCAATCCATACGATGCTCATTTTTTGGCACTCGTAAAGGAGTTAGCATCACTGGGCTTCAATCTTGACCAATATCAATCCAATTTTCAACACATTAAGCTTGAATGGAATTGCCAACGAGAGAATTTCATGTTAATAGATATTATCACTCAGACAATGTTATCTAGGATGCCCTAAGAGTATATCACCATCGCACACCATACCCTTAGGTATTATGTGAGTTTTATAAGGGGTTATGTAATAATATATTATTTACATATTGGGTAATCACTTTTTATAAATAAAAGTCTTATTCCATCAATTCCTTTATTATAATAGTATTTCTTAAAAAATAATGAATTTGATAAATTGATTTTTCAGGTAAAAATGGTACTATTGATAAATATATACATTATTATATTAAATTAAATTTTTTATTAATAATATTATAAAAACAATTCTTTTAAAGGATGATTATATCAGTTTCTTATCAGTAAATGATTTGGTAATCAATTTTAAAGGAGTTACATTTTTTATATGATAAAAATGAAAGTGTAGTTTTAAAGAATTTAATTCAACGAATTAATGAATTTTATAAATAATTAATATTTTAATAAAATATTGTTATCAAATTAATTTTATGATTAATAAATGATTATATAATTTTTAAGAATTCAAATGTAATTTTTATTTATGTTTAAAAACTAATTTCATCAAAACCCATGAATTTTCAATAAATGTCAGTTTTCATTGTAAAAGTGAAAATTAAAATACTTAGGAAATTATTTAGATAAAATGTATATTTTTTGTAACCAATACATTAATATTTTCCAATTTTTAATTTTTCATAATTTTCTGACACAATCGAATATTTGGTTAAAAATTAAATACTGTATAAATAAAATATGAGTTTAATGACATCATAATGACCCCCAAAATAATTTAATTAATACTATAAAAGGTATTCTATGCCCAATATATGTTTTCCCATTTAAATAATTTGATTTTATATTTGTTTTTATAAATTTTTCTATAAATCCTTTGTGAATCCTCCAAAATGTATAGTATATTTTATGATTTTAAATTCATTTCTTTAATAATGTGACTCACCTCCGCATAAGCATGGCTAATATCTTAATATGTTTGGCCAATGGCCTTATAAAAAAATTTCCAATACTCTTTGGAAAAAACCATTGTCAAAATCTAAGAAAAGGTTTTTGGTTTTTATTATATAATTATATAGATTCCAAAACCTATATTTGTGAAATATTAAAGAATTCCCCTCTCATTTCCTATATAAACCCACCAAAGATCCCGCTTCTCTGCACTCAAAATCCTTGGATCACATCCCTACTTTTCCTCCCCTATATAGAATCATCCCAAGGATCCCCAAACTCTCATGAAGCCCCTCTACAATCTTTTCAAGGCACACACTCAAGTAAGTGATCTTTACTTTCTTTCCTTTCTGTTTTTATTCAATTTTCTTTATATTGTTACACCCTTTTATATTAGATTAAAAATATTGAGGTATGTTTTGTAACCTCCCCTATACTACCATTATTGTGTTTTTATGATGGGATACCTTTTTATCTCTAATTAATCCCTCCCTTGTACAACTATTACCATGTCGAAATTGCATAATAGTTATTCCATTTCTCCTCTTTCTTGAAGTTTCATTATTATGTTACACCATCTATTTAAAAATTACTTATAATGGGAGATGTATCTATATGAAACTATTACTTTTAGTTTCATGTATATATGATGACAGACCCCTTTCTCTCTCATAAACCAAATTTATGAATTTTTATGTCACACTGTTAGGTTTTCGAAATTGCACAGTGATTTCCCAAGACAAAATCTTCATGTAGTGAATACCATGCTCATATTTCCATTAAGGGTATTCCCCTTTAAGAAAATAAAATTATTTATTATATACTTTCATGTATGTATTCCACATTTTTTTATCATGGAATAAATTATGTTTTTTAATGAATCCATGTTATATGATCTATATAGAACACTTAAGCATGAGATTGAAATGATTATAAAGGGTAAACACAGATAGCACTCCAATTCATTGGGTAATGTTTAGTGTCATGATACGCCAGGTGAAATGAGTGTTTAATCATTCTAATTCATCTTCAATTAGGGTTTAATCATTCTAATCCATGTTAAATGATCCTTGTCTCATGCTAATATCATGTTTTATGTTGTGGCCACATTTCTATTTTATGATAATAATGCAATATCATGCCTTTATGTAAATGTTTATCTTATGCTCCATTGATATGCTTATTTTCTAACATGTGTTATGTTCTTATTTTTATTCCTTATTTAAGACCTTTCTGGGATTTATAGCTCACCCCTTTCTTATGTATGTCCTTAGAATGTCCCATGCAGGGTTATGTATGAAGGAATGAGTTGGTCATGTCAAAGAAGTTTGAAATAAAGATGTTGTATTTCATGTTTTAATTTGATATATAATGTTACTAATTACCAAAGACACTAAACCGATCGATACTTGGATTTCTATTAATTTCATGTTTATGTAATAAATAATGTTTAAGTGTGTAATAAACTGTAGGGCTGTTATAGAGAATCTTTTATCATTAATTTCCCTGGATGACATCTTATAGTCTAGGACAATGATGATTGGCCTCATATAGAGAGAGAGAATGTGCAAGTAAGGACTTCCTTGCATGATAAGGTGTTTTCCAGGATGTGGATTCTTGGCCTTTCCTTAATTTAGAAGGGGTTGGGAGGGACCAACTTGACTAAAAGGGTGTTAGTACAAGATGTTATGTGGCACAGTACTTGATGTATGGACTCACCTTGAGTGAAAAGTGGCTAGAAGGGACTCCCCAGAGTGGGATAGTATTAGTTTAGGTTATATTATTGGGTCCCACTATAAGAGAGGTTATTTTTTATGTGATGTACAAATATTGGATTCTTTACCTCACCTTGAGTGAGAGGGAATTAACATGGAGCTCCATTAGTGAGAGTCAACTATTTCATGGTATGGCTATATAACCCAACCATGGGTGAAATGATAGAGGTTAAGACATTGTGCATGGTCATTGACATTTAGTATAGGCCTAACCCTGAGTTACAGGGTAACAATAAAGATGTGTAATGACAACCTGCACTAAGATATAGGGTATGGTTCAGTGATTATGGATTAAGGTCAGATATTCTATGGTATTGTCCGATTCATCTAGATGTTGATATCATGGTGTCATGGTTAACACATGATGACTTAACCTGCCTTATTGTGTGCAGTTATTTTCACTATTTAATTTCCTTAGGAAACAATGTTTATAATGTAATAATTAGAGGAACTTTGTGACATCACACAAAGATTTCTTTCTTACACCCTCTAATGGAAACTCATTGCATGTAAAAAACTTGTTTTGTTATTTCAATATACAGGATTCATAGTGGATTATAATGCAATATCTGTAACACCCCAATATTTTATAAGATATATTATTTTTAATTTCCTTGATTTCATGTGTTGTACACTACTCGAATATTACCTTGTGTTATACAAAACACAGTATTAGCTTGCAGTATACGCAACACTATACTTGGCTTGTATTACACACAATTCTAAGTTCTTTTGATAGAATTCAATTCACACAACACTGAGTATATATTTTGTTTAATGTATAAAAATGTATTTTTTGATTATCTTATAATCAACACCAATGAAATATTTTACAAAAAATACCACTGACTTCGCTTGCATTACATGCAAGAGTGACATTCCTCGATAGCTTGCATTGTACGCAGCACCGAATTTTACAAAACAACGATATGTTATTAAAATATTATTATTTAATAAACTATATATTATGAATATTATTAACCACATTGTGAAATTTATATAACATTAACATTCATATTAGGTATTTTATAGAACATTATATAAGAACAAATTCATTTTATTAGATAAAAGAAGTTTTTTTCAAAAAAAATACAGTTTTGCCGCTTTTTGATGGCGTATATAAGGACCCGACCTTAAAACATTACATAATCATGAATTAAATGAATAATTAACATAGAGGATATTTTCAGGTTTAGAGTTTTATAGAATTAGGACATAACTATTACATCTCAAAAGATTACAAAGTAGACACTTCTACTAAGTTTCCATAAAATAAAAACTTTTAAAAATAAATATGTCTAGTTACATATTTTAGATAACATGTCTTTCCTCGATCCCATACTTGACCCTATTCATCTTTAAGTCCTATGGAAAACATTTCAAAAACTTGGGATGAGCATAAAAAGGCCAGTAAAGGATACACAAATAAGGAAAACTGTTAGTTTTTCAAAACAACAAGTAAAGCATGAATAATTTATCAAAGTAATACTTTTCACCTTTAAGAAGTAGTAAATACTCTTGACTGAATAAAATATCATTACATACCCTTTTGTAACCAAAATATTACCATAAAACCCATATAAATAACACATAACATATAAAGGTGACTTGGGACATAAACATTCTTAAACGGAATAACTATACGGTCGACTTCCACACATATCACTTAATGGAATACCCATACGGCCAACTTCCATACCCAATGCATTGGAGGTTATAACGTAACCACCCATCCTGGTATTCACGGCACCACCCATCATATGGTTTATCACGTAACCACCCGTCAAATTTCCAAGTACCATTATAAAATCATAACACATAAAACAATTATAAAGGAAGGAAAACATTTCCACATTTCAAGCACAATATATCACTTAAATATATTGAAACAAAAAATCCATTTTCAAAACCATTTTCAATACCAAAATACATAAAATCATATATGGTATTTATTTACTTTTAAAAATATAATGGCTTGTTGAGGAAGCCAATGATCAAATAATACTCGCGGTGGGGGAAAGGTCGTTGTCACCGTATACGTTAAGAAACATACTTTTTCTTGTTTAGTAAAATGCTTTGTATAGAAAAGATTCCTTTAGAATAAAAGTATAAGTCAAAGGGTTTTATACACCGTATAAAAGAAAGCCTTGTATTAGAAAAAAATATGCCTCAATGAAAGGAGATTGAGATGAAGTCCCTTACAAAGTCATTATCCATAGATTAAGGATAAATCAATTACATGATTATGTGTGACAAATATGAATACACCAAATATAAGTGGATATTAAGTGTAAAACAATCAGAGGTCATTCACACATACTCTTGGAAAAGCAAAACCAATGACATAGATATTTAACTCAATGAAATGATATTGAGTTATGATTTCCCATACAATTTCGTCTAAAGGATGTAAGAATTTATCAATGAGATAATTATTTGTAGAAATAGTATATCCACACAAAGGATTATGGAAATTACAACATAGATATTCCACATGTAATCTTGGCATAATCAAATCAAGAAGTATAGGTTTAACCCAATGAATTGAAAGTGGGTTAAGAAGTTCCCTTACAGAAATCTGACAGCCTAACAGCATCACTTTAAAATTCATAAAATGAGTTGATGAGAGAGAAAATGGTATCTCATCACTTGGACATAAAATTTACATCAATAAGTATATATAAGAATATATCCCAACATAATAGTATGTGATTTAAAAGACATAAAAAATAAGTCTTTTAAAAAGAGGAGGGTGAAAGTTTCCCTTACCGACTTGGGTAACTTTCGAAACGTACACCCAATGGAAGAGGGGTCATACAATGAAGATGTAAATACCCATAATTGAAATTATACTACACAAATATTATAATAATTTTCAGTATGTACACCAATAAAATTAAATGGTGGAAAACGTAGCATAAATGTCGTGGGAATAAAAGTGAGATGAAAAATCCCTTACGAAAACTCGGCAGCCTAACGACGCCACTTAAAACTTCCAAAAATGGATTGATGAGATAAAATAGGGTCTATAATCATATGAACATAAAAATTACAGTATGAGGAATATAAAATAACATCCCCAAACATAATAAATATGATCTTAAAAGAAATGACATAAAAGAGAGTGCTTAAAAAGAAAGAGAGAGGTAGGATCCCTTACCTCAAGTCCGACTTGTCTTGTTCGTTTCTTTATATTCCTGAATAATAAACTTTGGTCACTTTATAATTTCTTAAATAACTCATTTAAATATTATTCTTAAGTTCGTATCACATATTATAATGTTATAATAATTGGTTAATAAAGTTAGTTCATATTAGACGTTTTTGTCGATGTTCGGTACGTGAGTAAAAATTGAACTTGTGGGAAAAGAATTTTCCATGTAGTTATAGGTACATCATCTCCAGAATGGTATTATTGTTTTAAATATCATATATATCCAGTATATATTCATTTTATACTATTAAATAACATTTGGAGATAATAAAAATGAAATTCACCGTTCATGGAGATAGTAGGTCGTACGTACAAATGAATGCTACTTTCATTTTTTTGTCATATTAATGGAATTAAAACTAAGTGAGAGATATATATATTATAATTCCAGAATTATATCCATCATTAAGATGTAATATATTACATATATATCCATTAAATATATGTACTTATAATAGTACATAACATTTGGAGATAAGAAATGAAATGTACCGTTCATGGAGACGGTAAGTCATACGTACGCATGAACGCTACTTTAAGTTTTTTATTAAATGGAATGAAATAATAATGATATAAAGGTATATTATAATTCCAGTAGGATATCATATGTAATACCATTAATTCCATCTTTTATACATCCCACATATGGCATTAACGAATCAAATCACTTTGATGGGGCGATAGTCCGCACTTCCTAAAATGAAGATATCGCGTTTACCCATAATGGACACCGTAAAGGTATGACATAAATGAAAAATTCAGAAGCTTAAAGAAAATATAAAAATATTATATATGATATATAAATATAGTGACATCTTAATGGCCACCCTTTAAGGTGTTAGAAGAATATTGAACAATCATCGTTTCGTGAGGTAGAAATTCGCCATCCACAGAAACAGTATGCTCTTTAACCATTAGATGTAGGTGTGTGTATGTGTATCTCAAATACTTATTATAAAAACATCCTAGTATATGGATGATACTCGTGTTTTTACAAAATAAATGAATAAAAAGAGTTTAGGGGTTTGGAGAAGCAAAATAAAACAAAATAACACAAATGAAAACATTACCTTTAAACCGGGTAACTCCTCTTGGTTTGAACCAAAAGGGTTTCTTGAAGAGCATTATTCCAAAGGTTAGTCTTCAATGATGAATAGAGGGACGTGGAGAGATGAAATAGGTAGGTTTTGGCCGAGACAAAGTCTTGAGAGGTGTGGGTAAGGTGGTAGAGGTGGGGATCTTTTATAAGAGAAGAGGAGGGGCACTCTTGGAAAGTTATAAAATATTACTTTATTATAAAATGATTTTCGGATTTTAAAGGTCCCAAAAGGATATATTTCTAGGATAAGGTGATAAGGTTTTTAAATCCACCCATACAGTAGGTTTGTGACAAGTTTAAGACTTATATTTTACCATATATTCTCATTTTATTTAAATCGTTCATTTATAAGATAATCTCTGCATCATCACGGTGTCATAAATAAATTAATTTATCTAATGTATAAAAATTATAAAAAAAATATCATGATTTAGGAAATATTTTTATCTTTATAATGAATATTTATAGTCAAAAATAGGACTTGTATAACCCCATGTAAAAAGTGTTTTAGTAAAACAATACATGTTTGTGACATTTTAATTTTAACTGTAAATAAAAAGTTATTAATGTCATTTTCCAACCAAAGTGGATCTATGGGGTCCCCAAGTTGACCCATGGATTTTCTTGGTCGTTAATGAATCATCCAATAAGGGTAGGATATGTGTTAAGGTAATTTTATATTATAATAACATTATCTTTACCTTAAATTACACTAATTACCTTTAATCGTGACTAATAAAACTTAAAAGTTACTATTCACCAGAAAAATTATTTTAATCTCATTGAACCACATTTTACTTCCTAATGACAACCATGTATGTCAGATTTTGGAAAATCAAATCAGAGAAGTGGTAAAGTTTCATTTAAATGAAAAATCAGTATCTTTAACTACCACTGAGTGGTTTCACTATTCATCAAAAATTGAAGTTTTCAGAAAAATACCAAAAATTCACCCTAAGCTATATTTGATATTCCAAATTAAAAAATGATGTCTATTTTAAAAAATTCTAAAAATATATGTTGCATTAATTTATTTAATAATTAATTACCGTTGTCAAAACAAATAGCATGTTTTTAAGAAACAATTTCTATTAAAAGATTGACACTAGTTCAAGTCCTATTTCAAAGTGAAATTAATTCCAATGACCACCATTGGATTAAATGGTAAAAATATATTCTAATTTAAATTTAAATCCAATTCAAAAGATGATCTAATCATATAAATAAATTAGATTAAAAAGAGGTTTTGAATTAAAATACATCATTTTACACTATTCATAAAAAATGACCTTTATCAGAAAAATACCAAAAATTTATACAAAGTAAATTTTGATGTCCAGATTATAAAGAAGTATTTTATTTTGTCAAATAAAACATATAAAATTGTCAAAAGTATATTTAAAAAGGGTTCTCCATCAAAAGTCGGTTAATCAACCTTTTAAAGAATATTAGAAGATTTAGGCTTAAAATTGGATTCATTTGTATTTTAAGCCTCTAACATTTATTGGATAAAAGTAAAAACATTTTACAAACATATATAATAATTTTTTAGTTATTTCCATTCATTCCCGCCATTACAACATCTAGGCATTAACTACCATTTAAAATAATATTATTTTATTATTAGAGTGCAACATAAGATTTCAAAGAAACTCGTTGTTGCGTATTGGGTACGCCATCGAGCATAGTGTTCCCTTTAAAGTAATATTAATACTTTATTCACAAGTATTAAAAAATATGAAAAATTAATATTCTTTATTTACCTGGGATGTTACATCCTTCCCCCTTTTTGGAATTGCGTCCTCACAATTTTAAAATTGGGCTTGGAAACTTCATTGAAAGCCTCACATCGGAACAAGAGTTAGTAAAACTATCACTTTAAAAGAATGGGAGAGAAGTACAAAGGTCACCCGAGTTAACCCATACTAGGATTCCAAGTATGAAAATATGTTTATGGAGGAAAAAAAGGGTCTTGTTCTGATGGATAGTGATAGTAAACATGTCTAGGAGAAAGTTAACCACAAGAAAATCACAAACTTGTGATGGGTTAAACGGTATTCGATTCCCCAGTAGGAAAAGTTAACAGACAATTTTTTTTAAGTTACTCTTAATTGAGAAATTTATTTTTGAGCATAACTAAATCATATTGAAACATACTTACTTGTCACGTAGACTTTCAACTTTTACTAGATTCTTTAATCAAACTCATATTTTCTCCAAAAGACGAGTATTTTGGAAGACTTGTTCGCATTAAGAGTATTATAATCAACTTCTTGAGAATCACCTAATCCACAAGAGCGAAGTATATATTTCCCATGTCTTTATATATAAACCGAAACCAAACCAAAAAATTTAGTACGAGATCAGATAATACCCTAAATGATATTTTTTTTACAAAAAGAAAAACTACTCCTAATCTCCAAAATTTGTCAAACAAAACCCAAAGTTCAACAAAGACCATTCAATAAACATATATCCATAAAATTCTTCAAAGTAAACCCAACTAAGATTTAAAACCTAAATATTTGAAGGATTTAATCACATATTCTTCCAAGGTAAAAATTAACATTTATCTCCAAATAACATTAGTTTCTCTTAAAGTCTCATATTGAAAAGTAATTAACCTAATCACATATCCTCCATGATCGGTTAATAATTTCCATAGATAACCCAAAATCAACTTAATATTGATTCATAAAATCATCTAACTAAAAAGAATTAGTCAAATTAACCAGGTACATCACGTAGTCTAGTGGTAGGCGATAAATACCAGTCGCACTTTGGTTGTGGGTTCGATTCCCACAGCCTTGTCCGACGTGATGGGTTGTCACACGGTCTGTGTGTTTTCCTTTTTCCAAACTATATAATTCTTAAAACATTCCCCAAAACAAGATAAAATATTCAAAAATAACCATAACATAATTTGACCTCAATTTTATCTCATGCCTTTCATTTTCCATCATAACATATAATAAGCCATAATTACCTCAAATGTAAGGATCATATAAACCCAAATGGTTACCTTTAAAATTATCACTTGAACTTCCACATCGAGTTGGTTCTCTCATACATGATGCATTACAGAACTCACCAAGGTTCAAGTGGTTGATCATGACTCCTGATAGTTGGTTTAGACTAACCATGATATTTCTCATTGAATCCCCCATTTCATCTAGTCTCTTAATCATAGAACCACCACAGTTTCCTTCAAACCCATTGTCACTTTGGTGCCTACTAGATCCATCCATTTACTAAAACCAGAAATGTCAATGTGAGTATATCAACAAAACCATCATGTACTAATGAGAAAGATAAACACTAAGATATACTTACTCATTCACTTTATCTATAAACTATAACTCTTTCTGAAATCCTGGCCATTATGGTAATGTCACTTATGCTTAGAGAATACCCTAACCTCTAAAGTTATCTAAACCGACCTTTGATACCAACTATAAGGACCCAGCCTTAAAACATTACATAATCATGAAATAAATGAATAATTCACATAGAGGATATTTTCAGGTTTAGTGTTTTAGAGAATTAGGACATGACTATTACATCTTAAAAGATTACAAAGTAGACACTTCTACTAAGTTTCCCTAAAATAAAAACTTTTAAAAAGAAACATGTCTAGTTCCATGTTTTAGATAGCATGTCTTTCCTCGATCCCATCCTTGACCCTATTCATCTTTAATTCCTGTGGAAAACATTTCAAAAACTTTGGATGAGCATAAAAATTCCAGTAAAGGATACACAAAGAAGGCAAACTGTTAGTTTTTCAAAACAACAAGTAAACCATGAATACTTTATCAAAGTAATAATTTTCACCTTTAAGAAGTAGTAAATACTCTTCACTGAATAAAATATCATTACTTACCCTTTTGTAACCAAAATATTACCATAAAACCCATATAAAGAACACATAACATATAAAGGTGACTTGGGACATAAACATACTTAAATGGAATAACCATACGGTAGACTTACACACATATCACCTAATGGAATAGCCATAAGGCCGACTTCCATACCCAATGCATTGGAGGTTATAACATAACCACCCGTCCTGGTTTTCACGGCACCACCCGTCATATGATTTATCACGTAACCACCCGTCAAATGTCCAAGTACCATTATAAAATCATAACTCATAAAACAATTATAAAGGAAAGAAAAAAATTCCACATTTCAAGAACAATATATCACTTAAATATATTGACATAAAAAATTCATTATCAAAACCATTTTCAATACCAAAATACATAAAAGAGTATATGGTATTTATTTACTTTTAAAAATTTAACGGCTTGTTGAGGAAGCCAAAGATCAAATAATACTCGCAGCGGCGGAAAGGTCGTTGTCACCGTGTACGTTAAAAAGAAACATACTTTTTTTCATTTAGTAAGACGCTTTGTATAGAAAAGATTCCTTTAGAATAAAAGTATAAGTCAAAGGGGTTTATACACCTTATAAAATAAAGCCTTGTATTAGAACAAAATATGCCTCAATGAAAGGAGATTGAGAGGAAGTCCCTTACAAAGTCAGTATCCATAGATTAAGGATAAATAAATTACATGATTATGTGTGAAAAATATGAATACACCAAATATAAGTGGATATTAAGTGTAAAACAATCATAGGTCATTCACACATACTCTTGGAAAAACAAAACCAATGAAATAGATATTTAACTCAATGAAATGAGATTGAGGTATGATTTCCCATACAAGTTCGTCTAAATGATGTAAGAATTTATCAATGAGATGATTATGTGTAGAAATAGTATATCCACACAAAGGATTGTGGAAATTAAAACATAGATATTCCAAACGTAATCATGGAATAATAAAATCAATAAGTTGAGGTTTAACCCAATGAATTGAAAGTGGGTTAAGAAGTTCCCTTACAGAAATCTGACAGCCTAATGACATCACTTTAAAATTCAAAAAATGAGTTCATGAGAGAGAAAATGGTATCTCATCACTTAGACATAAAATTTAATTCAATAAGGATATATAATAACTTATACCAACATAATAGTATGTTATTTAAAATACATAACAAAATAAGTCTTTTAAAAAGAGGAGGGTGAAATTTTCCCTTACCGACTTGGGTAACTTTCGAAACGTACACCCCATGGAAGAAGGGTCATTAAATGAAGATGTAAATACCCATAATTGAATTTATACTACACAAATAGTATAATAATGTTCAGTATATACACCACTCAAAGGAAATGGTGGAAAACGTAGCATAAATGTCACTGGAATAAAAGCGAGATGAAAAATCCCTTACGAAAACTCAGCAGCCTAACGGCGCCACTTAAAACTTCCAAAAATGGGTTGATGAGATCAAATAGGGTCTCCAATCATATGAAAATAAAAATTAAAGAATGAGTAATATAAAATAACATTCCCAAACATAATAAAGATGAGCTTAAAAGAAATTACAAAAAAGAGAGTTCTTAAAAAGAAAGAGAGAGGTAGGATCCCTTACCTCAATTCCGACTTGTCTTGTTCGTTTCGTTATATTCATGAATAATAAACTTTGGTCAATTTATAATTTCTTGAGGACCTCCTTTAATTATTATTATTAAGTTAATATCACATATTATAATGTTATAATAATTGGTTAATAAAGTAAGTTCATATTAGACGTTTTTGTCGATGTTCGGTACATGAGTAAAAATTGAACTTGTTGGAAAAGAATTTTCCATGTAGTTATAGGTACATCATCTCCATAATAGTATTAATGTTTTAAATATCATATATATCCAGTATATATTCATTTTATACTATTATATAACATTTGGAGATAATAAAAATGAAATTCACCGTTCATGGAGACAGTAGGCCGTACGTACGCATGAACGCTACTTTCATTTTTTTGTCATATTAATGGAATTAAAAATAAATGAGAGATATATATTATAATTCCAGAATTATATCCATCATTTAGATGTAATATATGACATATATATCCATAATATATATGTACTTATAATAGTAAATAACATTTAGATATAAGAAATGAAATGTACCGTTCATGGAGACGGTAAGCCGTACATACGCATGAACGCTACTTTAATTTCTTTTTTTTGTATTGAATTGAATGAAATAATAATGATATAAAGGTATATTATAATTCCAGTAGGATATCATAGGTAATACCATTAATTATATCCTTTATACGTCCCACATATGGCATTAACGAATCAATTCACTTTGAGGGGGCGGTAGTCCGTACTTCCTAAAATGAAGATATCGCGTTTACCCATAATGGAAACCATAAAGGTATGACATAAATGAAAAATACAGAAGCATAAGGAAAACATATACATATTATATATCATATATAAATATAGTGACATCTTAATGGCCACCTTTGAAGGAGTTAGAATAATATTGAACAATCATCATTTCACGAGGCCGAAATTCACCATCCACGGAAACAGTATACTCTTTAACCATTAGATATAGGTGTGTGTAAGTGTAGCTCTAATCCTTCTTATAAAAACATCCTAGTATATTTAAGATACTGGTTTTTTACTAAATAAATGAAGAAAAAGAGTTTAGGGGTTTGTAAAGCAAAATAAAACGAAAGAACACAAATGAAGACATTACCTTTAAATCGGGTAACTCCTCTTGGTTTGAACCAAAAGGGTTTCTTGAAGAGAATTCTGCCAAATTTTAGGCTTCAATGATGAATATAGGTATGTTTAGAGATGAAATGGGCAGGGTTTGGCCGAGCCAAAGGCTTGAGAGGTGTGGGTAAGGTGGTAGAGGTGGGGGCCTTTTATAAGAGAAGAGGAGGGGCACTCTTGGAAAGTTATAAAATATTACTTTATTATAAAATGATTTTCAGATTTTAAAGGTCCCAAAAGGATATATTTCTAGGATAAGGTGATAAGGTTTATAAATTCACCCATCCAATAGGTTTTTTACAAGTTTAAGACTAAGCTTTTACCCTATATTATCATTTTATTTAAATCATTCATTTATGAGGTAATCTCTACATCATCACGACGTCAGAAATAAATTAATTTATTTAATGTATAAAAATTATAAAAAAACTATCATGATGTTGGAAATATATCTATATTTATAATGAATATTTATAGTCAAATATACGACTTGTATAACCCCATGTAAAAAGTTTATTTAGTAAAACAATACATGTTTGTGACATTTTAATTTTAACTTTAAATAAAAAGTTATTAATGTCATTTTCCAACCAAAGTGGCTCCATGGGGTCCCCAAGTTGACCCATGGATTGTATTGGTCGTCCATGACTCATCCAATAAGGGTAGTACATGCCATCGAGCATAGTGTTCCCTTTAAAGTAATATTAATACATTATTCACAAATATTAATAAATATGAAAAAGTAATATTCTTTATTTACCTGGGATGTTACAGCGTGCCAATTTTAAATCTAGTTTTTAACACTTTCATATATTTTATTTAAAAAAATAAACATCTTATAAGAAATTAGGACATAAAAATTTAACTTGGTGTAAATTTTATTATTTTTCTAATGAAACTCGTATTTTGATGATTAGAGAAAAATACTACATTTTAATTCAAAACATCCTTTTATTTTAAACTATTTATATAGTTATATTATATTTTTAATTGGTTTAAAAGTATAATTGCATTATTATCTTATCATTTAATCCAATATTTTTCATTGGAAGTAATTACACATTTAAATTAGATATAAACACATGACAATCCTTTATAAGTTTTTACTTCTTAAAAACCCGTTTTTTGGTTTTGACAACAGGAATTAATTTTAAATTAATTTATTCCAATTATATGTTTTTAATTATGAAAAATAGATTCCATATTTGAAATCAGTGGGTAAAAATTATGTTAATGGGAGACTTTTATTTTTTTGAATATTATGAATAGTAACTACAGTAATGTTTATTTACCACAATTAAAGGTAAATCAAGTAAATTCAGGTAACTAACAATATGATAAAGAAAATAAAATTACTCTAACACCTCCAAAAATCCTATATTATGAATTAAAGTCTACCAATATCACTTAAGGGTCCTAATTAATTCATTTAATAAATTTTTTTCAATGAAAGTGATGTAATTATAATTAAAACAAAAGAAGGTGACAACATGTCACTCTCATATATATTATTAATAAAATAATTATAATATAGTGATAAAAATGATAAAAAAATCAAAAATAAATAGTCTCAATAAATATAATGAAATTATTTACATCATTTTAATTTATTTAGGATTTTTAGAGATTATATAATTACCATTAATGAAGAGACAATAGTGATGTAGAAATTATTTTATTGATAAAAATATCAAATAAATGGTTTTAAAAATATTAAAATAAATATCTTATGAACTTATTAATGAGCTCCATTAATTTCCCAGTTGAAAATGAAGTTTTATGAGTTTATTATATATTTTTCTTCAAATTTATCTTCTTTGTGGATTTTATTTAAAGTCAAATAAATGAATAGTGTTAAAATTGAGACCACTAATATTTTATAAAAATAACATATTATTAAATTATTTAAAAACCACAAAAATATTTAAAATTTAAAAATTGAAAATTATATGGTCTAAAATTTCATAAAGTATCCAATTATGAACAATTGGAAACACATAGGTAAATATTTATAACCATTTAATATTTAGAATATTATTACCACAAATAAAATTAAATTGATTAAATAAGTATAAATGAAAATAAAAAGGTCTAAATAAAATAAAAACATTTATAAATTGTTTTGGTTTAGATTATTTCTACCCATTCTCATATTATCTTCTAAATAAATTATTTTGGGAGCATTATAACCCAAAAATTAATTTATAATAAATTAATATTTCAAGACATTCCAAAGATGCCCCTCCCCTCTCTTATAAAAGGAAACCTCTTTTTTATCTTTTAATCACACCTCCAAAGCCCTAGGTCTAGGCCAAACCCTACCCAAATCTCCTGCTAACATCCCTCACTCAATATTATTGGCCACTCTTTTGGAATAAAGTCTTCTTAAAGAGTACTTTTATACATACCAAAACAAGATACCCGAAAAGGAGGTAATTTTTCAATCACCACTTTCAAAAAAAATTCTTATTACACTTCCTCTTATTATGTTTTTTCCATAAAAAAGTAATATATATAGTATCTTATACATGATTATATATTATTATATTTATCGTATAACTTTATTCCTCTTATTATACACCCTATCAATAAAAATATCACCATGTGTGCGTACGTATGACATACCGTCACTAATGGAAAAATTACATATACCGACAGTTTGGAACTACTGGTATAGGCCCCCAAACCATTGGTATAGGTAAATTAAAAAAACATATAGTGGATGTTTGAACCCACAACCTGTGGGTTATATATCAAAGACTTTACCACTATCCTACAATTACCTTTGTGAATATATTTGGAAATATATATATATATATATGTGTGTGTGTAATTTATATATTGATTTATTTGTCGATATTTGACAAAATAATTCATAAAACATAATGGTACATATCCCAATGGTTTTGAAAACTATTGGGATATGTACGCACCCTTTCCCAATGATTTTTCCAAACCGTTGGAAAAAGTGGTATTAAAGTATACCCTTTCCCAATAGTTTGGCCAAACTATTGGGAAAAGTGGTCTAAATGTGGGATTTTTCCAATGGTTTGGAAAACCATTGGAAAAGGGTATGTCTTTCCCAATGTTTTTTCCAAAATGTTTGGAAAATTGTGGTCAAATTTGGCTTTTCCCAATGGTTTGGCCAGAAAATTGGGAAAAGGGGTCTAGAAGTGAGATTTTCCCATGGTTTGGCCAAACCGTTGGGAAAAGGGGTCTCAAAGTGGGATTTTCCCAATGGTTTGGAAAAACCGTTGGGAAAGTCATATGATTTCTCAATGATTTTTCCAAACTGTTGCGAAAAGTGGTCTCAAAGTGGGATTTTCCCAATGGTATGGAAAAAACGTTGGGATAGGGGACCTATACCAACAGTTTTTACAAACTGTTGGTATAGAGACGTTTGTATAGGTATATTTTCTAGTAGTGTGTCTCCACATCGTGGTGTAATTTTTTATTCAATAATACATAATTTGGATGGGTATATTGATGATTATAATGGATGTAAATAATGAATATAACATTATGTTATTTCTATAAAATTCATATACCATCCAATTCCATAATATTTAACCATCAAGGGAATGATATCGTCGCTCGTGCGTACGTTCGGCTTGTCGTCTCCACGACGGGATGAGATTAATTCCCAACATTAACCATTAAAGAATGATTAAAAAGTATATATAATAAATAAGGATGAAATATATCACATAATAATTCTAATGGATTTATTTATATATATGTGTCTGTGGGTTTTTGTATCATTTACTTGATTCCATTCAAATAAATAAATAAACAAAAATATTGTCCATGCGTATATACGACTTACCATCTCCATGAACGGTGTATTTCATTTCATTTATAAATCTATTATACATATTTATATACTAAATATATATGATATATAAATCATGTTTTAAATCCTGTATGTTAGTAAATCATGATCTAATTAATAATATCAAGAATAAAGAGTCAAAACATGTATGATAAATAAAATAATTATTACCCAAAACGCTGCTTTAACATGGAATTGATAAATGAACAGGTAATATAATATCATATATGATGTCATAAATATTATTATGGTTTTTTAAAAGTTAATAATATTTTTAAACCCGCTATATAAGAGTTTCAATCAGATATGTAAGAAATCGGACCTAAGGTATGGGATAATTTTTGCAATCTCATTATTATCTGAGATTGTATATTCATAAGTATTTACTAGATTATATTTATCATTCATGTCCATGTTTCCTAAATATATAATATTATTTATATTCTAATACTATTTTTAAATATAAATATTAATCATTGTTTAGTTTTTATTAAATGGTGTGGAAGGAATCTTTCTTTCGTTTTCTATAAGTGGTACTTTTTTACTTTACCGGAAATAGTACGAGAAGAATGTTTTTTTAAACTTATATGAAATGAATAGACTTATACATCTAAATAATGCCTTATTTACACGAATCTTCCTCTACATGATTTCAATTTTATTTTTAACTAATATTTTTTATTTTAAAATTGTGCAGTGTTTTCAAAAAATTAAATGTTTTTGAAGAAGAAGGTATATTTTTTCAAGAATTTATTTCAAGTGTATTATCAAAATTATTTTCCATATAAGATGATGCCCCTTAAATAGAATTAAGTTTTTATCCCTATTAATATAATTATTTTATTGTTTTAATGATGGAATTATGTTTTATACAGATTATTTTATGATGGAATGATGTTTTAGAACCCCATTTTATTTCTTGGTTTATGCTATAATGAATGATTTATGTATTTTTCGAAAATTTAAGAATGATTTCAATATAAGATAGGTGGGACCTATATCTCCCTCTAATTCATTGGATAAATATTTATATCTCATGAGATATATATTACTGAAATGAAAAGTAAATCAGGTTCAGTAATATAGGGCTGGAATGGAAAGTAAATCAGGTCCAATAATATATGGTTGGAATGGAATGTAAACCTGATTCAGTAATTGACTTTGTCCACTTTGATGGTCTTAAAAGAAATTTATTGGATATTATGGAAATCATATTATGAATTTATTTTATTTCCAGATTTCTATGTTTTATTTCAATGAGATTATTTCATGGTTAATGTTCATTTATGATCTATGCCTTACATACTACCAAGATTTATTTCATGACTTGTGATCTTAATATTAAAACATTATGCTCGTGTTTTACATTCTTATGTTTATGGTTTGTTTTTTTTTCTCCATGTTTACCCTTAATGATCATTTGAGATCACACTTTTTATGTTTTATTTTCCCCAATATATAAAGAAAGGTTTTAGGTAGGAAAACAAAAGGGGAATATCTTTATGGTAGATGTTGAATATCTTTCACCAAGTTAGAAGATTATATTCCAATTCTCCAAATACACTAAACTGATATGGTTTTCAAGCGTCTATTTCTGAAGTGTATTAATTATTCCTCAAAAGAAGTTTAATATCCATATACGTCATGATTAGGCTATTAGAGTTGGTATTAGATTGAATGTTTAGTCAACCATTTGAAACTATGTTGAAAAATCTTTATTTAGATCCCTAGAGATATTTCTAAGGATATGTCTAGGGATTTCCTAAGGATAAGTAATGTATAGGTCAAAATACTAGGGTTTTTTTGATAATCATGACTAACCTATGGGTAAACCAAATATATAATAGATTGAAATATTATAAGTAATTTACCTTAATTATGTGTTTCTAATCTCTTGTATGTATTTCTCAAACTTTTCTTTCTAGTCTTAGTCAATATCCAGAATTACATATAACATATTTAACCATTAAATGTTTCATATTTGAATAGTATGGGAATTATGAACATTGATTTCCTATATGGAAACATCATGAATGGAATCATGGTAATGGTACAAGTATTGTTCATACTTCTAAGGATAAAGAGATTGTAAACGACATGTGAAAGGTATGTGATGTTCTTCCAGTATTGATTACATTAAACCTACGAATCTTGAGGTTGATAAAACTTAAGTAATGATTAATATTTTTGGAAAGATGAATATGATGGATCCCTAGTAATGGTTTAAGAATAAAATATCATGATTTATTTGTATATATTTCAGAATTCAATGATTATGTTATATGAATCATGATGTATATAAGTGTTTTTAGAATAAGTTTTTTATTAATGATTATGAACGATATATTGAATAGTTCTAATGAGCCAAACATTGATTTAAGGGTAAGGTTATATACTTATAGAACACATGATTAATGTAAAGGTAACCCTTAATATGTCCATTGTTTTAAGATAATGATATTTAGATAAAGATATGTTTGGTTTGAATAAGTTAATTGGATGATGCTTGTTTCTTGGGAACTAATTATGGATTTTGTGATAAGAGTGTTATGATATCATGGAAGAATTATACAACTTTCTGGGTCCTGAGGAATAATCCACTGTGTTTTGGAATAAGGAAACATGCAAGTTTTCAATAAGGATATATGGTAAATAGAATGCATGATTATGGTACTCACATGTTTGGGAAGTGATAACTAAGAAATCACTTATGAGATATGTGAGATAAATGTTAAGATGATATAGGTCACCTATTTATAAAGTTTTATATTTTTAGTTTTCCGGAAGGATTTTAAGGTTATCCATTTATGGATAGTATAAGTTATACTATGTTTGAAATTTTTTAGATTAATGTATTCTATCACTATTGATGGACTTATACATATTTGATAGCTTGTGTTAAACTTTTGGTTGAGATAGATTGATTGACCTATCATTCTATTTATGGATCCCATGATATACTAACACTTCAAGAATTGAAAATTCGACTTCATTTATTTCAATTAGAGTTGAAGTGTAAATTGTTTAAGGCATGACCAAGAGTGATATTGTACTGAAATCAAGTATGTATTTTTTCTCATAAAAAATTATTCAAATTTAGAAAAAGAATCTTGAAAATAAGAAATGATATCCTAGCACCATCTTATTTGATGAATCAGATAATATCTTATACCATCATAGACTTATGTCTTTTTGGTTTTTTACTTTCTCCAAAACCTCATTCTCCATCACTATCCATCAGAACATAATGGTTATATTTTTCTTTTATATCCATGTTTTCACTTCCAACCTATGTTCTCCTATGAGGAAACCCAGTGATGAGTTACTTTGGGTAACCATAATTTTTATAAATTTCATTTTTAAAAGGATGTTTTATTATTCTTTCTTATGATGTGGGTTTTTATGAAATAAACTTTTAAGTAGTAGACCAATTACAACACTGGATAATTTTAAAGGAAAATCATTTTAAGGGGGGGTATAATGTAACACCCTAATATTTTATGAGATATATTCCTTTTAATTTCATTCATGCCTTGTGATTTATACTAAACCAAGATTATTTTTCACTATACACAACACTATATTATCTTTTAGTATACGCAATACTATACTTGGCTTGTGTTACTCACAATTTCAAGTTCTTTGATAGAATTTATTTCATGCAACCCTGAGTATAGATCTTGTTCAATGTATAAAACAACTATATTCAGATTATATTATATGAAACACTAAAATAAGATTTCACTAACTGAAACACTGACTTGGATTGCATTGCATGCAAGAGTGAGCTTACCTGATAGCTTGTGTTGTACGAAACAGTGAGTTTCACAAAACAATGATATATTATTAAAATGATATTATTTAATGGGATATAAACTATCCATTATTAATATTATTAACCACATTTTGAATTTTATATAACATTAACATTCATCTTATATATTTTCTATAACATTATAAAAGAACAAATTTAATTTTTCAGAAAAAAGGTGTTTTTTTCCAAAAAATGCAATTTTGACTTCTTTTGATGCGCAGTAATTTTAAATATAGTTTTTAACACTTTTATATATTCTATTTTACAAAATAAATTTCATATTTAGAATCGGGATATAAAAAATTCAACTAAGTTGAAATTTTGTTATTTTTCTGATGAAATTCATATTTTGATGAATAGTGAAAAATGTTGCATTATAATTCAAAATTGCATTTTTTCTAAATTATTTATATAGTTGGATAATATTTTTAATTAATTTTAATGTTTAATGTATTATGTTTTTATATTTTAATCTAATTTTTTATTGGAAGTAATTTCACATTTAAATTTGATATAAACACATGAGAGTCTTTTGATATGTTTTTACTTCTTAAAAACCCGCTTTTTTGTTTTGACAACAAGAATTAATTTTAAATTAATTTCTGCCAATTGATTGTTTTTAATTATGAAAAATGGATTCAATATTTGTAATAAGTGGGTCCAAATTATGTTAATAGGTTACCTTTATTTTTTTGGATATTCTGAATAGTAATTACGGTAATTTTTATTTAACATAGTTAAAAGTAAATCAGGGTAAATAACAGTATGATAAAGGTAATAAAATTACCCAAACATGTTTGAAAATTAAATTGGATGAATTAAAGTCGACCAATATCACCTAGGGGTTGCAACTGATTCATTTAATCTAATTTTTCTATTAAAGTGATGTAATTATAATTAAAACAAAAGAAGGTGACAACATATCACTCTCATATTTCTTATAAGTATAATATTTTTAATATAGATATACACATGATAAAACATATAAAATAAGTATTCTCTAGAAATATAATAAAATTATCTACATCGTGTAAATTTATTTATAATTTTTAGAGATTAAATAATTACCATTAATGATGACACAATGGTCATATAGAAATTATTTTATTGATAGAAATATCAAATAAATGGTTTTAAAAATATTAAAATAAATATCATATGAACTAAGTAATGTGATCCAAGAATTTTATAGGTGAAAATGAAATTTTAGTAGTGTATTAAATATTTCTTTTGGAATTTATCTTCTATGTGAATTTCAATCAATGTCAAGTAAATAAATAGTGTCAAAATTGACACTATTTATATTTTATAAAAATAACATATTATTAAATTATTTAAAATTAAAAACAATATTTGAAAACTAAAAATTGAAAATTATATGGTCTAAAATTTCATAACATATCAAATTATATACAATTTACAACACATAATTAAATATTTATAAATATTTAATATTTAGAAAATTATTAACCCAAATAAAATTAAAGAGATTAAATAAGGAAAAATCAAAATGATAAGGTTTAAAATAAAATTAAAACATGTATAAATTTTATTGGTTTTGAGGATTTATACCCATACTAATATTATATTCTTAATTAATGGGTTTTCGATCATTATAAATCTAAAATTAATTTATAATAAATTACTATTTCAATACATTCCAAAGGTTCCCCTCCCCTCTCTTATAAAAGGGCACCTCTCTTTCTCTATAAATCACAACTCCAAATCCATTTGGATCAGAAAAAACCTACCCAAATATCCTCCCAACTTCCCTCACTTAATCTTAGAGGACACCCTTTGGGAAGAAATCCAACTTAAGGAGTCCTATGCATACCAAAATTAGATACTTGAAAAGGAGGTAATTGTTGTATCACCTCTTCAAAATTATTTTCTTCCTCCAATTCCTCTTTTTATGGTGTTTCCATAAAAAAGTAATAAATCCAGTATCTCTAAATTTTGATATGTAATTATAATTATGTTACAACCTTATACCTCTTATTATCCATCTTACGGATAAAAATATCATCATGTGTACATATGTACGGCTTACCGTATCCATACCGTGGTGTAATTTATTATATAACAACACATAATTTGGACGGGTATATTAATGAGTATAATGGATTTAAATAATGAATATAACATGATATTATTTCTTTAGAATTCATATACCATTCAATTCAATACTATTTAACCATCAAGGGAATGATATCGTCGCTTGTGTGTATGTACGGCATACCGTATCCACAAGGCGATGATATTCATTCCCCGCATTAACCATTCAAGAATGATTAAAAAGTATACATAATTAATAATAATTAATTATATAACATAATAATTCTTAAATTATGTAAATCAAAATCTATGTAATTATATCAATAATAACAATTCAAAACACATACGATAAATAAAACAATTATTACCCTAAATGTTGCTTTAACATGGAATTGATAAATGAACGGTTAATATAAATTCATAAGTTATTCATATGTGATGTAATAAATATTATTCTAGTTCTATTAAAATTTATTAATATATTTAAACCCACTATATATGAGTTTTTGACACATACAAAATAAATCAGACATAAGGTAAAGGATAATTTCTAATCTCATTATTATCCGTGATTTTTTATTTCATAAGTATTTACTGGGGTATACTTACCATTCACATACATGTTTCCCAAATATATAATATTATTTCTATTATTATCCTATTTTTTAAATTCAATATTACCTCTTGGTCATTTTTATTAAACATTGTGGAAGGAATCTTTCTTTTGTTTTCCATACAAGGTATTTTTTACTTTTCTGGAAAAGTATGAGAAGAGTGTTTTTTTAACATATAAGACATGAATGGATTTTTACGTCTATATAATGCCTTATTTCCATAAATCTTCATTTAATAAATTTCAAGTTTCTTTTAATTAAGTTATTTTGTTTTAAAATTTTGCGACATTTTGAGAAAAGAAAACATCTTTGAAGAAGAACGGATATTTTCCTCAAAAATTAATTTCAAGTGTTTTATCAAATTTATTTTCCATATAAGATAATGCTCATTAAATAGGGTTATTTTTTTATCCCTATTAATACTATGATTTTATTGGGTTAATAATATAATGATATTTTATATGGATTATGCGATGATGGAATGATGTTTAAGAAACCCATTTTATTTCTTGGGTTATGTTATAATGAATGATTTATATATTTTGGACCATGTAAGAATGATTTCATTATGAGATGGGTGAGACCAATATCTCCCTCCAATGAATTGGTTAAAGATTTATATCTCATGAGATATACATGACTGGAGTGGCAAGTAAATTTGGTTCAGTAATACAGGGCCAGAATAGAAAGTAAATCTGGTTCTCTAATACATGGCTGGAACAAAAAGTAAACCCGGTCTAGAAATGGAATTTTTCCACTATGAGGATATTGGCATCAATTCCTTGGCTACTATGGAAATAATATTATGAGCTTATTTTTTTCCAAAATTCCTTGTTTTATTCCAATGTTATTTTATCGTCGTTAATGTTCTTTTATAATCTATTTCTTTTGTACTTCCATGATTTATTTCATCACTCAAGATTTTGAAATTTAAACTTTATGCTCATGTTTTTACATTATTATGTTTATGGTTTGTTTTATGTTCTATATTTTTATCTTTACTAAAAATTTTAGATCTACCTTTTCGTGTTTTCTTTTCCCCAGAATATAAAAAAAAATTAAGTAGGAAAACAAAAGGGGAACAGCTTTATGGGAGATATTGAATATCATCAAAAAATTTATAAGATTATGTTCCAAGATTCCAAACACACTAAACTAATATGATCTTTGAGACTCTATTTGTGTAATGTATTATGTATTCAACAAAATAAGTGTTATGTCGATGTACGTCAAGGTTGGGTCATTAGATATGGTATCGAAGAGAATGTTTAGTCAACCATTAGAAAATAGGATGCAAAACATTTTGTGAGATTCCTAGAGATATTTATAAGAATATATATAGGTATTTAATTAGGATAAGTCAAGTATAGGTTACAATCCTAGGGTTTTGGTGAAAATCATGACTATCCCAGGGTTAAACCAAATATATCATAGATTGGAATATTATAAGTAATTTACCTTACTTATGTGTTTCTAATCTGTAATATGTATGTATCCCACTTTTATTTCTAGTCTTAGTCAATAGCCATAACTATATAAAACATAATTAACCATAGAATGTTTCAGATGTGGAAAGTATGGGAATTATGAAGATCAATTTACTCTATGAAAACATCTTGAATAGAATCATGAAAATGGTATAAGTACTGGTCATTCTGCTTTGGATAAAGATATTTTAAATGACATGAGAAAGGCATGTGATGTTCTTCCAGTATTGATTACATTAAACCAAATAATCTCAAGGTTGAGAAACTTTAAGACATGATTCATAATTTTAGAAAGAAGGGGGATGATAAATCTTGAGTAATGGTTTAATAATAACATTGGATGATTAAGGTGTATATGTTTTGGAATTCAATGATTATGTTATATGAATCATGAAATATATAAGTGTTTTCAGTATAAGTTTTCAATTAAATATTAGAAAGGATATACTGAATAGTTCTAAGGATCCAAAGGTGATTTAAGGGTAAGGAGGTATACTTGTAGAACACATGATTAAGGGAAATATAACCTTTAATATGACCCTTATGATAAGATTACAATTTTTGGATAATGATATTTTGGATTTGAATAAGTTAATTGAATGGTGCCACCATATCATGATTCGGTTTGAATCGGAGGCAGACCCCATCAAGGCTTGGTCGAGGGCTCCGCGTAGCTTCAACGGACTTCGTTTCTTCCTCATATGATGGTCCTTTGATTTTCACATGAACGATGAATCTCCTTATATGGTGGTTTGGGTATGCTTTCCCTATCTCCCTTTACCTTTTCAGAACCCTTCGGTGATTCGAATGTTAGGTAACCTCGTAGGAAGATACCTTTACTCTGATAGATTCATTGAGGTCGTGTGTCACCCGGTTAACCCTCGGGCCTATGTTGAGATGGATTCTTCCCGTTTTCCCTTAGATTATGTGTGGTTTACGATTGATGAGGAGTATAAGTTTAAGCAACGGGTGATTTATGAAAATTGGACTATGTTTTGTCCTTCTTGCAAGTGTTTGGGCCACCCTTTGGAGGATTACCAAAGGAGAATCACTACTCATGCATTAGAGGTAAGTCGGAGGGGGATTCTGGTTGCTTCAAGAAAATAGGATGCTTCACCGAGAAAGGATCCTGAGGTTGGTGAGACTACTGGTTTGGTTAGGAAGGCTTCAGGGTCCAAATATGGTGGACATCACTCGTTGAGTCTTTTGGTCATGGACCTCCCAGATGGTGTCCATAAGCTGATGATGGAGGATGTTAATGGTTCTGAAATATCAAATGCTATGATAAATCAGGGTAACCCAATAGTAGATGAACTATTCAGAAGGTTTCAGAAGGAGTTAGAGGGCTCATCTAATTTCAATTCTCAGAAGGATACAGGTTAAGGTTATAACGAGGATAGTTTGGAGCAGTGCATAGATGGAGCGAAAAAAGTTAAAGTCTGGAGGGTTGGGGAAAGGGATTCAATTTAGGTGTGGTCAGTCCAAACAAAGTTGGGGGTTCTAGAGGCTTATACCCTTCGGCCAGTCCCTTTCTAACGTTGAGGAATAGATTTGAAGGCATTTCAAAAGGCATACTTGAAGAGGATTTGAATTCTGATGTGGTGGAAGGTGGTGATGTCGATGGGGCCTGTGCGAAAGGTCACAAGGCTGTAAGGTTGGGCCATGATGGAGAGAATACATCTATGGAAGGGGATGCTAATACGGATGGTTTTCTTTCCTTGATTGACTATAACTCGCCGGATCAAAGGAGAGGGAATGCAATTGGTTGTAACGATAAGGCCTCAATGAACAAAGAGAGAGCTATTTCTGGGGGTAATAATGAAAAAAATAGTGGTCCAAAAAACCTTCCCTATAGTGACATTGTGCATAATGGGATCAAAAGGATGATTGATTGTGAAGGAGTGCTATCTGCTACACCAATAAGAAGAAGAAAGGACTACTCTTATCTTCTGCGTCCAGTGAGTACCAGATCTTCCATTAAACGGGATAGAGGGGTGATTCTTGCTTTCAAAAAAGACATCTTGATTAAGAAACCTTGTCCAGTGCAACCTTTACTATACTATATGAGGAACCATGATAAAAATGATTATATTTTTAGGTGGCATAAATCGGCTTCTTAATGGGAATCAGCTACGGTAGAAGGGTACTCTTGTGTGGGATGTGGAGACGATTATGGTAATTATGATATATAGTCATGCACTAGGGTTATTTTCCTTTGGTTTTTGGTTGTTATAAATGTACTTGTTTTGTGAGTATTTCAAGTCATGATCTGGTATGTGTTAAGGTTTGTGGGGTTTCTCACTTTCCTAAAAGTGTTTCGAAAAAAAATCAATTTCCAGTCAGTCAGTCTCACTATAGATGGGCATATTCATATTTCATAACATTTGTTAAACTTTTTTTTAGATTGATCGAATGAACTATCATTATATTTATGGATCTCAAGATATACTAACACTACACGAATGAAAAATTCAACTTCATTTCTTTGAATTATAGACCAAGTGGAAATTGTTCAAAGCATGGCCAACGGTGAGATCGTACTGAAATAATGTATTTATTGTCATACAAAATTATAGAACTTTAGGAAAAGTATCTTTAAAACTAAAAATGTTATCCTATTACATTCTTATTTGATGAATCATATGGTCCCTTAAATCATCGCAAATTTATGGCTTTCTGGTTGTTAACTTTCTCTAAACCTCATTCTCTATCATTATCTATCAGAACATGAGGTTTAGATTTTTCTTCCATATCCATGATTTTATTTCCCACCTATGTTCTACTATGAGGAAACCTAGTGATTAGTTAATTTGGGTAACCATTATGTTTTTTACTTTTCTTTTTAAAAGGAAGTTTTAATATTCCTTTTTACTATGTGGTTTTCTCTGAAATAAACCTTCAACTAGTAATCCTTTTATATCCCCAACGAATTTTGAGGGATAAATTCATTTTAAGGGGGGTATAATGTAACACCCTGATATTTTATGAGATATATTCTTTTTCATTTCATTGATTTCTTGTGTTTTACACTACACTAAGATTATCTTGTTCTATACACAACACCGTGTTATCTTGGATTATACACAACATTATACTTGGCTTGTATTACACACAATTTCTAGTTCTTTTGATAGAATTCATTTTACACAACATTGAGTACAGATTTTTTTAGTGTATAATAGAACTATGTTTGGATTATGTTATATGAAAAACAAAAGGAACCTTTCACTAAAATAAACACTAAATTGGCTTGAATTACACGTAAGAGTGACCTTCCTCAATAGCTTAGGTTGTACGCAACACCAAGTTTCATGAAATAAGGAAATATTATTAAAATATTATTATTTAATGGGATATAAACTAGTCATTATGAATATTATTATCCACATTTTTAATTTTACATTCCATTAACATTAATCTTATATATTTTATATTACATGAAATAATAATAAATTCAATTTTTCAGATAAAAGAATTATTTTTCATAAAAAATAAAGTTTTTTCACCTTTTGATGGCGCAACAATTTTAAATCCATTTATTAAAACTTTTATATATTATATTTGACAAAATAAACATCTTCTTTGGAATTGGGACATCAAAATTTACCTTGGCCGTAAATTTTTTATTTTTTTCAAGAAATTCATATTTAGATGAATAGTGAAAAATACTGCATTTTATTTCAAAGCTTCTTTTTCATCTAAATTAAATATATAGTTAGATTATATTTTTAATTGTTTTTAAAGTGTAATTGGAATATTTTTTCATTTAATCCAATATTGGTAATTGGAAGTAATTTCACATTTAAATTAGATATAAACACATGACAATATTTTCATAAGTTTTTTACGTCTTAAAACTCCACTTTTTGGTTTTGACAGTGGAAATTAATTTTTAATTAATTTATGATAATTATGGGTTTTTAATTTTGAAAAACAGATTCCATATTTGAAATAATTAAGTCCAAATTATGTTAATAGGTTAATTTTATTTTTTTAGATATTATGAATAGTAACTACACTAATTTTATTTACCAAAGTTAACGGTAAATCAGATAAATTAGGTTAACTAACAATATGATAAAGATAATAAAAGTACCCTAACACCAGAAAAATTACTTTTGGATAAATTAAAGTCACAAAATATCACCTAGGGGTCGTAATTGATTCATTTAATAGACTTTTTTCCCTGAAATTGATGTAATTATAATTAAAACAAAAGAAGGTGATAATGTGTCACTCCCATATATCTAACCAGTATAATAATTTTAATATAGTGATAAACATCATAAAAAAAAGAAGATAAATTGTCTCCATAAATATAATGAAGTTATCTACAATATTTGAATTTATTTGTAATTTTTATAAATTAAATTATTTAAACTAATGATGACATGATAGTGATGTATAAATTATTTCATTTATTGAAATATCAAATAAATGGTTTTAAAAATATTAAAATAAATACCATGTGATCTAATTAATGTTCTCCACAAATTTTATAGGTGGAAAAAGAAATTTTAGGTGTATAAATATTTTGGTTCTAATTTATCTTCTCTTTGGATTTTATTTAATGTCATGTAAATTATTAGTGTCAAATTGACACAATTGATATTTTATAAAAATGAAATATTATTAAATAATTTAAAATCACAAAAATATTTAAAAATTAAAAAGTGAGAAATATATATTTAAAAGTTTTATAAAGTATATAATTATGAAAAATTGAAAACAAATAAGTAAATATTTATACCTGTTTAATTTTTAGAATATTATTATCACAAATAAAATTAAATAAATTAAATAAGGATAAATCAAAATGATAATGTTTAAAATAAAATCAAAACATGCCCAAATTTTATTTCATGGGAGGATTTTGAACCATACTTATCTTATCTTCTAAATAAATAATTTTGGAAGCATTATAAACCGAAAAAGAATTTATACTGAATTAATATTTCCATAATTTCCAAAGGTGCCCCTCCCCTCTCTTATATAAGGTCACTTCTTTTTCTCTTTTAAACACATCTAAAAAGCCCATTGGATCAGAAAAAACCTTCCCAAGTATCCTCCAAACTTCCCTCACTACATCCGAGAGGCCACCCTTTGGGAATAAATCTATCTTAAGTTGTCCTTTTGTGCATGCCAAAAGGAGAGACCCGAAAAGGAGGTAATTATTTTATCACCCTTTTCAAAGTTATTTTCTTCTTTCACTTCCTCTTCTTATTTTGTTTCTATAAAAAAGTAATAAATCATGTTTATTCTACATTCTGGGATTTTATTATAATTATGGTACAACCTTATATCTCCTATTATCCATCCTACGAATAACAATATCACCATGTGTGCATACGTACAGCTTACCGTATCCACGTCGTGGTGTAATTTGTTATTCAACAATACATAATTTGTATGGGTATATTGATGATTATAATGGATGTAAATAATTAATATAACATAATATTATTTCTTTAAAATTTATATACTATACAATTCAATACTATTTAACCATTAAAAGAATGATATCATCGCTCGTGCAAACGTATGGCTTACCATCTCCACAATGCTATAAGATTCATTCCCCATATTAACCATTCAAAAATGATTATAAATTATATATAAAAAATAATCATGAAATATATTACATAATAATTATACTGGATTTGTGTGTGTGTGTGTGTTTGTATGTTATTTACTTACTTCTATTCAATTCAATAAGGAAACAGAAACAACATTCATGCATACGTGCGACTTGTCGTCTCCATGAATGGTGTATACCATTTCATTTATCTATCTCTTATACATATTTATATACAGAATATATATGATATATAAATAATTTTTTTCATTCTTTAAGTATGAAAATCATGATATAAGTAATAATATCAAGAATAACAAGTCAAAACATGTACAATAAATAAAAAGATTATTACCCAAAATGTTGATTTAACATGGAATTGATAAATGAACAGATAGTATAAATTTATAAGTGAATCATATATGATTTCATAAATATTATTATGTTTTTTTAAAAATAATAATATGTTTAAACCTACTATACAGGAGTTTTGGACACATAAGAAATAAATCAGACCTAAGGTAAAGGATACTTTTTCAATATCATTATTATCTGAGATTGTTTATTCGTAAGTATTTACTAGAGTATATTTATCATTCAAGTCCATGTTTCATAAATATAAAATATTATTTCTATTCCTCTACTATTATTTAAATTAAATATTTCCCATTGGTGAAATTTTATTAAATGGTGTCGAAGGAATCTTTCTTTTATTTTTCATATGTGGTACTTTTGGACTTCTCTGACAAAAGTATGAGAAGAATGTTTGTTTAACTTATATGGAATGAACGGACTTTTATGTCTACATAAAACCTTATTTCCATGAATCCTCCTCTGCATTATTTCAAGTTTATTTTCAACTAAATTAT
The DNA here is from genome assembly GCA_963277665.1 of Viscum album. Classification (NCBI taxonomy): domain Eukaryota; kingdom Viridiplantae; phylum Streptophyta; class Magnoliopsida; order Santalales; family Viscaceae; genus Viscum; species Viscum album. Next base: position 1,362,945,830 of record OY728166.1, on the reverse strand, counting down.
TTTCTTTTAAAATTTTGTGGAATTATGAGAAAAAAACGTTTTTGAAGAAGAAAAGGTATTTTTCTCAAGAATTAATTTCAAGTGTCGACAAGAGAGTTATGCTATCATGGATGAAGTATTCATCTTTTTGGGGCTTAAATAATAATACACTATGTTTTGGAATATGCAAACATGCATGTTTTCAAAAAGGATATATGGTAAAGAGAATACATGATTAAGGTACTCACATGTTTGGAATGTGATAACTAAGAACTGCCTTATGAGATATGTGAGATAAATGTTAAGATTATTTAGTTCAAATATTTCTAAAGTTTATGATTTTCAGTTTTTAGAGGAATTTTAAGGTTATCCGTTTATGGATAGTATATGTTATACTACAGTTAATGTTTTTTAGATTAATGTATTCTCTCACTATAGATGGACTCATGCATATTTGATAGCATATGTTAATAACTTTTGTTGAGATAGATCAAATGACCTATCATTCAATTTATGGATCTCATGATCTACTAACACTTCAAGAATGAAAAATTCAACTTCATTTCATTGGATTAGAGATTAAGTGGAAATTTTTCAAGGAACGGCCTATGGTGAGATTGTATAGAAATCAAGTATGTATTTTGTTACAAACAAAATTATTAAACTTTAGGAAAATAATTTTGAAAAGAAAAAATGTTATCCTAGTACCTTCTTATTCGATGAATCAGATGGTCCCTTAAATAATCAAATATTTTCGTATTTATGGTTGCTAACGTTCCCCAAACCTTGTTCTCTATCACTATCGATCAGAACTTTATGGTCAGATTTTTCTTCCATTTCCATGTTTTCACTTCCCACCTATGTTTTACTTTATGGAAACCCAGTGATAAGTTACTTTAGGTAACCATTATGTTTCTAACATTACTTTTTAAAAGTAAGTTTTAGTATTCTTATTTACAATTTGGATTTCTATGAATGAATCTTTCAAGTAGTAAACCTTTTATAACCTTGACAAATTTCGAGGATGAAATTCATTTTAAGGGGGGTATAATGTAACACCACAAGATTTTATGATATTGATTGTTTTTAATTTATTTGATGACTTCTGTTGTATGCTACACCAAGATTATCTCATGTTATACGCAACATTGTATTAGCTTGCAGTATATGAAACACCATAATTGGCTTGTGTTACACACAATTTCAATTTATTTTGATAGAATTCATTTCACGAAAAACTGAGTATAGATTATGTTCAATGTATAAAAGAACTACCTTTGGATTATGTTATATGCAACACTAAAGTAAGTTTTCACTAAATGCAAAACTGACTTGGCTTTCATTACATGTTAAAGCGACCTTCCTCGATAGCTTGTCTCGTATGCAACATAGAGTTTCACAAACCTATGATATATTAATAAATATTATTATTTAATGGGCTATAAACTGGCAATTATGAATAGTATTAACCATATTTTTAATTTTATATAACATTAAAATTCAACTTATGTATTTTCTAGAACATTATATAAGAACAAATTCAGAGTTTTTGGATAAAAGAAATATTTTTTAGAAAATGTAGTTTTCCCGCCTTTTGATGGCGCGCCAATTTTAAATATAGTTTTTAAGACATTTATATATTCAATTTAAATAATATAAACACATTATTTGGAATATGGACATAAAAAATTTATTTTGGTTGAAATTTTTGTATTTTTTTGATAAAATATATATTTTGATGAATAGGGAAAATACTACATTTTAATTCAAAAGTTATTTTTGTCTAAATTATTTATATAGTTAGATTATTTTTTTCATTGGTTTTATATTGTAACTGTGTTATTTTTTTATCATTTAATCCAATTTTGGTCATCGGAAGTAATTTCACATTTAAATTGGATATAAACACATGACAATACTTTGATAATTTTTTACTTCTTAGAAACCTACTTTTTCGGTTTTGACAATGTGAATTAATTTTAAATTAATTTCTTCCAATTATGTTCTTTGAATTATGAAAAATATATTCCATATTTTGAATCAGTGGGTCCAAATTAAGTTAATAGGTTATTTTAATTTTTTTGGATACTATGAATAGTTACTATGGTAATTTTTATTTACCACAGCTAAAGGTAAATCGTGTAAATTAGTGTATCTAAAAATATTATAAAGAAATTAAAATTACCCAAAAACATACCAAATTAATATTGTATGAATAAAATTTTACCAATATCACCTAGGAGTCATAATTGATTCATTTAAAGGACTTTTTTAATTAAAGTGATGTAATTATAATTAAAACAAAATAAGGTGACCACATGTCACTCTATTATATCTTATAAGTATAATAATTTTCATATAGTGATTAACATGATAAAACCTAGAATATAAATAGTCTCCAAAAAGTAATGAAATTATCTATATCATGTGATTTTTTTAATAATTTTTATATATTAAATAATTTCCATTAATGATGATATAATAGTGATGTAGAAATTATTTTATTGATAGAAATATCAAATAAATGTTTTTAAAAAATATAAAATAAATAATATATGAACTAATAAATTTTGTACACGAATTTTATAGGTGAAAATTTCATGTTAGGAGTATATTAAATATTTTTTTCTAATTTATCTTCTATTTTTATTTTATTTAATGTAATGTAAATGAATAGTTTCAAAAATAGAAACTATTGATATTTTATAAAAATAACATATTATTAAATTATTTAAAAATACCAAAAATATTTAAAACAAAAATGGATAAAATTATATGGTCAAAAATTTCATTAAGTATCCAATTAAGGAAATTTACAACACATAAGTAAATATTTATAACCATTTAATATTTATAATATTATTACCAAAAATAAAATTAAATAGATTAAATAAGGATAAATCCACATGATAAGGTTTAAAATAATATCAAAACAAGTCAAAATGTTATTGGTTTAGAGTATTTATACCCTTACCTATCTTATATTCGAAATAAATGTGTTTGGGAGAATTATAAATCGAAAATTAATTTATAATAAATTAATATTTCAAGACTTTCCAAAGGTTCCCTTCCCCTGTCTTATAAAAGGGAACATATTCTTCACTTTTAATGACACGTCAAAATCCCTTTATCTCATCGAAAACCTACCCAATCTCCTCCCAACTTCCTTAAATTCATCCTAGGGGCCAAAATTAGGGAATAAATCCATCTTAAAGAGTCCTTTTGTGCATACCAAAAGGAGATACCCCAAAAAGGAGGTAACTGTTTTATCACCTCTTTCAAAAACAATTCTTCTTCCACTTCCTCTTCTTATGTTGTTTCCATAAAAAAGTAATACATACAGTATCTTATTAATTATTATATGTTATTATAATTATGGTACAACCTTATACCTCCTATTATTCATCCTATTAATAACAATATCCCCATGGGTGTGTGCATAAGGCTTATAGTCTCCACGATGTGGTGTAATTTTTTATTCAAAAATACATAATTTGGATAGGTATATTGATGAGTATAATGGATGTAAATAATTAATATTACATGGTATTATTATTTAAATTTTATATACCATCAAATTATATATTATTTAACCATCAATGGAATGACATCATCGCTCGTGCGTACACACAGCTTACCGTCTCTACGACGCGATGAGATTAAATCCCCACATTAACCAATCAAAAATGGTTATAAAATATATATAATAAAAAATCATGAAATATATGACATGATAATGCTACTGTATTTATTTATATATTTGTGTGTCATTTAATTTCTTTCATTCAATTCAATAAGGAAATGGAAATAGAGTTCATGCGTATGTACGGCTTACCATCTCTATGAATGGTGTATTCAATTTCATTTATCTATCAATTATACATATTTATATACTAAATATATATGATAGATAAATCATTTTTAACATTATTTATCTAATTAAATCTGAATCTAAGTAATAATATCAAGAATATCCAGTCAAAACATATATTATAAATCAAATGATTTTTACTCAAAATGTTGCTTTAACATGGAATTGATAAATGAACGGGTAAAATAAAGTCATAAGTGAATCATATATGATGTAATAAATATTATTATGGTATTATTACAAGTTAATAATATTTTTAAACCCACTATACAGGATTTTTGGACACATATAGATGACATCCGACCTATGGTAAGGGATAATTTTGTAATCTCATTATTATCCTATATTGTATATTCATAAGTATTTACTGGGGTATATTTATCATTCACGTACATGTTTCCTAAATATATAAAATTATTTCTATTATTTTACTATATTTTAAATTAAATATTAACCATTGGTGAATTTTTATTAAACAGAATGGAATGAATCTTTCTTTTGTTTTCCATATGAGGTACTTTTTGACTTTTCCGACAAGAGTATGAGAAGAATGTTTTTTTAAACTTATACGGAATGAACAGATTTGGGGAAAAATAAAATTTTCAAGTGTTTTTCGTGGAATTTTGAGGAAAGAAACATTTTTGAAGAATAATTGGTGTTTTCCTCAAGAATTAATTTAAAGTGTTTTATCAAAATTGTTTTCCATCTATGATAATGCTCCTTAAATAGGGTTATCTTTCTTTACCAATTATTACTATGATTTTATTGTTTTAATGATGGAATGATATTTTATATGGATTATGTTATTATGGAATGATTTTTAAGAAACCCATTTTATTTCTTGGGTTTTTCTATAATGAATGATTTATGTTTTTGTGGCACATGAAATAATGATTTCATTATGAGATGGGTGGGACCTATATCTCCCTCCAATGCATTGGGTGAATATTTATATCTCATGAGATAGACATGACTAGATTGGCAAGTTAATCTCGTTCTGTAATATAAGGCTATAATGGAATGTAAATCTTGTTCAGTAATACATGGTTGGAACAGTAAGTAAACCTGCTTCAATAATGTACTTTTTCCACTATGATGGTCTTGGAAGAAATTCCTTGCACACTATGGATATCATATTATGAGATTATTTATTTTCCACAATTCCCTGTTTTATTCCAGTGTTATTTTATCATGGTTAATGGTCCTTTATTTTTTATGTCTTACATACTTCCAAAATTTATTTCTTGACTCGAGATTTTGATATTTAAAATTTATGCTCATGATTTTACATTTTTATGTTTATGGTTTGTTTAATGTTCTCCAGGTTTACCGATAATTATCATTTGAGCTCACCCTTTTTATGTTTTCATTTCCCCAGTATATAAAAAAAGGTTTTAGGTAGGAAAAAAAGGGGAATATATTTATGGGAGATGTTTAAGATCTTCCACCAAGTTAGAATATTATGTTTCAAGTTTCCAAAGACACTAAACTAATATGGTCTTTGGGCATATTTTTGTGTAATGTATTATGTTTTCCACAAAATAAGTGGAATTTCCATGTACATAAAGCTTGTGTCATTAGAATATCTCAATAGATAATTTGGTATGGGATGGTAGTGAGGCTTTGGGTGGAAGTGGAGCCTCCTTGTATGTTCATACATGGTTTATTTTTGTATATGTTTTTAGATGGTGGTAAATTTATTAGGATATATATATTTATGATCTGTAATTATATTTTTTATATCATATATTTGTTATTAATTTTTCATACTCAAATTTTGTATTATGGATTTTATTTTTTGGTTTATTATTATTAATTCTTATAAAATCAAGGGCGTAGTCTCCCCAATATATGGTTTAGTCACTCATCACTAGTTGGTAGAAAATGACATAGAGGGAGGTGTTCCTATGGACATGTGATTCTCTAGATGGAATATGGTCATGTGATTTTTTCTAGGACATTATAAAGTGGTGCCAAATATTGTTTTTTATTTTTTTTTAATATTTATTTACTAGTAAAAAGGGTAGGAATGTGTCAAATATTTTTATTAACCTCAAGTTGGTGATAAAATAACACCATTTTTATGGTACATCTAGGTTAATAGGATTACATGATAATGTACCTAGTTTTCACTATTTCAACTGATATTTTTATTCAAGTATGGAACGTTTATTTTAAATAATTTTTTATGCTTTTAGATATTGACCTGTAGTGGTAAAAGAAATTTTTTAAATAATAATTATCAAAATATAGTATTCACATGAAATTTATGTTATTCTGTGTGGTTGATTTTACTAATGACATATGGTTAAGTTGTTTAAAGTGTTAACAACGTATAAAGTGTTTTCCTATAAAGTTTTTTTGTTGAATTATAATTGAATTTACTATAATTATAAGTCATGAAGATTCTATTGTTATGACAGGTTATTTGGATCATATTATGGGATGTTATCTAATGATTAATATATATTTCCTAGGTGAAACAAAATTATGTAAACCCTTGTGTTTTAGCTCAATATTAATTAGATGCCTTATTGATGGTTTGGTTTAAAAAAGTTAGGCTTGAGAGATGATTCGGAGTGTACATGGGTTGAATTGATGAGTCAGATACCCTTATGTGGTTAGAGAGCAAGGGAGTGTTGAATTCCATATTCATTTTTGATACAAATAACTTTAATTCCTTTTATTATTTAGGGTATTCTTATAATAAGGGTCTATTAGTTTTTATCATTTTTTATTTTGGGTGTGATTTTTTATGGGATATTGGATAGAGATCCAATATGGTTGGGTATAAGATGGTTATAATTTCTATAGATGATTTTTAACTATGGAATGAAACCCAATTGGTGTGTGTTCACGTAATTATTTTTATAATGAGTGATATTCATCAATTTTTTGGAAGATATCACTGAGGCCACTTCCAATTAGATGAGATTGACATGAAACTAAATCATTATTAGTCATTTAAGCTCATGATCCTAGGTCCGATGGTAAATGAAACATTGAAGTATGAGTATGATTTTACATTCAGGTGGTATGGGAGGTTAAAAATATTATTGTATAGTTATTAAGAACTATTTATAGGGTTATTAGAGGTTTATTGTACCCAGGGATAAGGATAGTTAAGGTTGGTATAAATTTTTAATGAAAATACATGATGTTTGTGGGAATGTGTGAATTAGTTACACACAATTTGCTTTTTGGTTTGTTGATTATTGAAATGCCTATCAGAATAGTGGATAGAAGATTTTTTATTATTTATATAATTTTCCTCTATAAAATGTAGAAATATAGAAAATTTAATGGGGTATCATGGCATGGTCTATCAGACCATGGACCTTGATAAGGGTTTTCAGGGATGATATGATTGTGGATTGGGAGGAGTGAAATACAATTGATGGTAGAACCTGTATAGGTTGGTGATCAAGGAGAATTAAATTGTAATCTATGTAGTTTGTAGTTCACTATAGTATGTTAGAGTGTGTAACACTCATTTTGGGTTGATTTTAAAGAATTTCTAGGATGAAATTCCTGATGAGATGGGAATTGGTGGTGATTGGTGATAATTGTTTTCACTAATATGTGAGTGTGTGGGTCATGTTTGGTAATTATATTTGATAGTGGGTAGGATTTGGGAAAAAGTTATTTTATTTTATGTATTTCCTTAATGAATACCAAAATTTCCATTCAGATATGGTGTAGGTGGAGTCTTGGTGTTCGCATTATGATGAAGGTGGAATTCTATGTAGTCTGAGGGTGAGTAGGATCATGGGTGCATAAGTGTAGATAGGTAGACTATAAAGGTTTATTTTTCATCTAATTATATAGCCATGTATATAAATTTATTATTTATTTTAGAAATTTATGTATGATTTTGGATTTGTTCATGATGCCACTAGGAAATAAGGCATCATGATCGAGACATGTGACAATGAATCAGCAGATAACATTTGGAATTTTTAGTAAATGATTTTAAAATAACTTATGACTGGTTTTGTTTCATATATTTTGGTATGGTAACATATAAACTACATTAGTTACATCATATCAGGTATATTGGATTTGTTTTGATAATCATCCAATGATTTTTAGTAAACAATCTGGGTATTTGGGCTTAGTTCAGGAATAGTGGAAACATGTTCTATTGATTTCATAATTGAGAGTTAAGAGTTGAGTCAAATTCAAATTAATGGATTATAAGTTAGGATACATGATCAAATGTTTTTCATGGATTATAATACTTATGGTGAGGAGTACGTAATGGAATGGAAATTTATGGGTCATTTTTAGGGGAAATATAAATATTTGGTCCCCAAGAATAGAAAGTTTTTAGAATTGTGCCTTGGATTAGAATTTTTAGTGTTGAAATATCTCAAAGATATGGTTTTAGATGTGTTCATAGGCTTAGATGTAGTTTTGGATTCTCCAATGAGGGTTTGATCGGGGTTAGGGTGGCCTTGTTGAGATTTTTTTCTACAGGTGGCTCCTTGCTCCATGACCAGGAGCTGATTAAGAAATAATGTTTAATCCAAGGGGGAACCATGGGATGTGGGAAAAAAGTCACACCATGACATGTGTTTGTTCCAATATGAAATATTTTTGGATGAAAATTTAATGTGTAGGTTATTTTTTGAAGAAAAACCCTTACATATAAAGGTTATACTTTGGAGGAGGGTTTCATTTCTTGAAGTTTGAAATCCTTATATATAAATTAAAAATAATGTATGGATTTGGAAATTTTATTCAAGAATATATGGTCCATTTTTTACCTATGGTAAGGTTTTTCAAGTCATTCCACATGGGATTCATCATGGTTTGGCTCATGAAGTCCTTTCCATAAAGTAAATAGACCCTTACATGATGGCCCTAGCCTCCGATGTTATTTTTTATTAGGATTATTATTCCATGACATGAAAATATATGTATCACTATGAGGGAATGTTGTGGGAGTATCATTGCACCATGAACCCTTAGGTCACTTGGTGACATATACTCATGTTAGGGAGTCATTCCATGATGATTGTGGTCTATATCATCCCACCTTTTTATTACATAAACTTTCATTACATTATACAAAACTGAGGATCTTTAAGGTTTAGTATCTTTGAAACCAGGAACATAATACATGACAACATAAAAAATTCTTCTTAAATACTTGAAAGAATTATTCATTTGTTCATCCTAGTTCATTACGGCATCTCATAACCTGGGAGAACACATCAAAGGAAAGGGTGAACAGAAGGCCCAGTAAGGGAAATAAGGGAAACATTTTACATGTGAACTTGAGATACATCAAAAGTCATGAAAATTACTTTAAGGCCTGAGAAGGAGATCATGAGGCATATCATAATAAAAATAACGTGTTTCATAACATTAATATGTGGCTAAAAAATTTGACATAGAAAATCATGAACATATCACCAAGTTCTATCCCCAAGGTGTCATTTGAAATTACCAAGGTTATTCACCAAGATATCTTTAAAATTGTATTCTCTAGTGGTTTCATCATTACCCAATGCATTGGAGCGCTATCAGGGCACACCCTTAAATATTTATTTATTATCATGTTATCCACATATATCATCATTAAAATTTCATAAATAACCTATATAGCATAAACAAAATGGGTTTCATTTCATAATCATAACATTTTAAAAACTACTTTTAAGACATGATCTTTATGTCACTTTAAACCCAAAAAAAAAGGAAAGCGGGTCTCATGTATGTAAATAAAATAATTTAAAATAGAACATATTGATATATATGTTAATACCCCTGTATTAGAAATATCTTTGAGTATTCACTTAATAAAATAAAATAATTCGAGAAAAAGAGAGAGACAGTTTAAGACGAAAATTCTACAGCATAACGGCTATGTTACAGTGTTTTAGAAAACATTGAAAAGAGATGGGACATGGGTCACCCACTCACAAATGATCCAAAAATAGTAGAGGTACAGAATATAATGGATATAATAACATGGTAATAAAATATGAAATACATACCATATGATATGAAAAACATGGAAGGAAGACAAAAATAAGATTTCTCTTATGAAAATTCGGCAGCCTAACGGCGTCACTTAAAACATCAAAAAATGAATTGTTGAGATCAAATAGGGTCTCTAATAATATGAACATAAAATATAAATATGATAGATATAGATATCATACCCCCAACATAATAAAAAGGAACTTTAAATAGTTGACATGAAAGTAGAACTTTGATAAATGAGAAGGCTGAAAGAATCCCTTAAAAATTCGGCAGCCTAACGACGCCACTTAAAACTTCAAAATACTGAATTGAAGAGATAAAATAGGATATCTAATCATATGAATATAAAAGATCAGTATGATAGATATATAGATAATACCCAAACATAATAAAAAGGAACATGAAATACTTGACATGAAAATTGATCTTGAAAACATGAAGGGTGAAAGAATCCCTTAAAAATTCGGCAGCCTAACGGCACCACTTTAACATTCATAAAATTAAATGATGAGAGAGAGGGGGGTATATCATTATATGAACATTAAAAGGATTGTATGATGAACATAAAATAACATCCTCCAACAGAATAACATGTATCATAAAAGATATGACACAAAAGGGAGTACCTGGAAAGAAAGAGGGAGGTAGGATCCCTTACCTTGAAGAGTAACTTCAAAATATTGAAGTTTGGGACCTTGGGAGGCTTTAGGGAACCTTGGGAGGACTCCTTGGGAGGTAAGAAGACCAGAACTTCGTTGAGGAGGATTTTGGAATAGAAAGGATGAGAGAATGGCATGGTATTTTTAGAGAAAATGAGGGGACAAGGCATTAATGGCCAAGGGACACCTCATTGGTGGTATTGGAAAACCCATGGGCTTGCCCATGGTATTGGCCACTTGGGACATCTCATACCTTATCATACTATTCATAAGTCGACCATATTGATTACATACTTAATCCATCATTTAATGATGTTATTAAACACCCGTAACTTAAAAACTATATTTTCACTATTCACCGAAAATTCAACTTTCTCAGAAAAATCCCAAAATTTAACCTAAACCAAATACTGATGCTCTGATTTTAAAAATGAACTCCATTTTATAAAACTAATTCTCTAAATATTTTTAATTTAATTTTTAAATAAAAACACTATTCACTGAAAAATCATTTTTTCATAAAAATCCAAAAAAATTATCTTCACATAATATCGAAGTTTTGAATTCAAAAATAAAGTCCATTTTATAAAAATAATTTTCTAAATATTTTTAATTTAATTTTTAATTAAAAAAATATTCACCTGAAATAAATTTTCCTTGACTAATAATTTCTGAAACAGTTATTTACCTATTTTATTGAATCACATTACTTAATCAAGGTGCCTAGATTATATTAATACTTTCTTTAAGTGAGATTACTAATCCATTTGGTCACATTACTAATCCTTAGCCTAAAATCACTATTCATAATTTACTATTCATCATAAATTAAGTTGGTCTAGTTAGACTCCAAATTTCTTACTGAAAACATTTGTAGAAGACCATTTTTTGAAAATCATTACACATAATCAATTAGTTAAGGTTTAAATAAATATTTTCAAATACCTTTTTTCTAGAATTCATCAAAAATATGCATACTATATTTATCCGGACATTTGAAAATTCACAAACTTTATCATAAGAAGAAATCACAATTTTTATTTAAATCCAAGGATTACACAAGGAAGTTACAGTCTCGTTACATAACACCTTATAACACCAGCATAGGATCTAAGTGTAAGGTGTGCTAAGGTGAGAGAATCTTGGGGTGGCTCGGCCAACATTGCCTGAGTGGTGATTTCTATCAACTTGAACTTCTCACGAATGTGATTTCGTTCTAGCTTTACACGATGAAGTTCGGCTTGGGTTTGGTCCAGATCAAAGACCAGTGGTGCTACCTCCTTCCCAAGTTCTGTAAAATGGGCTTCAATTAGCCCGGTACTAAGGGATGAGGCCATCTAATCTTGTTTCTACATGAATTAACCAAGATAAATTGTATTTAGAGACAATAATCGCAACATTTAGTTTCCAAAGTTCATACTAACTAACGGTCATATAATAGTCAAAACCCAACAGTCTCATTTTAATTATACTCTTTTTATTAAATGAAAATTTTTTTGTTGAGTATGAAATAAAATAACACACAAAATTAGGAAACAATATTTATTCAAAATTTTGGGTCGTTACAATCTTCCCCCCTTAAGAAATTGCGCCCTCGTAATTTTAAAAAATTGGGCTTGGAAATTTCATTGAAAGTCCCGCATCGGAAAAAGAGTCAGTAACACTATTACTTTAAAAGAAAGAAAAGGAAGTACAAAGGTCACCCAAGTTAACCAATACTAGGATTCCATGTAGGAAAATATGGATATGGAGGAGAAAACAAAGGGTCAAGTTTAGAGGGATAGTGATAGAAAACATGTCCAAGAAGAAGTTAACCACCAGAAAATCACAAACTTGTGATGTGTTAATCGGTTTTTGATTACCCAGTAAGAAACATAAACCAACAATGTTTTTATTTTATGTTCCTTTTAATAATTTTGAGGAATTAATTTACTACATAGAATAAGAACACAGAGAAGTATATTTACCTTTAAGTAGAGTTTCATCCCTTAATAAGTTTCACCAAGACTAATCCTTTCTCCAAACAATGAGCATTCAAAACTAATTGGTCTCATCAAAGCACTAGAATCATCTTCTAGAGAATCATGTAATCTACAAAAGAATAACTATCTATCTTTAAACATTTATCCCAAACAAAGAAATGGTAAGATAAAACAACTCTTCAAAAAGAAAGAACCCCATAGAAAGGGAAACTACTTTAAATCTTCAGAGTTCCACGGTACTACCCAAAGTTCATCATAGACCATTCCATAAATAATTGTCCTTAAAATTCCTCAAAATAAACCAAACTAATATTTAAACCCAAATATAAGAAGGATTTTATAACATAGTCTTCCAAGATAAAATTTATCGTTCATCTCCAAACAACATCAACCACTGCTAACATCTTATAACAAAAGTAACTAACCTAAACATATTTTCCCCAAGATAGGTTAATTATTTCCTTAAGTAACCTAAATTACTATAAGTTCACCTTAAATTCATCGGTTCTTCAAAATATAATTCAACCGTTACTCCTCAAAGGAAAATCCATAGTAATCTATTTACCTCGATTATATAGGTTTCCTAAATTAGTGAACGTATTCCAAAATAATATTCATCTTTTAATCCCCTAATCATTTTTTCAAGAAGAACTGCTTCACAACATCAACATGTGATTCATAACAATAAATGTTTTCCTGTATTTAATATTTTTATTAGTAAACCTTGTAAAGTTTTCAAATCCTAATTTCCACAAATAACTAAACCATCCTTTCATACCAACTATAGCATCCCTCCTTTTTATCACATAAACTTTCATTACATTATACAAAACTGAGGATCTTTAAGGTTTAGTGTCTTGGAAACTAGGAACTTAATACATGAAAACATAAAAAATTCTTCTTAAAAACTTAAAAGTCTTCTTCATTTGTTCATACTTGTTCATTACAACATATCATAACCTGGGAGCATACATCAATGGATCAGAAGGCCCATTAAGGGAAATAAGGGAAACATTTTACATTTGAACTTGAGATACATCAAGGAATGAGAAGGAGATCATGAGGCATGTCATAATAAAAATAATGTGTTTCATAAATTTAAGATGTGGCTATAACATTTAACATATAAAATCATGAACATATCACCAAGAACCATCCCCAAGGTGTCATTTGAAATTACTAAGGTTATTCACCAAGATATCGTTAAAATTGTAATCCCTAGCGGTTTCATCATTACCCAATGCATTGGAGTGCTATCAGGGAGCACCCTTGAATTTGTATTTATTATCATGTTATACACATATATCATTATCAAAATTTCATAAATAACCCATAAAGAATAAAATAAATGGGTTTCATTTCATAATCATAACATTTTAAAAACTTCTTTTAAGACATGATCTTTCTGTCACTCTAAACCCACAGAAAAAGAAAAGCGGGTCTCATGTACGTAAATCCCAGAATTTAAAATAGAACATCTTGATATATATGTGAATACCCCTGTATAATAAATAGCTTTGAGTATTCACTTAATAAAATAAAATAATTTGAGAAGAAGAGAGAGACATTTTGAGAGGAAAATTCTGCAGCAAAATGGCTATGTTATAGGGTTTTAGAAAACATTGAAAAGAGTGGGGACATGGGTCACCCACTCAAAAATGATCCAAAACATAGTACAAGGAAAAAATATAATGGATATAAGAACATGGTAATTAAATTTTAAAGACATACCATATGAAATGAAAAACATTGAAGGAAGACAAAAATAAGATTTCTCTTATGAAAATTCGGCAGCCTAACGGCGTCACTTAAAACTTAAAAAAATGAATTATAGAGATCAAATAGGGTCTCTAATAATATGAACATAAAATATAAATTTTATAGATATAGATATCATAACCCAACATAATAAAAAGTAACTTTAAAGACTTGACATGAAAGTAGAACATTGAAAAACGAGAAGGGTAAAAGAATATCTTAAAAATTCGGCAGCCTAATGGCGCCACTTAAAACTTCAAAATACTGAATTAAAGAGATAAAATAGAGAATATCATAATATGAACATTAAAGATAAGTATGATAGATATAGTGATCATAACCCAACATAATAAAAAGGAACATTAAAGACTTGATATGAAAATAGATCTTGAAAATGAGAAGGGTGAAACAATCCCTTAAAAATTCGGCAGCCTAACGATGCCACTTGAACATTCATAAAATGAAATGATGAGAGGGAGTGGGGGTATCTCATAATATTAACATTAAAAGGAAATTAGGATGAATATAAAAGAACATCCTTATATATAAGAACATGGAGCATAAAATATATGACACAAAAGAGAGTACTTGGAAATAAAGAGGGAGGTAGGATCCCTTACCTTGACGAATAACTTCGAAATCTTGATGTTTGGAACCTTGGGAGGATTGAGGGAACCTTGGGAGGACTCCTTTGGAGGTAAGAATACCATAAATTCGTTGATAAGGATTTTGGAATGGAAAGGATGAGAGAATGGCTTGGTATTTATAGGGATAGTGAGGGGACAAGGCATTAATGGCCAAGGGACACCTCATTAGTGGTATTGGAAAAACCATGGGCTTTCCCATGGTATGTGCCCATGGTATTGGCCACATGGAACACCTCATACCTTATCTTACTATTCATAAGTCTACCATATTGATTATATACTTAATACATCATTTAATGATGTCATTAAACGCCCGTAACTTAAAAATTGTATTTTCACTATTCACCGAATATTCAACTTTCTCAAAAAATCCCGAAATTTCACCTTAACCAAATACTGATGCTATGATTTAAAAAATGAACTCCATTTTATAAAAATAAATTTCTAACTATTTTTAATTTAATTTTTAAATAAAAACACTATTCACTGAAAATTTATTTTTTCAGAAAAATCCCCAAAAATTATCTTAACATAATATCAGTGTTTTGAATTCAAAAATAAAATCCATCTTATAAAAATAATTTTCTAAATATTTTTAATTTAATATTTAATTAAAAAAACTATTCACCTGAAAAAACTGATACTTGACTAATAATTTCTGAAACAGTTATTTACCTATTTAATTGAATCATATTACTTAATCAAGGTGCCTAGATTATACTAATACTTTATTTAAGTGAGATTACTAATCCATTTGGTCACATTACTAATCCTAAGTCTAAAATCACTATTCATAATTTAATATTCATCAAAAAAATAAGTTGATCTTATTAGACTCCAAATTTCTTACTGAACACATTTGCAGAAGACTATTTTTTGAAAATAATTACACATAATCAATTATTTAAGGTTTACATAAATATCTTCAAATATCTTTTTTCAAGAATTAATCAAAAATATGCATACTATATTAATCAAGACATTTGAAAATTCACAAACTTTATTATAAGAAGAAATCACAATTTCTATTTAAATCCAAGGATTACACAAGGCAGTTACGGTCTCATTACATAACCCCTTATAACACCAGCATAGGATCTAAGTGTAAGGTGTGCTAAGGTGAGAAATCTTGGTACGACTCAACCAACATTTCCCAAGTGGTGATTTCTATCATCTTGAACTTCTCGCGAAGGCAATTCTGTTCTAGCTTCACATGATGATGTTCGGCTTGGGTTTGGTCCAGAGCAAAGCTCAGTGGTGCTACCTCCTTCCCAAGTTCTGTAAGATGGACTTCGATTGGCCCGAGACTATTGGATGAGGCCATCAAATCTTCTTTCTATATTAATTAACCAAGATAACTTGTATTTAGAGACAATAATCGCAACATTTAGTTTCCAAAGGTCATACTAACTAACAGTCATATAATAGTTAAAACCCAACAATCTCATTTTAATTATACTCATTTTATTAAATGAAAAGGTTTTGTTGAGTATGAAATAAAATAACACAAAAAATTAAGAAACAAGATTTATTCAAAATTTAGGGTCGTTACAATCTTCGCCCCTTAAGAAATTGCATCCTCTTAATTTAAAAAAATTGGGCTTGGAAATTTCATTAAAATTCCCACATCGGAAAAATATTCAGTAGCACTATTACTTTAAAAGAAACAAAATGAAGTACAATGGTCACCCGAGTTAACCCATACTTGGATTACATGTAGGAATATATGGATATGGAGGAGAAAACAGAGGGTCACGTTCTGAGGTAGAGTGGTAGAAAACGTGTCCAAGAGAAAGTTAACCACCAGAAAATCACAAACTTGTGATGGGTTAATCGGTCTTTGATTACCCGGTAGGAAACTTAAAACAACAATGTTTTTGTTTTACGTTCCTTTTAATAATTTTGAGGAATTCATTTACTACATAGAATAAGATCACAGGGAAGTATATTTACATTCTAGTAGAGTTTCATCCCATAATAAGTTTCACCAAGACTAATTCATTCTCCAAACAATGAGCATTCAAAACTTCTTGGTCTCATCAAAGCACTAGAATCATCTTCTAGAGAATCGCGTAATCTACAAAATAATAACTATCTATGTTTAAACATTTATCCCAAAAACAGAAGTGGAAATATAAAACAACTCTTCAAAAAGAATGAACCCCATAGGAAGGGAAACTACTTTAAACCTTTAAAGTTCCACGGTACTACCCAAAGTTCACCATAGACCATTCCATAAATAACTGTCCTTAAAATTCTTCAAAATAAACCAAACTAATATTGAAACCCAAATATAAGAAGGATTTGATAACATAGTATTCAAATATAAACTTTATCTTTCATCTCCAAACAACATCAACTACTCCTAACGTCTTATAACAAAAGTAACTAACTTAAACATTTTTTCCCCAAGATAGGTTAATTATTTCCATAAGTAACCTAAATTACTATAAGTTCACCTTAAATTCATTGGTTCTTCAAAATATAAGTCAACCTTTACCCCTCAATGAAAATTGGGTAGTAATCTATTTACCTCGATCATATAGGGTTCCTAAAATAGTGAACATCTTCCAAAATAATATTCATCTTTTAATCCCCTAATCATTTTTTTCATGAAGAATTTATTCACAACATCAACATGTGATTCATAACAATAGATGTTTTCCTGTATTTAATATTTTCATTAGTAAACCTTGTAAAGTTTTCAAATCCTAATTTCCACAAATAACTAAACCATCCTTTTATACCAACTATAGATTCCCACCTTTTATCACATAAACATTCATTACATTATACAAAACTGAGGATCTTTAAGGTTTAGTGTCTTGGAAACTAGGAACTTAATACATGAAAACATATAACATTATTCTTAAATACTTGAAAGGATTCTTCATTTGTTCATCCTAGATCATTACAGCATCTCATAACCTGGGAGAATACATCAAAGGAAAGGGTGAGCAGAAGGCCCAGAAAGGGAAACAAGGGAAACATTTTACATGTGAACTTGAGATACATCAAAAGTCATGAAAAATAACTTTAAGGCATGAGAAGGAGATCATGAGGCATATAATAATAAAAATAACATGTTTCATAACTTTAAGATGTGTCTAAAACATTTAACATAGAAAGTCATGAACATATCACCAAGGTTCATCCCCAAGGTGTCATTTGAAATTACCAAGGTTATTCAACAAGATATCGTTAAAATGGTAATCTCTAGTGGTTACATCATTACCCAATGCATTGGAGTGCTATCAGGGAGAAACCATACATTTGTATTTATTATAATGTTATCCACATATATCGTCATCAAAATTTCCTAAATAACCCGTATAGAATAAAAGAAATGGGTTTCATTTCATAATCATAACCTTTTAAAAACTGTTTTTAAGACATGATCTTTATGTCACTTTAAACCCAGGGAAAAAGGAAAGCGGGTATCATGTATGTAAATACCAGAATTTAAAATAGAACATATCAATATATATGTGAATACCCTTATATAAGAAAGAGCTTTGATTATTCACTTAAAAATATAAAATAATTTTAGAAAAAGAGAGAGACATTTTGAGATGAAAATTCTGCAGCATAACGGCTATGTTACAGTGTTTTAGCAAACATTGAAAAGAGAGGGGACATGGGTCACCCACTCATAAATGATAAAAAAACAGTATAGGGACATAATATAATGGATATAAGAACATGGTAATGAAATTTTAAAGACATTCCATATGAAATTAAAAACTTGGAAGGAAGACAAAAATAAGATTTCTCTTATGAAAATTTGGCATCCTAACGGCGTCACTTAAAACTTCAAAAAATTAATTGTTTAGATCAAATAGGGTCTCTCATAATACGAACATAAAAGATCAATATTATAGATATATAGATCATATCCCAATATAAAAAAAGGAACTTTAAAGACTTGACATAAAAGTAGAACTTTGAAAAACGAGAAGGGTGAAAAAATCCCTTAAAATTTTGGCAGCCTAACGGCGCCACTTAAAACATCAAAATACTGAATTGAAGAGATAAAATAAGGTATCACATCATATGAACATAAAAGATAAGTATGATAGATAGAGATATCACACCCCAATATAATAAAAAGGAACATGAAATACTTGACATGAAAATAGATCTTGAAAATGAGAAGGGTGAAAAAATCCCTTAAAAATTCGGCAGCCTAACGGCGCCACTTTAACATTCATAAAATGAAATGATGAGAGAGAGATGGGGTCTCTCATAAAATGAACATGAAAAGGACATTATGATGAATATAAATTAACATCCTTCAACATAAGAACATGGAGCATAAAATATATGACACAAAAGAGAGTACTTAGAAAGAAAGAGGGAGGTAGGATCCCTTACCTTGACGAGGAACATCAAAATATTGAAGTTTGGGACCTTGGGTGGCTTGAGGTCACCTTGGGAGGACTCCTTCGGAGGTAAGAAGACCATAACTTCATTGAGGAGGTTTTTCGAATGGAAATGATGAGAGAATGTCTTGGCATTTATAGGGAAAGTGAGGGGAAAAGGCATTAATGGCCAAGGGACACCTCATTGGTGGTATTAGAAAAACCATGGGCTTGCCCATGGTATTTGCCCATGGTATTCGCCACTTGGGACACATAATACCTTATATTACTATTCATAAGTCGACCATATTTATTAGATACTTAATACATCATTTAATGATGTCATTAAACACCTGTAACACAAAACTGTATTATCACTATTCACTTAAAAGTCAACTTTCTCAGAAAACTCCCAAAAATTCACCTTAACCAAATATCGATTCTCTGATTTCAAAAATGAACTCCATTTTACAAAAATAATTTTTTAAATATTTTTAATTTTATTTTTAAATAAAAACACTATTCACTGAAAATTTATTTTTTCAAAAAAATCCCAAAAAATTATCTTAACATAATATCGATGTTCTAAATTCAAAAATAAAGTCCATTTTATAAAAATAATTTTCTAAATATTTTTTCTTTAATTTTTAATTAAAAAACTATTCACTCGAAAAAACTGATACTTGACTAATAATTTCTGAAACATTTATTTACCTATTTTATTGAATCGCATTACTTAATCAAGGTGCCTAGATTATATTAATACTTTCTTTAAGTGAGATTACTAATCCATTTGGCCACATTACTAATCCTAAGAATAAAATCACTATTCATAATTTACTATTCATCAAAAATTAAGTTGATCTTATTAGACTCTAAATTTCTTACTGAACACATTTTCATAAGACCATTTTTTGAAAATCATTACACATAATCAATTATTTAAGGTTTACATAAATATTTTCAAATATCTTTTTTCTAGAATTCATCAAAAATATGCATACTATATTTATCCGGACGTTTGAAAATTCACAAACATTATCATAAGAAGAAATCACAATTTTTATTTAAATCCAAGGATTACACAAGGCAGTTACGGTCTCGTTACATAACCACTAATAACACCAGCATAGGATCTAAGTGTAAGGTGTGCTAAGGTGAGAGAATATTGGGGCGGCTCGGCCAACATTGCCCGAGTGGTGATTTCTATCAGCTTGAACTTCTCGTGAAGGTCATTCCGTTCTAGCTTTACACGATGAATTTTGGCTTGGGTTTGGTCCAGAGCAAAGCCCAGTGGTGCTACCTCCTACCCAAGTTCTGTTAGATGGGCTTCGATTGGCCTGAGACTACTAGATGAGGCCATCAAATATTCTTTCGATATTAATTAACCAAGAAAACTTGTATTTAGAGACAATAATCGCAACATTTAGTTTCCAAAGGTCATACTAACTAACCGTCATATAATAGTAAAAACCCAATAGTCTCATTTTAATTATACTCATTTTATTAAATGAAATATTTTTGTAGAGTATTAAATAAAATAACACCCAAAATTAGGAAATAAGATCTATTCAAAATTTCATGTCGTTACATGGTCACACTATGACATGCCACTTTTCCAGTTTTTTTAACGTAAGACCCCTCATTTCCAATATGGTTCCGTCTTCAAATTTATTTGAAAATGAGCATGGGGAAGGTCCATTAATATAGTCCCTTATTCCTTTATTTCCCCATTCAGTCCTTCTTATTAATGTGTATTTTAGAAAAAACATTCATAGAAATTTCATGCATCAATTTCATCATAGACTTTCATTTTTTTATCCATTATGTTTCCCTTTGATCTGTAGTAATTTAGGTAAGTTATAAATAAATATTAAACTAAATCATGGTGGAATTCATTTTTATTGATGTATATTTTTCTTTATTTGGATAAAATGAATTCTGGGAGGATGAATCCACTATGTTTAATGTGTTTTTGTTGATTTGAAATTTCCTACTGAGTTTTTATAAAATTATGAATCAGTAGATTGATTTCTATTAATTGATTATATATTATTTATAGATAATTATTTGTGATATAATGTGTGAGATATGGGATTGAGATCATAATAGATATTTTACCAAGATCATAAGTTTGTTCTGATCATGTATTTCAGATGATAACTATATACGATGGTGGATTGTCCCTATAATTCTAAATGATATTCCAATTGATGTAATATTTTTTAGGGAATCTTGAGAATGTGTGTTTATAATAATGGTATAGAGGTTGAGTTATCTATATGTAAAGAGAAAATGTGTCACTCTGACACCTTTATTTTAGGAATGATTTCCTTCTCACGTTTCATTTTTTGTATGTTCTAAGTGGATACGTTTCTAAGGGGCTGATCAATTCAGTTGTATTTATAAGAATCCAAGGGTAGGTCATGGGATTTATAATGAGTTGTGAATATACTAGGTTGGTTTCCTAGGTCTATTTGAAATGTAATGAGATTATTTGTCTTGAAAATGTTGTGTAAGGTAATCACACATCTAACACTTTGTCGACAACACCTTTATAAGGGTGAAGGGGATCCTTAGTGCATATGATGAGAAGAGTAATTCCTCAGGGATGTTGACATGATAATTAGATGGAATTTATACATAGACTAAATAGTATAGGGTTATATAAGGCTTCTTATTGATGAATTCATAGTGGGTTGATGATTGTAGGTTGGTGTTAGTGGCTATAGACCAATTTAGGTTGTGGGAACCCATTGGATTCCCTAATATGAGAGTTGGAACTATCAATGTTTTTGGTATATCAATCTTATGATATTGGTTCAGGATTGAGGATATTAACCCATAAGGATTGATGGGTAGGTGATGTTTTGATGGTATGACAGGTTGGATAAGGAAAATTTCATGATCATAAGATCCATAGAGAGCATGTGAGAGGGGTTTTGATTAATTTCCAATTGTTTTTTGTTTACACCCAATTTTTTGTATGCTTGATAAAATGAATAAAATATTTCCTCTCTATGGGTAATAAGTTATTAGAAATTAATATTATTTTTCATAGATTACTATCCGGGATTTTAATGTATGAATTCACATAGAGTAAAAATGTGTTGGTAGGGACCACCTTGAGTGAAAATATACGGTTTGGGATATGGATTCTTGGACTTAGATATATTGGGAAGTTATTTCCAAGGATCTCCCAGGGTGAGAGGAAATGTTCCATGATTTGGATTCTTAGACTCACTTTTAGTGAGAATGTACTGGAAGGTAATTTATTGAGTCATATGGTATGGTCTAAGATTTGGATCTGTGGCCACAACATTAATGAGAAGGTGTTAGCAGGGACAACCCTATGTGATGGGGTATTGGTTCATAATTTGAGGGTGCATGGGTGTGGATGTATAGCCTTACAATGAGTGATAAGGTTCTAGATGTGACCACTTTGAATGAGAGGTTATTGGTCCATGTTTTACTACCTGGACCCACACTAATATATTTGATCATCCAATGTTATATGGCTGCACTGGATACTTTTCTACACCTTTAGTGAGAAGGTGTTGACATCTATCACCAATAGTGAGTGGGTACTTCTAGGATGTAACTATGGGATCAGGCCAGAGTACATTAATAAGAATCTAGAAATGGGTTGGTGGTGAGGATCAGGGCGCTAATGGATCGTCCATATAATTTTATTAATTATTTATTTTTCATATGTGATCATCCTGGTGGGTGTTTTATCTGGGTGTATCATGGTTTTAACTACATTTACATTTTTTATAGAATTGATCTGTTGTTGATTATATGAACTATGGTTATCAATTATTGATATTGTTTGGTTATTTAATATTATTTATAGTTATGATATCGAGGGAGGTCTATTAGGATGTATAACTATTACATAAAGGAATAAGAGTAAAATGGTTTCATATATGATAGGCGTAATTAAAAAACACATTTATTTTCCAAATAGTCTAACAAAATGGTTTAACCTGACAGTAAAAAAAAAATTCCGTCGGGTAATCAGATGTATATCAATTTATGTGTAACATCCTACCATATAATGATTATGTTACAATGGTAAAACATTCCATGTCCTCAAGAAAACTCCCTTATCACTAAAATTTAGTGACTAGCACAAAGGGAATGAATATATTTTATGGTTGGTGATTTAACCTTCAATGGTCCATCACAACAAAAATAATAAAATGAAAATACAATAAATATAAGTAGTGTAAAAAACTAATCAATAAAAAAAATTTAATACAAAATTAAAAAAATAATATATGAGTTATATATCATAACTAAACTTTAAAATAAGACCTAATTACTGTAAAATGATAAATATATATAGATTCAGAAAAAAAAAATGTACAGTGTGGATAAACCCTCTATGTGAGTCCAAGATCATAAAAAATCTCAATTCTTTATCTAAAAATTATTTCCAAGATACTAATATCTATTACATTTACCAACAACATCATTCTTAAAATTTGTATATACCTAATATGTATAGATATATGGATTAAAAATAAAACATTATTAAAATTCCCTATAATGAAAAGCATCCCTTGGAGTTTAACAGGTTTGTACTTAAAAAGTGTAATGATTTTAAATGATTTATAAATACCATTTATAGCATGAAAATTAATTATTTAGGTGCTAAATAAAACACCTAGAGAAGCTTTTACCAGTTCATGTCAATGCCAATGCATCACAATTATCATATTTGGAACAAAATATACAAACATTTACCTCAATATTTTCCAATTTTAATCACCTAGAATCAAATAAATCTTTAATCCAAACACAATTCCAAGACAAACTTTAGAATCATATATCACAACCACATGATATACCCTAAACCAAAACTCCCTACAAGTAGTCTTTTTTCATTTCCCTTAAAGGAATTCCCATGTGTGGTCTTTTAGAACCCTCCACACATGGTAACCACCCTCCCCTGCAAAAAGGTCACTGCCCTGAGGTAGATCCCCAATCGGGGAAGGATTCATTGTCATCCGAGATGGTAGAGCATCATAGAGGGTGCTGGCCCGATCGACGATGGTTCGTCAAAGCAATCTATCAGCACCGTGGGTCCTGCCTCATTTCTACTACACTGTCAAGACCAGGCAACCCAGCAAGATGGGTGGATCCCAGGGGAGAGGATCATCCCAAAAGAGGACTCCCATAATTCAAACCCTGAACCTCCAAAATAATGGTAATGTTTTTCAACTCACCTTCACCACCATTCCACCACCTAAGTAGTGAAAGTAAACTGGGTTTTTCAGGTCCAAGGGGTTACACGGTATAGGTGATCTATTACCCACTACTGAGTGCCTTTATAAACTCCCTAGCCACCAACATAGGGGTAATGGAACCCAGGAATTCTATCCAATTCCACACGGGGTAGAGGGGCCCACGAGAGGTGATAATGGAATATAGTTCATGTTACCTTGAAAGGACTCAAACTTGGAACATCATGGTTAGGACGCCACCGCCACTCATCAAGTCACCCATGCCTCGTGGGTAAAAGTACATTGGGTTTTTCAGGCCAAAGGGGTTACACGGTATAGGTGGGTCATTACCCACCACCGAGCACCTTTATGTGCTCCCCCAGCTACAGATCCAGGTGTAACAACACCCATGAATTCAAGCAAGTTCCACATGGGGTAGATGAGCACACGATAGTTGATAATGGCATATAGTGTGTGTTGACTTGCAAGGACTCGAACCCGGAACCTCGAGGTCAGGATGCCACCGCTGCTCACCAACTCACCCATGCCCCGTGGGGAAAAATACGATGGGTTTTTCAGGCCCAAGGGGTTACATGGTATAGGTGGGTCATCACCCACCAATGAGCGCCTTTATGTAGTCTCCCAGCCACAAGCTCAGGTGTAACGGCACCCAAGCATTCAGGTTAGTTCCACACAGGGTATAGGTTCCCATGAGAGGTGATAATGGCTTATAGTGTGTGTTGCCTTGTGAGGACTCGAACTTAGAACCTTGGGGTCAGGATACCAACATCCCTCACCAACTCACCCATGCCCTATGGTTGCCATACAAGTAGTCAACAATATGACACATTTCGAAATAAGTAATTATGTCATAAAATCTTCAACAAAACAATATTTTTAGTACAAAAAGATATAAATCAATCCATATTTATTATACACAAATAAGTCAATCATTATTAAAATACACATGAAAATAATTAAATCAACAACTCTCATTTGAAACATTTTTATTAATTTATTTCAAGTTTATAGTATATAAATAAATTCCCATTTAAACAAATTAAATTCACTTTTAAATCAAATAATCAATAACCCATCATTCTTCCTTTTATTCACCCCTTATATTAAACTAAATATAAAATTCCAACACAAGTAATTCATTTCACAAATCAAAATATTCATTATAAAATCACTAATAACATATTAAAAACTAATTTAGTGCATTAATATTTATTTACCCCATTTCACAAGGATTTTTATAAAGAAATACATTTTCCATAGTATAAAAAACCAACTCAAACAAACATATTATAAAAAATTAATTCATTATAATTTACTTCAATTATTAAAACATTAGTATCAATTTATATGGGATCAAAATACAAATTAACAGAACCGGACATTACTTTTTTCTAATATATATTCCCTATTAATTTATCTAATAATTATATAAATAATTTCACCTTTTACATATTTAAATATTCATTTATTTCATATAATTTCAAATTTATATCTATAAAAACACATTTATAAAACATGTTTGTTACTTAAATATTCATTTTTAATCATTTGTAATCAATTAAAATAAATTCTTGCATCATGATGCTCATGGAAACATTTAAATCATAAAAAAATATCACATTTAATTTAATATCACCAAATAAACAAAAGAAAGTAAGTGGTAACCAAAATCATGCAGGATAAAATATAATAACCAAGAATAGACCCCTAGTTCCTCTTAAAATACCAGTAATTCATAAAATCTATAAGTAATAATCACTAACGAATAATTAGAATGTGATAGTGACAAAAAATTAACACCCTTTCAAAAATATATAAGGCTTTCAAGGATCTTACCCATATGAATCATTTTCCACTAATGAATATTAATTACACTAATAAATTAAGTAAAAATATTCACATGAAGTTGGGGATGGGAAATGATATATTGGTTAGAGATGTGATTTTCAAATGATCCCCCATAAAATGGAAAAACATCTATTTAATCCAAATCTCAATATAATAAAAGTTCAATCCAAAATAATTTTTTATGTGTTAAAAATGTAAAATTACATGTGGTAAGTGACTTATTTATAATAAATTAAAATAAAAAATAAAATGAAAGATAGTAGGAGAAAATAGAAGATATAAAAAATAAAATACAATATATACATATATCCTATATTTCTATAAAAATTCCACCATAGGGATTATCATCCCCAAGAAGTGTTATTGATCTTATCCAATGAACAAATATGTCTTGGGACATCACATATGATTCTCACTATAATTTATATCATTCCATGTCTCTATTCTAACATAGAAAATGTAAAAGTGAAATAGTTCTCCTAAATAATTTATTTTCTATATGATCAACAATACAAAGTGGTTTATCATCAAAATATGAATCTATATTTAACTCCAAATCATCTCACTAATGAAAATGATATGGATATGGTTTGAGAATATTAAATGGAAACACAAGAAATAAATGGTGCATTAAACTATATTTTGGAGGCAATTCAAAAATTATAGAAAACCTCACCAATCCTCTCATCGATTTCAAGTGATCCAATAAACAATGTATCCAATTTCATTTTCTTTCCTAGAAGTTTGTTCACCGACCAAGATGATACATAGGGAAATGTGTTCTCTCTAACATCAAACTCAATAGAAAAATATATTTGATTGGAATACAAATTTGGGATGCATTGAGATGTATACAACCTCTTGTAGATCAACTACACCTAATCCAATGTATATTGAACCATAGTAGGCCCCAATAAAGATGCCTCACTAGCCTCCCTTAAACACAATGTTGAATAACTTAGCATATATTTAAATCAAAAAGTGTTTCCATGTGAATATTATTTTAGTATTTTTTATAAAAATATCTACCAAATACACATTACCAATATTAAGAATATATATATGAATCATTCCATCATGAATATGAATATTACACTAATTATTATCATTATTTTGGAGTTAATATATTGTGTTCAACTTCACTTAATTACAAATAAATATTTTCAATATTTATAAAAATCATGATCTAAAACTTTTATATTGATAAAAAAATCCTATTAGGTATCCCATAAATTCTCTAAATATATTGAATGTTAATCCTTTGAATAATATAAACTATTTTAGTTTTTATGACTAGAATAAAACATCAAACATCAATTTTTCAATCAATAATAACATAGTCTATATCATTTTACATTTTTTCTTGGAAATATCATTATAAAATCATTAGTAATTGTATTCCATTTTTAAATCATAATTAGTAATGAATAAAACATACCTTTTAGTATTTAATGTTTAGGTTTTACCCTTTTACAAGTGTAGAATCTCGATGAAAATCCTTCCATGTTCCATTTTATTCCCGGCCTCAAAATTATTTTCCAACATTACGATACATTTTCATAAAACTATAATGAAATTCCACTAGTAAATATGATAAAATCTCAACACATCCTCTAATTGATCCATCCAAATAAAAATGCAACTATGGAAATAAAAGAAAACGTATTTACTATGTGTTCACCAAAAATTTTATCCCAACCATATAATTCAACATGGATAGCCCAAAACTCAGAATATATACTATGACCATCCTTTAATCACTCCACCAAAGATAATGTAATAGTTAGTGGTTAAAAATAAAAAAAATCTTCCTCATATGAATTAATATAAAACTCCAATAAATTTTTTATAAGCTACCAATCATCTTCCAAATCATGAACTACATGTACATGAGACTTTATACTTAAATCATTTTCAACATTACTTCCCTTATAAAGAGTATATAATATATTTAAATAAAATAGCTAATGATATTCAAAACAAATCCTTTATAATTAATTTTAAATCACTCTAATAGAAAATATACATCAATATTTTATAATTGGAACAAAATAAAAAACATCTCACTAAATATAAAATTACTTACATTCTTCAGTGCAGGTATAACCCTGAGCTACTCAATATCCTGTGTAGTTTAATTCCTCCCATGTAGACGAGGATTCTGAGCACCTACATGACCACCTGACCCTATTGAATATATAAACATGATAAACCCACACTAATGGAATCATAATATACCTCTTATTTATTCCTCATATGAATTATAATAAAAATAGGTAATTATATTATCCTCTCCTTCAAGTATTGAAATGAAAACTCATGTCTATCATCCCACAAAAAATAACCCCTCTCTTAGTTAATGATTTAATTTTTAAAACTAGTTAGTATAAATTATAATTAATCTAATAATAAGAACCTAAAAGGATCAAGAAACACCCAACCACAAAAGTATACATGGGAATCACCCAAGAAAACATATCTTATACTTTTACAAGATCCACTGAAATCCCATAAATAAAAACAAAAATACAAATATATTTTACAAATGGAATTCAGAAATGAAATTTCCTATATTTTTATATAAGTAGTGAGTTATGATTATTTATAAGAAAATAGGTAAATATTCCACAAGATCCTTATAGAGTCATGAGTAAATATATATATCATCAAAAACCACAATAATGAATGTATCAAGTCATAAAATATCTAAACATAGTTTATGTGTTCATATTTTTAACCAACATCACTAAAATTTGAAATGTTACTAACCCTTCAAAAATACAATCTTTAGAACATATTTAGCTTCCACTCTCAAATAATAATAGCCTGATAAAATATCATTCTTTGAAAATAAATGACCCCCTATGATTATTAAATAAATAATTTATCCATGGAAATGAATAAAAATAATTGAAGCTAACATTATTCAACCTATGATTATCAATACATAATCACAAACTCCTATATGGATCATTAATAAAGAGGACAATAAAAAACTAGGGTTATATACTCTTCCTAATGAATCCTTTAATTTTTTATCCTTAAAAAAAGTCTTTAAATAACTTGGATCGGCTAATTACATGTGATAAGGAGGTATATAATTAGTCTAAAAACATGCTTCTAAGACAACTATGAACTTCAACTCTCTCTCTCCATCTCTATCTAGAATAAACCTTGTTATATCTTTAAGAAACACATCCCAATAACTATCAACCAAATGTAGAAAAATATCACTAATAATACCCTCTATCAAACCAAGATCCATCCCTTATACCTAAAATGTAATCATACTCACCTACTCTAAATCATAATCTAATAGAAGGATTATTTTATTTTCATGCAAAAATATATGATTCGAAACAAGACATAAGTAATGTCACTTGAATTTGAAAATAATCAATATGCACTAAAATTATGATAACTTATCAATTAAAATAATAAATTCAAATTCATTAATATATATAATGAGGGATTCATAAATATATAAAAAAACATGGAAATCAAAAGAACAATAGAGGTATTTTCTAATAAAAAGATCCCTCCTTCCCAATGGAGTATCCAAAGATAAAACACTCAATAAAAACTTAAAAATTAAACCTATTTCAAATACTATGTAAGAAGATATAAAACAATAAGGATATATTAAGTCATGTAAAATTATAACTAAGGTAGAGATAAATTAAAACCTATCACTAACCAAGGATAAACCCTCAACATTATCACCAGTGCCTTATCAACAAAAAAATTCCAATTCATGTGACTTGACCCCATGATTAGGTTTCTAAAATTCATCTCTCTTTTGAACCTATCCAAGAGAATCCCTACCATTCATACTACCAGACCACCTAGACGACATATGGAAAGTAATATACTAAATTTTACTATCATATGAATGAGATATAAAATTTTAGTATTAATCATATCCTCTACCTCCCTAACACCCCTTTATATGAAGCATCTGAATATTCCCTACCTTACTAAAATAATGAAACTCTTTAGGATCAATTTGACAAAAGTATTGAGTATATATTCATTATCCACATTTATATCACTTTAATAGAACCCATGAACTAGATGAATAATATAAAATCATGCACCAGCGTATGATGGTTGATTAATAGAAAACTGGGTTCCAATGAAATAAAAACTAAACCTATTTTTTATTTTATAATTTGGATGAATAATTTTCATTTATATGAATGTTTTAAATATTTAAAGGGTTATTTTTGAGATTGACGTTTGGGATGAAATGGATCAATATGAGTTTTTGAGTGTCACATTTATGAATTATATTATTGTGCTTTTAGTAATAATCTAGTGGAAACATGGTGGGGGACAATATAATTTTATAGGAAGGGATAACAGCCTATGGACACAGCACCATAAGGATGGTGGGTAATAAGCGAGACCCTACTATTTCATTGGAAGTATGGTGGATCCACAAGAGTTATAGTGGGGTTAACAGACCTATATTCTATGAGGAAAGATTTAAAATGTATGGGGAGTTTATCTATAAAACTATTATGGGATTGGGGAGTATTAAAAGGAAAAATATGATGATATAGTCTCTTTTCTTTCCCCTCTCCCTCTCATTTTTTATTCAAATACCCATCTGTCTAGATATGAGTGTCTTGTACTATTAAAGGTGAGTCTCTATTCTCATGGGATTTTCTCTAGTATTCTTGATTATTTTTATGATTTTGGTGGAATTAACTATCGATTGAAGATATGATTTCTGTAAATCAAGGAAAACCATCCCAAAATGAAAGGTATTCTTATAAAAATGAAAGAGGGGGTAAATTGAGGATGATTGATCATAGTTTTACATAATTTTGTGAGAGATAATCCATTTTTTGGTTTTAGATTTTATATTTGGATAAATTAAATGATATTGATTGATGATGTCATATGAGAATTTGGTGATATTTTATAGAATAAATCATAATTCATATGGGAGAACAATTTTTCTGAGTTTCTTGAAATCTTGGACTTGGGGGCACACCCAATTATTTTTCCATTGAATATTTCTAAAAAATGAGTAATTAATTATAAGTTTTTATATTTTATTATAGACAATATTATAATATTTAAGGGTCTATGGAGTTTTTTATGATCTATATAGGCTTCTTAGATGAGTATTTATAAATTTTTAAGTAATTATCTCTACTTTGAGTTCAGTGGTCCCTATGATTTTCAATTGATTTATATGAGTTTCATGAATGTTTTCAAGTTCATCACATGGTGGTAATGTGAAATTTTCATGATATAGAACTGAAAATTCTTTCTTTATATTTAATTACATAAATAATGATTGTTAAGGATATTATAGGTCTTTCACAAGTTATATCTTGATTCCGTGTTTGATGATGACCATGGGCCTACTATAAAGTGTTGAGAAACTTCTATATAGAACAAAAATGTGGTCTTCCATTGAAACAATTTGACTTACTAGAATGTAGTAGGAACTTAATAGGTTTCTTTAAATACCCTCATGATGGTGGAATCTTTTTTATATAAGAAGATAAACCTAAGGAATCCTTGTGGGGAGCTCTTTTAATGGTATTTGGGCTTGATAATGTATGTTTTAATTTATATAATGGTTATGGATTATCTAACTTAAGTGAAATGATCATGGGTAGTTTATTACTTGGTCATATAAGAGAGAAAAGGGGTTATAGGATTAAGATGAAATCTATCATTGAGTTGAAAATGAGAATTATATTCCATGCTAATACCTATATGATAAGTTTGATTTCTATATAGTTTATTAAAGATGCCAATGAGGAACTCCCACTTTAATAGAACGAGTCTATGAACCAGTAGAGACAAGACCTGATAAAGTATCTTACCCCTCTCACTTCTCTAAAATGATATATAGAATCTATTATAAATTTTTAAAATCTATAAGTGAAGATTAAATCCTGGATTAAAACAATAATATCATCTTATAACCTAACTATCATCATAAAATAGGTCAGAGAGATTACCCTAGGGGTTCAGTGAATATTATGGGTGATGGTATTCTTTTTGACTTGATTATATATTTTCTGGAATTATAATTTTAAAATTTTTATTAAGATGAATAGATGTCATTCCAAGACATCATATATTTTTTTGTCAAAGAAAACTTATATGATAATCCCAATCTTGATATTATGTACTTGTCAGGAAAATGTTAGTGGGATACTTCTGATTTGAGGCTTGATTATTTTTATGTTTGTTTTGGATTATTTTATCTGGATACAAATGTTTATTCCATGGATGTGTTTGTATTTTGTTTCCTCAATGTGGATTTTAAAAATTGAAAAATATGGATTTATATAATTGTATATGTTATTTGTCCTATTTTTATATCTAATTTTATTTTCCCTTTTTATGATTAATGTATTATGGAATCTAATCTAATATGATATGATTATGAATGGTTGAGTTATTATATGATAGGGTTATTGGGTATATAGTTGGCTATAGTACCATCCATCCCTCCATCATTATTTAAGTTGTGTAAAGTACCTAACATATTTCTCTTTTTTAATATTTATGTTAGGTGTAATGTCAATCGTTATTTCATTACAATTTTGGTTGGGTGTAATTTAAATGATTATTTAATAGGTTTTTTAGGTTAGATGTAGTTCCAACCATTATTCTCTTTATATTTAGGTCGGTTGTAATTCAAACCATGGTTCTATTATAATATTTATATTGGGAATAATTCTAATCATTTTTCCCTAGGAAAATTAGGAGGGGTGTGATTCCAACCATTATTCTTTAGTTTATTAGCTTCTATATAGTGTCAACCATTCATCTTCCAGTATATATATTGGGTATAATTATTAACCTTAAATTTATGGTATATATTTATGGTGTAATTAAAACATTTTATTCACGGTATAATTATATTAGGTTTAATTTTAACCATCATTCCATTGGTTATTAGTCTATCCATTTAACTTTTTGTGTCTAAATTTCGTTCAATTACAAACCTTCTAGTTATGTATCCTTGCCTAGGTGTATTTCCAAACATGGTTCTATTACTTAATATTTACATAGGGTATCATTATAACCAGTATTTCATTTTTAATTTAGGATGGGTATAGTTTCAACCATTTCTCTCGTTTTGTTTATGTTGTGTGTAATTTTAACAATTATCTCCTGAGATTTTTTGTTTTATATTTTTCAAATAAATCCTCTAATGGTATTTATGATCAATGTAATACCAAACCCTAAGCCATTTTTTTATATTGTTTTTATTCCTAACTAATATCCTTTTAATTTAGTTGTGAATTATGGGTTCCCAATACACCAACCATTCATGTACTTTTGAGATTTGTTAATAATAGACACTAAAAATAAATAAGGTATTGGTTAAACCTGATTGGAATGTTAAGAACCTAAGGAGGTGATGGGTAGTTTGTTTTTTATTTTTTTATTAGTATGGAATGTCATCCATGCACTTATTTATTCTTTATTTGGTAAGAACACCATTGGCGATGACCTATTAATTTATAATCACACCCTACGTGACAATCATGGTGTCTATATAGAACTCTCAATTGATATGAAAATTCAAATAATGGACCTCATATAGGTGGAAGAGACAAGGTTATTAGTAGGGATTTGGAATCATTTCCTAGGTGAGGTTGAGTAAAATGTAGTATACATCCTTGTATTTTATTTCAGTATCGACCTTGTATTTTTTTATCGATCTATTAGGTGACCATTGATCAGATGTGTGAATACTTCACATATATATGAATCATCTACTATATCATGTGGTATGTGAATTGTGTGGTTAGATAACATTTTAGTGTCCATATTATGATGTTAATATTGATTTTGTATTTATTATTTTTATTTACACTATTATTTATAGTTAATTGGTTTAGAGGTTATAGTCTACCATGATACCTATAGACTCACAATAATTGTTAGAAGCCTATAGTATATAAGGAGGTGTGCAATAGGTCACATGGTGTCTCTAATTTAGTATTTTTTGGGAGGATTGGGATAATGTATTAAAAATTTGTATCCAAGCCTTAATTTATTTTTTAGTACATTAGATATGGTAAATAGAGATAGAATTTATTGTAACTTGGGATGGAAGATTTATTCATGTATGTCCAACACTAGTATCGGAAGACAATAAAATATTTGGGACAAGATTACATTCCTTTGTTTTTAGATGTTATGATTCAAAGATTTTTATGAATTTTGTGTGTGATGTATGGTTTATTGTTTTCCTATTTTCCTAGGGTGGAAAAAAGGAATGCATTCATTCATCAGGTTCAAGAAATAGGATTCACATTGAATTGGTTCTTTTGGGGGGGTTGAGCACACAGTTGTGATAGAGGGTTTAGTTATTCAATGTGTAAAAACAAGTTATATAGTTTTATTTTGTATAAGATGTTAATGACACACACAAAAATTAAACTATTCATTACTAGTTGTTTTGTTAATCATACTTGATATTTGATTGTGTGAATCTCATATTCATTATTTTATCTAACGTGAGAGTTTATAGGTTGGGTTATAGAGTTCTTAGGTTGAATTATGACCTTTTGAGTATGTAGTGTAAACAGATTAGTGGGATGTGATGTCTTTTAATATTTTTCCTAAACTATGATATTTATAATTATGTTGAAATTGTTATAATCCATGTGTATATAATTTTAGTTATTTACTACCCAAAATTTAGATTAAGTTTTTTAATGGGGTTTTGAAAGTTCTATATGAACCTCTTAAAAATTATTTGAATGTGATCACGATTTAATGAGACATTTTGACAATAATATATTCTATGGGTTATTATGGTGTATTGATATGCCTAATGTAATAGTGAATTCATTGGGTGTATATGGGTATGGAAATGTTTTAAGTAAGGGGTTCATATGAAAGTGTATATTCTATAAGGTGGGTAATAGATACCTAGGAATGTATAAATAACAGATGAGTATCCTTGATATATTATTGATTAAATCATGGAACATTATTCATTGTATGTGACTGGTGTAATATACTGTTTATAGATTAAGTTAGAGATCCTAGTGATGATGAATTTTTTTCTAGGTAGTAGTGAGTCAAGTAAAATAATTGCATAAAGGATTTTTCATTATTTATACCCTAGATGGGTTGGCATATATGTGGGTATCTTAAGGGAGTGGTTTGAACATAGTCATAGGGGTTTCTTCAATATTCTAAGGATGAGAATAATTCTTCATAATAAATAAAAATCAACTGAGCATCATGTGATCATGTTTTGTTTAGGCAAGAGGGATGATTAGAGATATATAGACATGGTATCATGGGTTATGGTTCATGAAAATATGATAATTATATACTTAAGGTTTATGAAAATATTTTTCTTAATCATGTTATCCTAGGATTAGTGGAATATAAAATATAGTAATAGGAGTAAATTTATCAAGAATGGTGGAATCAGGGTGTATACTTGTTTGATTATGAGTTTGAATAGAAAATTTTGGTAGTTTTTTAATATTGTGAGTCTGGTTCATTGGATACTCACTTACCTTTATAATAATTGAGAGACTGTTAACATAGTATATAGATTATGTAAAATTATATAAACAATAATCGACTTGATAAAGAAAATTCAGTGATTACTAATGTGTGTATATCCTTCAATAGAGATTAATACATATCGATAGGTGGATTATTAGAAATCTCATAGCTGGGGAAATTATTTATGAGATTCATGAGAATATAGGTGGTAGGGATTGATGATGATTTCCAATGTGTATTTTTTATATGTGTGACTTGTGAATGTGTGGTTTATACTTACATTTTATATGTCTTTCATCCCTTGAGAACCAAATGAGGTGTAGGACATAAGAGTTTCCTATGTGTCATAATGGGTTTTAGGAATCATTATTTCGCTAACTTCTTTGAGTTAGGTTGAGTTAATCTTATGTGACTCAATGGAGGACCATTCATAAGTTATGAAATATAATTATATGATTCTTTTAATGGTTAAAAACAATTTCATCTAACAAAAAAATGTATATGAGTTTTCCTTTTAATTTTTTGTGCTATGCTACTGATTTGGAGATACTCCAAGAAATGTTAAATATGGATTTATTAGTGACAACTAGTGAATTATGATATAACCTCTATAGGTTATAAGAACTTTCTAGTGGTATGTTAATGTAACCGAGAAATAATTTTTAATATTAATGAACTACGATGTTCAACTTAGCTGAGTGATGAGTTATGGCCTTTGATAAGTTTACAATCAATGTGACTCAGCAATATTGTTATGGAATTAGAGGGGTGTGTAACTATAGGGATTTATGAATCACTAAATTGTAAAAATACTAGAATAAATTTGTGGAATATTTGATGGGATTAACATTATACTAGTATGTAAATGAGTGTGATCAATGATATTAAGAGATATATTTCAGTAATAAGTGTAGAGGAAACA
This sequence comes from Viscum album, assembly GCA_963277665.1. Classification (NCBI taxonomy): domain Eukaryota; kingdom Viridiplantae; phylum Streptophyta; class Magnoliopsida; order Santalales; family Viscaceae; genus Viscum; species Viscum album. The sequence goes on along the minus strand of OY728166.1, from coordinate 1,362,909,038 downwards.
TGTTATCGGTAGATGTGGACAGAAATTTTGTAAGTAATAATAATAACCATGTACACTAGAGTGAGGATCGTGGTTTGGGTCTATTAGAGTTATATGATTAGGGCTCGTGAGTATCAATGTTTATATAATGATGGAATATGGGATATTCAGTATGTATTTTTTAATGATAAGGAAACCCATATGGTAAGTAGTATAGTAGTTTAGGTTTTTTATGGCCCTTTCTTAGGTGATATTAAAGTAAGAAAATTTATTGACATGAATTAAGAACCCAAAATAGGCGTAGTTATAGTTTTTTTAGCGCTTGGATATAGGTGTTTTTGATATATCAACTTCAACATAGAGTAAAAAAGTTGTGTATTAGTTTATGATAGTAAGGATCGGTCAATAAAATTAGTTACTGATCAAAAAGTAGATGGGATTAAAATAATTAGGGACCAATACATTGAAATGTAAGTGATTCTTGTAAATTACTATAATAGAATAGTGAATAGTGTAATTTAGGGTTAGATTAAGTCTCTCACATGGGGTTGTAGAATGAAAACTTAGATGTTTTATAATATCTTAGGTGAAGGGTTGAGTGAGAAATGATATATTGATATAGACGATGTAAACTATGGAAGTATGATGTCAAGGATTGTGGATATCATAAATACTACCAAAATTTGGGAATTTTAATGGAGTTAGTAAATTTAATTTGAAACATCTATGCATGGGTCATTAGGTTTTCAGAGGTAGTTGGTGGAGCGGGGGTATGAACTAGATTATTTCATATATCATGTAGAATAACAACAATGAAATTTATAAAAAAAATAGCATTCAAATGATTTATGTATGGGGATGATCATATTATTATTATTATATATATACTATTTTTCAAGATTATCTACTTTGGGTGTGATGGTGACATACCCATAACTAGTATGTGATAGAAAATTAGAGCAGGTGATAGATTTTTGTGACCCATGTGGTCATTGGGAGATGTATGGGAATACTTCTCAAGGATAAGAAGTGTTATATTGGATAGTTTATAATGATCCACACCAGTGTGGGATGGTGGATTCATATAAAACCTATTTCAAAATGAATTAAAACTCAATTGTTTTTTAATTTCGATCAATAATTAGTATTAATATAAACATTTTAAATTTTTAAAGTTGTTTTATATTTATTTTTGGGAAGAAATTTTCTGGAGTTTTTTTGGGTGGTGTGTAAGCAAGGTTGAGTATGGGGTTATATAATAAAGACATATAGACTCCATTAGAGGACACCAAAGATTTGGTGGATGAGATAGTGTCCACCTTCTACCCCATTGTAAGAATTATGGGTTACTAGTGGGACCCTGGTGGATACTATAATTCTAGTGGATTCTGCTAATGTTTCATTGGGTTGATTACTTCCACTTTAAGTAGGGAAATATTTTTAATTTAAATGGATTAAAATTTTTAAAAAATCTTATAGGTTTGGGGTTTATTTAGTATAAAAATGGGGGGTGGAGATTCCAAATCTATTACATTACATATCGTTTTCCATTTCCTCTATGGATCCATGTGTCTTGGGATGACTCTCTTCCACTGTTTTAGGTGCGACTCCCCCCCCCCCCCCACCCCCACTTGGTCTCTTTTCTCCTATTCCTTGTTATTCCAATAATTTTTATATTCTAAATGAGAAATTTGAGATAATATTTCATAAAATCAGAGTTAATTTTTTTCATCTATGAGAGGGATTCATATGTGGATACAAGAGGAGACAAAGAGAGGTTGTTGACTCAAGGTTTCACATATTTTTGTCGGTGCTAAGACACTTCTTGTTTTTAAAGGTTCTTTTTTGAAAAATTGTATGAAATATATGGATGATATGATATGAGGATCATGTTATTTTATGTTTCATAGGTCTAGATTCATGTGGGAGGTCATTCAAACCTAGTTTCTCAATGTTTCATATAGATGAGGTTTCCCAATAAGACTTCCTTTGATTTTTCCATGATATAAAATGTGAAATTAGTTATGTGAATTTGTTATAAGATATTTATAATTTATTATTAAACCTATTGGATGTGTTAGGTGTATTTTAAGGTGGTGTAGATAGATTTAGTATTGATTTATGTGTGTTTGGTCATCACTAGTTTGGTGTAGCGCCAACCATTCCTTTATCTATATATATGTTTGGTGCAATTCCAACCATGTTTTTATTTTTTTATATTTATGTTAAGTGAATTTAAAACCACTATTTCATTTATATTTCGGTTTTATATAGTGAAAACCATTATTTAAATTTTTATATAGTTGGTATGTACTTCTAACCATTCTTATCTTGATATTTGGCTTGGTTATAGTGTAAAAAATTTTTCAATTAATATATTTAAAATGTGTGTAATGTAAGACATTATTTCATGGGATAATTAAGATAAATGAAATATAAAACATTATCTTATGTGTAATTAGGGTGGTTATAGTTCCAACCATTTCTATTTATATATCTAGATTGTATTAAATTCCATCCATTTCATTTATAATACCTAAGTTGGGTGTATTTCTAAACATTACTTCATGGGATAAATTAGATGCAGTTTAATGAAAACAATTGTTTTGTTTTTCATTAGGTTTTTTGTAGTGACAACCATTCCTATTTTAGTGTCTATATTGGGTGTAATTATAACCCTTTCATTTATATTTCCTTGGTAGTGAGAAAATCTATACATAGTTCTCATTCTTGATATTTAGGTTGGGTCTCATTCCATCCGATATTTCAATAAAATTTTATGTTAGGTACACTACTATACATTTATGTATTGGTGTTTAGGTTGGTTATACTTTAGCATCAGTAGATAACACAATAATAGAAATGGTTACTATAGTGAGTACTGTATTGGGGTGATACTATAGAGGGTAATGTAACAGTTGGGGTACTGTAGTTGTATTATTCACAAAATGGATCTTAGGCCAAAATTTTGAGCTTATAATCCATGTAATGGGATTCATGCCCACCGGGCCTTCGGACCAAAGTATATATGATTTAATAAAGAAGCTTGTTGGGTGGGTTATCCCTTGGAGGGATATGACCTGCCTTTCAGGCCTGTGTGTGTGTGGTGTGTGTGTGTGTGTGTTTAATGTAATTGTACCCCCAAGTACCTTATATAATATATAATATATTTATATGTGATTTCATTTATATTAAGTTTATATTTATGGTACAATGTTATAATGAACCTCAATTCCCTCATGATACAAGTTCTGATTCAACATCGGTACTGTCTAAAGCATGGAAGATCAATCCTGAGTATCTTTTTTAGAATCCAAGGATGAGATAAGTATTTTTTAAGTTGTTTTTACCATGTCAAGTCATTCATGATGTTTTTTATCTAGGATTTTATTATTAATTTCATTGGTGGTAGCCTACTGAGTTTTATTCACACACTATATAGGCATCAAGGTGAAGTTGTAAACCTCATGGTTAACATATAGGTCCATGTGATGGACCTAATATAGGAGGATGAGTTATAGAGATCAGTGTGGACTTAAATAAAGTCCCTAGGTGAGGATAATATTGTTATAGTTATAGTCATTTTCTTTTATTTTTCATATATTTCATGTATTGTTATGATTATTATAATATATAACCATTTTCTGGATGTATGTGTTGGTCTTATAAAAGGATAATACCCTTAGAGGTGAATTAGTGTATGTATGTTTTTCTCAAATGAACCATTTCAAATGATCATGTTCTACTAGTTAGTATATAAATTCCATTCCCATACAATATCAAAGAAGTGGTAAATAAATACAGATGGACACAAAAAATTTACTTAGTTCACCCAAACTACGATAATCCAAGGATCATGCAGCATTGTTGTGTCGTGAACCCAAAACATTAATCTTTTGAATTGTTGATAACAATTTAAAATTTCCTCACTAACACTCTAGGTTTAAAAAAATCAAAAAAAAATCAATACTCTAACACAGTCAAGTATTTCATTACTCCAAAACGTGTCATTTCATTAATCAACACAAAAAAGAAGTGAGTTTAGAGCAATATGGTTTTATCAATTTTGATCTTTGAACTTATGATATTATAGAACTAGTCTGAAACTCCTACTCACATCCCTATATGTATATCTAATCTATATTCTTAACTCTGTCACTTTTTACTCTTTCCTTCATGATTCATTCTCTATATTAAGATAAGAGAGAGATAAATATTTATTATTTCTACAGAATCACCATGTTACCCTTATATAGATCACAAATCTACCTTTGTTTAATATGATACATTCATAAAAATTAATTAATTAAAAATTGAATTCAAATCACTCAATTAATAATTTCGTTATCCACCTAAAAGATAAGAGGGTCAAATTTGAAAATATACTCACTTCGACTCTACTACAGCATGATTATCTCCACCACATCATGTATCATGCCTCTACAAGAACATATATGATGTGTATCGATTATGTTCCACTTAGTCTTCTAATTCATGTCGTTTCAACTCTTTATAAAGTACACTCAACATAGAATAGAATAGTGATAACCACATTATATAGATTATCTAGGTAAAATAACCATCAAAAAAACCCAACACCATTCTCTCTCACCTAAATTCCTCTTTGATATTAATATATTTAAACTGAAGTCTCCTTTATCCACAGCACAAGGTTTATTCAGTATTCAAATTTATATCACCTTAAAAAAGTCCCACAAGATGACTAAAGTTACTATAAAATTCCTTCATATTTCCAACTGGGATTATAAAAATCCACTACCATATCCTCAATGGCATGGTCCTCATTATATACTCATTTTTTTCATTCCTCATTGAAACCCTAAAATCTTGACTAGGTCTTAAACACATCCTATACCACCATTCTCCATTTTACATTTGGAAATTCTCAATAAAAAGTTCCATGCACCATGGTCTGGTGCAGAAATACTCCTCTTTTTCATAGGTATTTTGAAAACTAAAAACATCATTTTCTATTTCATAGAACTAAATTATTCACCATTTTATAAACACCACGTTCATGGTTCTCTCTACCACTATGTGGTTGATCCCCTATCATACATTAAAACTTCCTACAACACTTTAAAAACCTCTTTTATGAACTTGTATCCTCCTTTAAAAGTATTTTGACATCTTTAATAGTAACATTGTTCAAAGATTTATTAGAAAACATAACCCTAAAAGTGATTCAAGTTATTTTTCATAATAGTTTACCTCTTTCAATTTTTGGATAAACCCTACAAAATACCAAGGCATATCCACCATATTCTTATTTGAAAATTTTATAAATGTAATCTTTTCCGTTATATAGTTCATCATTTATTATCTAATAATAAAATATAAGACCACATGATCCAAATTATTTGTGAGAAATATAAGTTAACTAAAATTTTCCTCATGAAATAACTTCCTATGATTTCCATGTTTTTCAAATTTTCTCTATGCTCCACTCTTTAATTAAGCAGTCAAACACTCTCCCCATTTTATAGGATAGAAAACTCTTCCCATGTAAAATATTAACCCCTTATATAACTATTTTAATGAAAATAAATATATTTATTATAAATTATATAAAATAGAGTTATAAATCCAAGAATTACCTTCAAAATAGGCTTACCAACCCTAATAAAAAAGTAGAATGTATTTATGTTAGTTGGAGTCCCTTACCCAAAAAATCTAGTTTAATAAAGATTGTTAGACTCTAAGAGCCATCATATTCTTCTTAAATTCATCCATAGTGTGAGAACCTAGTTTTTATATGAGGTATAAATATTTTAATATTTATTTTAGTTCCTTGTAATTGACCCAATATGAATTCATAGTGACTCTATAGAATAAACGGGGGTTTCCATAGCTTTTTTAGAGCCTAGAACCCTGGATTGTGAATGAAACCACTGGGATTCATGGTTAAAAAAAACGTTTTCACATAGTCTACATAGTTTTTCCTAACCTTGTTGGGCTTTCAATGAGAATAAGTGTTCCTCATGGTTTTACCTAATTGTTTGACCTAGGACACACACCTGTGTAGAGGCTTGACAATATTTATAAGAGAAAAAAACATTGCTTTCGCATTGTTTTCAAAACTATGCACATGAACCATGATACTCCCCCTTTTGAATTTAGTCCATTCACTATTGGCTCATGTTTTTTCCAACCATGCAACCAAACCATATCACCCCTAAAATTTTGTTAAGAATATCTTTTCACCCTAAAATTCTTATAACTTTTACCCCCACCTATTTATTTTCTCCTCCAGGGGATAGGAGGACTTATTTCTCTCTTGGTTGGGTTGCCAAGAATTTTCTTCTAGGCTCTGATCTTGTTTCTTTATATGACCTTTAATTCAAGGTTCGATCATCATGATGGACAAACATAGGTAAGTGCTTTAGTTCTTATGCTTATTTCATCGTTCTTTCATCGCTTGATGAAAATATTTTTGGCATATACTCTTTTTTGGAGTTGGTTCTCTAGAAACAACTTTTTTATACATTATGATAAAAGTGTATTCATGGTTTTGAATATTAATAAATTCCTTATCACATCATGATTTTTTTCTTTGTAACATAATATGTGATAACGTCCTAAGATAATTTGGTTCACTAAAACATCATAGTGGTTTCCCACTATGATGAGAAATCATAAGTGCTTAGACACTATTCTTAAATATATTTTCTATAGCTGGATGATATCATTTTAGGGATAAATATGATATAGGCTAGCAGGGTTGGATACTTATAGGACTTTGATGCACCTTATCATGGTGATTGCCCATGGTAATATCCAATATTGATACTATGAGAACGAGACCTTCTGGTAAGAAATACATATTTCTATGTGTCATTAGATGTTCCTATTTGAGGATGTGTGTATTGTTCATTATACTTTAATATTATTATTAATGAGTATTTTGAGTCATGAACTTATATTTATTGATGAAAACCATGATGAAATATGTTCGCAGATAGTTAGGATATGGTGGGTGTGTCACGAGTAATATTGCATTGATGAATAATGTGAGAAAGAATCTGTCCCTTCTGTTTTGTAATGGAAGTTAATATCTAATACCCTTTGAAGGAAATGATATAACATAAACAAATCCATGGCCATGGTGTTCAATAGGAATGTTTTATTTCTAGAAAGTCAAAGTAAGAGATATTAACTTTATAGGTTGATGGCACTGGAATGAAACTTGCTCGATTAGAGAAATCTTGATAAACGGGTTATATTACATGGTAAGAATTCATATGAGGTTACATGTCATTGAGGCATTAACTTCTTTCTCTATGGGTATCGTGGTGTGTTACTAGATTCTAACCTTGGACTTTAGGATGCTTCTCTTAATTTCACAAAGAAAAAGGCCAAAAGGGCCACATAATAAGTATATACGGAGTCTAAATTAAATAATATATTATTATTTATTAGTTAAAAGGTTGATTAAATATTATTCCCATATGTTGTTTAATAATTATTCATGTATTCTTGATCTCATTTATTCTATCACTAGTTATTCTAGAGAGCATACTATGAGTGGAATATTTAATAAATATTTATTTTCTATATAGTAAATATAATATTTATTTAATTTATTAGATAATAATGGAGTGATATTTATTTAATTAATAAATAAAAATTATTCAAGGCCTGAAAAATATTATGGAGGAATGGCGGACTGAGTTTAATGGTCTGATGAGAAATATTAAATATTAAATATTATTTAATTAAATAATATTTAATTGAATATTGAAATTTAATCACATGTCGAGAAATAATAATATTATTATTATTTGGAAATAGTTTTTTCAAGGATTAAATATATAAATAAGGGTACTTGGGAAATTATTTAATTTTAACCCTAACAATATAAATACCCAATTATATTATTTTCTGAATAAGATAATTAATTTATGTGTGTTTTGAACAATGATCTTGGAGAATCCCCTCAATATTAGAGAGCACCACTTCTATAAGAATTCTCCCAAGAGGAGAGAAATCCTCCTCCACTGGATCATGTAAAACTCTTTGGATGTGATTCTCGAGGTGATAATGGAGGACAACGCAAGCACAAGAATCTTCCTTGATAACCCCAGAAGACACCTTCAGTGATGTCTGGAGATTCTTGGAACACATTTGGATAACCACTAGAGGAAATATACACTTGGTTTCAACAACGTAGTGATGGTGGATCACAGATCTATCATCGGACATATAAACAAAGAAAGAATTCCTTGGAGGTAATTATTTATCTAATTAAATTAATTATAAAAAAATAGGTTTTGATATCCTCTATCTGGTTCTGGAATGACTAATTTTGTCAATATTTTATTTAATTCCATTGATCATAGTGATTAATAATCATATAGATCTTGGATTGACCATCGATTATGGAAAAAAGACAATTTGGGAACCGCCCATCGCAGACTTCCGCAGTGCCCAAAACCTAAAAGTGGTATCAAATAAGGCACATTATTTTTCCTAATTATTTGAGATCATTTTTGATTTATTCATTTATAATTTAGTTTTTCAATTTAATCTTAATAATTATTTTAATCTAAATTGTGAGATCTATTTCTTCCTCCTTCATTTCTCATAGATCTAATAGAGACATTCAATTTTATGATTAAAATAAAATCAAGGAACTCATCTGAAGGTGCCATGGATTTGGGACTAATAACATAGGATTATACGCTATGTAATCAAAATTACACATCGTGAACTCATGGTCAATGCACAGGGAGTTAATTCAGAAATTACTAAAACTTTGTGTATTGGTGACACAACGTATAGTTAATTCTTACAATGTGTGTTGACTGGGACAGACTGGCACATGGTCAGCTGAAGTACACACTGTGTAGCCCATGTACATGACATGCGGTTCCTTTTTATCAAATATGGGTTGTTTATTCAATACATATCCTACCTGACTAGTGACCATGTAACACAGATTCCACACAATGTGTGGCCCATTGGAAAGGTCGTGTACTTCAAAAACATTTTGGTAAGTTTTACATTTTGAGACCCTAGACATGTACCTCAGATTGATTTTCAAGGGTGTAAATGTTGTGTAGATCATATTTAAATGTTGTGTACTGTTATAAAATTGTGTATATTAAAAATTTATTTATTTTACTATGTAATCCTTGAGACATGTACTTGTGTGTTGTCGTAAAGATAGGACAGACCATGTTATAGGTTTTAATATACATAAATATTTAAATATTTAATTAATATCTAAATAATGTTTATATCCTCATATCATGTATGATTTGTATTACAAGTTGTTACTCTACGTGAAATTGAGCATAACACGTGACCAAAAAATTTGTGTAATTTTTGTAATAATATGTTAAGTACATCTTATGAAAGTATGTGATATGTTGGTGTGTCATATTTCAAAAGAGTAATGAAGTATACTAGTATAATACATGTTAGGAAGAATTGTAAGGGTATTCAAATTGTTACCTCCAAGGTAAAAGTTGTGTGCATGGTTAATTTTAAATGAATTAATATAATTTTTTTAAAATTATAATGGATGGGAAACTCAATAAAATTTAGATAAGAAATAAGATAAAATGATTTATTAATTAAAGGTAATAATTAATCAGTTCGAGTGTGATTTATCTTAAATAAGAACAATTAATAATTGAATGGTAGTTTTATTAAATATGTAATTCTTTTCATGCATCTAGATAGTCATCAGCTAGACTAGACCTTTGGTATGTGATTAGTTTCATTTAATTTAATATTAAATTAAATTGTTGTCACATGTTCCTTATCTCCTCATTATTATATAGGGCACGAATTCCCAGGGTTTCTTTTATATAAACCCCTTTTCCCCCCCAATTGAGTTTTATTAAAAGGTATATGTAATGGATGGATCTCCCAAGATATTAGATACAGTTCACTATGGATCTGAGGTGAAAAAAATTAAAGGAGATACAGTGGTGGATAGGTCGAATGATGTAAACATATACCTCAATTAGTTCAAGGTGTTTCTTGTATAGGCTAACTTTTATTTTACCAACTGTTAGATAAACTCACCATTAGTATTTGATCATGATCATACCCTTTATTTTATTATTTTAATTTATATGGTTATTTAATTATGGATGTATTTTCACGATCACATAATTAATGAATCAACAATAAGGAAATATAGAACTAAAATAAATTGTCTTATGCATAAATTTTATCTAATACATGGTTAATCAATTATGTAATACCACTTAAAATTAACAAGAATGTGATAAAGATAAACATTGTAAATTTATGAATAAAAGGATAAAATACCTCGATAAAATATTAATTTGATATATCCTTCCATTACTTTGGTTAGAATCAAACCATAGTTCAAAGTGCTTTACCAGCTAATATTGGGGTGCTTTCACTTATCAAGGAATTCAAACATAAGTTTTTGGGTTGAATTAACTTGGTTCACATCAAGGGTTGACTGATAATAAATGAATTGGTGTATGTGAGAGGAAAATATTGAGGAAATCTAAATTATTATTTTAGGATTAGGGATTCTACTCAACAGATCAAGGAACTGTGATTTAATAAAGTTGGAATTTGGAATTCCTATCTAAAACCATTAAAATTTCATGACCAACTAGAGTTGGGTGATGATAAGGGGAATATAGATCCTTTACAATATAATGCCCAAGTAATGGGATATTCAGAATCCAATGGTGAGGTATATTAGGTTTCAAAAAAATAGTGGGAGGCTAATAAATATAATATTTATTTATTTGTATAAATTTATCAGATAAAATACTAAAATTATACTCATCTTTTTTGTATAAATAATAATAAAATGTCATCAAATATATCATTGAGATCCAAACATGAGAGGAAAAACTGTCTCACCAGCACCAATTTCAAGGAGTGGCATAGGCTCATACAGGTCATCCTTCATCAAGAAAGGAAATTGTATATGATGGAAGAACCTTTACTAGTTGTTCATAGAAATGAGGAAAGTGAAGAAGAATTATCTCTCTATGAGAAACATCTAAATGATGTTATATATATTCAGTGGTTAATGATATCATCTATTTCCAATGATATTTTAAAGAAACATGAGGATATTAATTCCTATAGCATGATATCTCACCTTAAAGATCTCTATCAATAGAAGGTGGGACAAGAGTGGTAGGTGATCTCCAATGCTTTTTTCAAAACTAATCTTAGAGAGTCTGAACCAGATGGGCCTCATGTATTCGAGGTTATTTGAAATATTGAATTCCTAGACGTCATAGGGATTAAATCCCTGGATGAGTTTCATATAGATATTATACTTTCATCACTGATCAAGTCCTTCTCTAGCTTTATTGTGAATTATAATATGATCCATTATAAGAAGTGTTTTTGAAACTTATAATCTTGATTCTAAAAGTGGATAAGGACATGGGGTGTGATAAACCCATGGTTCATATGGAAAACAAGAAAAGGAAGAAAAAGGAAAAGGGTCCCAATAGTTTTAAATAGTCTAAATAATATGAGCATCATCCTACCAAGAGGAAGAAGATGTGGAGGTAGGGAAAGCAAAAATGAGGTAGTAAGTTCTGGATGTGGAAAGTCGGACCACTGGAATAGGAATTGCACCCAGAGGAAAGGGGAAGTTAATGGTGCATTCTTTATCGAATGAAATATTTCTATATCTACACATTGGATATAAAATATAGCTTGTTCTACTCACATATATATCCAAATATAGGAACCAGGTAGATTCTGGAAGATTTCCAAAGGAGAGGTGGATCTACAAACTGCCAATGGTGTGAGGCTGGATGCTATTTCCATTGGTGACTACCCCATTTTATTTCCAATAGGAATGATTTTAGTTTTAATTGATTTTTATTAGGTAACTAAAATTACTAAAAACATAATTTATGTGTCACTTTTAGATACAGATGGGTTTATTTTCATGTTTTTAAATAATTGTTGTTTCTTTTATATGTACAACATATGTTATAGTGTGGATCATTTAAATATAGGTCTTTATGTATTAAATTATGAAAACCAAGTGTTGGAAATAGATAAGGAATCATGTTCACATGAATCATATTACACCCATCTGTGGCATCACCATCTTGGTCATGTAAATGATAATTGTTTGAAAAAGCTTTGTCAAGATGGCTATATAGACTCTTATGAACTAAAACCATTTTATAGATGTCATGTTTGTTTATAAGGAAAAATTACCAAGACATATTTTGATGGATTGGGTGAAAGGGACAAAAAACATCTTGGATTGGTACACAATTATGTGTGTGGACCATTTCTAGTATAAGCTATATGTGGATATTATTACTTCCTATCTTTACTGATGGATTGATTATATATGAATATATCTAATTAATGAGTTATAAGTCTTATTTCATGGAGAAATTCAAGGAATTCAAGAATTACGTAGAGAATCATCTTGGAAAAAAGATAAAGAACCATTGATCGGATCGAGGTGGTGAATATATTAACCAAGAGTTCATTGAATTTATATGATAGTTTAGGATTCTATCTTGACTCACTACACCTTATACACCACAATTTAATGGTGTTAGTGAAAGGAGGAATCATACATCGTTAAACATGGAAATATCAATGTTGAGTCATCAAGATCTTCCATTATCTTTTTAAGGATATGAATTACAAGTTGTGACATACACATTAAACCAAGTATAAACTAAATCAGAAAATGGAATTCCCTTCGATCTATGGAGTAAAAAGAAACCCATTTTTCAGATACACATGAATGGAGTTTAAAGGAATTTATTAAGGATTTTGAAGGAAATAAACTAGAAAATACGGGCACAAGGTGTATCTTTATAGGGTATCCTAAGGAAATAAAGGGATACTACCTATACAACCCCTTATAAAAGTAAGTGATTGTATCCAAAAAAGCTATCTTTATTCAGATGGATCACATACTCAAAAGGGATAGTGTGTGGAAGATATAATTTATTGAAGATGATTCTCAAGATACATAGGATTTGGGGAAGGAATAGATTCCACAGGTCCCCATAGAAGTAGTTCCTGAAATACAAGTATAGCATAGGAGTGTAAGAGAGGTAAGAGAACCATATAGATATGGTTTTCTGGTCACCAAGGATGGTGACTCATTATTGGTTAACAATGATGAACCACTCTCCTATAAGAAGGTATTAGAGAGCTCATAAGCTCCGAGATGGAAAGAATTCACAAATTTTGAAATGGATTCCATATATCATAACCAAGTTTAGGTTCTAGTCAATGCGCTAGTTGATGTAAATCCTATTGGATGAAAATGGGTATTCTAGAGGAAACTAACATGGAAAGTAAATTTTATGCCTATAATGATAGGCCATGGGCTAGAGTGTTTAAAAAACATCATGTAATTTACTACAATGAAACCTTTTATCCAGTTTACAGGTCTAAATCCATCATAATCATAATTTATATAGTAGCATACCATAACTATGAGATTTGGTTTATTTATTTCAAAAACTTCATTCCTTAGTGAGAAAATTAAGAAACATTTATATATGACACAATCAAAAGGTTTTTTCTCTCTTGGTGAAGCCAAAAGAATTAAAAGTTTCATATATCCATTTATGAATTGATGCAAGTATCTTGGTCATGAAACATTCAATTTTACACATCCATAAAATAATTTGGGTTCATTAATAGTGAATGTGAGTTGTGTGTTTACAAAATGTTTAATGGGAACTAGGTCGTTATCGAAATAGTATATGTTAATGACATATTACTTATTAGAAATGATCTACTAGTCTTACAATCTATTAATTAATGGTTTAACAAGTAATTATCTATGAAAAACATAGGTGAAGTACTCTACATTTTAGGGATCAAGATCATTCTTGATAGATCTAAGAGTCATCTGGGAATAATTCAAAGTACATATATTGACTAGATACCAAAGAAATTTAGTATGGGGAAATACAAGAGGGGAATGGTTCCAATTTCAAATGGTTTACATATTTCTAAGAAAATTTGTTCCCATAAATACCAAGAGAAAGTGAAAATTAGTAATATCTCAAATGCTTCTATGATAGGATCAATCATGTATTTCATACTATGTACTAGACTTGGTGATGCCTATTCATTGAGCATGTTATGTAGATATCAAGAAGATCTATGAGAACATTATTGGACTACTATTAAGGCTATACTTAAGTATCTGATAAGAAATAAGGATATGTTCCGTGTGTATGGAGGATATGAGGTGCTAGTCATTAGGGTTCAAATTGATGCTAATTTTTAGATAGATCAGAATGATCTAAAGTCGCAATCAGGATATGTTTTTTATCACAATAGAGGAGCTGTGAAATGTAATAGTTCAGAGCAGCCAGTTGTCACAGAATCTACAGTAGAGTCAGATTATATAGCGTCTTATGATGAATCCAAGGAATCCATTTGTATTCCAAACTTTTTCCAATAGATTAATGTAGTATATATTAATAACCTATCACATTATATTGTGACAATACCACAGTGGTGTCTCTTGAAAAATAGATAAGGTCACACTAACGGACAACTCGTATACTATAGAAGAATCACCTATTGATGGATTTCTATCAGAGGGGTGAATTTGAAGTGAGAATAGTACCCATGGAAGATAATTTAGAGAACCCATTGACTAAAGGCATATCTTAGTAGGAGCATGAATATCATGTGAGATCTAGTGGACTGAAGGTTGGTATAAGTTGGCTCAAGTGAATGTGTGAGTCTATTGGAGTTGGTGCCCCAGAACCAACTTATTTGTACTTTAGGATAAACTTGTATTTATATTTTTGAATAATAATAAACTTCTTATCACGTAATGATTATTCTTCTGTATAACATAGTATGTGATAATTTCCTAAGAGAAGTAGTTGCACTAAAAGTCCATAGCAGTTATCTATAATGATGAGAACCCGGAAGTGTTGTGACATTATTCTTGAATATATGTTCTATATACAAATTATATAATTGTAGGGATACAATGATATAGTATATTAGTGGTGGATACTCATAGGAATTTGAGGCACCTTCTCATGGTGTACACCCTTGGTAATATCTAGTATGAGTACTATGAGAATGAGACTCTCCAGTAAAAAATTCACATTTCTATGTGTCATTGGAAGTTCCTAACTATGGATATGTGTATTGATCCTTAGACTATAAGATTATAATAAATGATTATTATGAGTCACACACTTAGATGTATTGAAAAAAACCATGATGAATGATGTTTGTAGTGAGGTAGGATACATTGTATGTGTCACGAATAATATCGCATTAATTAATAATGAGAGAAACGATTTATCCATTCTATTCTTTTACAGAAGTTAATATCTCAGGCCCTTTGATGAAAATGATATATCATAAAAAAATTCATGGACATGGTGTTCAATAGTCATGTTTTATTTCCATAAAGTCAAAGAAAGAGATATCAAGCTCATAGTTTGATAGAACTGGCATGCAACCTACCCGATTAGAGATATTTTTCTAAAGGGATTATATAACACGGTAAGAATTTATATGAGGTGACATGTCGTTGCGAAATTAACCTCTTTCTCTATGGGTGACTTGGTTTGTTGCTAGATGATAACCATGGACTTTAGGCAGCTTCACTAAATGTCACTAAGAAAAAGGCCTAGAGTGTCACACACTATGTGTATCCGAAATCTCAATTAAATAATATATTATTATTTATTATTTAATAGGTTTAATAAATATTATTCCCATAAATTGTTTAATAATTATTCATGTATGCTTGATCACATTTATTCTATCACTAGTATTCAGGAGAATATATAATGAGTGGAATATTTAATAAATATTTATTTTTTATTTAGTGAATATAATATTTATTTATTTATTAGAGAATAATTCAAGGATATTTATTTATTAAATAAATAGACATTATTTAAGGATGGATAAATATTGTGGAGGAATGGTAGACCGAGCTTAATGGTCCAGTGAGAAATAATATATACCGAATATTACTTAATTAAATAATATTTAATTATAATTTTCAAGTTAAGAACATGTTTAGAAATTTTATTATTATTATTATTTGACATGGGGTTTTTCTAAGATTAAATAAATAAATAATTTCACTTTTACAATTATTTCATTTTAACCATTATAATATAAATACCCAATTATATTGTTTTCTCAGTAAGCCAATTCATTTTTGGGTGTTGCACATAACAATATTGCAAAATCCTCTCAAGCCTAGAGATCTTCCTTTCTCCAAGAATGCCTCTAATAATGGAAAGCAATCCTCCTCCTCCAGATCAATCAAAATTCTTTGGAAGTGATTCTCGATGTGATCAAGGTAGATAACGCAAAAATAAGGATCTTCTATTCTAGCACTGAGAGACTTATTAGGTGATGTCTTTAGATTCTTGGAAAATGTGTGGATCACCTCTAGAAGAAATTTACACATGGTTTCTACAACGTAAAGACGGTTCACCACATATCTATCACAGAACTCATCAGTGAAGAATAAATTCCTTAAAGGTAATTCATTATCTAATTAAATTAATTATAAACAATATGTGTTAACCTCCACTATCAATAGTTCTAGAATGATTAATGTTTTCAATATTTTATTTAATTCCATTGATCACAATGATGAAACATCATATAGATCTTGGATTCATCATCTATTTTGGAAATAAGAAAATTTCGACACCTCCCATCCCACATTTCCACTACGCACGGAACTTAAACTCTTAACCCATGTTCACTATTATCATTAATTTTCCCATAAATGTGATTCTTCCACCTATTAATCTATTTTATAAACCTTGTATTGTAGTTCTAAAAATTAATTATGTGTTTTCTCCCCAAATGATAAATCTTTCTCCTGATGATATTTCATTCTATGGGTTTTTATAAGGACACTCTTTTTTACACTTGATGAGAAAATCATGGGTTTATGTCTATAACCTTCACACTAAGAATAGTATCCACTAAAAAAATATAAATAGTGGGAAATTTTTTTTATCAAGATCCTTAAAAAGAATTTTTTTGTAAAATTCATATTGATTACAGCCTATATTTATACAATAATAACATCAAATTTAGGGTTTATTATTATATGTATTCACTACTATATTTGTACCCTTTTGAGTCTTTTATAAATCAAAAAATTCATACTTTTTTAGGGGAGTGGGTTCTTGTGGTCTTGTATCATCTGTTTTAATTTTCTACCAATAATCATCCACCTCAATGAATTTTCCCATATCATTGAACTATTTAACTTTTCAAAAACTATCCACATTTTCTATTGAATACCCACAAACCAACCTTGACCTTTCTATAACCCATCCACTCTATCAATAAAATTTCATGTCACAAATTTCATTTATCCCTTAATTGTAAAGATTTTATCATATTTATTTGGATTATCTATCAAGATCTATGACCCCTTTTTCAGGAACTTTAATAAAATCTATAAAATCGTCAATGATAAGGGGGTGTTCTTTAATATTGATTATGAGTTCATATTCATTCTATGATATTCAGATATTACTATATTTAAATAGTTCAATATTAGATTTCAAATTGGATTTTTCTTCCACATTTTATTGTATATACATTTTGGAATCATGTACTAAACCATTAGTATTTTACTTTTATCCCTTTAAACACTGATCTCTACAAGAAAAACTTATATAAAAACCTTGATATATATTATTCCATAGTTTTTTAATTATCTCTATCCTTCAATTGTGAATTATATATGATAGTTTTAGGAATATCTTCATTGATTTATTTTTCTTCTTCAACTTCCTCCACTTTTTTTCTTCTAAGATAACATGATCATGGGAATGAAATATCCTTCAGTTGGATAATTTCTATTGTGTTGTACTATTTTAATTCATACCATTAAATTAATTCACTTTGGATTTCTCATCCTCATCATCATCGCATAATTTATTCAAGAAATTTACCATGAGATACCCAACTTTTCGACATCAAAATCAATCAAGTGGATGCTTTTCATTGAATATTCCTTTTCTCTATTTTTTGACAAATGGAAAGGCTTCACATCATCAATTTAATCATATTTAAGACCATAATCCAATGAAATATTCTTTATTTATGTTAATTCCACTATTATGTCTTCATTATAAATAATTAGTTATAATTATTCATCAAATATTATGTTATAAGGGTGTTATTAATACAATCCAGTGTCACCTCCTTCAGGTCCCTATTTTAGAGCACTAAAAACTTTTCATTTAAACATGGTGGTAATCTTCTAAAAAACTTCTTCATGATTTTATATCCTTTATTTTTTCTATAATTCGACATGTATCTTCCATAATAATGTTCACCCAAACAAATAATACATCAAGAATATCATTCAGGTTCATCTTTAGATCCCTATACTTGTTCTAGAGTCAATCAATCTTGATCCACATACCTTGGAATCACATTCATAGGAGGATTTTTTACCACATTGAATGTATGGATTCACATGATGTTGCTTTCATGTATATAGATTTTGATAACACTCATATTGATTCATTTACCATTTTTAAATGTCCTTCAATTTCTCATTGGGTTTTCTATGATAAATCTTTACATTTCTGGATACAAAAAATTCCATTTATGGTATCCAGGTATAAATCATGTGCAGTTTTTCTGACAACTCTTTTATATTTGGAAATTATTTTCTTTAAATATAAAAAATCCCATTTTGGTTAAAAACCACTATCATATCATATATGATAGAATACCTTCGTAGAAACCTTTAGCTCAAATATAACTTACTAGACCCAAAAAAAGGTCAATATCCTGAGATGGGGGTGAATTATGGTATTTAGATCTTTCTAAAAGGACCCCTTTGATAAAACTATAGTTCCAAAAGTCAGTAAGAACACTCCACTTCCTCACGATTTATAAAAAGTGTTATAAAAACAAAATGGAAATAATAAATTTATTTATTTCACCCAAACTGATCTAATCTATGGATCATTAAAAATGATGTTTTCTACCACAAAAACACTAAGAACATATCTTATTGATTACATTTTAAATCAGTTTCACTAAACCTATTTTTTTACAACCATTATAGAAATTAATTAACTCACTAATCCCACACACTCGGGTAGATCACTTCCCTAATGAGTTTTTTTTGTCTTTATCTACATGGATAAGAAGTGAGTTTACACCAACATTGGTATATAAATTCTACTTCAAGAATATGATACTTTTAAAAACTACTTTGAATCATCTGCTCAAATTTCTTTATGTATTTCTGAGAACTATTATCCACTCTATAATTTTCTTCTCTTTCCTTCACGAGCCTTCCTCTAAATAATGATAAGAGAGAGATGACTCCTTTATATCTCTATAGAACCACCATGTAACCTTTAAATAAAATAACCAATCCACTTTCATTTAGTGGGATAATTTTTTTCAAAATACTTCAATGAGACCCAAGTACATATCACTTAGTTTATCCCATTTTCATCAAATTAAAAGATAAAGAAATTTTAATTTTTGAGCCTATTGACTCAACCTCTATAATAGTGTGGCCATATTCACCATTCCATATAGCATTCTTTCACATGAAGCTCTATGATGTGTAGTGTATAAATTTCACTTTTTATCATAAAACATGTCATTTTGACTCCTTTGTAAATATACTCACTACATTATAGTAAAGTGACAACCACAAAATATATATTTTTAATGTAAAACTCCCTTTAAAATTCCAATCATCATGATCTCTTATTACTCTTTGATATTAGAAATCTGAGACTCAACATTCCTGGATCCATGATGCATGAGTCTTTTAATATTCAACTTTATCTATCTAAAACACCTATAGTATTCCTTCCTATTTCCAAAAGCGATTATAAAAATCCAATATGGTATCTTATATAGTGTAGTTCCCATTAGCTTTATGTTTCAGCATTTTCCGTTCTTCAATGAAACTTTGTAAACACAATTATATATTCAAAAAATATTGAACCCTCATTCCCCATTTTATATTGGGAAATTCTCAAGGTTGAATTCCATACACTATGGCATGGTGTAGAACTACTTCCTATTTTTCAAAGGTACTTTGAGAACTTAAAATTTTATATTCCACAATGTTGAACTAGCTTTGTCTTAAATTTATAACCACCAAATTTGTATTTCCCTAAAACATGAAATGGATCATCTTTCATTTTATTCTTAGTTTCCTTAAACACTTCTGTAACATATTTCATAAACTTGTAATCTCCTTTAAAAATATTTTTGGAACCTTACCAACAACCCTCCCAACAAACACAACCCCAAAAATAATCCAATGGGTTTTTACTAATAATATAAATACTTCATATATATTTGTATCATTTTTCATATCATGTGGAATGTTAATTTTATGTTTATATAATGTTTTAGTATCCAATTATGTTATTTATTATGGTTGGTGATAGAGTATTGTTACTTATATATTTATTTATTGTTAGCTGATCCAAAAGTTATAGTCCCCCCATTATAACACTAGATCCTTAACACTAGTTCGTTGCCTATGATATATGGGAAGGCTTCATTGAGGTTAAATGATGCCTCCATTTTAGTTTCTATTTTGGAAAACTACATTGGTGAATTAAAATGGTGAATAAAAAATTTTCCTCTAGCCACCCGACCACTCACTTAACTATGATACTCATCTCTTTTCCTTTTCATTCCACTCCTAAACCCACCAGTTACCACTGATTACCTCCCCACCTTCTAAAGATCCGTATATACCATGAGAGACTTGTTAAACACTTTTTTGAAAGTATGTAAGAAAAATAGGATAACCTTTTAAAATATCTTTGTCTTTCTACCATACAAAAAAAAATTATAATTCTAATCGATTCCCTAGGTCATAGAAAAACGAATAAGTTCTATAATATAAAAATTAAAATTAATAATAGTTGTATTTCTATTCTTCAACTCAATGAAATACCACACTCTATCAAACCTTGGCATATATGGATATAACTGTTCAAATAATTGATACTCTAAAGATTAAAAAAAAGCTCCTTGATCCTCATTTCTTTGAGAAAGAAACCCCTCCAACATTAAGCTGGTCCTTTGAGAATAACGATATAGAGATTTAATTAATTTTTCTATAGTTTATCAATAATATCACATATCTTTTCCATTCCCTCTATATACTCTTCATCATAACAATTTCCACAAAATTCTAAAAATATGAAATGACTTTATGGTCAAATATCTCTAACATCATAGGATAGTACTACTTCCTTTTAAGTTGGTATCCCTTCTATTATCTAAATTACCTTAAGAAAATTCTTAGTGATATACTTCTGAATCATTGATAAATCACAAACACAAGTTCACATTAATATATCTTTTCATTGTATGATAAAATGATATATGAATAAACTGTTACTCATATATAATCGGATAAAGTATTTTACCACCAAAATTATTTTTATACATTGATCACGTATAGTACCAAATTTCAAAGTTAACATGGAATTCTACTATGATGGTGATGTATAAAAACATATATATAAGTTTCATATTATTTTTCTACATCTAATATCCAATATAATAACTTTAATATATGAAAAACTCATAAAATAAACCAAAATTATGCCATTTTTTAATATCCCACCAGAGCATGAATGTGCTACAAAAGAGAAAATCCAGATTAATTCAAGTGAACATCTAAATGACTAGAAGTTAATGACTAATATATGGAATCTAAATATATCACTTGATTGTATATTTACCCTCAAATTATTTATATTAACAAAATACCAAGATAAAAAAAACAAAAATACAATCAAAGGAAATAGGAGATAATATACCAAAAATGTTAAGATAACATCAAACAAATGCCTATATGAGTCACACATCCAAACATGACTTTAAGAAAACCACATACCATAACATGAACAATAAAACTAGGATGATTAACAAAGTAATCTATAAATATCCCTAGAAAATGAATCTAATATAATATAAAAACAAAACCATGATGTCTGCTGACACCATCTTATAGCTGATAAATCCTTTTTTCTTTATAAACAACATGAAATATATATTCTTTATGAACATTAGGTGTGTACATACATGGAGTGGTAATAAATACTTAGTATAAATCATTAAAACCCCGATAATAATTAAGGTTTAACATGATTATATTTAAATATAAATGGTTAAAATATTTTAAATGATTTAATAACTTCATTTCCAACATGTATATCCATACTTTAGGTGTTAACAAAGACACCTATATAACATTTTACTCTATTTGGATAATATTATAATAATACTATTATCATTTATTGAATAAAATAGGAACACACATTAATCAAATCGGTCATATAAAAAATACATATAATTTCATAAATCCAGGGTCCTACCAAAAGTCCTAACAAAACCCATGGCCTTCATATCATCATTGAAAGGAAAAACATAACTCAAGGATCTTAGTAACTATAAAATATCATTACACTTTTCCAACAAATAATTATGTCAAAACTTCATGAACAAAACTTCAATTTCAGCACAACAAGATATAAATCATTCCTTATTTATTCTATATAACTAATGCATTCATTTTGAAAATAATAAAAACAACTAATTAAATATCATATGTTCATTTAATACATTGTTATTAAATTTATAGGAAATGAAATATTTTTTAAAATTTCTTTTTATACCACTTATGTCCACTTTTAAAATAAATAATCAATTACCAGTCATTCAACCTTTTATTTATCCCTTTACATTAAATCTCAAATAAAGTATAGTAATAAGAATTATTTTTACAAATGAAAACATCATTATAAAATCACCAAGAAAACATAAATAGATTATCTAGTTCATTAATATGTTTTTATAATATTCCACATGTATTTCTACAAAAAAGTATATTTTTCTATATGAAATACCAATTAGAATAAATATATTATCAAACAATTAATTCACTACAATTCAATTTAATTTATAAAAAATATTAAGAATTTATATACAATCTAACCACACTTTTACACAACCAAAAAACACTAAAACATCACATGTATCCCATATAAAGCTTTCATAAAATTATATAAAAATTATAAAAATAATTTCATGATTTATTTCAACATTTCCTTAATTAAATAATACTTTTCACATGTAATTTCATATTTCTTGCCATTGATACATTTATAAAAGTTTTTTCCCAAATAATAATTCATTTTAAATTTTTTTCAATTAATTTTACTCAATTCTCACATCATTAATCTCTTTTAGATAATTAAATAATAAAATTATTTAAATTTTCATATAAAATATCATTATTAAGAATCAAATAGTATAATAATTCTCATATTTCATATATTATGAGTAATATTAAAAAATAATCTACCCCTAACTCCATATAAAATATTTTAATCATAAAAAAAGTATCTAAACTAGAAGTATAGAAGAAGAACAAGAATGAAAATTTTAAAAACCACTAATAAATTTTCATTAATATAAAATGGATTTAAAATATATTACCAAGATGAATCCAACACCACTGAAGAATTTTAATTCCACTATGAAATGAAGAAGAAATTGACACTTAATGTTAGGGAGGAAAATAGAGAGACTAGGGAAAGATACTTTTGGCCAATGATCTACATGGAAATAATGAAACATGTATTTAATCCAAATATCATTATGATAAAAAATAAATAATTTCATCTATTATAAAACTCTTAATAAGAAAAATGGGTGTTCAATAATATTATAATCACTGCATATCCATTTCTCATCTTTCTGCTTCTCTAACCTTTGATCGGGTACCTGTTACCCTACCACCAAGTACCTAGAGATCATTATTGAATTTTTTTTAAACAAAAGGGACCTCATCACCCACATCCTTCTCTTTACTTAACCCAAATCCTACAAAATAAATTCAAAACATTCCAAATTAAATCAATATTTTTAAAAATAAAAATATTCCATAATTTGAGATTTTTTGCATTACACCTGATTTTAATTTTCTTTTCTTGTTAATATGATCCACTTTAACCGCAATTATCATATTTGGAGTATATTCAGTTTGAATTAATGATATTTTTTAAAAATTAATTGGGATTATTTTGGGTTATATTATTTGAAAAAGGTGGTTGAAAATTGTTCAAAAAGATTCAAATTACTATTATAAATTCTTAGTATGGAGTTTTATGGCTTTTGGAAAAAGATAAGTTTTTTAAATTATAGTAAAAGTGTATTATAAGGGGAAAGTGATTATGAAATAATTGTTTTGATCTAGTATCAAAGATTAAGGACAATTATATATGCTATGATTATTTGTGTAAAGATATAATTATTTTTCAGGTTCACTACAGGGGATGTCATTTAATTATTATACCATAAAATATAAATATTATTTATTTATTCTATATTTAATGATGAATATTTAAGGATAGTTTTAGATCTATGTAATTTAGCTTATGGTTCATGTAAATTTTTGGATTCCATAATTTTTAAAAAAATATTTTTCTTAATAAAAAAGTATAGGGTCATGCATTAAATTTTATTATTCACATTATAGTGGAAGGTAGTAAACTTTATAGATAAAAATTATTGGGTGGGGAATAAGTTAAATTTACTAATATATATTTCAATATAAATTTTTGTTTTTATTATTGTATGAAATTTAGGATATGGTTTTGAATTATGTGATGATTTTTTGAGGAGTATAGAATTTGAATACATTATTTCTTAATGGTTATTTTTATTATACAGTGAATTTAAGATATATAGATTTTGAGGAGTTCAAAATCATATGATTTTATATGTCTCAGGATGAGATAAGGATATATTGTTCATCCCTTTTATATTTAATTCACAAAAATAACAACTGAAAATTTCATGTTTACTAACAATGAAATATATAAATAACATAGAGAGATCGTATAAATATATTTTATAACATATTGAAGAGAAAAGAGTTGTATACATATTTGGAAGAATGAGAGGTGGAATTTAATGGAATTCCAATGACTGGGATATATACTATGAAAACCTATGATAATAGACTCACATTATAATATATAATAAAATGAGAAAAATAAGAAGAATAAGATTCTAAACAAGATAAAGATACATTGTTTTACTCACATAACGTGGTTTCATTATTATTTTTTAAGTATAAAAATTATGAAATTGGTTAGTGGAGATTCATTCTTGAATAAAGTAGAACTACGATTTAAAGTGTGAATGTCCCTAACACAATAGTTACAATGAGTTCTCCCTAAATCATATATATGTAATGTGACATATTTACCACCGTCATTGTATTCTCCCTAAGAATATCTTTATATAGGTTAAAAAAGTTAAGAAATTACCTTTTTTGATTTTATTTTATTTATATTTAGTTATGAAGATATGTGTATTGGTGTATTTTCTTCTCATAGCCTCATCTATTTAATGGTAATTTCCTTCATTCCCCTTCCCCACCTATTCCTCTCATATTTTGTGAGTTTTTATCTTATGTGTTTGTATTTTACCATACATCACTTTTTTTAGTTTTCGTCTAACTTCCTCCTATGATCTAATGACATGAACCTTCATTCTTTACCCTGTATTAATCATCATGATGTGGTTTCATAATGATATTGTATTGTGTGTTTTGGAGTGTTTTTAGGACTCTCAATGGATTTTTAATTTTTCACTAGTTGTTTGATTATTAACACTTCATGCTATTTTTTAAATATTATTCCCCCTACTGAAGCTCTCTATGCCTGACCCACTATATTAAAATCTTTACATGTTCTAGTATAGTGGTTTTCATGGTGATTTAGGTTCTTTTTTTGGGGTATCCATGTTGAATAGTATGTGTAAATTTCTTTTATTATTGTCTTCTTTGGTTTTTTCATCCACAGTTGTGTCTTGTTATCAAAACTATAGTTCAACTCAATATCTACTCTTTTCACTTGTATTATCACACTAAACACAATTTTATTCGTATAAGGTAGTTTTCAAAGAGAATTATGAATTTTTTGGTTGATTATTAAATAGTATTCTTGAGTCACAAACTACTTTGGATCTATTTCATTCATTGGATTTTTATGGTCTTTCAATGGTGGTAGTTTAGGGTTCTTGGTAGTGATATTTTTTATTATTCATGATGCTCTAATGAAGTAGTCACATGGAGATCTATCTTCTCAGTTTCGAAGGTGCGCACGCATGTTCTGAGGTATGGATATGTATAGATATATGTATCTTCTGGGTGAATGTTCCCTCATGGAACAGGGAACACGTGAATCCATTAAAGGATGTATATATATATATATATATATGTGGAAGTGCGTGAATGCGAGCGAGCTACAGTTTGAGTTAGAAAGCATGGCGTGACCATTGTCTGAGGTAGGTGTTTCCATCCTTTCCCTCGTCCAGAGCTTTCATTATGCCCTTTCATTATTTCATTTAATTTATAAATGTTATTCTCACCTTTATAAGCATGATATTTTATTCATTTAAGTGTCTTTATGTTGGTTAAAAGTGTTAAAAACCACTTTTAAATAGTTTCTTGGTTATGTGTATGTGTTTTCATGCCCTTTATCCCAATTTTAATCCATTTAATATTGGTGTTTTTTTAATTAAATCTTAGATTATGTTTCACACCTCTACTATGTTTATAGTTAACTTATGGTAGTGTTTTCTTGTTGAAATATTTGATTAAAAATGGTTTTTAGAATGATCCTCTATTTATGACATTGTTTATGCCTTGTCAACTTGGTTGGAACTAAATGAATTTATCTTAAAATGGTATTTTTGGATGTCTTGAGTGGTATTTTCTTGTAGAAACATTTTATGGAACTTGTTTGTCCTGTATTGGTTGGTTTTATGAAACTTAGTGTTTTTGTGGAAATGATATTGCGTCTATTCGGTGGTTTTATGCGCCATTAGATGTTGGCACACCCATGGGTGCACTAGGTGCACACATGGACATGCCCTCAAATGAAGATGGTGCTTTGAATTGGTATTTTTCTCAAAACCTCAGTTTACTAAGTGGTTCTTGTTTTTCTAAATTTTGTGGGTCTCTTCATGTGGCTCTATAAATTGGTTTGAAAATAAATCCATGATTATATTCCCATTTTCCTTTTTAAATACAAAAATGGTGGTTAGAGTTGTTTTAAAAGAGCTTTTGAATTATTTTCATAAAGTCATTTGATTATTTTAAACTAAATGCATGATTGAAAACTCCAAGTGTTTAATAAATTGGTTTTGATAACCGAATGATGTGACGGACCGATTGGAACTTTGCATGTTTGAAATGTATACACATATATATCTAAGTATATGGGGCGCTCCTATATAGGGTAACTCTTTATGGGTGAATGCATAGAAGCATCCGTGTTTGGGGTAGGAAAGTGTGGTGAAGACATGGTAAGGTGATTCACACATACGAGGGCCTCGTACTTACCCTGTATGATTATTATAACCACCATGGGTTCATGGGTGTCTTTTAGTTGATCGAGTTATGGTTGATTATAATTCCAATTAGATGGGTTGGTACCGACTAGTAGGTATAGAGGCATGATTGGGAGTGCCTCTGATTTCTTTTGTCGCGAGTGCGGTCAGCTGGTTATAGACTATGGGGATTCACCATATGAAAATAGGTGGTTCTAAACGGAGTAAATATAGGGGTCTTCGAGGGATATTTAGGATCAACCATGGTTACTTAGTTATTTCCATTTCTTATTTACATTCAGCTATACCTGTTAGTTTATTTCCAATTTGTATAATTTATTCATTTCTTTTAGCATGACCTTTGTTATTATCTCTTGGTCTTGTTTATAAAATATCAAATGGTTTTAGAAATGGTATGTAGCATGTTTTGGGTGTTCTTTATATGGGAAAAACATGTTTCTTATTTTCAAATGTGAAAAAACTTACTTTCATACTTGTATTTAAAACTTGTGTTTATGGACTACTTCAGAAAAAATAACTTTTGGATTCAGTGGTTTATTCCTGGAATCCCGATTGAGCATCTCGGTGCGCATGACTATTATATATTTTCAGTTGAAGGTTTAGTTTCTTATTCAGGTTCATGGTTCAGCTACTCAATGTTGGATCAGACTTGGTTCTGAGTTGGGTGGTGACCTGAAGGGTCACAAAAAGGTATTTACAGTTTATTTTCTTTCTGCTGCTAGATTTATTTTCATGTCATCAATTTTTATTTATTTGGTTATCTTTTTTTCATGGGTAAAATCATTCCCAACTTCTATATTTTGATGCCCGATACTAATTTTCAGCCCATGGGGATCAGGAATGCCCCTTGGGACTTGTTGGGGGCCGGCTTGGTTGACCGGTTCAGGGTCGACTCAAGTTGGTTCGTGATAAAATGGTATCATAGGAGACCCTTGTTATTTGGGGTGTTCAGTAAAGGGGGATTAGAACTATTGGGACTCAGGAGGTAGGTGCGAGAATAACATTGTGAAGTCTTGTTCACATTGATCCTCGAGTCACCAGGGGTAGTCTGTAATTTGAGTCTTTTATCTTGTGTTGTTTTTGGATTGAGGGATGTAAATGGAGGCGAATCGGTTTACATTACGGAATCACATGGGTTGGTGATCCATGTGATGCCCAAGTTCCTAACTCATGGTCCTCTTAGTGTTATGCCTTACTTGGGGCGTGTCTCACCAACATGTCACCGGGTCAGGCATATTCACTAGTTCCTCATTATAGTGGGTTGTTGTTGGTTTTGCTTCATTTTAATCTCAATTGATGTGAGTGTTCATTAAAATTGAGATTTATTTTGAAATGGAAAAGTGTTTCTTTTAAAATTTTTTGAAATTGCTGAAGTGGGTTTTTAAAAGGGGAAGTGTTTTGATTTGGAAGGTTTGGTAGGCGTTTGGATTTGATAAGGAAAAGTGATGTTTGAACCTTAGAATTCTTTATGGAGGGTCACATGTGTATGGGTATGTGCAAAGAGTTTGTGGGATCACTTGTTCAAAGATGATGTGAGCGAGATTGAATGAATGCACATGTGATGGTTCATAAGGTTCCATAGGCGAGTTTTACAATTTTAAAGAAATAAAGGTTTTGGAAAAGTAATTTTTTCTTATGTTTGTATACATTTGGCCTATGGAAATGTTTCCCTTCTCTTGTGTTGTTTCTTTGATTTTGTTTTTTCTGGATGCCTGTTTCGATGGTTTTTTTCGTGTTGTTATGAGAACGCCACCCAAAAAGCCTCCAAAAGTTATTAATGAGTTATGCCAAGTTCCCAGTTCTTTTTGTGTGTTGCTTGATTATTGAGGAAATCAAAGTCTGTTATAGGTAGTTGTATAGTTCATAAATATAGTTTGTATTTGGGTTTTTGGTAATTCCTTGGTTCATTAAGCTTCATACCATCCCATACTTATTTGAGGGTCCAGTTCTGGACTAGTAAAGGTGGGATGTCTCATAATCGTTAGAGTCTGGGGTATGGTTGGTGGGGGTCACCTCTTGTGAAGGTTACCCATCTGGTAAAGAGTTCATGTCGAAGGAAGCTATCACCAAGAATCTATCTTCGTCTGTACAAACTCCCAGTTTTTTGGACCATTCTCTCGCATGCCACTAGTGTGGCCGGTTCAGGCATTCTAAGTCAACTTATCGCATCCCTCTGAATTCTTGCTACCATGAGACTATTTAGGCCATGGATGAGAGTTCTGAAAGAAGATTCATTCAGAAGTAAGGAGTTAGGGACTGGAGGATAAAAATTCCTGACTTTGGGTTCGGAAACACTTCATCCATCAAGGCCCCTGCCACAGGTTTCAGGGTGAAGCTTGATCATCAGTAAGAGTTATCGAGGGTGTGTGGAACCTTGGCCCGGATCATGTTTTCAACTTCAGATAGAAATATCCATGGTTTTATTGTTTGATTCCTATCACCTTCTTAAACTCATCCTCGTTGTGGTGGTGTGATGAGATCGTTTGACCACAATCCAAGTGGCCTTATTTTCTCTTAGTGTGGTTTTTAGATCGTTAAAATTCCTTTAAGGATGTCGGGCCGAGGGATAAATGGACCTATTCTGATTTTGATTTGGTCTCAACTGTGTTCATTAGGGGGATGTTTCGTTTCGTGAAATTTAGGGGAGGTTTTGAGTTAATTTTTCATCCTCAAGTTGTTGGATAGTTTCATATAAATCATTCCATCAACATCTCAGGTGTGTTGTTCAGTCCATTTGGTGAAATGAGTGAGTTTTCTTTGGTAGTTCATGTTTCCCCCCCACCTAGGGGTGGTGCATTCGGGTTTCAAGGGTTTCCATATTAGTGAATTCTCGTGGTGGGGAGAACCCTCCCATGATCTCCCCAAAATATCGGGTTGTGGTTCTCCTTGAATTGGTTTGGTGTGATGTTTGTTGGGAATGGTCACCCTGAGACTCTCGGTTCCCTTTGGTTTTGTCTGGGAATGGGCTCGAGTTGCATTAACTATTGTCTTGGTGACTTTCTGGAGGTAGAAAGTTTGGTGGTGGGCATAATTGTCACACCCTGACTCCTTAAATTAATTTTTATAGAAACCCTAGGGGGGGTGCCAACCCCCCCCCCCCCCCTCCTTCCTCCTGATTGAGACCGAGCACGGCGGTCCCTCACCCCCCATGGGGTTCTTCAGGTGTGGTGGTCCCTCACCCCCCCCCCCCCCTTTTGTTCTATGTGTAACGCATACCCCTGCTCCCCCAACCCAGCTTGCAGGGGTCTCCCTTGCTCCCTCTACCCATCTCACGGTGAACCCCTTCTCCCCATGCCATCCCAACCAGCGGCCCCCTGATTGGTGAAACCCTATCCCCTACCCTGCTCAGCTTGAAACACACTAACTCATCCTCTCTGGAACTCTTCCATGCATCGACCTCATCTGGCACAGCCTCGCTCCCTTGTGAGTGCACAACACCCAGCTCGGGCCCCCCTCTTGTTCATCTACCAGCTTCCCACCCAACGTGCCCTATTTCCATCGACCTCCTGCTTCGGCCAGTGCAAAATGAATTCACTCTGGCTCCCTCTTCCATTGGGCGAACCTCCCCTACAACGCCCCTTTTTAGTACAAAACCCTCTATTTCGAATTCGATTCCTCTTAAATCCTCCATGAATGAGGTCCAATTGAGTTATGATTCTTCGAGGTAATACTATTCCTGATGTCCTCCTTTATCACATTCGAATTTTTTATCCTTCGATACCCAGTTTGGATTCAGCCGGAACCTTAAGGTTGGGCTAATATGCTATTTTTGTGTTCTTTCTTGAATAGGTTATGTGAAGACCTCTTCAGGTATTCTTCTTGCATGTTTTGGCATCCGCCGCTGAAGGAGAAGTGTATTGAATCCATTTTGGTCCACCACCGACAACCAAGGTATAGTTTTATTCCTACTATTTGGTTTCATAGCTTCATTATGCCCTCAATTATCCAACTATAGTGTTATAATTGTTTTTTGAATTTATTAAAAATATGTTTGATTTAGTTCCTGGTTTACATCTACATGCATCTACGATGATATGCTTGTTTATGTTCCAAATCTTATTTTGATAATTTTTAAAATATAATTTGCATCCCTATGGTATCCTTGAATATCTTTTTATGATGTTTTAGTGTTGATGTAATTGGTTAAAATTGGTCCTTGGTGTGATACTTTAATTATGTTTATGTGTTTATGCACTTGGGGTGTTGATTAAATGTGATATGATATTTTAAAGTAAATTTATGTGATTTTGGGGGTGTTTCCCTTAGTTTTGTTTTATAAAAATGATGAAAATGTGATTTGGGTTTTACTTGTGAACTTTTTGATTTTTGTATGATTGATTTTAAATTGTATCTTGATTTCTTTTTTGGTTTAAATTTTATTTTATGGATTTGTGGTGTTTTTGAGTCTCAGGGATTTATCATAGGGAGTTTCGGTCGGTTTCGAAGAGGCGCACGCATGTTCCCAGGTATGGATATGTATAGATATATGTATCTTCTTGGTGTGTGTTCCCTCATGGATTGGGGAACACTTTCATCCATTCAAGGATTTATATATAGATATATAGAAGTGTGTGTATGTGAGCGAGCTACTATTTGAGTTAGAAATCATTGAGTGACCATTGTTTGAGGTAGGTCTTTCCATCCATTCCCTCGTCCGGAGCTTTCCATATCCACTTTCATTATTTCATTTTATTTATAAATGTTATTATCACCTTTATAAGAATGATATTTTATTCATTTGAGGGTTTTTATGATGGTTAAAAGTGTTAAAAACAACTTTGAAATAGTTCCTTGGTTATGTGTATGTGTTTTCATGCCCTTTATCCTAATTTTGATCCATTTAATGCCTGTTTTTTTAATTAAATATTAGATTATGTGTCTCGCCTCTATTATGATTATAGTTAACTTATGTTAGTGTTTTATTGTTGATATATTTGATTAAAAGTGGATTTTATAATGCTTCTCTGTTTATGACATTGTTTATGTCTTGCCAACATGGAATTAAAAAAGGATTTTAGAATGATCCTATATTTATGATATCGCATCTCTTTGGAGGTTTGACGCGCCATTACATGTTGGCATACCCATGGGTGCACTAGGTGCATGTATAGGAATTACCTCAAATGAAGATGGTGCTTTGAATTGGCATTTTTATCAAAACCTCGGTTTTCTAAGCAGTTCTTGTTTTTCTAAATGTTGTGGGTCTCTTCATGTGGCTCTTTAAATTGGTTTGAAAACAAATCCATGAGTATATGTCCGTTTAGCTTTTAATTATAGAAGTGGGGTTTAGAGTTGTTTCAAAAGATCTTGTGCAATATTTTTGTAAAGGAATTTGATTTTTTAACAATAAAGGCTCAATTGACAACTCCAAGTGTTTAGTAAAGTGGTTTTGATAAACGAATGATGCGACAGCCTGATTGGCACCTTGCTTGTTTGACATGATTGCATATATATATATATATATATATAAGTATATGGGGCACTAATATCTAGGGAAACCCTTTATGTGTGAAGGCATAGTAGAGTCCGTGTTTGGGGTGGACAAGTGTGGTGACGACATGGTAAGGTGAGTCACGTGTGTGAGGGCCTTCTACTTACATAGTATGATTATTATAACCACTATGGGTTCCTAGGCGTATTTTAGTTGATCAGGTGATGGTTGCCTTTCAGCCCCGATTAGATGGGTTGGTACCCACTGGTAGGTATAGAGGCCAGACAGAGAGTGTCGCTGATTTCTTTTGCTACGAGGGTGATCAGTTGGTTATAGACTATGTGGATTCACCATAAACCGGTAGGTGGTTCCGAACCGAGTACATCCAGGGGTCTTCATGAGATGTTTAGGATCACCCATGGATACTTAATTATTTCCATTACTTGTTTACTTTCATCTATACCTGTTAGTTTATTTCCAGTTTGTACTATTTATTCATTTCTTTTATCACAACCTTAGTCTTTCTGTCTTGGTTTTGTTTATAAAAAGTCAAATGATTTTAGAAATTGTATGTATCATGTATTGGGTTTTCTATATATGGGAAAAACATGTTTCTTATTATAAAAAGTCAAAAACTTACTTTAATACTTGTATTTCAAACTTGTGTTTATAGACTACTTAGGAAAAGAGAACTTTTGGATTTAGTGGTTTATTCTTGGCATCCCTACTGAGCATCTCGGTGCTCACGCCTATTATATATATTTTCAGTTGTAGGTTCAGTTCCTTGTTCAGGTTCCGGGTTCAGTTGCTCAATGTTGGAGCAGACTTGGTTCTGAGTTGGGTGGTGACCTGAATGGTCACAAGGAGTGTCACAACCCATCCTCAGGGCTCGTGTCGTGACTACCGTCCTCAGTACGGTAGTCGTCGCTGTCAAATCCACAGAGGATTTCAGTACAGTAGTCGATGCAGTCGCAGCCAGCTCTATGGTTCCCGCACACAGCATGTTCGGTTCCAAGAGGGTCCGCTCCTCGAGCAGAAGAGTCGATACATAAATTGTCACAAATTCCATAGTTGATGTATCCCAAAGTTTTGTCTCATCAAAAGAAACCAAACGCGAGAGACTGTGTGTCAATCGGACGCCCGGTCTAAGAGTTATTGGCATTTTCGTCCCAAGGGACTGGTTGGTTTTTAAGCTAATACCAACCCGACCATACTCCAGATATGTCCAAACCTCAATCGGAGTAATCCAAAAGGACCGTCTCATCAAGAGGAACTCAACGCAGTTGACGGCATGTCAAACGGACGTCTGGTCCTTAAGTTATAAGCATTTCCGCTCCAAGGCCCGGTTGGTTTCAGGTTCGAACCAACCTGGACGCACCCAAACTTTTCTGAAACCTTGAGTGTAATATAACAAAATGTTTGTCTCAATCCAAGAATTGATACGCAACTGAAGGTACATCTATCGGAGGTATTTAGCTCATGTTATGGGCAAAAGACCGAAAAAACGGTCTGAAGTGGGGGTCTGGGCCCGGTCCGACCCGGCCCAACACCCCCCCTGGGTCGGCCCGAATTGGGTCGACCCGAACCGGTTCTGGGTCTGGCCCGGTGGGGAGCGGCCCAGCCCGGCTGGGTGCAGTGCGGCCCGGCCGGGGGGGTGTGGTGGGGCACACTGGCTCAGCCAGCGAGCCGAGCGGGGGGTGCGGCCCCCGCTTTCCGCGGACACGGCGCCAGAGTGGCACCGTTGTTCCCCTAGATCCTGCACGGCTGTGGGATCCAACACTCACCATCATGGATTCAGTCGCGGCGGGCTTCTGCCGACGGCTCATCGGGGCGCCACCGCATCCGGGCGGCCGGCCGATGCCGCCGGGGGTTTCCGCGGGCCACCGGAGTCATTCCAGTGGTCCGATTTTGCTCCTGTCTGTGCCTGTAGTCGCCTCGGGACCCGTACATTACTGTGAAGGCCTCCAATCTCCATTTCGGTCCCGCTTCGACATCGTCAAACGTTATGCACATCAAGAACAAAATAGCGGTGGGTTCGTACTTGTTCGTTAGTCTGCACCCACCGCGTTAGTGGTTCAAAACATCAACCAATAATTACACGACATGTCGTGGGTATAAATCACGTCCTGAAATATATAAAATCCACTACCTCAACAAATGAAGATGAACGTCGGCGTCACGGTAGAAGGCGTCACGGGGAAAGGGTTCGTAGGCGTCTTCGGAGTGCGCGGAGGAGGAAGCGATTTCTCCTCTCTTGTCACGGAGAAGAGGATTGGTGGTGTGTCGTTGTTCTTCAAGTAACCGGCGTCCTTCGTCATTCTTCGTCAAAGGCCAGCGTTCTTCCAAAAACCTCAAGATTTATCCCGTTCTTCCTCGCACAACGAAGCTCTCCCACATAATAAAATAATAGGTTCCTCCTATTATTTAATTATACACGAAAAATAACTCTCCCATAATTAATTCACCACATTAAATAAAATGTGTTGACAATCGATTAAGGAAGGGAGAGGGAAGGTCCCCACTTATTAAATGTGTGTTGGCAATTAATTAAAAGCGGGGAAAAGAGGAAGCATCCTCATTAAATTATGAGTTGACATAATTTAATGGATTGAGGTGGAGAGATTGGAATTTAATGGGGGTTTGCCAATTTAATGAGGGGTTCTTAATGAGATTAGAGGAAATTAAATAGTGGGGCTCGTGTGGGCCCCACCTATCTAACATCTAAACTTGGGTAGTTAAGGGATTGTGGGCCCCACACTTACCTACCCATGGGAGGGGAAGCCCACCTTATAAAATAAAAATTGTTCCGACAATTTTTATTTACTTCTTGAATAAACCCCCGATAAAATTCTTCTCCTCCATTGCGAACACAACTATGGTAAGGATCACTTAAGCAATTACCGGTGTTGTGAATTCATCGGTGCCCTTGGATATTAATTCTGAGCACTGGTTCAAAAGATGGAAAATCCCGCTCATTCGTTCACTGAACGTACCCTAGCTAAACTTTGGAAATTGATTCTGGGCACACCGGGCCTCAGAATCAAGTGACATCAAAATCCACAGACTCGTAAAATTCCCAAGTATTTAAAAAAAATTCCTTAAAATTCCTGGGTCTTTACAAGGAGATATATATAGTTTATTTTCTTTCTTTTTCTAGTTTTATTTTCTTATCATCAATCTATATTTATTTGGTAATAATTTTTCATGGGAAATATCATTCCCAAAGGTTAGATTTTGATGTTTGATAGTAGTTTCTAGCCCATGGGGATCAGGAACTCCCTAGGGACATACTGTGGGCCAGCTCGAGTGACCAGTTCAGGGTCGACCCAGGTTGGTTCATGATATAGAAAATTTAATAAAATACAAAATAATGGATTAGATAATAATATAATTGTGTTCATACTAATAATAGAAAAAAATAATTAAAGGGGATATTTTAATTAGGCATAACATGATTCACCCTCCCCACTAGTTTATGATTCCTAAGTTGAGATAACAATGATTTCCTTATATTTTTTATTTTTAGTAAAATTATAATAAATTTTGAATCATCCCAAGTTGGATAGAAAAAAATAATGAAATACACTCCATGAACATTCATATTGACGCGATGGGTACAGAGGAGGATGTATAATTTTACCGGGGGAAATACACTCTAATATAATCATTATTGATCACATGAGAGGCATCATAAATATTATGGTCCACCAACCAATTCATGATTGATGGTTGATACCATTATTATATATTATACATTAATCACTTAATTCTATATATCATGTACTGCATGCCTCACCAACCCTTTATGGCCAAAATGAAAACATTGATGATCTCCAAAATTGAGAATCAGGAAATGTGGCATTGAATTACTATATGTAATGTAATTATATATATGTAGTACATTTTATAACTCCAATAAATTGATTCCTTGGGATGTTTAATTAAAATATGATGAAAAGTTTCGTGCATATTTTAATTTTTCATCTCATTTTGTCTATATTTTATTTTATTTTATTTTATTTTTCTTTTCTTTTCTTTTATTATTCTCATCCAAAATACATAAAATACTCTTCTACCCATGGGATTAAATGATTCTCCACTCATTTTCTTTATGAATATTATCGTTATGATAGGTTAATAAGTTAATTATAGGAGTTATGAAAATATTATGTATTTAAACAAGTGAATTTTCTTCATATCTTATATTATTCTATTTGTTTTAATTTATTGTAATTTTTTATGCTTTATTGAAAACTCTTTCTCCTAGAGAAGATGAAAAAAGTATATTGTTTTGAGTATAAATCCCAAATTTGTCATGAAATAAAATTATATAACCCTTATAATAGAGTATAGTCCATTTTTTTGGCAATGATATAATAATTTCCAACGTTTAAATAATTATAGATCAAAGATAAGTTAATAATATAATTATCGTATGATTATTTGATTAAAATAAACATACTTAAAATTATTTCCTCATAGTATTCATGTTAATTTTAATTAATATAATAAATATATAAGTTCTTAATTATTCACTTTATTTTAATTCCAGGACACATGCATGTTTTTATTTATTAAAATTTTATCAAATTAATAAACCATGTTTTTTAAAATCATCAAGCTACCTAAATAACTATTTATAAAATCTTTTAACAGTAACATGAAATGTCATCTACCTACGGGATTGATCCCTCATTACCAATATCTTCTAAATTAGATGATTATATAGAGAAATATACTTTCCAATTTAGCACAACTTGTTATGGCTAAAAAGATGAGATTAACTCTCAGATCTTTCAACAACACCACTATAATAAAAAATTAAATGGTATCAAGTAAGTATAATGGTGTGAATTTTTCTTCTATATTAAAACTTACCATATATTTGTATCCTTAAAATTCAATCTTTGAATTTTCTATCAACACCTTTACGTGTTTATCAATATTAATATTGAAAATTTTTCTAGGATCCCTATGAGAAAACGTTAGTTTCACCTCAATATTATTCATTATTTGGTCTTCTTTACTAAAAAAATTTATTAGTCAAAATATATAATTCATCCACTTCAAATCTACTTTAATTATTTTTAGTTTTTATTTTTTGGATACTATAAACTTAATCTTTAACTTTTGATTTGACTTTAGATTGATTTTTATTAGTAGATAAAGTAGGTTCTGTAAATTCAAATAATTAATTTTCTATATTTTCAAGAATTTATATAATATGTGAGTATTATTTATTAATTAAATATTTTTATTTAATTACCATTACACAATTTCTCAAAATAAATATTTCTATATTTTAATAAATTATTAAATTCGTTATCATACTAAAAAATAATGAAATGTACCATTATTTACAATGTCTTCATACTTTCCTTGAGTAAGTTCCTTGTTTTTTATAAAAAAAATTACTTATAAAAACTTTAAAATATTTTAGATTTGGAATCATTTTTGGTCATATAACATATAATTTCAATTTATCTAAGAGGTTTTGTAAACCCCTTTTAGATCAAATACCCCCACTTGACTAAATTCATTTCAATATCACATTTTAATACCTATTTCAATAAGACATATCTGTTATATGATATTCATATTTAATTGTTTTCATTAATATTACAATTTATATAGATTTATTAAAAATTATATTTCATACTTTATTCCATTTTTTTAAAATAACTCTTGACTTCAATGGATGTATACTTTTAGACCTTAAACAATGAAAATTTCATGATCGATATTTTTGAAGAATTTTTAGTAATGAAAGACACATAAATTTTATTTTATTATAATAACCTAATTTATACCACAAAAATTAAAGACATTTAATATTTTTCCCTACACATAAATTTTAATCTTTAAAATACACTTTTTTTTAAAATGGGTTTTTACACATTACATGCGCTAATGTTCAAAATGGGTTTTTTTACATAGAAATTTTATTTGATCAAATTTATTTTTAATTATTAATTAGTAGTAAGAAAATATCTAATATTTTCAATTTTATTTCCATGCATTAAAATTAAATTACTTAGGTAAAAACTAGTTACCATTGTAAAATAAAAAACAAGAAAAAGTAAAAAATCAATGAGTAAAGGAGTTAAAATATGTTTAAAACATGTGTCAAACTGAATGGATAATATATTAATGACCTTATATCATCCCCCACTCCGTTATTGTCTATTTTGGATCTTTCTTGAAATATAAATCATTTTTTATCTTCATATTAATTTGAAATATTTATAGAAATTTAAAACATTTGTTCTCTTTTCATGTTATATTTTCCTAAGAACTTGATTTCTAAGAGGCCTTCTAAGGGAAAGCGCAAATACTCAATGTGAGTACTTTTTTAAAACCTCTTTTCTTTTTATTGTTAATTTCATAAATATAATTTAACTATTTTTATAAAATTACATTAGTGCTTTTTGTATTGGGAATTTTATTATACTAATATACTAACTATTAGCCACATTTCCCCTTTTATATTATAAAAATGAAATTTCCATTCATGCGTTGTTTGGAATACCTCCTCTATGAAGCAACAATAATCATTTTTCACCACCACATCCCTATCTTGATCATTTATAAGGGTGAAATTTAAGAATAAATGTGACATTTATGATATAATTATTATTATTAATAGTTCAATTTTTATCCATCTTATTTTAATCTCATTCTTCAAGAAATGAATATATTAACCATGTGTTATGTAGAATACAACCTCCACGAAGTAATGTATCTCATTTTTCATCTAGTTTCTTTACTATTTATTAAAAAATATTAAAATATTATTAACCACATTAAAAGTATTTAAATAATATCATTATTATCTTTTATAAAATATATAATTCCCAAAATAAACCACTTTCATAATCATAATCATCCATTAATTATGGTATATTCATGTTTGGGTTAGTCCAACCACCTACTTAAATAATGATATAAAATAATATCATTGATTACTATTATGACTTAATTATTTATAATATAATATATAAATAATAAAATAAATATTTTATTTTTTTTAAATGATAAAATTAAATTTAACTCATTAGTTAATATTCAATTGTTCATTTATTAAAAATCACCGAAATATGTTTGCCTCTATTTTTATATAAAGGATCTATATCAAAAACTACCATAGAATGAAATTAAAACGTTAAAAATAATTATAAATAACCATTTCATGTACCTTATATGGTCTTTGAGTGATGAAATATTTTAAAAAATGAAGAACAACATTGTTCTTATGAAACTAGTTCAAAATCATCAAGATACTCATACCTGATATTGAAAATAGACAATATCTAAAAAATACACATGTATTGATTAATTATAAATGATTTATATAAAGGTATATAGACCTAAAAAGGTTATAAAATAGGTTATTCAGATATATATTTTTTTATAAAGGAAATTTAAGTGCTTTAGTGGAAGTCATGAATTAAGGTAAGGGTTTTTTGTCTCAAATTTTCACCCCTTGAGACATATTTCTTTTTATAAACCATGTTTCATTTATAATGGTGTATGTGTTAACCCTTTAATATTTTAGTATTCATTTTTTATAGTTAAGACTATGTAAAATATTAATTAATAATTTTGGAGTGAGGTACTGAGATGGCGAGAAATTCTAAGGTGTTGTGATCTCGTATAGATATAATAATACATTAAATATATTATATCAAGTTTTGTTCTTTTGAAATAATTAAATATATCCCAAAATATGTATCAAATAAATGAAATAATATATTTATAGACTCTAAAATTCATGTTTTACACTAGATTATATATAATATTTATTGACCTTAGGTCTTCGTCTTGAACGTCAACATGTGAAAAAAAAATTAATTAATTTAAGGACTAAACCTAAATACCATCTATAAATGTATGTTTATACAAAATCCCTAGGGTTATCTATATAACCTTCTAGCTGATAGTGGATCAGTATGTGGAGATCTTACTGAACGATGATGGGTCAAGGCTCATGATCAAGTGCCTTAGGATCTCACCAATGAAGCTCATGGATCTTTCCGATGATGAAAACACATATTTTTTCTTTATCAGCGATTGATCCAAGCCAAGGTAGGTTTTAGTTTTTTTTATTTTATAATTTTTTCTAATACCATGTCAAACATGAATCAAATCATGAAAAATTTGACTCTTGAATTGATGGATTATTATTAGAATTTTTTGATCTTAAAACAAATAATTGAAATTGATTTTTTTGAAGATTAGTTGTTTATTACTCCTCATTCATCACTCCTAAAATAGTAATTGGAGACCCAAATGAACATTAGTTGAGTTTCTTTCATCATTCTTGTGTTTTATGATTTTCTACCACCATTCATCACCCATTCATCGTTGGTATTTATTTTAGACAGTATTTTAATAAATACCTAATAATTGATCACTTCAAAATCAACCGTTGGCATAATGGATCAATTTTTTAGCTCCATATTCCGGATCTATACCACAACTGAGGTTTCATTATGTGTGATGGAAGATCATGGATGGATCATAGGTAGTCTGAGGGTTGGTTGTTTGAGGTCTTGGGTGTTTTGTAGAGTAGCATAATGGGACTAAATTGGGAATGGATCAGGTGGCCTGAATATTTCTACTGGAAATAGATCATGTGAATCCAATTCTAGATCCATGATACTCAATGAATTTAATGTAAGAATCATTATACAATGGATGGTGATATCTTTCTATTTCTCCGGTCATGGTGGAGGTGGTGACGGCGAGTAATGGGGAAGCCCATGGTGGTGGCGATGTAGGACGGAGGTGGTGTCCCTTGGTACTGGTAGTTTGGGGATTTTGGTGAACAAAAATGGTGGAAATATATCCCCCATTTAAATTGTTGGCCAACAGCATGAAACCCTCTCCCCTAGTGTGTGATAGAGATAGGTATGAATGTAGATGAAAAAAATAACAAATATTATTATTATAGAATCTAAATACGATGTATCTTCTTCATACAATGTCAGATTGAAAAACAATATTCGGCATCCTGATCCTAATCATAATAAGGATGATTTATGACCAATTTTTTATACTTAATTCAGAATTTTGGTTTGGGCTCATAAAGCACCCTTTATACCTAATATGGTGAAATACGTTTTTTTACCAAGTGTTCATTTTTGGAAAGTAAATAGCATATACCAATAATTTTTTCCCAATGATCACAATGACATGATCTATTTGGAAATTCATTTCCATTTTCTAAAATATTTTTGTATATTTTTGTATTATCATCGCCAGACTAGTGATAAGCATTGTGAGTTCATCATGATTTTTCAAAACTCAAATTTGGGCACATGATTTGTCCATCCTGAGTAGTTTTTCACATAGAATGTGAAGGAAGGCTTCATTTTATAATCATATATATGATGCAATGTGATATAATTAGGAAACTTGTTTCAATGAAACTTGTATATTATTAGTTATGTGTATTCCCTTTGAAAATTCCTATAAGGGTTCTATGACACATCACATCCTTAACATAAGATTTTGACACCTCCATAGGACTAGTCCTATATAGAGTTTTTGAATCCTTTTGTAAGGATTAGGGTTGAATCCTATTACATATATTATTCCCTAGGTAGGTTTCTTGGAATTTTTGTGAGAAACTTACATGAGTGTAGATCCCCTACTTAGCGGTCTATTCAATATTGGGTTCGCAGTGTCCCTCATGAGCCATGGGTGTGACCCCCAATCTATGTATCGATATTTTTTCATTATTATGAGGTGTAGTTTGATCAATTGTATGTCTTACATGAGTCCTATTATTTTATATTGTGTACATTTGGGTGGGGAAGATGAGCATGAACTCTTGGATGAGTATCGTTATTGAAATCATATCTTGTAGAGTGGATTCTCACATATGAGTGTTACATTAATTCCTTGAGAAGAATATTGTGGCTAGCGCAATGGTTGAGATATCTTTAGAATTGAATTCTATTAGGAGTATATCAGGGTTATTTATTATTATATTTATGTCTCATATATTTATTGACATACATATTTATTGATGAGATGAATACTCCTGATGCTTTATGTTTTGTGATTTTAGGGTGTTCTATTGGGTATTTTTATACTCACCCCTATATGTTTTTTGCACATGTATTATATTATATATACAAAATAACATTATACATGTGCTTAAAGGACCAGGATTAGGTATTACTTATTTTGGTTCAAACATATTGTGGTTCATATCAGTGTCTCATTTCACAGTAGTCACCTCCTTTTGAGAAGGATTGACTTTATTTTCTAGTTCTGATGAACTAGTATTTGGCCCATTTTTTCATTCTAGTTCTTTTTCATACTCTGATTTTGGGATTATATATGAATGCATCCATTGGTATCATTTGGATTTTACTTTCATCATTGTGTGGGATTGGATATGTGTTTGTCCACGTAGTTACCTTAGGAAAATGCCTTATATACATTTGATATGCCAACTTGGCACTAGTCACCACAACCTAGCCTATTGGAGGTGGGATTGGGGTTTTCACACTTGGCTTATCAATGGCCAAGTATCCCTGGTGGGTATGGTCATGACAGAGTGGTATTAAAGGAGGTTTATTATCTTAGGACTATAGTTTTTTGTTTTATCTAGCTGCAAGGTTGGGTTTTAGAATTGGGGAAATGATGTTAAAGTGTTTTGAGCTCGGCTCTCAGTCTAGAGACTATGGTGTTGGTGCAGCTACCAACATATTCATTCACCGGTACTCTGACTACCTTATTCTTAACTGGGAACATAATGGAACTAGTTTTAGGTAAAATGTTATTCCAAGCATTATATAGGAATGGGGTTTGGTTCTATTTCCTTCATCAGACTTCTCCTTAAATATACTCATTAACCATGGTACATCTTGATGCTTTTCAAGATGACTGGTAGCGAGGATTTAAATATAGTGTCATTATGATAACCATTTGTCTATGAGGACTCGGTTTAAGGACCCCTTTTTTGGTGTTTCCTCTAGGGACTTACAGAGTGATGCTAAAACCTGTTCGCCAGCAAATGGAGCCACCCCAAGTAGTACATAAAAATGACCGTCCACATGTTGAGTAGTGGATGTCTCTAGAACGAAAAGATGATGGTTTCTAAATGTTTAACTTTTTTAATGAATTTAAATGATAGAGACCACTCATGTTTTTCTATGATTCATACCATTATGATTTTTTAGGATTGATCTTGGCGGTGATCTAGGTTTTTTTTCTTTCACAGACCCAGAATGAATGGATGGTTGTGCTCGTAACTAGAAATCTTCATGGAGCAGAAGTTGGTTTCGGTGGTACCAGAAGATGACACACCTATACAAGTTTCACATCATGGGTTCTATAGTTTTAAATTTTCATGTATTTTTTTGTGATTAAATAGCCATTTTTAGGTGGTAGAGGATTGGTGTGAACCTATGGTGTGAAAGTCCCGCTTGGGTAGGACCCCTCTTAATGGTGGACCTAGTGGTAAGAATTATATAAGGTGATTCAAGGAATTCATAGATCCCTATTTTGGTGGTGTTTAAAATAAATTTTCAGA
Source organism: Viscum album (assembly GCA_963277665.1). Lineage (NCBI taxonomy): Eukaryota > Viridiplantae > Streptophyta > Magnoliopsida > Santalales > Viscaceae > Viscum > Viscum album. Next base: position 1,362,864,642 of record OY728166.1, on the reverse strand, counting down.
CACAAATAATATGTACACTTCCCCCAATATTATGTGTTCTTGTGAAGTGATCCAAAACTTTGTTGGTGAGTCAGTATTTCCCAAAGAGGATAGTTTCGAGGTGTGGTAGATGAGTTCTTTCAGCTTGTGTGCCCAAGGGTAGTCAGTGTGCTAAGGTGTCATAGAAATTCCTTGTTATGGTGAATAGGTGGGAAATTTAAGGATAACTTCTGTAAGTTGGATCTTGTATCTCAAATACTTTGAGTGTGGTTTGAGGTACACCATGTTTTTCACTACTTACGATGTACTTTTAGCACTAAGACATAGGAAACATTTCACACTAAACATTTCCCATGATCGAGACCTAGAAATATCAGTGGAACCGTTTAGTTTGACCCTTGTGTTAGAGGCTCTTACATAGAGGATTAGTAATCACAAACTTCTATCGATAGTGTGACTTGACTTTGGGAGGAAAGATAGAACCTCATGTGTAATATTTCCATAACAACAGTGAAGCCCTATGATATTTTACTTGGTATTGACTGGTTGCTTATGAACCATGCCCAGTCAACTATTACCGATGAGGGTTTTAGTTTTTCTGAGTTAGTTGGAGAGATTTTTCCTCCTTTGATGAGAAGGAATCTCATGTTATGATGAGAACGTGAATAGAAGGACACATGCAATTTATTATCATTTTGATAATATGAACCTTGTAGAAGTGGATGAAATGACCATTTTATTCCCTAAGAAGTTGGAGGAGTATATGGAGGCCTTCCCTAAGGATGTTACATACTTACCTCCCAATATAAAGTTTATTTTCTACATATACTTTCACAAAGTATGAATTCATATTTACACTAGCATATCAGGTGACCTTATAGAGCTGTGAGAGTAGGAGTTTCACTCAAAAGAAGTGCATAGGGAGGGATTCCTAAGAATCAGTGTGTTTTCCTAGGAAGCCAAATATTTTTCACTAAGGAGGTGTATGAGAGCCTAAGGTTAGGTGTTGATTTATGTCACCTAAAACTAGTGACTATCATAGAGAAGTATTTATACCTTAAGAATTCATGACTTCTTCATACTATGGTAATGGGAAAAGTGGTTCTCAGTGTTGGGACTTAGGATTCGTTATCGCTAGCTCCAGGTAGGATAGGAGGATATACCAAAGGTGGATTTATAAATCTTCTATAGTTTATTTATTTTCATGGTGATACCATTCAGTATGTTGGATGCCCCTGTGGTTTTTTTAAGAACCGTGAACCAGGTCCTTCCACTTGAATCAATTTCTGGTATTCTTCTCTAATTAAAAGCTAGTGTAATCTGTGTAACATCTTGCAAGACTAACCATAAAACTAGTAGCTTGACCAGTCACCACCACTATTACAAATTTTGGATTTAACAGTTCTAGTTATAGGGTTTTAGCAACAATTTAAAAGTACTGATATTGAAAATGATGTTAAAAGTGGGTTTTTAATAGTGCTAGAAATGTTGTAAAAGGCACCCTTTTATAGAACAAAAAAATCAGTATTAAAGGAACCCTTTATCTATGTTTTTTTGTACTGTTAAAGGGTTCCTTTAAAATAGATTTTTTTAGCATAATTAAAGGTTGGATTTAAACAATGCTAAAAAAAGCGGTGTTAAAAATATGAAAAAATGATTATTTTTTCACTCACCCCCAACACCATCTTTATCAGTGCTAAAAGAACCTTTATCAATGATTACGACTACCCCATCCTTCTTTACACACCAGACCCCTCTTCCTCAACACTATAAGGCTACCATGAATACCATCGAGCACTTGGATTTGATCTTAAGACCTCCCTTATGTGACTGAATGTTGTTTACTGCTATTTTGTTCATATTTTGATGTATATTTAATGAATTCTATATTATTTGCATATATATTTTAAAATTTTATGTATTTATATCCATTTATATTTATTTAAATATACTATATATCAATATTCATCTATATATATTAGAATATATATATGTGTGTGTGTGTGTGTTTATTTAAACGCACACACATATATATAAATTAAATCTACCTATGATTACATTTTTAAATGGTAAATAAATTGGATAATTTTTTACTTTAAATAAAAGTATGGATAAATATATTTATATATTTAAAAATATATTATTATATAAATATGTTGATATATATATTTATACAAGTGACTTATTATAAGTAAATATATAAAAACATGCATATATTTAATTAAAAAAAATTGTGAAAAACAATAAAATTTCAAAACTATAACATCCATATGAATATTATAAATATAAATAAATTTAGTCCCCACTAAGAAATCGAAAATAATACCCCATTAAATGAGGCTGAAAATCCATTAAATGTTAAAAAATCAGGGTGCCTCGACTAAAACCATAGTTTTAAAGGCCTTCTGGGAAATTTTTGACCTTGAAAAATTAGAGATTAGGGTATCCCTTAGTAAATATGGCATTGATATTGTCACAACATTCTATTTGATATATGGTAGATATCAAACCGACACTCGTATCAAAATTTATGGTTTTTTGAAGTTCGATTTATGTTTTCAATTTATTTTAGATCTTTTATTGATTTATTTATTTTTATTATCTTTAAATTGTAATTGAATTACTATTAATGGTTAATAATTATCAAATTATAAATTAAAAATAATTTTTTAATTATTTTATAAGTTTTTTTCATTAAATATCTTATATATTAAGTGTAAAATTTTAGTCATACTTATCTAAACATATTTAAAAATATATATATTATATTTTTATTAATATATTTATATTTATATATTATTATATTTTTTTTAATGAAATTTATTTTTTCTTAAATATAACCATGATTGATGCTAGTGAAAATGCAATAATACAGGGGTGGTCTTTATCAGCGCTTCAAAAAAACATTGATATAGACCCCCCCCCCCCCATCAGTGTTTTTTTACAAATGTTGTTAAAGGAAAACCTTTATCCTCAATTTTTAAGAAGCGCTGATAAAAACCCCTTTATCATCACTTTTTTACTAGATCTGATAAAGGGGGACTTTATCAGTGCTTTTTTATAAGCACTAATAAATGGCCCCTTTAACTGTGCTTTTAGCTAGTTTTGTTAAAGCCCTAGTGATGTATAAAATCAGTTTTGTAGTAGTGCACATGGCCTCAAGCACACCTCCCCATATACTAGAGGATACCAACTAGCAATGAGGTTTTAAGGTGGTACGGTGGGGATACTATACCCTCATAATCAGGGTATCATTGTAGTATAAGAGATAATAAATAAATCACACAACAACAGAAGATAAATATAATAACATAAAAAATAGTCCACGCCAAATATTAAACTATACATGCATGTACAGATGATGGTACAAGTACAACAAATAATAATACAGCTGGAAGTGAAAAGAATGAATAAAATACCAAGGGGTAACTCCTCAAGAATCATGAGTACAAGCTCAATCCAGTGCTCAAAACTCCAATGTACAATGTACGACACAAGAAATAATTTTTGGACGTACAAACATGAGATCTTCTTGGGTACCCCAAAGCAATGGTGGGTCGAGAAGGGAGTGATACAAACTCAGTAAACCACCACCAATTATATCTAAATAATAATTGAGTTAGTGAATAAAAAAATGAATCATTGTTCTAATAATAATAAATTCAAGACAATAAATAAATAAATACTTCGGATCGGGCTCCTCGAGGTATTCTTGAGTGAAACTGCCTGCTTCAACCTAAGTCGGATGTGTATGAAGGGAAGGAAACCAATATAGATATAAAATGGGTGTAGCTTAGGTTCCTCATAAAACAGTTATCTAGATATAGACCAAACCCAAGCAAGTGATTTGGCTTGGTGGATGTGTCCCTATAAAAATGGCTATGCATTCCCGAACTTTCCAATAAAAGTCAATATTGGGATTTAATAAGAGGATCCTCGATCCTGTCTGAGAAAATCCATGTATAGTATCCAAAGTATCACTTTATAGACACTATAAATACCCATCACCATCTGATTCCATCCAAGTAGATCCATAAATGGAATCCCAAGTATCACTCTTGGTATGGTGTGAAATAAACCCTTTGAGTCTAACCCTATTATCTCACATAGGGGATCGAGTATCACTAATGGCCTGATGTAACCTCCTAGCTAGTGAGGACATCCATGGTGTATCCCCTAGGGAACTGTTATTTCTTAAGTTAGGGTAGTAAAAATGCATGGTTAGCCCATCCATGGAATACCATGTATTTCTCATGGTTTATCACAAGTCAATTAACCTATGAACCCATCCTTGTAATCCCATAAATGGAGACCCAAGTATCACTGAAGGTACATATAATCCCTATCATTCAATGATCTCATTCAATGCATTCCATAAATGGAGCCTGAGTAGCACTGAAGAAGTATTACAATTAATTTAATCATTTAAAGTTCTATTTAAAATTTAAGGATATATCCTTAATCATGCCTCATCATATTTCAAGTATAATTTAGAGGGACATTCCCATTTACCATTTCATTTAAAGAATAATAACCACCATGTGGATTGTCCATGGCGAATAACACCATACATTAAATAGGAATTAAATAGTCCACACTAACAATCATACCACACATAACTCTTCAATTTCATTTAATAAGAGAGGGTTCTAAACCCAGAGGTTGTGGTTCATTCATTAGTAAATAATACAGTGGAGGAATACATCTCTCCACATTTCTATTATTCAACTTGTTACATTTTATATGATAGTGAACCTCAGTGAGGGGTTATATTAGAAAAAAATTAATTAATTAAAGGAATTCAAGGTAAACATCCATTAAGGGTGGTTAAGACTTGTGGTCTAGGACCGTCAACAATTGAAATTAAATATATATAGGATAATATAATTAGTTCATTATGTTCTTCAAAATGAATTTCACATTTAATAGGTATCACACAAAAAATATCGACGTGAAACACAATTGTGTAAGTTATAAATTAATTAAACTCAAAGAAAAAGAAATATAAAACCTACCACATAATAAGGACAATTCACTCATCCAATATTGAGGCTCGATTCGGTCAATTTGGAGAGAAATGGAAGAAATGTACGAATTCCCTGAAAATAAAGAGAATTATCTTACACCAAAATAACTCCACTGAGATATTCTTAAACAATAATAGGTTTAAGAATAAAAAATATCTTACACATATGCATCCAATGAGACCAACGATGCTTGATTATGTAACTGAATGAGAGAGAGACATGGAATCCTAGAGAAGAAGAGGAGAGGGAGCTTGAGTGGCTACCCCTAGTGCACATGAAGGAGAAAGAAAAGAGGGGAAGAAATTAAATTAGGTCTATAGGGAAAAAGATAAATTTACCACTGTTAATTAGGTGGATGGTTTGGCCACACTATTATTCAAACTATGCGCCAACTATGCTTAAGTCATTGTACAATGAACTCACTTTCACGGGATGGCCATACGGTTTGGATAAACATACACAACCTAGAAAAAATATCTCTATCAAGAACCTACAATTATGTTTATGGTTGTGTGGAATGGTGTGAATGGTTAGTACAAATTTAATGACACACTCATTCCTTATAGACTAGCTACACGGTTTCCTCTATTAGGTTGAACTGTTTTAGGGAAATCATGATCCCTTCCCACCTTCTCCATTTTTTTATTTTCAGATCCCAAAGCTTTCGAAGCTCAACAGAACACCTGAGCCACCCCTCAGACCTTAAACCAAATCTAAAAACAACACATTTAAGAGTTTCAAATCTCATGTTGACATTTTTATTGTATATTTAAACAACTTACTAACCACCGAACTAAAAATTCAAGTTCCCTCAGAAATCTTACCCGATCCAAAAACATGAGATTATACAACCTCCTCAGCATAGAAGTTCTCATCCCTGAGATTCCTTAGGGAAAAAATAAAGCAACACCCAACCTAATCTGTAAAGACCTGGAAATTTCAAGTAAATTTATTTTTTAAATGCTTTGGAATTTTATGAGTTCGTGGCTTCTGACGACACTTGATTTCGAGGCCCGGTGTGCCCGGAATCAATTTTCGAAGTTTAGCTCGGGTACATTCAGTGAATGAATGAGAGAGTTTTTCTAAATTTTGAACTGGTGCTCGGAATTAAAATATGAGGGAACCGATGAACTCGTATCACCGGTAATTGCTTAAGGGGACACTTATTGTAGTTTCATTCGTAAAGGAGGAGAAGATAATTTTGGGGGTTTATTTAAGAAGTAAATAAAAATTGACGGAACAATTTTTATTTTGTAAGGTGGTTATTCCCTCCCATGGATAGTTACTGGTGGGGCTCACAACCACTTAACTACCCAGGTGTGGATGTTATATAGGTGGGGCCCACACAACCCCCACCATTTAATTCCCTCTAAACACATTAGTGACCCTTCATTAAATTTGGAAAACACCCATTTATTTGACAATGAGTTTAATCAATGGGGCCTTTCCTCTTCCTTCCTTTAAATCAATGGTCAACATGTTATTAAATGTGGTGATTTTTTATGGGAGTTTCTTTGCGTGTGAAATTAAATAATAGGAGGAACCTATTATTCAATTTGGGGAAGAGCTTCGTTTTACAGGAGAGATCGGGGGAGAGCTCTTGAGCATTAGAAGAACGCCGGTCTCCGACGAAGAACGATGGTCTCCGATGAAGAATGCTGAAGAACGCCGGCCTCTGATGAAGAACGCCGGTTCCTCGAAGATCGAAGATGTGCCACCAATTCCCTTCTCTGCGACAAGGGAGGAGACGTCGCTTCCTCCTCGACGCACTCCGGCGTTTCCTACGATTCCTTTCCCCACGACGCCGACGTCCAACATCAACTGTTGAGGTAGGGGGAATTGTGTATATTTCATTATGTGATTTTATACCCTCGGTGTGGCGTGAAAATTGTTTGGTGATGTTTAGAACCACTGACGCGGTGGGTGAGTACTAACGAACAAGTCTGAACCCACCGCTACTTTGTTCTTGATGTGCGGAATAATTGGCGATGACGAAGCGGGACCGAAATGCCGAATGAAGTCCTTAGCAAAGATGTATGGGTCTTAGGACGACTGCATGTGCAGAGAAGAGCAAAATCAGGCCACTGGAATGACTGTGGTGACCCACAGAAGCTCCCGGTGGCACGGGCCGCCGGCGCGGTGGTGCCGGCGGCCGGAGGAGGCGGCGCCCTGGCGCGCCGCCGGCAGAAGCCCGTCGTGGCTGAAGTTGCGATGGAGAAGGGGGGTGGATACTGCGGTCGTGCGGGATTCGGGACGACCCGTGGTGCCACCCTGGTGCCACGTCTGCAGAAAACGGGGGCCGCGCCCCCCGCTCAGCCAACTGGTCGAGCCAGTGCACCCCCACGGCCAGGCCGGGGCAGGTCGCGCACACCGGGCCGCACCGCTGGGCCGGGCCATGCCCCATCGGACCGAGCCGTGCCCAGCCGGGCTAGGCCGCGCCATGCCAGGCCGGACCTGGACCCAAGTCGGGTCAACCCAGTTCGGGCCGACCCAGGGGGGTTGGGCCGGGTCGGACCGGGCCCAGACCCCCCACATCGGATCGTTTTCGGTCTTTTGCCCATAACATGAGCTACGGACCTCCAATCGATGCACCTTCAGTTGAGTTGGAATCCTTGGACTGAGATGGTGGTTTAGGTATATTACACTCGAGGTTTAGGAAATGTTTTTGTACAGCCGTGTTGGATCGAACCTGAAACCAACCGGGCTCTTGGAGCGGAAACGCTTATAACTTAAGGACCGGACGTCCGTTTGACGTGCTGTCAACTGCGTTGAATTACTCTTGATGAGATGGTCCTTTTGGATTACTCATAATGATGTTTGGATGTAGCTGAAGTATGTTCTGGTTGATTTTAGCTTAAAAACCAAATTGGGCCCCTCGGACGGAAAGTCCAATAACTCTCAGACCGGGCGTCCAATTGACGCACCGTCTGTCGCGTTGAGTTCCTTTTGATGAGACACAACTTCGGGAGACATCAACTCTGGATTTACGCTCCTGTACTGGAATACTCCATTGGTTCGACGATGATGACTATTGTTCTTGTATCATATGTGGGTCTAACAGTATTGACCTCTATACTTGTATCATGTTTGGGTCTAGAAGAGTAACAGGTCTTGTATCTTATGTGGGTCTGACATCATAGCTGGACTTGTATCCTGTGTGGGTCTGATAGCTTAGATGAATCAGTGGCTACATCTGATCATCTCTATCGCTATACGAAAGATGTATACCTGTGTGAGCTGATTCATGACTTCAATCATTATCATCGATGTGATTGAATTTCTTTCCTGTGTGGATTGGGTTGTGTTTTCTTGTTTGGATTGGGTTGTGCTTTCCTGTGTGGATTGGGTTGTGCTTTCCTGTGTGGAATGGGTTGTACTTGGGCTCGTGAGTTGGAGCCGAACTGGAATTGATGACTTAGTTATATGTATGGGCATATACCTATGTAGAGTTGGTTGATCCTTCGTGTTGTATCTTTCCTTGTGGTTTATCCTTTGTGGATTCTGGGAGACCTTCAGGGGTCTCGGGGTCTCTACTAAGTATCGTATACTCACCCATACACGGGTTATGCCCGCACTACGTTTTGTTGGATGAAGACGACGGACAACACTGATCAAGGTGGAGGCTTGTGGAGCTGGACGGTACCCGTAGGTGGACCACTTGGCGGGACGTACACGGAGCAGACAATCGGACCCGAGGAGTTGAGGAGACTGTCTATACCCACCCTTCAAGTGGGATTTCCAAAGGACGAATCAGTGTTTCTATTTACCTTGCTACTGTACTTTCTTTTCAGTTGTACTGTTTTTTTAGTTGGTTTTGTATACTGGCCCATTTTCTTTTCAGCACTTACTTTGTAACTAGTTTTACTCTATGTTTACTTCACTTGCGTACTATGTTGTGTTTGTTTACTTTTTAAAGTAAATGCCTTCCCTTTTTCAGGGATTTACGCCTTTGGTGCTAGTAGCCATCCCCTGTCCTATGGAAGGCGGGCTTGGGGTAGTCATGGCATGGGCCCCGAGGATGGGTCATCACAAAATTAGTTAATGAAGCTTCATCCAATGGTCATGTTTCATTTCAAACACCCAGTGCACTTCCAAGAATCACTTAATGCGAATGTTATAAGATCCATTAAAACTCGATTCAAGGATTTGTTTCCAAACTGAAAAATCGATACAGTGCTTACCTAATCTTTTTGAACTAGAGACATGATCATTCAATCATCTCTTTAATTATATAGTCTACACAACTCCCCACCATAGGTTCGAGAATTTAAGGTCCAACTCTAAGCCATTCAATTTCCCAATATCGGATTCACATACTTAAGTGTGCTCGTAGTGTTCTAACAATGATTGCGGCATGATTCTGAACTTGAAAAAATAGTCAACTTCAAATAAACCTAATTTTACCTGGGTTGATCTATATTTTCATGAAAAACTAGGTCTGACACAAACTCTACTCACCTCATCCCATTGACATTATAATGTATTTCATCATTGAATGCATTCAATAGAATAAGATGGAACATGTTGATCCATTTCTAGTAGTCTATTCTCAAAATTCTCTACTTAGATGACCAACATATTTATAATAATTGGATCTGGATACCTTTTACTATGTTAAAAAAATAGTTTCTTTAAAAAGTATCACTGAATCATGTAATTAGCTTCTGGTGATGTCTCTAGATAGAACGTCCACTATTTTTTCACGCCCCATCAGGAACATGGGTGTATACCCAATCCAATATGCTTGGTTTGTTACCATTTTAACAAGCCATCTAAGGCCAAACAACATATGGGTAGCCTCATATCCATCAACTAGAGTCCAAGTATATTTTAAAAGGTATTCCATATCTTGGAATTCATAAGTGAGATGTTTCTACCTAGCCAAAATGTCTACACATAAAAACACAAACTAATATCAACAGAACGCAGGTCAAATAACTGACTAGTGTATATGAGCCAGTCTAGGGAATTACTACTCAGGAAACCATTTATCACTCAGGACTAACCTTGCCTCTATAACAACCACACTTCTGGTCCACCACTCTGACAGATCCTCCTTAATGAAACATAAGGGAATTTTATGATTTTAATTTAGTGTATAACCAATTCCTTCTCAGTATATCTAGGAGATATCAAGATAGGGGACATCCATCCATCCATCCAATGGCCCTAAGGCCTTAATTTTTTATTGATTTTTGATAATCCACCTTTCAAGGGGTGAGTTGGAACCCTTAAAAGTCTCGTAGGGGTAAGTATTACATGGCCCGTAGGCCTTAGAGTAATTCATTTCCCATAGGCATCAAACATGATAATAATATATCTAAGAGTCCAATAAGAAGATTTGAACATTTCAAAAAGGACCAGAAACACCCATGCTACATCAAGTATGAATTTATTGATATGTTTTTGAACTGTCTGATCCAAACCGTGTAAAAAAAGTTTAGTTGAACCTCTATGGCCAACTTCTCTAGAAGAGTTCGGTTTTACCTGCTGATGCATCTTCATTACCCAAAAATGATGACTTTACCACATAAGGAATCTTGTGATCTCTTTAATACAACCATCAATGTCTATATCTTACTTACAGTGTTTTCAAAGGTTGTGCGAACAACCAACCATTCCATCATCGGGCAACCCTACAAGAACTAACATGTTTCTAAATCTTTCCAGATTTATGGAATATAAAAAACATACTTCCCATTTCCAAATATTCCTCCTTGGATGGGTCCCTTCTACTTATAAAGACAATATAAAAAAAGTTAAATATGATTCTTCCCACCATAAGAGTGTCATATTCATCATTTACTAAGAAAGGAAACTCATCCCACAACACATGCTCTGTCGACCACTAGTCACAGGTCCTAGATGTTGACAACAAGCTTTTAAAAAGTTTTAAACTAAAATTAGGGATATACTATCCACATAAAATATTACTAGATTATATTTAATTTATAGTTATGCGTGAAAATCCTTCAGAGTTACATCCATGTGTGTTGTAGCATTAGGTTTAAAATACAAAACCAACCGACTAGCATGGTAAAACACCTGATCCTATTACAAAATCATCATGAGCATTAGTAAAACTCTAATTCCTAAAATTCCCATTCCAATAAACGTCAAATATGACCCATGGATGTAGTATAATAGCTCAAAGATTAACAATGACTACCAAACTCAAATAGTTTGTTGTACTATTTTACCAACCAAACAGGTACCACAAGTATCAATTCATGCTAGCCTGAGATTCATTTTCACAAATATTAATCTTTTGAAAATATCCATAGGGTTATTATCCCTATGAACAAAATATCTTATGGACTATAAAAATAACCATAAAAGAGTCTCAAAATCCTATACAACTTGTAAAACAGGTTGATGACCACCTGAGTAGTCTAACACTGAAGAGGAAAAATGGATAAGGGTCACATGACCTACTAAGCAATCAAATGTTCCCTAGGAATATCTAACCTCCTAAAACCAATCATTTCATGATTCACATGCCCATAAATTTGTTCAAAACATTACATGATCACCCATCCAAATCAGATTTCATTTTGGAAAGAAATATTCCTACACAGAAATATAACACCAAAACAATACCACATGCCTAAAAAGATTCAAATAATTTAGGAAAGTCTTAAAGGTTATTATGTCACTACATACCTCAAGCTAGCCCCTTGCAAAAAATTTAAAGCGTATACCGTATAGTTGGGTCAGGAAAAAATGGTCACTAGGATCTAACACCTATCTTCATCCTCATTTTCATCATATACTTATAATTTCACCATTCCCTTGAAATTAGTATCCTCTAAAGACTTATTATAATTCCATTTTTTCTTAACCCTCTTCTTTGAGACCACTAATCTACATTAAATGTCATCAAGTAAAATTGGTCTCAAATAACATTCTTTAATTACTGAAACTATTATATTATACAATGTTAATAGTATAATCAATTTTTTGTTTACTATTTCAACTTAATTCATATCCTCTTTGATTTTTCACATTGAGAGAAAAATACCATAAATTCTATTAAAGAATTAATTGATTTTGAAATTCTTCTTATATATATAAAAAGTAGTGAAACTCATAATAATTGATAATAATGTCTCAGGAAGAGTTATTGATAAATCATTTTGAGCCTTATCCTTAGTAATTTGTAATTATTTTCTTTATTTTATTAAATAGATATTTATGAATCACTTATTATAAATATATAATTTTTATAGTAGAAATACACATTCCAATATATCATAAATATGATATAATTTGATTCGTACACCTTTAATATTTTTTCCCATCAATGATTGGAACTCCCATTTTATTCCTTATATCTATAATTTCAAGAAAATTTCAAAAAAATATGGTCTTCAAATAATAAATTACAAAAGTTTAAACAATCCGTCCACAATACCACTTATTGAAAAAAAAATGGTATCAAACACCTTGAGATGGGTAAATCAATGTTTACACTTCCAAATCAAATATCTCCCTCTTTTTTTTTGATATGTTATATGTAGAATGGATTATATCATATATATTATGAAATTATCAAACCCAACTAAATAAAAATAAATTTCAATAGCATAGGGATCTAACATGTTTCATCCAATGAACTATATCCAATTAGCGCACACATGGTGAGGTTTTTGTATATGAAACCCATAAACACACTACTATGATTAAAAGGTTTTTTTTTCATTTTTTAAACTAAGGGACACAAACTTTTATTTATTTTATACCCAAGTAATTATGATAAGGTTCAACAAAATTATCTTTTACAATTAATAATGATAAAAAAAATGTAAATGGGAACTAATGTAAATACTAGGGAACTAGTGAATTTATTTAATATTTGATTTAGATCAAATCAATGAAATTTACTAATGAAAAATTGGAAACACTTTGATTTTTTTGTTTTTGGTGACATTTCATTTATTATTTTGAGATTCGTTAATGAATTTTGATGTTCTATGAAGAAATTATAAGTGTTTCTAGGTAGGGTTTAAGGTTTTTTAGGATGTTCTAGGTTTTAGGAGAGGTTAATAGGATTTTACCCTTATAGATTAAAACTAAAACATACAATGGGTACCTGGTGGGGTTGCACCGAGTACCTGTTGAGATGGTTAGAAGGTCCAGTTTCCTAGAGATTCTACTGGCTACCCTGTAAACCCAAACGAAAGTTTCTTAAAAATAATTTCATTCTTATCAGTGTCATTCATAATTTAAAATCAAATGATGTGGAACATTAATCCATTCTTCTTCTAAATGTTCAATATATCTTTTAGGGATACCAGTTATTCTTTTTCTCACCTTTTTCTAGCCCTAATGATCAATGGGTTTTCAAGGGGTTTTCCTTATGATAAATAAAAGGTAATCCATCCCCATCTTATTCTCTCTACTCGTATATCATTCTAATTTTTATTCCACTATCTTGGTTAGTGATTCATGTTCGTTCACCATGAAATAAAGAAATAAATTCTATACATAGGTTATCATATTCTATTATCTAAATGTATCCCATGTGGGTGGCTTTTATTCCATTCATCAATGTTTTGATTCAAGGAAATTTGAGTGTGCTTTATCCAGGTTATTTTTTATATTTACATTTATTTAAAGGAAAAATTGATATCTTAATTTGGGGTTTTATAATATTAGGATTCAATATAGGTCATAAAAATTATTTTTCATTGTTTTTTTAAGGCTTGGATCCCTTTTAAAATAATAATTGATATAGTTAAATTATTTTTTTGTGGAATAATGTAGAATGTATTATAGGGGTTTCATGGTTGACAATTAAATTCGTAATTATAAAAAATAATTATAGTAGGTAGTCTTAACTACTAAGGTGAATTAAATGTCTATTCGTTGGATATTCTTTCCACTTGTTTTCAAAAATAATAATAATAACTGACCAATTATTATTTATGGAAATTTTGAATGAATAGTTATTTTGAAAATTATTTTTGATAAAAATATACTATTTTTAAATAGTGAATTAAAATGAACCCATGTAATATTTTCCTTTATACTTTTTCATTTATAATATTTACTTCAATGATAATGAAATTTTTTTTGGTAATATATAATTTGAGTATATTAATGTTAGACCTAAATTCCTAAAATCTAAAATATTTTAATTATAACAACCCATCCATAACCATTAGCTTAGATAAAGTTGAGGTGCCACTGATCTTATGTTTTATTCCATAGACACTAAAGGTTACTAATAAATTCCAAGGGTTTCATAATAAATAGGTGGAACATTATACCCTTTTACACACACACATGTAGACCACACATAAAACAATAAAAATAAAAATCCCAATACAGTTGTATAAATGATGCATGAGTAAATACAAAAAAATAAAAATAAAAAGATGGATAATCACAATAAAAAAAAGTACCAAGTAACCAAATCATTTAATCCTTCAAGATAAATAAATAGATGATAATCAAGGTGGCACTACTCTAGACCCCATGAACATGACCAAATCTTAAGCTCTATCTCCAACATCCATGACAGAAACATCAAAGGGCACCACTAGGGAAATAAAAAACTTTTCCCTTTCTTGTATACTAGAAAACAAAATCATTATATTCAAAAAAATTTACATATAAGGGATGAGAATAATAAGCTAGAGATAGTTGATATCTTTGAAGAGTTTTATCCATTTCTCTAGCATGAATTACTCTCGTTCCTAAGTCTCTTATATAATTTCTATATATTTCTATAAAAATCATACTAAAGTAATAGTTCTCCCTCATACGGTTTTTTTTTCTATCTAGAATCTGAGTTAGTTCATGGATAAATGTTATGTCAGTATCAAGAGTAACATGATCTCAACTAATCACATGACTAGAATCCGGCTGGTACTTCTTTACTTGAGAGACAGGGATAACATTATAAATAGTAATGAATCTTAGTATTAAAGATAATTGATATGAAATATTTCCAATATATTCTATAATCTAAAGATGTCCCACATATCAAGGATATGTTTTTCCTTACTTTAACAAATTATGATGACCCAATCATGCTAAAACTTTGAGAAATTCATGGTCACTTATATCAAAATAAAATGGGTATTCATGAATATCCGTATATGATTTCTATTATTATTGGGTTCTAATTATATACTTATTGATTATATAAATATTTTATTTAGTCTCCTGGACAAGACTGGGTATAATTTCTGAATGTTCCCCCATTTCTATTGAACAAAGTGGGTACTAATAAGGTCATCCCTGAAATTCCTCGAACAGAGCCATGTGTAATGTATTTGATAACTTATATTATATGAAAAATCGACTAAAGGAATATCAATTTCCCATTATTCACCAAAGACCATGTCATAAGATATAATCATATCTTTAAACATCTGAAAACATTCTAATTTCTTATCCCTTTTAGGATGATATTTTGTACAAATGGTCAATTCGGTTCTAAGAGTTTGTGGTAAAGAGTGTTAGAGTGGAGATGTAAAATGAGGATCTTTGTCAGATACAATATATTTTTCTACTCCTTACAGCTTAAAAAATTCCAAAAAATATAAATTTAATGGATACTTTACCATGTTATACTCTCGTATTGGGATAAATTTTACCAACTTTTTCAGTCAATGCATAATTACCAAAATAGATTCATGGTTCAGAAGCATTTGCAGTAGACCTATGGGAAATTCCATGGAAATATGCCCCCATTTCAAAAAAATTATAAGCATATATTTCATCATACCATATGAACATTTATGCTTAGAATTTACCTATTAACAAGGGTGAAATTTCATGACATGATTCGCAATCATTATTTTTATACATGACCACCAAAAATAGGCTTTCATCGCCTTGTAAATTTTCAAAGTAATCTGATGATTAGACTATTTCGAATGATGATACACCAAAATAATCTATTCTGGGAAGGACTAGGGTGCCACAATTCAAATATGGAAATCAAATATTGAGTACTCAACCTCTATCTAATCAACCATAGTCTCCCCACAATTTAGGTTTGAACTAATGGTGTTGTAGTCAAGATCTGATCAATGAGAATATTTTTGTAAAACCATCAAATCATGGACAAGAGTGGTAAGGAAGAAAACTACATTTTCATTTTATTTGAAATATTCCATATGCATGTTATAAAAATGCTCACAAAATTCCATTGTTCATGATCATCATAGACTATTTCATTATAGTACTTCAATCTTAAATAATCATCCAATGAAATTCATTTTCTATGAGTATGCACAAAATTGAAGTCAAACATATATATATACTCAATCCAATTCCATTACATAGAGTTCAGGTCTCTTTATTAAGAGTTATATTTCAAAATTTTATAATAAGTTAAGAAAGTGAACTTTTTTCTAAAGATATAGTGATGCTATAGTTATATGGCATAGAGAATTGCAGTTAATTCTAGGTCATTCATTAAATGATTATTCTAATTTGTTCTTGAATTTCTCAATCCATAATAAAAAACATGATATACATGTATAATAAAACAACCTAGTCTTAATCTTGATGCATCAAAGTATACCCCATATCCCTAAACATGTTTTTGTAATACAAGTATAGGTACTAATATGAGTTGAGATTTAATCTCTTGAAAGTACTACTAAAACTTTTCAATCTAATGGAAAGGAATTCACTTTCTCATTCATGTAGTCATGGGAGAAGCAAGCTTAACTAAATCTCAAAAAAATGTGGAAATAATAGCCAGATAATCCCAAAATTATATGTATATAAAAGAAATTATTGGGTGGATTCAAAAAAATGATTGTTTTAATCTTCTCAAGGTCAAATGATTTTCATTCTTCTAAAATGACATTTCCAAGTAAATAGACTTCTTGTGTCTAGAATTCAAACATAGAAAATTTACCATAAATTTGGAGATCATGTAAAGTTATACATATAATCTCTAGAATTCAAACTTAGAAAACTATAGACTTCTTGTGTCTAGAATTCAAACTTAGAAAACTATAGGTGCATTCATCACACCAAAGGGAATGAAAAACATTTGTAATGGTCATATCAACTCCAAAAAAATTCTTCTAAATATCCTAATTTATGAATCTAAGTTTATGGTATCCTAATCAC
Source organism: Viscum album (assembly GCA_963277665.1). Taxonomy (NCBI): domain Eukaryota; kingdom Viridiplantae; phylum Streptophyta; class Magnoliopsida; order Santalales; family Viscaceae; genus Viscum; species Viscum album. The sequence continues at coordinate 1,362,847,534 of OY728166.1, read as the reverse complement.
TAATTAATATTAGAGAAACAATTGTCCAGCTTTATTTGATCAAACAGATCATAGATTTGATGGAAAGGATATTAATTCTTGGGTATAACTTGATTCAATTTATGATAGCCAATATTAAATCAAATAAAACTATCTACCATCTTTAAAAATGGAAATGGACAATTCTTAAGAGATTTATTTGGTCTAACAAAGACCTTTCCCTATAATTATTCTAGTTGGGACTTTAATTCCCACAACTCTTTTTTAGACATTTTATATGTAGGAAGATAGAAAGGGTTTGTTCCTATAAATAAATAGGGGTATCCTAGAGAAATAAATTGGAATGAAATATGGGTATCAGCCCACTATTATAGGAAGTGTCTTATTTCTAGTTTCATATATATTTCCAAATGTCATTATGAACAGTTGACGTGAAATGATTCTATCTACTCTCACTATAGGTCCTCCTTTGCTTCAATTTTTATCTCAATCCCCTTTTAATAAATCAACATATCCATCCAGGTATGTGAAGGTTTCTTTCTGAGTGTAGTAATCATATAATATTTTAATTCCAACATATATTACATTATGAAGATTAAACAAAAAAAATTCATTTTAAGTTATTATACTCCCACAGAAACTATATTACATCAATGGTAATGGTATTAGGTGGGAACATAAATCCTATGTATTCTCATTGCCCAAGATGTTTATTTATTATCATGACATGATGCACCATTTCTATGTGCAATAAAAATTTTGTAAACTCATGAGAAGAATGAAAATAATTTGATACACCAATATCAAACAAGACATTAAGAATAGTTGAGTTTATAGGAATAGTACCTCACATTGTTGAGGGAACTAGTTTCATAATCGATATATCCTATTTATCTTTATATAATTTTTTATCATCTCCCATTGATAATTCCTTACTCCCTTATAGTGGTTTCATCTATAAAATCAAGGTATTTATGGAGTCATCCTATTTTATCTAGTTTTGAGGGTGTGAACTATTCTAATGTGATCATCTCGACTGAATATGGTAGATATGAGACTAGTTTGATCTATATCCTCTCATTAACTTCATAGATCTAAAGTAATATTTCTTAATATTTCCCTTTTTCTAAAGTTATGAAAATCTCATGGTGGTGTAGTAAAGTCCTTATTTTTCTAAATATAGCCACACTAAACACAACCGGGTACATTTTTGTGATGTGGTAGATAAGAGAATCATCTAGTATACTGATTATATAGTTCCCTACTTCCTGAAAATTTATCTCCCTTTTCATGTATTACCTACACTGGTTTTTCTACCTATTCTTGGAAGGATGAAGGTGTTCCCTCAACTAGGATCTCTCTCTCATCCCACTGCCTTTTTTACCATCTCAATATATCCTGTAATATATAATGTGAATAATTTCGAGTGAATATTAGGTTATAGCCCTATAACCACCTGACTCCAGTAGCTCGGATTCAATGCATTACTTTATTACATTGTCATAAGATACAATATATCGCATCCCAAATGACCGAATATTTTAGTCGTCTTATAAAAATCTATATATATTTAAAGTTTAAATATTAAATTTTAAATATAAAAAGAATTTCATTGAGTCTTCCATTATTCCCCCTTTGTGTAGCCCCACATATCAGTCATAATATAATTCTTGGAATCATGGGGAAAAATTGAAACATATGAAAGGGTTGGTCTCAAATGCTCAGTAAGGGTAAGTGTTTAGTGGAATATGTGATTAAATATGGAATAAACAATATGGTAACGTAAATAACTAGAACACAAGCCATTTAAATAATCACATGTGATGGGAAACATAACCATGGATATTATACTAGTACAATAATCACATGGAATATCAATAAAGAATCTCATAATGATAGAATTAAAAATTCTGGACATCTAAAACATGTCGTTGAGGCCTTTTCCAAGACATCTGAAAATACATGGTTAGACCATAACCATATTTGAAAATGAATGGGCAAGGCCTCGGTCAAGTTAATATCTAGTTTTAATCATGAGGCCTACTGATGAATAGAGGATATATAGTGTCCTAATCACATCACTAATTAAGTACAATATATTCCTCATATTAAAATAGTGAAACGTAAACAACATAAACATTCATATTGAAAAATTGGCATATGAAATTTGAATACTTTAACCATAAACCATGAATGGTATCAAATAGCACACCCATAGTCAAACTGATCATAAACCCTTCAATAACATATATTATATGTTATCATAAGAGATAAAACTCAATGAATTACAAGATTCAACAAAGGAAGTTGACATATATGAAGATGCTTCTAAATGAGACCATTGAAAAATTCTTGAGGAAAATAATCTTTAAACATTCCAAATTATCCCATATCACTTTGAAACATTTAAATAATAATCCATTTGAAGTAATAATATTAAATGAAACTTATAATATCATTATAATAAGGATAATCATGATATTATATATCTAAGGTTATTATATACACCACACATAAGTAATAATTGGTTAATAAGGCATATATCTCATAAAAGTAAAAGTGAGACGAGAAACCTCTTACCTTGTTATTTACTAAAGTTGAACATCCTTTAACCTCATGTATAATGGTTATAATAATTTTATTATCTTAAATAATAAACTTATTCATATTTATGATATCATATATTATCTTATTATATTATTTTATCACCGGTTTGCTGATAATATTTTTTTATTACCTTTGTTTTGGGTGTTAACTACTTCATTTTGCTATGAATGTTTTTTCATGAATATCTCATATATTATCACAGGATATAGATAAAAAATCTTTATAATGATATTAATGTAATAATTTTAATATTTAATCATTAAATATATTTTTAGATCCATTTATTAATGTTGGAAATGTAAAATGAATCACATCGTGCCGTGGAGATAGTAGCTAGTGTATACGCACGAGTGACGACATCATTTCTTTAACTAGTGAAATAATAAAGAAGTGTAGGGTATATTAATTTTTCCTGAATAAATATCATGAAATATTTATTATATATATCCATTATTTTGGTCATTATATCCATACAAGTAAATTGGTGATGAAAAATAGATTACACCATGGCGTAGAGATGGTAAGTCATACGTACACACATGTGGTGATTTTGTTTTTAATGGTATGGATAAATCATGGGATATAGTTATACCATAATATTAATAACATATAATAATATATATTATACAAGAGTTATTATTTTATCATTGAAAAAACACATGAAGAGGAAGTGGAAGAAGAAATTAACTTGGATGAGTTAATAAAAATGATTACCTCTTATTTGGTAGGCTTCCTTTTTATCTCTTCTTAAGGGATCTAGGGTTGGTCTCTCGGGAAGACTAAGACCTCAAAAACCGGTATAAAGATTTTTTTTAATGGAAATGGTTAGTACTTGGTTGATCTAGAATGATAAATGTAGTGTGAGGAAGTGTGGTAGGAGGTTCCCTTTTAAAATTGAGGTAAGGGGTACTTTTGGAAATCCAAAAATTATTAAAATATAATAAGGCTATTCTAGAGACAATGACTTAAAAATAGAATATAACTGAATATGGGAAGAAATTTTTGACCATATGGTATTCCCTTTGTGATTATTTAATATTTTCTATAATTTTTAAATAATTTAATATTATATCAATTCTATAAAATATCATTATTGTTGAATTTGATACTATTCGTTTAATTTGACTTAAAATAAATCAATACAAAATTGGAATTAGAACATAATAATTTCACACAACTATATTATATCATATAGGTCTATAAAATTCACTATACAGATTAAATCATCCCAAATATATCAAAATTAATTATTTTAAAATCAATTATTTTATTTTTCTATTAATTAAATAAATACTATTTTAGCATTGAAGAAGCATTTAAGGTAAATATATAATGTATAAAAATGAAAATAAATTTAAATAATGAAAATAATTTCACTAATATAAAAATAGACATTTTTGTTCGTTTAAATAGAGATTTTCTCCCTACGTGAACACAAAAATATATTAAATACAAAGAGAGTGACATTTTGTAACTCTCTTCTATTTAAATAATATATAATTAATTTTTATGAAAAAGTGTTCATTAAATAACTAAAATTTGATAATAAGTTTATAGTGGTTGAATCACCTTAATCCAATAATATTTAGACAACTGTAGGTCACATTAATACCCTTATCTTTTGTCTTTAACCATTATTTAATCCCTTCAACTCTTATCATGGCAACATGTATTTTTACTTAGTAAGGGTTAATAGTTACTATAAAATGAAGAAAGAACCATAAATGGTTCATAGATGAAATGTTAAAACTTATATCAACTATTTGGATTAATTTTATATTTTTATTAATTTTATATCATTTTATAAATTATTATTTATTTTAAAATACCATTAATATTAATTTTTACACTATACATTATTTTGACATTTAAAAAATATAAATACAAAATAAAACTTCTAAACAAACCCTTTAATATATCCCTAATATGTCAATTTCATCCAAAAAAATCATGGATATCATTAATTAAATAAAATTATTTTTATTTTAACATTTTTAATAACAAGTTTTTATATGTCCAGTAATTAGACAATTATTGCATCATCATTGTCCAGGCCTTTAATTTAATTATTTATTCCCTAAAAATTAAAAATAAATTATCATGATGAATATAAAAATTATATATTTAAAATTAATATTTATAGTCGAAGATATCTTCTAAATAACCATATATATTAAATGCAATACTTATTGAAAACATGAATGTGAGATATTTGACTTTCCTTAGAATAAAATACTATAAAGGATTAAAGTCATCCAAATGAATCTAAGATTCCTTAAAATTGGGCCAAGGATGCTTTTGGTTTCCATTAACACATCTAATAAAATTAGAAAAAGTGTTAGGGTAATTTACTAATATTTATAATATTATTTTTACCCTTAATTACCTGATTTACCTTTAACTATGTTAATAAACAATTACTAAAATCACTATTCATAATGCCAAAAATTAAAATGAACATATTTAAATAAATTGGACCCAATATTTAATACATTTTTTAAAATTAAAATTACATAAGTTACAGTAATTAGTTTAAATTTAAACACGTTAACGGAACTAGAAAACAAGCTTTTAAAGTGAAAATGTTTAAAAGAATGAAAGGTTTTTATATCCAAATTCAATGTGAAATTTGTTACAATTACTTATATTATATTAAATGATAAATAATTTATCTAATTATAAGTTAAACACAATTAAAATTATAATTTAACACTATAAATTATTTAGATGAAAAAGTTGTTTTCAATTAAAATGCAATATTTTATCACTATTCATCAAAATATTTAACTTATCAGAAATTTACCAAAAATTAAAATAAAATAAATGTTTATATATCTATTTAAAAGAAGAATTTTATTTTTTAAAATAAAATTTATAATATTTTTAAAAACTAGATTTAAAACAAGTGCGCCATCAAAAGGTTGTTAGACTATCTTTTTAGAAAAATATATCTTTTAAGTGTAAAATAGGATTTCTTTTCTTATATATGGTCTAGAAAACACCTAGGAAGAATGTTAAAATTTTTAATGAATATTATATATATAATTAATATATTCTAAAAAGTGTGATTTTCTTATTTTATTGGTATAAAACACACTTGTGCTCATACAAATTCCATTATATTAAATTGGTTTTCATATTTATTTACAATCAATTGGTAACCAATGAATTCAATAATATATTTTCATAAGTTAGTTAATCATATTCATAACCATAAAATTTAACATCTAAGAGAAAATTTCATTTTAAATAATAAAATTAATAGTATATTTGGGTTTAGTTAATCTTAGTGTTTTATGAAACGTAAGTTATCAACGAGATTAAATTTAAAAGGATACATGCAAAAAAATCATGGGGTGTTACAAGCTCTTACTATATATTTTCACATTTCTCATTACTCTATTCATTATATCTTATGGAAAGATAATTGTTTGTGTGAATTGAGTAGCATATTTATTAATAGAAATTAATCCTTATATTGGATGAAGAAATTATATCATTTTTTCTAGCTAGAAGGTGTGTGGATAAAACATTTTGTTGAACAAATCTACAACACCCTCCCAAGTCTGACTTTGATCTTGATTTTCTTGAATAGTTAAGTCCCACCATTTTACTGAAAGTTCCCATCAGTTTATGATGATGAAATATTGTATTTTTTCATTAGTTTTTTGGAAAACACAATGATTATGTTAAATGAAAGGGTTCATGTGGATGATTTTGTAGAATTACACGAGAATAAATTTTTACAAAAGGAAGAACCAACGGAAGAAGGAACATCATATATACAAGATCTACTATTAGAATATGATCAAAATTAATTAATATGGGTGGAACTACTATTATTGATATATGGATATATAAATGTAAACATTTATATATGGAAGAAAGAAGTTACATAAAATTATTGTATAATAGATATTTATTTAATTCATGACTAGTGTTAAAGGATGAAGAAATACTATCAAAATAATATGGAATAAGTTGCTTGGATATGGTTATTAAAAATATTTATAAACCAACTTAATAGGAAATTTCAAACAACCAATTTAATAGTGATGTTAGAAAATGGGGAGATTGAATACCCTAATAAATATTTGGAAGGGGTTTCCCTAAGTTAACATGTTTAATAATGTAATACTAAAGGTAAAATCATCGAAAGAAAATAGTGAAGTTGAAAAAACTAGGATGATCAGAATGGTGAACCATGCTGAAGAATTGATAAACTCCCTATGATTCATTCCTGATAATTTTAAAGAGAGTTTTTTTCATAAATATGGAAAAGGCATTAAGTTAAACATCACTAGGAGAATAAATAAATAAAAATATACTGAAATATAATTGGATAACTATGCTACAAAGTATATTGAGAAACCCAAACTATATAAGTGTTTGGAAGTCAATAAGGAGATTCGGGAAGGATTTTATGGAAGGATTGTTGTGGGTTTTCTAAAGATAAATGATAAAATAGTTTTGTAACAAAGTTCAAATTATTTGTAAGTGTATGATGAGAAAACCAAATCACAGAACACTTTTCAAGAACAAAGTGAGATGGTGCTGGACTATTCATTCATTGGAAGAAATTCACATTAATGGAAAACCAAAAGTGATCCAAGATGAGTTTAATTTGAAAAATTCCTACTCACTATATGTTTTGGATTCATCTAAATCATTAAGTAATTATGATGTTACATGAAGATGTATAATTGTACAAATAGATAAAAATGTACTTTAAGAATTATAATGTTCTTAAAAGGATTCCTAAGCTAAGGATGATCATATAATGAATGACCAACTCTGAGTGGGAGTGAAAGTTAAAGAAGCGAACTTCAAGATAGTAATTTATGCTAATAAACTTTTCTTAATGAAAATATGAAGTACCATAAGTAGTTCAAGTATAGGTTTTTGATCTTTTATGTATTGAGTTGAGAAAGCATATATAATTAGGAGGAATAATATCAAAAACAAGAGGATGTAGTTGAGTTGATCAGAAGAATTTGTAAGAAGATATTGAACTAAATGAAGTTGCATCTGATAGAGACCACTGAAACCACATGGATCACAATAGAAAATTTTCAATGTAATAAAACCTATATAAGAATCATTTGTGGAAGAGGAAGAATCGGAAATAACTAAGTGACTTACTTGGAAGTTTAATGTCAAAAATATTCCAGATTGAGATGAGGTAAATATAGAACTAGAAGCATCTGATTTAACTCTATAGAAGTGAATTTTGAGAAAGATTACAAAAGTAAATTTACATTGTTTTAAAGTCAAAAATTGTGATGATTCTAAGATGTATATTCAAAAGTGTGATATTCATACAAGGGAATTTTTTTACTCAATAAAATATCTATAGATGAGTTGAAGATTATTGATGCCATGTTTTCTGGGGGATTTAATAAATTAAAATCTTGATATCTTTAAAATAAATAAAAGTCAGTCTGTTAATGTGTAAAAATGGAGAATTATTATATATAATCTCTTTAATTCCCCACATATAATGGAGTAATATTGGAAAGATAAAGGTGGGGAAACACTTGAAATTTGTATGAAAAAAGATGAAAATATTGAGAGAATTATTTATTATTATAGAGATGAAGATTTATACAAAGAACTTCTATGATAAGATTAGAAGTATCAAAGTGGAGAAGATAAGAACTTGAAGTTATGAAGTACTAATTGTGTTCTTGAGATCTATAAGACCAGAAACAGGAAATAAAGACCAATTTAAAACACCAACTTTCAAAATTCTCGAAAGTCAATGTTCAACGAATCTAGATCCTTGGATGTTAATTATACCATACAAAGATTGGGGTAATTTGAATATAAATTATTATAGAATATACAAGGTAATCAAAGATTCATTCATGTGGATATTGAGGAGAATATTTGAAGACTAGTAAATATACTTTAAAAAACACCACATTCATATCGAGAGATCAAAGGACCTATATTGGAGATAGTTCAAATATGTAATGTATAACAAAAATCCTTAAATTGATTAATAAAGTAAATAATTTGGTTTTAGTGACATTCCATCCCATACCACTTGTAATATATGATGGATATATTATTTTAAAATCCATTACTTGATGAGATTAAACATGATAAGGGTTAGGTTCTCTCATTGAAGTTGAACATTGAAAAATTACTTGTGTGTTAATTAATTTGCATTATCTTCATAGAATAAGGTATAAATATTGAGGGATAGTTTATATAGACTCATAAATCCTAACTAATGACATATTTTTCATCAACATAAAGAAAGGAATAATTTAAGTTGAACATCATTGGTAAAATTTTGGTCACCCCTTATTCACACCAAACCCCCCTTAGGGTGACTGCACGATACCCTTGGAAACTCAATTGGTATTAAAGAATAATTTTCATCTAATTGTATTTTATGTATATTCACATTTGTGTTTAATTGTATCACATTAATTGATTATTTTTAGAAGATATAGAAATGTCTCTACTGAAAGATAATCTTGACATAAACCAAACTAAAATATTCGTAGTAGAATAAACATGTATGCTTCAACCAAAACATTAAAAACTGGAACAAAAAATAATCTCACAAGTAAGTAAAGTTATCCTCTCAAAATAATGTAAAGAGAATCTACCAATATATATAATTAAAGAGTGTGTTGAGAATTCATGTAAATTTGATGAAATAAATCCTCCAGAAGAAGGTCATTCTAGCTGTATTGACTATGAATTTCTTAAGTATATTGAATATTTTTACTCAGAAATAAATTATTACATGAAATTATTCTATTTTTATTTATCACATATATACATGTATTTATCATGGTATTCTCAGGATAAAAATTACATATATAATTAGAACATTATAATATGGAGAATATATTGGGAAAAAAGATTTGATCATGTAAAACTCTTACAAATCATGATGAAAACAAGAAAGAAAAGGTATTACATTATCATGAAAAGTTAAAATTGTGGAAGAATAATTAAAAAATATTTTTTGTGATAATATGTTTATAAAATAAACTCTATAGTAAAATCTCAATGCACTTAAATCTACACCCAAAGAAATTATTTATTTTAGGAATACTCAACTGAATATCAAGGTAAATTGAGTAAAGGAGTTTCATATTTCCATGAAAGTGGTGAGTAAGTTTTATGAAGAAAATATAAAAATGTTAAAAATTTATTTCTAAGTGTCTTGAAACTCATAAGAATAATTTAAATTTAATGTTCCTTGAGCAGACGGTGAGACTGAGAAACATGGAATCTACTCAAGTTGAATCTTCTCAAGAAGTTGAGAAAAATGAAAATGTTAAAATTATAAAGAAATTATTCCTTCTAAAAAGACTAAATAAAATAGTAGGAAGAATATGATGTCATAAAAATTTATATCTTCCGATATGTTAAATAAAAAGGTAATCCCATGTTCCAATGAATCTATATGAAATAATTTCCATACGTAGAATAGTGTGGGACATAGTTCCACAAGAATATCGGTAAAGAAATATATGAATAAACCCACCTATATTACGAAGGAGGAAGTAATAAAATAGGATTAAAGGAGATCCCATCAATATTTATACAAGAACAAAGTAAATACCTGTAAATAAAAAGTTTCAAAATAAGTCTTCTCTATTCAAAATTCTACACAATAGAAGAATCCAAGGTTTATTGGATAAAATTGTTGTTGTGGAATTTTTGGACACAAGTTCGTCAAATATATGCATAATATGACATGGTATAAAAATAAAAAAAGGACAAGATAAAGGGGAGTATATTTTAAGATAAGATAACATCAACCAAATATACCCAAACCTCACTGAAAAAGAAAAATCTTCTAACATATTAGAGACTATAATATCTTGAAAATTTATATATAAGTTATGAAAGAAGTGGTTATAGAGATGAAGAGTACTTGTTTACTTCCTCTATTAATAACTTAGTATAGAATAATATAGGTATTCCATAAAATTTTAAGGAAGACGAATGGAATATATACTATAAGTCTACCATGAGGTGAAAATAATATTAATATACAAGTACGGTTGCACATTAGAAGAACGCTTTGAAAGATGTCATGCCTATGAAAAGATGTTACTTCTGTGGATGTAAAGGCTACTTCATGGATAGTTTTAAATTATACAAAAATTTTCTTTTTAATTAAAATAATACTAACCAATAAATTGAATCAATATGATAAATAAACCATCTTATTGGAATGATGGAATATATCTCTGAAGAAGAAGATGAAGTTCACCGAAATTTACAATAGAAGAGTAACTTATCAGAAGTTAATAAGTTCTGTTGAAGGTGCAAGTTGTCTGGAAACACTCATGAAAATTGAATGATAATGTCATCTATATATGATAAGTTAGTTAGTAAAAATAAACATGAAATATAACAAATAAAGTTTGTTAGGAACAAAAAAATCTCAATAGAAGATTAAAGATAACATATTCTAAAGGTTTTCATGATAGAATGGAAAAAACAATTGGAATAAGTAATGAATATAGATGAATAACAAAATAAAAATGTGTGTGCCTTGATAGAATATGTATAAAACCCCTCAAAAATTAAATAGCTGACAAAATAATAATTCCATGTAGCCCAATAATATCAATTCATATAAAACAAAGGGTGAAAACATGAATAAAAATGAAGATAAAGGGAAAATACACTTTATTCTCAATTGGTACTAATTTTTTTATTAAAAACAGTAATTAAAGGTGACCTTATTTAGGGGGATAACTAAGTTGAGTATGAATTTGGTTATTCTATAATTCTTATAAGTTTAAATAAAAAATAATATACTAGACAACCAAGTGTTCCAATACCGGATGATGAAAAATCTAGTGGATTGAAAATTGAACTTCCTATATTCACAAGAATTGGATAGTGAAGTTACAGTACCAGATAATAAAAATATATGGAATAAGATATTTCATCATCCATGAGGTATGTTTTATATACTATCTCATCCTCAAATAAAAAGTGGATTTTAAATTCAAAGGGTGTAAAATTCATTTCTTGATGAAAAAATTTGAATTATCTTACTAAGAGAGTCTAACTTATTTTTTATGTTGGAACATTTTCTATGTTTTTTTTTTGAAATGGACTTATGAAAGTAATTTGGATGAAAATATGATGAAGTTACCCCAAAAATAATGTTTTATAATATTTGTCATCACTTTTTTTTTTATGGATATCTTTAAATATTGGGTAAATCACTCTTGTTTTCTATACGAAGTATGGTTCAAAAAAACTTAGAGCTATTTATTTAAATTGTATTTATTTAATAATAGTGAAACTATCATTATCGGAAGAATTTCTATGTTTAAATTTTATTCAATGGAAGATAATGTGAGCGGGTGAAAAATGAATTTATTGTCGATAAGGGTGACAAATATCATTGAATTTAATATTTTTAATGGATATTGAAAACAAATATAAAGAGGGAGATTAAAGTTACCATCATATGATGATGATATATTTTATCTATTTCCAATAGTTTATGAAAAAATTAGTGAGTATATTAAATAAAAATTTTCTTATGTATGTTCTAAAAGAATTTAAATAGAAGAAGTTATTCCATAAGGTAGGACCAATGGAAGAAGTAACACTATATATGTAAGATATAATTTTATAAGATGATTAAAATTAGTGAATATAAGTATAACTAGTGTTTCCAATAGATGAATAAATAATTGAAAACTTTTATATCTAGAATAATCCATTTACATTTGATCATTAAAGAACTAGTCTTTATTTAATTTCTGACTAGTGAAAAGGATAGAAACGAAATGTTGGCCTTATATAGAATAATTTTCCTAGATATGTTGATCCAAAATATTGGACTACCATGGCAATGTGAAATTTTAAAGAAATAATTTAATGGTGAAACAAGCAGATGGGTAGATTTAATAACTTAATGAAGATTCTAAAGAATATTTCTAAAGATTATCTGCTGAAGAATGTAAGCTCAAAAGTAAGTCATCAAAAGAAAAAAATGTACATAAAGGAAATAAGATGATCGTATTGATGAATTAAACTAAATGATAACCTCCATTGAAATATAAAACCTTTCATTTACTACATCATGGAAAACAATTTCAATATATTCTTGAAATTGTATATGTAGTGGGTGAGTATAACAACCCAGTTAAAAAATACTAAGAGACTTTTTATTAATTCCACTAAAAAATATTCAAATTTTCTCATGGTTTTTTAAAATAGCTTTATATATCATCAAGAAGTATAAATAGTTCCATATTATGTTCATAAAATAGGTAGAAAGACAAGTTAATATTAGTTCACTAGAAATATAGTTCTCATAGTAATTAGAAATAGTTCTTTTCAAATCACTTGGTATATCTATTCTATAATCACACACACACCTGCATTCCAAATGACATCTTCTTTTCTCTTGTGTGGAGATCCGACCTCTACCAAGTCATTAATTTGTGATAATAATTTCCCTAACCTTTCCATATGACCAAGTCCCTCTAGAAAATGTCTAATTAACATGAACGCAATATAAGCATACATTGAATTGTTCCCAGAAAAAAAAAATATTTTCTTTATTTTAAGAAATTAAGTTAATGAATTCATCAAACACCTTATTGGTGTCACCCATATCCCATGTTTCATGAACCAATCAGTGAGTGAAAAATCTATAAGAGTTTCATCGTGATAATTTCATTTCAATGTAGGAAGCAATTCTTTTTGAAATCAAATAACCTTTACATTCAATAGAAATTATAAATATAAAAAAACCAAATTCCTAGAATATATTCAACAAGAGGAATATTCACATGATATAACTTATCTATAATAATTCTTTTATTCTTAAAACAAATCATATAAATGTTTGATAAAAAGTTAACTAATTCCATAGATCCAGCCATAAAAAATATAGTATAAGGCTTTATTCAAGAGATAATGAGAATATCTTGATTAAAATGGAAGAAAGGAGTCCATAAATTTTATTTTTAAGATCCAAAACTTGAAAATTAATTGATAATGGAGTCCATAAATCAAATATCACTAAAACTAATGTTGTGAGATCCTAGAGTTTGAGGGTAAAGAACAGGAGACTAATAAAAAACAAAGGTTTCTATAATTAAATGGGATGGATAAAATTGGAAATATTCATGGAATGAGATATAAGTTCATGTCATAAACCTTCAAAATATCCACTCATTATTAAATTCATCTCAATTAAAATCCCCAAAACATGTTCACATATTGAATAAGATTTATGGAAATTTTCTTGAAATTATTCATGTTGTGAATAACCATTCATGTCATGAATCAATTTTTCTACATAGATTCTAGCTTCTTCTCTATATCCTTCTATAAAAATAATACTTGATCTAACCCAACAATCCAAAACTCAAAAGGAATAGCTTATAATAGGTAAGTACCTCAAATCTGGGGTACTTCATTAATTTATTTTTTATTGATTATCTACCTAGAATATTCTTTATTTATATTCCAAATGTTTATAATATTTAGTTACATTCATCTACGTTTCCTTGTATTTCGTGGTTTCTTTTTATAATTACATATATAGAGACACATTGTAAACACAACAATTATTTAAACATAAATATGATAATTGTTTAGTTTTTTTCATAACTTATAGAACCTTTAAATGTTAAGAGTATTAGTGGTAAAATTACTCAATTATAAATACGATGAAACTATCATGAGTTGGTTAGAAACGAAATTTTGAACCATAAATATTTTGTGGTGTAGTTATGTAGATTAGGTTACCGCATAAAGACTCAATCATCCTTTCTATTACTTTTATGTGTGTGGGTTCAGATATTAGCATCAAATAGAGCTAAAGTGTGTGTGTTTTATTTAGAGAAATAAAATAATTGTTTATTTAAATTTTTAAATAGAGGAATCACCTTAAATATTCCTTGAATTAACTAAATAAATTGTAATTATCTTAAATAATTAATCTCATATTTTGTCACTAATGAGATAAGATCTTAACAAATCACTTCAAATTTGTGTGATTGGATCAATAATAGACATGAAACAATCACTGCATGCTCTTACCTTACATGGATAAAGTGATCAAGGATCCCTAATCACTTTTTAACCCACCTCACTACTCTCCACCATATGAGATATGAGGAATACCAAGGGGTGGTATGTTTAAAATGAATAATGAAATGTTAAATTGATTTTAAAATATATAATAATATAAATATAATATTACTTCATGTACTTAGGTAATAACCTATTAGATTTAGACAAGAGAGACGAACATCAATTCATTGGAATTCAATGGTAAGGGTGGATGAAATATCTTCAATTTAGCTATAAGGGGGACATGTTTTACATAAATATATAATATAAAAAAGTTAAAATAAAAATTGAAAATTGAAAACAATAAATAAATTGGGTGATTTCAATTTTATCGTAACAAGTGAATCTACTATACTTACACAATTTATCGCCAAACTCGCTTGATTCCAACATAAGAACTTTTCACTTTTGGACCATGTAACTCCTATCAGACTTTTATAACTTTTTTATATTATTTTTAAGGAGAGTTGAATATAATATTTTATTGGTCCCCATATCATATGTATATGATCCAGTTGGAAATAATCATGATCAAGGCCTCACAACACTCAACATCACTTCATTTGATCATAGAACACCCTTAAAGAGTGTTTGGGGGGAAAATAAGAAGTTCTAAATCAAATTTTTTGTTCATATGTCAAAACTATAGAAAATTTTGAAATTGATCCCTAAGAGTATTTTAATTGCAATTTATCCTAAATTGGGTCTTGACATTCCATCAGGTTGGAAACTTAATCCTGAGCTAGACTCTTGATATAGAATTAGGGTGAGAACACATCCTCAAGATACAATACAAGGGGATGTTGTCTTTGAATATATCCTTGGCATGTGATTTGAGTTACATTACTTGATAAAAATTTATCATTTAATCAATATTTCTGAATTATCTAAACAAGGTATCATAATGTCGGTTAAATTTATATTGAGTCTATACCTTTTTTTGGACCTCTAAATTATATTAGATTACTGTTTTATTATATGTTATATTCTATAATATATAATTGGTGACTATGTATCTTGAGTGTTTCACTCATGTTATTTTGTATCTAGTACAGTTTTGGTATGTTAAAAAAACATCCATTAAGAAAAATATATAAACTCGTGATGGAGAATGTGGGGTTACATTGATATTAAAACATATTCTCAGGATCATACATGGGGTTACATTTTTTCTAGTGTGATACTGTCTTATCCACTGAGATCACTCCATAGTAGCGGTAATCCGAGAATGTAACACAAATAACACCTCTAATAGAACAAGGTATGTTGATATACATCAAATAGGTATAATACACATTATGGGAAGGGTTATCCAAATTCAACTTTAAAATATTGTCATCTACATATAGAAAATAATAATATAGGAAAGATATATAAAATTAATTATATTTAATATATTACAAATATAAAACACTAATTATATATCATGCTTCAAAAATAAGAGCACATTGCTGAAGAGAAATCCAAACATAAGTAGTTAATGGTTTGGAAAATAAACACAACATTGTTTTAGGTTTTTTTCAAAGAGAAGAAGTGGATGGTTGCTCATAACATCTACTTCGAAAATGTTTATTTTACCAATGACATTAATGTGGTGGGGAGCATGGTGAAAATTCACTTTAAAACCTTACTTGTAGGTGTCAAACCAACCATGTAGGAGAGATATAATCAGGTAAATCCATGTTATGTAATTTTATTCTTAATGTGTTGTCGAATATTGTGAACCAGGGGCTCAAGAGAATTCCAAATGAGGGGTATATCTGGGATATGGTGGACACTTTTAATCAAGAGAACTCACCAGGGTCAGACGGTTTTCCAGGATCATTTTATGGGACCTCTTGGGACCTTTAAAATATATACCTTGTAGATTTCATTCAAGATTTTTTTGAGGGGTTATTTTATCCTATGTGTCTAGTGAAACAATTATTATCATTATTATTAGAAACAATAGGGACCAAAATTCTAGTAAACATTATATAAAAATTAGTGTGTGTAACTGTATGTACTAGGTCCTTGTTAGTGTGATCAATAGGAGGATATCATTACATCTTCATGAGTGGATTTTAGAAGGAAAACATGTCTTTATCAAAGGGCGATCCACCCAGGCTTCCATAGAGATTTCTGAATAGATAATCAGAGAAATTAAAAGGATGGATACTAGTTTTGACATTGCAATAAAAATTTAAATGGACAAGGCTTATGATAGAATTGAATGGGGATTCATAATGAAGTTGATGTCATGCATGGTATTTTCTAGATGTGTGTATGACTTACCCTTCAGATATTTTATCACACCTTCATTTGTAGTTAATTTTATGGTAAATAATTGTGTCTTTTTCAAATTTGTTTGAGTATTATGATAGGGAGATCCTATTTCAACAAATATCTTTATCAATGCATAATATTCCATCAGGAAATTGGTTTCCATCTACATTCGTGGTAGAATTATCCTCCCCTTTAGATGTAGGATTAACTTTAAAGGAATTTATCACCTTATTTTTGTAGAAGATATCCTTATTGTAAATAGTGGTAGAAGGAGATATCTTCAAGGCATCATCAAGGATATGGAGAAATGTGAAAAATGGAGTTGCCAATGCATCAACTATGAAAAGAGAATTTTTATATTCCAAACTAATATTCGGATCACAGAGCCAAAATAATTCAATACCTACTAGTAAATAACAGAAAAGGATCCACCATGGACTATTGGGGAGCATTTATTTCCCCTATATTCTGTTGCATTCATAATTTTAATATCTTATTCTCCAAAATAACTAGAATATTTAATGACTCGAAGAGCCACTTTTTATCCTTCAGTGGTGAATTACTCTGTTAAATTGTCTTCTTAATTCCATTTTAATGCACAATAGCTCTATTCTCAAAATTCCAAAAATGGTGATAAAAACACTGAAAGAATAATGAATTCTTTTATTTGGTATTCCCATATAGATGTTAATTGTCACTAGGATTCTATGGATATATTTCCAATCTAATGGAGATAGGTGGTATTGTTCCAATGAATATGATTGATAACATGCACAACCTTCAAGCAAAGCTAGTATGGGAGGTTATGTAGGGGCATAATCTATATGGGAAATTTTTATGGGGAAGTATGGAGACAATTTGGGTAATCCAAAATGAAAAGTCTCTAACCTTGTAAATTTTCTATGTGGTTATCTATCAAAGCTCCAAGGTTAGTCTCAGAGAATAGTGGGGTTCAGGGATAATATCTACTAGAATGAAAATAAGGTAGTTGTTCCCCTTGATTTACTGGGATTTCCAACAATCAACATCTCATTTTATCAACACTCTATATTTTTTATGCTAATTTATGCCATTACCAACCCTCATCAACATGATGTTTTCAACAACATTAAACTTTCTCCATATCCAAGGTATGATCGACATAACAAAAATCCCATGAAGCAGAAGTTGATAGCCAGGCCACATATTGTATCTTGTATGCAACTATAGGATTCATAAATATTCACAATCCATAAAATATATAATATTATCAAACTTACTTTCACTTAGAAACTAGAGGAAATAATGGAAGAATTGATCATTATAGAATAATAAGCATCAGTTGAGGAGGAAAATTTACCTTCTCATCCCCAACTCTAAATACCATCATTTTTTAGTAAATCCTTAGGAGAACCTACACCAAGGAATTTTTTCATGTAGGGGAGAAATAATTCCTTGTACTATAACATGATATGAAATGATCTATAACCAAATCACCTCATAGATAACCATAATAAAGGACTTGTACATCACTGATGAAATAGGTATCGATCATGAGGGGATGACTGGCCATAATGCAAGACTTGTGTTTCAAGTATCACATAAAAAATAGGTAAATTGTCTAGATTTATAAATAAAGATACTGGAACACATTTAAGACTTTGTAACCATATAGAAGATGAGGGTGTTACTTAGTAATTGGGATAAATTACACATCTATTGAGAGTAGAATTCATTAAGAGAGAGGGGAGTAATGAACCCCTCTCACTCTGTTCGTTATTCCTAAACCCTAATGATGGTACCACAAAGTTAAATCCAATGGTATTTCTATATTTCCTA
Source organism: Viscum album (assembly GCA_963277665.1). Classification (NCBI taxonomy): domain Eukaryota; kingdom Viridiplantae; phylum Streptophyta; class Magnoliopsida; order Santalales; family Viscaceae; genus Viscum; species Viscum album. The sequence continues at coordinate 1,362,828,772 of OY728166.1, read as the reverse complement.
AAAACATCCTTCGATGGATTTATGAATCACATTATTGTGATAATTGTGAAAAAACACTCAATATATTCTATTCACTTCCCTAAAATGGACAATCAGGGAAGAATTAATAAAGATGATATGAAGGTAATGTGACTAAACACATGGAGGAACTTACATGGAGATATATGGTAAGGTTATTACACTATATGAACCATGCATTATATCAAGTTAGGCAGACCTGACCAATTTCCCTACCTGGACAAGGGATATGCTGGATCGCCCAGACCCATTGGAAAAGCCACTGAACTAAAAATAATAATTGTAGTAATATTAATTTAATTATTATTTTTATTTTTATTATTATTATTTAAAAATCCATATATATAAATTTCTCTTCTTACTTTCCCTATATGGATTGTAGTGTTAGAGGGATCACATACAGTACCCCCATTTTTCTTTTAATTAATTTTCTTTATTTTAATAAAATTAGATAAAAGGGGAGAAACCCTAGATCCCCCCCCCCCACACACACACAATACAATAAACCTCATGGTCTGACCATCCACGATGGTCAATGGGTCCACCACTTATATCTAATTTTGTTATTAGATTAGTATAACATCTTATAATTTTAATGATCCCACAAAATGTTTGTAATGTTTTTAAGGAATTTCATGTTTTTTGTTAGTCAGCTGTTTTTCTAGAAAAACATTTAAAAATGGATAAGTCTGGAAGGGACCAAACCAACCTACCATATGAAGAAAACCTACTAAAATTTAAGGTGAATTGACCATATGCTACAGAATGCATGAACAAACAACCTATTGTGCACCAATTCTATAAAATTATTATACTCATCATACATTAATGTTCAGGTGACTGCATGTGTAATGAACCTTCTATATACTGATCTCAAAGTGACTTCATGAAGTAAGCTACCAACCACATGAATAAACCTAGTTACCATGTGAAGGTAAAGAAAATCCATAAGTAATGTACTGACTGCCTATGTTGTTTTAGTGATGGAATGATGAAATAAACCAACCACAAGATTAAATAAAGTTACCATGAGAAGAAATCAAGTAACTATAATAAAAAATCATGTTATCATGATAATATTACCTATCACATTAAGAGATGTACCTACCACATGAATGCGTGAAACAGCTACATTAACAAAATGTAGTGTCTGCATGAAAGTATAAAGTGACCATTCCTAGTTTTCAGGCATGGTTTTCATGCCTAGTTTTCTTTCCAAATGACCATGCCTAGTAACCATGATTCCAAGTAATTGTTCCTAAGTGAATACCAATTGACCGTTTCTATATTAACTAGTGGATTCTTTTCACTCCAAAATCTATATTTTTTAATTTTTACTCAAATTAAGAGCATGTAATGGCTAATGAGTATAATTATTAAAGAATTAATAATCTATAATAGATATATATTAGAGAAATTATCTCTTTAATATACAGAACCCAATGTGGAAGAAAAATATATGGGATATATTAACCTGTAAGGGATCCCAAAGAAAATTTTATATACTAAACAGGCTGGAAATAGTTCTTCTATGGCACTATATTTTCCTTAACTTTCTGTCTAAACTCATTTGAGTTATTCAAGGAAAAAAGAAAAGAACTTTGATTAATAAGAGATGAACAGACAATTTTAAATTGAATCCTCACACACTTTATCCTTTTCTCCTTATATTTTATCTTAATTATTGATTTGTGTTTTGGATTACATTTTTTATTCATAAATAGAATCTTATATGTTGTATTAGAGAGTGAAAATACACTCTCTCTTATTATTTTACATTTAAGCATCCCACATAGAACTATGGAAGATGTTGGTTGTAGCTTGGACTCTCGGAGTGTAGTTATAATATGTAAAACCATATCCAGGTTATGGATGAGATTATTCTTTAATAAATTTCTCAATGGTAGTTTATTTCTAAGTGGAGGGGATTTGGTCTCATATTGAGAATGAACTCGTTTTTTAATTCCACTATGTGATTTTATGTTTTTTTTACATTATTTTAAAACAAAATAGCCTATGTTTTCAAAACATTAATATAAAAACACTACTTTGATAGTTGACCATGATTTTTTTTATATGGTGTTTGATTCAAGTAAAATTACTTTAAAAATTAAGAAAGTTTTAAAATGTTTTTTAAATCAGTAGTGATATAAATTATAGTAATCTTTTTGAAAGATAAAATTATATAATTCTATATTTTTAGTTAAATGGTTTATTTATTTAAATTGGTGGATTTAAGTTTTAAATCACTTTTAACAAAATAATTTATTGGATACTCAATTCAACCTACCCCCTAGAGTATTCCATTGGGACCAATATTTTGTATCAGATGCCATTTCAAATTATTTTTTACTAGGATATAGTTTAACTAAAAGATCTTAAAATTTATATTAATATTAAATTTTAGTCTTTATATATAATATTATACTCTAGGGAATGGATACTTACTAGCCTTCTTATTTTAATGGAAAAAATTATTCCCAATGTAAGATCAAAATTAAAATCAATATAAAAATAATGGGCTTTTTTATTTAGATAGTTATTGACAAAAAATATGAAAAACCTAAATATTTTGGAGATGAATGGAGTGATTCTACTCAGGTTACATATAACCGTAATTTTAAATCTATGAATGCATTATACTATTCATTAGGAGAAGATAAATTTAATAAAATATATTCTTGTTCTATTTCCTTTGAAATATAGGACATGTTGGCTTTTTTTCATGAAGTATCTTCTAATGTTAAAGTGATGTTATTAAATACATATACCATTAAATATGATATATTAAAATTGAAACCATTTCTAATATGAATATCAGGTTTAATGTAATTTTAAACATGATGCATGAACTTGGGAAGACAATAATGGATAAAGATCAAGTGATGTGTCTTCAAAGATGTCTACCTAATAGATGTGTAGGAACCTATGTTTTTATAAAATAATATTGTGTTGTGAGTGAATAACTAGAAAAAGAGCTTATTAGAAATCTTATTATGTATAAAGTGGAACTCAGAGTCAGTAAATAAGAAGAATATTGACCAAAGTGAGAATAAGTTTCCTTCAAAAAATATGACCCAAAATGAAGGAGAATATCAAATATGATAGATTGAGTGATGATGAATCACCTTCAGATAGTGATGAGGAAATGGATCATTTATCTAGGTGATTAAATAAATTATACAAGAAGAATAAATTCTTCAAAAATTAAAATTATCGAGTAAAGTGTGATTAAAAATAAAATTGGACAAAGGAAAATAAGTAAGGATAAGTAATCTATTAGATGTGAAAAAGAAAAGGACACATCAAGGTAGAATTTCTTAAAATAAAGTATAAGAAATGATATTAGGGTAAATGATAAATTTTGAATAATGATATGAAATCCACATGGATTTCCATTGAATGTAGTTTAACTGAATCTGAATCAAGGAGAGAATATTAAAATGGCATGGATAACATGTGTTTCATAATAAACACATTTGAGGTACTAAATACTATTTCTATGTCCCTTGCACATTTTTAAATTCTTTTTTTGAATGAAAAAAATAATGAAAACATGATCAATTAGGATTTATATGAGCACTATAAAATTATAGAGGAAAAAATAAATGAGATAAGGGATAAATATAAATGTTTAAATAAGAAGTATACTTTTTTTGCTCATTTTAAATCTAATTTTGTTATAGAAAAGGAAAAAATATTTTTATTAAATAAAAACAATGAAAACAAAATTTATAATGAGAAACTAAAAAATGGTCAAAAAATATTCAGAAATGGTAGATAAAACCTTAAAATTATTCTTTAAAAACAACCTGTGACCAAGTGCACCACTGGTATTGGTTACCAACCTAGATATAAGAGAATTTATAAGAACAAATTTTTCCCAGTTCATGTTTTCATAAATATGTAAATAATATTATTCTTATGGAACTAATAAAATTTTTATTTCTAAAATTATAAGGTCTATTTATAGAAAACTAGTTAAACAACTGTGGATTCCAAAATCTCTTACCACTAACATATGTGGACCCAATAAAATATGGGTACCAAAATAATTTCTGGATTAATTTTTCTATAGAAAACCTTATTGAAGAGTACCAGTTAGAACTTATGGTATCTAGATAGTAGAGGTTTTGGATACATGACATGGGACTATTATAGCATTAAGAACCATATCAAAGTAAATGGTGTATATATCCCTTTTGGGGATAATTCCAAATAGAAGATAATAGGAATTTGTTAAATAGATAATTCTAGAACTGTTTTGAATTATAAAGTTTTATTTACAGATGGTTTGAAGTATAATCTTCTTAGAACTCATAGCTATGTGGTTATGGTTATCATGTTAAATATAAAAATAATGCTTTCAAAATTTATGATGCCAAGCGTGTTACAGTTTTCATTGTCATGCATAATGATAATGTTTATGATATTGATTTGAATGTGTTATTTTCTCAAAAATATTTATTTTTTAAGTTCCCTTTATAATTATTATTGGATTTTTAATATGAGACTAGGCCACTAAAACCATAACTAATTTAGGAACCTAACTAATAAATTATTTGTTAAATATATTCTTAAACTTTAATTCATAATATAAAAAGTATTTAAACCATGTCAAAAATGGAAGCAGCATAAGATCTCTTTCAAACTAAATAAATAAGTTTCAACTTCTCAACCCCTAGAGTTAGTTCACATGGACTTAATTAGACCCTATAGATTTTATAACTTAAATGGGAATCACTATGATTATGTTCTAATAGATGACTTTTCTAGATACATCTGGGTAATATTTTTAACTCACAAAATTTATTCATGTTATTATTTTTATAAATATGAAAAATATATATAAAAACATAGAATAATTTGAATTAAGAACATACAAAGTGATTACATATCTGAATTATAAAATTAGGAAATCAAATATTTATGCTCACAATATGGATATAATCACAAATTTTCTACCTATAAGACCCCACAAAAAATGGTGTTGTAGAATGAAGAAATAGAACTCTTCAGGAAATTGCTTGGACAGTGTTCAGTGAGTATGATTTACTTTTTTGATTTTAGTAAGAAGACATAAATAAAAAATTCTAATATATATATATATATATATATTATTAAAAATATTTTAAATAAAATACCTTATGATATATGGAATTGGGTAAAGCTAAAATTTAATTATTTTAGAGTTTTTGGAAATAAGTTCTTTATACTAAATATAAAGTAAAATTTAAAAATTTAAATCTAAAAGTGATGAAGTAATATATTTTTTTATTAAATATTTAGTAATTCATTTAGGGTATTCAATGAAAGAACCAAATTTGTGAAAGAATCTATACAATTAAAATTTGATGAAACATATCTGTGTGAGCCTAAGACCCCTTTAGTGAACCTTCGGGATGACCTTTCAAATTTCAATATCAATTCCAAATATATTGACAATTCTTTGGAACCTTCAATATAAAAATTACCTAGTTCTGAGGAACTATTTGAACATGAACCTATCGATGGAAATAAAATATCAAATACTTCAATCCTTAGAACAATTAGGAATCATAGAGACCATCCAGTAGATTCCATATTTGGATATCTAGATAAAGGAAAAATACTAGAGATTCTCCTAGAAATCATGTTGATCATCAAGCCTTATTTTCAAATTTTGAACTTAAGAACATAACATAATAAATATATGATAAATTCTAGGTAATATAAATACAAGATGAATCGAATCAATTCAAGAGGAATATAGTATGGTAACAAGTAGAAAAACCTAAGGACTTACTAACCATTAGAAATAAGTGGGTATTTAGGAGCAATGTTGATGATTTAGGCATAATAATTAAAAATAAATAAATGTTGTTTGCATGATGATATAGTCAAGAATAAGGTATTGACTATGCTGAAACCTTTTCATTGGTATCTATACTTGAAGCTATTATAATGTTTATTTACTATTTATCACATTTGGATTTCAAATTATTTTGAGTGTATATGAAAATTTCATTCATAAATGAATATATAATTGAGGGTGTTTTTTAGAACAAACACCTAGATTTCAAAAAACCTATTTTTTTAAATCATGTATTTAAATTAAAAAATATATATGGTTTAAAACAAGCTAAAAGAGTTTGGTATAATATGATCAATTAATTTTTTATTTCTAAAGAATTTATTAAAGTAATATATAACCATGTGTTATTTATGAAATTAATTTAAACAGATTTTTTAGTTGTACAAATATATGTTGTTGATATCATTTTTAGATCATCCAAAAACTCCTTGTGTAATAAATTTTCAAAAATGATGAAAAATGAATTTAAAGTAAGTTTGATGGGTGAATTAAATTTCTTCCTTTGTTGTCTTATTTTTCAAAATATGGAATGAATCATTTTAAACCAAATAAGTTAAACGATATCTTTTAAAACATTTTGGTATAGATAGTACTAAAGGAACTGATAATCACATAAGTATTGGCTGTAAATTGGATCCTAATGAAACTTGGAAACCAGTTTATCAAACCACTTATAGAGGAATTATTAGAATTTTACTATACTTAACTGATAGCTAAGCTGATATGATGTTTAGTGTGGTAATGTGTGCACATTTTAAATAAAATCCAAGAGAAGCACATTTTATTACTATTGGAAAGAACTTTTAAATGCCTCAAAAATGTAAAAGACTTAGGACTATTTTATTCTAGATGAAAGGAATTTGATTTAATTAGTTATTTAGATGAATATTTTGGTGGCTGTAAGTAAGATAAAAAATCAATTCTCTATCATGTCGCTTTTTGTGAAAGTCTCTAGTTTCATAGTGTTGTAAAAAGAAGAACTCTATTGTATTATCCACTACTGAAGCTAACAACATAGTTGTAGGTAGTTTTTTTGCACAAATTCTATTTATTAAATAGATATTACTATACTGTGGATATCAAATGCAATGTGTCCTAATAAATTGTGATAATACAAGTGCAATAAATATCTCTAAGAATCGGGAATCACATTCAAAAAAAATAAATTGATATAATACATCCCTTTTAGAGAGATAATTTTCAAAATGGTGATATAATTCTTGAATTAATTGGTATTGAATAAAATTTTTCTTATATATTTACAAAGATAGTGAATATTTAGATAATGGACTATATCATACATGAGTTGGAAATGATTAACTATTCTTAAATACATTAATTAGTTTTAAATCCTATGTTTCTTTAATCATTTTATAATTTATATTTTATTACTAAAAATTTTCCCTATCATTATTTAAGAAATGGTTAATATGATTTCTAAGTAAACTGTGAAGTTTATATCACATGGTTGGTTAAGTAACTCTAAGTTCTCTTTCACTCAGTTAGTATACCTATAATGAGTGGCTCGTCATATGGTCAATATACCTATTGTGGAACATAACTCACATAGTCTCTATACTTACCATGAATACGTTACTTGTAAGGTTATTATACCTACCATGAGTGTATAGTTAGTATACCTAAAATGCCCCATCTAAGCAATCTTAATCACATATACAGTATACCTAATGTGTCTATTTGAACATAGGATTTTTAATAAAGTTATTTTGTTGGTATTTTATTAAAAATTTATTATTTTATCCTTGAATTATTTAATTTCTAATTAAAATTAGAATTTAAAAACATGCACATCTTTTTCGTAAAAAAAGTCATTATTTTTTAATCCCCACCGGATATCCAAACCCTCTTTCATGGAATCTCTCTTTCTGACCGAGACCTTCTGAGTTTTAATAAAAAATGTGAGAATATTGATGTTGAATAATGATTACAATATCAAACTACATATTTAATCACCTCTTATGAATAAATCAATAAAGGATAAATAAATTGGTAGCATTATAGTGAATCCTTGCAACCCACGTGTGATTGATAATTTAGTGTGTGGTGAAAATAAAGTGGAAACTTTATGGATTTAGTCAAGAAAATTTAAAGTGTGGAAAGAGATTCAAAAACAATGTTGGGATTCTTGGTTTTTATAAAATGTTAAACCATTCTATCCAAGGTTGGTTAAATAATTATATGAGAATATATAACTTATTTCTGGAAATAATTGAGAAATAATTAGGAATATAGTGAATGGAGATTCTTTTTAGTTTTCTTCAACTCACTAGGGAAAACATTTATGTGTGCCGCTTAAGGGTCACAATTATAACTACAAAAGTTATCAATGAGTAAATAACACTCATTTTGAGTTTCAATGTTCTTTAGAAGAGATTACTAGGAATTTAACACCTAGAATACCAATCACTATAGTGATCAGTGGTGAGTTCAGGATGTTAGCTAAGTTAAAACAACACCTAATCTATCCCATAAAATGGGTCTTTAATATCCCAAGGCAACAAGATCAATTTTTTTATCTTGATGAAAAATGGGATATAGACCAACTTAGAAAGGTATGTTATTAGGCACTTGAATGTGTTTATAAAACCCTCTTCTAAATTACATTCATTTACAAATCCAAAATTTGTTTCATCCCAATTAGAGTATAGGGGTTTTGTTTCTGAGGGGGGATATATCTTTCCCACATGGTACTTTCCTAAATCAATGGATTTTTAAGTATATAAATGTTAATGGAATTCTTGTAAGAAATAATGGGTGGATGACCAAGAGAAATTATATTAGAATTTTGATCATGTGAAGTATCTCGTTATACTAAGGGATCAAGTGGATCAAGGTATTGAACCAGATAATGTTTTTTTTATTCTGATGATGAAGTGACTATAATTTTTGAAGAATTTGAAGTTAAAATGTTCAATAAGAAGGATTATATGATATTGATGATATTGATGAAGAAGAAAGGGAATCCCAAGAGGCTGATAAGAGACTCTCTTATTATATTTCTTTTGGACCACCTGACACTCATCCACCATTACCATCTCATGAAGAAGAGTTATAATCTGAGTACCCTATTTATACATAAGTATATATCAATAGTTATGTGGATGACCCTGAATGATATGAATTAGGTGAATCTAATGAATATAAAATCAATTAAGATAAATCATATTTCATTTGAAGCACTCTAAGACCATGTTTATCGAATGAACCTTCTTAGGGAGAGAAGTCCCTAGGATCCAACATGTTGGTTATAAAAACTCAAACAATGAGTTTAGTGAAGATGAGATAAATCCTACTAAACATGATATACATACCATCCTTTCTTCTCAACTGATTCTAGAAGTATCTTTAATTGATGAGATATATTTTCATAATAGACTTAAGGTGTCTCTTGTAAGAATGTATGTCGATCAAGACATGGAATTAATTTTTTTCCAAAATCATTAAAAAATATTGAACCTAAGGTTGAAAATAAAAAGTATCCTATTTAAATTTCTTAATATTTATCCTCCTAAAGTTGAAAACGAAGCTGATGGAGGTGATATAGCTAAATAGCAGTATGTGAAATCTTGGTTTGTGGAGTCAGAGGATGATAGTAGGAAGCTGAATTATAATCCATATCCTTCAATGCCATTGTCTACCCCTTCTATTCATTTCACATACAATGTTACTAAAGATTATTTGAATGAGTAAAATAAAATATAATGAGGGTGATCAAAGAGTTATTTATTGGTATTGTAAATTATATGTAGACAATCTGAGATGCGGATATCTCCAAGTTAGTGATGTTGGTCATTTCATATATTCAACCCAAATTTCATCTCAATATGGATTTATTGAGAAATTATATTGAGTATTTTAAAGCACATATGAGTGCTTTGAAAGATGAACTTTTTTATATGATTTTGTAGGTAGACCAAATGTATTTGAATTTAGTGTCTCAAGTTTCTACATCTGTTGATCCGCCTCATGATTCTCTTATACAACCATCTGTTGATGAAGGAAAAATATGAGAACATATCATTGAAGAGTTAAAGTTTTTGCATGATGAATTTGAAAAAAGAAGGGATGTGGTGTTTTAAGGATTTTAAACACATGATGATAAGACTTTAGTGGTAGTCAAAAATGATGATGAACAGCCTAGAAAAGATATAGAAACTATCAATAAGGCAATTAAATACTACCATAGAAGAATATTCATAAAGTTATACCTCGAGGTTATGTTTATATTTTTTTATAATAATTTTAGGATGCCTCCTTTAACCCAAGACATCAAGTATTAGGTTGAAAATATTTAATTTATAGCACCTAATTTAGAGGATTTTATGTAAAATAAAGAAGTTATTTTTAAGCTATGGAGAATGGATCCAGAGTAGTCAAGGACTTTACTAGGATAATGGAACCATACCTATATAATTGTAATATAATTGTGTTATATCCTCCTGTTATACCCTTGTCTTAAACTCCTACCACTACCTTTTATACTATTCATCATTTTGTCTTGTCTCTTAGACAAGCAATCTAGTATCTCATACCTATTTCCAAGTGTGTAGTCACCAATGACCCTACTTCCAAATCTACACCCCATATTACATCCACTATACCTACCTCTACTTTCAAAGAAATGGATCCAATCCTTTTTATAGATATCCAAGATAGGATGGATTTAGATTCTAATAAGATTTACTGGTATGGGTACCTTGTGTATTTCCTTTTAAATATATTTTAATATTAATTGAATATATATTTTCTCCATTATATTGTGATTATTTTTCATTATTTATATATTTTTATTTTATTATTTAATATATGTTCTCTTTATTACACTTTTTGATAATCCCATAAGGGTAAGTAATTGTGAAATAAATTATCTTCATTAATTCAATTAAGGAAATTGAGAAAACATTGAGTTACTATGAAATATATCTTTCAATATGTTGAAAATATATTTTTGATGTATTCAATTCATTTAATTTTATCAATCATGATTTTTTATCATCAAAAAAGGGGATATAGTTGGCTTAGTACAACACCTCCTTATTTTAATGACCCCAAATCATGTTTATAATGTATAAATGAATTTCATATACAATGTTACTCAACTATTTTTATATAAAAACTTGTAAAAATAGTTCTTTATAAAGTGAATGTTCCTACCTACCATATGAAGATAACCTACAAACCATGAAGATCAAGTGACCATGTGTAATTGACCGCATGAACAAACAACCTACCATGTGAAAATTATTTATAAGTCTTGAAATTACCATGTGTTGAAGTTTAATTGAACACATGTGTACTGAACCTACTATATATTGAGCTGAAAGTGACTACACAAAGGAAAATACCTACCACCTGAACAAACCTTGTTACTATGTGAGGGTAAGAAAATTTTATCTAAGTAATGTACTCAACACATGTATTATTGTAATGGATTCATGAAGAAATAAATCTACCATAAGAAAAAATGAAGTGACCATGAGAAGAAATCAAGTAACCAAAAGAACAAGTCTAGTGATGGTGAGAAGAGTACCTACGACATGAAGAGATGTACCTACCACATGAATTCATAAACATACCACATGATCAAAAAATTAGTGATGACATGAAGGAATAAAGTGATCATTCCTACCTGCTGTGACTATTTTTCATGCCTAGTTTACATGAAAACTGACCATTCCTAGTAACTGTGAGACAATGTAATTGTTCCTAATTGAAAATTAAGTGACCATGGCTAACTTAAGTAGTGTATTATTTTCAAATATTAAATGGATATATTTTATTAGATTAGACTAAAAGTTATAGAATTTAATTACTAGTGAGTATGGTGATTAAAAAATTAATATTAAAAAATTTATAGTTTAGTGAAAACCAATTTTAATATGTAGAGCCCTATATGGAAAAAGATGATATAAGGGTTCAAAAACACTCTCTTATTATTTTACATTTAATTATCCCATGTATAACTATAGAAGATCTTGGTTATGGATTGGAATCCAATAGTTTAGTTGTGTTGTGTAAACCCCAATCTATTTTTGAGATCCTTTTATTCTTTATTAAAATTCATGGAAGTAGGTGATTTCCAAGTGGAGGTGATTAGGTCTAACATTGAGACTGAACCACTTGTTTAATTCCACTGTCTAATTTTTTTATTTTTATAATTTTATTTTAAAATAAAATTATATTGTTTTAAAAATTATAATAGAAAAACATTACTTTGATAGTTGACTTTAATTTTTGTTTCATATATGTTTTTTGATTCAAGTAAAACTATTTCAAAATTTAACAGTGTTTAAAAAAATAACTGAGTTTTGATCAACCTTCTAAGAAGCCTTTTGAAAGTTCAACTTATACTTTTATAGTTTCAGTAAATGAGTAATTTTTATTAAATGAGGATATTTAGGATTTAAATCATTTTGAATAAAAAAATTAATTGGACTATCAATTGACCTCCCTCGTTGAGTGTCCCACTAGGACCAAGAGTCACCATAACGTGGTCAGCATCCCCTTGTGGGATTTTTGGACTATGAGGCAGTTAGACCTCATTATTTCTCCACTATGACTATTCCACCTTATCTTGGTTATCCCTTTATCCCCTCATACTGACCCTCCTCAGACTATCCATCATGCATCAGCCTGTTCATGCTAGCCAACTCCCACCGACCATCTTCATATAAGAATAGAAGAGAGGGAAAGGGTGAGAAAGAGAAGAAAGATAGAACATTGAAAAGGGAAAGGGGATAATATTATGGGTGTTCTTGATAAATTCTTCACTGAATCTATATATACACTATGGAAAAAAGTTACGAAAAAATATTATTTATCCTAAAAAGAAAAAACATGAAATGAATGGATTCACGAATGGTGTTTAAGTTAGAAAAAAATCCAATCGATAATCCATCCAAATTCCATCATAAAAATTAAAATATTAAATTCTATAAATTTATACTCAAAATTCATAAAGAATAAAATTTATAAGAAATAAAAACACCCTCCCATGATGGTGAAATTTCATAGATTTAATTATGTTATCACAATATGGTCATGTTCACCGATGCCCCCACAGATCTTATCCTGATCCAATGATCTATTATTGATTCATCCATGATCCCCATTCATACACTCCCTATATATGGTTATTCCAATTTCAAAAATATAGAAAATCATAGAGAGTGAATATAATGGGAATTATGTAGGCATCCCCTTGTTTTTTTCATATTAAATAAATTAATTATTAATTGTTTTATTTATTTATTCACATGTTTTTGATAACCTAAGCCCAAAAATATCATTGAAAACTCAAATTACACCATCCATAGGGCAAACCTTCCATATCAAAATCAACCATAGTATTGGTTTTCCTTTATTATGATCCATTTATGAGATATAAGTAATTAAACACAAATACATGCACACTAACTAAAATATTATTATTTATACTAAATACATTTTTATCAAAAGCCTTACTACACCCACAATTCCACTCTAGATCATACTAGGGGTAAACTATACACCTCATAACAAAAATAACCATTGAAAAAAATTTACATGGTCAACTGCTAGGGTAAAATTACTATTTTACTCTCTGAGGAGTCTCCAAAACTTGAATAAGAGCTATTTCTTGATCAGGAATATTCTGGATTACTACATTCCCCCACACTATATAATTTTTCATCCCTGAAAAGGAAACTACCATATCTTCCAAACAATTTAAATCATGAACAACCATTGAAAATGATTACTGAGCATTGTAGGTTCTTCCTTTATCATCAGATGTCCAATATCTAAGAAAACATTATATACCAACACTAAAGAAGGTAACATTCTCTCACATCACTAATAATGTCATTTTTTCTATTATTGAAGCATTTCATCAATTAAAAGAAACTCATCCACCCCATGGGGGTCCTACTAAGCCTTATCACCCAGAACCATTCCTCATCTGAAAGGCATAAAATTCACACAAGGCCCAATAAATCAATAATCCATCAGTGATGTCCACAATATGGTTCCTTTACAGTGCAATCATAGGTGGTATAATCTCACTTGTCAGCTTTAAAGATAATAATTGATGGTTTTTTCATGAGAATAACTCATCTTTCCCATACTCAACTAACGATAATTTCAAAATTATTTCACATTGACACAAGGTAAGTTGCAAAGAAGTACACTCCCCAAAATGCATGCCAGTATCTCTGTCATACCCTACCTCCAAGGTATAGGCATCGATGCCACTATCTTATGAAACAAAGTCGGAATGGTCCTTCTTCCCCAATATCAAACATCAATGGGAATCCTCCATCTTCATATTGATCCTCTAAAAGGTCTTTATCTACTATCAATACTTATCATTTGTGTTTTCATCACCCATTCAAAAAATATTTTGACATTCACATCAAAATCACCACCAATCACATCAAAAAACTCAACACTCTATATCTTCTCATCAGGTCTCCTATTCAACCACAATCTAAAGTGGGTAGTCTTGACCGTTTAGATGTCCCTTCTCTATCAGTTATATAATTCAATATAGTTCTAAACTAAGTTATACAAAACCCAAATATTTGAAGAAAATCTATTCCTTAAACAAATATAAAGATTTTCTATGTGATACTGACTTCAAAAAAGGTCTCACAATACATAATTAACTTAGGGTAGTGCCTGGAAAGGGTGGTCTCCAACTAAGATACCCATAATGATATATAATACAAGAGAAAATAAATTCCATTATCAACCTAGGAAAATTAGTGATGTGATCCCCACCATTAAGGAAAAACCCTTTAGTTATAACACCTGGGAATGTCTGATCAGACAAGAATGCTAATCTGTTATCACCAATGTGGAATTATCACTTAAATAGAATGATTGGGTAACCCCAATCTTAACCAAGGGTGAGAAACATATCCCTATATACATAATAATCATTACTCTAAATCTAGATACTCATGTTCTTTCTCCAATATTTGGATATAGAGTTAACTTCTAGTAGCACCAACTACCACACCACTATTATGGAACTATGATATCAACAACCATATCAATTTAAAATAAACTAAAACTAATTATACCCCATTAATCTAAATATCATTCTATTAGAATTAACTATGATATTGATACACTCATTGTAAGTTAGGGTAAAACAATTGAATGCCAAGTAGGATCCTTTACAAACCAATATAAGGAAGGGTTTAAACAACATTCCCATAAATTCCAAAAAGGTGATCATAATTAGACTTAGTAATATTCAAACATCACCCTTGTAATTTATGTCAATTCTTGAATCATTATCTTATAAATTTCAATCATGTTTCACCCATCAAAAGTTCATATACATTCCACAACATTCAAAATGAATTAATTTCTAATCCATTCACTTGTCATAAAAATCCAAGATTATCCTATACTAGATAGAAGGATTAAATCTTCTAGAAAGTTAGATCTACTTACCACACCCAAGGGGGTTACACCCACAGCTGGGGGTAGAACTCACCTCACTACTCAACTATGTATCACTATGAAGGGTAATAACTAGTACCTAATCTATACTAATATAGGTGCTACCTTATCTTTGTTTATACCACAAATGAGTCTTTTGAATTATTAATTTCTCAACTAAGGTTAAACCCACTCTATTATAATACATGATTGAAATATAGTAACTATCAATAGACTCACCCATTAGATGAAAAGGGTCTATCTAGGGGTCCTATATAAATTTAAAACTCTTGAACCTATTATATAGATAAAATAACTCCCATTAGAACCACTGAATACGAGGATCCAAAAAGTAAGGAAATAAATCATACACTAAATTGCACCAGCTAATGCCTACCCAAATCCATCCACCACATGGAACACCTTGAAGCTCTGATATATAGCACTTTTCTATACATATGTACTACTCAAAGGTTACTCTCATAAGAGTGGGTTGATTCATTATCAATCTCTTATAATAATCACACAACTAGATCTTACATCAAGTACATCCCTAGAAATAAACTAAATATATATCAAAGATTCTTATGATATCAATAGTATCTATAATTTGAATATATATCCATGAAACCACATGATATCTTCAAGTGAAGTATTCGCTTTATATCACAAGCTTGGTGTATCTTCACCAATAATTCTCAACTGTAACACTCTCTCTGAAGTCTCTAGTATTGGTGGTTTTACACAAAATTCTATAGCTCTCTAAATATTCATATTAAGTCTCTTTCTAAACCACTAATATCAATTAATTCCATTAAGAAACATGATAAGGGAATAATTTATGAGTGTTGGGCCTCGATGTGTACTTTGATAAAACAATACAACCTTGCCAAGGGATCCAAAATTCCTAGGTAAAACATTATCCTATAATAGAGATCAAAATCCTAATATGGTATAGAATTATCTTTGTAATATTGAGGAAACATCATCCACAAATGGATCACCACATCATAAATGGTATTAGTACAGGAATCTTAATCTTGTCGGTGAGAGTTTAAACTAGACATAAATGTGAGTCCCAAACTCTAGCTAATACATTGACACTCTAGAACCAGGCTCTTCTCATAAACTCATGGGGCCATTGTTGTCAAAATAAATGTAGTATTCTTAGTCTAGGGTTAGTCTTATCTAACTTAGTGGGTACTAACATCATATCTATATGAAAGTTCCACACTAAGTGAAAATGATAGAGATGTTGCCTCTATCTTAACAAAGTCTCATAAACAATACATCATCCTTGATCTGGTATTGTAAGGAAGAACCTAAACCACTTTGATTTGCACATAATATGTGAGGGTAGAACATAGAAATATAGTTTATAAAGAAGAATTAAATACATGTAATATCAGACACAGTAGAGGAGGGTGGCACATAGAAATTGATTGTGTAAAGAAGAACTCATTCCTCAATAAATCATGCACAAGAGATGAGAGTGGCACATAGAGATTTGGTATGGTACAAAGTGTAAAAGTTAAACAAAAAATATGAAAGAGGGACTAATCCCCAGTATCTATGGGGGAATGAACTTCACAATCTCCAATGTGGAAACCTACACCATGGTATCAATGTCTTTACCAAGGAAATTATATACCCTCATCGTGGTATCCCTATAGTTTCTATTGAAGTTTCCAAGGGAATACTATCTATGATGGTTGTACATATATGAGTAGCCTTATTGCTCTCATCATCCATAGAAGTACTATCTCGCACCCCTATAGAAATATTTTTTATGATTGAAATAGCCATCATTTTTGTATAGGGACAACACAAAAATTAGGATATCACACTGTGAGACTTTACAATACATGAACCTCTATATTATACATTGACCAACTCAATTGTACCTTGTGAACAATTCCCTAATTAATATTGTTAATCAAAAAATATCCAGGGTCCTAGTGTAGGATTGCAATTTCCACCACAACATATTTTTTAAACCATAATTTTCATACGTAAATATTATATATTTTTAGATGAATATTCAATAAAATACACAAACACATGCCTGAGGACTATAATAGTTTAGTGATATTGGAAACTTGGAACATAATATTCTTAATTTGGTGAAAGATCCTCAATATATCCTGTAAAGATCTCCCCCTTTAGTACACCTCACAAACATACCCTACTTAAAATATTCTTCATAACAAGGGGAAAGGAAACATAACAAAAGGTGAACTCAGATGCTCAGTAAAGTTAAACAAGGAAGCTATGTAAGAAAAACATGAATATAAGGTTATGAAAGAATGAGAATAAAATTTGAAAAACATACCATTTATATCAAAGATTTTAATATTGAGTCATGTAATAAAGATTTGATGTTACTAAGACGTGAATCACAAATTAATCAAAGAACATGAGTCATGAGATCATAACTTCGACATAGGAAATAGAATTGTGGAATACATATAAGCATAAAAAATCATTTCCTTAGTAGTCAACACTCATTTTAAAAATCTTTCAAGGTAATCCATGGGTAGCTACACCTCCTGGGTGGGGCACACCATCATCCCTAGTGGTATCCCTTTCCACATACTAGAATGGGTTCACTACCTAAACCATCATATTAGTCAAGATTCACTCCCAAGACCATCAGAGCGTACAAAGTCCCGTACTAAACTGAGTTCACCCTCATTCTTGTCCAGTCTATCTCATGAGATATAAATTTTTACCCAATTCATTAGAGGGTTATATAGGTCTCACCTATCTTAGTTATAACGTAACTACTATCATTGGTTATAAGGTAACCACCATAATATAATGAAAATCATATATATTTGTTCCAAAATATCACTAAACATTCATCATATCATAACCAATAAACTGAAATGTACTTCATAAACATTCAATCTTAACATATATAAAATAATCACATTTCATAATCATTTCATAATTTCATCATTTCATCATATCATAACCCATGTAAGAAAAGAATTAGGTTTCATTATCATTTTAAAATGGTTTAATATGTGGAATAAAAAACAGTTTCATAAACATAATTTCATCATAAAAATAAACAATTTATAGAAACAATAATAATGGTATCATAGGATCACATAAACAGTAATGAATAAATAACATCAATGTATGTCAACTTAGATGGGAAACTTATTGAGTAAAATAGCCTTTTCACTTTGAAAAACACCTTTTCCAAACTTAAAACATTTTCAAAATACTTTTCATTTAAAATAAACTTTTAAAATTATATGGGGATATTTTAAAATCATTTAAAATATTTCTTGACAAAAATATGCTTTCCTCTTTAAAAAGTACTTTTTAAAACATGATACATTGTTAAAATCATTTTATTTGATAATAAACATGAAATTTTATAAAGGAATATTCCAAGAAATTATTGGACATGATGTCAGAAAATTATATTCATTTCATACATGTTAAAATTAATATTACTTTAAAATTTTTGGAAAAATCATAATGTCAATTGTTTGGAAAATTACATGAATATTCCTATCAAAAAAATTTGTAAAAATTCAAACATGGGTAAAATTTTATTTTAAAAATTATAGGATGGTAATAAAATAATTTAAAAAAATAGAAAACATGGCTTTGTATGAAAATAGGTTTCTTATCGAAGAGAGAAATAAATTTATACTTTTTTGAAAACATGTTTCTTAATTATTTTAAGTATAAAAGAGTGGGAAAATTATACTATTACAGGGAAATATTAATAATAACAATAAGAGAATAATATTTATGAGTTTATTTATATATGGATCATATGATTTTTTTTATTAAACACATAATCATAAAAAATCTTGATAAAAATTGAGATTATTATATTAAATTTTAACCACCTTGGTAACATTGAATCATAAACCCTATTAAAGAATAAAATGAAATGAAACATAATCTATCATGAGGATAAATAAATCCATTATATTACATGTCAAATGTAGAATATATACACCTTGTAAATGAATATAGGTGAATAACATAACATATATCTCAAAGAAGACAAATTGATATAAAAACCCTTACTGATTTGTTAACTCGTGAACTATAAACCCCAAGAAAGATATATCCACATAAGGAAATATCTTACCTTAAGAATTCAATTTCTTAATACATTTTCAAACCTCCTAAAAAATAAGTATAAGTTTATTATACAACTATAAAAGAATTATATTCATGTATATCATTCCATAAATAGTTTTGTTATAACCTTTTATTACCCATTTATTAATAATTCCATGGTAAAGTCGTGTTTTTGGAAATAATTGCTATGTTTTCTGTGTATGTTTTGAGTTGTTATTTATGGTAATCTAACTTAAATAATTGTTTCATAACCTCCATAATTTTAAAAATGATATAAATATCATATATATTTAGTATATATGTTTTTATAGAAATCCAATATATATATAGATAAAAAAATTAAAGTATATTTAATGGAGATGGTATGTCGTACGTACACATGAAAATTGTTTCTATTTCTTATCAAATTGAAAGAAAGGAACATAAATTATATATATTACAAATATAGAATAATTTTTATTTCATATATATCACATATTTTTATTAAAATCATCCTTAATAGATTCCATGTAAAGTATGAACGAAACACAACGCTTCGCAAGGCGGTAGTCCACTGTGCACACGAGCAACGTTTTCATATTCCCAAAAAAAGGAGATTATGAAGGTACGTGTGATATAATAATTCCAAAATCATAATAAAATCATAAATAAAATATAAAAAAATAAATACATCATTATTACTAGACTTTATAGGTGTTAATAGATAAACGTATGACATCGATTCGTGAGGCGGTAGTCCGCCGTATGTATGAAAGATGATTTTGTAACCCATTTCATGGAAATGGAGATGGTTTTAGGTCCTGAAAGTCAAATAAAAATATATTATTATATGTAATATAATTATTTTATAATACAATCATGGTATTATAATAATTTAAGGAGGTATAGGTGGAAATTAAACAATAATTATTATTGATGAATGTTACCTCTTCTTTAGGTATCCTCCTTAGGTTTGCACCAAAAATCACTATAGGTTGGATTTATGTCCAAAATAAAGATTATAAAATGATATTAGGGAAGTTTTAAAGTAATTTAGGTAGTTTTGGTCAATAATAATGGCTTGATGGGTGTGAATAAGTGAGATATGTGACTATTTGTAAATACCCAAACGTATTAACTATTGGGAGGTCAACCTTACCTTATGTCCCTAAAAATAAATCAATAATGTATTTGGTGTATTATTTAATAGAATCAAAACACCTTCAAACCAAAAATATATATTTTTTCATGTTATTACATAGTCTTTATGTTTAATCAATTTTACCCTTTTTTTACAATGATAACATGTACCTTTTTGTTTACCTTGGTAATTTATCCTTTAAGAATAGAATTAAAATGATATTAATTATAGAATTTTGAAATAAAAATTCTAAAAATTTAATCCAATTAAATAAAAAACCTATGTCTATAAAATTAATGTTAATACAAATTCATGTAATGTGCAAAACCCTATTTTAGCTTTAATCCTGGTACTTAATTTAAAATGTTTTCACTGATCATTATGGTAAAAATTAAGTTGACCTAATTAGAAAATATAATTTATGCTGATTCAAAATATGGAATCCATTTTTTTCAAGTTCCATTCACATAATTGGTAGAAATTAATTTAAAACTAATCAGTACACAGGATGAGAAAGCGGGTTTTCAAAGTGAAAATGTTCAAAAGCTTACAACATTTTATATAAAAATTCGTTATAAAATGATTAAAATAACCTAAATTATATTAATATATATATATATATATAATTCAAATAATTTTACTTTAAAAAAATATAAAATGTAATTTAACTTTATAAATAATTTGAATAAAAATGCAGTTTTCAAGTAAAATTCAGTATTTTTCATTATTCATCAAAAATAAAACTTTGAAAAAAAATCCATAAATTCACCCTAAGATAATTTTGAAATTATTATTTAAAAAATGAATTTTATTTTTTCAAATAAATTTTCTGAAATTTTTAAAAACTATTTTTCAATAAGTTCACCAAAAAAAAGGTGATATAACTATTTTTTCTAAAAATAAAGTTTTTAAGCATAAAATTGGATTTATTCTTATCTCATGTATAAAAAGAAAATATTATGAATATTAAATATTTCATTGAATATATAATATATAAATTTAATTAAAATAATTCACCAAAATTCTTTTATTTAATTTATTAACGTAAAATGTGTTTTTTGTGGATAAAAATAGATTTTTAGAAAAATATTTTTTATTTTCAACTAGTTTTTATTTTCATTTTTTAATTAATTTTTCATCAAATAATTCATTTTATATACATTTTTGAACCACCCATTTTCATAATTTAATTAATTTTATTCATACCCTCCATTCCAGTGTCTAGGTACTATTTATCATACAATAATATTTTAATAATATGACATGATTTTTTTGGACTTTGTGTTGTATGTAACGCAAGCTAGAATTGGTATTTTGTATATCATAATCCAAAAATAGTGTTTCATGTAACTCAATAAAAAATTAGTGTTGTATTTAATGGAAAAAAAACTTAGTGTTTCATGTAATTCTAGCAAAGCATTGTGTTTGGTGTAACATGAAATATCAAAAAAATTAAATTCATTTGAAAAAAATACTTTAAAAAATCTCATGGTGTTACATTCTACCCCCTCCCCCATTAAAACTAATTTCACTATTAAAATTCGTTTCTGTTATAAATTGGTTAACAATTGAAAATTCCTTTATAGATTCCCACATCAAACAAATGAATAACACAATTTCCCTTAAAAGGTAAAGTTATAAATATAATGGTTACCTAAAATGACTTATAACATGGTTTCTATATAGGATAACATAGGTGGGAAGTGAATATTTGGAAATTTAATAAAAGTTTAAATAATTATAGAGTGTGATAGAGATCATTGATCACAAAAAATTGGTTGTTCTAGATAAGTTTAACAACAACAAAACCATAAACCAAATAGGTGTAAAAAAGTTCGTTTATATAATCACAAATGAAGACAACATTAAAAAAAATTAAGATAATTTTACTAATGTTTTATAATTTTCAAAAGATTATATACTTACTTGATTTCAATCCATTTCATAAGTACAATCTCACCCACTATTTTTTTTTCTTTTTTCTACTTTCACTTCCTCTCTTACTCTAATAAATAAAGGTTAATTTGTTGTGCCTAAAGCAATAATGGGTTAAAATATCCATAAATAGAATGATAATTCATTCTATATATAATTAGTCATTATAATAACAAAATTGTTAGCACAGGTTATCCAATATATATAAATTTTCATACGGTTAAGTAATACATTAAGATCTAAAGCCTTATCCAAAGTTTAACTTGAACTATTCCATAAATGGTTAACCTTATAACCCTTCAAAAACTCAAATTTATAAACAAGTACACTAAATTACTCAAAATAAACTTAGAATTAATCCCCCAAAATATCCTAAAGTGTCTCTTGATTTTCATATACCAAACATGTGAATACCTTCATCATGTGTTCTCTTGATACATGTTAATAAACGGAATTAATATAAAACCATTTTGAAAATATACATCCTTCTTCATTCCTTGCATAAAACACATCTTATTAAATATATTTTTTAAATTAAAAAATGATTTAAACTTCATCCATGGTAGAATAAACCACATTTTAAATGAATCGTTAATCAGTTCCATGTTATTTGGTACTATCTTATTTAATTTATTCATATCCAATGTCTCTTTATGCCGAAATCATTATCACAACATCCAAAATTTATTAAGGGTTATCTAACCTTAAAAAAATATAAACTTTCCATTAAATCAATTTTCTAGTCCATCAATACTATTTATCATATTTTTTAAAATCATTAATTAAAAACTTGTACTGAACAATACATATATATCATGATTCACATAACATAATCCTTGAATTTCAATACATAAATACTTTCATCATCCCACTTAATTTTCAATTCATTAACTATGATTCATTATCTAATTTCCTTAATACTTATTAACTTTTATCTGATATTCATTGTCTCTTCCTCATTAAAAGAAAAAAACATTACTAGTATAACCTTTTTTATTCACTGTATGAGATTTTTCCTTAGGACATACATTTTCATAATGACTAAACTTCCCACATTAAAAACATTCAACAGTTGATGATACCTTAGAGAAAACATTATTCCCATCCATTTAATTAACCATACTTTTCATTTACCCCAATAATTACTTAATTTATGTCCTTCTATTCCACACTCAAAACATTATCTCATACCTATGATACATTCTATTTAGTGCTTCTTCCTACATTCTAAACATATAGAAAACTGAATCTTCTTTCCTCCATGGTTTACATTACATTAACTCTCAACAAACTCTATCCATCTCTTCTATGGTGAGTCTGAGAGTCGGTTAAGGTTTATATCATTAATCATGTTTTCTAAAAAATCATTATGAATAATCACAATATCCTTCCCTCTATTCCTTATCCCATTTGACTTTTCATTCGAAATTTTTTTATCACATTAAATTTTAGTATAGTTCCTTCTAGTTCCCAAAGTTGACTAAAACCAAAAATCATGGTGTGAGCATCAATAATCATAATGGGAAACCAAAAAATCATGAAAACAACTTATAGGATGTCTAAATCACATCACCTTATTCTAAATCTATGGAACCTTAGGTTTATCCTAGTACATTAATAGTCACCATCTACTTAAATCCTTAATGAAGGTTCATAAAGAGTTTGTGGATTTTAAATATGTATCCCCTAGGAGTGAAAAGCCATGTGTATATCAAGGCCCATTTTCATACACCAGTTTATGATTGTTTTCATCTCAATACACCCTTTTATAATTTATTACCCCTATGTACCTATATACCAAATTCATAACCACTTGTAATATCTAAATAGGGATGTTTTTCTTGGAAACCACTTGAACTATACATTACTAAAATTCCATGATATTTTCCTATGCATTGACTCATCATTAGGCATATCCTTATAGTCAACCCAAGACATATCCTTAGAAATATCCTATGGGGTTTGAAAAGCGTTTTCTCATCCTAGTTTCCAAAGGTTAACTAAAACTTTCCTCCAATACCAACTATAGCGAATGATTCTTTTCATACATAAATATAACATCTTTCCAGATGAATATTCAATACAATAAACACACACATTCCTAAAGACCATAATAGTTTAGTGCCTTTGGAAACATGGAACACAATATTATTAATTTGGTGAAATATTTCGTTGTATCTCACAAATATCTTCCACTTTAGTACTCTTAACATAAATACCCTACTTAAAACTTTCTTCATAACCTGGGAAAAAGAAACATAAGAAAGGGTGAGCTCAAATATTCAGTATGGGTAAAAAAGGGAGATATGTAAGTATAACATGAACAAAAAGGTATGAGAACATGAGAATAAAATTTGGAAACCATATACTGCATATCAAATATCATAATCTTGAGTCATGGAATAAATATTGATAGTTCATAAGAAATAGATCTTAAGTGAATGAAAGAACATGGATCATGAGAGAATAATATTTCCAAAATATATAAAATTTAAGAATAAACATAAGAATTAAAAAAACATTTCCTTAGTATTCATGGCTCATTGATAAACCAATAAATTAAATGGATTTCATAAAGAATCGATCACAACCAGTGTAAAAGGAACAGGTTTTATAATAATTTTATCATTTCATCAAAACAAACCATGGAAAAAGAAACAGGTTTCAGGATCATTTTATCATGGTATAACTCATGGAAGTGAAAAGGTATTCATAAATATATTTTCATCGTAAACATAAACCACTCAGAGAAAGAATAAGAACTATATCCATGCATCACATCCCCAGTGAGGCATATGTAAAATCAATGGATGTAAAATTATATGTAAAATTATGAAACACCATCTAAAACATTTCTTGAGTAAAATAAAATTTTTACATTGAAAAACATATTTTCAAAACATAAAAAAATTTCAAAATACTTTTCTTTTAAAATAACCTTTTAAACTTATACATGATGCTTTTAAAAATCATTGAAAATATTTCTTGAAAAAAAATTCCTTTACTCTTTAAAAAACACTTTTTAAAGCTGAATTTTTTAAAAAAAATACTTGTACTTGAAAATAACCATAAAAACCTATAAAATAATCTTCTAAGTAATGATAGGTCATGGCTTCATAAAATTTTGTTCATGTCGTACATGTTAAAATAAATATTCCTTTCAAATTTTTATTAAAATACAAACATCCATTATTTGGAAAATGATATTAATATTCCTTAAAAAATATAAAAAATTAAAAAATGGTAAATTTTTCTTTTAAAATAGTAGGATAATAAGAAAAATTAAAAACATATTTAGAAAAAAAATTATAAGAAAATGGATTTCTTAATGAAGAGAGATATAAATTCGGGCTTTATTAAAAACATTTTATCAATTATTTTAATTAAATAGAGTGGTAAATGATAATATTACTTAGAAATTTCCTGAATAAAAAAATTATAAGAAAATTTATGAGTTTATTGATATATGGATCATTATATTTTATCATTATAAATGTAATCATAAATAGTCCCAATAAACATTGAGATTGTTACATAAAATATTTACCACCTTGGTAACTTTGAATCATAAGACCCAATAAATAATAACATAAATTGAAACATAAAATATCATGAGGATCAATAAATTCATTATATTACATTTAAAATGGGTTTTATATACACCTTGTAAAAGAATAAAGGTTCATAAGATAACATATTTCTCAGTGAAGGAAAATTGAGGCAAAAATCCCTTACCAATTTGCTAAAATTTGAACCATAAACCCCGTGAAAGAGATATCCTAATATAGATATGTAAATCCAAATAATTTTAATTATAATAATAATAAAATACATTTATGGGTATTAGATACACTACATAAAAAATAGGTGGTGAATATGGCATGTGTCTCACATAAGTAAAAAGTGGGACGGGAATCCCTTACCTTAAGTCTTGACTTCCTTAGTACACATTAAAGACTCATGTAAAATAAATACAAGTTTTTTATAAATATATTATAGACTTATATTAATATATATAACACCAAATATTTTTTTTAATGACCATTTATTACCCATTTATTCACAATTCTATGTTAAATCATGTTTCAGTAAATAACTACTATGTTTCTCATGTAAGGTTTTACTTTTTATTTATGTTCATACTACTTTAATCATATTTTTATTGTATAAATAATATTAAAAGTGATATAAATATAATATATATTAATTATATAATTTTTTTTATTAATCCATAATATTTAGAGATAAACATTTGAAAGCATTGTTCATGGAGATGATTGGTCGTATGTACGAATGAATGTTGTTTCCATTTTCTTATCAAGTTGAAAAAAATAAAATTAAAAGATATATATTATCATTATATAATAATTTTTATTTCATATATATCATATATTTTTACTAAAATCATCCTTAATACATTCTATGTAAATCATGAACAAATCACATCTCTTCGTGAGGCGTTAGTCTGTCGTACGTAGAAGCAACATTATCGTATTCCCAAAATATAGAGAGTATGAAACTATGTGTGATATAATAAATCAATAATCATAATAAAATAGTATATATCATATAAAAAAACATCATTATTTTCATCCTTGATGGGTGTTAACGGAGAAACGAATGACATCGGTTCATGATACGGTAGTCCACCGTACGCATGAACAATTATTTTATAACCCATTTGATGGAAGTGGAGATTTTTGTAGTTCATGACGTTAAAAAAACATCATAGTATATTTAAGATGTTGAGGTTATTATATCATCATTTTATAATAATAATTTAAGGATTTTGAGGAAGAAATAATACAAAAACAATTGTTTTTGAATGTTACCTTTTCTTCAGGTGTCCTCAGGTTTGCTCAAAATCCTTTATAGAATGTCTTTCTATCAAAAATAAGGATTATTGAAAGATATTAAAGAATTTTTGAACTGATTTGGGTAGGGTTTTTTTTATCAAAATTTCTTTTGAGGTGTGAATAAGTGATAGGAGTGAGTTCCTTTTTATAATTGAGGATGGGTGGGATTTTTGTAAATACCCAAATGCATACACTATTGGGAGGTTAACCTTACATCTTGTTCCTAAAAAATAGATCAATAATTGAGTAGATGTACTATGATTTCAATAAAAATCTACACCACATAAAATAAACACATTATCTTTATGTTATTCCTTAGTGTTTAAGATTAACCAATTTTACCATTTTAGTATTTTTACCACAGTTATTTGTATCTATTTATTTACCTCGGTAATTTTTCATTTAAGAATAAAATTAAAATTAGATTAATGAGATAATTTATACATAATAATAATAAATATTAAATCAAATTAAATAAATATATATATATGTGTGTGTAAAATTAATTTTAATACATTCATATGTAATGCGCAAAACCATGTTTAACCATAATCACGGTAATTAACTTTAATTGTCCTCACTAATAATTATGGTAAAAATTTAAATTTAAATTATTAGATAATATAATTTATTATTATTCCAAATATGGAATACATTTTGCCAAATTATTTTCACATAATTATTAGAAACTAATTTAAAATAAATCCTGCAGACGCGATGAGAAAGCAGGATTTTAAAGAAAAAATGTTCAAAAGTTAACAACATTTTTATATCACAATTTTGTATGAAAATGATTCCAATGACCCAAATTGGATTTATATATATATTATTGAATTAATTTTACTTTAAACCCAATTTAAATATAACTTATCTTTATAAATAATTTGAATGAAAATGAAGTTTTCAATTAAAATTCAGTATTTTTCACTATTCATCAAAAATGGAACTTTTCTGAAAAATAACATTGTACTAAGATAATTTTGAGATTAAAATTTAAAAAATTAATTATATTTTTGAAAATAAATTTTCTAAATTTGTAAAAATTAGTTTTAAAATATGTTCCCCAAAAAGTGATAAAATTCTATTTAGAAAAATACAGTTTTAATTGTAAAATTTGATTTATTCATATATCATTTTAGAAATCACATAAGATGAATGTTAAACATTTAATTGAATATATAATATATATATTTAATTAAAATCATTAACCAAAAATGGGTTTTTTAATTTATTATGTTAAAACATGTTTGTGTGCATAAAAATAGTTTTTCAGAAAAATATTTACTTTATTTTCAAATAGTTTTTATTTTAGTTTTTTAATTAATTGGTCACAAAATAATTAATTTTATATATGTTTTTAAAAAATTTATTTTCATAATTTAATTAATATTATTTGTACCCATCATTTCAACATGTAGGTGGTAATAATCATATAATAATATTTTAATAATATCACATGTTCTGTTTAAACCTAGAGTTGTGTGTAATACAGGATAAAATCGGTATTGTTTGTCACACAAGCCAAACTTTTTGTTTCATGTAACACAAGATAAACTTAGTTTCACATGTAACACAATACAAACGCATTGATTTGTGTAATTAAATCCATATAAAGTGTTTTGTGTAAAGTAGAATATTGAAAACATTAAATTCATTTGAAGAAAAAATATTTCACCAAATCTTAGGGTATTACATCCCCATTGGTTTCTCAACTCTATAAATAAAACCTAATCAAATTTATAAATTTTCACCCTAAATATCCTTAACTAATATCACAAGGGAACCAATCTCAAATCTCGTCCCCTAGGATAAATCTTTTTTGGTGCCACTCTAACTTGACTTGAACTACTAAAACCCATCCCAGTCGATAGTATGATGAGTATTCCACCTCAATAAAAACTTTAATTGGCTAGGGTCTGGTGACTAGCACCAAGTAGGAATATCACATATTATGTTAGACCTTATCCCATTTCACATATATAAAATAGGCTTATCTATACATGATTTAATAATACATGAAAGATAATAAAACTCTCCATAATGAATATAATGCATGAAACAAAAACTAAGATCCACAAAGAAAAAATAAATCATGATCCAAAAAAATAAAAGGAAATATATACCCTCATTAAACAAAAATAAATCCAACAAAAATAGTTAAAAATAAGATGAATTCACATATATCTATCTCTAAACTCGAATCTCTCCCACTAGCATCACCTCCTAATACTACTATGCTCCATCAGTACTGCATTCACCATGGTTTCCACCAAATACCATCATTGAAAAATCCACACCATCTCCAAATCTACTAAGACCATATTCAACCTATGTGGGGACTACACAAACACAACATGTATGGGAGTAATTCCTTTGTATGTATAATTAGTGTACTACAAATTTCACAAATATAAAGTTGATATATATATATATATAGAATATTAAACCTTGTAGGAAAATAAAGGGTTATTTAATAGTCACAAGACCTGAAATGTCGGATCTTCCCAACCTTCATTTCACTTTTTTACTAGATACCACAAAATAGTAATCACTCCTTGTGGAATAATAATAATTAGTTGTGGGGGAAACTACACCTTTTAATCCCCAACTATAATAAAATTTTCATTAATGAGAACTTAAGGGAAACCCACGGTCGAGAATGATGTATTCTAGTGGACAACTAACCCTTGCTACCATAACCACCTAGTCTATGACCCAAACCCTTGTCACATCATAGATAAATATAGTGTGTTACTCGCACTTCACTGAGGGAAAAGGTACCAATCTATAGGGGATTTCCAGCCATTGTGGAATACCAATATTTTGAGTAGCACCTAGAAAAATTGGATCATATATGAATCTATTAATAGAGAACTCGCACTTCACATAGCACATAGTAAGCACACAATAAATGATGGAAACACTCAATTTGATAATGAAAGCACACAACCATTAATTGTATCACGAAGTAGTAGTGGGAGTATTTATCCCTAGATCAATTTATTCGTAATGTATGAACCTGACGGACAGTCATATAAATTTAAATAAAAATTTATACATTTAATTCCTCTCATACATCCTCACATATTCATATATATCACACCATTTTAATCCATATAGAAAAACAATTTGGATAGGTGATTCACTTTTTCAAAATGGACACCCAATAAAGATGTCATAAAGACTCCACAAAGGTAATGTCTTGTCCATCTGACATACCCAGGGTGCACCAAGTGGCATGATGGAGTGAAGCATGTGTATCATACACATTGTGAAATAGGTCAAGTTAGGAAAACCTAATAGGACACCTCACCTGACCACATATATTGTTGAAATAATCTACTGGACTAAAAAAATAATATTATTCTTAATATTAATAATTTAAAATTATTATATTTAAACTTCTCTTTTTTTATTCCCTATTAGAATGATGGTGGGTATTGGGTCAGGCATATCACCCCCTTTTTTCTTTAAAATAATTTTTAGATTTTTTGCCAAAATGAAATATCGTCCATAACACTATCGGTCTCTCTTCATTGGAAATTCCAAATACGATGAAGAATACCTCTTATTTTCACCACCCTGACTATTCCATCTCATCATACCTTGTCACTAACTATACCAATAAACTTGTATGTCCCAATCTCCCCTCACATTATCCCTCTTGGAATTATCCACATTACACCTACCTTCCCTCACTGGCCATATCCTTATGTGAATAAAATAAAGGGGGTGGGTGAGAATGATAGGAAAGTAAGAGAAAGAAATGAGTTAATTTTCTTAGTATTCTTCACTGATTCTAATCCAAATCCAACCTTGTATCCACAAAGTACAAAGAAAAATATATATATTATCTACCCTCAAAATCCAAGAATGGGAGATGCATGGATTTAAGAGCGATTTGTATGATGGAAAATAAATCCAGTCAATTATACATTAAAATTTGATTATGAAAAACAAAGGATCCTATTCTATAAATTCAACCACAAAATTCATGAATTATCAAAGCAATTAGAAATCACAAATACCTAGCTCAATGGGATAATGTTGTAGCTTCAATTCCATCATCACAACATTTTCATGTTCATTGATGGTACCATTGATCTAGTCCATATCCCATGATCTTTCATCAATCGACCCTTTTATATCCTTTCTCCCTCTCCCTCTCTAAGATCATTCCAATGTTAGAAGTGCATATAATCCTAAGGAGTGAATATAATAGGAATTATACATGATACCCATGGTATTTTTCCATCATAAATAAATTAATTGATAATTTATTTATTTATTTAATGATGCATTTTTGATGACCTGGTCTCATAAATCATGAGGTAAAATAAAATTAGACTATCCTTGAGGAAAACCTACCATGCTTAAATTAATCATTATGTTGATTTTCCATTCCGATTCTCTATTTATAATATATAATCAATTTATCACAAATATGAGTTTTTAGAACTAAAAATATTGGTTTTTATAAAGAAAACATTTTTATTGAACACCTACCATACCCTTATATCTATTTTAGTTCAATTCAAGGGTAAACATCAAACATCAAAATCAATAAAATAATAAAATGTTTGTTTAGGTTTAATACTTGGGTAAATTTACTGTTTAACCCATGGAATAGTCTCAAGGCTCCAAAACTCAGAATAGAGCTTTTTCTTGACTGAGAATATTCAAAGCCACTACATAGTGTAACATTAACTATAAATTAACAAAAACATTTTCATTTGAATTTAATGTGGGTAATTGATGTTTGATTATATCAATTTAGTTGAAAAATCCCCCGGCCTCATTGTGTGGTTACATTATCCTCTCGATATACACTTGGGCCTCAGCTATAGATTTTATATACCTTTTTTCTCCTTTACTTATAATCATTCACCCTCTTCATGAAAATCACTAAATTAAGTTATTATTTAGAATCAATCATTATTAACAAAACATAATTGTTAAGATATGTTCACAAATTAACAACATTATAAAATATTTATTAGATTCAATGAAATGATGTATAATGAAAAAAATCATTTTCATGTCATATGTAAGGGACTTAAATTAATGTTAATAAATAAAATATGATGAATAATTCATATGAATCACATCCCACACACTTGAACTATCACTTGTCCCAAAGTAAACACCTTCAGCATCTTCACAACGGTTCTGTCTCTTCACATGTTTTTCCCCTAAGAAAATTTGGAATAATATAAAAGAGATTAGTTGAATCAATTTCTCAACAATAAAAACATTAAAACATCATATTTATCAAGATCCTAATACAATATCCAATTATACACTTCCTTGATACTTACTATAAAATATTTATATACATAGTCTCCACATTATTCATTTTAGATCATAAATCCCAAAATATTTCAACACCCTTTGATAATTAGGTACTTATTCAATTTTTTAACAAGAATGTTTGAGACAAGGAATTTTTAAAGGATTAAAAATAACATAGAAATAATCTATCCCAAAACTTAGGCACCCCACAGTTATTTGTGACATCCAAGGTTTGAATGATAGGGTTAGGAAGTCAGTTATTAGGTTGTTATAAGTCATGTTTATGACTTAAACACACACATGCATTATGTCATGTTTTATAAATATTATTTTAGGATCATCTCCCATATTATCATTTTACTCATGTTTATATAATTTATAAAAATTTCATTTAGGGAGTTTTCCTAAGGGGTTACTTATTCTTAGAAATAATGTAATTAATTCTTAAAATAGAAGAACAAAATGATCACACACCAACTATACATCAACAGTCACCCCACCATTGAGGTTTGAATAATGGTAAGGTAGTTAAGTTATAACCATTGTACTTATATGTATTTTAGGATTTAATGATCAGTTGATATGTTGATTTTCTTGCCAAAGAGGTACCGGTTCCATATTTTTAATGCATGGACCACTACATCTAATTTTAGGCCAAGAATCATACAGTTATTTTCATATATTTTTAGTTTTCATGATCCATAAGTTGTCATATTATCTACGTATGAGAATAAAATTGATCTTGATCAAAATTCATCATAAGAGGGCATGAAACCATCACCTAGTCCTAAAAATACAACAATAGGTGTAAAATTAATTTGAACATTAATATCTTGAAAAGATACATTACAGTCATTGATCTAATGAAATTTAATACCATTTCTGGTTAGTTCATTCATTGGTGAAGCTAAATGAAATAAATCACATAAAACGTAGTGACAGTAAAATTTTAACCTGAGAAATACCTATATCTCTATGACATTCAGAGGAAACTTCTAATAAATTACAGCTGCTATTTTCTTAGGTTCAACCAAAAGTCCTTTTTTATATATTAAATTTCTAAGGAATAGAACTTTTGGTATCCAAAAGTCACACTTAGAGAATTTTTCATAGATACATTTTTCTTTTGATATTATAAAGACAATATCTAAGTTCCTTTTATGGTCAGTTCTATATTAATAGTACACCAAAATTTCATCAATAAACACTAAGAAAAATGAGTCCATATACCTGTGGAATATTTTTTTACTCAATTCCATAAATATTTCTGGTGAATTCATAAGATAAAAGGGCATAATTAAATACTCATGGTGGCTATAATGACTTCAAATAGTTGTTTTTAAAGTATCATATTTCCTAACTTAGAATTGGAAGGACCCTAATCATGTATCAGTTTTGGATAATCATTTGGATCCTTTTAATTGATCAAATAGATCCTTAATTTGAGGATGAGGATATGGATTCTTTATCACACCTTGATTCCGTTTATGATAATCGATCTAGAGTAGAATATTACCAGCTACCTTATTTTAAAATAATACTAAATGGAACCAAGGTAATGTACTTGGTTTAATAGAGACCTTTCTTTCCAATTCTTTTAACTAGAATTTAATTCATGTATTTTTTTGTTCTATCCTCTATAATGGAATAGAAATAGGAATCATGCCCAAAAGTGGTTCAATGTTGTATTCAACTTCCCTTTTGGGTGGTAATCTATAAAAATTGTATATAAAGACATCAGTGTATCAATATAATATAAAAATGTCTCTATTCTTGATAACTTTTGTTAATCATAAGTCTATTGTTGTTTTCTGATAAGATATGGTTCCAAATACATTCGTTATAATACCTAATATTCTATTATTCATGTATAATTATATATTTAAAAGGTTTTTAATCCATTCATAATTTGTGAAAATGATCTACTGAATATAGAAGTCAACAATATCCTTGAATGCTAACAAATCTTCCATCTATAACATAAGATAAAAAATATCCATTTATAAGAAAGTTTAATCCCAGAAAACTGGACTATCTTCATTTCTATGAAACATAATACACACATAAATACTATAAACTCTAAATATTAAGTGGTGAGTTAATGCTTAGGACATGGGGAATAATTTCCACATGAACCTCCTTTTTTATTCAAAATACGAGAAGAAGAAAAATGAGTGTGATGTTCCAGTGTCTAAAAAAACATGTATTAAATAAAAATTCAGAAGAATCATACCTTTCAATGTCTAATGAACTTGTTCTATATGAACTATATTCTGCTTAGTCCCACAAAGCTAACAATCATCCTCTCCTATCATATTCTTTCACCCATAAAAATATTCAGCCTATTGTGACATTATAGTGTTCCTAAAAGAACTTTGTCTAATTCTATATTATGGAAGATATCCACTCTAATGGGATTTTTCTAGTTCAGTATTTGAATCTTGAGTCATTCTATAACCATTACCTCTTATCGACTTTGGGGGATTGTTGCAAAAAACATAGGATATTCCCTACTCTACTAAATTTGAGACACTCTCAAGATGCTTCGGTACATTACCTTTTAAATTTGTCTAAATATCCACATCAAAAGAAACCCAACAAGTTCTTACAAGGTACAAGAAGTGATTCCAACCTCATATATTGGTTATCAATTTCTTTGTATCCCTGGTAGTATCGCTACTTCATATACTTATTTCCAATGCTGGAGTTTTCAATTATTCCCATGTTGATAAAGATATGCCCTCCATTAATATTCATATAAATGTACTTATCTTCCATTATTTCCTTATTCACCAAATTTATACAATTTCTTAAATCACAAACTTGATCCATTAGATTGTACAAGACCATAATTCCACAAACCTTAGGTGAATTTCTTGAACACTGATGGTTGTCAATAAATTTCAAGGGTACACTATATCATTAGGGGATGATTTATACTTAGAAAGAATATAAAATATTCTAGATAAATAAAAATAAAAATATAAACATGATTCATGAATAAATATGTAAAAATGAAATAAAAGGTGTACATAACAACTCAGATTCATGATTAAAATTAATACAACCAATTCTACCAAGATGATTAAAAACTTTTAGAGATTTCACGGTTCCAAAGGTGGAACCACCCCTTGATCTATACTATAAACAACTCTAATGCCTATCTCACCCCATCCCCCCCTCACATCCATGACTACCACATCCTTGTGATCCACTAGAAAATTATGTAACCTCTACCTTACCTATATCATGATAAACAATATCTACACACACACTAATGTTCATATAAAGGGGGTGAGTATATAATCAACCAAGTAATACCTAGAGACTTCTCAAACATTCCACTAGGAAAAGAACATCTTATCTCAAAATAGATATATATATATATATAGACCTAAAAATATAATACATAAATTATTGATGTATAAGAAATATATAAAGGAAACCAAGAAATGAAAATCAACCAAAAAATATATAAAATTTATACTTTAGATTCTTTGTTCTAAACCCAATGTAAACCCCTCCCCATTCTCTGTGCTATGTGGGACTCCCTTAATGGACTAAATCATGAGTAGAACACAATTTATAGGACCCAAGTCATCACTTGGTGGTAAAAATACATCTTCCCATAAATTTAGTACCAAAAACCAAGTCTAAACCAACAAATCCTCACACAAGCAGGTCTTTAACACAAACCAAAAACCTTTCTTTAAAAATCAAGAAAAACAAACCATTTATTAAAAAATAATTTTTCAAAATAATTTTTTAAAAAGAAAAACAATTACTTCAGATACCATAAGATTCCAAGTTTAGATAGAAGTAGATTGGGAGAGCATCCACCTACCAATAACTTGTTATTCCAAAAGAAACTAAGAGAAATATTATATAAAGGAAGAGATTAAATTAAATTGCCTATGTAAAACATCTAGTACATGTTCCCTATAGATAACATAAAGAATAATGGTTTTTTAAGAATAATCATATTAGTAATTGAATTAAATATCCCCACAAAACTCATGCATGGTTCCCTCTTCATGTCGCTTATCTTCCCCCAAACTCAATGGTGATCTTGGTCATTTTAAAAATGTATATGATAGGAACCACATCTTAAACCATGGTTTAGTGAAAATACCTTATCTATTTTCAGTCCAACATGTCTTAGACAATGGAATTCGTGATTATCCAAAGATATTTTCAACCCCCCCCCCCCCCATGCAAGGCTAACGTTTCCTCAATATGGCCACCACACCCACCATTGTGTGGTGTTGTCTGACTTATTTCCCATAGAGAGATCATCCTTCTCACTATTACCATAAAACAGAAATCCCTTTGGTAAGGTGTAATCTTCACCCATGGTGGGATTACCCCAAACAACATACCAAAATGATCAGAATCATGACTGCGCCATGGTCATTACCTCTATATGGGGATACCCAAAAAATCAAAATTTTATATCCCCACTAATCCACTCTCCTGAAAATCCGGAACCAAAACTAACCCACCTCATCAGTTAAAAAATAATATTTTAGTTCCATACCTAAAACTATGGTAATCACAAGTCAGCAAGAAAAACGTAGTACATTCCATAAAAAATTATATGAGGATACAAACCAAGGGGATTTAAAATATACATTTGTATGTTCACAAATCACTACCACAAAACTGGGCAAGGCATGCACCTGCCTTTATCAGCGCTAACGGTAAAGCACTGATAAAGGGCCGGGCCTTTATCAGCACTAACAAAAGCCCTGATAAAGGTCCACTTTATCAGCGCTAAAGCAAGCGCTGATAAAGGTGTACCCTTTATCAGCGCTTTTTTAGCACTGATAAAGGCTTTCCCCTTTATCAGCACTTTTTTTAGCACTGATAAAGGGATTATTTATCAGCGCTAAAAAAACGCTGATAAAGGTTGTATTTATCAGCGCTTTTCATTTTAGATCTGATAAATACACCATTTATCAGCGCTTTTTACTAGCGCTGATAAAGGCTCACGCGGATTTGTTAAAAACCCACGGGTCCTCTTCCTTCTCCCTGCACCCAGTCAAGCTCTCGCGGAAGCCATCCTCTGTGTCGCTACCACCGCCTCCTCCTTCTCCGTCGTGGCCGCCACCTCCTCCTTCTCCTCCTCCTCCGGCCGCCGCCTCCTCCTCCTCTGGTCACTTCCTCCTCCTCCTCCTCTCCTCCTCCTCCTCCTCCTCCTCCTCCACCGTGGCCTCGTCCTCCTCCTCCTCCATCGGTGCTTCCTCCTCCTCCTCCTAGTCCGCAGCCTCATCCTCCTCCTCCTCCACTGGCACCTCCTCCTCCTCCTCCTCTGCCTACTCTACTGCCTCCTCCTCCACCGCGGCCTCCTCCTCCTCTTCCTCCTCCTCCTCCTCCTCCTCCGCTGCCTCTACTGCCTCCTCCCTGCCTCCGCGCTGCCTCTGTTGCCTCCGGTGCCTCCGTTGTCGACACCTCCTTCTTCTCTGCCATCAGGTCCTCCTCCTTAAGGTGATTCAAATTGAATTTTCATGAATTAATTATGTTTGGAATGGGTAAGTGTTTGGACAACTATTCTTCATGTTGAATCTTCAGTTTCCAAGGGTGGTTTGGGATTGTGGTTATGTTTTGATCCTGACTATGGGTTGTTTTTATGATTTCCCACTACTTCATTAGATTTATTTAGTTATTCTTATGTTTTGGTGTTTTCATTTAGTTCTTTTGTTGTGATTTGATGTTGGGTTTTCCTTGATGGAGGTTGTTCATGTTTCTTGTAGACAATACCTCCTAGAAGGACCATGTAGAAGCATAGAGAGTGTGAACCAGAGTACCCCAAAGAGGAACCATCCCATTGATACAAATTTTTTTGGATTCAATGATTTATAATTTCAAAAACGTGGGATAAATTGGTATCCATGATAAGACATGAACTATGGACCACACTCAAGAATTTTCAAAGAATAATTCAGAGTTTTTCCTTACTAAAAAGAAAACCAAGTAATTTAAGGAGTATTTGTACTGTATCAAGTAGATCTTAGAGTTTTTGAAAACCCCTAAGACATATAAAGTGTTATTTTTGGTTCCTTTTTAAAAGAATTTATTTGAATGTGGTGTGATTCAATGATTCTTTCGAGGAATAGAGAGGATCTCACTTTTACCACTTTCCAAGTGGTATTTCTTCAGAGGTTCTACCCAGATACCTTGAGATTGATGAATGACTATGTGTTTTTAAAGCTAAAGTATGGTGGTCATTTAGTCATAGATTATGCCACTAGATTCCGTAATTTGGTTCATGTATCTCTTTATCTCCCCATGAACGATTATCTTATGGCTATTAATTTTGAGATGGGTTTGAGGAAATATATCAAATTTATTCTTATTGTTCTAAGTCTACCAACCTATTTTTAGGTGTTTCCCAAGGTATTGATGTGAGAGGAATATTTTAATTGAAATATTGGTCTCAATGTTGTTCCATTAATGGGTGGTATCCATAGTTATTTTTGAGGATAAAATCTAAAGCACGATGAGTCTTAGAGAAGTAGTGGAAAGGGATTTGAGTAGTCTTTATGACCAGATTATGTGGATTCTATGGACAATGGACCTATTTTTTATCAGATTAGAAATGTTGGAAACATCTGGACGATTTTACCAGAGACTCTGAGGGTGTTCCACCTATTTGGGTAGCTGGGGAATATCTTGTTATTTTTTAAATTGGCCCCTAATGGGAGTGGTGTAGGCTCCACTTTTTTAAGGTCTCTTAGTTAAAATAAGAGGCTTCAAATGGTGGAGGATCACATCCTAAAAGAAATGTGGATTTTTAATAGGGAAATAATACATAGACGAGTCTAATCCAGAAAAAATAAATGCAGTAGAGGTCATTCATGAGGACTCATATTCTTGGCCAACCACAATTCGAGGTGAATGTTTTTTAATTCTTCTATAGTATTGGTTTCATTTAAAAATAGTGAATCCTAGTCATTAATTTCACATATTTTTTTATTACTTGGGTATGACGGTAGAGTTTATGAATTATTTCAGGTATTTCCTAACCCTTTTGGGTAGGAAAAATGGTCATGGTTTCATGTTCTTTGAGAGTTGTGTTGTGGTACTTAGCATGGAGTACATTTTGGAATTCCATGTCTTGGACCTGGTCTTTTCCGACCTCATTATCGTCTTCGATTTTTTTATTGGATTTAGTGCACTAGATGACTATTATCACCATTGGGTTCAGTTACTTACTCTTAACAGGAGATTCCATGTCTTTTATAGAGATTGTGATCTATAACCATGGAGGGTATGACAAGTTGCTTCTATGTTATGGTTCATATCATGTCATTTTTCCAAGGTTTTCCTTGGGGTTGTTGAGAAGTGTTCTTCATGTGAAATTACAGTGGTCATGGAAAAGTACACAAAATCATTTCTAGAGGACTTCATGGGATAACCTCCCCAATGAGTGTTTTCGTTTTCTATCTATTTTCTTTACAGGACGATCCCATTTTCCATTCCATCACATCATAAGGCTCTAGCCAATTTAGAGGAGCTAAAAGATCAGCTAGAAGATCTTTAGGGAAATGGTTCTATCTATATGATCATGTCACTATGGGATTTTTCAATTCGGTTTTCAATGAAGTCATATCATAGCCTATTAATTTTAACAGTCTACCGTAGTCATAGCCAGGTGACAGTAATGAATAATTACATATTGCCTATAATTGATGATTTGTTTGACCATCTTATAAGGTTCTATTGGTTTTTGAAAATTTTCTAGAGATCAGGGTACCAACAGTTGAGGGTTTGGGAAGAGGATGCTCAAAAGATAGATTTTTAAAGTCGATATGGAAATTTAAAGTATTTATGAATTCCATTTGGGATCACCAATGATCTATCTATTTCATGGAACTGATAAACTAGATCTTTAATATCTTTCTAGACACCTCCATTTTCGTTTTTTTAGAATACTTCTAGGTGTATTACAATATATAGGAGTAGTACTCCGATAATCTGGAGGTTGTTTTGGGTGTTTTTAGAGATCTTTGTCTTTATTACAATATTATAAATTCCCCATATTTTGTTTAAGAAGTATTGTTTCATGGTCACATTATTTCCTTGGTAGGAGTTCTAGGTTATCCAAAAAGGTTCGAGAAGTCATTTCTCCAAATCAGTCAAAGAATGTATTCAAGATCCACAACATTATAGACTTAGTCATTTCATGGTCACATTATTTCCTTGAATTATCTTGTTTTTTATCTAAATTATACTCATATTCCTTCTCCTCTAACCTATATACTCATCCTATGGATTTCAAATAGGATGAATATAAATAAATAATGGATGAATGCCAATCGGTTGACAAAAGAGTATGAAGAAGGCGTAAAAGAATTTATCAAGTTTGCAAAAGATCATGCATGTGACTCTTCTCAAATCCTTTGTCCGTGTTTACGCTGTTGTTATTCAAAACAAATTAGTCCAGATGAGTTGGAAGTACACTTGATCTGTCACGGAATAGATCAAAGTTATACATGTTGGAATAAACACGGGGAAAAACGAATATAGGTAGTGACTGGGGTGACACTACGTTTTATGGATCATCTGATATGATTACAAACATGAACAATGAAGATGATCGTATGGAGGATGTGATTACAGATGTGAATGATGATGAAGATCGTATTAATAGAATGACAAGGACCTTCGAAGATGAACTTCGTGATTGCCCAAAATTGTTTTAGAAGTTAAAAATTTGTGCAAAGACGCCATTGTATGCTAGTTGCACTAAATATACAGCATTGTCAGCCGTACTGAAGCTGTATAATTTGAAAGCAGATAATGGGTGGAGTGACAACAGTTTTACGAAACTACTTGTCCTCTTGAATGACATGCTCCCAGAAGACAATGAGCTCCCGAGCCGATCATACGATGCCAAACGAATGCTACGCTCTATGGGTATGATCTCTGAAAGAATACACGCCTGCCCGAATGACTGTATACTGTTTCACAAGGACCACAAATCACTTAAAGAATGCCCAAAGTGTGGTGCTTCTCGATACAAGAAAGATGAATCCAATCCTACTAAAGTTGTATGGTACTTTCCAATCATTCCAAGTTTTAGACGCCTATATGGAAGTGAGGAGACTGCAGAACAATTAACATGGCATGCAGATACAAGAATTAAAGATGGGATACTACATCACCCGGTAGACTCTCCTCAGTGGAAGAGAATCGATCATGAGTATCCTGAATTTGGAAACGATTCGAGAAACCTTCGTCTTGCGTTATCTATAGATGGAGTGAATCTTTTTGGTTTTCAAAGCAACAGTCATAGTACATGGACGGTTATGTTGATAAATTATAACTTACCACCGTGGTTATGCATGAAACGAAAATACATCATGTTATCTATGCTTATATCAGGACCAAAACAACCGGGTAATGATATTGATGTTTATTTAGCTCCATTGATCGAAGATTTGAAATTATTGTGGGATTCAGGTGTTGCATTGTATGATGCTTACAGAAAGGACGATTTCACTTTGAGAGTCATGTTGTATGGGACGATAAATGACTTCCCTGCTTATGGAAATTTGTCAGGATATAGCATTAAAGGAACTCAAGGTTGTCCCGTTTGCGAAGAAGGTACACAATCAATTAGGTTGAAACATTCATCGAAAACCGTGTTTCTAGGACATCGCAGATTTCTACCGTGACAACATAAGTACCGTTCTTGGAAGACATCATTCTATGGAAGTTCAGAAGAACGTACAGCACCGTCTCCACTAACAGGCGATCAATTGTTTGAGAAATTTAAAAATGTGGACACTACTTTTGGTAAACTGGCTTCGAAAAACCTTACGAAAATCGGTTGGAAAAAGAGATCAATTTTTTTGAATTACAATACTGGAATTGTCTGTATGTAAGACATTTTATTGATGTTATGCATGTAAAAAAAATGTATTTGACAGTTTTATCAGCACGTTGCTAAATACATCTGGCAAAAAAAAGATGGAATTAAGTCTAGGTTGGACATGGTTGAGATGGGAATACGAGAAGAGTTGGCACTAGTGAAGGGTGAAAAATGAACATTTCTTACTCATGCTGCTTACACTCTTTCCAGGCAGGAGAGATATCAGTTTTGCAACTTCTTGAATGACGTAAAGGTTCCAGAGGGGTATTCGTCAAATATCAGTAACCTTGTGTCAATGAGCGACTTAAAGTTAAAATGTCTGAAATCACATGACTGTCATGTTTTGATGAAAAATCTCATTCCAATTGATTTACGTTGCATTTTTTCCAAGAATGTCCGCCATACATTAACGAAACTGTGTTTCTTCTTCAAAGCTATATGCAGCAAAGTTATAGACCCGGCGAAATTGCCAGCTATGGAAAAATAAATTGTCGTCATATTATGTGAATTAGAAATGTTCTTCCTGCCTTCATTTTTTGATATGATGGTTCATCTGATGGTCCACTTGGTGAGAGAGATTCGACTATGTGGTCTTGTACATTACAGATGGATGTACCCCATTGAACGGTATATGAAGATTTTGAAAGGGTATGTCAAAAATCGAAGTCGGCCAGAGGGTTGTATTGCAGAGCGATATATTGTTGAGGAAGCCATTGAATTCTGTACCGAATACTTGTCTGGTGTGGAAAGCATTGGCTTACCAAATCTCGTCACACTGGGCGGGTTGAGGGTGAAGGAATTTCTGGAAGAAAGGTTGTCACAATCAATATTACATATCGGGAGCAGGCCCACCTTTATGTTTTGCATAACAGTTTTGACGTTGACCCATATGTTGAAATCCACAAAGAAATTCTTAGGCATTTGAATCCATCAAGGGCTGAAAAATGGATATTAGATACACATAATCGACAGTTTATAGGATGGTTTCAAGATCATATTTTTAAGAAGTCAGATGAAAATCCAAAGTCAATTTCGGAATGACTTCGATGGCTAGCCGGAGGACCAAGTGTGTATGCATTATCTTACAATGCTTATGTAGTTAATGGTTATACATTTTATACTAAGGAACATGATAAAGACAGTATCATGCAGAATAGTGGGGTTACACTTTTGGCTAAAGCGATTCATGTTTCCGGTGCTAAGGATAGAAATCCAATTTATGCGAATATGTCATACTTTGGCATCATCAAACAAATATGGGAGTTGGATTATACGGAATTTCAAGTTCTGATATTCCAATGAAAGTGGGTTGATAACAGGAGTGATGTTAAAATATATGATTTGGGATTCATGAAAGTTGATTTCAGTAAGGAAGGGGAGAAAGACGAACCATTTATAATGGCATCACAGGCAGTGCAAGTATTTTATGTTCCAGATCCCACAAACCAAAACTAGTCAATTGTTCTGTTATCGACCAAAACAGCTAAAGGGTCAGATGAAAATTCAACAGAAGATGACCCTTTCATTTGGACTTCGCAATCATTTCGCAGTGGTCCCAATGTAGACGACGTTTTGTATGTCAGAGGAGACCACAGTGAAGGGATATGGATAGTTGATAGAGGGGTCAAATCCCTTCAGCCTTTTAAAAAAAAGGGAGTTCAATAATCAGGTTATTGATTTTTATTGTAATATAGATTGTGTTACATTATGTTATTATCTGTTCGCTGCTACTTTTATATGATCTAAATTAAATTTTAAAACCAGTTCTGCAGATAATGACTCCTTCACCTACCGATGCACCCAATCCCGAGACACAACACGCCTCTCAACCTGTTGCAGCTGGTCCCACTGCTGAGAGACAACAGGTCTCTCAACCTGTTGCAGCTGGTCCCACTGCTGACGTACAACAGGTCTCTCAACCTGTTGCAGCTGGTGTCAGTGTCGATGCTAGCGCTTCGGAGAAACATAATGATGATGCAGAAACTGAGAAAATGGTAGGCGATGAAACCCCAGGGACACAAAAAAAACAGGTGTACCGTAGTTTGACAGTTTTAGAAAAAATCCTTAAGGAAAAAAGCAAAAGGCATCAAATATGAGGTGGGATGGAATAATTTATTCCAGCATGTAAACCCCCAACAAATCCATGTTTAGTAGCTACATTGGAATCATCACTCGAAAACGCATGCTGATTGACGTAGAGTCGTGGCACCATGTTGTCAGCGGGTTGAAAACATTAATGTGGGAAGAGATTACGGTAACATTATGATATCATCTATTTAATTTATTAAAATAAAATAAAATATTGAAATATTTACTAACCCTTCATCATCTCTTGCAGAGTGCATTTATAGTAGATGTTTCGCACAAAGAATATGTTTTCAGACTGGCAGTAAGGATTTATAGAGGCTTTCGCACCATTTTAACGAAACATCATCTGAAAGATGCCGAAG
Source organism: Viscum album (assembly GCA_963277665.1). Classification (NCBI taxonomy): domain Eukaryota; kingdom Viridiplantae; phylum Streptophyta; class Magnoliopsida; order Santalales; family Viscaceae; genus Viscum; species Viscum album. The sequence continues at coordinate 1,362,783,801 of OY728166.1, read as the reverse complement.
GGAAAATCAAGCCGCACCCGCCTCCTCTTTATGCACACTTGATATCCCAAGGAACGTGGGATGCATTTTGCAACCGTCGTGCAGAACAGAATTTTCAGGTACATTGTGTTTGGTTGCACGTTGTGTAACGTTTCTTGTATTCATCACATTGATTGATAGGTTTTTATTTATGAAACAGCAACTGAGTGCTGAAAATAAAGAACGGGAAGTAAAACCAGCGTACCCCTACCGTAAAGAAAGGTTGGGGTACGCTTCAATTGAAAAACAATTGGTATGTATTTTAAAAGTACTGTAATAATTTTATGTGACATAAAACAACACTGTAACCATGTTTATCTGTTTATATGCAGATTGATGAAGAAAAATCTCAAGTCACTTCCATTCCACGCCATGTGCTATGGAAGGAGGCTCGTGTTAATAAAGAGGGGAAACTGATAGATGAAAACACACAAAATGTGTGGGTTTTGGGGTGTCACCCCGGACATATTTTCAGAAAAAAAAAAACAAGAGGATGAAAAAACTAAAGAATTGCATGTAATGAGAGATAGAGTAGCTACCCTTGAAGAACTAATCCAAACTCAGGGAGAGATTCTAAAGAGTTTGATGGAGGAGAGTTGAAGAGAACAAACAGCTCAAGAACAACCCCCGCGAGAAGATCCACCCCTCCCCAGCTTTGAGGTGAGCCATTCCCCTCAAAGAACTGACTTAACTGAGGTAATAAATGTTATAATATTCGTTTTTGTGATATTTGAATCACATATACACTGATACCTTTCATGTAATGATATTCTGCAGGGTGAAAATGACTGTGATTTATATCTGTCAACTCCCACTCATCGCCTTGTAGCGAGGGCTACGGTGTTCAATATGCAGAATGACACACTACACTCCAGACCACTTCCAAATAGTCATGTCAAAGTGTCGATTAACGTATCTCATGAGCCAAGCTCCGAGCTACTTGTGCCAAATGACGAGTACGACATTCATACGGTGGAAAAAGCTGTGGGAACATTCGTTGCATGGTCATCGAATCTTGTAAAAAAACATGTCGAGCAGAAGGTATTCATTTCCAGTTCATTTTTCAAGCAGAACCTTTAACATTTAATTAGAAAAAGTCTGAACTGAGGAATGTTATTACAAAAGGATAAAATGGAGAAGCTAAAATGAAAGAGTGGCTCCAACATTAGATCAACCAACCGATCAAAATGATCTACTGAGAGCGCGTTCACCCCGCCCGTTCTATATCCACATTTAATATCATTGCAAGCTCATGTGGAAATGAAAATGAAAGACGGCAAGAGTCATAAAATTGTTTGTGAAAAAGATATGTACGGAGAGGAAACAATAGATTTCGTTAGTGCAGACGCTGTTTCTGAGATCATCACATACGACTGGCTAGGCGCCTCAGTTATAAATGTATACATGAGGTATGTTTTCATGATTTGATTTTACAGAAGCTGATATACTTTGATAATTATGGATAAATACATCTCATATTTTTCACAGTCGTATATATGAAAAAAAAAATTGAAGGTATTTTCCCATGAATACAAATTTGGACTCGTTAGTCCTCACACCATTTCTACACAACGAATAGAAATAGATTCTAATTTTCAGGCTGAATTGATGTCAAATCTACTCAGAACGTTTCAAAGAAGAATTACGACTGACAGACTCTTTTTAATACCAACGTTGTAAGGGTAAAACTCTACATTTTAATCATATCAATTATATTTTCATTTCTATCAGTACTTATTTCTTTTTGTGTTTTTAGGGAACATTGGATGCTCATTGAAGTCAATTTGGATACTCCAAAGATTTATTTTCTGGATTCACTGCATGGATATCCAACTAACCGACCACACGTGATGGCGATTGTCAATTTTTAATACACTATATCCAACATTTTAGAACTAAATATCTAGTTATATAATTTATATTATCTTTTAATGAGGATTTTGTTATGATAGGGCGGTGTATGAATATCGTCTAAAGGCTGGAATGAATCCAGGGCATAAGGATGACAATGCCCACAAGATCTACAAATGGAGAAGTATCTGGGTATATATAATTATATTTCACTATCCAAATACATGTCAAAACAAATTACTTATTTTTCTCGATGTTTCTGCAGTGTCCGAAACAAACAAATGACAAGGATTGCGGTTATTATGTTTGTAAATTTATGAAAGAGATCATATTTCATGAACAAACTAGCATCCCTAAAGAGGTATTTTTGAAAATAATTACTACTTTATTTAAAATAATTATTAATCCTTTGTGTATTTATATTTTTTCATTACTACTATGACTGTCGCAAAAACTCCTACTCAGAAGATGATATAAATGTCTTTAAAAACGAATGGGCATCGTACCTAATGGAAGAATGTAAAAAAATAGGACAATGAAGGTGAATTCCTAATACTTATGTTATCTTTATATGGTCATTGATATCTCCCTTTATACTTATTTAGAATCTATGATCTCCCTTTCTTATGTTTCATATCCTTAGATTAGTGAATTCCTACTACTTAGTTTGAAAATGACATAAACTTTAGAAAAAAACACCAATGACATATGGAAAACTGATAAAATGCATTCGGATTATTTTGATACTTTAGTACAACGATCCACGAGTCATTTGTGACGTGTACAAATTGACCTCACCTCAATCTGACGCACAGTGTGACCGTTATGGCTAAAAGTGTCTGATATCAGTTTCAAATTGAGATAAACTTTGGAAAACAACACCAATGACATACGCCAAACCGAGAAAATGCATTCGGATTGATTTGATACTTTCAGAAAACAATCCACAAGTCATTTGTGACATGTACGAATCGACCGTACCTCAATATGACGCACGGTGTGACAGGTATGGCTAAAAGTGTCTGATATCAGTTTCAAATTGAGATAAACTTTGGAAAACAACAACAATGACATACGCCAAACCGAGAAAATGCATTCGGATTGTTTTGATACTTTAGTACAATGATCCACAAGTCATTTTTGACGTGTAAAAATCGACCGCACCTCAATCCGACGCACGGTGTGACCGGTATGGCTAAAAGTGTCTGATATCAGTTTCAAATTGAGATAAACTTTGGAAAACAACACCAATGAGATACGGAAAACTGAGAAAACACATTCGGATTGTTTTGATACTTTAGGACAACGATCCACGAGTCATTTGTGATGTGTACGAATCGACCTCACCTCAATCTGACGCACCGTGTGACCGGTATGGCTAAAAGTGTCTGATATCAATTTCAAATTGAGATAAACTTTGGAAAACAACACCAATGACATACGTCAAACTGAGCAAATGCGTTCGGATTGTTTTGATACTTTAAGACAATGATCCACGAGTCATTTGTGACATTTACGAATCGATCGCACCTCAATACGATGCACGGTGTGACCGGTATGGCTAAAAGTGTCTGATATCAGTTTCAAATTGAGATAAACTTTGGAAAACAACAACAATGACATACGCCAAACCGAGGAAACGCGTTCGGATTATTTTGATACTTTAGCAAAATGATCCACGAGACATTTGTGACTTGTGAGAATTGACCGCACCTCAATCCGACGCACGGTGTGACCGGTATGGCTAAAAGTGTCTGATATCAGTTTCAAATTGAGATAAACTTTGGAAAAAAACAACAATGACATACACCAAACTGAGGAAACACGTTCGGATTGTTTTGATACTTTATTACAACGATCCACAAATCATTTGTGACGTGTACGAATCGACCGCACCTCAATCCGATGTACGGTGTGACCAGTATAGCTAAAAGTGTCTGATATCAGTTTCAAATTGAGATAAACTTTGGAAAACAACACCAATTACATACGGAAAAATGAGAAAACGCGTTCGGATTGTTTTGATACTTTAGGAAAACGATCCATGAGTCATTTTTGACGTGTACGAATTGACCGCACCTCAATCCGATGCACGGTGTGACCGGTATGGCTAAAAGTATCTGATATCAGTTTCAAATTGAGATAAACTTTGGAAAACAACACCAATGACATATGCCAAACTGAGTAAACGCATTCGGATTGTTTTGATACTTTAGGAAAACGATCCACGAGTCATTTTGGACGTGTACGAATCGACCGCACCTCAATTGACCACACGGTGTGACCGGTATGGCTAAAAGTGTCTGATATCAGTTTCAAATTGAGATAAACTTTGGAAAACAACACCAATGACATACGCCAAACCGAGCAAACGCGTTCAGATTGTTTTGATACTTTAGGAAAACGATCCACGAGTCATTTGTGACGTGTAAGAATCTACCGCACCTCAATCTGATGCATGGTGTGACCGGTATGGCTAAAAGTGTCTAATATCAGTTTCAAATTGAGATAAACTTTGGAAAACAACACCAATGACATACGGAAAACCGAGCAAATGCGTTCGGATTGTTTTGATACTTTAGGAAAAGGATCCATGAGTCATTTTTTACGTGTACAAATCGACCGCACCTCAATCCAATGCACGATGTGACCGGTATGGATAAAAGTGTCTGATATCAGTTTCAAATTGATATAAACTTTGGAAAACAACACCAATGACATACGCCAAACCGAGGAAATGCGTTCGGATTGTTTTGATACTTTAGCACAATGATCCAAGAGTCATTTGTGACATGTACGAATCAACCGTACCTCAATCCGACGCACGGTGTGACCGGTATGGCTAAAAGTTTCTGATATCAGTTTCAAATTGAGATAAACTTTGGAAAACAACACCAATGACATACGCCAAACCGAGCAAACGCGTTCGGATTGTTTTGATACTTTAGGGAAACGATCCACGAGTCATTTTTGACGTGTACAAATCGACCACATCTCAATCCGACTGACGCACGGTGTGACCCGTAAAGCTTTTCATTAGATAAAGAATCAGTATTTATTAAATGAGATAAATCAATCAAAAACATATTGATTTTACATTATTCCCTTTCATTGTTATGTAAATGAAAACTTTTGAGTTTAAAATTTCATATTTTAGTTTCAAATTTCCATATTAATGTATTCTTTCATATTACTGTTTTAATTTATTTCATTATTGCATTACTAACATAATATTTGTTTTCTTATATAGGTGAATTTTTTTCCTTGAGCTCGGATGCTTTGTTCGGAAACAAATACCGTCGAGAGAGGATCACGGATATCAAAGGATAAAACATGAATGTTTATAACTGTTGTTGAATAATTGTAAATGTAACCATGTAAAACAATGTTTGAAATGTATATAGCAATGCATTTTTTTGTATTCATGATGTTAAGTAAATGTATATACCGTTGTCGGTCAAAATAGTGGGTGCGGGTGCTATGGTGTGTAGGTGTGCATGTGCTAATTTGTGCAGGTATTCTAGTGTGAAGGTGTGCAGGTACTGTTTTGTAGGTGCAGGCGATGGGCCCTTTATCAGCGCTTTGTCAAGCTCCGATATAGGAGACCTTTATCAGCGCTAAAAAAGGGCTGATAAAGGAGGTATCCTATATTGGCGCTTCTCAGAGCACTGATAAAGGGGACCCCCCCCCCCCCCTTATCTACGCCGGCATTAACATCGCTTTTCTAGCGCTGTTAATGCCGGTTTTTAGCGCTGATAAAGGGCCAGGTTGTAGTAGTGACACATGAATCTGACTTCCTACACTAATATTTCTGATTAGGTTGAACTATCTTTTCCAAAAAACTCTTCATCTATTAGATTAAAACATCATCCTGTATGTTTGTTTCTAGATTTTTGGTAGTGTATGTCTTGTGTTTAACTTCAAACCTTTTCATTAGTTATTTTATACTTCATTTTCTAAAAAAAATCCCTCATCACTAGTGATTGCACATGATATTCCATGCATGCATAAAATTTATATTCTGATAAATTCTATAAAAACCCAAGAATCATTATTTCTTATAGCTTGACCTTTAATCCATTTAGAAAAAACTATCTATTTCGAATAAGATGTAAGTAAATCCAAAAGATATGGGAAATGAGTGCATAATTTCTATTCCTCAGATATCTTAAAATTCATAAAAACTCAAAGGATTTTAAAGTATCTTCTATCTTTTAGAAATACCTCTATCAAAACATATATTCTTACAGACATTATAAATTTTTTGGAATCTTAAAAATGATATACCAATATATTATAGCCAAAACGACCTTCCTAATAGTTAATTATGGTCTAAGATGCCTCAATTTGAAAGTTCTTATCAAAAATTAAGAATAGAATGTACCTAATCCTTTAGAATACACAGCCTTACCACTCGATCACTACAGATCCTACATAGGTAAGAATTATACAACACATAGGATTTTTTTCTCAGATTTAAATTTCAATAATTTATGTTTAATAAAGATATAATGTGACTTCAATATAACCAAGTAATTAACAATGTATGTATACAACTTATTAGTGACTCCATATAGCTTTTCACCATGAAGTGATTCATTCAAAAAAAAAAAGAAGGAATTTAAATTTCATTAGTATGAGGTAATCTTCTCACATGGTTTTCAAGAATGTTCTTATATCTCTTCTTGACCTAAAAATCCATATCAAAATCACTGATGAAAAGACTACACCCCAAAAAATATGGATTTTAATATTCCAAATTTATTAAGTATCAAAGAGCTATATAAACAGAATATACTATAACTTTACTTTCTAAAAAAGTATGAAATTTCTGAAGTCAAAAAATGATAAGGAAAAAATCCTTCTTGGTGTTTTTATAGTTGATATAAGATGGGTCTATATTTTTTGAATCATAAGTTATCACGTGTGATTGTATATCATTTTTATAGGGTAATACTAATCCAACCACTTAGTTTTAATCCTTGAATGACAATTAAAAATTCATATTAATGATGGAGGTTGTAGTCAATATATTTTAATTTCATCAAATGAATTAATAAATGGCTCATAAAACACAAATTCAATGTCATTTTTAGAAAAATTAGTTAAATTCATATAATTTTTCGAAAATATATAATTAATATCCTACAAAACTCTTTATGACCTACGAATGATATGAAATGGTTTATTGTAGTGGGGTTTGTAAAATTAGAGATCACTTCAATATTATATTTATCCACTTTAATACCATCAATAGAAATAATATGTCCTAAAAGAATGCCTATTTCAACCATAAGATGACATTACTCAAGATCCAAGTCCAAACACTTTTCAATGAATTGTTTTAGAATTATCTCTAGATTCTCAATATAAGTTTCAAATAATGGTCTATCAAAAAATTCATAATATAATACCACCTTGTATATTTTAATAAAATCTGAAAAATATTAATTATAAATTATTAAAATTAACTTAGGAAGTTTCACAAATAAAAAGTCATACTTTAGTAATAAAAAATACTATAATAAAAGTGAACATAATATTTTCACGATCTTATAGTAAAATGGAAACTATAAAAAAGAGAGATAAATCATTAAATAAATAGTAATGGATTTTCTAAGAAAGTATCTCGAGTATTTGTTCAACAAAGGGGCTAAAGAAATGGTGTTTTCAGGTAACATTGTTTTTTTATGATAATCAACAACTACCGTCAAACTATTTTTTATTATAGTTAGCGTGATTTCATTATTTTAATATTTTACATTAATTATTATAGTCATTTTGTGAAAACGTTAAATGGGTATCACAAAATAAGTCTCAAATTGGGTATATGATACAAGATACTAAGTTCTATTTAACCAATTTTTTAAAAAAATCCATAAATGTTGGTTTTATCCATATTTTTTTGTTGAACTAGTGATTTTGATTCATTTTTAAGAAAAAATATATTCAGGAAGATAGTGGGACTTATTACAAGTATATCACCAAGTGTGTATCCTATTGTTTTAGCACTTTTTTTTGAAAATTTTTAATAGTTTATATTCATGATTGGGTGCCAAATTTTATGAAATTATCACAAGGATTTTATCACTATCTAAAAGATATTAATATTTTTTATTTAATGATAATAGTTTCAATACCAAATGGGGTGGTTGTTATAAGGATGGTGTAAACTCATCCCCAAAACTATTATCATGCACATTTCAGACAAAATAAAAAAAATAAAAAAAATTATCCATGGGTTTTTGTGACATCAATACCTTTACTACATTCATGATTATATTTTAAAGAAAAAATTTTCACTTGAGAAAGAAATTTTTAGAAAATGAGAGAGGTTAAAAATGGAGTCCTCCTATTGAGAAAATTACTTGGATTCCTAAATATTAAAATTTATAAAATCTTCATGCACACTGATTATGGTTATGGTAATTCGGTTTTTAAGAATGAACACCCCTGAATTATTGCGGAATGATGTGTACTTTTTTCTTCCTCTATATTATATATGAATGTATAAGTTAGTAAGAAATATAAAATATTTCAATCTCACCAAAACATATTCCTAGACACCAATATTACAAAAAGTGTATCGTTTTTCTAATTGTACCACCATTGAAATTGTCTTAAGTTATCCCACCAGCAATTTAAAATAGACAGAGTGAAGTGTGACATTAATCAATTCACCCAAATTACACAAGACATTAGTGAAAGTTAAACATTTTATAGTACAAGGGATAGTGAAGGTATCGAGATATTATAATTTCATAGGTAAATATAGTATGATAAAAGAAGATATTCCCCTAACCAATATTGCCCTTTTATCCCCATGTAACCTTCTCTTTTTAGTACAATGTTCTTTTATAAATTTTAAGACCATGGAATTTGGTTGTTTTCTTCAAGTAGAGATATATTTATCTTAGCCTTTTTAATGTGTCAAACAATAATTTTTATAATACTTCCTTAGTAATTTTATTTTGTTGAATTATCTTTTAAGTGAGTGGTTGAAATGGATGTGGTAGCTCCTCCATCATGGATTTACCTATTTCCATCTTCACTTTTATACTGTGATAGGTGACTACAAATATTTTCACAGAATCATTCACCTCCTAAATTTATTTTTCACTTATAGTTTCTATTCTATATTTCTAATTAACTTAAACTTCACTAAAAATTTTCTATGAAATATAAATATTATTACTTTTGGGATTATAAATAGGTTAATGTAAATATTTTCCTAACCCTTTGTTAACTAATGTATTCAAAGTGATAATAAATTTACCAAACTAGTTTTTAAAATTCCTTGATTTCAAGACCATATTTGTTAAATAATTTTGTTGATTAACTTGCTAATATAATAACTATATTATAAAGTCCTTCAAGGTTAGATCCTAAAACTTCCCATGTGTTTGGTAGCTTGTGGATGGTTGTGAACTGGTCCACAATTATTGGAATAGTGGATGATAGTATATCTATTAGAATAGTATGCTTTGATAATGTTGGATTCCATCTAAATATAGTACTTTGGAATAATCCTTTAAACCATTATTTTTCCATGGGTTGTTAGAAATTTCATTGTTACATGACATCACAAACTGTTTGAATTACACTTGAGGATAACAATCCATATAATGATCTAATAAATTACATACTTGGTAAACCCAAAGGGGGTGTGTATGGTGATTCACCTACATTATTACATGTTATTTATCTCTTAATGGAGGTGATTTCCTCAATTATATATTCTTGTAAAGAAGAGTTTTAAATTTTTACCTTGTGTACTTATCTAGTGGAAGTACATATACCAAACCATTGAAACTTCTAAATTATATTTACAATAAATTTTTTGGCTTTGTTGTAGAAATATAAATAAGATATCTAAATGATGAATCATCCAATAGGTTTTAATTATTTTTTAAAATTCCTTGGTAAATGAATAGCAAGAAATTTTTCACCTTAATGAGTTGATATAGGAAACTGGTATAAAACGTTTTGATCCTTTCCCAGAACTCATAATGATTTTCTCCACTATAACTAATAATGGTATAGATATATTTAATTAATGTTTTACTCCTAAAATTATGGATTAACTTTTGAAGGAACTATCTCTAGAAATCATCCCACCTTTTAACATAACCTGGTTAAATATTCTACATTCATTCCTTAACTGCACCCTCCATGGAATATGGTAAGTCCAAACACTTGATCCAATCCTTTATAACTTCTTTTTTATTGAATGTGATATAAATAGTATTGAATTACTCTAGTCTATTTTTAGGATCTTCACTATAAAACCATGATATTATGGTAATAGTTGGATTAGACCCTGTTTTAACTCAAACTCCATTTGGTTATTCTAAGTAGAAAAATTATTGTTCTCATAATTAAATTAAAGCTTACATGAGTCATTATATGTTCTATTTAGTTGTGATATGTTTTCCTCTATAATATAATTATTTAATAAAGATATATAAGAATAAGATGAGAATGAATTTGGACAGATTAATGGGATGTTGAAAAACTTATAATCCAAGTGATATATGATTCAAAATACTCTTCATCTCTTTATCAAATTCCTCTAAATCACAGGATAAAAACAAAAGTGTTGATAGTAAATTGATTTGATAATTCAATTAAAATATTTCAAACACAAAAAAAAGGTCAAAGAATATAATCAATATTTTTTCCTCCTAATAAATGGTACTAATTTCATAATACAATTGTCACATATTGGTTAAGAAATACAAATTTAAACTTGATATGGAATATAGTTAAGTTATGTAATCCAGGTTGTCTCAAGAAGTGGTAGTCATCCTTAGCATTTCACTTATGTGTGTGAGTTTGGGTGTTGGAATAAAATGGATCTAAGGTGTTTGTATTTGACTTATATAAATTGAAGAATTATTTATATCAATTTATAAAAAGTGGCCTCACCTAATACATTAACCTAAACAAACCACAGAATCAGAACTCTCTCAACTAATCACACTCCTATTTTATCAATAATTAGATAAGATATAAACCAATCACACACCCTTGTTGTTTTTAGATCAATACAATAGATTCAACAATTAAGTAATTTTCTTACCTTACCTTTCCAAAGTGATCAACAATATCTAATAACACTTCATCCCAGCTCACCACTCAATATCATATGAGAGATATGGAAGACCAAGGGGTGGTGTGTGAAAAACAAAGAAAAAAAACTAAAATTTAATTATAAATAGATAATAGTGAAAATATTCTACTTTTTTATGTATTCAAACAATAACATGCAAGATTCATACAAGATATGAGAACACCAGTGCATTGGAATTCAATATCAAGGGAGGGGAAAATATCCCCAGCTTGGCCATAAGGGGGCCTAGTGTCTCATCACAATAGAATAAGTCAAAGGTATAATAGGAATGTAAAATATAATAGCCCAAAATCAAATGTTTTCTTTCTATTTTTAGGCACATGTGATTCTTCTAGACTTATATTTGTGGTCTAAGAACTCCCTTAATCACAACAGGATTCTTCTCTCTTTTATATCATGTGCCACCAATTAATCCATTATATGTTTTCCCTTATTTTTTAGATAGGGGATATTCTATTGGTTCATACATCTTGTGGGTGCACCACATGAACACAATCATGATCAGGAGCTCATAAGTCTCTACACAACTTCTTTTGATCATAAAAAACCCTATAAGACTTTTTGTGGGTGAAATGAGCAGTTTAAAATCAGATTTGGTGTTAGGATATCAAAACTAAAATAATTTTTTAAATTAAGTCTGAGGAGTATTTTATCTAAAATGTAATTCGAATTAGGTCATGACATATCATTAGTTTGGTATTTCAATAATATGTTGGATTCCATTGGAGTTTGTAGAAGTGATGATGCATAATGTTTTTCCCCTAATATAACATTAAGGTAAGAACATATCCATGATAATAGATTTGTTTTTTATCATATTTTGGTGCATCCCTAGTATGTGAAATAGGTCACACCACTCAATAACATATCCTCATTTACTCTGACATTTCAAATTCAAAAATTAGGGGATCGTGATATAGATTATGATTCCTTTGAGTTCATGTCCTATATTGTTTATGCACACTACATTGGATTATGTATGTCCTCTAAATTGGTTTATGTGAGATATTTTGGGAGAAAATTAATCTAAATTGTTTTCCCCATTTTATTTTGGAGTTTTAGTAGTCCCAAAATGTTGACACATGTTCTGTTAGAAAGTGGTCATAACCTCACGATTGAGAACACGAGACTATATTACATAACTATAAATTCTAATTTCCATTAAATAAATAAATCTATTCGATAAATTTTCTTTCATACTAAAATCAACATAGAAAAACCAAAAAATATTAATAATACATTATTAATAAATATATAATAAATACCAATACGATAAACCATTAATACTTGTTACCTTTAGAAGGTAAATTATTTATAGACGTTAATATTAAAAATGAATATTTTTAACAAAACTCATTTTATTTACATTATATATTTTCTTTTATAAACTTAAACTGACAAATTTTATAATATAAAATTGATAAAGTAATATTCATTCTTGAATTCCTCATAAAATATTATATAGGATGTATTTTTAAGATTTTCTAAAATAATTGTTTTTAAGAGAATGGTAAAAAATATTGATTTTGTTAATACCATCACTTTTATATATATTAGATATTTTTAAAACATTTTCAATATAAAAGATATCTATTTATAAATTAAAATAAATCATTTTAAAATACTATTAAAATTTATAAAACCTATGAATATCATTTAATAAAATCAATTAATATTCTATGGAAACTATTTTCATCCCTTTCTTTAATTAAGATTGAACATGGTAAAAATTAAGTTATGGATTTATATAAATTTAAAATAAAAATTATGTGATGAATAGTAATATTTTTTTCGTATCATTTGAGTCAATAAATTAATAATTGTTTCCTATACCTAAAATTTATGCTTAAAAATTCACTTTTCTAAAAAAATGTGTTTTTACCTGTTAAATATGATAATGTTAAAATTTATTTCCCTATATATAGATATTAAATATGAAAAATTGATTATTATTTTTAAACAATAATTTTCATATTAATTTATATGTCTAATTTTATTTTTCGATAAAAAATTTAGATTATTAGTATTAATGAAAATTAATATGAAAATAGTGAAAAAGATATTTTAAAATTATTTTTTCATTAATATCAAGGAATTTATATGAAAAAAATTAAATTAAAATAATTTAAATAATTAATATAATAATATTCATAAAAAAATAAATAAATATATTAAAACTCATATAATTGGTAATCGACACTAAATAAGGTTAATAATCTATAATGGTCAAAAATTCAATTTTTCTACTAAAACAGTTTGTCTACACATTGTCTATTTTAATTTAAAAGTTAACTTTATAATATTTATAAACTTAATTAGACTATATATAGGTAAAATTGGTTACAAAAAACCCAAACTTTTTTATATCTGATATGTTATATTTTAATAAAACATAAAATCACTTAGTTAAAAACTAGTTACCCGGTTTAAAAGTAAAAGAGTAAAATTTAATAACTTCATGGTGAAAATCCTATAACATGTTTAAAGAATATTTAGAAAGAATTTTCTTAGTATTTATTAACCCAAATAAACAACACGGTACATTATATCTACACATTGGAGAAATTGACCTTGAAATAGTGTCACGACATTATTAAAATATTAAAGGAGTTTCCAAAAGTGCCCATTTCCTCTCTTATGAAAGAGGGTCACTTACACCCTATCAAAAATAAACCTTGTATTATAATTTTAATTTAAAATATACCCAAATATCCTCTAATATAAGTCCCTTACACTTTATTAAGCTCTCAATCATATTAAGTTAGCATATTCCCATCAATTCCAAGAATTTTTTCAAGGAAATATCAAGTCTCTGACGTAAGTATTATCAACTTCTTAAGTATTTCTTATTAATATTACTCTTCTAAATACCTTATCATCATAATAACATAATTAATTAATTGTTTTTATTATAATTTTATTTTTTTATATTAATGTAAAATCCATTATTTTTTCTACTCTATCTGTTAATAAAAACAAAAGTGTCATTACTGAGTTGCGCAGACTACCGCCCCTACAAACTGACATCTTATATTTTTAAACACTGCTATTAATGGATGATAAAAATGTTATAATGGATGAATAAATATTATATATATAATATAACTATGATTATTATATTTCAAATTATCATTTACCTTATTTCCTTCTCATTTGCTGAGAAATAGAAACATTAATCATTCGTATGTGCGCATTATCGCCTCCACGAGCAATGGGTTTAATTTATGAGCACCAACCACCATAGTTTAATTTAAAAATATATTTAATATATAAAAATTATTTCTATAACACTATTAATATTATGGATATTATGAAACTATTTTATGATTCTTTCTAACATGTTCAGCGTACAAAATCAATAATAGGAAAACTGACCGAACAACCTCAAGTAACCAATAAAGAAAAAAACTATATTATAAATAAAAAACATATTATAGTTAAAGGAAATTATATTACCAAATATATATTAATTTTTTTACTTTTTATATATTTAATAAACTTTATTTAATTATTCAGTAAGATAACTTCAAGAGAATAACACTTTCAGACTTGAGGTAAGAGTTTTCGTCTCAAATTCATCTCTTTAAGAAAAAATTGATATTATGCACCAAATTTAATTTATAGGGTGTATATGATTCCTATGTGAGATATTATATCATAAATAATTGTATAATAATAGTATTTCAAGTTTAATTACAATATAACTTTTTCAGGGGGGTTATTAAAGTGTTACTCAAGCCGTAAGGGTTTTCTTAGTCTCGATTTTGATTTTTTAGACATAATACATTTTGTGCACCATGTTGTATTTGAATTGTTTTTTCACTCCATATGAATATACTTTTATCATCATAATTTTAATGCATATTATGTACTATTAAAATCATGTTTTCTTATTCAAGTGTCCATTGATACAATTTTTTCCTCTGTAGTAAGAATTTTTGGTAACTCGCATCTTCTTCTTTGAGTTATAATGTTTTATCTTGATCATTGTTATTCCATGATTGGGTTCTCCCAAAAAATAGTTTATTTTTTGGTATTTTATGATCTTATTTATGTAAATTTAGTTATAATACAAATAATTTTTTATTACACTTTTTATAATGTGGGTTTTTAAAAAAGGAAATTTTAGGTTTTTAAAATGACTATTTCATAATCAAAAGTTTTGGATGCACATTTCCAAAATAAAAATTTATTTAATTTTCAAGGCTAATTTATTTGAAATTACTTTAAAAGTAAAGGTTTAAAATTATTTTTCAATTCACATTTTTAAAAATAATTTTTTTAGTGACCCGTAACTTCCCCTTTGACGTCAACATTAACAATGTTTTTTAAAAGAACTTTTGATTTTTTCTCTTCCATTTCCCCTTTAATTTTAAAAAAGAATTACCCTAACATGGATTATGTTTAAATATTTATACTCTAATATATCTATATATATATATTGTTTTAATGAACTCACAATACACAAAAATCCAATTCATGATCCTTACTTGGGTGGTATTTTTCCTGTATTCTTTTACAGGTATGTTTTTTATCTATGTCAATATCCTTCTATGTATCCTTTTTTACACTGTGGATATTTTATTTTGAAACCATCCACATCCTCCCCATGGATGGATTATGATCATGTTTTTAATTTATTAAATTATCCATATACTCATTTCTTTATATGATGTGAAAATCACATTTTAAATAATTCATATTTGATGATTTTCACCTAGAAATAATGTTATTTTACTAACATGGTGGGAAATTATTAATGGTATATAAGTTATTATTCCAATAGGGATGATTATTATAAAGCTTAATATGTATTGTGTAACCATCCACCTTATTTCTCTAGATGGTTTATAATCATGTGGGGACAAGTATTGACATTCTGGATGATTATTGACTGCTAACATAAGTTGATCATGTATTGATATTCTGTATTATTCATCTATGAATAGATATGTATTTTATTTGGGAAGTGATTCCTTAGGTAATTTTATGAAAATTCTTATTGAATCTTGTGTGGAATGAATTATCCTTAATCAAAAAATAGGTGGGGCTGACACTATATAGCCCCTCAATGAATCGACATGTATCAAGAGACAAAAATGGTTGGGTTTTGGTGTATGTATCTCCCTAGAGCAGGATAGTGTCTTTAAAAAGAGCCTTAAAAGCTCGATGTATTGACTTCAGTCTCAAATATAAGTAAAGTATCTTGGAACAAGGCCTTGACATCAGGTCTTTGATGTACAGTATTATAAATTCCATCAATATGAGATCAGTATTATTAATATCTATATTTTCATTTATTTTCATAGATATAACACGATCCCAATTTCAAATTGATTTTGGCTTCATGTTGTTTACATATTCCTGACATAATATTTATGTTATTCTTATGTCATGATTTTTTCAGTTATTTGTTTCCCTTACTCAGCATTTGAGTTCTCCCATTTTTATATTTTCATTTCCCTAGGTTACGGAGAAAAGTTTTACATGTGACATGTTTAGAAGGATAACACGTGTGAAAGAATTTGTGGTAGATAATAAAGAATTTTTATGGATTAAGTAATTTCGTATATAATGGGATAATTATCTATTTATAAAAATAGCGTGGGATATATTAGTTTATATTATATCCTAATTATCTAAAGATATAAACCTAAAAATATCCTTTATATATATGAGATTCAATAATCTTTATTGATTTTTTTATTATCAGTTGTTATTGTTGGTCGGAGTGGACACTCAAGAGGGGGGTGAATTGAGTTCCAATTAAAATTTCTGTTTAAAAATCATTTACCAAATTCCCCCAAATAAAACACAGAATTAAGCTGTAGTGAATTTATATCAAAGTAAAGGTTCTGTTAGGTTCTCAAGGGATTGATTATTTCACAGTTAATCAAATCAGAAGAGTTGAATAACTATTGAAACTAACTTACTGATTTAAAACTAATATAAACACTTGTGAGTTTAATTATCAAAGTGACTTTAAAACAGTTTTTGGTTTTAAAGTAGTTTGCAGCAGAATAAAAATAACTTTGAAAAGAAATAAGCACAGTAGATATAACCAAGAGGTTCAGTCTCAAGGGGAGACTTAGTCCTCTCAAAACTTTATATAAAAGTGATCCACACCCTGGATCGGGAATTACAACAGTATACAACTGTCCAGGTCTAAGACCTCTACCACTGTTATTCATGGGAAACAAACACAACAGCAAACCAGCTGTCCAGGTCATGCACGACCTCTACCACTATCTCAGTGGAAAATAAAATATGTAAGAGTTTGAGTGAGGATTTACAGATCCTCCAGTTAAAATTTCAGGAGACAGTGTGTGTGTAAAAATACAGCAGATGACCCACACTTCTCGAAAAGTAAATAATAAATCACAGAGGCAAAGATGTAGAGTTTAGATTGGCTCTAGTGATTGCAATGTAGCTCTAGACTCCTTTAGATTGATCAGAATTGGTTCTGAGTCCTCTTTTGGTTTTTGTCTGGAAAACAGAGTGTCGTCTGCTTCCTTGACTTCTAGGTGTAAAGATAGAGGAGAAAGTAGTCGATGAAGTTCTTGTGTTGATGTACTCTTTTTCGTTCTTGGCTCTTCACAGATATGCAGGAATGTATGAGCTCTTCGTGTAAGTTCAGTCGTCTCTTTTCATGCACACGTTTCAGCACCTTCTTTTTTTTTGTCACGCTCGTATTTGTTTTTCAAAACCTCTCCTTTCAACAGCAGGAGAATCTCTTATTTAATGCACGAGGTCCGACAACAAAAGTGATTTCCTTTTTGCAGGTATGAGGTACGGTTCCCTGACATCCAACAACACACATTAAATAAATGTCAGTGTATTAAAATATACCTGATATGATCGTTGGTTAGATTAAATAATGATAAAGAAATTAAAGAATCATCGGGTTCTATCTCTGGAACGGTAGCCTTGGATATCGGTAGGTAGGTGTCACAGTAAGAGTCACAGTAGGTCTGAGTATCGGTAGACTTCATTTGTAACGGTAGACCTTCTGTCGGTAGACTTGATTGCATCGGTAGCAGTAGACTTTCTTGTATCGGTAGTTATAGACTTGTCTTGTATTAGTAGTGGTAGAATTGTCTATATCAGTAGAGGTAGACTTGTCTATATCAGTAGCGGTAGACTTGTATATATTAGTAGCGGTAAGTCCCTATCGGTAGCTTCCTTGATGTATCGGTAGACTTTGATGTATCGGTAGACTTTGATGTATCGGTATACTTTGATGTATCGGTAGACTTGTGTAACGGTGACTAATCTGTACCGGTAGCTCTCACATAGCGGTAGACTTAACTGTATTGGTAGCTCTGTTCTGTATCGGTAACTCTATTCTGTTTAAGCATTCTATTGGCAGAATGAGTTAAGTCAGAGTATACATACATCCAGTAACCGAAAGTCTAATACTAAACATAAAATAATTGGGCATTTCTTAACCAAATTCTTTGATTATAATATAATTATCATAACATATGAATATGTGTATGAAGTACACAAATACTAAAGTAAGTATTTATCCAAAACAATAATTATCAAACTATAAATAAGCAATATTGAGAATATCAACATATAATAAAGTATAATTGGGATTATCAAAATATAGTAAAGCAACTAGATTCCTAGAGGGTTCAACAATCTTCCCCTTTTTTGATAATCACAACTAATGCCAAAATGAAAAGAATTACAATCAGAGAAGAATTAGAATCAGAGGAAAAATATTTCTTTTATTAAAACAAAGCTTCCATATTCCTCCCCCTTTCAAATGTACTACATGATTCTCTTAGGTCTCATTTTCCCCCTTTGTGTTTTTCTCCCCTTTGTGTTTTTCTCCCCTTTGTTAACTCTTAGGACTCATGTTTTTCTCCCCCTTTGTGATTAACAAAAATAAGGGTATCAGAGAAAAGATAAAGACTAGAAAAGTAATAGAAACATAGTACAGTAGAGAAATTAAGAAGTATTTCATTAATGGACAAGAGATACACTGATAAAATGAGAAGGTCAAAAATACAAGTGAATCCTATCAAAAAGATCTAGAATCACAAAATCATCCTCTTAAACAGGAGTCTTTCCCTTAGGATCAGAAGAGGGTGTAGGGTCAGATTCAGCAGAAGGCTTAGGAATAGCTAAAAGAACAACTGGAGGGTCAGCCACTGAAACTGTTCCGAATCTGAAATTTGTGCTCTTCTGAGGAATCATAGGTGTCAAGCTTCGAATAGCCTGAACTAGAGTTAACTGAGGTGTACTCCCAGAGGCAGAAGCAGTAAGAGTAGGAGGTACAATCACAGGTCTGGCATCCACATGCAAGAAGGGTAGCAACAGGTTCCTGAAATCCATAATAATACTCCCTCATCTCTCCATTGCAGACACAAAATCATCTCTATTTTCAATGAATTTATCCAAGGCAGGAGTAAGTTCCCTGAGCTTACTAACCTGTTCTCTGAAGGCCTAAGTCACTGGAGGCAACTTCATATTTTCCAGCAAGAGCTTGAAATGGTTGGTCATTTGATGCTTGGTGTAAACCTTCTCAAAATAAGCATCCACTTTATTTTTAATTGCCTCTTGAGAAGCAGTAGCTTCCCATAGGTGATCACGAAAAAAACTACTAACTTCCCAAGTGGTAGCAAGGATCTGAGTATCCGAGGAGCCACTGGTACTGGCCTTAGCCAACTCTTCCTGAATAACAGTTCTGATCTGTTCAAGGTTCACAGAGGAGCTAGATGAGGGAAGGGGTTTAACTGAGAAAGCTACTGTCTCCTTAAAAGATTGTGTTAGATTACTAACCACCTTCTGAACAAGTTCATCTTGACTATTCAAATGTTCTTTGACTGATTTCTTAAAAGCCTCAAAAACTTCCACAAATTGCTTGACTACTTCTTTGATATATCTGATATCAGTGTGCACTTGGGTTTGAGAACTGTTCAAAGCATTCAATGAAGCAATCAATTGTCTGAGAGCAACCACAACTCCTGTCCAACTCTCAATTTGAGTATGGCACACCTTAACTTCATCCATCATTCCTTTCACTGGACTAGCAATAGCACATCCCAGAGATAGTTCCACGGATTGCTCCACATTCCTCATCTCTTCAACCAAACGTGTCTTCAAATCTACCACGGATTCTCTCAGGGTATCTTTAATTTCATCCTTTAAGGACTCAAGGTCCTCCTTGGTTTCCACATTTTCAGACACTGTAGGTGGGGTAACATATCCCTTTTTGGGCTGGTCTTCCTCATCCGAATCTCCATAGGAAAGTCCAAGAACCATATATCCTGGATCTGATGACCAACCTTCAATGTCATACAACATAGATACTGAACCAAGATGCTCCCCCTCACTTGGAATATTCTCCTGAGGTATCTCCTCCAACTATTCTGCTTGATATAATTCTATAATTTCCTCTACAACTGCAGCAGATTCAATAGCCATTTTCTCTGATGGATCAAGAACTCTCTCAACAATAGATGTTACTTCTGCTTCCTGATCAGGCACTATTTTGACTGTACTGTCTATCAGAGGGCTCAAAATGAGCTCTTCTTCTTCATTTTCCTCATCATTTGCTTCACCAGAATCCTCCTATTCTCCATTAATGACACAATCTGATTCGGTTGCCTCATCCTCTTCATAGGTTTCCTTAACAACATACTGACATGCTTCTTCTTCTTCTTCCTCAGTCTCAGTATCATTTTCCTTCAAAATAGTTTCTCTCCTTGGTAGTTCTTTTGGAGGGCTAGCTTCTCCATAGGAAATGGTTTGAGTTATAGGACTAGGAGGTAAATCAGGGTCTCCTCCTTCCTCAACTGAGGTCTCTTCCTCCTCAGCTTCATCATCACTATAGACCGGTTCTGGCTCATCTAGTCTAAGACTAGGATCTGTCACATTCTTTGGTCTAGAGGGATGGTCCTTTGGTGTGAACTTATCGTATATTCTTCCTTCATCATTCACCCATGATTTTCTCCAAGGATTCCAGCTAACTTTCATATATTTACAGACTGTCCTGGTGATGCAAAAGTTATCCTTAACTACTATCATTTCATCCTGAGGTCCAGCCACCTCCTTTTCTTTCATCATAACAGAAATCAACTTTGAGAATAACAGTGCATTTGACTTAGACTTCGGTCTAGTCATATCCTCAATATGAATCATAATCAATCTACACGGATTTACCTTAACTCCATGCTTCAACAGATGTAACAAATAAATGTCCTGGAATCTCAGTGTAGCAAATTCTCCTCTCCTTGGACTAACTACATGTTGAATAAACTTGAAAAGAAGTTTATCTTCCCCTGCCATCTCTACAGCTATGATTTTTCTAGGGGTCCCATTCCCTGTCAGCTCTAACAAAGCATCTTCATACTTAAACAAGTCACTAGTTGAGGGTATGGATTTTGAATAAAAAGAATAATCACCTTCATGTGTAAATTTTAAGTTCCCATCCCATTTAACCAAAGTAAAGGAGAATTTGTGACCATTTACATAAGAAAACATCTTGTTTTCTTATTCGGACTTCTCAAAACGAAAGAACTCATAGAACTGTTTCACCAGTCCTGGATAATAAGGTCCATTTTTGTTTTTGAATCACTTGAGCCAACCTTGTTCTTTTAAAACCTTAAGAACCAAGGACTTTCTCTCCATGTTCCATTCTGCACACACCTCTTTCTCAACAATAATCTCTCACCTTGAGAGATGCAGGTTTACTAAATTCTTTCGAGCTACACTTTCACCACTTCCACTGGCATCAGCATTGGTCACCTTCTGTATTTTCGCTTGCGGCTCATCACTACCATCTGGAACCTAAGGTATCTTAACGCGGTCCATTACAGATCTGCGGTTTAGGGTTTTTCGGCTTGAGAGGTTGAGGTTGGAGGGATTCGAACAGATGTGTTCGCGGTGAGATTGAGTGATGTCTAATATCGGGTTTAATATCATTTAGGATTCAAAAATAAAATAAATCTTTTAAAAACGGTTCGAAGTATCGACTTTACATAAGTTTAAAACAGCACGAGATGCACCGGTAAAGTCTCCTGACGGTGAGGTCTTCTAACGGTGAGGTCTCCTAATGGTGAGATTTCTCTAACAGTGAGGATTCTCTAATGGTGAGGTTTCTCTAATGGTGAGGTTTCCTAACGGTGAGGTCTCCTAACGGTGAGGATTCCCTAACGGTGAGGTTTCCTAACGGTGAGGATTCCCTAACGGTGACGTTTCGTAACGGTTTAAGAGTAAGTTATCATTCCTAATTCGTGTCTAACAAAACTTAATATTTCTGAACTTAAAGGATTAGTGAAAATATAAGCTAATTGAAGTTCAGTGCCTATAAATTCAAGAGTTATATCACCTCTTTGATAATGATCTCTTAGAAAGTGGTGTCTAACATCAATATGTTTAGTTCTAGAGTGATACACAGGGTTATTTGAGATTTTGATCGCACTAGTGTTGTCACAGTTAATTGAAACATGTTTAAACTCAAATCCATAGTCCAATAGAGTGTGTTTCATCCACAGAATCTGTGCACAGTAACTACCAGCAGCTATATACTCTGCTTCAGCAGTAGATAATGCAACTGAGTTTTGTTTCTTACTACACCATGATACTAGGGACTTTCCAAGTAAATGACACGTTCCAGATGTGCTCTTTCTATCTAACTTGCATCCAGCAAAGTCAGCATCTGAATAACTTATTAAATCAAATGATTGTTCTTTTGGATAAAACAAACCTAAATTTGCAGTATACTTAAGATATTTGAAAATCCTTTTAACAGCAAGTATGTGTGACTCTTTAGGGTTATCTTGAAATCTAGCACACATACATACACTAAAAATAATATCAGGTCGACTAGCATTAAGATAAAGTAAACTCCCAATCATACCTCTATAATTAGTTTGATCTACTGGTTTACCAGTTTCATCAATATCCAATTTACAGGTTGTACTCATAGGTGTATCACTTCTCTTAATACTATCCAAACCAAAATGTTTTAATAAATCCTTAGAATATTTACTTTGATTTAAAATAATACCATCTTTAGTTTGAAAGATTTGAAATCCAAGAAAGTACTTAAGCTCTCCCATTAAGATCATTTCAAACTCATTTTGCATAACCTTTGAAAAATCAGTACACAGAGAATTTTTCGAAGATCCAAAAATAGCATCATCAACATAGATTTGTACTATTAAAACATATTTTGAAATTCTTTTTATAAAAAGAGTGGGATCAGCAATTCCTTTTGTAAATCCTTTTGAAATAAGTAAATTTGTAACTCTTTCATACCAAGATCTTGGAGCTTGTTTTAAACCATATAAAGCTTTAGAAAGTTTAAAAACATGATTTTGAAAGTGACGATTTGAAAAACCAGGTGGTTGTTCTACAAAAACATCTTCAACAATAAAACCATTTAGAAAAGAACTTTTCACATCCATTTGATATAACTTGAAATTCAGATGTGATGAAAAGGCAAGTAAGATCCTAATTGCCTGTAATCTAGCTACAGGTGCAAAGGTTTCCTCATAGTCAATTCCTTCTTCTTGATTGTAACTTTGTGCAACTAGTCTAGCTTTGTTTCTAATGATATTTCCAGATTCATCAACTTTGTTTCTAAACACCCACTTTGTGCCTATGGTCAAAGTGTCTTTAGGTCTTTCTACTAGTTCCCAGACTTTATTTCTTTCAAAATGATTTAGTTCTTCTTGCATAGCTATTACCCAAAATTCATCATTGATAGCATCATTGATATTGTTAGGTTCTAACTGTGAAAGAAAATCTTGATGTTTAACCTGATTTCTTAGAGAATCTCTAGTCTGTGTTCCTCTATCAAGATTTCCTACAACAGCATCTAAAGGATGGTTCTTTAGAATCCTAGTTGGTCTTGAAAAGGTAGGGCTAGATATTTTAGGTTCATAAATAGGTTGGGAGTCAACAGAAGCAGGTTCTAGAAAATTTCCAGAACTGGATGTTTTAACTATAGGTCCATTGTCTTTATCATTAAGGTTCAAAACAGAGGGATCATCTTCATGATTTTCAAGAGAGGTCTTAGGTTCATGTGGATCATTTCCATCAAATTTTATGTGAACAGATTCCTCCACACATTTGGTTCTCTTATTGAAAACTCTATAGGATTTACTAGAAATAGAGTAACCTAGGAAAATTCTTTCATCACTCTTGAATGCAAACTTATCAAGATTATCTTTAGTATTAAGAATAAAGACATTGAAACCAAAAACTCTAAAGTTGTTAACCTTAGGTTTCCTATGGTTCCACAAATCATAAGGGGTCTTCTTAAGAACAGGTCTGATCAAGACTCTATTGACAATATAACAAGTTGTATTGACAGCTTCAGCCCAAAAATAAACAGGTAGGTCATACTCATTGAGCATGGTTCTAGAAATTTCCTGAAGGGTTCCATTCCTCCTTTCTACTACACCATTTTGCTGATGTATCCTAGGGGCAGAGAAATTTTGACTATAGACATTGTGTGAGTAGTAGGATTCAAACTCATGATTTTCAAACTCACGACCATGATCACTTCTCAAGGTTTTAATCTTAAGTCCACTAAGGTTCTCTACAGACTTGGAATATTTAACAAAGTAATAACAAGCTTCACTTTTGTGAGTTAGAAAATATACCCAAGTATACCTAGAATAGTCATCTACTAGAACATAGACATAGTGCTTCTCATTTAAACTAGAAACTCTAGAAGGTCCAAAAAAATCCATGTGAACCAACTCGAGAGGTTGAGAAGTTGACACTTCTTTCTTTGATTTGAAAGAAACTTTATGTTGCTTTCCCTTTTGACAGGGATTACAAACTTTATCTGCTGGGAATTCAAGTTTTGGTAGGTCTCTAACTATGTTCTTCCTAGTAAGTTTTATAAGTGAATGTACATTGCAGTGTCCTAATCTTCTGTGCCAAAGCCAAGACTCTTTATGAAAATAATTTAAACAAGTAATATTTTTCATATCTAAAGAATTTAAATCAATACAATAAACATTTTCATTTTGCAAGGCATAAAATACTAAAGAATTTTTAAAATAAACATTACAAGAATCATTTTCAAATTTAACATTGAAACCATCATCACATAACTGAGAAATACTTAGTAAATTATATTTAAGTCCATCAACAAATAGAACTTTAGAAATTAATACTGAGTCAGTGTTACCAATCTGGCCTAAGCCGATGATTTTCCCTTTAGAATTATCACCAAAAGTGAAAAAACCTCCATCAACTCTGACTAATATTTTAAAGCATGAGAAGTCTCCTGACATATGTCTTGAACATCCACTGTCCAAGCACCAGGTCTTTCTACAGGAGCCCTTTAAGCTGGTTCCCTACAAAACAGATTTAGATAGGAAATGATTTTGGTACCCAGATTTTCTTGGGTCCAGACAGGTTAGCCAATAAAACTTTAGGTACCCAAATTTGTCTTATGGGTCTCAAAAAATTTGTAGAATCAATAGAGTTTGAAAGATAAACTTTATTAGATCCGTAAATATGAATATAACTAGTTGAATCATATAAATGTACAGAACTAAAACTAGCAGTATTCTGTCCAGATTTAGGAATAAATCTATTTTTGGTAATTTTTCTTTGTCTGGGTTGGTATCCAATTCCAGTAGTATATCTAGGTGCAATCTACTTACCTATAATTTTAGTAAGAGTATATTTTCCATTTGTGAATTTTTCTAAATCCTTCCTAAGTTTCTCATTTGACAATTTCAGTTCAGTGTTTTATTTAAGTAATCGAGCATTCTTTTCCATTTCTATGTCAAGATTAGATTTATGATTAACAATTAAAGCATATTGTTTCTTTAAACATGTGTATTTGTCTTTTAGCTCATTATAGGTTTCTTCCAACATATCACAGTATTCAAATAGTTCAGATTTTGACATATTTTCAGAATCAGAATCATCTCAAGAATAATAAGAATTTAAAGTAGGAGTTTCAGATGTTACCTCAGAGGTGTTTGTCATAAAACACATGTTTGCCTTATTTCTGATTTCAGCTTCAGAAGCTTCATATTCACTAGAGTTATCCTCAGAAGCACTCCAAGTAGACTTCATGGATTTCTTATACTTATTATCCTTATACTCATATTTCTTCTTGTATTTCAGTTTTGGACAATCTGATTTTATATGTCCTTTTCTCTTGCACTCATAGCAGACAACTTCATCAGATTTGTCAGATTTCTTCCAGTCCTTTTTCCAGTATCTCTTGTTGTCATACTTACCTTTGTAATTTGATTTTCTGAAAAACTTCTTTTTCCTATAAAACTTCTTAAATCTTTTGGCTATGTGATCCATTTCTGCATCACTGTCAGATGCACTTTCACTTTATTCACAGCTTGAGCTATCACTTACAACTTGAAGTTTCTCCTTATTCTTTGAAGTAGATGTCTTGAAGGCAACTGACTTCCTTTTTGGTTCATCTTCTTATTCTTTGTTTATTTTAAGATCTTCTTCATACATCATCAACTTACCAATAAGTTCTTCAACTGGTAGTTCACCAATATCACAAGATTCTCTAATTGAAACAGAAGTTCCCCTCCATCTTTCAAGTAGGCATCTCAAAATTCTCATGATCTTCTCCTTTGATGGAACATCCTTTCCCAGTGAGATCATTGTGTTGACAATTTCATTAAACCTAAGATACATATCAAAAATGGGTTCACCAGGCTTCATCTTAAAATTATCATATTTAATAGTATAGGTTTTCAATCTCATTTCCTTAAAATTAGTTGTTCCCTCATGAGAAACACTTAAGGTATCCCAAATTTCATGTGTAGTCTTACAAGCAGATATTCTATTAAATTCCTCATCTCCTAAAGCACAATACAGAGCATTCATAGCTTTGCAATTATTATTGTAGGTTGTCTTAGTAGCTTCATTCCAAGTAGATCTAACAGTAGTAGGAATTTTATATTCTGATTCTATGGAATTCCAAATATCAAAACCCATTCTTTCTAAATGAATTTTCATCTTAATCTTCCACTGAGCATAGTTGTTTCCATTGAAAAATGGGAGTCTATTAGTAGCAACACCTTTAAGTCTGTTATCCATGATAACTAGGTTAAAATAAAAAAATTTAAATAGATAAAAATTTAGAAATAACAGAAATTTTAAGAACTTTAAAATACAACTAAAATCACAGTTGAAAAACAGAGCACTTCAGAAAATATTTTAATTCCTCTGATACCAAATTTTGGTCGGAGTGGACACTCAAGAGAGGGGTGAATTGAGTTCCAATTAAAATTTCTGTTTAAAAATCATTTACCAAATTCCCCCAATTAAAACACAGAATTAAGCTGTAGTGAATTTATATCAAAGTAAAGGTTTTGTTAGGTTCTCAAGAGATTGATTATTTCCCAGTTAATCAAATCAGAAGAGTTGATTAACTATTGAAACTAACTTACTGATTTACAACTAATATAAACACTTGCGATTTTAATTATCAAAGTGACTTTAAAACAGTTTTTGGTTTTAAAGTAGTTTGTAGTAGAATAAAAATAACTTTGGAAAGAAATAAGCACAGCAGATATAACCAAAAGGTTCAGTCTCAAGCTGAGACTTAGTCCTCTCAAAACGTTATATAAAAGTGATCCACACCCTAGATCGGGAATTACAACAGTATACAGCTATCCAGGTCTAAGACCTCTAGCATTGTTATTCATGGGAAACAAACACAACAGCAAACCAGCTATCCAGGTCACACATGACCTCTACTACTATCCCAGTGGGAAATAAAAGATGTAAGAGTTTGAGTGAGGATTTACAGATCCTCCAATTAAAAGTTCAGGAGACAGTGTGTGTGTAAAAATATAGCAGATGACACACACTGATCGAAAAGTAAATAATAAATCACAGAGGCAAAGATGTAGAGTTTAGAATGGCTCTAGTGATTGCAGTGCAGCTCTGGACTCCTTTAGATTGATCAGAATTGGTTCTGAGTCATCTTCTGGTTTTTGTCTGGAAAACAGAGTGTCGTCTGCTTCCTTGACTTCTAGGTGTAGAGACAGAGGAGAAAGTAATCGATGAAGTTTTTGTGTTGATGTTATCTTTTTCATTCTTGTCTCTTCACAGGTATGCAGGAATGTATGAGCTCTTCATGTAAGTTCTGTCATCTCTTTTCATGCACACGTTTCATCACCTTCTTATTTTTTTTCTCACGCTCTTATTTGTTTTTCAAAACCTCTCCTTTCAGCAGCAGGAGCATCTCTTATTTAATGCACGAGCTCCGGCAACAGAAGTGATTTCCTTTTTGCAGGTACGAGGTACGGTTCCCTGATATCCAACGACACACATTAAATAAATGTCAGTGTATTAAAATATACCTCATATTACCGTTGGTTAGATTAAATAATGATAAAGAAATTAAAGTAGCATCGAGTTCTGTCTCTGGAACGGTAGCCTTGGATATCGGTAGGTAGGTGTCACTGTAAGTGTCACGGTAGGTTTGAGTATCGGTAGACTTCATTTGTAACAGTAGACCTTCTGTCGGTAGACTTGATTGCATCAGTAGCGGTAGACTTTCTTGTATCGGTGGCTGTAGACTTGTCTTGTATCAGTAGCGGTAGACTTGTCTGTATCAGTAGCGGTAGACTTGTCTATATCAGTAGCGATAGACTTGTCTATATCAGTAGTGGTAAGTCCCTATCGGTAGCTTCCTTGATGTATCAGTAGACTTTTATGTATCGGTAGACTTTGATGTATCGGTAGACTTTGATGTATCGGTAGACTTTGATGTACTGGTAGACTTGTGTAATGGTGACTAATCTGTACCGGTAGCTCTCACATAGCGGTAGACTTAACTGTATCGGTAGCTCTGTTCTGTATCGGTAACTCTATTCTGTTTAAGCATTCTATTGGCAGAATGAGTTAAGTCAGAGTATACATACATCCATTAACCGAAATTCTAATATTAAACATAAAATAATATATCATTTCTTAACCAAATTCTTTGATTATAATATAATTATCATAACATATGAATATGTGTCTGAAGTACACAAATACTAAAGTAAGTATTTATCCACAACAAGAATTATCAAACTATAAATAAGCAATATTGATATTATCAACATATAATAAATCATAATTGGGATTATCAAAATATAGTAAAGAAACTAGATTCCTAGAGGGTTCAACGGTTATATTCAGGCTTTTTATATCTGATATCAAAAACACTATGTAAAGTATGTGTCTATGAGAACAAAATTTGGGATTTCATGTTTGAGGCATCACATATATTTAGGTTCTAGAGTATTATTGATATTATATGTTAGGTTACATAGTTCCTTGTTTAATATCATCTCTTAATGTGAGATTGTGTTAGCCCTCAAATGAAATGTGAAGTACGGATGTGAGATTCCCACTATTCGGTTTATGGATCCTCAGGCCTCATTTCACAGTTACATTATCCTCTCAAACTATTCTAAAGCCTCAAATATAGATATTATATTCCATCTTTTCCCTTTTCTTCCAATAGTTCAATATATTTCTAAAATAATTAAATAAAAGGATTGTGTATAATCAACCATTCATTTTATTCACAAAACATAATTAATCCAATATGTTTAAAAATTGATTGATTTAACAAATATTTATCAAATAAAATGAAATAAGGGGTAAAAATACATAATAGATAAATCTATCATGTTTAAGAACTAAAATTAACATATAATCAATGAAATGTGATTAATAATTCATAGGAATCACCATAACCTTTTTTTATCAGTTCTTTCTAAAGGAAATTCTTATTTCAACGTAAATATGAATGAAATATAAATCACTAATCAACACATAACCTTATTTGATAGTTTACACCTTTGGAAAGATAATTTCTATGATAGTCATGTGGAAAATAATTTTTATATTTTTTTAAACATTTTTTGTTTTTGTAACTGAAATATCATCAAAATTAAACTTAAAACTCATTAATATAAAGTTTTTGCCATTTAATAATGTCCTAAACTTGACATTGGGTATTATACTAATCCTTTAACTTATAAATTAATTTTATGAAACTTTTTTTTCTTCAAAACTCAGTTATTATTATAATATGATTAGGATTATGTTTTCAAAGTTATCTAAATTGTATTATTTTAATTTTATTTAAGAAACTAATGTGTGATATATAGTATAAATATAGTCTTTCATTCTAATATTTGTTTCTATTTAAGTATATTTCAAAAATGAAACTTGAGTTTGATAAATAACTCTACCTCTATAATAATATATCATAAATTATTTTATAATAATCACTTAACCTTACTAAAAGATAATAAATAAGAATTTTTTATATCCAATTCCACCCCTCATGAAATAATTGGTAAAGCATTATCATGATCCCTTTTACCACTTATTCTATGGCATGTTCTGTGTTTGAAATGACTTTCAAATAGATATTTTTTTTCAACAATTTAGGTATCCATGGAATGGTTTATTACATGAATCATGATTATATGTGGTGTTAAAGGTAAATTCCCAAGTATGACAACAAATATTTGATACCTATATATATTTGATGCATTGGATTAATTTTATTTAGGTAAGCATGTTACTACTTTGATATATTAAGAATGTGGTTATCTTGATGTTTTGAGAATGTGGATTGAAAAAATTGGAATGTTACTTGAGTGAAACAATTATTTTAACATGTATAGAATATTTTTATTTCATTATATCATGAATTTTGGTAAGCATAGTCAGTAGTGTTATCTTTAGAATGGATTGAGGTTTAATATGTATATGAGCATGCCAAAATGAGTATATTATTGTTATATAAATTTTAAGTAGGCACTTATTTTATAGAGTTTGACTAATTTTATTAACTCATAGTTTCTCAACTCTAGTATACTCATTATCTACTTCCAAAGGGATGGGTTAAAATATTTCTTTAACTTTGTATGCATTATTTCCTTTCCCCATGGGATGGTTCTATAATACCTTGACTTAGTCTAAAACAAATCTATATATGTGTAGGTGCATATATTAACATGTGTGTCCTCCACCTCTTATTGGGGAGGGAATCAGTTCTACATCATAGATACCTAGTTGATGTAATATCATGTATGTACATGTATGGACCCTCCTAGTATAGGAAGTTACTTATTATAATTATCATTGATCTGTCATATGCTTGTTTACTACTATTTATAGGTTTGATATATGAGTGTTTATAAAATTGTTTTCAATATATGTATATAAATGGTGGTTCCCTATTAAGTATGTATATACTCACACCTTTCTTAGACACTTCGGTAGACATGCGGTTTCACTTTCATCATTTCAATTATTCCAAGTAGAAGAGATAGAGGGCCTTTAGGCCGGTTATTATAGACCTATGTACCATGTAATGTAGGTCATTTAGAACATGTAGCATAGACCTTCAAGTCATCATAAATATGGACTTCAGGCCAAAATATATGTGGACCTTCGTCCCATTAAAAATGTATTATTAGGGATTGGTGGATGGGTTATCCCTTAGGGGGATATGACCAATCCAAATGGTATGTAGGTGTGGGTGTGGGTGTTTCCTTATATTTTGCCCCAATAAATAATAGGAATTATTATTTAAATTATTTTTTTATTATTAGTGAAAATAATAATATTTTATTTTAATTCTATTTGTTTTTATTCTTATATAAAAAGAAGATTGTGCTATATTGTAAGATTCATTATAATTTTATAAATATATTTGTATATTTTGTAGTTATTTTTAATTTTTATTAAACATTTATTTATTCATTTTAAACTTTACGTAGCAAGTTTTAATTTTTGTTATAAATTAAATGATTAATTTAAATTTAAGTATAATATAAAATAATATGATTAAATAGGATGTGTAAATTTTAGATTAATGATACATAATATTTTAATTTTATTTTAATACTACAAAGGTAATTAAAAAATTATTCAAATATTTTGTTTAATTTTATATTATATAAAATGTTATAGTTATATTAATATCAGTTAAATTTAAATCATGTTTGACCTGACGTAATAAGTTAAATTGTAATTTTTTATTATGTATATTTCTCTTATTGATATTAATCAAGTACTTTAAAATTTGATCATAATAATATATTCAGTATAATTTTTAATATTACATTGGATTTTCAAATTGAATATTAAATTTTATTGATTTATTTGTGCATTGGTGTAAGAAATTTCTCTATAAAATATTGAAACATTTCTTATATTTGATTGATATGTATGATTAAACCTTAAAAATAATAGGATGCATAAAATAACTTCCTTTAAAAAAAAATTGAATGAAATCAGTGGGATTAAAATATTTAATATGTCGTGTAATATTAAATTAGTGAATATTCTTGTATCTTAAGATGAAATCAGATTGATATCAACCCAATTAAAAAATCATATAAATTTGAGACATATGAAATCAGTGAATAATGGATTCAATAATAAACATATTTCAAATTTTAGCAGAATGATAGACTGGCCATGACCAATAGAGATCTAAGAGAACATTACAAATATAATAGGAGTTGTTTAAAGATAATTTTAGATTAAATAAAGAGATAATGTATTTTAAAAACCCTACTAAACCAAGATAAATACTTAATAACAAGAAAATGATGGTTTTTGAAACCATACACTAGTAAACACTTATGGAAGAAGCCTCATAAAAAAATTAAACTAAAATTAGAGTAAATGGGGAACCAGACACTACTTGAGCTATCTGATTGAATATAGGGATGTAGTGACATAGGGGCTATGTAACAACCTAATATTTTGTGAAATATTTTTTTTAAATTAATTTAATTTGTTGATATTTTTCACTTCTTACAACACTGGAAATATTTTTTTGTACTAAATCAGTAATTCAAATATCCTTCTCACACAAAACTGAATTGGCTTGCTCTACATACAACACCGACTTGGCATACGTTACATGCAACACCGAGTTTCTACAATGCGTCATTTTATTGTTATAATTATTTAAATGAGATAATTATAACCTACTCATTAAACTTGGTAATATAAATAGTAATAACTACTTTTAAAATATTTTTTATAATGGTTTTATATAAATAAAACACATTGCTAATGAAATATATAATTTTTTTGTAATGTCCTTATATGTTTAGAAATAATATTTTCTCAAATGAACTGTTTTTCATGTCCTTCTATGAAAAAAAATAAAATTAATTTTAGAAATATTTATAAATTTAATTTGATAAAATAAACTTTATTTTTTTATTTATAATTTCAAAATTATATTAGGGTTAATTTATGGGATTTTTCTGAGAAACTTTATTTTTGGATGGATAGTGAAAAATACTGAATTTTAATTCCAAACTATTTTTTCATATAATTTATTTATGAGGTTAAATTATATGAAAATTTGATTTAAAAGTTTAATTAGATCATATTTTTATCAATCAACCCAATTTGGGTCATTTTAATCAATTTCACTTTGAAATTGAATATAAAAAACATAGCAAACCTTTGAATGTTTTTAATTTAAAAATACGCATTGTCAACCCAACAA
The DNA here is from genome assembly GCA_963277665.1 of Viscum album. Classification (NCBI taxonomy): domain Eukaryota; kingdom Viridiplantae; phylum Streptophyta; class Magnoliopsida; order Santalales; family Viscaceae; genus Viscum; species Viscum album. The sequence continues at coordinate 1,362,750,280 of OY728166.1, read as the reverse complement.
CGGGATTAAATTTAAATTAATTTCTATAACTTCTATGATTTTAATTTCTAAAAATTTATTCCATATTTAAAATCAAAATAATTTATAATGTATAATAAGGTCAAATTATATTTTACCAAAATTATTAGTGAAAGTGCATGAAATTAATTACAACGATTAAGTTAAGATTATGCATAATAAGGGACTAAACATTAATCTTAATGGCCCAAACAACCTAGAAACTTGTAAAAGATCAATTATATAGAAATATTTTGACCATATAATCCATTTTCTCTAATTTATCGAATTATTTTATCCACATGAAACATGAAAATGTTGGTGGAATTCTCTCTTCAAATATTTAAAGGAGTCCTACCCCTCTTCCACTATAAAATATCCTCCTCTCCTCCCAATTCCTCACACCTCTCAAACCAATTAGGTTCGGAAAATATATAGCCAAAACACTTCTAATAATCCCTAAATTCCTCCTTGAAGCCTCCCTTTGTGAATAAATCCATACAAGGAATCTTTTTGGTGCAAACTAAAAGGAGTTACCCAAATAAGAGGTAACATTCTTCCTCGAGTTATTTTATATTATTTTAATTATCCACCCACTCAACACTTCTTATTACATGCTAGTATAACAAAACCATTATCCTAAATATACAAGGATATTTTTATTCTGATTTTTCTACCTACACATATACACACTTCTATCTAATTGGTAACAACCATATTGTTTATGTGTACAGTGAACTATAGCCACACGAAATAATGATTGTTCATTTTTCCTTTACTGCCTCTCATGGTAAACATTATGATGGAAACTATATTTATTTGTGTTATATATTATATTTATTATGTATTTAATCTTCTTTAATCCTTTTATAAAACCTATATTTATACTTTCCATTTGGTGTAAATATGATAATTTAGATTGAGGAAGTGTGGACTATCGCCCCCTCAAAGCGATGTGGTTCGTTCACACAATACATGGAGTGTATTAAGGATGAGTTTAGTAAAATTATTTGATATATGTGATATAATAATTATAATTTAATAATTAAATATAAATATATATATATATATACATATATTTGATTTATGTTATTTCTTTAAATAAAACGCTTAAATGGAAACAACGTCCATGTGTACGTACAGCCTACCATCTCCATGAACGTTGTATTCCATTTCATACTTATATATTCTATAGATTATTATAATACACATATAATTAATATAAATGATATTTATATCATGTTTTAAATTCTTTAAATCATGATACAAGTATAAGTACCAAATATGTAACAAATAAAGACACATGCAAAAAACAAAGCGAATATGACATGAAGTGTAACCTTAACATTGAATTGTTAAAAAAGGATAATATAAAGTCATAATAGAACCATATATGGTATTATATGTAATAATATGGTTCAGTGATATTTGTATAATAAATTTATATTTTTTATACAATAGTTTTGAATTATTACGATGAGAGTCCATACATAAGGTAAGAGAATTTCATATCACTTTTTATTTCTTTGAGATACATGCTTTATTAACCACCCATTTCTCTTATGTGGTGTAACTACTTCCCCTAGATATATTATATGATTATTATAATTAAAATTTATGAGTATTTAAATATCCATTTTATGATCTTTCTTTCATGGTGTTTATGTTTCAAAAGTTACCAAATCAATAAAGCAATTTTGTCTCTATTTGTCTTCTTTGAGACACATGCCATGTTATACACCTATATTTTTTCATGAGGTTTATATACTAACTTTGAAACGTTATATCATGAATCTCATTATTTTCATGATATTTTAATCTTTATTTAATTTCATATTCTTACATGGGGAGTATGGTTCAAAGTTATCAAGTGGTAAGAGTTTATTAAAACAATCTCATCACTTTTTGAGATTGTTTATGTTTATGCTTCCTTTGATGAAATTTTATAACCCATCTCTCAAAATCATTCATGTATTTTCTTATCCTCTAGTTATTAATGATTTATTCATGTATGGTTACCATTTTTCTACTATTTGGAATATAATATATTAAATAAAGTGTTTTTAAGAAATCTTGACTTTACCCTCTCTTCAGTTGGAAATCTGTGTTTCTTCAAAACCATGTTTTATAAAAGGGTTTTCCAAGAATATTCTACTATTAACCTATAATATTTAAAAGAAAATTTTTCCATTTTTTTCTTTTACTAATTTTTTCAAAGGAATATTTTTATCTCCTTCCAAAAAAGGTATTTTTCTAACCTTTTACCATGCAAAAGGAATGTTATTATTGACTCCTAAAACATGTATGTATTTACCCACCACCATTTATGTCAATATTCTTTTTCATGTTTAAAAGTTTAATTTTTAAGAAAATTTTTCAAATATTAATTTTCAAAGAAGTGGTTTCAAAACATTTTCATGATTTATTTATAATTTTTCATATTATTTTTCATGTAAAGTGTTTTGTAAAAGTTTTTTAAGATTCCTTTATAAGTTTTTAGGGAAAAGTTTTTTCAAAACATTTTCAAGATTCTGTTATATGTTCTCAAGGAAAATTGGTTTTAAAATGTTTTCAATATTATTTTATAAGTTTACAAGTAAAATTTTTCACAAAATGTGTTCAAGATTCCTTTATAATTTTTCAAGGAAAATTGTTTTCAAAATGTTTTCAAGCCTTATATACAAGTTTGAAAAGTATTTTAAAAGAAATGGTTTTCAAAATGTTTTAAATCACTCATTATATAGTTTAAAAGAAAAATAATTCCCAAAGTTTTTCAAATATTTCTTTATAAACTTTCATGTATATTTTCATGAAATGGTTTTTAAAAGGTTTTAATGTTTTAAAGAGCCTTTTTTCAAAAAAGAAAGGATATTTTAGATAATAAATGTTTTCAAAATATCTTTCCAAGTTATTTTACATATAAGATGAAATATTTTGATATTACTAATGCCCTTCTAGGAAATGATCCAAAGTTTACATTCATTTTCTTTCTTGAATAGTTTATGTTTTAATGGAATGATACTTATGACACTCATTTCTCTTCCACATGATATATGATTTTGAAACCCAATTCCTTTTATGGGTTATGATTTGATGAAATGATTATGAAACCTGTCTTTTTCCATATATTAAGATATGATTACATGTTTATGAAACCAATTTCATTTCATGGGTTATGATGTGATTTTTAATGATCTTATGGAACCTGTATGTATGATTTCATTATGATATGGGTGGGACCTATATATCCCTCCAATGTATTTGGTAAATATTATTATCTCATGAGATAGATATGGATGGAATTATAAATGAACTCTTTTCGGTATTACAGGGCTAGAACGAGGAGTGGACTCAGTTCATTAATATAGGGCTGGAATGGGGAGTGAACCCAGTTCAGTAAAGAACTTTATATAGTAAGATGGAATCAGTGAAAATGTCTTGACTACTATAGAAATCATTATATATGCTTATTTTTCTACCAAAAATTACATGTATTATTCATATGTTATGATTTCATGGATTATGTTCTTTATTTCCTTATGATTCATGCCTTATGAACTTATAATCTTTATTCCATGATTCATGTATACGATCTTTAATATGTAGGGTATGATCTTCTATTTTCTTGATCATGTTTTTATACCTCTATGCTCATATTTATACTTATATTCCTCCCTTATTTACCCTTACTAAGAATTTAAGCTCATACATTTTTATGTTTCCTTCCCCAGGTTATGAAGATATATTTCTTTTATGATATTTCTAAGAGGGGTATTGATCTTGGATAACCTAGTGGGAGATATTGTATAAAATCTTTAGGCATATGATTGTATAATGTTTTAAGTATTTAGTAATGTTTATGTAATTTTAATGTATGAAAATATAGGGTCACTATTGTTGGTATCAGAGTAAAGTTTCACTTAACCTTTGGAAGATAGGATGAGAAAACCTTAGTGAGAACCCAAAAGACATGTCTAAGGATAACTTGAAGGACTGGAAAAAGTATATGAAAATATCCTAGAATTTTGGTAAAGGATGGAGTGAGTGGTTTCCAATAAATAAATCCATGTCTGGATACTACAAGTAGATTTGGATCTATAATAGATGTACCTAAGGGTAATAACTCTGACAAGATGTTCCGAGCCTGACTTGGGGTTATTCGGTACACAATATCGGGTATTTCTACACACCTAATTTGACACTCTTGGGGCATATTATTTTTGGAATTCACAAACTCTTCATAAACCATAATGAAGGATTTAAATATAAGTTATCTATGAATAACCTATAATGAACCTAGGGTTTCATAGATCAAGGAATGTGTCATTATTTAAACATCATATAAATAATTATTTTCCTGAATATGTGTTTTTACACAATAATAAGTAATGATCACAATATGATTATAGTTTTAGTAAATGGAGATAACTATAAGGAACTAGATTAACATTGAATATGATGGATGATTTGATAATAATTAGTCTGGTGGGATGATCACTAGAGTAAAAGATTTTCTGATCATGCCTAATCAGTTTTCGTAGAACATTATAAACAACGTGTACCTTAACCAACTCTCGAACTCAACAAGGAATATAAAAAAGGAGTTCCCTGAGATTTCAGATAATATAGACCATGGAGGAAAGAATATTTGGTTTAATTTGTGTCAAAAATGTGGAAAGAATCACCTAATTGAATGTCTTATAGGAACACGAAGATGTTTTGGCTGTGGAAAATAATGACACAAAGTAAGTGACTAAATGGGAAAAATGAAGAGTTTGGTTAACGAAATAGATGAGAATATTAGACTCCCTAAAGAATCATAAAAGGTTAAGTGTTTTAAGTATGGAATAAACAGTCATTATGAAACCCAATGTCCCAAGAGGAAAGTGCCTGAAGAGAATCAAAAAAGTGGTGTAAGTAATGGTTATATTACTAATAATGATGAGACTATATATGAAATTTGAAATGAAATAGGTTTTAAGTAATAGTATGAGGTATTCTTATTATGTATTATGGTTGGATTAAGTTTTTACGTATTTGGGATTTAGAAATTAGGTTATATGAATGGTTAAATAAACAAGGATTTTCTAGTTTATGATTTTTCATAAGGATTTTAATGATTATTTTTAATGTTTTTGATGGATTGGAAAATAGATTTAATGAAAATGTGATATTTTAACTAAGGGAAGATAACCTATAACATGATACTTATATAAATATATTTTTTTTGGATAAAGATATATAGGATATAAATAAGTAAATTGGATGCTACTGATCACCTTGGAACTAATTAAGGACTTGAGGACAAGTAGTTCATGTTATCATGGATGAATTTTAAAACTTCTGGGATTTATGGAATATATCAAGATATCTGGGAATAAAGAATCATGCATGTTTTCAAAAATGATTTATGGTCATTCAAGTTGTTACCATGTTCCAAGATAATTTACCATGATGATATTCACATATTAGGAATGTGACAACTAAGAGCTACTTTTTGATATATGGGGGATCAATGTTAAGCTGATTTCATGGATTTCTTTCTAAATTTTTGGATTTTCATATTTTTGAAGGGTTATAAGGTTAACCATTCATGAAAAGTTTAATTGAAACTTTAGAGGAAGTATTTATGTATTGAGATTGTATTTTAAACCATATTTAAAAGGTTATTTAGTGATTAACCTTATTTTAAGGTTGTCCACCATATTTATTTTGTAAATTATATTAGTGTGGTTTTATAAAAGGTTATGATGTATGTCGGATGACAATTAATCAGGTCTATAAAGGTCACGATTATTGAACCCATGACCAAATAATGATAAGGGTTTCACTCCTACCACTAGCCTATGTGATGTTCTTGTAAATGTATAATTATTTTTGATGAATAATTATTTATGATGAAACAATAATGTTACTTTTTATGTTTATAGATTAATGTATTGACCATATTGATTTTTAAGAATATTTATAGATAAATAATTTCATTCTTTCATAGGACTTAATATATGCTAAAAGTGTATTTTAGTGATTCGAGCATCAAATTTAATTTCTAGATATCTATTTCTTAAAGTAATGGATGAATTAAAAATAGATAAAACCAAAACCAAATAAGAAAAAAAAATATAAATATATCTAGTGTGTATATTTCTTTATATTCTTATTCAATAAAATAATTACTCAAAGATAGGATAATGATTAAAAAAATTCATAATACCTTAATATTTGTTGAATCGATGTCCTTATAAAGTATCACATATTTATGAATTTGAGGCCCTAAACTTTTCTTTGATCATTCACTTTTTTATGATTTATAACCTCAATCAATCCCTATAAATATTTATGCTTTTCCTATATTTCCAATCTTCACTCCCAACCTATGTTCTCCCATATGGAAACCTAGATATATGTTACTTTGGGTAACCGTTATGGTTCCAAATTTCCCTTTTTAAGGGAAGTTTTAGTATTAATTCTTAAGATGTGGGTTTCTATGAATGAAACATTCAAATATTAAACCTTCGATAGCCTAGATGAAATTTGAGGGAGAAATTAATTTTATGGGGGGTAGAATGTAACACCTCTAGATTTTGTGAAATATTTTTTTTAAAATTAATTTAATCTGTTGATATTGTTACATTTTCACGCAACACTGAAAATATTATTTTTATATTAAATAAATAAGTCAAACATTCCTTTTGAAAATCATTATCTTTTATTTTTCTACATGCAACACCGACTTGTTGTACATTACACACAACACTAACTTGGTGTACATTACATGCAACGCCGAGTTTCTACGAACCATCATTTTATTGTTATAATTATTTAAGTGAGATAATTATAACCTAGCCATAAAACTTAGTAATATGAATAGTAAAAAATTCTTTTCAAATATTCTATATAATTTTTTTATATAAATAAAACATATTTATAATGAAATATATAATTTTTGGTAAATTCCTTTTATTTTTAAAAATATTATTTCCTCAAATGAACAGTTTTTCATGTCCTTATAAGAAAATAATAAAATAAATTTTAGTTACATTTAGAAATTTAATTTGATAAAATAAACTTCATTTTTGAATTTATAATGTTGAAATTATCTTAGGGTTAATTAATGGTACTTATTTTAGAAACTTCATTTTTGGATGAACAGTGAAAAATACTGAATTTTAATTCAAAACTGCTTTTTCATCTAATGTATTTAAAAGGTTAAATCATATTTTAAATTGGTTTCAAAGTTTAATTATATCAAATTTTTATCAATCAACCCAATTTTTTCCATTCTAATCAATTTCACATTGACATTAAATATAAAAAACATAGAATGTTTTTTGAATGTTTTTACATTAAAAACCTGCATTGTTGACCCGACTACAAGATTAAATTTAAATTAAATTATTACACTAATGTGATTGTAATTTGGAAATATGGATTCCATATTTGGAATCAAAACAACATATAATGTCTAATATGGTCAACTTAGTTTTTTAATAAAAATATTAGTGAATGTAATTAAAATTAATTACAATGGTTACGACAATATTAAGCTTAATAAGGGACTAAACATTAATCTTTAGGGCCCAAACGACATAGACACTTGTCAAAGAGCTATTTTATGGTAATATTTTTTACTTATAGTACCTATTCTTTACTTTTTTCCATTATTGGATCCCCTTAAAACATTAAAAACATGGGTGTAATTCTCTCTTCAAATATTTACAAGAGTGTCACTCCTCCTCCACTATAAAAAGTCCTCCTCTCCTCCCACATCCTAACACCTCTCAAATCACATAGGTTCGACCAAGTTCTATCCAATACAATCCTCAATATCTATAACAACCTTAATCTTTATTTTACACTTAAACATAATTTATTACATAAAATATTCACTTGATACAACATTGAATACCAATATTTCTTGTGTATTTGGGGCCTAGGAACATTACATAACAACTTAAAACATGAAATATACATCTTTATTGAAAACTTCTTTTACATGACCACACACATTCTTTCATACTTAGAATTGAATAGGAAAACCTGAGGAAATGAATAAGAAAAGGGTGAGCTATAAAGCCTAGTAATGGAGTAAAAATTTCATAACAAGAATAATACAGTAAATGTTAGGAAATAGTCATATCAATGGAGCATAAGAGAAACATGAACATAAAGGCATGATATAGTATGATTATCATAACATGGAAATGTGGCATCAACATTTAACATGATATTAGCATGATCCAATGCGCATTTCACATGGATAATGATCAAACCCTCATTTAACTTGAATTATCATGAGTAAACCCTCATTTCACTTGATGTATCATGATAATAATCTTTACCCAATGCATTGGAGCGCTATCAGGATGCACCCTTCTTAATCATTTCATTTCATTCATAAGTGTGCCATGTAAATCATACAACATGGATTTATTAAAAATCATCATTTATTCCATGATAAATTAATGTGGAATTTATAAATGAAACTCTATAGTCAATAATTAAATGTGCATAAATGTTAATACCCTTGATAGAGAAATGGGTGAATAGTGAAAAATAACTTTTTTAATCAAAATAATTTATAGTGTTAAATTATACATTTTAATGGTTTGGAAGTATAAATAGATTATATTTTTACCATTTAATCCAATTCTGGTGATTTTAAGTAATTTCACTTTGAAATTGGACACAAACAAGTGTCAATCTTTTGATAGTTAATATTTCTTAAAAATACGCTTTTTGGTTTTGACAACGGAAATTAATTTTAAATTAATAAATGAAATTTATATATTTTTAATTTGGAAAAATAGACTTAATTTTTCGATTCTGAGTATTGAAATTAGTTTAGGGTGAATTTTTGGTATTCTTCTGAAAACTTTCAATTTTTGATGAATAGTGAAAAACACTAAGTTATTGGTTAAAACCGACTTTTTATTTAAATAATTTTTTATTTTATTTAAATTTATTTTACATAAATATATATATATAATACCTTTATAAGTTCAATATAATTCATTGGAGTCATTTTATAATAATTTTAGATATATAAAAATTTTATTGAACTTTTCACCGTCTTTTACCCACCTCCAAGGAGCATTTGCAAATTTACATAAAACTTAATTTTACTTCTTCTGTGAATTGAAATTCAAAAATTTGAGAAACATGGTTGATATCATTAAGTAAAATGTGGTTCAATGAGATGAAAATATTTTTTGGTGAATAGTAAATTTTTACTTTTATTTACCACGGTTAAAAGTAAATAGAGTAATTAAGGGTAGAAATGATATTATTATTACCCTAACACATGTCCTAACTCTATTGGTTAAGTATAATTCGAAAAAAAACAACCTTAGGAATAAAATATGATCCTTTAGGTCCACTTGGATTAGATTAGGACATTTATTATTTTTTAATTCAAAAGAAGAGTTAAGTGTTAAATTCAAATATTAATAACTAAACCATTTTTAATATAGGGTTACACATAAGATAAATTTGACTATAAATATTAATTAAAAATAAAAAAATGTTTCCTTACTAATGGTATTTTATTTATATTTTTTGGACATTAAATAATTAAATTTATTTATGACACAATAATGATGAAGCAATTACCATACTAATGAAAGATTAAAATAATTAATAATATAAATATCCAAATAAATGTAATTTGAGACTTTTTATGAATTAAAGTAATTTTATAAGTTAATATGACATATTAGGGTTGGTTAGATTTTTTTTTCCAAGTAATAATGCTGTTATAAATTTAGAAAAAACAAAATACCAAATAGTGTCAAAATTGACATAAAAGATTTTTTTAAAAAAATATTATATTATTAATTGATATTCTATTCCTAAAAATCTAAGGTTCGGCTAAAAGACTTATATAATGATAGATTTATCATTAATTAACCACTTGGGGTTCTCTTGGAAGTATATAGTATGTTTATTAACCATATAATGTAAAAATATAAAGACACATGGTAAATGTTGAACTATTTAACTAAGATTTAAATCTAAAAGATAAGGTTAATATAGTGACCCAAACCTATATAAAACCTATTGGTTGAGTGGTTTTCGACCCATACCCATTTTAACCTTTAAATAATTCAATTTGGAGCCATTAGAAACCAAAAATGATTTTATTATAAAATAATATTTCTAGCTTTTCCTAAGGTGGCCCTCACCCCTCTTATAAAAGGGCACTACCCCTTCTCTTTAATTAACACCTTCAAAGCCATTTGGATCGGCCAGCCTCTGCCCAAATACCCTATAAACTGTCCTCCCTTTATCCAAGAGTCCTTCTTTTAGTCATAAATCCAAACTAAGGAGACCTTTTGATCAAATCAAAAGGAAGAACCTGAAGAAGCGGTAAATATTTCATCACCTCTTTCAAGCTCCTTTCTTCTTCCACTTCTTCTGACTTTGTTGATTACATTATAAAATAATAACTATAGTATCATATATATACTATGATGTTATTATAAATATGGTACAACCATATTCATTATTCTATCCATCCTTTGAATGACATGTCACCATATGTGTGTACATACGGCTTACCGTCTCCACGTCATGGTGTAATTGTTATTCAATACATTATTATTTTGATGGGTATAATAATGATGTGTAATTGATTTAAATAATAAAAATAACATGATAATGATTCTTTATATATGATATATCATCCAATTATATATTATTTTAATATCAAAAAATTATATTGTCGCCCGTGCGTACGTACGGATTACCGCCTCCACAAACGCGAGGAGATTCATTCCCCGTCGTAATCCATTCAAGACTAATTTTCATTAGATGATTAAAAATAATTCTTAAATACTTAATATCATTCTTAATATTAATAAGATACATCCTATTCATAACAAACACTACTTACGAAATGACGATAATACTAAAATATTATTAACAAAGAAATATTAAAAGATCATATATGATATCATATTAATGTATATGATTCTTGTATAATTTAATAACAATTATTTCACCATTATATAGGAGGTTAACCTACCATCGACCAAGGAAAAGTACAAAGGGGTTTCTTATCTCACCTTTAATTCTGTGAGATTTCTATTGTTTGCCAATTATTTATTAAATGTGGTGTATTGTGTACTGTCATTTGATATATATATATTATAATGGTTATATTTATATTCATGGTAATATGTGACTCATTTTGTTGTTGTTAGATTTTTTCCATACGACTTTATTGATTACAACAATGTAAGAGTTTTCATCTCACTTCATATTTCTGTGAGATTCATGCCATACTGCCACTATTTCCTTTTGTGTGGTATATGTACTACCCAATGATTGTATTATTTGTGTAATTTAATTTAATTTATGAGTAATTACATCTTCATTTTATGATCCATATTTCATGGGATGTATGTTTCGTAAGTTACCAAATTGGTTAGGGAATTTCAAATTTCAATTTCCACTACTTCGGCTTTACGCATACTTGATTGATTGTTTTACTCCATGATTATGTGTGGAGTCACTATTTATTATTTGTGTAGTAATTTACACTCCCCTTTATGTGGATATACTTTTGATACACATAATCACTCCATTGATAAATTCTCAAGTCATTGATATGAACTTGATAAGAGTAATTTTAACTCAATAACCATTTTTTGAGTTAAACATCCAATTAATTGGTGTTGTTTTTACAATAATATGTGTGAATGTCCTCTGATTTATTTACACTCAATATCCAATAATATTGAGTGTATTTATATTTTTCACACATAATTATGTCATTGATTTATCCTTAACCTAAGGATATGGTCTTTATAAGATATTTCATCTCAATTTACATTCCATTGAGACTTCTTTGTTGTTATACGCCAATTCACTTTTATATGGTGTATATAATGTACTTTGACATAGTATATCATGAATCCATTTATTCCCATGATATTATAAAGTTTTTATTACCTCGATTATTTTTATTCAATTGTCTCTCTTTTGGGTATGAACTCTAACTAAAATATCATTTTAAAATGTTTTAAAGATTTATTATTCTAAATCTTTCTCATTAATTTCCATGTTTTAAAAATGGTTTTAAGGATTTATTTATATGGACATTAAAGTTTTAAAATTAAAATTCCTTTTAAAAGTATCAAAGTGGTATGGGTCACTTTGATTCAAAAATCTATTTTAAACGGCTTCTTGACAAATAGTGTTACTTTTAAATGTTTTCAAGAAAAAAGGGGGATATTTATCTCAAATGGTTTTTTTGATTATTTTCATCTACATTGAAATTCTTTATTATTCTCGATTGAGGTTAATCTGTTACAATAAAATCTTCCATATTTTATTGAATGAGTTATGTTTGATTGTGAATGAGTTATTTTTATACCATTCATGGTTGGTGGATAAAGTATTGACATTTCGTATTCTAGTTTTAATACGAATGTTTATGTTATGTTACAAACTTTTCATATGAGGAATGCATTGGACTTAGTAAGTGACAGGTGGAGCCCTCTATAGCTCCTCGATGCATCGGTAGGTCTCATGAGACAAACTAGTGTCTTGGCACAAGGCCTTGACAAAATATTATTTTTAGTCTTGGCACAAGGCCTTGACTATGTGGTTATAAAAGTCTAGCATTATGCATTCCATCATTATGAGACTAGCTATTGATATTTCATGTGGTTATTCAACTAGTAGAATACCCATGACTATGTTTTATTATGGCATTATTTACTCAACTCATATTCCTACCATAAATTTCTCATGTTTATTATTCAATAAGGTATGTGTTTTCAATTATTCCCCATGCCTAATGTTTATGTTATCTTCCACTATACTTCTTACTCTTACTAAGCATCTGAGCTCACCCCTTTTCATGTTTCATTTTCCTACGATATGAAGAAGTTATTTATGAGTGACTTTCAGGAATAATATTGGAAGATGGGATGTTTCTAATGTAATAAATTAATGTTGGTTTTATTTTCAAGTTGTAATGTTTAACTTAAGTATGTATCTTGTTTCCAAGTCTATTAAACTGATCGGTCCTTCGGGACTTGATTCCTTATAATAATGCCAATGTTATGTAATAATGCACCAGCTCCTGGATTCTGGGGTCAGGGCATTACAGATAAATGGGTATATAATCATTCAAAAATAAGGAGGGAATTATATTGGAGGTGTGAAATAATACCCCAACATTTTTAATTGAAAACAAAAGGGTATAACAATATAAAGAAATTAGACAAAAATGACAAAGGAAAAAATCCCTTACTTGGAAGTGTGATCCCAAAGGATTGGGAGGGGCTTAAGAGAGGCTTCATGGGAGCTTAGGGAACCTTGTGGGGATTTTAGAGAGAGTATTACATGTTAGGGACATGATATAAGGGTTTTTAGTTAAGATAAGTGGGAGCGTTGGTGGGTCTGTATAGGAAAATAGAGGGAATTATTTATTATTCGGGTTTTGGACACCACACATTAAACTAATCAAAAAAATAAAAAAAAACCATAGTTTTTTCCCATGGTTTCTTCTAAAGGGGAGTGAAATAAATTATTTTATAATTCCAATGGCCAAAATTATTAAAATATTAGGCTTTCTTATGTGGGGGTGAGTCACACTCTCAAGAAAATCATTTAAAAAAATATAAAATATTTTATAAGTCTTGGAGGGTCCATTAAGGCACCATAAAATTAATGAAAAAATCTAAAATCACATTATTTTATTGATAAAACATATATTGGACGAACATCACTTTTACAGGTTTTTATTACATCTTTTTTGGGTCATCATGTTGTCATAAAACACATTATATATTTAAATGGTATTTAATTTTTACCCAAAAATTTGACTATCTCAGAAAATTATTAAAAATTCACCGTTGGACAATTTTGACATTCTGATTTCAAAAATAATATTCATTTTATCTAAATAATTTTATAAATATGTGCATTTTTACATTTAAAACAAAAACCTATATTTATTTAAAATTCATGGGTTTTGACAAAAACGGTTTTCAAACCTTAATAAAAATTACAATTGTATTCATAAAAATTATATGATAATTTATATTTAATAAAAATTAATTTAGTAATAATAATATTTTATTAAAATATAATTTAATTCCAAAAATCCATTAACTTATCAAAATAGATTTCTTAATTGAATATTAAGTAAAAATACTATTTATGCTTTAAAACCCATTTACAAAGTAACCATAATGAAATGAATGCATATTATTTATACAATAAAATAAATAACATAATCATAGTTCTAGGATCTTGTTACATAACCCCTTATAACACCTGCATAATACCTAAGGGTAAGGTGTGTGGTGGTGAAAGACTCTTGGTGTGGCTTGAATAACATCGCTCGGGTGGTAATCTCTAGCAACTTCCACTTCTCTCGTAGGTGGTTTCATTTGAGCTTAACAAGTTGAAGATCAGCTTGGGATTGGTCAAGAGATAATACCAGTGATGCCACCTCTTTTCTGATCTCTAAAAAATGGGTTTCGTACAGATAAATTCTATTGGATGAGGTCATCACTTCCTTTGTCTAAAAAAATTGGATTTGTTAAATCCCTATATTTATACTAATCATGTGATCACTATTAAATGGCTATATTAGAAATGGTAACAATTCTTAATGGTATTTTAAAATCTAAAAACATAAATCCAAGTAAGTGCATATGTTTAATATAACCATTTTACATAATAAAACATTTAAATAGATCAATAGAAATTTTTATTAATAAAAGTTTTGGTCGTTACAATCTTCCACCCTTTAGAAATTTCTCCCCTGTAATTTCCATTTATCACACTAAAACAGATTTAGGTAACTCTGATTCATCACTTTCTTTGATTCCCACATTTCTTATTCAAACTTTTGGTTTCTCCACAACACCTTAATGAGGGGAATTTTCTTATTTCGTATAACGTTATCCCTATGATCTAAGATATTCATCAGATTCTCTTTATAAGAGAGGTCATTCTTCAATGGTACCACCTCTGGATTGAGTAAATGTGATGGGTTAGGTATCTACTTCCTCATAAGTGATACATGGAATACACCATGTACTTGAGATATGTTCGATGGGAGTTCTAGTTGATAGGTCGTTGCTCTAATGCAATCATGGATCTCAAAAGGTCCTATTTACCTTGTACTGAGCTTTCCCTTCTTCCCAAATCTCATAACTCTCTTCCACGCTGATATTTGGAGGAATACCATGTTTCTCACATCAAAATCTTGTTCTCTTCGACAATTATCATCATAGTTATTTTGTCGACTCTCAGCAGCTTTAATGTGATGCTGGATAGTCTTATCCTTCTCCACCATTTCTTAGACCATTTCTGGACCTATGAGTTTTCACTCCCCAACTTCATCACAATATGTCATTGTTCTGCACCAGTTCCCATAAGGGGATTCATAAGGATCCATTTGAATGATTTATTGGAAACTGTTGTTGTAAGATAACTCAACTATAGGAATATGTTGATCCCATATTCCATTTAAGTCTATTGAGCATGCTCTCAACACGTCATCAAGTGTTTGGATAGTCTGTTCATATTGTCCATTAGTTTGAGGATGATAATTCATACTGAAGTTCATCTCAGTATTCAGAGCATGTTGAAGACTAATCCAAAACATAGAGGTGAATCTTGGATCTCAATCAGATACAATCGATAGTGGTACTCCATGTATCCTTACCACTTCTCTGATACATATCCTTGCCAGTTGATCCAATGACAAATCCTATAAAATTTCAATGAAGTGTGAAGTCTTTGTAAGATGATCCACAACAACCCAAATAGAATTATTTCTTTTGGATGTCTTTGGAAGTCTGGTGACAATGTCCATGGTGATGTTCTCCCAATTCCATGCTGGGATGGGTAATGGTTTCATCATCCCCTTAGACTTATGCCTCTCATCCTTCACTTGCTGACATACCTGGCACTTTCTCGTATACTCAGCGATCTCCTTCTTCATGTTATCCCACCAATCATGATCTAGGAGATCTTGATGCACCTTTGTGTTTCCTCAGTGAATGGTGAAATTTGAACTATGTGCATCATCCAAAAGTTCATTATTTAACTCCATATTTTATGGAATAGGTAGCCTTGTCCCAAATCTCACAATTCATTCTTCATTAACATTGAACTCTGAGGATTTCTCTTTATATTTTTCACTTTTTTTTTAAATTCCCACATCATCCTTTTGAGAATCCTTTAACCATTACAAAAGAGATAGTTGAGCAATCATTTGTGAAAGTATTTATTATGTTACCTTATTTTTGATTCTCATGTATATATTCATCAAATCTAAGAAGATTGGATCCTTTTCAATTCCCATCAATGATAGAATCACTGGGTCCTTTCTACTTAGATCATTTTCCACCTTGTTTTCTTTCCCAGGGTGGTAATGGTTTGAACAGTCATAGTTTTTTATCATCTCTAACCATATTAATTGGATAAAGTTCAACTCTTTCTGTGTGAATATATACTTGAGGCTTTTGTGATCTGTATATATTTCACACTTCTCCCCAAAGAGGTAATGTCACCAAATTTTTAAATCCAATATTACTACATCCAACTCGAGACGATGTGTTGGATAGATTTTCTCATGATCTTTCAATTTCCTTGAAGCATAGGCAATTACTTTGTCATTTTTCATTAACACACAACCCAGGCCCTTCTTTGAAGAATCACTAAATAACATAAAAAGTTCTCCAATTATGGGTAATGTGAGGACGACTGCAGTGATAAGCTTCATTTTAAACTCCTTCAAGTTGTCTTCTCATTCATTACTCCAAGAGAACTTGAATCCCTTCTGAGTTAGCTTGGTAAGAGTGTTTTACAATCATGAGAAATTACTCACAAATCGACGATAATATCTAGATAACCCCAGGAAGCTACGGATATCCATAACCAATGTTGGCCTCATCCATCCCTTAATTTTAGATATCTTGGAGCGATCCTCAGATATATCATTTCTTGTGATGATATGACCCAATAATGAGACCTCCTTCAACCATAACTCACACTTGTTGTACTGTTCATAGATATTATCCTTTTTCAAGGTCTCTAGTACAGTGCTTAGATTCTCCTCATTCTCCTCCTTGGTTTTGGATTATATTAGAATATCATCTATAAAGACTACCAAAAATTTGTTGAGGTAATCTATAAATACTCTATTCATCAAGTACATGAATATTTCTATAGAATTAGTGAGTTTTAAATACATTACTATGAATTCATAGTGCACGTACCTTGTACGAAATTCAGTCTTGGGGATATCCTTCTTCCTTACCCTTACTTGGTAATATTCTGACCACAGATCCACCTTGGAGAATTATTGTGCTCTATGTAGCTGATTGAAAAATTCATCAATTCGTGGCAGGGGATACTTGTTATTTATCATGATTTTTTTGAGCTCACGATAATCAATGCAAAGGCGCATGGACCCATACTTCTTCTTGACGAAGAGGACTAGTGCACCACATGGTAAAGCACTTGGGCATGTAAACCATTTATCTAGATTCTCCAATAGGTTTCTATTCAGATCCTCAAGCTCCACAATAGACATTATATACAGAGTCTTGGATATTGGCAACACCATAGGTATAAGATCAATCGAGAATTCAACATATCTTCTAGGAGGAAGACCAGGCAATTCCTTGAGAAACACTTCACTGAATTCCCTCAAAATAGGAATGTATTCAAGGATGGTTTCTTCCTTAGACACAATCATCTGAGAAAGATAAGCATGCTCATAGGGAAGTAATATCCATTCTTGAGATGATGGTGCTAAATAAGATTCATCCTCCTTTCACTTGTATAGAATCGGGGGTCGATTCTCTATATGGAGAGTAATTTAACTCTCATGGAAATTTATGTTGGCTCTATATAGAGAAAGTCAATCCATGCCAAGAATTGCATCAAATTCCACCAGAGAGAGTATGATGAGGTTCTTCAGAAATTTCAATCCACATATTATGACTGGGGAGGAGTTATATTCATGGGTTTCAATAATTGCCCCATTTTTCATTCTCATTGAAATATTTACTTCAATGATTTGTGATGGTGTTGGGATTGTTCTACTAAAATTTTGGGATATAAAAGAATGCATAGAACCAGAATCAAAAAGTATGTTTTCTATTCTTGAATGAATAACTGGCATACCTTTCACCACTTTGTTTTCGGGGTTCACTTCAATAGTAGTGATGGAAAAATATCTCCCTTGCTACCTTGGAGGTTGTTGGTTGCCTCTAAAAACCCTTGTCTTAGGGAACCGGTTTTTAAAGTTCCATAGTTTTTTTAGTTGAAGTAATGAACAATGCATTGAGGTTTAAACGGAGTGTTCCTTTCTTATTCCATAGCCATATTTATTTCTTGTCGGTAGTTAATGGCTAAGTGCCTTTCTCTTCCACAACAAAAGCATTTATTTATCCCCTTCAGGCAATTTTTAGGGTGCTTCTTTCTGCACCTTTGGCAAGTGGAGTGCAAGATTTTTTAAGCACCATTGGATTTATCCATCGAAACACTAGAATTAAAGTTCACCTTACGCTTCTTATCCCCATGATACCCCTAAGATTCACTGATCTCTATTTTGACTTTGAGGGCACATCGAACAATTTTCTCATAGCTCTCTAAGTCACAGATCGTTAAGGATTTCCATAGGCTAGGTTTTAGCCCACTAAAGAAGTGGTCAAGATTTCATTAAGGGGTAATGACAAAGATTGAGGCATATCGTTCAAGCCATGTGAGTTTTTCATCATACTCTTTGATATATTCTTCATCTTTTTACTTGAAGGAAAGGAATTCCCCGTCCATCTTAAGTCGGAGGGTGCGAGGAAAATATTTATCAAAAAACATTTTTTGGAAATCATTCCATTCCAACACCTTGATCTCCTCCTCAAGATTCATATTTTTTATCAATGTCCACCATTGATCAGTTTCACCCTCCATATGATAAGCTGTTATAAGAAACTTCTCTTTTTCGGAACATTGAAGGATGGAGAAGATCTTTTCAATGGATTTGATCCATTGTTTGGCAATTGAGGGATCGAATGATCCAAGAAAAGTAAGTGTACTTTGTCTCATGAAGATCTTGATTGGGACTTGGTCTTTCTTAGGGGGGGTTGAAAGTTCCTCTTGACCCTTGTTTCTATTAAAAATTTGAGTTAACTGATAGTGTATCATGAAAAAGTTTGTGATTCCCTCTCCTATCGGATTGGGAATCTCATTACAACAGTCATCACATTTATCTTCGCATTAGTTTTTATCCCGAGTCCTACTATTGCCAACCATTGGATGGAATAAAAGGAAAGTTAGGGGTAACACATAAAGGGTAATCCAAAGACAAAAATAGATAACTTATAAATTACTTTCATTTTATTATCTTGTGAATTTATAGGCTTCAATCTATATTACCCATGATCTACTTCCCAACATATGTTCTTATGGGCATTTTTTATTCCCTTAATAATGGTCCATGATAAGATTATGAATTTACCAAATCATATCCCATGTGAATTTCGTAACCAATAGTACAACAAGGCCTGTTTTTATGCACCAGTTCTCATTCGAGTCTAGCTCAAAGCGGTGTTTTCGGGTTTGACCCCAAGATACATATGTGCCAGAGCCGCCTAAAAATGATAGTATCCATATAGGGATGTGTTTTCTTGATAAATAACTTACTAAATACTCAAAAAAAATTAGGGATGTTTTTATTATACTTAGTCTTATCCCTAATGCTTTCAAAAGGGTTTTATAATCCTTATCCCAAAAAAAACTAAACCTATCCACTGATACCAATTATAAAAACCCTTCTCTTTATTTCACACTTAAACATAACTTATTTCATAAAATATTAACTTGATTCAACATAGAATATTGAGAGTTATAGTGTCTTTAAGGATTAGGAACATTACATAACAACATAAAACATGAAATATGTATCTTTATTGAAAACTTCTTTTACATGACCATGGACATTCCTTCGTACTTAGCATTGCATGGGATAACCTGAGGAAATGCATAAGTAAAGGGTGAGCTATAAATCCCGGAAAGGTAGTATAGAAGTCATAAAATGAAGAATATAGTACATGTTAAGAAATAGGAATATCAATAGAGCATAAGAGAACTATGGACATAATGGCATGATATAGCATGATTATCATAACATGGAAAATGTGGCATCAACATTTAACGTGATATTAGCAAGAGACAAGGCTCATTGCACATGGATAATGAGTAAAACCTCATTTTAGTTGAATTATCATGATTAAACACTCATTTAAATTGAAGTATCATGATACTAATATTTACCCAATGCATTGGATCGCTATCATGGTGCACCCTTCTTAATCAACTCATTTCATGCATAAGTGTGCCACATAGATCATACAACAGGGATCTATTAAACATAATCATTTATTCCATGATAAAGGAATGCAGAATTAATACATTAATCTCTATAATAAATAAGTAAATGTGCATAAAGTTGAATACCCTTAATAGAGAAATGGGCATGGTATTCACTACACAATGACTTTGGCTTGGAAAATCACAGTGAAATTTCGGCAGCATAATAACGTGACATAAGAATTCAAAAAAATGGTTGATGAGAGAGAAAGAAGTATCTAATAATATTTAAATGAAATGGATATTAATTTGGTCATATATATACATGCTCCAACATATTTAATGGAATTTATATTCATAATATAAAACAATTTCTTGAATGTAAATGAGGAGAGAGAAATTCCTTATAGAATTTCGGCATGGTAACAGGTGTACATGGGAGGAATTAATGAGAGAGAAAGGGGTATATAATCATTAGAAAATAAGGAGGGAATTATAGGGGGTGATAAATCATACCCAAAACATTTTTAATTGGAAAAAAATGTATAACAATATAAATAAATTGGGCAAAAATGAGAAAGGAAGAAATCCCTTACTTAGAAGTGTGATCCCAAAGGCTTGGGAAGGGATTGAGAGAGGTTTCGTGGGATCTTGGGGTGCCTTATGAGGATTTTAGAAAGAGGAGGTTAGGTTAGGGATGTGATACAAGGGTTTTAGTGAATATAATTTGGATCTTGGGTGTGTTTATATAGGAAAAGATAGGGAATTCTTTATTATTTAGGTTTTGGACGCCACACATTAAACTAATCAAAACCACAAAACAACACATGGTTTTTGCCCATTGTTTTTTCCAAATGGTATTGGAAGAAATTATTTTATAAATTCAGTTTAAGAACGTTTTAAAATATTAGTCTTGCTTATGTGGAGGTGAGTCACGCTCTAAAGTAAATTATTTTAAAAAAGATAAAATATTTTGTATGTCTTGGAGGGTCCATTAAGGAATCATAAAATTAATAAAACAAATATAAAATCACATTATTTTAAATTTTAAACATATATTGGCTGAAAATACTTATTATAGTATTTTATTACATCATAATTGGGTATTCATGATGTCATAAAACACATTATATATTTAAACGGTATTTGATTTTTACCCAAAAATTTGGTTGTCTCAGAAAATTTTGAAAAATTCACCATTGGACAATTTTGATGTCCTGATTCCAAAAATAATATACATTTTATCTAAATAATTTTCTAAATATGTGAATTTTTAATTTTAAAACAAAAAGTGACATTTATTGAAAATTCATGGGTTTTGACAAAAACAGTTTTCAAACCTTAATAAAAATTACAATTGTATTCATAAAAATTATACCATAATTTATATTTAATAAAAAGTAGTTTAGTGATAATAATAATTTATTAAAATATTATTTAATTCCAAAAATAAATTAATTTGTCAAAATAGATTTCTTAATTGAATATTAACTAAAAATACTATTTATTCCTGAAAAGCCATTTACAAAGTGACCATAATGAAATGAATGTATATTATATATATATATATATAAAGCACATAATCATAGTGATATGGTCTTGTTACATAACCTCATATAATACCCATATAAGACGTTAGGGTAAGGTGTACGATGGTGACAAACTCTGGGGGTGACTCGGATAATATCTCTTGGGTGGTAATCTCTATCAACTTCCACTTCTCCCATTGGTGGTTCTATTCAAGATTAACATGTTGAATATCATCTTGGGATTGGTCATGGGATAATCACAGTGAAAACACATCCTTTCTGAGCTCCAAAAAATGGAATTTGTACGGAGCAACTCTTCTGGATGAGTTCATCACCTCCTTTGTCTGAGTAAATTGGATTTTTTAAATCCCTATATTTATACTAATCATGTGATCACTATTCAATATCTATATTAGAAATGGTAATAATTATTAATGGTATTTTAAAATCCAAAAGCATAAATGCAAGGAAGTTCTTATGTTTAATATAATCATTTTACAAAATAAGACATTTAAATAGATCAAGAGGAATTTTCATTAATAAAAGTTTGGGTTGTTACAACATATGTCCCTTATTCATTGATGCCTCCATTTGGGTAAAAATCCTTCCAATGAATCCCTTTGTTGAAAACCAAAAGGAGTTACCCAAATAATAGGTAACATTCATCCTTGAGTTCTTTTATATTGTTTCAATTATCCACCCCTTCAAAACTTATTATTCCATGTTTGTATAACAAAACCAATATCCTCAATATACTAGGATGTTTTTATGATAAGGTTTATACCCACACTTTTACACACATCCATATAATGGTTTATGAACATATTGTTTACATGTACGGTGAATTATTGCCTCACGAAACGATGATTGTTCATTTTTCCTTTACCGCCTCTCATGGTGGACATTATGATGGACAATATATTTATATGTGTTATATATTATATTTATTATGTCATTAATATTATATAATCATTTTATAATAAATATATTTATAATTTCCATTTGGTGTAAATATGATAATTTTGTTTGAGGAATTGTGGACTATAAATCCCTTAAAGTGATGTGATTCATTCACACACTACATGAAATGTATTAAAGATGTGTTTACTGAAATTATATGATATATATGATATAATAATTATAATAAAATAATTGTGTATATATAAAAACACATATATATATATACACACACACATATATATACATATATTTCATTTATGTTCTTTCTTTCAATGCGACAATTAAACAGAATCAATGTTCATGCGTACGTACGACCTACCGTCTCAATGAACATTGTATTCCATTTCATACTTCTATATTCTATAGATTATTATAACATAAAAATACTGAATATAAATGATATATATATCATGGTTTACATTCTGTAAATTGTGATATAAGTATAAGGACCAAATATATAACAAATTAAGACACATGCGAAAAACAAAGCGAATATTACCTGAAGTGTAACCTTTACATGGAATTGTTAACAAGCGGGTAATATAAAGTCATAATGAAACCATATATGGTATTAGATATAATAATATGGTTTTTTGATATATTTATAATAAATTTATATTTATTATACAGGAGTTTAGAATGAGTACAACGAGAGTCAAGACATAGGCTATGGGAATTTCATCTCACTTTTTATTTCTGTGAGATACATGCTTTATTAACCACTCATTCCTTTTGTGTGGTGTGTATACTTCCAATGGATTTATTAAATGATTATTATACTTAAATTTTATGGGTATTTACATATCCATTTTATGCTCTTTCTATAATGGGAATTATGTTTCAAAAGTTACTAAATCAGTAAAGTAATTTTGTCTCAATTTTTCTTCTTTGAGACACATGCCAGGTTATGCACCTATATTTTTTCATGAGGTTTTTATAATATATTTAAAATTATATATCATTAATATCCTTCTTTTCATGATATTTTAAGATTCATTTAATTTGATTTTCTTACATGTTTATTATGGTTTAAAGTTACCAAGTGGTAAGAGTTTATTGAAACAATCTCATCACTTTTTGAGATTATTTATGTTTATGATTCCTTTGATGAAATATTATGAAAAAAAACTCAAGAAAATTCATGAATATTATTATCCTCTGGTTATTTATGATATATTCATGTATGGGTACCATTTTTCTATTATTTAGTAAATAATATAGTTAAGAAATGTTTTTTAAGAAATACCAACTTTACCCGCTCTTTAGTTGGAAATATATGTCCTTAAAAACCATGTTTTCTAAAAAGGTTTTATAAGAATATTCTACTATTCTCCTATAATAATTTAAATAATTTTTTTCCATTTTTTTTCTTTTACCAATTTTTTCAAAGGAATATTCTTGTCACCTTCCAAACAATTCATTTTTTTAACCTTTTTCTATGCAAAAGGAATGTTCTTCTTACCTAGTATGACATGTATGGATTTACCCATCATCATTTCTATGAAGATTAATTTCCATGTTTAAAAGGATATTTTTTTAGAAAATGTTTATAAAATAAATTTCAAAAAAAATCAAAATATTTTCATGATTTCTTTGTAAGTTTTCAAAGTATTTTTCAAGGAAAAATGTTTTCGAAAGGTTTTTAATAATCCTTTATAAGTTTTCAAGGGGAATTGTTTTCAAAAAAATCAAAATTTTTTCAAGATTCTTTTATATGTTTTCAAGGAAATTTTTTTTCAAAATTGTTTCAAGATTCTTTTATAAGTTTTCATGTAAAATTTTTTGAAAAATGATTTCAAGATTTTTTATAAGTTTTCATAGAAGAGGGATTTCAAAATGATTTCAAGCCTTATTTATAAGTTTGTAAATTATTTTCAAATAAATGGTTTTCAAAAAGATTTCAATCCCTCTTTATATGTTTTAAAAGAAAAAGGTTTACAAAAGGTTTTTAAAACTATCTTTATAATCTATCAAGTGTATTTTAAAAAAAATGGTTTTTAAAAGGTTTTTATGTTTCAAAGAGCCTTTTTTTAAATAAGAAAGGATATTTTACTAAATAATTGTTTTCAAAATATCTTTATAAGTTATTTTCTATCTAATATGACATATTTTGATGTTACTCAAGAACTTATAGAAAATTTTCCAAAGGTTTCATTCATATTATTTTTGTGAATGGTTGATGTTTTGATAGAATGATGCTTATAATACCCATTAATCTTCAATGGGTTATATTCTTTTGAAACCTACATCCATTCACAGGTTATACTTTGAAAAAATGATTATAAAACACATATTTTTACACAGGTTAAAATATGATTACATATTTATGATTCCCATTTCATTTCATGGGTTATGATATGATTTTTATTGATCTTGTGGAACATATATGTATTATTTCATTATGATATGGTTGGGACCTATATCTCCCTCTAATTAATTGGGTAAAGATTTATATCTCATGAGATAGACATGGATAGAATAAGAAATTAACTTAGTTCAGTATTAAAGGGATGGAATGAGGAGTGTATTCGATTTGGTAATACAGTGTTCGAATGGGGAGTAAACCCAGTTCAGTAATGTACTTTTTCCACTAAGATGGATTCATAAGAAATTCCTTGACTACTAAGGAAATCATTATTTATACTTATGTGCCTGGAAAAATTCCATTTATTCTTCATATGTTATGATTTATTAGCTTATGTTCTTTATTTCCTTATGATTTATGTCTTATGAACTGCCAATATTTATGCCATGATTCAGGTATATGATATTTGATATAAATATAATGATCTTATATTTTCATTATCATGTTATTGTACCCATATGCTCATGTTTATGCTTATATGTCTTCCTTGTTTACCCTTATTGATCATCTGAGCTCACCACATTTTATGTATCCATCCCCAGGATATAAAGATATATTTATTTTATTATATTTATAATAGGGTTTCTATTGTTGGATAACCTGGTGGGAGATAATATATCTCACTCATATACCAATGTTTATGTTTTCATGTTTCCAAAGGCACTAAACTAATACGGTCTTTTGGATTTTTTTTGTATAATGTTTTATTTATTCTGAAAACATTATGTCATGTTAATGTACGAAAAGAGAGAGTAACTATAGGTTACTTATAATCTTATCCAAGATGGTGGAGATTAATTTTTAAAGTATATATTTCAATATAATCTATGATTGAAATTGATAGGGGATACCGGTTAATCCTTGTTGAAACTACAGATGGAATTTTTATGTGAAACCATGGAAGGTGGGTGGATAATTTGGTAAATGTGGGGATATGCCGAGTGAATCCCATATTCTAAGGAATAAGACGTAGTGGTGACTATTTGAATTAAACTGAGCCTGAGTTATTCTTGTGATGAGTTAATATAGAGAGGAAGATAACCACATTGAGACTAAGAATCACTAGTAAGCAATTATTGAGAATCTTTGAGAAGGTTGGTTATTTAAGGTTCAATTGAATGAATCACCTAGAAGAGTGAATATTTATATATTTTCACTTGATATTTGAATGATTTAAATCCCACCACTGTATGATTTTGAAATTTATTGATGCATATATTTATTATAATATCATTTTGGGTTTAATGGTTAAAATAGATTAATTATTCACTTTTAATTATTTTATCTATATTTGGAATTCATAGAATAAAACCTACATCTTATATTTGGTGATTTAATGATTATTTATGGAGGTTGTAAGTAATTTATATGAATAAATATATTTTTGTAAGGAAATATGGGATTAATATAAGTTTGAAGGAGGAAATTTTAAAAGGATCTAGGCATAGTTTTCATTGGTTTCCAACATATGTGTTATCCCATCTTGGATTATTTGTCAATTTTCAGTGATAGAAGGAAAGAAATGGAAAATGGAGATGATCGTAAGTGTATTCTGGATCTGCATAGGTGTTATTTGTCTCTTTGTATGTGTGATATACCAAATATATGTGTTATTGTCTTGCATAGGTGTGATTTCCATGATATTATTTATGGTTTGCGCCTATATAAAGTCTATGATTGATCATGTAAAGGTAATTCCATTGTTTCTAAGGCTATATCAAAGTCATATCAAGCTATATAAAGGTTATTTTTTCTCAAATGATAACTATATAAGGGTACCACCATGATTTTTAGGGATACGTCAAGGTAATGTAGACCTAAAAAAAGAAACACACTCTAATATGATGCTTTAGGCTACCACTTCAGCACTCATGAATCCAATAGAGGGATACCACATGGATCTAAATATGAAAAATATGAAAATAAAACAATTAAGGAAGGGAACCACATATTTCATAGAAAATTATATCATGATGAATATTTGAATTCATTATGAACAAGGAAACATTATAAAATTTTAAATGGAGAAGATCTCATGGAATTTGACTAGCTAAAAGAGGAAAAGTAATAGATTTTATAAAAGAAGAAGAAATCATAATAAGGGGTTTATGATAATTTTTCAGATGATATTATTGATATTTAATATTTTTTTCACTTGTTTTATATTTTCTTTTAATTTTTGAAATGATTTCTTTTTAACCTTTCACTTTTTATGCCCTTATCCTAGAGGGGTAAATTCTATGTTTTTTGGTAAGGGAAAATTATACCCTTTTGTAATGCTTTCTTTCTTCACTTGAATGAATAAATTTTTTCTCATTTGTTAATTGGTTTTGATACATAATAGTAGTTTTATTATCCAGTGTGATTATATTTGGATTTAATTTATTTTATTTATTATTCATTTAGTCAATGATATATAATATTCTTCAAATTATTTCTAGTACATATATGATGGAATAGGATTGGGTAGAGTAGTGAATTTCTTATTGATAGTAATAATGTGTGGAAGTGATAGTAGTAAATATTAGTTGTTTATTAAGAATAAGATCTGATTGGAAATTTCTTAAGTAAACTGGGAGGGTTCACTAAAACACTTAGAAAAATATAAAGGACGGTAGACCATGATATGATTTCAGTTAGGAATATTCTTACTATCACCCTTCCTCTAAGGATGATAGGGAAGGTGATCTCAAATCCTCTCACTTACTGATCATCTAGAAGAAGAGATGAATGTTTTTTTTGTAATGAATCCAATTGGACCTGAAATCACAATAAAATCGGCCATAACCAAGCCCATCCCTCTAGTAGATAGCATACCCCCACCTAAAGGCAGATAACAGGCCCGCACCTCTGGCTGGCCTAGATACCCAATGGTACTCGTAACGCTTATTGGTTGGCTGTTAAGCCTGTATTCGCGGGTTCAAGTTGTGGGGGAGTCGAATTAAAAACCCCTCCAGGTAGGGGGGTATCTCCTACCATGTGTTATCTGGGCTAGTAAGAGGTGGGTCTAGTTATCTGACTTCAGGTGGGGGTCTACTATCTACCAAAGGGTTGGGCTTGGCCATGGAAGAGCATGTTGGGCTTTCAGGTCCAATTGGGTTCGTTGCATATTTTGACTAAGATAGCATTAAAATAGGATATTAAAAACTAAATAGGTCACCCTTTTTGTTATATTTGTTTTCAAATTACTATTTCACTACTTTTATTAGTAAAAAAACCAAGCCACTAAAATAAAACCCATTTTTCTCTAACCAATATATGATAATAAATTTAGAGAACTCCACTCCAGATTCAACCAAGGGTTACAACTACTACTACATTTATCTTAGGAAAATAATATTTTTTCACACACCATGATATACACATGTCAATTCGTGGCACTATTTCTATGGATTTAAAGGCAAATATAACCCAAAATTTGTATGACTACGTCCTATAATAATAAAATTTACTAACTAGATCTTGAAATAGACAGAACCACACTATCTAGTATTATGAATATAAATTTACTTACTAAATTAAAAGAAATTTCCAATATATACTCAAGGGAAACTAAAAGTATTCAATATGAGACTGACATCATGTAAATAAACACAAACTAGACCCTTAGAGATCTATGTGCATCATATTTTATTCAATATAATAACCAAATTTCAATTCCTACTCTATAGAATTATTTTCAACTTAAAAATTGTCTAATACAATTGATACCAAAGTCACATAGTCTTATATTTGAAGAACCTAACAAACATATCAAGGAGTTATCGCATGTATTCTCTCTACTGAAACTCCAAGGAGTGGTTAAGAAGTAACTATAGTTGGGAGAATTATCTTTTTCACTTGAAGGAGAGGAAGAATAATGGTTTTATAGAATGAAACCATGAGAGATCTATTAGTGGGATAATATGAAAATGAGTTTCATTATAAGTTTTTTCCCACCACTCAGAGAATAAATGTATGGAAGGAGCTGTATACAAGCTGAAAAACTACTGGAGAGGCTCTCTAGAAGTATTGGGAGACATTTAAGAAAATATATCTTAGTTTACCATATTAAGATATGGAGTAGAACCACTTTATAATATTATTCTATCATGTCCTGTTATAAAATTATTTAAAACTATTGGATGTATCATTTGGAGGATCATTGATAGATAAATTTGCAACATATTCCATGGGAAACATTGAAAATATTACATAAAACGCACAAAAATTTGGATCAATGGGTAGAAACACAATAGGTATACATAATGGAATAACTTCTGATTCATCTGCATTATTATAATATTGACTTGAAGAATTATCAATCCTTGTGAGATATAATCATCTAAAACAAACCAGTGAAAAATAAAACCTAAACAAGTTATATATTTTATGTCCATACCTTCATTAATTTACTAATCAGTTCTATGAGGTACAAGGAGCTAATAATTTCTTATAAGTCTACCAATAAAGTAAATTTCATCAACACAGTCAAGTATATGGAAGAAATACTCATGTATAGTATAGATTCGGAAATCATCTAGAGTGCACCAATCCTTAATTCTAGTAGAAAAATCAATAATACCAACACTTACAACAACCTTACAAATGAATTTAAAATAATATAACTTACTAATAACAAACCCATTAATTATAGTAAAATGTACCATATTAACAGTCACCAACCTTTGCACAATCCCCAATAAAATAGGAATAAGAACTTATATTTGAAAATATAAGGACTAAAATAGAGGAATTGAGAATCTAGTTTAGTATTTTAATGGATTTTTTGTCTAAAATAAGGAAATACGCCAACTAAAATAGTTTTTATCCCAAAAGAGAATGTTAGTTTTACAAAAACATGAATTCTCAAGGTGATCCACCCTAATTCCACCCCTAAACTTGAGCAAAGACCACTAGAACCTGAATAAAAACATGATGTAAATTCTAGGAAAAATATTATCATCTATCTTCCATAGGAAGAGAAAATAGAGGAAGATGATATGACTAAAACAAAGAGAAATAAACAAGAAACATTATTGTAGAGAAAAAAAGGGAGGAGAAAGACCTACCACTCTCATTTCTATCAAGTGTGATATAATAAAAGAACATTCATAAGGAAACACTTCACAAATAAATTTTAGAATGTTTCTAGAAATTTCATTTCAATATCCCTCTTCTTGAATACCTCATATAGATCCTAAAATATGTTAATTTCCATAATGAATTTTACACCAAGTATACGAGGATTAAATGGAATAAAAGGTTTAGTTTTGGAAGTTGTGTATCTACCATGATTACATCACAACTTCTGACCAAATGATAAGATTCAGGTAAATTTTCTATTCCATGAAATACTATCTTAATGAATTTTTCTTATGCTTTTTGTGATTAATGTGTTTATATAAATGTAATTCCACACTTAGTTTTCACTTCATTATAAATGTGGGGTTAAATTCCATTAGAGTGGTGGTATAACTTGCAAACAAATGTACATCATTTCTAACTTGATCCTTGGAATATTTTATTTCTAGAGTCCAATATCTTAATTCTTTTAGTAGATATTTATATGTTGAATATGGTGGAATATAGTATTTCATCACGCTCACCCATAATTCTAGGGATAACCTTCTTAAATAAATCTAAGACAATCATCAATGTATATGAGGGAACCCTCGCTATGGAATTTAAAGACATCACAGTCCACTTAAAAAAATTGAATCCATGTAGAACCCTTGAGAGGAAAATTCACTCTTTATACTTTCTCATATTAAATAGACTGAATCCAAGTAAAATCCAAGTATACTACACGAATTTTAAGATTTAATAAAATAAATTTATTTAATATTTTATGGAAGATAAATCTTTCAAGAATTATAGAAATACTATTTTCAGATTGGAGGAAGATGTAAGTTATAAATTTTATAAAACTTTAAACATTTATTTCTAGATGAATAAGTAGATATATCACCCTTTGTGAATAAATTTAAATATTTAGAAGTGAGGAACACAGATTTAATTTTATATCTTGAACAACCAAAAAATATAGAATTAAATCCACTACCAATTGATTTTAAATATGAATATTTAATTGAAATAGAAAATTTACCAATAATAATTCCTAATAATTTTTTTGAAAACTAAGAACAAACACTGATTGAAATTTTGAGGTAAAATAACCAAGAAATGGGATAGAGGTTGGGTAATATTCTCAGAATTAATCAAAAACAATATCTCATATAAAATTATAATTAAGGTAGATTACAAACCAATTATTAATCCCTAAAGGCACTTGAATACCACCTTGATAGATATAGTGAAGAAAAATGTAGAGAAATTTTTAAAAGTATGGATCATTTATCCCATTTTAGACTCATAATGTTTTACCTCTATCCATGTTGTTCCCAAGAAAAATGGTTTATCCACTGTGATAAATGAAAAAAAATGACTTAATCAATGTGAGAATTTAAAATTTTTGTAGATTTATCAAAGAATATAGGAAATTGAACCAAGACACTAGGAAATCTCACTTCATTGTTCCTTTTATTATACAAATACCAGAGACAGTATCATAGAGGAATAACTACTATTTTTTAGATGAATTTTTAAGATATTTTCTACTTCCCATTGCTAAAGAGGACTAAAAGAAGACAATTTTTACATTTCATTAAGAACATTTTCTTATACAATGATTTTATTTAGATTATCTAATACTATAGGTACATTTCATACGCTTATAGAAATTATATTTTCAAATAACATTGATGAATATTTTGAGAAATTTTTAGATGAATTCGCTATTTTTGGATAATCTTTTGATCATTTCCAAAAAAAATAAAAAATTAAAAACATGCATTGAAAAGAAGTAGGTTTTGAAATTTAAAAAGTTTTATTTCATGGTGAAAAGTTAGATAGTATATAAGAATATCATTTAAAAATGGAAATTGAGTTTGATAAGTGAAAAAACTAATTGATAAATTTATTTCCTTGCCTAACTAGTGTGAAACATGTAAGATCTTTTCTAAGACATATATAATTTTATAGGGGGTTCATTAAATAATTTAGTAATATTTCTCTACATATTTCTAAATTATTGTTAAAATAAACTGATTTTAATTTTAATTATGAGTTTATAATAACTTTTTATGAGTAAAAGTGGAGATTAAAAACACCACTAGTAATATAGCCACAAAATGGGAAAGGCTCATTCGAGATACTTTTTTATGATTCTAACCAAGAATATATTGCATTCCTTACCCAAAGATTTGAAGGAATACCTAAAGTCGTTGCCTATGAATCAAGAACTTTATATGCTACTCAAATAAACTACACCACTACTGAGAAGGATTTTTTAGTAGTTTTTTTCTTTAAATATATTTATATATTACCACTTAAGACTAAAGTCACTATGTTTTATAACCATGGAACACTTAGGTGTTTATTAAATAAGGAAAGATCAGACCATGTTCTAGTTAGATTAATTCTACTTATGTAATAGTTTAATCTAAAGATCAAAGAAAATAGGAGATTTGATAATCAAGTGGTTAATCACATGAGTATGCTACCCAAACTATCAAATATAAAATTAAAAATTAAAAACTATTGAATAAACACATTACAAGAGAGAAAATTCACATAGTTAAAGGATAAGTGTTATGGTATGTAATAATGATTAACTATTTGGTAAAATCTAAAGTACCAACTCATTTAAATACACCAAAATTTAAAAGTCTTAAATATGAATAGAGATTTTACATTTGGTAAGATCTATATCTTAGTAAAATTTGTAATCACCAAATGATAAGAATATATTTTCCATAAAGTGAGATTGCATCCATTTTTTTAATTGTTTCACACATTATATTGTAAATACCATTTTATACCTCAAAGTACAATAATAAAAGTTTTATAATCTAGAATTTTTTGCTTACCTTGTTTAAGGATCCAAATTAATTATATAATAAATTTAAGAAATTTTAATTCACATGAAATATTTCAATAATACAATAAATTCCTCGAAGGCCAATTAGTTTTTGTAAAATTTCTAAAGTATAGGGAATAGATTTTTTTTGGGGCCTTCCCAATTTATTTTATAAACTATTAATTTTTAATTATTATGGATTATGTTTCAAAAAATTTTGAATCCAAGGCCACAAAAATTGATGATGCTAATGTTGTGTATTATTTTTTTAGATTTAACATTTTTTGGTTTGGAATACCAAGACACATCATTAGTGATTTTGGGACACATTTTTTTAATAGGAGAATGGAGTTCTTGATTAGGAATTATGGAGTGAACCCCAAGACATCAACACTCTACCACACACAAAAAATGGCTTAATTGAAATGTATAGTAATGAGATTATAGTAATTTTGGACAAGAATTTTAAGCCAAATAAAAAATATTGGATCCAAATATGTAAGACACGTTATGGGATTATAGGAAATATTAAAAAAACATTGGAATGATACCTTATATATTTATTTATTGAAATATATTTCATATACTTATGGATATGGAACAAAAAAACTAATCAGAACTGAGAGAGATAAATTTGGATCTAGATTGATCCAGAAAAGGTAGAATATTGAAGCTATAATAATTGGAAAAAATTATAAGGGAATCTTATAAAAATTATATAATTTATAATTAACGAATAATAATGGATCATGATAAGTTAATTAATAAAAAATATTTCCACACTGGAGAAAATTACTACTTTACAGTTTTATATTTAAGAAGATGTTGGGTAAACTTCATTCCAGATGAGAAAGTCCATTCGTAGTCACTCATGTCTTTATTTTTAGTGTTGGGTAGATTTAAAAATAATTATAGTAGAATAAATTCACTGTAAATGGTAATATATTAAAGATATTATTTGGATACAGTCCTAAAGATCCCATGGATTATATCACACTCCTCAAACTTATTTATCATAGAATACCATCAGGTTGTACCTTTCCTTAAAATTTAGATACAGTTATGATTCTAAATAAAATTTATTTACATTAGACATATTTTTGGATTCATTAAGTAAACAACATAATTTCATTGTATGGGAGGTAATATTTTAGTTTAGTAATTTTAGTTAAGTATTTTTCAAAAATATTAGTTTTTATATTTCAAATTTTTGAGACTTTTTCATACATTTATGTGTTTCCTTTTTAGTTTTTTTGTGCTTTTGAAACCCATTAAGCTTATTTTGGATGACCATATGAATTTTAAATCTACACCAATATTGAGAAATTTATTTTATCTATATACTCACCATATATTAATGATTAGATTATATTTATTTCAAATTCTATGTAAGTTAAATTCATATAAGGACCATTGATTTCTAAATATCATGCCATGATATATTGTTCAAAATATTAATCACCTAACTGAGAGTATTCTAAACTAATTTTGATGTATTATTTAATATTCACTATTTATTGAGATAACTAAGGCTATACTGAATAACTAAAACTTATTGAATAAACTATTAAGTACTTGGATTATTTAAGTACTCTATGCAATAAATGATTAAGACATTATTCTGAGTGAAAGATCCTTTCGCATTGAACTCCATTTTCAATATTACCATGACATAAAATACTTATCAACAATATTATACCTAAATGAACATTTTTAGAAGCCAAATTTTAATAAAAATATCCTTATCTTCCATTATTTAAAATATAACACATGATCTAGGTTGAATTGAAGTGTGTGGGAAGGGAGAGAGTGACATAGAAGAATCCATTCTAAAAAATCTACTTTAGCTAAAGAAAGAATATGTTACAAATTTTGTGATGATTTTTTATGTGTATGATCATTTTAGGAAGTATGGGAAGAATTTATAGATATCATCTGGTGTGGTTTATGGAAATCTATTGTTGTTTCATGTAACAAGGTACCTCTATTTCCCCCTTAAAATTCAATTCTACCCAAAATTCCATATCTAAATTTAAGATTAAAGGAAGATAAATATGGAGAAATATGGAATAAATGTATAATTGATGTTGAAGTTATCTAAGGTTAGAACACCCAAATAAGATAAAGAGGAGTTATGAGTAAATTTTGAGTATTGTTTGATATAAATATATTAAATAATTTTTTATGTAAGTATTTTCTAGTAGGAGCTGGTTGAGAAGATGTGTTTAAGATATTGGAAATAAGGCTGTGAAAATAATTAAATAAAAGGAATGATTCTTAATCTAGGTAAAGTTAGACCTCACACATATAATAAGAAATTTCAAAGTCTCTATTTTACTTTAATATAATAACCAAAAAACAAAAATAAATATAAAAGAAAAGAAAAACATTTAAATGTGCTAAAGGAAACAAAAAAAGAGAGATGTTTACTGGTGTTGAAATACTAAGGTTTTTAGATGTACTATCATAAAATAAAAGGAGTTGGGAATTATAGGTTGAATATAAAGATAGGTGAATTCCATTCTTGAAGGAAACTGAAAATCATGCATTATGTTTCAAAATATAGTCAAAAATATTAATTTGTCTTAGACTTTTCTCAATAGATACCACCAAGCATTTAACCATAGAACAACCCTAAAAATTCTCCATGATAATAAATAATTCATAAATCATTGTGTATAGATAAATAAATTAATTAATCCATTGTTTAAACTTGCAATAACTTGGAAAGAGAAAAAACATTACCTAGAAAACATACTTGAGACTTGAGTGAAATAATTCTTGGAAGGTAGGTATTATTCTATAAAAAGGAATAAAACAATTTTAAATTAATTTAATGTACTTAATGAAGAAAATGTAATCAAGATGATTTTATATGAATTATAATCTTGAATAATGTTGGGTTAAAAAAAGACTCACATTAGATAGGATTTGAATTTTTGTTAGGTAATCTTTTTAGAAGTTCAATTTTTCAAGATACTCTTGGTTAAGTATGGGGTAGTTGACATATTCAATATTTATATATATTTTTCTTGATATTTAAAGTATTTAAATTACACTAATTTATTATTTTAGGGTCATTGATGTATATTTTTATTATAATGTCATATTGGGTTTAATAATAATAATGGTTTAATTTTTTACTCTTAATTATTTTATTTATCTTTGGAATTATTAGAATAAAAAATAATATTAATAATTTTTGTTTTGAAAATTATTTCAGTGGTTTTGAAGGAATATTGAATAACAAAAAAAAGTTCTATAAACAAAATTAGAATTACTGAAAGTTTAAAGGCTGAAATTAAAAAAGGAGTTAGGTGTAGGTATTGTTGGTTCCCAGCGTATGTTGTTAGGTCCCAATGAGAATGGATGAATGTTCAACAGCAGGAGTGAATTGAACTTTTTAAATTATCAAGTGAATTATTATTAAGTTTAATAATTTATGTAATATAAAATAAATAAATAAATGATCATATTTGTTTTAGTGGATAAAATATAAATGATTATACTCTACTTTTTACACCTCTCAACCATAGAGAGAGAGAGATAGAACCCATTATAATGGACTCTTTTAATTTTTATGGGAGTCACAACCCTTTAAATATACCTTTTAAAACCCTAAATACACAACCCAATACAATATTTTTATCAATGTGGTTGCTTAGCTAGGTTACCATGCCTTTTTATCACTTAGATGAACAACCCAGAAGCTACCTTTTGTAGTATAGGTAGAACAAAACCCTTCCATTTACTAATCCAAGTCACAACCAATCCTTTTTTCTTTAATAGTTATAGTATAACCTATACCTTTTGTATAGGGTAGAATAATACAATATGATTAAGAAAAAATAATGATAGAAAAAATTAATAACTACAGAAACTGGATAAATAAGAAATGATCTTAGTGTCAAAGAAGTAATATTTTCTCCAATAGAAAAGGATCAAATGATTGAAGTTCAGTGAATAAGAGTATTTGATTACCAAGTTGTATCACATAGTATAATTCAAGAATATCCTTGGCCTTATTTTTTATCTAGATCTGTTAAACTGGATATATAGATTTATAAATTATTTAAACATTTAAGTTAGTTGTGATTAATCTTTCCTGATGCAGCACACACATGTATTTTTAAGGAAAAACTTCAGAGTTGTTTGGTGTTGTTTCCCCATACATGTAAACTCCATATAATGCATATATTCATATGGGATATCTATGATAATATGTAAAAATTAATAGGCTATACAATATAACATATTATAAAATTTAGTACAATACATAATCAATATTAAATAACACCATATTTCTCCTATATATGTTGAAATAAAAAACTCTTAATATTTAATACAATTCAAATTTAAATAGATCATGTTCCAAGAAAGCAGTTCACGCATGACTAAAATTGATGTAGTTTAAATATTTATTAAAGTAATTCCAAATAAATTTATAGATTATATTAATAATTAATTATTATTTAATGAATAATAAAAACCAAGAGAATCATGTGAAATGAATATGCAGTCATATAAATTATAAAATAGTATGTAAAATAGAGCATGTTTTGAACTAAAATATAAAAAAAATATGAGATCATTTACTTCATGTAAGTTCATTTGAGGAAGCTCTAGACTTATCTCTGTGGAATATCCTTCATGTAATCTCTATAATTATTCTCATAGAAGCTCTATTTCTTCTCAAGGAAGTATAATTTCTTCTAAAAAAGCTTAATATCTTATCATGAAAGGTTAAATACCTTTTACAAAATCTAATTTCTTATTATGGAAGTTCTATTTATTCATATGGAATAATACTCATTAATGTTTTATTTTACTCAAAGAATACCAATTTCATCTCATGTAATATTCATATTACTCATAGAAGATTTATTTTTCTTCTCACATAAGATTAGCACTTTGTCGAGTATTCCCTCATGGAAGCTTCTCAAAGAAGAAAATTTATACACATAAAAGAAAGAAAATCATGGAAGATCACTTACAAAATCTTAAGATAATTCATTAAAGAATAATTTAAACTCATGGAAGGGTCATCATAATTCATGGAAGAAAAAATTTCCTTATATAAACTCGAATACTCACATAATCATGACTCTCGCGGTCAGTCCAAAATTAATTAAAAAATTAAAAATACAAAAACTAAATATTTAAAATCTTTTAGAGGGAATAAAGGATTAAAAAATAAAATTTTTGAGAAATTATAATTTTTTAAAATGTAATTATTAGAAAAAATCTAATAAAAAAATAAAATCAGGGACCTTGTTCAATATTCTCCCACTTTTGATAATTGAAAAACATGATCTAAATTTCTCTACCTATTTGAAATTGATCAAAAAGATTAAACAAATCTTCCTTTACTAAATATATCAATGTCTTATGATATATTAATTTAAAAGAAACTAACCCTTATAATGTTAGCATTGAACATCAAAATATCGCTCTTGATGATTGTTGGGAATGAAACTAACTCTTTTAATGTTAACATCGAACACAAAAGACACATTTTAATGATTACTAGGGAAAACATACATCAAAAACATAACTATGATTTAACTAAATTCATTTAATTTTCAAACATTGTAAAATTTTAAAAATCTACTTGAATATAATTGTTTATATTTTTTGGAGAAATATTTCAGAAGCCTCGAGGATCTATGAAAATATTTAATGATTTTTATAAAATTATATGAAATGAATTAATAAAAATACAACCAAATAAGTGCATGTGAGTGAGCTAAGAAACAAAAATAGATACAATAATCATATTAGAAAATGAAATAAATTGAAATCTTTAACTCATAATATGATTAAAAATTCCCCTAAATATTTTTTTATGATTAAATTTCCATCATTATAAGTTCAAATTTGATTTTATCAAATGTAGCTAAGTTTAGGGGCTTAGTAAAGTTATCAAGAATATGATTTCTAGAAGAAATAAATTCCACATTTATATTTACACTTTGAACATGATCTCTAATAAATTGAAACCTAACATTAATATGATTTATCCAAGAATGCTCTAAGTGTTTTTTAGAAATAGAAATAGCTTAATTATTTGTCATAAAATATTGGAATATTTCCAAAAATAAAACCAGAATCACAAAATGTTTATTTAATCAATAAGAAATAGTGTTAATAAACCTAAATTAATTAGTATAAATATCAAATTAATTCTATTTATTTTAAGGCTAAGAAATTAAAATTTTAAAAGGTAATTGAAACATACATGCTGTTATTTTTCTATCTATGTTTCATCTACCAAAATCAAAGAAATAATAGCTTATCAAATCAAAATATTTTTTGAAAGGATAAAAATATCATATTTAAAAATCCTTTAAAATATTAAATAATTCATTTAATAAAAATTAAATGACATTATTTATGGTTAAATTGGAATCTATCACACATAAAAACTAAATATATCAAATTTGGACTTGATGTTGTTAATTATAATAATCTACCAAGAAAACCTATAAAAAATTTAACATCAATAACTTCTTCCACATTATTAAAAACCATTTTACATAATGTACTCATGTGGGTATCCATACTTTTTATTAGATATAATCCAAATATTTTCACCAATTACTTATGATACTATGATTAACTAAGAAAAATGTAATCTTTTGTTTGATAGATTTGAAGACTATGAAAGAATTTCAACTCTACCATCATACTTAAATAAATTATAATATCATTAATTTTAAGAATTAATTAAAAATATTTTCACTTTGAGGTATAAATATAATTTCATTAATATAAATTTTTACAATAAAAATATCATTAAAACTTTACTTAATAAATAAATTAGGGTCAACTATTCCTTTCCGAAAAGTGTTTTCCAAGAGAAAACTAGATATCCATTCAAAGAAATATCAAGGAGAATGTTTCAAATAATATATAAAGTCATAGATAATTATAAAACATGATTAGGATAATTTTCATTTTCAAAACATGAAGGTTTTATAACATATACTTCTTTAAAAATATTACTATTTAAAAATTTAGTTTTAACATTATTTTGAAAAAATATAAATCTATGGAATAAAACATAAGCTAATTGTATTATAATATATTATAACCTATAAATAGGTGTAAAATATTATTCAAATTAAATGACTTCATCTTGAAAATATCCTTGAGCAACCAATATTGATTTATTTTTAACAATATTTCTAGATTCATCAAGATTATTTCAATATATCCATTTGGTTTAAAATGATATGTGAATCATTATGTCAAATGACCAAAGTCCATACATTATTTATGGTTAAATAATTTAAATAATCTTGCATATCAAAGATCTAATTTGAATTATTTGAAGCTTCTTCAACATTATTAGATAAAAAAATAAAATGAAATCATGATAAGCACAAATATTTATAAAATATCTCTTTAGTTTGACATTTGATTGAATATTTCATATAAATTTATCCAAAGTATTATATTTATAAGTTTTCAAATATCTTTCACATGTAGGATTAGATTGAGAAGGAATATTCTCCCCCTCAATGTGTACACATTTATCTTGAGTTATTTTCTCATTAAAATATAATTCTATAAATTCATCCTCAAGTTGATCTAAATCATATTCTCTTTTTCTGAATGTTTTTTCATCAAAATCGAATGGAATTAATTCTTCAAATAATGAGGTTGTTTTTTTAAAAACACTTTATGATTTACTATTATTTAAATAACTTAATAATACATTATCATTGGATTCTTCCTCAATTTTATCTAAGGAATACTTAGTATTAAGAATTAAAACCTAACACCAAAAATGTATAAAATATCTTATTTTTGGTTTCCTTCCTTTCTAAATTTTATAAGGTGTCCTTTTCAACATAATTATTAGGATAACTATGTTAGATACCTAGTAATATATATTTAGATCCTCTGCCTAAAAATATTTAGGTATATTAAACTCATTTAATAGGGTTTTTTACATTTATTAAAGAGTTTTATTTTTTCCTTTCCATAAAATCATTTCATTGTGGTGTTCTAGGTGTTCAAAAATTGTGAAAATACCTATTTTATTCACAAAACATGGAAAATTTTAGATTCTATAATTCACCACTATGATCAATTCTAATTGAATTAATTATATTTTATTTCTCATTTTGAAGAAATTTACAATAACTGATAAATTTAGAAAAAAATAATATTTAAATCCAAGAGAATAAACCCATGTATATTTAGAAAAAATCATTAATAATTAGAAAACAATATATCTTTCCACCTAAACCATCAATTTTAACAGGACCTAATAAATCCAAATGAATAAGTTAAAGGTTATATATGGTATATTCTCATTTAATTGATTTGAAACCAATTCCATGGATTTTACCTTTAACACGTGAATCACATACATGAGTATTGTCCTATTTATTTCTAAGAAACTGTGGAACTATTTGGTTTTTGTAAAATTTTAATATTATCTTGAAATTTGAAGTCCCGGTCTCCTATTTTATAAAATAATATCAGATTATATAGAATTTAAATTTTTAACATTTTTTTACAAATTTTAAAAAATTAATGGTATAAATGTTTTATTTTTTATTTTCATAAAACAAGATAGATTTTCTTTAAATAAAAATCACTTATCATTTTGAAATTTAATAAACATACCATCATCACATACGAATTATATAAAAATTAAATTACATTTTAAACCTTTAATAATAATTCTTCAGAGATAATAATATAATTTTAAATTCCATCTTCTCTAAAAACATTTTAATATTCCCCTTGAGTTATTTCCAAAAGCAACATTGTCTCCATAAAATTTATTGAATGATAGTAATTTTGAAGCATCACTGGCCATGTGCCTTAAGTATCCACTATCCATGTACCAAATATCCTTATTGATACTTCCAGATAAAATTTTATACTAATTCATAATAAAAATAATTTTGGTACTCATGAAAAATTGGGTCCAATTGGGTTAAAAAATTATTTCTTAGAAGCCTATACTCATTTTAAACATGTTTTCATAGGTAATCGGGATGAAAATTACTTTAAGATAAAATACTTGGTGTGGCCTAGAGACTCTTTAAATCTCGAGGATCAATTATATTTATAATGGCCCTTAAACATATAACACATGAAACATTTCCACTTGAACCTTTAAAAAATAAGGTTTTATACATCTTAAGTAAAATATTATCATATCCAAGACCAGTTTTATTTTTATTAATTTTATTCATGATCATAATTTTATAATAAAATTTTATTCCTTGAATAAAATTTGATAGATCTACCCTCAACCGTAAAATTTCTTTTTTATGATTATCATTTTCTACTAAAATATAATCAAAATTAATACTTTGTGATTCTTTATATTTATAATGATAATATTTAAGTTTGATATTTTCAAGTTAAAAAATTTCCAAACCTACACATAATTTATCATTTGGTAATGAAGGAATATTTTTCAATTTTTTATTTTTAGCAAGAATAGCCTTTTATTTTATCTTAATATTTTTGAATAATCTAGTAATCTTGTTAGCTATGTGATTGAGAAGAGGAAGAGTAATAATATTCAAGTATCTTCTTTGTAGAATCCATAAAACAAAGGTTTATTGACCATTTTTCTTCAATATATTCATTACTATAATCTGATTAAGATTTTTAGCGTCAACCATATTCCATTGATTTTATTTCTTTTTTTTATTAGTCTATTTTTTTCTTATCATTTTTTACTTTTTATAAAGTTAATATTGATATGAC
This sequence comes from Viscum album, assembly GCA_963277665.1. Lineage (NCBI taxonomy): Eukaryota > Viridiplantae > Streptophyta > Magnoliopsida > Santalales > Viscaceae > Viscum > Viscum album. The sequence goes on along the minus strand of OY728166.1, from coordinate 1,362,707,439 downwards.
ATATTTCTTTCAATTCATAAAAAATAACTTCATCATCATCATTAGCTTTATTGCATCCTTTATGTTAAGGGAAATTATTTTTTCTTCTCCTTAAATACATTTCTTCCTTCCTTGGGAAATCTGAAAAACTTGGTCTCTTTCACTACTTTTCAATTTAGAATCTGAATAGTAAGTGGTAACATGCATTTTTTATTTAAATTAAATACCTTTCCTTTGTGAATTTTTCACTTGAGAAATATTTTTATATTCTAATTAATATTTTAGTAAAGATCAAATAATCTCATCTAAAGTATATTTTTTGAAATTATTTCTTCTAGAAATTTCTACCTTTTTAGCATGAAATCTATTCAGTAAGTTTCTTATCGCTCTTTAAACCATAATTTAATTATCTAATATTTCTCCAAAATCACTCATTCCATTTAAAATACTTATAAATATGTGAAAATTTTGATTAAAAGTCTCTTTTTGTCCAATTTTCAATTTTAGATAATTAGCTCTTAACAAGACTAATTTAGTTCTTATCAATTTATCAGGTCCTAGATGAGTAACATGCTATATTTTCCAAATTTCATGTGAATTTTTTCATGAAAAAATATAAGTATACACATTTTTATTAATTTTAATGTATAAAATATTCATTACCTTGTAATTTAGCACATACTTTACCACATCATTACCAACTTAAGTTTCATGATAAACTTTAAAAAGCTTGTATAGTTTCACCATGATTATCCAACTATCAATTCATAGATGCTTAAGAAAATCCTCCATTAAAAACTTCCAATGTCCATAATTAGTTCCATCAATGAGTATAGGAATTTTCAATTTCCAGACACCATTTATATTCATTCTTATTATCAAAGTATATATATATATATATTATCCTTAATTATTAATTCAAATTTTGATTAGCCTAAATAATATAAAAATAATCTAAAGTTACGGGACCTACTCTGATACCAATTTTTAGGTCCTAATGAGAATGTCCTAATGCTCAAGAGGGGGGGTTACCTGACATTTTTAAATTATCCAGTTAATTATTATTAATGATAATAGTTAATAGAGTGGAAAATACATAAATAAATGAAAACAATTATTTTATAATATTTTAGATCTAAATGATACTACTATATTTTTCACGCCTCTCAAACATAGAAATAGATGACACCCACTATAATGGACCCTCTGAATTTTTAAGGGATACACAACACTTTACAATTTCTTTTTAAATCCTAGAGGAACTACCCAAGACAATATTTATGTACACCTAGTGGATTAACCTAATCACCCTTCTGTTTTCACACATATAGGCATGACCAAAAAGATACCTTTTATAGTGGAGGTTAAACAAAGCCCTACCTTTTACAAGACTAAGGCACAACTAATCCCCTTTGTTTTTATCAGTACTGGAAGAACCCATACCTTTTATAAGGGGTAGTATAACCCAACATAATTAATCAAAAATAATAATAGAAATAAGTAATAACTACACAAAAATAGATAAAAAATAAATAATTTGATTATTTAGGTAGTAATATTTTTGAAAAAGTAAAGGATCAAATGATTAAAGTTTAGTAGATATAAATATCTGATCATTTATGTGTATCGCATAGTACGGTTTAAAAATATCCACAATAGTGTTTTTTATCGGGATCTATCAAACTCAATATATAGAGTTATTGTAAATTAAGAATTTAAAATCCCTTATGATTCATCATTCCCAATGTAGAACATGCATTTATTATTAACGAACTATGTCATATTATTTTGGTGTTATTTTCAAATATATTCAAACTCTATTTATTGTTCATGTTCATATTGGATTTCTAAAATAATCCATACAAATAAAAATGCTATAAAAATATCATGTTATAACATTAAATAAATAACTTAATCAATATTAATTAACTTGAAAACACTCCCATATAGTGTGCAAGATAATAATCTTCATATTTAATAGAATCCAAATTTAAATAGCTTAAGTTTCAAGAAATAAGTTTATGCATGATTATATTTAATACAATTTGAATATATAATAAATTAAATCTAAATAAATTTATATAGGTTTAAAATAATTAATGATTATTTAAGGAATAATTAAACCAAAAAAATCATGTGAAATAAACATTCAATAATTATAAATATAAAAGAGTATATAAAATAGAGCATGTTTTTTAATAAAAAAATTAAATATTAGACCATGGACTTCATGGAAGATTTTTCACAAAAGCTCTGGACTTATCCTCATTAAATCTCCTTCATATAATATCTATAATTCTCCACATGGAAGCTCTATTTATTCTCATTGAATCTTCATTTCTTCTTATAGAATATTATTCTCTTCTCACATAAGATCCATTACCTCTTATAGAATCTCATTGATCTTATGGATGTTCCATTTCTTCGCATGGATAATTACTCATTTTTGGTCCATTTAACTCATGAAGATCAATTTCCTCTCATATAATATATATCTTACTCATGGAAGATTAATTTTACTTATCATAGAAGATTTTTAATTTTTCATATTTTCGCTCATGAAATAAAGGTTATACTCATATAAGAACAAAATTATTCACAGAATATCACTCGCATAAGTTTAAGATAACTCACAGAAGAATAATTTACACTCATGAAAGGTTCATCATAATTCATGGAAGAAAAAAAATCATAGAACTTGAATACTCACAAAAGATTGACTCTCACAATCAATCCATACTTAACCAAAAATATATTAACCAAATAAACTATATATTTCACAGTTTTTAGAGGGAATAAATGATTAAAAAATAAAATCATTGATAATTTATAATTTTTTTAAAGAGAGTTGTTTTAGGTATCAAAAATACTGATAAAAAATTTACATCAATGACTTAATTCAACATATGTTCCATCCCATATCAATGTATGTGTTATTTTATAGTACCATAATGTAGAGAAATTGGTGGATGAAGATGAGTATAAGTGTATTTTGTCACTAAAAAAGGGTGATTTTCTCTACATTGGTTTCATTAGGCTCTATGTATGTGTGATCTACAAAATATATGTATTAAGTGGCCAACATCGATGTTCTTTATATGAGTTTATTTATGATTTACACCAATATAAGGGCCATGATTTCTCATGTAAATGTTATTTTAATATTATGAAGGCTACATCAAGGTCGTATCAAGATACATAAAGGTCAACCGATTTCAAAATTGAGCTTCATAAGGGTACTATCATAATTTTTAGGGATATGTCAAGGTAATATGGGCCTGTGAAAAAAATATCCACTAAACTATAAATCATATATATACCACATAAACACTCATGATACCAATACAGGGTTACCATGTTGATTTAAATATGACAACTATTTTGAATGAAGAATTATAGAAGAGAGCCATGGATTTTTAAGAAAATCGGATCAGGATAAAGATTTAAAAATATAAATAATAAGGAAAATTTTTAAAATTCAAATTGGATAAGATATCAAGGGATTATACTACCTAAAATAGGACAATGTTATGACTATATAAAATAAGAGGATGTTAAAAGGACGGGTTTAGCAGGATTTCTTGAAATTATGTTGTAGTTATTTATTATTTTATCATTTATTTTTTGTTATCTATTAATTTTAAAATTATTTATCTTTCTCCTTTACCTTTTTCTACCCTTCACATGGATCAATATATTATGAGTGATTATAGAAGGGAATTATAGACCCCTTTGTAATTCATGGGTCCCATATATGAATGAATAAATTCTCTCTTTTTTAACTAGTTTTGATACTTAATTATAGTGTTAATTATCATGTGTGATTGTATTTGGTTTTAATTTTAATTATTGATATTTTATTTCATTGTGATCTATAATATCCTTCCACCAGGTTATATTATATATACCATGGAATAATCTATATCAATGTAGTGGAGTGATTGTTGACAGTCATCACGTGTCGAAGTTGTAGTGAGGACTCTTGGATGTTTAGGAAGAAGAGGATGTGTTGACGCTCCTTTTCCATCACAGAGTCGAACGAATAGAAAAGGGGGAATACCTTAAGCACAAATAGGGTCACCCTTTAAAGAAAATAAAAAAATTGACAAAGGCATGGACCAGGATCCCATTTAGAGTGAGGAGTGCAAGTCACTTGTGCACCCTATTTATTTTTTCACCCAAGGTGCAAGGTGGCCTATAAATAGCCCCTGTGGGCCCCCATTTCAATGATGGATTTTCCAAAAGTCAAATTCATGCTCTGGTCACCCAAGTCTTGAACTCAACTATTATAAAAGCTTCTAAGGTAACTTTTTACCTATAATGGAAGACTTGAAGGAGTAGAATAAGGCCTAAGTGTTTAGAATTCATCAACACTTGTGCGCCTAAGTGTCCAGACCTCCTTAAAAATTGAAACACTTGCGTGTCGCCTTACCCTTTTGATGAAACTGGTGCACCACCCTTTTGGAAACATCTTAAGATAATACTAAATGCTTGAGTTAAGTCTCTCCCAAGTATTACCCTACATATTCTTCGTCACCCAGGTGAACCAATGTCGCGCAAGTACACTTGCGCAGATAAGACTTTCACGTCAAATGACTTATGTGACCTAAACTTGCGCGTCAACTTCATTTATGTGCCTCTCTTTGAGAAACATCTGTTTGATCTTGGACTTGAGCAAGTGCAATAACTAGAGTTTGGATGGGTGTGGCGACCATTACTGCCACTGATGGTAGTATTGTCGGTTGCTATCGCGTATGACCCATAGTGTAACACTCGAGATTTTTATGAGAAATTTTTTGTTTTTATGTTATATACATCATCAAAGGAATATTTCACTACACACAACACTATCTTGTCTTTCTTTACACGCAATAGCGACCTTCCTTGATAGCTTGCGTCGTACGCAATACCGAGTTTCACTATACAACGATATGCTATTAAAATATTATTAAAACTAGCCGTTATGAATAGTAATACCCACTTTTTGAAATTTTATAAATTTTGTCTTTCAAAATGGACTCCATTTTTGGATTCGGAATATTGAAATTATCCTAGATTGAAATTTTGGTATTTTTCTGAAAACTTTCAATTTTTGATGAATAGTGAAAACACTGGGTTACTATTTAAAAATGGACTTTTTATTTAAATAATTATTTATTTTATTTAAATTTATTTTATTTGAAAATTGATACATAATACCTATATAAGTTCAATTTAATTCATTGGATTCATTTTATAATAATTTTAGACATATAAAAATTTTATTGAACTTTTCACCGTCTTTTACCCACCTCCTAGGAGAATTTGGAAATTCACATAAAACTTAATTTTACCAATTCTGTGAGTGAAATTTCGAAAATATGAGAGACATGGTTAATATAAAGGAGTAAAATGTGGTTCAATAAGATAAAAATATTTTTTGGTGAATAGTAACTTTTTACTTTTTTAACCACGGTTAAAAGTAAATATAGTAATTAAGGGTAAAAATGATATTATTATTACCCTAAAACATGTCCTAATTCTATTGGATAAGTTTAATTCGACCAAAAATGACCTTAGGAATAAAATATGACCATTTAGGTCTACTTGCATTAGATTAGGACATTTATTATTATTTTATTTAAAGAAGAGTTAAAATAGTTAAAATCAAAGTTTAATAACTAAAACATTTTTAATATATAGTTATATATAAGAGAAGTTCGACTATAAATATTCATTAGAAAGATAAAAATATTTCATAAATAATGGTATTTTATTTATAATTTTTAGACTTTAAAAAATTTAATTTATTTATGACACAATGATGATGCGGTAATTACCTTATTAATGAAATATTAACATAATTGATATTATAAATACCAAAATAAATGTAATTTGAGACTTTTTATGAATTACACTAATTTCATAGGTTAATATGACATGTTATTATTTATTTAATTAACTTATTTCAAACTAATAATTCTGTTATAATTTTTACAAAAATCAAATACCAAATAGTGTCAAAATTGACATAAAATAGTTTTTAAACCAAATATTATATTATTAATTGTTATTTTATTCCTAAAAATCTAAGGTTCGTCAAAATGACTTAGATAAGGTTATAGATTTTAATAATTAACAACTTGGGGTTCTTTTGGCTTGTTATAGTATGTTTATTAACCTTATAGTGTAAGAAAATAAGAAGACATGGTAAAAGTGAAATTATTTAACTTAAAGTTAAATCTAAATGATAAGGTTAATATAGTACGATAAACTTGTTTAAAATCTATTGGTTGAGAGTATTTCGACCCATACTCTCCTTATCTTAGAAATAAATCAATTTGGAGCTATTAAAAACCAAATATGACTTTATAATAAAATAATATTTTTAGTTTTTCCAAAGGTGCCCCTCCCCTCCCTTATAAAAGGGCACCTCCTCCCTCTCTTCCTCACACCACATTGAGCCTTAAAGCTCGGCCAAACCCTGACAATTTCTCTTATATACTTCCCTAGAAACATCCTAGAGGTCTTGTTCGTCTTCAAAGACCATCTTTAGTACCCTAAGAGGAGGTTAAGAAGAGGCGCTTCAAAGAAGAGGAAATGTCTGTTACCGATTCTTTCAACTTTATTTCTTATTCTACTTCTTATTCATTATTTGTTTCATTATGAATTAATAACATAAGTATCACTCATATACTTATATGTTATTATAAGTATGATACAACCCTGTTTCACCATCTATCCATCCTACGGAAAATGAAATCACCGCGCGTGCATACGTACGGAATACCATCTCCATGTCGTGGTGTAATCTATTTTCCACCACCACCTTACTTGGATGGGTATAATGGTGTAAAGAATAAATATATATGATTATTTTAAAGTGATACTTATTCTTAAATAGTATACATACACTTCAATACAATTCCACGATCATGGGAACGATATCATTGCTCGTGCGTACGTACGGCCTACCTTCTCCACGATGTGATGCGACTCGTTCTACATGATATTCATTGCATAATGACTATAAAAATGAATTTAATGAATAAATATGATATATATTACACTAATACCATTCTTTAAATGAGGTATCTATAACCTAAAAATAAGAATAAGAATTTATTCGACAAAACATGCATAAGAACAAAAAGCAATAAACACCCGAATAACAAGTAACAATGAAATATTACTAATAAGAAGTTAAGAATATGACCATATATGATATAATAACAATAATTATGATCCTTTAATAAGTCAATGAAATTATTTAAATCATTATACAGGAGGTTCGGACACTTATGAAGCAAATTGGACCTAAGGTAAGGGAGAATCTCGCAATCTCAATTTTTATCCGAGATTGTTTATACTTCGGTAATTACTAGGGAATATTTATCATCCACATCCATGATTCCTCAATATGTAATATTATTTCTATCCTCCAACAATTTTTTAAATCCAATTTTACCTATTGGTGAATTTTTAGTAAAAGATATGAAAGGAATATTTTTTCATTTTCATTACGAGATGCTTTTTGACTTTTCCGGCCAAAGTACGAGAAGAATGTTTTTTTAACTTATACGGAATGAATGGATTTTTAGAACATTATTTCCATGAAGATTCCTTTACAAGTTTTCAAGTTTATTTTTAATCAATTTCTTTTAGTTTAAAATTATATGACATTTTAATAAAGGAAAATGTTTTTGAAGTAGAAAGGATATTTTCCTCAAGAATGGAGTTCAAGCATTTTATCAAAATTATTTTCCATCTAAGATAATATAGGGTTCTATTTCTATCCCTATTTTTACATTGATTTGATTAGGTTATGATGGAATATATTTTGTTATGCACTTTTATCTTATGTGGATTATGTTATGATGGCATGATGTTTAAGAATCCCATTTTTATTACATGGGTTAGCTATGATGTATGATTTATGATTTTGTGGCACACATAAGAATGGTATCATTATGATATGGGTGGGACCTATATCTCCCTCCAATTAATTGGGTAAAGATTTATATCTCATGAGATGACATGGCTGTAATGGCAGGTTAATCTGCTTCAGTGAAACAGGACTGAAACGAGGAGTGAACTCCGTTCAGAAATGGACTTTGTCCGCTAAGATAGTCTTGGAAATGAGTCTTGACTACTAAGAAATGATTATATATGATTATGTGTGTATGCCACAATGTTTCATGTTTTATGTTATGATTATTGGGATTACATTTCACTACTATGATTTATCTCATGTTATGAAATTATGATCTCTTTTGCAGGTTAAGATTTCCAAAATGTTATGTTCTTATGAATATGATGTGATTGATATTTCTTTTTTTTACCCTTACTGATCATTTGAGCTCACCCTTTGGTATGTTTTCTTTCCCCAGGTCAGGAAGAAGGTTATTAAGTAGGATATGCCAAAATGGACTCTAGATATGATGAAATAAATGGGAGACAATGTAGATGCTATATGAACCAGTTGTTTATGTTTCCCAGTTTCGAAAGACACTATACCTATATGGTCCTTTAATGGTTTTGTTATATGTTGTAATAAGTGTGCTTCAATTTTGAAGCAATAACAATGTATGTAATGTGTGGGTCATTATAGTTGGTATCAGAGGAAATGTATAGTCAACCTTTGGAAACTAGGATGTGAAAGCCTTAGTAAGAACCCTAAGGATAAGTCTAAGCATAGAACACAATCTTAATGCTTTTGAAATGGCCATGAACAACCTATGATAAGACCTTAAGTGTGAAATTTATTCTTGATTATGTGGTTTTCCTATTATAATTAGTGTTTCTCACACTATTCTTCTTTATTTTAGTCAATGGATGGAACCCGAAGGAACCGTGTTAATGAGGAATGCGACGGGCAATGCAATGATTGTCCCCCTGAGCAACCAAACATTATGGGAGCTGGAATGAAAAATCTCGTAGCCATGATCACACAACTTTCTCAAGATATGAATCATGTAGGACTTCCAAACAAGCAAAGAAAGGAGCAACATTCTGTTGAATCCTTCATGAGGCAGTGTCCACCCTCATTCAGTGGGTCTACTGATCCATTAGTGGCTGAACAATGGATTAGTACTACTAAAAATATATTTTCAGTTATTCAATGTTCTGAACATGAAAAAGTCATCTTAGCAGTATATCGTTTAGAAGGTGAAGCTGATCAATGGTGGAATCTTATCAAGAATACGAGGCCATGAGATGAAATTGAGTCCATGGAATGGGACGCGTTCAAGAACTTATTTTTCAATAATTACTTCACTCATATTCTTCAAACAAAGATGGAGAAGGAGTTTCTTGAACTGAAGAAAAAGGATGATGAATCTGTTGGTACCTACGAAGCAAATTTTACAACACTTGCAAGGTACGCTTATGGGATTATTATCCAACCTAAGAGTAAGATCGATCGATTCTTTAGTGGCTTAAAACCAAGTCTTTTAAGGGCGTTAGCCATAAGGGACTTCAATAGCTACGAGGAAATCATTCGATGTGATCTCATGGTTGAGATGGAGATTGGAGTAACCCCTCAATCATATTCGTTTGATAAGAAGTGTAAAATGGAATTCAAAGGAAAATCTAAAGACCACACTGAAAAGAAGATGATTTTTCCCTTATGCTCAAAGTGTGGAAAGAAACATGGAGGGAGTTGTCTTAAAGGGACAAGTAAATGTTTCAAATGTGGAAAGGAAGGTCGTCGGGCATTTGGATGCCACAATGATGGGAAGAATATGTCTAGTGATGCGAACAAAGAAAAGGATACACAGAGTGCACCTCCTACACTTCAATTTTACAAGTGCAAGGAAATGGGGCATTATGCCAATCAATGCCCTAATCCAAGGTTTGTTGATGATGATCGAGATCAACAAACTCTTAAGGCTACAGACAAAAGAAAGTCACATGCAATTTCTATCAGCGATGTAGAGTAGAGAACAAAGTGGTGAAAGGTACACTTACCATCCACTCTAAAGTAGAAAATGTTTTATTAGATTCTGGATCCACCCACTCTTTTATTTCTGAAGAATTTTCTAAGGGTATCGTAGTATTATCTCAACAATTAGATGTTGAGTTAGCTGTGACAACCCCTAATGGCACAATAGTTGCATCAAAAGTTTACAATTATTCTCCAATTGAAGTTTGTGGGAAAGTGCTTCCTGAAAATCTTGTGATCCTTCCTATAGTGGAATTTTATGTGATTCTTGGCATGGATTGGATTTCTTTATATGGAGCTCATATCAATTTCCAAATAAGGGAAGTCACATTTCATATTCCAGATCAATCTATGATTGTCTATCGATTCAAGGATGAACATAACCTTCCAGTGGAAATTTCATCCATCTTATGGGTCTTGATTCCACTAAATGAAGGTTATTTATCTCAAATGGTTGGAGAGAAACTCATGATTAAGAATACACCCAATGTACGGGAGTTTGATGATGTCTTTCTGGAGGAATTGTCGGGTCTTCCACCAAATCGTTAAGTTGAGTTTTTAATAGAACTCGTACCAGGTTATTTGCCTATTTCAAAGACACCTTATAGAATGGCCCCAATTGAGTTGCAGGAATTGAAGAAGCAACTCCAAGAGAATATTGATAAGGGCTTCATATGCCCTAGTGCGTCACCTTGGGGAGCACCTGTTCTATTTGTTAAGAAGAAATATGGATCAATGAGACTCTGCATTGACTATCGAGAACTTAACAAGATAACTATCAAGAAAAAATATCATCTCCCACGCATTGATGACTTATTTGACCAACTACGCAGAGCTCGATACTTTTCCAAGTTTGATCTTCGTTCAGGGTATCATCAATTAAGGTTAAAAAGAGAGGATATACCAAAGACGGCTTTCCATACAAGGTATGGACACAATGAATTTATAGTGATGCCATTTGGTCTTACTAATTCCCCTGCAATCTTCATGGATCTAATGAATAGAGTCTTTAGAGACTATCTTGATCAGTGTGTGGTAGTCTTTATAGAAAATATTCTTATCTATTAAAAGAGAAAGGAAGAACATGAAGATCACTTGAGAATTATATTGAAGACCCTGAGAAAGGAGAAGCTTTATTCCAAATTTACCAAGTGTGAATTTTGGCTTCAAAAAGGGGCATTTTTTGGTCACATAATCTCAAAAGAGGGGATATCTGTGGATCCAACAAAAACAGATGTTATCAAAAGATGGTCGAGACCAACAACAGTAACCAAGATCTGAAGTTTCTTGGTTTGGATGGATATTATCAACATTTTGTGAAATATTTTTCACGATTATCTAATCCACTCAAAGGTTGAATCGAAAAGGAGTTAAGTTCATTTAGAAGGAGGAGTGTGAAGAGAATTTCAAGGAGTTAAAAATAATGTTATCCAGTGCACCTGTGCTCACACTGCCTTGTAGTGGAGAAAGGTTTGTGATCTACAGTGATGCATCCAAGAAGGGATTGGGGTGTGTTCTCATGAAAAATGATATGGTGATAGCTTATGCCTCACGATAGTTGAAAATCCATAAGCAAAATTACCCAACTCGTGATTTGGAGTTAGCTACGGTAATCTTTTAATTAAAGATTTGGAGGCATTATCTTTATGGAGAAAGGTGTGATATTTATACTGATCATAAAAGTTTAAAGTATATTTTTACAAAAAAGGATCTGAATATGTTCCAAAGAAGATGGTTGGAGTTGATTAAGGATTACGACTTCTCAATTCATTACCACCCAGGGAAAGCAAACAAGGTGGCAGACGCATTAAGTCGACAAGACCATGCTAGCTTATCCATGATGAGGATCACAAAAGATCCAATATTTATGGATTTACAAAGGATGGATCTTGGAATTATAATGGAAGGGGGAAAATCATATCTTTCTCAAATTAATGTTTAACCATCTATACATGTGAAGATTAAAGAGGCACAGAAAGAAGATGTAGAGTTACAAAAGAAGGTGAGAAATGTTCCTGAATTCAACCTTGATTGTGATGGGATAATAAAGTTCAGGAATTAGGTTTGTGTTCCTCTCATCCTAGAATTAAAGAAGGAGCTGCTGGATTAGGCTCATAGTTCTTCATTCTCTATTCATCCTGGAAGCAAGAAGATGTATAGGGACCTGAAAGTGTACTTCTGGTGGGATGGCATGAAAATAGATGTTGCTGAATATGTCTCCCGATGCTTGGTTTGTCAGCAAGTTAAAGATGAGAGACAGAAGTATAAGGGGATGTTACAGCCATTAACCATACCTGAATGGAAATGGGAAAACATCACTATGGACTTTGTCACTGGACTTCCTAAAATATCCAAAGTCAATAATGCTATATGGGTCATATTTGATCGTCTTACAAAGTCTGCACACTTAATTGATATTAGAGAGGATTTCTCTCTGAATCAGCTTGGCAGGATATATGTAAAGGAAGTGGTAAGATTGCATGGAGTACCACTTTCCATTATATCTGATTGGGATCCGATTTTTACCTCAAATTTATGGTGAAGTCTTCAGCATACTCTGGATACAGAGTTGAGTTTCAGCACTACTTATCATCCTCAGACAGACAGTCGGTCTAAGAGAACAATTCAAACTCTAGAAGATATGGTAAGAGCTTGCTCTATGGATTTCAAAGGTGGTTGGGATTAACACCTACCATTGGTGGAATTTTCTTATAAGAATAGATTTCACTCCAGTATTCAGATGGCTGCTTATGAAGCTCTCTATGGAAAGAAATTTTGAACTCCAACTTGCTGGGATGAAGTTGGGGAAAAAAGCTATTAGGAACTGATCTTGTTGATGAGATGGCAGAAAAAGTCAGATCTATTCAACAACACATTAGAGCAGCTCAAAGTCGAAAAAAAAATTATGCCGAAAACCGAATAAAAGAACTAGAGTTTGAAGTGGGTGATAAAGTGTTCTTACGAATATCTCCTTGGAAGAGAGTAATGAGATTTGAAAAAAAGGGAAAGTTGGGCCCAAGGTATATCGGTCCTTTCGAAATACTGGCTCGTGTTGGGAAGGTAGCTTACCGATTGGCGCTTCCACCGAATCTCTCTCAAGTTCATGATGTGTTCCATGTATCTCTCCTGAGAAAGTACATACTCGATCCTTCACATGTACTCAGCTCAGAAGTTGTACCGTTGGAGCAAGATCTTTCTTATGAAGAACAACCGATAGAGATTTTGGATCATAGCAAAAAATTCCTACGGAACAAGACCACTCGCTTGGTGAAAGTTTTATGGAGGAACCACCAATTAGAAGAATCTATATGGGAGCTTGAGGATATGATTAGGGAGAGGTATCCTCATCTGTTTGTTACAAAGTGACGAATTTTGAGGGCAAAATTCATTTTAATGGGGGTAGAATGTAACACCCGAGATTTTTATGAGAAATGTTTTGTTTTTATGTTATATAAATCATCAAATAAATCTTTCACTACACACAACACTATCTTGGCCTGTTTTACACGCAATCGCGGCCTTCCTCGATAGCTTGCGCCGTACGCAATACCGAGTTTCACTATACAACGATATGCTATTAAAATATTATTAAAACTAGCCATTATGAATAGTAATACCCACTTTTTGAAATTTTATAAATTTTATATTTCAAAATGGACTTCATTTTTGGATTCAGAATATCAAAATTAGCATAGGGTGAAATTTTGGTATTTTTCTGAAAACTTTCAATTTTTGATGAATAGTGAAAACCATGGGTTACTATTTAAAAATTGACTTTTTATTTAAATAATTATTTATTTTATTTAAATTTATTTTATATGAAAATTGATACATAATACCTATATAAGTTCAATATAATTCATTGGAGTCATTTTATAATAATTTTAGACATATAAAAATTTTATTGAACATTTCACTGTCTTTTACCCACCTCCTAGGAGAATTTGGAAATTCACATAAAACTTAATTTTACCGCTTCTGTGAGTGGAATTTTGAAAATCCTAGAGACGCGGTTAATATCAAGGAGTAAAATTTGGTTCAATAAGATAAAAATAATGTTTGGTGAATAGTAACTTTTTACTTTTTTTCACGGTTAAAAGTAAATAGGGTAATTAAGGGTAAAAATGATATTATTATTACCCTAAAACATGTAATAATTCTATTGGATAAGTTTAATTTGACCAAAAACAACCTTAGGAATAAAATATGACCATTTAGGTCCACTTGTATTAGATTAGGACATTTATTATTATTTTATTTAAAGAAGAGTTTAAATAGTTAAAATCAAAGTTTAGTAACTAAAACATTTTTAATATAGGGTTATACATAAGATAATTTAGACTATAAATATTCATTAGAAAGATAAAAATATTTCATACATAATTTTATTTTATTTATAATTTTTAAACTTTAAATAATTTAATTTATTTATGACACAATGATGATGCAGTAATTACCTTATTAATGAAATATTAACATAATTGATATTATAAATACCCAAATAAATGTAATTTGAGACTTTTTATTAATTACACTAATTTTATAGGTTAAAATTACATGTTATTATTGATTTAATTAACTTTTTTTGAACTAATCATGCTGTTATAATTTTCACAAAAATCAAATACCAAATAGTGTCAAAATTTACATAAAATAGTTTTTAAACAAATATTATATAATTAATTGTTATTTTATTTCTAAAAATATAAGTTTTGGCCAAATGACTTATATAAGGTTATATATTTTAATAATTAACAAATTTTGGTTCGTTTGGCTTGTATAGTATGTTTATTAACTTTATAGTGTAAGAAAACAAGAAGACACGGTAAAAGTGAAATTATTTAACTTAAAGTTAAATATAAATGATAAGGTTAAAATAGTAACCTAAACTTGTCTAAAATCTATTGGTTGAGAGGATTGAGACCCATCCCTTCCTTATTTTCGAAATAAATCAATTTGGAGCTATTAAAAACCGAATATGACTTTATAATAAAATAATATTTTTAGTTTTTCCAAAGGTGCCCCTCTCCTCCCTTATAAAAGGGCTCAACCTCCCTCTCTTCCTCACACCACTTTGATCCTTCAATATCGGCCAAACCCTGCCAATTTATCTTCCCCACTTCCTTATAAATATCCTATAGGTCCTTCTCTTATTCAAAGATCATCTTTAGTACCCTAAGAGAAGGTTAAGAAGAGGCGCTTCAAAGAAGAGGTAATGTTCGTTACCGATTCTTTCAACTTTATTTCTTATTATACTTATTCTTATTTATTTGTTTCATTATGAAGTAATAACATAAGTATCACTCATATACTTATATGTTATTATAAGTATGAAACGTCCCTAATTCACTATCTATCCATCCTATGGAAAATGAAATCATTGCGTGTGCGTACGTACTGAATACCGTCTCCACGCCGTGGTGTAATCTATTTTCCACCACCACCTTACTTGGATGGGTATAATGGTGTAAAGAATAACTATATATAATTATTGTAAAGTAATATTGATTCTTAAATAGTATACATACACTTAAATACAATCCCACGATCATGGGAACGATATCATCGCTAGTGCGTACGTACGGCCTACCGTCTCCACGATGTGATGTGACTCGTTCTACATGATCTTCATTGAATAATGACTATATAAATGAATTTAATGAATAAATATGATATATATTACACTAATAACATTCTTTAAATGCTTTATATATAACCTAAAAATAATAATAAGAATTTATTCGACAAAACACGCATAAGAACAAAAAGCAATAAGCACCCGAATAACAAGTAACAATGAAATATTACTAATAAGAAGTAAAGAATATGACCATATATGATATCATAACAATAAGTATGATTATAGAATAATTCAATGACATTATTTAAATCATTTTATATGAGGTTCTAACACTTACGAAGCAAATCGTACCTAAGGTAAGGGTGAATCTCGCAATCTCAATTTTTATCCGAGATTGTTTATACTTCAGTAATTACTGGGGCATATTTATCATACATATCCATGATTCCACAATATGAAATATTATTTCTATCTGCCAAAAATTGTTTAAATCCAATTTTACCTATTGGGTAATTTTTATTAAAAGATATGAAAGGAATATTTTGTCGTTTTCAGTACGAGATACTTTTTGACTTTTCTGTCCAAAGTACAAGAAAAACGTTTTTTTTTTTACATATATGGCATGAATAGATTTTTAGAAGCTTATTTCCATGAAGCTTCATTTACAAGTTTTCATGTTTATTTTTAATCAATTTCTTTTAGTTTAAAATTATATGACATTTTAATAAAGGAAAATGTTTTTGAAGTAGAAAGGATATTTTCCTCAAGAATGGAGTTCAAGCGTTTTATCAAAATTATTTTCCATATAAGATAATATAGGGTTATGTTTCTATCCCTATTTTTACATTGATTTGATTATGTTATGATGGAATATATTTTATGATGTCCTTTTATATTATGTGGATTATTTTATGATGGCATGATGTTTAAGAATCCCATTTTTATTACATGGGTTATTCTATGATGTATGATTTATGATTTTGTGGCACACATAAGAATGGTTTCATTATGATATGGGTGGGACATATATCTCCCTACAATGCATTGGGTAAAGATTTATATCTAATGAGATGACATGTCCGGAACGGCAGGTTAATCTGGTTCAGTGAAACAGGACTGAAACGAGGAGTGAACTCGGTTCAGAAATGGACTTTGTCTGCTAAGATAGTCTTGGAAATGAGTCTTGACTATTAAGAAATGATTCTCTATGATTATGTGTGTATGCCACAAAGTTTCATGTTTTAAGTTATGATTATTGGGATTAAATTTCACTACTATGATTTGTCCCATGTTATGAAATTATGATCTCTTTTGTAGGTTAAGATTTCCAAAATGTTATGTTCTTATGAATATGATGTGATTGATATTTCTTTTGTTTTCACTTACTGAGCATTTGAGCTCACCCTTTTGTATGTTTTCTTTCCCCAGGTCATGAAGAAGGTTATTAAGTAGGATATTCCAAAAGGGACTCTAGATATGATGAAATAAATGGGAGATAATGTAGATGCTTTATGAACCAGGTGTTTATGTTTCCCAGTTTCTAAAGACACTATACCTATACGGTCCTTTCATGGTTTTGTTATATGTTGTAATAATTGTGCTTCAATTTTGAAGAAATAACAATGTATGTAAAGTGTGGGTCCTTATACATAGGATTGGACCTGTGAGGTTGTACTTGTAAAGGGGGGTATTCTTGATCCATACCAATAGCTGAAACAAATTCCCTTGATTGATTAACTCTAGCATGCTTAGGAGGAAGACTACCTTGAAGTAGTTCTATATTTAACCTCCTTAACTCCTTCATTTCTTCTTCTTGTTGTGCAAGTCTCTTTTCAAGTGAAAAATATTGACCTTCTCCAGCAAAAAAGTGAGATGTAATCTGAATTTTTTCCTTTCCCCTTGTTGGATGCCTTTCGGAGAAGGGGGAGTTGGTTATTTGAAGGCATGCCTAGATTCTGGGTAAGCCTTTGATTTCGGGTACGCACACCTTCTTCATTTGTTCCTGTGTATACAACCTCTTGAACAGGAACTTCTTCATCTGATTCCTCTTAGTGAGCCTCATGTTCTGGGGGATCAATGACAATGGCATTGATGAAATTTATCGATGCATAATGCATTACATCCATTCTGTCAGCATTTCTACAATATTGTCTTATTCGATGTACTTTATGACATTTATCGATGAATAACGCATTGCATCCCTTCTGTCAGTGTTTACCCTAAATGGGTGGATGCAATTCCTCCCCCATAAAATTTTTCGAATACCACATCCCTAATTTTTAATGGTTCAGGAGATCCATAACAACACTAAACATTTTGTTTCTCGTTGTGATCCTATGATGGGAACTACTCAACAATAAGAAGTAGTTAAGCTCAGGTGTTTTGTGCAGTCATTACAAGGACCTGCTTTTGTCTGGTATACAAGTTTTCAATCTCGGTTAATTACTGGGTGGGAAGATCTTCATCAAAAAATCCTTCAATTTAGTTCAACATTACCAAAGATGACAGTTTTGGATCTTACCAGTTGGAAAAAAAGGGAAAATAAAAGAGTTTTGGACTTCATTGCTTGCTGGAAGGGATTAACATATTTCTTAAGTTTATCACTCCCTCAAGAAGAGTCGCTGCCAATCTGTGTGGAAAATCTGCATGATGAATTACACACACCATTTATCCCTGTGAAATACACAGGAGGGTTTCGAGACCTTACTTTAATCGCTCATCAGATAGAAGACTATCTTATACAGACTAGGGATAAAACTCATGTAATTCCATCAGCTCCGGGAAGGAGAATAGGGAAGGCAGAAGCTACAACAGTTACACATAAACAAGCACTTGTACCTACTTCTACGTCAAAACCTTCATCATATCGAAGGTATCCACCTCCTGAGCATCAAGAACAATGGACGCCTTGTCAATATGATCAAAGATATCAAAGGAGGAAATAGTTTGAGGATTTAAAGAACAAAGTTTATTCTTTTCAAAATGAACAAGTTCCCGGTTACCTCATCTCGGCTCTGAAAAACAATCTGGTTCAGTTGCCAAGGCCCAAAAGTCCGAACAAGGAATGAGATGAAGACCTACACAACTATTTCATGCTTCATCAGATGTTGGGGAATCCCATTCAGGAGTGTTTTGTCTTCAAAGACCTCTTGAAAAATATGGTGGACTCTGGAAAAGTAAACCTGAAAGGTTCTTCATCCCAGTTAGCATGTGTTACTTCTACTGATCCAGAGGATAAAGGCGAGTGGCACGAAGTCAAAAGTAAAAATGTTCAGAAATATAATGATTGGATGGTCAGGAAAATGATCAACCGAACTCATGCCATTTTACGAACACAATTGAATAAACAAATTGTGTCTTCTTCTATTTCTTCCATAGAAAAACCCCCTTCATCAGAATGAATATCCTCAAATAAGTAGTGTAATTTGAAGAAATAAGAGCAGTCACAAGAAGAAAAGCTCATGTCAAAGACTAAGTTATCCTTGACTCTGGAAGATTTAATTCCATCTGCTTCAAAAGCATGGGCACCGCCCCACCAAACGTCAAAGTCTAAACTAGTTCATCAATCATAATATTCATCAGATGAAGAATTGATCTTTGGTTCTGTTAACATGATTCATTTAACAGATCCCTATGCTAATGATAGTTTCGATCATGATGAGCCTAAGTTACTTGTATCTAACAGAGTAATTAGTGGAAGAGGCAGAGGTCTAGGATACTTAGGAAGACATGGATATTCTAGAAGCCACTATTTCAATACTACCCTTGATAGAACTGTATATGTGGTAGAAACTCATGGAAAAGTCCTTCAGTGGGCTCAACAGGAACAAGAAATTTCTTCCACACATGGAAAATTCAGTCCTGACATAGTTATTTTGGAGGACGGTTAGAGGTTACACGTTCTTCCTCTCAGCAAATAGATAAAACTAGTCGGTCTAATCTACCAAATCCAGGAATGTTTCCAATTACTACCCTTATACGGGATGCATCTATTACCAAAGAATCAACTTCCAAGTCACCTGAAAAACCACATTTTCATGTTGGGAAATGCAGACCTTTGGAAAAAAAGTATGATTTCTTGAAACATTTAGCCCAAGTACCGGCCAAGTTATCAATTTTTGATGCCTTGAATATATCAAAAGATCTTCAGGAGGTGATTATTGAGGCTTTATCAAGTTCTCAAGAATTCAAAACTAAAATTGTTGCGAATGAGGTCTAATATATAGTGAATGATCCTACAGAATTCCATGCAGTGATATCTTTTATAGATGAAGATGAAGATGATGTTGTACATGGACATATCAGACCTTTGTATCTATCTAGAAAAGTCAATGACATAGACATCTGACAATCTTTCATTGATAATGGCTCAAGAGTCAACCTCATTTTTATTTGTACACTTTGTCGATTGGGCCTCATCGAATCTGATTTATCTCCTTCTAATTTTATGTTTCAAGGATATGATAAGAATTAATAAGAACCTATGGGCGAGATAACACTCAGAATTCAGTTTGGAGACCTTGTGTCTAATTCAGATTTCATGGTTGTTCGTCAGGACACAGCCTTCAACATTTTTCTTGGAAGGCCTTGGCTACATCAACATGCAGTCGTACATTCACTATACCATCAATGTCTCAAATATTGTTTCAATGGTCAAATTGGGACATTGTATGGTGACAAGTCCCCATTCAAAATTTGTGAATCTCAATACATTAAGGTATAATTTTATCACATGGAGGGAAAGTTAAAATCCACGGTAAAGGAGGTCACCAAAATTAATGATTCAAATGGTTTAGAAAAGATTCAGTAAACCCATTCATAAATGTGAGTACAGATTATATGTTTCCCATCAGTCAAATTGATAGGATAGACCTAAATCAAAACACTCTTATGGAAAATTCCATAATGTCAATTATAAAAATCAATCCAGACAGCATGGGAGAAATTTTTGATTCGCCAAGCAGTGATGAAAGCTTAAATGGAGATGTATTCATTTCATCTACAGAAATACAGCAACTCTATACTTCATCAACACGGCCAGAAGAAGTTATAGCAATACTAGAGGAAACCAATGATGTCAATTTTCAATCCATAATCTCTTCTCTATCACCCTAGGAAGACCCTTCATCATCAATAGGGTCAAAAATGGAAGCCTCTTCTTCAAGATGTTCAAATTTTAACTTCTCCCCTGACCATGGAAATTATGCTTCATCATCTACTATGGAAGTAGAAACAGAAGAGGTAACACATATTGAATAAGAAGAGGAAGATCTTAGGGATGCTCCTCCAACATTTGAAGAGGGAATCTCTACCACTGTGGATGAACTCAGATAAATAAATCTAGGTACAAAATAAGATCCACACCCCACTTTAATTAGTGAAACCATGACTCTTGAGGAGAAAGAAATGTATAATTAATTTCTAAAGCAAAATCGAGATGTATTTTCTTGGAATTATACATAAATTCAAGGTCTTGATCACGATGTTTCCACTCTTCATTTGGGTTTTCCAGAAGGACATCGAGGATTCAAGCAAGCAGCAAGAAGAACACACCCAACTTATGACTCCAAAATTGTATCTGAAGTTGATATGATTATCAAGGATAACTTCATCAGAGAAGTTCTATATCTTAAATGGATTGATAATATTGTCCATGTGAAAAAGAAGAATTGAAAAATTAGAGTTTTCATTGACTTCAGAGATCTTAA
Source organism: Viscum album (assembly GCA_963277665.1). Classification (NCBI taxonomy): domain Eukaryota; kingdom Viridiplantae; phylum Streptophyta; class Magnoliopsida; order Santalales; family Viscaceae; genus Viscum; species Viscum album. The sequence goes on along the minus strand of OY728166.1, from coordinate 1,362,686,249 downwards.
TCGGCATTGTCCCAAGGATGATTTTCCAGTTCCAATCACAGAACTCTTAATTGATTCAATAACTAGCTACGAAGCTCTTTCCTTCATGGATGGTTACTCTAGGTACAATAAAATATGAATGGCCCCAGAAGATGAGGAGCCTACAACCTTCATAGCTGCTCAAGGTGTGTTTTTCTATCAAGTAATTCCCTTTGGCCTAAAGAATGCAGGTGCAACGTATCAACATGCCATGCACCATATCTTCAAACCCTTTTTTGGGAAATTTGTTGAATGTTATGTGGATGATTTGGTGGTTAAATACAAAAAAAAAATTTGATCACTTGGACGATCTGGAAATCATATTCAACAAACTTCGACAACACAATTGGAAGATGAACCCCTTGAAATGTGCTTTTGGGGTAACCTTAGGAAAATTTCTCATCTTTATTGTACGCCATAGTGGTATCGAAGTTGATCCTGAGAAGACAAAATCAATCCTTGACATGTCACCTCTTAGAAATTTGATGGAATTAAAGGGACTTCAAGGACACTTGGCCTATATTCGGCGTTTCATTTCAAATTTAGCAGGAAAGTGTTTACCCTTCACCAGATTAATGAAGAAGGGAATCACCTACCAGTGGACTGAAGAATGTCAAGAATCATTCGATATCCTCAAGAAATATCTCTTGATTCCACCGGTATTAATGCCACCTGTTGTTGTAAGACCACTTATTCTCTATGTGACAGCTTTAGAGCGATCATTGGGTGACTTCCTTTCCCAAAAGAATGAAGCTAGGAATAAAAATAGCCTTTACTATCTCAGTCAGACTATGATTGAGGCAGAAACTCGATATTCAAGTATTGAAAAGTCCTACCTAGCATTAATCATTGCAGTTCAGAAATTGAGACACTACCTGCAACATCATGAGGTCCAATTGGTATCTCACAATAACCTGCTCAAATTTATCCTTAGTCATCCAATGCTTATAGGACGTCTGGCAAGGTGGGAAGTTATTTTTCAGTAGTTTGATATACAGTATGTGTCTCAAAAGGCAATAAAGGTCCAAGCTCTGGCCGATTTCCTTGCTGAACACCCATCTTTAGAAGATACATCTTTAAATATTGAACTTCCTAATGAGGAAGACTTCTATATTCAAGATAATCCTCAAACATGGGAAATTTACTTTGATGGTCCCTCCATAAGTTCAACAGGGAAGAAAATGGAAGATCCTAAATTCAACAAAGTTGGGTTCGGAATCATGCTTATTTCCCCAGAAAAGGCAGTGCTACCCTATTCCTTCTTATTGTTGGAAGGCAGTACAAACAATGAAGCAGAATATCAAGATCTCATCGCAGGCTTGGAATTGGTGCTTCAGGAACAGGTGAATCACTTGAAGGTAAAAGGTGATCTAGATTTGGTAATCAAACAAATCAATGGGGATTATTCCATTATAAAGGAAGAGTTAATCCCTTTGTGTGATTACGTCAAAGAGTTAATGGCGGAATTTCCCTCGGAACTGACATTTTCTTATGTCCCGTGATCATAAAATGCCCAATATGATGCACTGGCTAATGTAGCCACAGCCCTGGAAGATCCGAATTGGATGAAACAATCATCAGTATTTCCCACAGTCGTATAGTTTCACCTTTTGTTCAAATGAGAACAGAGTAACTCAATGAAATCAGCCCCATTTCTGAACCATATGGTCCTACTACCAGATGGATGAAACATATCATAATATACCTTTAAAATGGAACACTCCCACCTAATAGATATGGGAAAGAACAAGTCTGGAAACATGTGGTCAATTTTACTCTTTATGATAGCCCATATCACCGAAAAATTATCTATAAGCGAGGATTTGATGGAATTATATTCAGATGTATTGATGGTGAAGAGGCAATGGCCATCATGAATGAAGTACATGCAGGAGTTTTTGGTGCCCACCAGTCTAGACATAGACTTTATGGTCAAATTCGAAGGCTTGGATACTTCTGACCTTAAATGATGCATGATTGTGTTGATTTCACTAAGAAGTGTCATTCTTGACAAGTATGTTCCAAATTCATTCATCAACACCTAGAGTTGCTTCATATGGCTAAATACTCCTGGCCATTTTCTACCTGGGAAATGGATGTAGTAAGATTGTATCCTCCTACTACAGCTAAGAAATTTATGTATATTCTTACTGCTACTGACTTATTTTCCAAATGGGCAGAGGTAATACCTCTCAAAGAAGTCGGTTCTAAAAGAATTCTTAGCTTTTTCAAGTCAAACATAATTACCATATTTGGTGTTTTTCATACCATATTGATGGATAATGGCACCAACTTTTGTTCATATGAGGTAAGAAAATTATATCAAGAATACAATATCAGATCCAACCATTCATCTTGGTATCATACAGCAACCAATGGTCAAGTAGAGGCTTTCAATAAGACTCTTTCAAACATACTTCAAAAGATGGTGGATAAAGATAAAAAGTCATGGCCTGATAAACTTTTTAATGCTCTATGGGCTTATTGGACTACCACCCGCACTGCTACATGATAAACTCCATATTCATTGGTATATGGAACGAAAGAAGTCTTGCCTATTGAAGTCCAATTACCTATTCTTACAGTTGCCATTAGTGATCAGTTATCTACAGATGAACAATCTCAAAAGTGGTTGGATGAATTGGAATGACTAGATGAAAAAATATTGTGCACAATACACCATTTATAAGTCTATCAGAATCGAATAGCACAAGATTTAAATAAAAAAGTTCATCTTCATTCATTCATTCAAGGAGAATTGGTAGTGGTCCTCAGAACCCCAATGATGCTGAGAAATAAGCCTCCAAAGCTTGAGCCAAAGTGGGAATGGACTTACTCAATACATAAGGTCTACTCCAATGGAGCTTATTCTTTAATCTCAATGGATGGATAACTCATTACAACTCCAACCAATGCAATATTCTTGAAGAAGTATTTTGTGTAACACAAAAACACCCATTGTCTTTGCTGCAGGACATTAAAATGAATAGCCCCCTTTATCGTCCAACATGACGTTAAACTGTGTCCCCCTCTATCGTCCAACATGACGTTAAACTGTGTTCCCCTATCGTCCAACATGACGTTAAACTGTGCATCGTCCGAGCTGCAGGACGTTAAACTACCAAGCACCCCATATCTGTGACACATGACATTAAACTGTGATCGCCGCAAGTGCAATTATCTTTTGAACTCTGTTGCCATGTGTGCCCCGGGCAGCTAACCATGCATAAGCCCCACACCATCCTTTGTGGTCACATCTTTCGCAACACAACCATCAGGTCTGTTGTTGCCTCTTGTTTCTCACACCGAGCAAAACTCACGTGAGCTTAGAGTAAGCTTTGACCATGACATCTTCTCTGGGACACTAACCACACTTAAGTCCCAACATCATTTTTGGGTCGTTGTCCTCGAGTACACCTCGATCACTGAATCCCTCTCAATTGAACTACACGGACTTTGATCCTTGCCTCCTAGGATGGGTACATAGGCAACCTCCTGAGGTTCAAGCCCGAAACCACTTTCTTCGCATCGATTCACCTTCATCCCATACGATGTTGATTCATGAAGCCCCCGTCAACCATCTTATTCATATCAATTTACTTTCGTCCTACATGACATTAAACTATGTACGTCCCATCGTCCTAACTATATGATGTTAAACTATAAATCCCCCCATTGTCCTTGCTAAAAGACATTAAACTGCATAGCACCAGTCCATGCATATGACCTTAAACTATTTTCACTTTTGTCCTGTATGACAAATAAACTGCAACAATCCCTGATACCCTCACTCGAGAGGAATCATAATTGACATGGTCTCCAACCATGTCATATTTCAAGAACTACATATGGATTGATTCTCATCCTTATGAGATACGCAGTGACACCCAAGTCTTTAATCTTGGGTCCAGCCATAATTACAATAATTTTTTCTTTACCCTTCATATGTACGAAGAAAATCTATACAAAGGGTATTTCAATAACTATTTGCAACTTCATTATCATCCTTATAAGATACATAGGAATGCTCTAGCATTCCTCGAGTCCAGCCCCGAGACTTTGGGCCTAACCCCAAACTCCACATTCGGTCCCTTGGTTGAAAAGTCCCCCTGGGATCACATGGTGTGATATAGAACAACCTGGTCTTTATTCACATCAAGTTTATGACAAATGCACAATGTGTCACCCTCACTATGGTCTAAGATCTATGACCCTAGACAAAGATCTTCTATGCTCTCGTCCTGTATGATGTTAAGTTGTATTTCAAGAACTATGTGTGGCTAGATTCTTATCCTAATGAGATACGTACTGACATCCAGAATCTCAATTCAGGACCCAGTCATAACATTATACAAATAATATTCATGGTCTCAATAACCCTTTTCTTGACTTCTGGTTACAAAATGTCTGATACCTACGAATTCGTTTGCCTTACTATGCAACATGTGCCCTTAGGTAGCCTTACATAAGTTTTCTATATAACGGACCTATCAGCCAAAGGATGATACTATTTGACTATGCAGCTTATGCCCCAGTTGGCCCTGTATAATTCAACCTCTATAATGGGTTTGTAAAGTAATGGTAACTTCATTATTAGGAGAAGCCTCTTTTTTCCCTATTGGTCTTAATGGCGATATGTCGGGATCTGCAAAAAAACTGTCATCCTTAACATATATGTTCCATACTCTTTTTCATGATCTGAAAGTATTCATGTCTGTGGTTTACATTTTCCTCCTTCTCCATATGTTCAGAGGAATATGAAATAACCTTAGACCACTTGAATATATGTCGTATAATGTTTCTATCTCCAGTTTTATTCATATGATTTAAAACCATAGATACATTTTTTTCCTATGTTTGGGTCAGACCTTTGTAGAAGTCACATTCCTCCAATTCTCTGAACATTCTGATTGGAAATATCCTCTCCATATTCAAGTACCTTTCTCTATAAAGTAGACTCTATGATTTGCAAAATTTTAATCTCCATAAAACTTTCTTCGGATTTTAGCAATAGAAATTCAAATTTCAGAGATTTCTCTTGCCCGACTATGCAGCACATGCCTTTAGGTGGCCTTGTATAAGTTGTCTACATAACGGACCTATCAGCCAAAAGATACTACTATTTGACTATGCAGCATATGCCCTGGCTGGACCTACATAATTCATCCCCCATAATGGGTTTGTTAAGTAGTGGTAACATCATTCTTTTAAAAGACTTCCTCTAATGCCTTTTAGCTCTTTTCCCATGTCATTCCTCATATTCAAAATTTCTCAAGTCACAGTTTACAATTTTCCCCCTCCATAATTGAATATGGTAATATGTTTCCAAACAAATTATCAAGAATTGATTCAATATCATCCATTCGGTCAAAGATATTTGACCTTAAATATTAGCCTTTTTATAGTCCAACATGAAAGACATTAAACTACCAATAACGGCAGACCCTTGATTTGTTCGGCTTTTTCTTAGAGACGGATCCTCTTTCCTTTTAGAATCCAACTCTGAGGGGGGACTTTTGTTGATGCTCCTTTTCCATCACAGAGTCAAATGAATAGCAAAGGGGGAATACCTTAAGCACAAATAGGGTCACCCTTTGAAGAACATAAAAAAATTGACCAAGGCATGGACTAGGAGACCATTTAGAGTGAGGAGTGCAAGTCACTTGCACGCCACATATGGGTCACGCATCTCACTTGCGTGCCCTATTTATTTTTTCTCCCAAGTTTCAAGGTGGCATATAAATATCACCTATGGGCCCCCATTTCAACGACGGATTTTCCAAAAGTCAAATTCAAGCTCTAGTCGCCCAAGTATTCAACTCAACTCTTCCAAAAGCTTCTAAGGTAACTTTTTACCTAAAATGGAAGACCTGAAGGAGTAGAATAAGGCCTAAGGGTTTAGAATTCATCAACACTTGCATGCATAAGTGTCCAGACCTCCTTAAAAATGGAAACACTTGCGCATCGCCTTACCCTTTTGATGAAACTTGTGTGTCGCCCTTTTGGAAACATCTTAGTATAATACTAAAGGCTTGAGTTAAGTCTCACCCAAGTATTACCCTACAGATTCTTCATCGCCCAGGTGGACCCATGCCACGCAAGTACACTTGCACGGCCAAGACTTGCACGCCAAATGACATACGCGACCTACACTTGTGCGTCAACTTCATTTGTGTGCCTCTCTCCGGTTCACCTCTCCTCTTCAAGATATTATCCCTCAAACTCTTTTTCAAAGCCATTTATGGCATGGTTCACTTATTGGATTCCTTATCTAAAATGAATTTTGTGAGAACCTCTCCCAAAACCTCATGAATTAAAGCTTTATGTCACTATGGTTAGAGGTTTCCTCCATGTAACCTCATCCTTTAAGATGAGAAGATATTTTGATTTAAGGCATCCTCCTCAGGAGTAAGCCCCAAGTCCCCTTAACCTAAGTCTCCTTCTTAGGAGTATGCCCCAGTCATAATTTCCTTTAACATTGGTAATCCTTCTCAGGAGTAATCCCCAACCCTAATTTCTTTTGATTTGGGCCTCCTTCTCAGGAATAATCCCCAATCACAAGTCCCTTTTATTTTGGGCCTCCTTCTTAAGAGTAATCCCCAAAGTTATAAGTCCCCTTTAATTTGGGCATCCTCCATAAGAGTAAGCCCTGGGTTAAAACTCCAAATCTCCATAAAGTACAAATACCTTTATGGACCCTGCTCCTGGCCTTATTTCTTGAAGTAAATCCTAGTCTTCATCTAATTGGGCATTCATACATACGTAAGCCCCACATCATTTCTTGTGACTGCATATTTCATGGCACAATTTTCAGGTTTACTGATACCTCTTGTTTCTCACACCGATCATGACTCACATGAGCTTAGAGTGTAAAAGTAATCACAACATCTCTCTTTGGGTTGTTAAACCTCAACTACATGGATTTTGATCTCAGCCTTAAAAGTAGATTAGTTAGGAATCCTTTCTAAGGTCCAAGCCCATCTTTCATTAATTCCTTTCTGTCCCATATGACATTAAACTATATCCTTCCTATCAAACTATGTGGTTTCTGATTCCTTTTTAACAAGGATACGTAGGTAGCCCATCTGCAGGTATGATCCCAAGTATGAAATAATCCATATCTTTTTGAAGGAAAATAAACTTCAAGTTCCCACTGAGTGGCTTTAAAACCAGTATGGTCATCATAATGACCAAGAGATTTCTATATAATGTATTGAAGGATACCATTGACTAAGAATCTCTAATACATACGGATGATTCTCTATCGATGAAGAACCTAAAATACATATAAAAGATTCTCTAAATCCCATACATATCAATCATCGATTTCAAATCTAAAGGAAAACTCATTTTCGTGCTTGGTGAATTAATAAGGATTCGTGAACATAACTTAAATATATAAGAGAGTCCCGGAGTAGGAAATAATTCCCCCCAAAAAGGTGTGATGAGCCTGACCTCCCATCTTCACGACCAATGAAAATTCTTAAGCCTCATCAGTCCACAACTAATGAGCACCTACCTTTGGAAAGTAGGTCCAAATGGATATAGAATCATTGTGTGTTTCCAGTTCTATGAATAAACCCTTTAGAAACCGATTGGAAAGTTTGAACCTTAAGCAAACAAGGTCATCACCATTTCCAGAGTGTGATTAGGAATAACCTAACTCAACTAGAAGAGTTTATTTAAAAAATTAATCACATGTTAAGGAGGGTATACCAATATAATATTTTATTTAGGAATATTCTCACCATCACCATTCAACCAGGGGTGAGAGGGGAAGCAATCATGGATCCTCTCACTTACCAATCGGGCAGAAGAAGAGAGGAATAATTTTTAGAATAATATATAATTTCAATCAGATAGTGAACCCTATCCTAATCACCCTTTTAATTATAGTTATTTTTAAATTAATATTTCATTATTTTATTTAGTTTAAAAAATTGAAGCACATAAAAACCCCCATTTATCTAACCAAAAAGTGATAATAGATTTAGATCACTCCTAACTAGAGACAACATAGGGTTACCACTATAGGTGGATTTGGCCAAGAAAAATAACCTTTTTTACATACCCTATGACAGACACATTTATAATAAATAGTATCATGAGACTAAGGATTTTGATTGACCAATAAGATGTTAAAAGCCTAATAGGATCATGAAGTCAGACTAAGAGAGGGTGAATCGGTGAGAAGAAATTTTAATGAATTTCCTTTCACTGTAATTATTCAAACCTATGTACTTGTTAATATGAATTTATCTCTTATGAATCATTTAAAAAAACACCATATGGAAAGAATAAATTAAATATATTATAGCTCATGGTTTTTTATAAGGTTCTCCACTGATGTTGGTAACTACAACCTTGTAGTGTTTAGGTTGATTTTGAGACATGGGTGCTTCACTAATATCATAAAATGAATATTCATGGGGAATGTTTCATCCTTGACCCAAAACATATTTCTCAAAATATTATAATATCCTAAATGATTTATTCTATAAGATCACACATATTTAAAATGGTTATCATATCCCCACTTTATAAATATTATCTTTAATTTACTCAAGGAAGTCACAACATAATAATGAAAGGTCTTATTTCTCAATATAGAACCTCATCTACCAGTTGATTTTTAGCAATACAACATGCATGTCATCCTTATCTCAGCATTAAAATGATTGAAAATTAGATGTAATAAGATCCTCTACATTATCTTCTTACTCCTAGATCCTTAATGACCCTTCTAATAATATTTAACAAAAACAAATCCTCATTACTTAAGATTCTCTATATATATATATATATATTGTTCTCTAGAAACAGAATAATGATGGTCTCTCCCACAAAATTTCTTTTTCATCATTTTCCTTGATACTCTAGATGTTCATGTTCAGTATATTAGTGGCCTCTCAATTCTCTAATACTATCATCTTCTTCTTTTTATTCTCTTTATATATATAGAATAATCACATAGATATTTATATATTGTGAATATATAAATACCCTTGATCTTAAAAATTATCATTATCACATTTAAAATTGGTCAAATATCTATAAGAAAATATCCCAACTTTTGATCATCACAAATGGAGTCCAATATTAATATTTAGAAACTCTAGAAATATCACACAAATATCCTCAACACTTCATTTAATCTTCTATAATTATTATCATTTTTTTCTTAATTTAAGTTACATAAAAAACACACTCCTCTCTTTTCCATATTTTCATATTGTTTTAATTATAGTATTATTACATTAGGATACAACACTTTACGAAGTGAGCTAATCTTCACTCTCATATGGGTATTGTATGGATACATTACAACATTCCTACTATGAAGTTATTTCATTATTCATCAAAATTCATAATCTCTTAATAATATCATTGCTAATCATTGTATCACAACACTATCCAATAATTCTCACTTCACTACACATTGTGGCATGGACTTCATCTCAAAAAACAACATTCTTCATCAAATATCATCACTAAAATTACTATATTGAATCATGGATTAATCTCCAAAATCATCATGATATTTAAATCATTAAAGATGAGAAAATAATCATCTCATTTGAATCTTCTAATATTTATCTTTCAAATATTCATTTTAATTAACAAAATATTAGATTCAAAATATCCTATGAACTAAAATAAAATCACCTTTGGAACAATTTAAAAAACCTTATGTGAGATTATTTTACTCTTATATAACTTTTGAAGCATTCTAGTTTACTCTTATATAGGTTTGGGTTACTCATGCGTATCCTCCTAACATGGTAGTCTAGTCAAATATATAATGGGTATACTCTTACCTATCTTATATTCATTTGGTATTACTCATACATAGCCTAATCTTATTCTGATTTAGTATAATAAAAACTCAAGATTTTCATGTACAAAAGCTATTTAATTCCTATGAAGCTTTAGGAAAATTGATAATAATCTTCTATTGGTCGTATTTTACTCTAATGTATCCCTTAGAAAACCAGGATTACTCTTAAGTATCAAGTAGTATATTATTATATACTAATTACCTTATAAAATATTCAAGAACCTATAACTCAAATTTCTTCTATCCAACTCAACGGGACTCTAAAATATTTAAACATCTCAAACTATATAAAATCATATCAAAATACTTAAAATGAATTATGAAAATTATCAAATCTATACAAAATAATTTGACACAAATTTCAAATAATTTGAGAATGTATGAACTTTTCATTGATTACTTAAAAATATTTCTACTGCCTCACTAATTCATTTTTATTTGCTACTCAAAATATATTAAATAACATCGCTTACTTAATTTTTAAATAATTGTATCACCAACATCATAAATATATAACTTAATTTCATTATTTTATCTAATTATAACTTCTAATTAATGTATATTCCCCCATTCCAGAAACACAAGGTTAAAGATCATTACCTCTAACCAGTAGAATTATTATTCTATTTATTCTCATGCTCATAAAGAAAATGTAGAAGATAGTTCTTTAATCAACCACCATCGTCTTTCACTGATTCATTAAATACTCAGCACAATAATAATCATATTTTAATATAGTTTCATGAATTTATATGTTATAAATATCTATGCAGTAGTTATATCATTATTTATAATTTTCAATCAATAATAAATGAATAGTATATATGAAATATAACCATTAGCATTAAATCAATTCCTTTAACATATTTATAATCTTCTTTTTCTAACACATGTATAGATCTATAGTAGCATGATCATTAAAAGACAAAATAGGAACTCTAATATATATATCATACCTTCAACCTCTTTATTAATTGATGTTATACCCCAAGATTCCTTGATATGGGAGGGGGGAATCAGGGTGTCAAATTTGTCTTTGAAATTAAAATATATTATCCCCATATTGGTAAGAACTCATTAAACCTTCATAATTCAATGCTAATTCACTAAACATGCAAAAGAATAAATGAAATAGAACGCACCAATTTTAATTAATTCACCATTAAGGGATATTCCAAAGATTTTATTCCAATTACATGATTTTCATATCAAAATATACTAAGATTAATTATATTTCATGGATTATAATTGTTTGGTCATGGTCACTCTATAAAAGTTGTACTACCTTTGCAATTATTTCACGTATATTTCACTACCTCCCTCAGATCACTTCCATTGAATCCTCCATATGTACTACTTTGGATGAATTATTCCTAATTTTATCAAATTGAATGTCTCTTCCATGTTTTTAATAAATTATGATTTGATTTACATCGTGAAATATTGAATTTGATGATCCAATGAACTCTATGGTCTCTAAAAACTCCCTCTTATGATCTTTATGAAAATAATACCTTCAAAAATATTCTTTATAGGAAGTATCCATGCATGAACCATCTCACTGTATACTCAACTTTGCAGACCATGTACTACCCTTCATGGACCATGCTCTACACTTCACAGATCTCCCTTTCAATCACCATATGTTCACCATTTATTGACATTATGTTCTGTGTACTTACATTCAAAGACCACTCACTCCTCATCTCTACCACATACTCCACATTATAGATTTCCACCCACAAGGTTCCTTCGTACACACCTCCTCCACATACTGGCTTCATGATACTTACAACATGTCTAACTTCTCTGATTTTCTATCAAATAATCGGATCTCTCTTTTACTTTTTATAAATGATTAATGAAAGGTTTATAGATGTACTTATAGTAAAAGACACTATGAAACTTGTTACACCTTGGAATATTGTTCAACTATTTAAATAAAACTCCCTTTAGGGTACTCAAGATATTTATACCTTATGTCTTCATAATCCACTACTAAACCACATACTTGAATTCACAGTTGACTCAAACCCTTAATAGAATAGAATTACATGAATTCACATCTCTAGTCATATACTTCCATCACATTAATTCAAAAAACACCACCTTTCAACCATGTAATTAACTCCATGGTCAAATGAGATCCTTTAAAAAACTTCCATTGATGGTATGTGTACTTGAATATATGGGACACTATATTGAACCATATTATAGAAAACGAAGATGGCCTTCCATTTTCTTAAAAACATCATATAAATTCACAAAAACCTCTGGTTTTTTAGCCAAAATTTTTGGAAAACATTATAAAACAACATCATTAAAAAAACTTATTCTCCTCCTCTATGGAGATTTCATTTTCTATAAACCATCTTCCTAGGTCATAAGAATCATTTGATTAACCTAGAATATGAATTATCAAAAAACACAGCACCAACATAAATCATCATCCCAGAACACCTTGGTTCCCATATTCTCAACCTGTGGGTTTGTTGGCAATCCAAATTGAACCTAAAATCCACATAACCATCAAATAGCATCATAAAAACTCATCCATCACTCTAATTTTACATAATAAAATATCTTTATGGAAAATAAGAGTTCTCATGCCTCAATTATGATCAAAATTCCCCCATATATTCATACTAAGAACTCCTCCTTAATTTGAGAGTCGCCGTAGCGACACCACTTATCAGAAAAAAATATACATCTCCCTCGTTAACATCAGTATACTAAAATTCACCAACATTTATACCCCTTTTAATAATAAACCCAAATAGAAAGGGTCATATGATCTAATTTTAGTACAAGACACCCTATAGATTATATCTTCCCCTTAATCCTATATAAATTATAAAATATTTAAAACTATTAAAATCATGGGGAGAGGGGAACATTTTAACCTCTTTAGGAAAGGTGGTGTGGATGAAAATAGAGTTTCAAGTGATGTTTTTTAAATATAGGTATTTCCAATAGTTTTGACATGATATCTACCATGTACTCATTATTTCCAACATACACTAGTATGATCAGTCCTTATTCATCATTTTCTTTAATTAAGTGATACCGGATTTTGATCGGTTTGATATAAGAGTATTGAAAATGATTATTTCTAAGATAAATTTTACTTTTTTGACACAATATATAACCATAGGGTGCTTAATATATTCACTAATAACTTTTATCTATTTCAATGAGTACATTCCTTGGCCACCTAGATATACTCTGCTGATATCATAATCAGTAAATTTATGTCTTGTTTCTTACTTATCCATCCAACGCATTTATTATTGATGAAGAATGAACAACCTTTTGTAGATTTATGGTCCACCACATCTCTACCCAATATTTATCAGAAAATGGTGATAATTCATGATCTTTTTTGTATCAAATAATAAGATAAATTTGGGTTTACCTTAGATATACCTCCTGATACATTAAACTATGTGAGATTTTATTATTTTAGGCTACTCTAGAAATGAGCCAATAAACATGTTACATATATGATATATGGGTGTATTTTAGTCAAATAAACTAATATTCCAATAATCCGCTTTTATATGGTGGGATCTATTGATTTCCCTTCCCCATTCATCCCAATATTTTTTCTAACAGCAATCAGAGTTTACATTGGTTTTGGAGTCATGTAAGTTTAACTTATTCAATATCTGTCTTTGATATTTTTCCTAAGATATAAAATTATATTCCTTCTTTTATATTAACTATATCCCTAGAAATTATTTGATTTCACCAATCATGGAAATTTTAAACTCTGATTTTATGTTATTATCAAACTCTTCCATGTATTTATGCTTGCTTCTACTAAATATGATATCATCAACATAGACAAGAACCATAAACTAGTCTTACATGGATTCCTTTATATAAAAATTATTATTGACGCCATCCCTTTTAAATTGTCTCTTTTTCAAATATGAATCCAAGTGATCATACCATGCTCATGGTGAATGATTTTGACCATAGAGATCCTTCTTTGATTTTGATGCCTTTGTTTCATAATTTACAATTTGAAATCCCACTAGATATTCAATATAGACTTATTATTTGAGAATTTTGTTTAATAATTTCATTTTAAAATCCATTTGATAAACTTTGTATCCTCTCTAAATTCCTATATCCAAAAATAACCTGATTGAATCCAATTGGGTTACTAGAGTAAATGTTTATTCAATATCAATTCCTTTAATATATTAATATCCTTTACAAACTAAGAACTCCTTGATTCTCATAACATTTCCATGATCATTTGATTTTTTCCTAAAGATTCACTTTATTCTAATCATATCATGATTTCATATCCTTTTAACAAGATCCCAAGTCCATTTTTTCTTTCTGATCTAATTATTCAATCGTGTATTTAACCCACGATTCATCTTTCACCATTTATTAAAATGAGGTTAGTTCTTATATTTTAAATAGAGTCGTATTCTCAATATTTATCATCCTCCTTGTCTGTGTTGGTACAGATCAATATTTAGTTATATTGGATGGATCATCCTATGTTCTCTTGTTCCTTCTCTGATGTACTTATTACTCAACTTCATGAAGGAACTCTTCTTCTGACTTGGTATCTAAGTCTTAATCATCCACATAACTCTATATAGATTTTGTATTTGCACCGAACTTATTTTATTCCTCTTATTATTGATAGAAAACATCGGTGTTTGGGCCTCTAGATCTCTTCAAATATTTTTCCTCAAATACATTGATGTCACTTCTCTCCATAATTCTACTCATCCTATTGTTGTAGAATCTGTAGGCAATTCTCATTTTTGAGTATCCTATAAATAATATTTTATCTATAACATAACCATACTTAACATCATTTCATTATTTGTTTCAAATGTATTAAAAAGGCATAAAATTGTTTGGATGAAGTATTTTTTAGCCACAAACCCCTCTTAAGGATTTTTTAGATGTTTTTAATAAAAAGTATGGTGAAGGATTCCTGCCTAAAATTCAAATTAAGTCAGTTACCATGTTTGGTGAAGCATGGATTCACCACATATAGAACCATTCCCTAGTCAGTGGTCATGATGAAGGTGGGGTATTTTATAAAAGGACCACCCCCATTTATTTGGGCATATTGTGAATGAAGTTACCCAAAATGGTAAATGCAGGAGGGACTACACTCATGGGAGTCCTTGTGGTGGAATATTATTTCTTCTATCTAAAACTGACTATATAGGTCACCACACTGATTTTGGTTGTGATTGTGGCCATTTGGTAGACTTTCGTTGCAAAATGGACAACACATATGCACTAATACATAGAGATAAATTCATTGTTGGGGTTTATAATTAAAGTAAGTGTAAATAGGAAAGACCACTCTATTTCACTTGGCATAGTGGGGATTGGGTCATCTTTTGAATAGATAAAGCTATGTTACATCCATTTCAAAGGTTGTGTCTCAGATTATAGATACCTATGAAAAATATATTAAATTGGAGGTTATAGACATGGTGTTGGGTGTGTCAAGGAAAATTGTCTATATTATTTACACTAAGGAATATTGCAAGCTGTTTTGATGTTTTAATTTCTAGATCAAAAAAATGTCATGTGAACTCTTGGATTTTATAGAATTTATAACCACCGCTTATTAGACTATTTCAAGTAATTTTTTAAAGTAATTTAATCTATTCATTCATGGTATGATGGAAATATACATCATAGATATTTTTTGATAGAAAAAGAAAGGTTGAGGGAAAATATGGTAGATATACTACATGGTTTTGAAGACTCTAAAGGGAAGAATAATATGTGATTTTCCATATCTCATATAGAATATTGAAGGTTGAATAAGGTTATATAAAGAAGTTACATTCTCAGTATAGGTTAACATTGAATTTGGTTAAAGTAAATTTTATCATTGGTGTATGTTTGTATCATCTTTATATGGATGAGAAAACATCAACAAGAAAAGAAATGAGTTATAAGTTGAAGTAGGGTGGTGAGTTCTCCAATTCTTCATTGTAGTTACCATTAGGTTCAGTGAGACTGCTCAAAATTATACTTGTAAAGTAGTGAACTTATAGTGAATTCAAATAAAAAAAGGTTTTTGTGAATGCTCCATAGACTATCTTGGTGTGGTTGAACCAAGTAAAATATATTATTTTATTTACTAATTTTATCACTCATTTAGTGGAATGATAGAGAGAAATTGAATTGTTATTCAAGGTGATAGAACAAGATCCTTATTCAAGGGATAATTGTTTGAAACTATTATACACTGATTCACCCCCCAACCTCACTCTTAGGGTGTAATCATCAATAAGAATTAAATAAGTGGTATCAAAGTGGTGTTTATTATTTTTATCTCTTGGAATCATGAAAATGATTATCAATCATAAAGGTATCCCTGTATTTAAAGGAAACAATTTTCAGTTATGGAAAATATGGATGTAACACTATTTCAAATCATTGGGAATATAAATTTACATAGTGTCTATTTATGGAATCATTACTAATATAGAGAGTGGATCTGTTATTAATATATATCATTAAAATTGGATATTGATTCAAAATCCATAACTACCTTATTAAGTGATCTTTCCAATCCCATCTTCTCAATTTTAATGTATTTAAAAATTTATCATGTTATGTGGGAATTGTTTTAAATTTTTATAAAGTAGATTCAAATGTTTGATAAGAAAAGTAGTAGGTTATATAGAAAAAATGTGAAGATATGAGAATGAATTCCAATGAGATGGTTGATGCCCTTTTAAAATGTATAAATGTTATTTTTGAATACATGAAAGGCTTTGGTGAAGATCTAAAATTTGATAAGATAATGAAGAGTATTATGAGAAGAGTCCCTCCTTGTTTCAAGTAAAAATTCTCAATTATATAAGATAGTGATTCGAAATAGATTTAGCTTAATAGTTTCATAGTACTCTTGTAGATTATGATATGAGAAATAAAGAAAATGGGTCATGAAAGGGAAGTACTTAGGAGGTGGCCTTTAACTACATAAAGAACCTATCATTCAATTATAATCCTAAAGTTGTTGAATTTTTTGAGGTTATGTCATTCATCTACTTTAATATGAAGATATTAAGAGGAAATTTTAAGGGTAAGCTTCCTCTTTCTTTCTTAAAATGTGAAAATGTGTGACATCATGTGACTAAATATCCAAAAAAATTATCAAGAATATGATGAAGGATACAGAAATCCTAGAATGATGAAAAAATAAGGAACAAATAATTTTAAATGTATTTACTTCAAAAGGAAATATTTTCCTTTTAAATAAGAAGATAGTTTTGGAGAAAGTAAAGTATAAGTAGTTGAAAATTATAAGGATGAAGGTGTGTTGATTTATATAGAAAATAAGCCAAGATATAATGATATTGATTATAATAATGAAGGAATTGTAGGAAGAGTTGATCTAAATGTAGAACTCGAGGAAACCCTTGAAGAAATTTATGTTTGGATGGAAAATACTAAGAAGGCCAATGCAATGGTGTGTGATTCTAAGCTCTACATGAAACGACAAGAAGAATAAAATTCAGAACTGAAATCTAATATTAAAAACTAAAATCTATAATTTCAGGTAATTTAAGAAAGTAATTTGAATTGAAATTGAAATTTGAAGAACAAACTTAAATCATTTATGGTTTGGATAAAACTACCATAATATAGTTAATATAATTGAGAAGATGGAAGAAGAAGTTTTGAATTTTCATCAGAAGTGTATAGATCAAGGATAATTATTGAAACCCAATATAATGATAGTTAATTTAATGGAATCATCATCAATTCAATACAAATGAATTTCTAAGGATTAATGTACATTTATTCCTTAAGTTTAGTGGATCAAAGATAAATAAAAACCTATGGTGAAGCATGTTGAAGAGAAGAAGATATCAGTTGTTGTTTCAAAACCATAATCATAAAATCCCAAAAATAAGATTGATCTTTAAAACTCTATAAAGGTAATAAATAATGTGGATAGTTTTAATTATAATTCATTATGAGTAAGAATTTTTTCTACAAAAAGTTGTGAAACACGTACTATGTGTTTTCGATTTCAAGAATGTCCTTTTGGGGGAAACTCTAATCCAAAAAAGAAATTAGAATCTCTAATCATTATTTTTCTTCTAATAGATATTGTTTTTGTTATGAGTGCTTTAGTAATAGGGAAATAAAATGTGTATCATAGATTCAGAAAATTTAATCAAGAATTCCTTGAAGTTCAAGAAATAAAATCTAGAACTATTTTAAAAAAGGATTTAAACTCAAAAATGATTTTCAGTTTTCCAAGAATAAAAAGACTTCATGGAGTGAGCTATTGAGGATGAACATTTATCATTGCCTTAGGTGATGAAATGGAGTTCCCAGTAGTCTAATGTTGTTGATATTTCCATAAAAGAAACATAAAATTCAATATTGTGGATATTGGATAAAAGATGTGCATCACATATGACAAGAAATAAATACCTCATTGTGAATTTCAATCAAAAAAAATATGGTGTCATTCATTTCAGGAATAAAGAGTGCCATAAGATTTTTGGTTCCAAAAAGGCTAATATTGGTGGAAAATATCTTAGGCAAACTAACATTCTCCTGGTTGATGGGCTAAGTCATAATCTTCTCATTGTCATCCAATTGTACAACCTAGAACATGTGGTATAATTCAATGAAAATATATATACTATCAACTCTATAGATGGTTCACTTATTATATATATAATAATAACCAAGGGAAATATATACCTTATCGAAGAGAAAAATATTTGTATCATGTCTAAAGAGGTGGAGAATAGTCCATGTCATAGTCAACTTGGCTATTTGAGCTGAACATCTCTAGAGAGGTTGTTAAAGAGTAATGGAGCATGTGAAATTCTCCATCTCACATATGATCACACTCATATATTTTATTCATGTCAAAAAATTAATATTATCTATAATTCTTTTAAGACAAAGAAGATAAAGGCAACGATGTTTCTTGATCTTGTGAACATGGATGTTTGTGGTCAAATATCACCTAAAGTAATTGATGGAAATAGGAACTATGTGCTGTTTTTTTATTATTTCAAAATGATGGAAGGGATTATGCCTATCACACACAAGAATGAGGTGTATAGATTTATCACTCTATATCAAAGGAGAACATAAAATATGCTTGGTATAATGATTCAAAAATTAAAAACTTAAAATGGGAATGATTTTACAAATCACCAAGTTGAATAATATTTGTAGAATCATAGAATTCAACATCAGATGTCAGTTGTCAGAACACCCTGTTAAATGGGGTAGTGGAAAGAAGAAATCAGATAATCAACAACATGGCTCAGAAAATTCTATTTGAGAAGTATATTCCATACATATATTATAAAAAAGTGGTTCTTATAGTGTTTTACATCTCAAATATATAATTTTTATGTGAAAATTACGGTAGTAATACATGTGAAATTTTGGAACATAAATAAAAATATACTCAAGTGATTTTAGTAATTTGTAAGTAAATGTTTTATTTTTAATAAGGATAAGAGCATAAAAATTGAATATCAGGTTTATGAAGGAATATTTCTTGGATAATTATCAAAGAGTAAATCATACAAGTGTTATAAAAATATATTTGAGAAGATGATGGAGTTAAGTGACATTGTGGTGATTGAAATTAGAAAAATGATAGTAGAATATGAGAATATTTTTCATGAAAACCAACCAATATGTGAATTTAAAATATCTGAAGAAGAAAAAGGTTTAGCGGGAGTTATAAATAATGAATAAAATTCATATAGAGACTTAGATTGTGAATAAAGGAAAGAAATTATAGTACATTCAAGAAGACAAATGAGCAGGGATTAAATCATTTAAAGAAACATTGTTAGAGATCGAACAACCTTTGTTCAAACTATAATAATGAAGGATCAATATAAGGTATCTTTATTATCATTAGTAATGATGAGATTTAGGTAAATAATATGAACTAATTGATTGATAAAATAGAGAAAAAAGAGACAAGGGAAGTTGTACCAAGGCTAAGTGATAATAATTTCATCGAAACAAAGTGTACTTTTTGAAATAAACTTGATGAAAATATGTATGAGCATAAAGTGAGAGTTCTATTCCTAAAGGATGGTTACTGGAACATTTGGAGTGCATTTAATAGGTTCAGGCATGATATTTTTCCCTATTTCGAATTTGGATGTGATGGTTCAGGCCAGATTTCTAGTAGCAGAGCTAATTCTCCTCATCAAACGGTGGGATCTCTCCCCTTTGATGTGGTTGTTCATGTATGGTTGTGGTTCAGTCCCCATCCATAAGATCATCTGAGCAAGGTAAGTGGGTACTATGTATTTCTTCAGTGATTGGTCTCAAACATAACATTGATGGATCATGTTTTATTGTTTCATGCTGGGGGAGGTGCTGCTTGGGACAGGTTTGGCTCAGTCTTATTCAATATTAGTTATTTCTTCGGGCAGTGTGATTCTTTTACTGTATAAGTTTTGGACATGATAAAGGTATTTCATCAATTTTTCTCCCATGATTTTATATTGAATCGGGTTAAGACCAACTCTATTTTCCTCTAATCTATCTAGAATTCCATTTTCACCCCCTCATCTATCATTTATTATATCCAAAGATACAGGAGTCTATTAAACATCCACTTGGATCGCTATCATACGTGGCGGGATAGTATTAAGGTAGCTGATTCCCTTACTTATCAGGCCTATCCAGGTAACCCTATCATTATTTTTATCAATATAGGATCCCCCCCCCTGAGTGTGTTAGTTTAGTTAAGGATGATGCCCTTAGACTGCCCTATTTTTGACATCCTTGAACTTTATTGGACTAGGACCTTTTCTGAAACAATATATATATCAATGTTGGATGGTATAAGGGGTTTTTTCAAATTTAAGGAATTAATTTTGATGATACATTTTTTTCCATATCATTACTTGAAACAATTTAGTTATTCATATCCATAGAGATTCAAAAGGTTTTAAAAGTATATCAAATTGACATAAAATCTTCTTTTTTGAATGGTTTCTATGAATTGGAAGTGTATATTGAGAAACTGAACGGGTTTATCATTGATGAAGATTAAGGAAAAGTGTGTCAAATGAATAAGAATTTTTATGGACTCAAACAAGCACCAAGATAATAGTATTCTAGGTTAGATCAATATCTAAAGAAGCTCAGTTTCTATAGAGGTGGAATTGATCACAACCTCTATATTAAGAATAATAATGAATAGTTATTGAGGGTTCTTATCTATATTGATTCCATAATTTTTTTAGGCTCGGATGAAAACCAATGTAATCAATTTTTATAACTCATGATGTTAAAATTATAGATGTCTCTAATTGGGGAAATGTCATTTTTCATTGGCTTGTAGTAATTCAAATAATGGATGGTATATTTATATCTCAAAAAATATACCAAGGAGGTTCTAAAAATATTTCAAATGGATGATTTGAGGAAAATGTAAATTCCAGTAGAGTCAAGACTAAAATTATAAAAAGATGAGTAGGGAAACAAGTTCGATGTCACTTCTTATCGACAAATCATTGGGAGTTACTCTACTTAAAAACCACTAAACCAAATGTTTTATTTTATACTTTTAATGTTTCACATTTTTAGAGTGATACCAAGGAAATTCATATGAATTTTGTGAAAATAAAACATTGATATATCCATCACATGATAGACTATGGGTTATTCTATTACAATTATTCACAACATAATTTTTTGGGATTTACTAATGTGGATTGTGATGCTTTGATAGATGAATGAAAATCAACTTAAGGTGGTTATTTTTATCTTGATAGATCATTTATATCTTATCAAATCAAGAATCATGATTGAATATTCTTGAACACTACAAAGGATGAGTATATTTATTATACTCCAATATACACCCCATTCCTATAGATGAAACAAAAACATGATTATGTAGGTCTTTAATCAATTCCCTATATTCTTATTATCTATGATAACTCAAGTGATCTAAATCTTAGTAAATATCATATTCATTATTCAAGGAAAATCAAATTGAGATCAAATAACATTTCATAAAGAAGAAGGTGGAGAAAGAATTGTGTTTTTGAAGTATGTGTCAACTCAAGATTAAGTAGTCTATATCTTGACAAAGGCACTGCCCAAAGGGGTGTTTGAGAATCATCAGTTAACTCTTAGTGTACAATTTCCACTTAATTAACTCCAAGATGAAACCTACACTCTCCATGGTTACTCTAATTATCAAGGTATATTTTCTAACCTCTATGTGTTGGATTTTAACCCCTATCAACATAATTTTTTAGAGAATATATCTATTTGAATCATTTATAATGGAGGAGAAATATACAAGTGTGTTTCAAAGGTGGAGAAAATAATATAAATGGGGGGGTATTTCAATTAAAAATTAGGGTTATTGATGTGGTTGTTGATAGTATTAAATTTTTATTGTGAAAAAGTCTTCACTCAATTATTATTTCTCGCATCGATCATAGATCGCATGGGTTTAGAATTGGTGATTAGTGGCTCATTGATGCACATCTTGAAAGTGGTGTTTCTAAAGGAGGATTAATCGACTATTGTAGTGTTTGGATTATTATTAACAAACCAAAAGGGGGAGGTTACTAGCCAAAAATCCCTCCTAAGGATTTTTGGGTTGTGTTTGCTGATAAGGATGAGGAAGTATGTATGGTGTAAATTCAAATGAAGGAGGTTCCCATGTTTGGTGAAGCAGGGATTCACCACGACTAGGATCACACTCTAGTTAGTGGGTGTGGAGAAGGTAGAGTATTTCCTTGGAATACTACACCCATTTATTTGGGCATGTTATTAAGGAAGTTGACCAAAACAGGAAAAGTAGGAGGGACTATGTCTGTGGTAGTACCTGTGGGGGAATCTCAGTGATTCTATCAAAAATATGATATTTAGGAGTCCACGCCTATTTTTAAGGTGATTGTGGTCATCAGGTAGACCTGAAGTGAAAAACGGATAACACATATGCACTATGCTATTGATTACAATTCATGGTTAGGGTATATAGTTGAATAAGGTGGAAAAAAGTGATAAAATTTTGTTTCACTTGGTGTGGTGGAGATCAGTTCATCCTGTAATCCATATGAAGCTATGTTGTGGTTGTTTCATAGGTTTTGGGTTGGATTTTTCCTACCTATGTGAAATAGAATCTATGGGAGGCTATATCTATGTTTTTGGGAATGTTAAGGAAAAATTTATAGATTATTTTTCCATGGTGTGTTGCAATCCATTTTGGTATATCAATTTTTGGCTCTAAAAAATAGGGTTGAGGGAAAAGAAGGCATATTTGCTAAATGATTTTAAATATTATTAAGGGAAGAATAATGAGGGATGTTTTTAGATCTTATCTAGAAGATTTAATGTTGAATAAGTATCTTTTTAGGATTTCCATTATATCTATAAGTAAACATTGAATGTGTTTAAAAGAAAGAGCATCGTTGGTGTATGTTTGCACCATCTTCATGTGGAAGAGAAAAATGTAAACAAGTAGAGCAGTGAGTTCCTTATTGATGGAGATAAGTGAGTTCCCCAATAGTCCATGGTAGTGAACTAGGATGGTTAGTGAGACCGATCCAAATTATACTTGTAAATCAGTGAGATTCTAGTGAATTTGGTTCATATATTCAAGGTTTTGCATGCTCCTTCTACTAGCCCAATGAGGATGAACAAAATAAAATCCCTCATGTAATTTACTTATTTTATTGATCATTAATAGGAAATATGGATAGGGATTGAGGTGTTCCATAGTGTTAGAGAACTATATCCTTATTCAAGGAATAATTTTTTAAAGCTTTTATACATTGATTCACCCCCCCCCCCTCAAGGTGTAATCCTATATAAGGATCTAACAGGATTCCTTTCATACCACATTTCATATGGGGTCCTCCCTTCCCCAAGGATTATAAATTCATAATTATGATTATACAGCACAACCTATACTACCTCTTTCCCATGATGTCATGAAATTACACCTTTAATGAGAAATTTTTTGTTCATATTGTTCATCATCGGATTTCATTTTACAATAACTCCATTTTTGAGGGGAGTTATCATGGATTAAACTTCATGATTTATTCCATGTTTCTCAAGATAGTTATCATACTCAATAGAGGTATACTCTATTCCATTTTCATACTAAAATATCCAAATTTTATGCCTTGTCTCATTTTCAACTCAACTTAGATACCTCTTCACACAACTCATGATCTATCTCTTGATTTTCATAAACATATCACATTCCATTCTATTATAGTCATCAATGAAAATAATGCATTATCTTTCTCTATATGTTTCAAAAATATTCATCGAAACAAAAGAATCTATTTGTACTAGATCAACGATATTATATTCCCTCTTTTTCATCATCCGATGATAATTTTGTGCCATTTTTTCCTACATACAAGCATCGTGTGTCTTTTCATAGTCTCTCTTCAGACTTGGTATATCAACTACAGATCTTATCTTGGATATATTTTTAATTTTTTTATGAATATGACCGAACCACCAATAATAAAAGTTATTTTATTTATCCACTATAATGGGAAATGTATTTTCATGATTTCCTACATAGTATAGATTATCATTAGTTTTATTTATTATCATATGGGAGTTTCCATCACTACCTTTAATAGGACGCCCTTTTTGATTAAATGTAACAACAAGATCGGAATCACAAAGTTCACTCACAATTAAAAGGTTATGTCATAACCCATCCATAAGGAGCACCTAAGTCTTCTTTAGATCCTCGTATTCTAAATGAGTATTAACACTCCCATTAATCTTAAATTCTCTATAATTTCCAAAATTAATGGTTCCATTAAATATAACTTTCATATTTTCAAGAGGTTTACATTTATTATCTTATGTGATGAACACTATCTATTAAGAATCCATGTTTTTATATTATTTATTAATTTGAGAGAAATATTTGTTGGATTTTCCTTCTCAATATTCTTCTTTTCATTTGACAAGATATCTGACTGGGTAAAGGAAGAATTTAACCTCTCTAATTTTTCCTCATCATTTATGGTGAAATCACACTTCTTTTTCTTCCAATGGAGTGTACCTATTTTTCAGAAGGATTTTTATTGGTTGACCTGTATTCATTTGTCTCTGAGATTTGTTGTTACTATTTCCAATTTTTCTTTGCCTTCATTCAATAGACTTATGCCCAAAGTTAAAACAAGGAAAAAAATATCCATATAATTAATTTCCTCTATTTGATGAATTATATGTCCATATTATCCTTTTCTAACTACCATGACATTTTCCATTCAAATATCATATTGTATCTTCATAGTATGACATAGTGTGGCCAAGATATCCATATAATTTACACTTTATAAGAGGAAAAAATATCTCCATCATTCCTCCATGTGTACTCAACCATCATATATCACCTTGATTATTGAAAAATATTTTAGAATTATGGATTATTCTATTATATTTTTTTACTTTGTTTATAATGAACATTTTTCAGTCTTATGGTGTCTTAGGTTTGATACTTGGATTACTAACCTTCTACTTTCCATTGTTTATATCAGTCATTATTGTTTCTTTCTGTATCTCAGCATCACAACTAATTGATATTTTACTCACCAATCTAGGCCTTTGTTGTAACTCCCCAACCCCAGAAGCCCAGAGTTGGTGCATTATTTTAATACATTGGCATGATTATAAGGAATCAAGTCCTGAAAGACTGATCAGTTTAGCAGTCTTGGAAAATAGATTACATACATGAACATTACATTACACATTAGAAAATAAAACACAACATAAATGATCCTTTGATAATACCATTAATCCCCTAGATTAACCCTTCTTATCAATCATAATACACTTCTTGGAATCCTAGGAAAATAAAACATAATAAATGGGTGAGCTCAGATGCTCAGTGAGGATAACAATATAGCAGAAATTTTCATAAATAAGTATAAACATTTAAGGAAATGTATAAGACTAAAAGAATCCTTTTAAACTAAAACTTCAGCATTATATGAAAAAGATAAATCAAATAATGTCATTTACTTATTAACATGGATATTATACTAGTTGAATAATCACATGTAATATCAATATCCAATTTCATAATGATGGAATGCATAATGTCAGACTTCATAACCACATAGTTAAGGCCTTGTGGCAAGACTAAAAATAAGATTTTGTCAAGGCCTTATGCCAAGACGCTAGTTTGTCTTATGAGACCTACCAATGCATCGAGGAGCTATAGTGGGCTCCACCCGTCACTTACTTAGTCCAATGCATTCCTCATATGAAAAGGTTTAAACATAACATAAACATTTGTCTTAAAAATAGCATATGAAATGTAAATACTTTATCCATAAACCATGAATGATATAAAAATAACACATCCACAGTAAAACACATCACAAAACCTTCAATAAAATATGGAAGATTTTTATCATAAAAATCAACTTCAAACAATTTTAAAATCCATCAAAGGATGTTAACACAGATGAAAATGGTTTGTAAAACTCTTTGAGAGAAATATCCCTTTTTCATGAAAACATTTAAAAGTCACACAATTTAGAAAGGAATAAATTTAAAGAAATTTTTAATTAAATTTTACCATACCACTTTGAAACTTTTTAAAGGAATTAACATTTTAAAAACATTCATGTCCAGATAAATAAACCATTAAAAATCATTTTGAAAACATAAACATTAATGAGAATGATTTAGAATAATAAATATTTAAACCATTTAAAATGATGATCTAGTTAAAGTTTCCCTTACATAAAACCTTAAAATATTCTATTTGAAAATATTTTATGAAACATGGATTTGGATGATAAAGAGGTCCCGTTAGATACTCACATAAAAACAACCTCGGATAATGAAGTGATTGTGAAATTAACCCTTACCTTGCACTTCCCTTTGGTCGAGGGAACATTTAACCTCATGTTTAATGACAATATAATGTCATTAAATTATACCACAACCATATTCATATTTATTATATCATAAAGGATTCATTTATGACTTTATACTTGCCATTTAATAATGATTTCCATGTTAAATTAACATTTCGGGTTATAATCACTTTCTTTATCGTGTGTGTTTTAACTTGTTATTCTTCATCGTATCACTTAGATAATGATTTAAACAATCAAAGAATATAAAACATGATTTATATATCATATATATATATAATATAAATATGTATAATAGATAGATATATGAAATGGAAAACACCGTTTATGGAGACGGTAGGCTATACATACGCATAAACGTTGTTTCCATTTTCATATCGTATTGAACGGAAGTAAGTGAATAAGATATATGTAAGTAAATATATATATATATATACGTGAGAATTATTATGTCATATATACATACTTATTAATAATATATATTTTTATAATCATTGTTGAATAGTGAGCGTGGAAATGAATCCCATCGCATCATGGAGACGGTAATCTGTACGTACGCACGAGTGACAATATCATTATATTGATGGTGAAATCATATGTAATTGGATAATAAATCATATATAAAGTATAATTAAAATTTTATATTTATTATTTACTTCAGTTATACTCATTATTATACTCATCCAAATAATGAAGTGTTTGAATAACAAACTACACCATGAGGTGGAGACGGTAAGTCGTACGTACGCATGTATGGTGACTTTGTCATGAATATGATGGATAGAATAATAAATATGGTTGTAAAAATTTTATAATAATATAAAATTATATATAAGATACTAGATTTATTATTTTATAATGGAAACAATAAAGAAATAGGAAGTGGAAGAAGAAAATAACTTGAAAGAGGTGATGAAATATTTACCTCTTCTTCGGGTTCTTCCTTTTGATTTGATCAAAAGGGCTCCTTAGGTTGGATTTATGACCAAAGGAAGGAAACTAGGATTAAGGTAGAAAAGTTAGGAAGATATTTGGGAAATTTTTGTCTGATCCAAAAGGCTTTGGATGTGTGAAATTAAGAGAAGGGGAAGTTCCCTTTTATAAGAGAGGTGAGGGTCACTTTAGGAAAAGCTTGAAATATTAGATTATTATGCAATCATTTTTGGTTTATAATGGCTCCAAAAAATTTATTTTTGTGGATAATGTTGGGTGGTTATAAATCCTCTCAATAAATGGGTTTTAGACAGTTTTAGGTCACCATATTAACCTTATCTTTTAGATTTATCTCTTAGTTAAATAGTTTAACTTTTTCCATGTATTCTTGTATTATTATAATATGTGGTTAATAAACTTTCTATAAAATGCCAATAGAACCCCAAGTGGTTCATTAATATCATATATATTATTATATAAGTCTTTTTTCTGAACTTTATATTTTTAGTACTATTATATCATTTAATAATATGGTGTTGTTTTTTAAAACTCATTTATGTCAATTTTGACATTATTTAGTTTTTGGTTTTTGTGAAAGTCGTAATAACTTGATTACTTAGAAAAAAATACATTGAATCAATAATAACATGTCATGTTCACCTATAAAATTATTTCATTACATCATAACTTTTAAATTATATTTATTTTAATATTTATAATATCATTTATTTGATTCATTAATTAATAAGGAAAATATTGCATCCTTATTGTGTCATATATAAATATATTTATTTTATGTATAAAAATTATAAATAAAATATCATAATGTATTAAATCTTTTTATCTTTATAATTAATATTTTTAGTCTAATATATCAATTATATAACCTCATATAAAAATTATTTTACTAAAAGATGTATTATTTTGTTATTTTTGTCTTTACTTTAGATTATTTAATATAAAATGTCATTATCACTCTCAATTTGCTCCATGGGGTCCCAAAATCGACCCAAGTATGACCATGGTTGGAACTTTATCATCCAATAGTAATAGGACACATGTTAGGGTAATTTAATATCAATATAATAATATTTGTTTACCCTCGTTTACCAGATTTACCCTTTAACCATGGTAAATAAAATATTTACTAAAGTAAATATTAATAATGTCTACAAATAAAAGTTACCTATTTAAAAAATGTGGACATCCTGATTAAAAATATGTAATCCATTTTTAAAAATTCAAATCAAATAAGTGTTATAAATTAATTTAAAATTAATTCTTTTTGTCAAAAACAAAATACGTGTTTTTAAGAAATAATAACCATCAAAATATTGACACTTGTTTATATCCAGTTTAAATGTGAAATTACATCCAATGAACTAAATTATATTAAATGATAAAAATATAATCTAATTATACTTTAAAACTACTCAAATGTATAATTTAACACTATAAATTATTTCGATTAAAAAAGTTGTTTTTAATTAAAATTTAATATTTTTCATTATTCATCAAAATATGAAAGTTATCAGAAAAGTACCAAAAATTTATCCAAACTAAATTTTTATCTCCCTATTATAAAGAATAATTTAATTTCATTAAATTTAATATATAAAAGTGTCAAATATTGGTTTCAAAAAAATTAGGCATTAAAAGGCGGTAAAATTGCATTTTTTGAAAAATACTTCTTTTATCTGAAAAAAAATGAATTTGTTCTTATATTATATTTAAGAAACACATAATATGGATTCTAAAATATTATGGAGTATATGAAATTCAAAATTCAGTTACTACTATTCATAACAACTTTTTGAACGGCAAGTTTGGTAAGTCATGGTGCGCTCGAACTCAGTGTTGCGTGTAACTCATGTTATTAAATTACTTTGAAGAGATATTGTACTATGAAATATTGGGGTGTTATATTCTCCCAAACTTCAATAAATTTTCTCCTCGTAATTTGAAATTTTTATTTGATAATAAAAGTTTTAAAATAGAAAAATACATTTGTGGAAAACCCACATTGAAAATTAGGTTAATAAAATTTAGTCTTAATAAGAGGGAAAGGGAAATGAAAAAGTCACCACAAAATTGTGATCTTGATTATGAGAAAATTGGTGGTAATTAGAGACACATAATTGGAGGTAAAAAATAAATATTTATAGGGAGTGATTGAGGTCACCAATCACATACAAGTGTACAATTGAGGGCCTTAAAGCCATCGATCTATGATGATTTAAAATATAATCATTTCAACAAAAAATAAGGTATTAGGATAACACATTTTTGGTTTAAGATCTATTCTCTAAATTTTAAGAATTAATTTCTTCATAGAATAAGAGAAAATATATATATATATATATACTTGATAAGTAGAGTTTCATCATTCAACTAATTCCTACCATAAATTCATCTTTCACTCCAAAAGATAATAGAAATATTCTATTTATCCTAATCATATGGGGTTCCAAAAATAATTAATTTATAATTAATTTTTCAGACTATTAAAAAAATACATTTTACAAACCAGTACATCACGCAGGCCAGTGTTATGTGATTCACCCTTGTCACCCTTCGGTTGTGGGTTCAAGTCTTGTGGCCTTGTCGGACGCGACAGGTTGTCACCCAACCTCTGGGTTATCCTTTTTATAACAACCCAAAAATAATATTAATAAATGTTTTAACCTTGATAATAGTATCCAATGTCAAACTTTATCCATTCCAACCTTTAGACTTATCCAAAATACTTTAGTCCAAATTCACAGACCAAAATTTATATGGAAGGTAAACACAATGAAGATTCTTTTTGCCACGTAATAACATGTGAATACCTTCATCATGTGTTTTTTTTAAAAATGGTAACACCCTGAATTACCATAAAATCTTATTGATTACATTCATGCTCCCTTATTCATTATAGAATACTGGATATACTCTTTATATCCAAAAATGTTGTAAACTCCAATAATAATGGAATAAACAAACAATTAATTAGTTTCAAAGTAGTCAAGAATATTGAATATAATTTATCCAAATCAATCATATCTTATTCCAAAATCACTACCTAAGTATCAGAACCATATTAAGATTTATCTTTCCTTTAACCATCTATTTTCCAAAAATTATAACTTGTTATTGAGTCACTTTTCTTAGAACCATATAATCTCAAATCCTCAATGAAATAGTACTGCAGTACAATCCTTATTTATTTCCATAATTCATATAACTAGTACATCATTGATACAACACTCAAATGAAATAATTCTTTAATAACAACATAATAACAATAGTCATTCCTATTCTTCTGTGGTAGTATCATAACTTGAGTTTTATCCAATAGCATCATTTGGGGCATACTCTGATGATTTTGGCATTGATTCGCGTAGTGTCCCAACTCCTTGCAGATGAAGCATTGTACCTTTGAAACCTTTTTATTATACTTGCAATCACATAATTGGTGTCCTTTTTCTCCACACTTATAACAAAGTCTCATTCCCTTCAATAACTTACCGAGGTGATTATTTCCACAATTATCACATATGGTAAAATCCTTCTTTCCCCTCTTCTTATTATCTATCTTTCTCTCTACCATCCTTTTCTTCTCTTGTTTCCCTTCAAAGCCATAGGACTCAGAGAATTCTTTACTTATTTTATTAACACATGATATTATTTCATTATATGATGAGAATACATGGGAGATTATTTCCCTTTTAAATGTTGGCTTAATACCATGAACGATATGATCCTTTTTAATCTTTTGATCATGCGTATTGCTGGAATTCTCATTCATTCTAATAGGTGTAATTTCTAAACAATTTCATACCCTAGGTTTGTTTATGAATCGCAATGCATAATTCCAAGCTTGTAGAATACCTAATGTAAATTGAAAATATTATTCATATAGTCTATAATCATAAAATGTTTTCTTTGAGAAGTATTTACATCTAAATCCTTCATAATGGCTTGTAATGAAAATGTGAATTATCCTAAGCATATCCCTCAGGAGTGTCGTAACCAATAGTGCAGTAAGACCCGTTGTTGTGTACCAGGATACCCCGGGTTAAGCCCGAAACACCTTGTTAGGGTTTTCACTCTTAGGTACATCAGTTCTAGAGCTGTCTCTACCTACTCATATCCAGACAGGGATGTATTGCGTGGAAAATACATAAAATCTCTACATTACCAAAATTCTAGGAATTTCTTCTATACTAATCCTAAAAGTTTATCTTAGGATAATGTTCTCTAATCAGAGTTTATCTAAATCTATTTCTAAGGTTGTTGCTAAACTTCCTCTGATACCAACTGTAACGCCCTAACCATAGAAGCCCAGAGTTGGTGCATTATTTTAATACATTGGCCTGATTACAAGGAATCAAGTCCCAAAAGACCGATCAGTTTATCAGTCATGGAAAATATATTACATAAATTAATGTTACATTACACATTAGAAAATAAAACACAACATAAATTATCCTTTTAGAATGACATTAATCCCCTAGATTAACCCTGGTTATCAATCATAATACACTTCTTGGAATCCTAGTAAAATAAAACATAATAAAGGGGTGAGCTCTGATGCTCAGTGAGGATAACAATATCACAGAAACTTTCATAAATAAGTATAAACATTTAAGGAAATGTATAATACTAAAACTAAATCCTTCTAAACTTAACCTTCAGCATTATATGGCAAAGATAAATCAAATAATTTAATTTACTTATTCACATGGATATTCTACTAGTCGAATAATCACATGTAATATCAATATCCAATTTCATAATGATGGAATGCATAATGCCAGACTTCATAACCACATAGTCAAGGCCTTGTGCCAAGATTAAAAATAAGATTTTTTCAAGGCCTTGTGCCAAGACACTAGTTCGTCTTGTGAGACCTACCGATGCATCTAGGAGCTATAGCGGGCTCCAGTTGTCACTTACTAAGTCTAATGCATTCCTCATATGAAAAGGTCTAAACATAACATAAACATTCATATTAAAACTAGCACATTAAATGTAAATAATTTATCCAAAAAACATGAATGGTATAAAAATAAAACATTCACGGTCAAACATATCACAAAACCTTCAATACAATATGTAATATTCGTATCATAATAAATCAACATCAAACAATTTTAAAATCCATCAAAGGATGTTCACAAAGATGAAAATTATTTGTAAAACTCTTTGAGAGAAATATCCATTTTTCATGAAAACATTTAAAAGTCGCACAATTTAGAAAGGAAAACCCTTAAAGACATTTTTTAATCAAAGTTTCTCATGCCACATTAAAACTTTTGAATGGAATTAACATTTTAAAAATATTCATGTCTATATCAATAAATCCTTACAACCCATTTTGAAAACATGGACATTAATGAGAATGATTTAGAAGAATAAATATTTAAACCATTTAAAATAATGATCTAGTTAAAGTTATCCTTACATAAATCCTTAAAATATTCCTTTTGAAAATATTTTTATGAAACCTGGATGTGGATGATAAAGAGGTCCCAGTAGATGCTAATGTAAAAACAACCTCGGATAATGAAGAGATTGTAGAATTAACCTTTACCTTGCACTTTCCTTTGGTCGAGGGTACGTTTAACCTCCTGTATAATGACCATAGAATGTTATTAAATTATACCAGAACCATATTCATATTTATTATATCATATATGATTCATTTATGACTTTATACTATCCATTTAATAATGATTTCCATGTTATATTAACATTTCGGGTAATAATCACTTTCTTTATCGTATGTGTTTTAACTTGTTATTCTTGATCGTATCACTTAGATAATGATTTAAATACTTAAAAAATATAAAATAAGATTTATATATCATATATATATATAATATAAATATTTATAATAGATATATATATGAAATGGAAAACACCGTTTATGGAGACAGTAGGTCGTACGTACGCATAAACGTTGTTTCCATTTTTATATCGTATTGAACGGAAGTAAGTGAATAAGATATATGTAAGTATATATATATATATATATATATATATAGTAGAATTATTATTTCATATATTACATACTTATTAATAATATATATTTTAATAATCATTGTTGAATGGTGAACGTCAAAATGAATCGCATCGCGTCGTGGAGATGGTAATCCATACGTACGCATGAGCGACAATATCATTATATTGATGGTGAAATTATATGTAATTGGATAATATATCATTTATACAGAATAATTAACATGATATATTTATTATTTACATCAATTATAATAATTATTATACACATTCAAATAATGAAGTGTTTGAATAACAAATTACACCACGGCGTGGAGACGGTAAGTCATACATACACACGTATGGTGACTTTATAATTCATGTGATGGATAAAATAATAAATATGGTTGTACCATTTTTATAATAACATCACAGTATATATAATATTAAAGATTTATTATTTTATAATGGAAACAACAAAGAAATAGGATGTGGAAGAATAAAAGAACTTGAAAGAGGTGATGAAATATTTACCTCTTCTTCAGGTTCTTCCTTTTGATTTGATTAATAGGGCTCCTTAGTTTGGATTTATGACTAAAGGAATGCCTATAGTATTAAGGGAGGATATTGGGGCAATATTTGGCCAATCCAAAAGGATTTGTAGGTTTGAAATTAAGAGAAGGGGAAGTACACTTTTATAAGAGAGGTGAGGGTCACTTTAGGAAAATCTTGAAATATTAGTTTATTATACAATCATTTTCGGTTTATAATGTATGCAAAAGGATTTATTTCGTGGATAAGGTGGATAATGTAATAAATACTCTCTAAAAATAGGTTTTATATAGGTTTAGGTCACCATATTAACCGTATCCTTTAGATTTATCGCTTAGTTAAATAGTTTAACTTTTACCATGTATTCTTGTATTATTATAATAAATGGTTAATAAACATACTATAAAATGCCAATCAAACCCCAATTGGTTCATTAATGTCATATATATTATTATATAAGTCTTTTGGCCGAAATGTATATTTTTATAACTATTATATAATTTAATAATATAGTATTTGTTTTAAAAACTCATTTATGTCAATTTTGAAATTATTTAGTTTTTGGTTTTTGTGAAAGTCATAACAAATTTATTACTCAGAAAAAAATACATTGAATCAATAATAACATGTCATATTCACCTATGAAATTTTTTTATGGCATAAAAACATTCAAATTATATTTATTTTATTATTTATGATATCATTTATTTGATTCATTCATTAATAAAGAAAATATTGCATCATTATTTTGTCATATATAAATATATTTATTTTAGGTATAAAAATTATAAATAAAATATAATAATTTAGGAAATCATTTTATATTTATAATTAATATTTATAGTTTAATATATCAATTATATAACCTTATATAAAAATTTTTATACTAAAAGATATATGATTTTTTTATTTTTATCTTTACTTTAGATTATTTAATATAAAATGTCATTATCACTCTCAAGTGGCTCCATGGGATCCAAAAATAAACCCAAGGATGCCCATGGTCTAACATGTATCATAATATATGAATAAGACACATTTTAGGGTAATTTAATATCATTATAATAATATTTGTTTACCCATATTTACTAGATTTACTAGTTAACCATGGTAAATAAAATATTTACTAAAGTAAATATTCATAATGTCTAAAAATAAAAGTTACCTATTTACAAAATTTTGACCTCATGATTCCAAATATGGATCCATTTTTCCAAATTCAAAACACAGAAGTGGAAGAAATTAATTTAAAATTAATTCAAATTGTCAAAACAAAAAGTGTGTTTTTAAGTAATAATAACTATCAAAAGATTGACACTTGTTTATGTCCAGTTTAAATGTGAAATTACATCCAATGACCTAAATTATATTAAATGATAAATATATAATCTAATGATACTTTAAAACCACTAAAATGTATAATTTAAAACTATAAATTACTTTGATTTAAAAAATCTATTTTTAATTAAAATTTAGTATTTTTCGCTATTCATCAAAATATGAAAGTTATCAGAAAAGTACCAAAAATTTATACAAACTAAATTTTTATGTCCCAATTCTAAAGAATAATTTAATTTCATTAAATTAAATATATAAAAGTTCCAAATATTGGTTTTAAAAAAAGGTTTTTTATTAAAAGGCGGTAAAATTGCATTTTTTGAAAAATACTTCTTTTATCTGAAAAAAATGAATTTGTTCTTATATTATGTCTATGAAACACATAATATGGATTCTAAAATTATATGGAGTATATAAAATTCAGTTACTAATATTCATAACCACTTTTTGAACAGCTAGTTTGGTAAGTCGTGGTGCGCTCGAACTCGGTGTTGCGTGTAGTGAAAGTTATTGAATTACATTGAAGAGATAATGTTCTATGAAATCTTGGAGTGTTACATTTGTTCATACAAATATTATTGATACCTTTAGAACCTTGTTTTACTATTTTTATAAATTTTTCATCTGATAAAATTCCAAATTGTAGCTTCTTCTATGAATCACTTGATTTCAATACCGATTCAAGTTTCATTCTCGATGAAACTACCTATTCTTCAAGGGATTAAAACCTATTAGCTCTCCCACAACTAAAAAAAATGTTTATTTGCAATGAGGACCCATCGTAATTTCCCCTTCACCTAAAATGGAATCACAAAAGGCATTTTTTGTGATGGTATATCACAAAAAACTATCTCTTATGATGGTAGGGTGGCCCATCACAAATAGTTTTTTTACTAGATTTATTTACTCATGTATTTGCAATGGGGAAAGTGAACTGTTGAAAATATTTTTTTTCAATGGGACTCCAACCCATTGAAAAATAGTATAAAAAATATAAAAATATATATTAAAAATATAAAAAATAAAAAAAAATAAAAAAAATAAAAAAAAATATAACAAATAAAACTGTAAACATCATAAATAATAAAAATATTACACAAAATATTTATATTAAAATTTAACATAATCAATTTGTAAATCATTGTGGAGGGGGGAGGGGGATCATTTGGAAGAGAAGAGGGAGGTAACTTCACCCCTATACCCTGAGATATCCATTTCATGTACTTCATCATTTGATCATGTTGTCGCTGCATCCTCCTCCTACTAGTGCTACTAATGGAGCTCTTCCTACACCCTACGCATGGACTCTATAACATTAATCTAAGATCATAGCTAATCCTCATACTGTGAGGCTGATTATGATAACTCTACATAATATCCCCTCATGTTGGACGTTGACCATGTAGGTAGTACCATAAAAAATTCAAGCATCAATCAAGAACCAATACCTACCACTTTGACCTTCTTGAAAGCAGACTAGGTCATCTGCATCCATACTGCATCATCAAATCATGTTACACTTGTGTCTAGAATCTCATTATCAGCCTAAATATCATCTTGTGTTTGAGAATTCATGGCCTCATATGACTCCTTTAATTACAATTTGAAAATAAAATTTTTGAAATGTTATTTTTAGATAATTCTAAAACTCAAAAAAAATATACTGACCAAAATATGATGTTGGCAACCACCTGTAATCTCTCCAATGACGGTATCATTATACATCCTCTTATAAACATCAAACATTATAATATCAGGATTTTAAACTTTCTATATGAGTATAAAATAAATATTTCACATTTAATGTAACACCCCAAGATTTCATAGTATGTTATCTCTTCAAAGTATGTCAATAACTTGCGCTACACGCAACACCGAGTTCGAGCGCAACACGACTTACCAAACTAGCCAATCAAAAAAGAGGTTATGAATAGTATTAACCACAATTTAAATTTTATATATCTTATATAATTTTAACATTCATATTTTGTGTTTCTTAGACATACTATAAGAAAAATTAAATTTTAAAGATAAAAGAGTTATTTTTCAAAAAATGCAGTTTTATGCCTTTTAATGGCGAACCCTTTTTAAATCCAATATTTGACACTTTTATATATTCAATTTAGTAAAATTGATTTCATATTTAGAATAGGGACATAAAAAATTATTTTGGATAAATTTTTGGTACTTTTCTGATAACTTTCATATTTTCATGAATAGTGAAAAAATACTAAATTTTAATTAAAAAAATATTTTTTTAATCAAAATAATTTAGTGTTAAATTATAAATTTGAATGGTTTTTAAGTATAATTATATTATATTTACATAATATAATATAATATAGGTCAATAGATGTAATTTTACACTTAAATTGGACATAATCGAGTGTCAATATTTTGATAGTTATTATTTCTTAAAAACATGCTTTTTGTTTTGACAACAGGAATTAATTTTAAATTAATTTATGCCACTTATGTGTTTTAAATTTGGAAAAATGGATTCTATATTTGGAATCAGTAGGTATAAATTTTGTAAATAGTTAACTTTTATTTTTAGACATTATGAATAATTACTTCGGTAAATATTTTATTTACCATGGTTAAAGGGTATATCCGGTAAATATGGGTAAAGAAATAATATTAAAATAATATTTAATTACCCTAAAACATGTACTAACCCTATTTTATGATAAATTTACGACCATGGTCATCCTTTAGTCGATTTTAGGACCCCATGGAGCCACATGGGAGTGATAATGACATTTTATATTAATTAATCTAAAATAAAGACAAAAATAAAAAAATCATGAATCTTTTAGTAAAACATTATTATACCAGGTTATATAATTGATATCTTCGACTATAAATATTCATTTGAAAGATAAAAATATTTCCTACATGATGATATTTTATTTATAAATTTTAGACATAAAATAAATATATTTATTTATGACACAATAATAATGAATTACTTTCCTTTTTAATAAA
The DNA here is from genome assembly GCA_963277665.1 of Viscum album. NCBI lineage: Eukaryota > Viridiplantae > Streptophyta > Magnoliopsida > Santalales > Viscaceae > Viscum > Viscum album. The sequence goes on along the minus strand of OY728166.1, from coordinate 1,362,647,687 downwards.
AGAATCAAATAAATGATATTGTAAATATTAAAATAAATATAATTTGAAAGTTTTGATGTCATGAACGATTTTTATAGGTGAATATGACATGTTATTATTGATTCAATGTATTTGGTTCTAAGTAATCAAGTTTTTATGACTTTTACAAAAACCAAATACTAAATAGTGTCAAAATTGACATAAATTGGTTTTTAAAACAAATACTATATTATTGGTAGATATAATATTCAAAAAAAATATAATGTTTGTAAAAAGGGATAAAATAATATTATATATTTCATTAATTAACCACTTTATGTTCTCTTGGAATTTTATAGTAAGTTTATTAACTGTATAGTGTAAGAATACAAGAAGACACGGTAAAAGTTAATCTATTTAACTAAGAGTTAAATCTAAAAGATAAGGTTAAAATGGTAACCTAAACTTGTATAAAACCTATTAGTTGAAATTATTTCGACCCATAACCACCTAAGGATCAAAATAAATTCATTTTGAGCCATTATAAACTTAATATTATTGTATAATAAATTAATCTTTTAATCTTTTCCTAAACTGACTCACACCCCCTTATAAAAGGGTACTTCCCCATCTCTTAATTTCACACCTCCAAAGCCATTTGGCTCGGCCAAACCCTAACAAAATATCTTCTCAAATATCCTCCATTAAACCTAGATTCATTACTTTTATCATAAATCCAACCTAATGATCCCTTTTGATCAACTCAAAAGAAAACACCCGAAGAAGAGGTAATAATTTCACCACCCTCTTTTAAGTTCTTTTCTTCTACCACTTCCTCTTTAATTGTTGTTTCTATAATAAAATAATAAATCCAGTTCCTTATATATAATATTATGTTATTATAAATATGGTACAACCATATTCTTTATTCTATCCTTCCTATAATGAAAAATTCACCATACGTGCGTACGTACGGCTTACCATCTCCACGTCGTGGTGTAGTTTGTTATTCAAACACTTCATTATTTAGATGGGTATAATAATGAGTATAAGTTATGTAAATAATAAATATATAATTTTAAGGATTCATTATATATTATAGGTCATACAATTACATATGATTTCACCATCAATATAATGATATTGTCACTCGTGCGTACGTACGAATTACCGTCTCCACGATGCGATGACATTCATTTCCATGTTCACCATTCAATGATGATTATAAAAATATATATTATTAATAAGTATTTAATATATGACATAATAATACAACTAGAGATATATATATATATGTATGTATGTATGTATGTATATAATTACATATATATTATTCACTTACTTCTGTTCAATACGATATGAAAACGGAAACAGCATTTATGCGTACGTACGGCCTACCATCTCCATAAACGGTGCCTCCCATTTCATATATCCATATATTATAAATATTTATATTTTAAATATATATGACATATAAATCAAGGTTTATATTCTGGAAGTATTTAAATTATGATCTAAATGATACGATCAAGAATAACAAGGTAAAACACGTATAATAAAGAAAGCAATTATTACCCAAAATATTAATTTAACATGGAAATAATTATTAAATGGGTAGTATAAAGTCATAAATAAATCATGTATGATATAATAAATATGAATATGGTTCTGGTATAATTTAATAACATAATATGGTCATTATACAGGAGGTTAAACGTACCCTCAACCAAAGGAAAGTTCAAGGTAAGGGTTAATTCCTCAATCTCATTATTATTCGAGATTGTTTATGGGTAAGTTTTTACCGAGACATATTTATTATCCATGTCTATGTTTCATAAAATAGTTTTCAAAGGGATTATTTTAAGGGACTCTTTTATTAAAGCATCATTTTAAATTTTTTAAATATTTATTCTTCTAAATCATTCTCATTAATGTCCATGTTTTTAAAATGGGTTTTAAGGATTTATTTATATGGACATGATTGTTTTTAAAATGTTAATTCAAATAAAATGTTTCAAAGTGTTATGGTACACTTTGATTCAAAAATTTCTTCATTTATAAATAGTGTGACTTTTAAATGTTTTCATGAAAAAGTGGTATTTCTCTCAAAGAGTTTTACAAATCATTTTCATCTATGTCAGCATCCATTGATGGATTTTAAAATTTTTTGAAGTTCATTTATTATGATAAAAATCTTCCATATTGTATTGAAGGTTTTGTGATTTGTTTTATTGTGGATGTTTTATTTTTGTACCATTCATGGTTTATGGATAAAGTATTGACATTTCATATTCTAGTTTCAATACGAATTTTTATGTTATGTTTAAAAATTTTCATATGAGGAATGCATTGGAATTGGTATGTGATGGGTGGATCCCTCTATAGCTCCTTGATGCATTAGTAGGTCTCATGAGACAAACTAGTGTCATGGTACAAGGCCTTGACAAAATATTTTTTGTAGTCTTCGCACAAGGCCTTGACTATGTGGTTATGAAGTCTGACACTATGCATTCCATCATTACGAAAGTGGCTATTGATATTACATGTGATTATTGGACTAGTAGAATATCCATGTGAATAAGTAAATGGAATTATTTGATTTTATCTTTTCCATATTATGCTGAAGTTTAAGTTTAAACATATTTTTTTTTAGTCTTATACATTGCCTTAAATGTTTATTCTTATTTATGAAAGTTTCTGCTATATTGTTATCCTTACTGAGCATCTGTGCTCACCCCTTTATTCTATTTTATTTTCACAGGATTTCCAAGAAGTGTGTTGTGATTGATATAAAGGGTTAAGCTAAAATATAATAATGGTGTTCTAAAAGAACTATCTATGCTGTATTTTATGTTTGAAATTGTAATGTGAAGTCGATGTATGTAATCTATTTCCAAGACTTCTAAAATGATCGGTCTTTTGAGACATGATTTCTGTGTGTCATGCCAATTTTATGTAATAATTCATCGACTATGGGTAACTGGGGTCAGGGCGTTACATTTAAAGTTATATAAATTATTAAAAAAATTAATTACCATATGTCGTTGATGCGTACTGAATGTATGACTACAAGATTGATGTGTCACCTCCTACCTCCCCTAGTTCTTTCGAACTAATGATACTCTCCTCTAAATACTAGATCTCATCTAGTGTGATCATAATACATCCTAAACTTGAGATGAAATATTATTTTGGTTGGTAGGTTCATAAAGACTGATCAAAATTCATAAATCCTTCTTTCTATATGGATCTTATTCTCAAATTGTGAAAAAACTAATGAAAACACGCATGCATACACACTTATCAGACCTACTAGATACAAATCTGCATGATATAATCGATGGGATACCATAAACCTTAAATTTTTTAATAATATAAAGTTAATAATTAAATAAATTTCAAAATAACTATTATGTATTTACATATCCTTCAATGATCAAACATGTTGTGCTGAACATCAATGGGAATCTGATCCCACATCACCCATTCATCATAGAAATAGTTCTGTAGAATAGCACTCCCCTTTCCAACAGCTATATGCAAAAATATGTGAAAAAAATAGAATAAATAATCAAACAATTAGTATATAAATAAATTTATAAAAAGTAATAAAAATTAACTAAAATATACAACTGATCACACCTCCACATGCATGGATTGAAGTTAATATGTGAACGTCACTTGGGAATAGGTTCTAGAATCATCAATCTCGCAAGGACCCAACCCCTTCAAGTCAATGATGAACTTCTAGGAACCTGAGTTTCAGATAATAAAGCAACAGGCTCATCATTAGGTTGTACATCCTCCTCAAGGCTATGGAAGATATCATCATAAGTCACATTATACATCTAAAACATAAAATTAAGGTAGTCATAAAATAATTGAAAATTAGTATTATATATAAATATATATTTATTTTGACTATAAATAAAAAGTAAATGTTTCATTATTCATCTTCATCCTCATATTTATATATTATGGTTTCAATGTATTTATCTTCCTCAGTATCAAAAATTTCTATAGGATTATTAGCTTCATCGTTAGTTGTTAATTCAAATTCATTTGTTACCTCATCAACAGCATCCTCACTATCGACCCATAACTACGGAGTGTCATCATAAATATTCATGTATCTTTATTGAAAATTTGTATTTGGATCTATCGATTGAAAAAATTTAATTCATTACACTTCAATAGAGCCACACTCATTTTTCATAAACTTATTTTCATGGGATTTCAATTTTATAATTCTCCACCAATCAATTAACTCTCTTGAAGCGGCACAATAATTGGAATAATATGTTTTGTGTGCTTAATGAGAAAACAAAAATGGTTTATTTACTACAAGAAGGATTTTATATTTAATATCAATGATTCCATGGTATGGATGAACATGCAATCTTCTTTCAGTATAAAACCAATTAAATTTAAAAAACATTACATAATTTTGTCCTAGATAACATAGCTCAATTATTTCATCCAACATGCCATAAAATTCAACTTCACTTTATCAATGATGATATCCTCTCAAGAAAACACAAATATTCATTATTATTTTTATTCACCATATGCACATTTATGAAATAAAAAATCATTCACCACATATGCATTATAATAATTTACCATTTTTTATGGAGGGTTACTCAATTATAAACTAACCTATTCCTTACTTAGAAATTTATAAGAAACATATTTCCTTTGAGAAATAGTGATTTAACCAAAGAGAATATATGATCAAAATAGCTATTTGACATTCCAATATTTGATTTAATAGTAATAATTTTTTTGAAATATTTTAAATTTTATTATCTTACAAACAGGATATAAGGCATCCTCAGTAAACTTTGGAAACTCATAAAATTGAGATGGTTCTAACTCATGAGTGAAATCTATATCATCTTGAGTTTTAGTTTGTTGAAAATAAGGACCAGCGACATCATGTACTAAAGTTTAACTTTGGAAACTCATAAAATTGAGATGGTTCTAACTCATGAGTGAAATCTATATCATCTTGAGTTTTAGTTTGTTGAAAATAAGGACCAGCGACATCATGTACTAAAGTTTAAAACTATGATGGATTTGGAACCAAATTATTAATATCTTCTCTAAAATTGTGTTCATCATGTTGATACCAAAAAATATAATCATTTTGAAAACCAAAATTAAATAGATGACCCTCAATTTTATCAAATGTATCAAACCTTCTCATATTACATTTCTTACATAGATTCTTAATTGTCCACTGAGAAACAAAAGTTGTTTTTGATGGAGAAAATGATAAAAAAATTCTTCAAAACCCTCAATATATACAAGATTTATACTAAAACTGTTTAGATTTATACGATGATTTATCCAATCGTGATCATGTAATAAAGATTCTTTTTGACTTCATTGTTCTATATTTCTCTAAAAAATAGAAAATTTAAAAACAAAAAATGTTTAATTTTATATAAAAAATACAATCCAAAAAAGAGTAGAAAATTAAAAGATAATAATTACTTGTAAATTTTATCAATTTTATCTATTTACTAATTAATTTTACTAATTGTCACTGATTTTTACTAATTACCACTAATTTTTAGTAATTATCACTAATTTTTACTAATTGCCACTAATTTTTAGTGATTACCACAAATTATGACTATTTGTTTCTAATTACAGCTAATTATTACTATTTACCGATATTTTTAATAATTAACACTAATTATTAATATTTAACACTAATTTTTAGTAATTATAACTAATTTATAATAATTTCCATCAATTTTTAATAATTAGCACTAATTTTTAATAATTACCTCTGATTTCAAATAATTACCACTAATTTATAATAATTACTACTGATTTATAATAATTACTGCTAATTTTTAGTAATTACTGCTAAGTACTACTAATTATCGCTATGTTTTACTAAGTACTGTTAATTATTAATAATTACTACTAACGTTTAGAAATTACCAGTATTTTTTAGTAATTACTAGTAATTTCTAATAATTGCCACTAATTTTTAGTAATAATAGCTAATTTTTTAGTAATTATCACTAATTTTCAGTAATTACTGCTAATTTTTATTATTTACCACTAATTATTAATAATTACTGCTAATTTTTACTAACTACTGCTAATTACTACTAGTTTTTACGAAGTACTGGTAATTACCATTAATTTTTTCTAAATACTACTAATTACAACTAATTTATACTAAGTACCACTAATTACTGCTAATTATTAGTAATTATCACTAGATTTTACAAATTACGGCTAATTATTACTAATTACTGCTAATTATTACTATTTAATGCTAATTTTTAGTAATTAACAGTAATTTTTACTATTTGTCACTAGTTTTTAGTAATTACTGCTATTGTTACTATTTGTCAATAATTACTAGTAACTGCCACTGGTTTCTAATAATTATTGTTGATTTCTAATAATTATCATTGATTTATAATAATTACCAGTAGTTTCTAATAATTACCATAGATTTCTAATCATTACCGCTAATTTCTAATAATTGCTATTGTTTTCTAATAAATATTGATAATTATTACTAATTATCACTAATTTCTAGTAATTCTACAAATTTTTACTAAGTGCAAATTATTTTTACTAAGTAAAACTAATTACCTCTAATTTTCACTAAGTATAGCTAATTACCACGAATTTTTACTAATTACCACCAATTTTTTCTAAATACAGTTGATTTTTACTAATTACTGTTGATTTTTGAAAATTACCGCTATTTTTTAGTAATTACTGCTAATTTTTTAATAATTACCGCTAATTTTTACTAATTACTGCTTATTTTTACTAATTACCTCTTATTTTTACTAAATATGACTATTTTTTACTAATTACCACTAATTTTTACTAATTGCTACTAAATTTTACTAAGTACCACTAATTTGTACTAATTACCATTAATTTTTACTAAGTACCGCTAATTTTTACTAAGTATCACTAATTACCACTAATTTTTAGTAATTACCGCTAATCTTTCGAATTGCTGCTAATTATTACTAATTACTGCTAATTTTTACTAATTATCACTAATCTTTAGTAATTACCTCTAATTATCGCTAATTTTTACAAATTACCACTCGTGATTACTAATTACTGCAAATTATTATTATTTATTGCTAATTTTTAGTAAATATCACTAATATTTATTAGTTATCGCTAATTTTTAGTAATTATCGCTAATTTGTAATAATTACCATTAATTTCTAATAATTACCACTAATTTCTAATAATTACTACTAATTTCTAATAATTACCGCTGATTTCTAATAATTACTTCTCATTTCTTATAATTATCACTGATTTTTATTGACTATCGCTAATTTGTACTCATTACCGCTAATTTTTACTAATTGTTTTAAAATTATTAATATTTACCGTTAGTTATTAGAAATTGTCATTAATTACTATAGATTATTAACTACTAAATTATGTTAATTCCAGCTCGTTTCTAGTAGTTTTTACTAATTTCTGCTTGTTACTGCTAATTCTTACTAATTACAAGTTTTTTATACTAATTATCACTAATTTATTATAATTACTGTTAATTACTATTAATTAAAATTATATACTAATAATTAAAAATAATTATTGATAATTTAAACTAATTACTTCTAATTAAAAATAGGTATTGACAATTAAAACTAAATACTCCTAATTAATAATAATTACTACTATTTAAAACTAATTACTGCCAAATAAAACTAAGTATATTCTAATTAAAACTAATTACTGGTAATTAATAATAACTATTACTAATATAAATAATTAATTGAAAATTAAAAATATTAAATAAATACATTAAAATTGAACCTTTTATTTGATACAAAGATGAAAATTTGTTTCCCTGTAAAATTTAAAACTTCTAAAAGTTTAAGGAGAAGAAGTGGAGAGAAGAGGATGAAGATAAGAGTTCAAATGAAGAGAGAATAAAAAATGGTGGGGGTATATAGGTTAGATTATTAGCGAAATGAGTAATTGTGATGAGTTTCCCATTGCAAATATTCTTATTTTTAATAGGACCCATCACAATTAGTACCCATAATTAATACCCCTGTCGGGGATAAAAAAAGGTATTTGTGACAGGTCTCATCACAAATATTCCTCTACCAACAGTTTATTTGCGACAGGAATTAATTCTCATCACAAATAACAATAACGAAGAAAGGTATTTGCGATGAGGGTATATTCTTATCGAAAATACATTTCCTCTAGTTTAGCGCACAAGTCGCTTCAAGTTATTTGTGACAGGAATTGTTTCTCATCATAAATAATTTTTTATTACGGACTATTTGTGATGGGATTCATTTCCCGCCACAACTAGTCCCTCAATGTGGACTATTTGCAATGGACGATGGCCCCATCACTTATAACTCATCAAAATGCCTCATTTTCCCATAGTGTATCTTATAGGTTTTCATTATGGTTATTAATTACCTTAGTCTATTCTTTAATATTATTCTTGAAACTCAAAACTTTTTCTCGCTTCACCATATTAGACAGTAGAATATTTAACTCTTTTTATAGCCAACCAATCTCTACTTTGAGTTGATCTATATATTCAGAGGATTCTTTTGTAAGACCATTAATCTTTTCATTTTTCTTTCTCTGAATATCAATCTCTTTAAGAGCCCCCTCAAGTTCAACATTGGAATCAACTAATCCTTTAGGCTCATCGACCTTTTCCAGTTCATGTTCTTTCTTATCAATAGTATCCATCAAGGCATATTCTTTAATAAATTTGAATTTTGTTTCTCCTTCCTCCAGATAGTCTTATTTATAATTTTATTCTTCGTTCACAAAAATCTTTCTATGAAATTTCATTACTATTGAACTTCTAGTTTTGGAGTCTCTTCTAAGAGGTAATATTTCTCATGACATCTATATAACTTCTGCTTCACTTTCATTGTCATCAAATCTTCTTGGGAACCTTACTTCAATGTGTCTGACTTTACCACACTAAAAACAAGACCTGGGTAGCTTGCCTTCGAATCTACTATTTCCTATCTTAAATTTTTTAGCCACGAGAGATAGAAGTTTATCATTCACATCCTCTTCACCATTCCCTCCTTTATAAATGTCAAGAATCTCTATGGATTTTAATTCATTACTCTTACTTTCATGAATTGATATCCCTTATATCTTAAATCACATTTCATAAGCCACCAAACTGCTTAACATATCATCTAAAGAGATCTTAGAAAAATACATCTCTTCTAGAGTTGATACTTTTGGTTTATACATTAGTAGAAACTGTCACAACATATCCTTAACAATATCGGTATCCTTTATATCATCCCCATGTCCTTGAAGTGCTTTAACATCTTCAATGATTCAGTTGGAGAAGCTATCAACATTATCATATAGAAGTATTTTTAAATCATCAAGTCTATTTTGGAGGACTTATAGTTTTTCCTTTTTCAAATTACTATCACCTTCATAAATATTAGACAATTTATCCCACATAGCCTTTCCAGTGATATAGCTCATCACTTTTTTATAGATCTGATCTGACAAAGCTCCAAAAAAAATTATTTTTGATATTTGGAATTAGTATTTATCCATTTCCTGTCATCTTTATTCATGGAATTCCTAGCCACATCACTGACTTCCATCCCATTTAATGTAGAAAAAATGAACTTCCATGCTGAGAGATCGAATATGTCATATCATTTTATTTTTCAAAAATTGGTAATTTCTTCCATAAAATAGAGGAAATCCTTTATCATTTACTAAATTTCCTACCCCAAATAATTTATAATGATAGATATAACATATGAAACCTATTTATGATACCATTTTTTATACCCAAGGACTCCTTGGGAGGAGGGGTAAATTCGGTTGTCAAATATTTCTTTTAAATTAAATGATATTCTCTACATGTTTCTAGGAACTTATTAAACCTTCTTGACTAAATGTGGATTCACCAAACATGAAAAATAATAAATTAAATAGAACCCATAAATTTTACTTGGTTCACAACTAAGGTCTAGTCCAAGTACAATAGGTTGATAATGCATCAGTCATACCATAATTTAATAATATTCACTAGATTTTATGGATTATAATTTTTTGGTCATGTCAGTTCATGCTATGAACACTACCTTTATAATAAATTATGGGATAGTTAACTTCCTCTCTTAGATCACTTTCATCGACTCCTACTTGAACACTACTCTAGATGAATTCTTATTTAGTTTATCAAATTGAAGGTCTCTTCTAAGTTATCAAGAATGTATGATTTGATTTTCATCATAATGGACTGAATTTGATGCTTTAGTGAACTCTACAGTCTCCAAAAATACCTACCTATGATCTTCATGTGGAAATACCTACCCGAATCTTCTTAAATAAAGTAACCATGTGGGAACCAATGCACTACATACTCAACCTCATGGACCATGCACCACCCTCCATGGTCCATTCTATACACTTGATAGAGATCCCATGACAGTGGCCTCAATTTACCACATACTGATATTTTGGATCATGAACTCCCCTTCATAGATTGGGCACTCCTCAATTCCATTTCATAATTTACTTCATAGATGTTTTTCTATGAGGCTCCTTCAAACACACCTCCCCCCGTGAATTGTATTAACAACCTGACTTCTTGATACATACATCAGCTCCTAAATTCTATGATTTTCTCTTAAATAACTAGATCTCTCTTTAAATTTTGATTTTTTTTCTTAATGAAATGGTTACATAGGTATTTTTAAGAAAATCTCCCATGAATCTTTCTACAACTTGGAATTACTGTTCAACCCCTTCAAAAACAACCCATCGCAACACTTAAAAATTCATTCCTTATGACCTCGTATTCCACTACTTAACCACATACTTGACTTCACTATTTACTGATAACTTTTACAAAATACACTTAAACAAACTCCCATCGCTAGACATGTAGTTCCTTTTTAGTCATTTTAAAAATACATCCTTCCAACCACGTACTTAACTTCGCAGTCAAATGAGATCCTTCACATGACTGTATAATTTACCAAGAGGGTTACATGATTGGATTTGAAATCTATGTTCTTGATTATTATAAGACCATTATCCATAAAAACATCATGGAAATTCACCATAATCTCCATTTGTAAGTCTAAAAAATTCTCAAACACTAGAAAATAACACCCCTGAACAACCCTCTTCAAATCCTCCACTAGGCTTCAATTTTCTATTTACCATCTTCCAAGGTCGTCAAAATCCTTTGATCCACTCAAAAATGGATTATTAATAAACAAAACACTAACATTGAACATTATCCCAAAACACATTGGTTCTAACAATTTTTTTCTTCATCATCAAAAAAAAAGTATAGCCTTTTTATTGACAAAAAAATTTAATAATCATCAAAACCCATCATTTGGCTCTTCAATCTCTACTTATTTAATTATTATAAATTACCTTAAATAAATTAATTTTAATATTTTATTATCAATTTTTATCCTTTTATATCCCTATTATTTATAATAAATATAATGTTTATTATTATAGGAGTGGTGTCTCTATTCTCAAAGCAATGATCCATAAATTAATCAATTATAAGTTTATATGATCTTGATCATTGTAGAAAATAATATAGGTTAATTAAATCATCAATTTTTTCATAAAATAACTGAACATATGATATAAATTCAAAATAAAATATTTCATGGGATATTAAAACAAATTTTTAAGCTCTATCATGCACACAACTATATAAAAAATTAAAATATCCATGCACAAGCAGGCCTCTCACCCTTCAAGTTAATTTTCTTCTTAACCATTTTAACAAACTCTTCCTTTAAAAAAATAATTAATTCAAAAAAACATAAATATAAGAAAAGTGTGACAATCATAACTCGATGTTTTCATTCCATAAAAAAATTAAAATAACTTCAAATTGATAAGAAATAATGATATTTATAATAGCTTTATCAAATCATCTCCCCCTTAATGGGTAAACTCTGTCCATGTACATCATCATGGATAATACCAATTGCAGTGTTGTAAAAATGAAACAACTTAAGCTTTCCAGATCAATACATAATGAATAATGATGCATGTTGTAATAATCTACAACATACTCATGAGTTTTACCCCCCACACACATCACCTTAAATTCCTAGTATAAATAAAGATAACAAAGCATATATAGGAATAAATTGGTTTCTCCTTTGCTTCATAATGAGAGAAACAAGGTTAAGATATGCTTTTAAACCCATAATCTTCTTCCAATTTAGATTATAATTTGTGAGAACTCTTCATACATGCTCCTTTGATTTTCTAAATTACAATATTTTTATATATCATGTCCTTATTCTTGTTCTCCATTTTCTCCTTATGTGGAATTATATTTTTCACATAAGTTGGAAAGGAACACATGTCATCTTTTACTTGCTTTATCATTCTTGAAAGTATAAATTGGGCTAAAAAGTAATCATTCACTCCTTATAAATACTATCATCTTTCTTTTATATTCTACATGGATTCTCAAAAACCATTGCGTCACCTCTTTTTGGAAACTTATCATGAAATTCAATTATTTATTCACAAATCACTTCCACTAAACCAGTACTTTTATTACTATCTTAGATTTATTCTATTTTTTATTGAACATTACTTTATTATTTATTTTCATAACTTTATTACAATGATACATTATGTGGAATTTTCTTTCATGGTAGAAGCATCTCATTCTCTTTGGTGTAGTATATATCACAATATTTTTTGGTGTAAGATTCTCAACACTTTTTTTATATACATGCCCCAATGAAAACAAACATTTACTTATTTCTTGGTCACTCATACTTTATGGTATTCTTTATTAAAAATCATGTGAGTAATTTTTGGTAAACCTGAACTAGAATTCATAATCACATTAACCACTCTTATTTAAATTTTCATATATATTTCTAAATATTTTAAATCTATTCTTGTTCGATAGATTCATTTGTATCTTTTTCTATAGAAATTAACTCATATTAGAAATATATCTATTGAATTTAGTTTTTAACCCCATGATATAGGCCTTCTTCATCTTATAATGATTGAAATGTCATACCAAAAATAAGTTTATTCATTTCGAGTTTTTTCAAAGCATCAAAAATAAAAAATAAAAATATTCTTTGTGTACTAATCTGGACAGCATGAATACCTTATTTTGATTGTAGAAAAACACCTTTATTTTTAGCACTATTTTGTATAATTGAAGTTACTGGTAATAATCTCATCCACCCTTGATTTAGTGGTGGATTTCTTATAATTTTTCCTTACCAATATATGTGCATAATTTTCTTTATAAATTTCACTATTCATAAAGACAATATTTTAAAAAAAATGGGAGAAAATGGTAAATTTTTTATAGAGATTGTAAAAAATAAATCAAGATATGTTTTAAATACATTATTTTTAATTATGTAAGGTATTTTTTTTAGAAATACTCTCATAAATAACCTTGATGGTATCACTTATCTTGTCATCTTTATGTGAATATTTAGCTTAAGAAACTTCCATATTTCTCAAATTGAATTCCATATCAAGGAAATTTATGTTTAGAGTGTTCTTATGATCATTAATTGATTTCACTATATCTTCATATTCATTAATAATATTTAAAATTTGATCTTAATGAATCTTATTTACTTATTATATTAAATTTTAAAGTTCATTTATTATTTTGGATTTTCTCTCCAACAGATCATTCTTGACATCCATGGTATATTTTTGAATTCTTTCAATGCATAGATCTTATCTTAATAGATTTTACATGAAAAAATGTTATCATAAATGGTATTTTGAAATAATTCTTCATCCAGAGATAATATTTCATTATATAACATTTAATACAATTCTTTGGCTTTAATAAGTTTGATGAGAGTGCTAGACTTTTAAAAAATTTCTACCAATTCTTTTTATATTGCATCATTTTCCAAATCCATATTTGTTTTATCATCTTATAAACCCTGTATAAACTCAAATATGAAATTTAAAACTTTAAGATTTTTTTTTCAAAAAATACATTATTTTAGATTAAAAGTCTCCAAGTAATTCAATGAGTGCATACTCTTCACAGGCTGAACTAGATTCTTCAAGAGGATAATTTTCAACATATATGAAAGAAAGATTTCCATTTTAAAAACTTAAATTAATAGTGAAATCTTATATTTTCTCATTGGATTTATCATTCTCATCTTTCTAGCCTCTCTTTTCTTCATGTTCTCTAGGGTTTTGGCTAAAAAAATATTTAGGATTGTCTTGATAGGTACATCCACCTCATTCTCCACATAATATGTATTAGAAACTTTTTTAAATATTCACTTTATATAGGTCAATGAAAAACCAACTTGAAACACAATATATCCAATCAACGGATATCTCTAATACCACTTGAAAACCCTAGAAGTATCATGCATTCACACTGAGAAGAGAGTAAATCAATGTGAACCAATTTTATCAAATTATTTTTCACATTAATTATTATAACTGCTATACCTATTAGGATGAATGGATATCAAATGAATCATTAAATAAAAACGCACAAAAATAAATATATAAATAAAGAGATAATATGTGTAGATTTTTACCCCTGATATGGGTGACTATAACCTTATTGTGTTTGGGAATTTTTTTAGACAAACATGCTTCACTAGTATCATAAATTGAATACACATGGGGGAGGTATCATCCTTGACCCTAAAGATATATCCTGGAATATTTTTAGTCTTCTTAATGGATCTTTATATAGGATCACTTCTATTTAAAATATTACTCTAAACCTAAATTTTCAAAAAAGATGATTAGTGTAATCCAGGATGTTAAAACATAACAATTAATGATTTTATTTATTAATAAATAACCTTGATTATTAGTATATATACATTAACCCAACATACACATTGGACTCATCTCAGTTTCAGAATGATCAATGAACAATTTTAGCATGATCCTCTATGTTTTACTTTACCCCATTGGCCTTATTTAAGCCATATAATAATATTTAATAGTTGTATCTCATACTTCATCAAATGTCTAAACTTATTGAATATTAAATAGAAATAGAAGAACTATGGTCTCTATCTTTCTCACTCTTTCTTTTTCTTCATTTCCCTTGATGCTAGAATGTTTTTTAGTATATATCCAGCCACTAAATACTCTAGTACTCTCCTATTGATTTATTTATTCTCTTTATATACTCAGAATAATCCCTTAGATATTATCTATAATTATAATATAGAAATCCCCTTGGTCTTCAGAATTATGATTTTATCATTTAAAACTTGTAAAATATCTTTAGGATAATATCCCAACATTTAATCATTGTAAATGGAGTGAAATATTCCTATTTTGAAAATGTATAAATATCGAACAAAGATGCTCAAAACTCCACCTAGTCTTCCATAATTATTAGACTTTATTTCTTAATTTTACTTACAAAAAACTACACTTAACTCTTTTCATTTTGGCATGCAATTTTATATGAAATATTATTGAGACGGGGTAATACACTTCGTAATATGAGCTAATCCTCACTATCCTTGAGGTATTTCATGGATACAGTGTGACATTCCTACTCTTTCATGATTTTATCATTAATTATAATCCAGTGACACACTATATTCTCATGGATAATCTTTTTTGTGTGAAACTATCCTACAATTCTCACTTCACTTCATATTATAGAATAACCTTTATCTCATGGAACATCCTTCTTCTAAAAATATCATCATTAAAATAAATGGGTTGAATAAAGATATAATCTGCAAAATCATCATGATATTTAAATCATTGATGATCAGAAAAAACATATTCGTATTTGAATCAATTGATATTTCCCTTTCATATTACCTTTTTAATTTTTCTAATATCAGTTGAAAAATATCCTATGAACTTAAATAAAACCACCTTTGAAATAAATGGAAAAAATAAATTTGAAATTATTTTACTCTTATGTAACCTTTTAGTCATTGTATATTAATTTTATTCATGTCTAGGTCACACATGCATTTTCACAAACTAACTCAGGCCACCACTGATCTAGGTGCCTGAGTCAGCCTATGGAAAGACTTTATAGGAGTTCCATATCCCCATGGGATGGAAAGTAGTGTCTAGGAATAAAATGTATGCAAGTGGGAATGGCTTCACCCAATGATACACGAATAGCGTGAAACTCCCACCTGAAAGTGAAACATGACCACTCCTATGTTATATGATCACACATACAAAATAAACAGTTTTCAAAAATATGCAAAACCAAACTGGGCATAAACATATAACATAACTCATCCACCGAAAAAAAATCCAAATATCATAATAAAAATATATTAATGTAAAACTAGGGTCAAATTTTATTATAAAGACCAACATAACTAATGATAGACCAGAAGGAAAATTCTAGCATGGCACAATACATAAGAAGAATAAAATACCAAAATGAAACAAAGAATATGGCCACCTATCACTGGGTATTAATTAAAAGATAATTTTCTTTCAACCACCATCAAACTTGAACTAGAATCCCAAGACCAACAACTATATCCAAGAGGAATCTAAATAGAACCTGAAATGTATATAAGTGTGAGAAAAAATCCCATAAGTTATCCTCCCTACACCCCATGTATAAACATTAAAAATAATTCCCTTTCATAATAGATTGAAAATAAAACTATAAGAATAATCATTCCACTTTTAATTAAGATAAATCATATAAAACCGATTATTAATTCCATTTTATCTAATGTAAAACATTCAATCATTTAAAAATAATCCTCCTTTAAAACATTTTAAGAAGAGATGGAATTTATAGTGTAATAAATAGTTATAAATCATGTTTTAAAAGTAATCATGTTTTAGATGTAAAATAAAATACCCCACTCTTTATAATCAATTTCAAATCATATGAAGAGTGCACAAAAGATAGATAAATTTTTACTTTAAAAATGAAGGAAAGAAATACTCAAAGACACTGAACACTAAACATTACAAGAACAAGAAAAACAACATAAAAATATACATAGGTGGGGATAAAATACTACATCTAAACTAATGTAAGAATCAATAGAATCCTCTTAAATAAATGAAAATTGATAGAATATAAAAAAAATAGAATCACTTAAATAAAGGAAAGGAAATGAATAACATTCATCATGGGTGTAACCCTAAGGGGACTAAGGTAAAGGCAACCTAGGACCCTTGTACTATCTCAGTGACCAAATTAATCATATACTTACATAATTGTCCATGTCTTATCTCAATAATAGGATTCTAGGGAGATCTACACCGAGTATCGGAAATAATGAAATCCATATCATAATATCATTTAGTTAGGGTTTTAGCATAATGAAAATCTAGGTAGGGTATGGAAATCCTAGTAGTAATTAATACTAGTCTTCCTTTACCAATTATATAAGGTTTCCATGATCATTCCAATGGGGGTGAGTAAACAAATCATAAAATCAATCACATAAAACATAAAATTTATACAATAACATCCATAACCTTCTCTTCAAGCATAACATATTCCCAATGGAAATAATATATTCTTCATAACCATCAAGTACAAAACATGACATAAATAAAGGGGCTCACCCCAACTCTTTTTATAAAATACTAATCAATCCTTTTGAAACACTTTTTGTGAAACTGAACTATGAAATAATTTCTTGAAAATCATCCCATAAAACAATATTTGAATGTACCTTAAAAATATCACATACTTTTATGAAGATTGATTGGCCCCACTCAAGTAAAAATATCAAAAAATATCGAGAATACATATCAAAAAATGTTTAAAATACAAAACAATATTAAAAGGGTCAAGCCTAACTCCCATTTGTAAACCATTCTTCCAAAACATATATTTCCACCGCTTGGAAATCATTAAAATTCAAAACACCCTTTTCATAACCAATTACATTGGAAATAGAATTTAAGGAATTTTTAAAAACACTGGAATAATTCACAAGATATATGAAAATAGGTTTTCAGGATATATATAATAAGGACTCCTTTTTACATCAAATAAAAATTGAGAGATAAACTATTACACCCTGATAGGAATAAATAGACACATATTGCATATTTTTTAGAAATTAAAGTATGATTTAAAAGTAAAAAAGAAATGATTGTTTTTAAATTTAAGAGTTATGCATGGATCAACCTACCTTAATCAACTAAACTCACAACCAAGTTGTTATTACATCACTAAGAATTGATTCCAATCGAAGCCTCAATCATAAGAAACTCAATCTATGATAATTAAAAAATAAAATGAGGATTTAATTAAATCTAAACAAAATAATTTGATACTGATGAAAAAAAGCTTATCGTTTACCTTCACCTAATCATGATGAATTCAGTTCCATGGATAGTGTGTCGTTTTGATCAATATCGATTGAGATATTGAAGAAAAAAAGGTTGAAAAAAATTAAGATAGGGAATATGAGAGAGAGAGAGAGGCAAGAGGGGTAAATTTTCCCCCTCCCATGCGAGCCTTCCCACTATGAGAACTACTCATCCCCACTTCCTTTTTATTTTTTTAAAATGTTTCTCTCATTTTTTTATTTTTTTATTTTTTATTCCTTTCAATATTCATTTTGTGCATTCCCTCCCCATTTTTTCCAACCTCCCTTGATTCCTATACAATTCCCCACACCACATGACCTCATTTTAGGTAATGTTTTTCATTTTTATCAAAACATAACTATTTAAATTTTAAATAATAATAATAATAATATTATCCCATTATTATTATTAATACTGAATTAATAATAATTATTATAACCATATGTGTGTGTGTGTGTAAATTGTGTTATCATCGTTTTTTTTCAAGAATAAATAAAAAATATGACATTATCATTATTATTATAAAAATAAATACTCTTAAAACACAACAATATTTCAATTATAAATTTAAAAAATCTCAAGAAATATTAGTTAAATTTTAACACAACCACATTCTCCATATTTAAATAAAAAACTTAACAAAAAATAATTCACAAACACAGGACATTATATATGTTTCCTTCTAACATCCCAGCCTATAATCATGTGTGATCTATTAATTATTATGTAACCATTATTCCTTTAGGACTAATCATATGTAGCCTCAAGTTATTTTTATACAGTATAATAAAAACATAGGTTATTAAAATGTATCATGTGTTTTATTCTTATACAGTTTTATAAAACTCAAGATTAAACTTTCGTATGACCTAGTTTACTTTAGTGTATCCTATATAAACTCATTATTACTATTACATAACAAGCATGTTATTATTAAATATATAGTATTTAGTAAAATATACAATAACCTATAACTAAAATTTCTTCTATCCAAGTAAATTCAAATCAAAATTTCTTAAACATCTCCATCCACTTAAAATTATCTCAGAACACTTCAAAAAACTTCATAAAATTTTCAAACCATTGGTAAAATATTTTAGTATAATTTTCAAAGAATTTTAGAATGTATTAACTCATCATTGATTTATTTAATGAATTTTTATTTCATAAATAATTCATTATTATTTCTTACTCAAAATATATTTAATAACAATATTGAATTAGTTATCAAATAAAAAAGCACCAAACTCATCAATTCAAAACTTAATTTCATTCTTTATCCAAGTGTATGTTCTAATTAATGAATATTCCTTTATTCTAAAAGCATAAGGATAAATATAATTATCTTAATACAACTCTATTATTATCTATTTTCTTCTCACACTCATAAAAAACATGTAGATAATAATGCTTTAATCAACCATCAGCACCTATCATTGATTCATTAAAATCTCAACTCAACGATCATCTCATTTTATGTTGCTCCCATGAATCTATACATTTCAAATATCCAAGAAGTAGTTGAATATTTCTTTTTCATTACCAATGAAAAAATAGATGAATAATATCCATGCAATAAAACAATTGGAATTAATATAAATCCCATAACTTATGGGTAATCTTCCATTTACAACACATTAGTGGGTCTATAGTAGCCTAATCATTGGAAGACAGCATGGGAACTCCAATTTATATCTCAAATCTTCAAACTCTATTAATTTTTTTCTTCATAATCACCCAAAAAATATTAACAAACTTACATATTAAAAATAAATAATAATAATAATAATAATCATTTCAATCCATCATTATGATCTTCATGATGTATCCAATAGAATACAATAGTCATTAGTTGATGATGTATAAAAATATATATTCTAGATCGATGGGGATTCCCATAAAGATATCCAATTATGGTAAATTTTATGAGGAGTATATTGAGTGTAGGATCAGTTTTATATTTTTTTATAGAGAAAGTATATTTCAAGTAGAGAGAAAAAAATTTATTCTTAATTTCTTCTCCAGTAGTATTCCATTAATAGTGGAGTGTATTTTTATTTTTCTTCTTCATATCTTCTTATAGTGTTTTAGTATGTAGTGCTAGTAGATAATAGCATTAGGTATTTATCCTTCATTATTTCCTATATCTATAAACCATTACCAATAATGGTAGTGTTAATTCCATTAGTTGTTTCTTCTCAACCAAATCATTATAAGTTCTTTTATTTTTGTTTTAAATTATTATAAAAATATTATTATATATTTAATGATTTGATTTATTGATTAATTCTAAAATTATAATTACAATTTTATCAATTATTAATCATTGAAATTATTATGATTAAATATCAAACCATATAAGATAAGTATAAGTTTGATTATTTCCTTACTCTCAATTTTTTAGGCCATTGTTTAATCTGATTTTGAATTCTTAAATTTTTTTATCAATGATCATGTCTAGAGATTTATAGTGAATAATCCTTCTAAAATTTAAATTGATCGATGGTAAGAATTATTAAAGGTTAAACATATAACTTGAACCTAGTTTTTAAGAATTGAATTAAAAATCAAAGTCATAATTTATAGATTATAACTTTAATTCCATTTTCATAAATACATTAAACTTTTCCATGCCTCGTATTATAAAAACCACACATCCATATATATAAAATATTTAAAGTAAATAAATATAATCCATGAGTGCAGAATGACTAAAGGTTAACACTAATGATGCATTTGTGAGGCTCATTTATAATCTATGTGCGTAATTCCAATGACAACACATACAACACACTAGTTGTCTAGATGGATAATGGTGTATGTTTTTGTAGTCAGCCACCATGTGGAGTTAGAGAAGTATTCCAAATTTTATGGGAGAAATTTTGGCACATCTCCTATTCAATTATTTTATATTGAGTTTGTGTAATTTTATATAATTATTTGGGTATATTTCATGTTGAATGATTTTATGTTTCTAACCGAATTCATTTAAAGATGTATTTGTTTATCTTTTATTATTATTTTTCATTGTAAGATAATATTTATTTGTCTTGGGGATGTCTAACAAATGAATTAATCATGTTGGTTCCTTATGGTAATTCATTATTGATTTATCATTCTAATAAAATCAGGTAATTTGTAACCCAATTTCATTTTATGACCTGTAGAACTAGTCGTCAGCCTTTGGGTATCAAGGATCTCCCTTGGGGATAGTGGCGATCCTAATTCATGAGTCTTTCAAGTATCTGGGTCAAGCCCATTAGAATTTTTATTTAAGTAGTGTTTTTTGGTTTTCGGGGTTTTTTATTTTTAAATGGGAGATAGGACTGTTGGGACTCATGATGTAACTCATAAATATGTCTATATTTCATAATTGTATTGTAATCTTGAGTTACTAATAGATTTCTTGGTGTTTGTACTAGTCATAATAGTTACAGGTGTGGAATTATTAAAAGGATCATAAAATTAAATTTCAAAAAATTTAAGAAGGATGTTATAGTGCTCATCCAGGAGCCACTCCTTACATCTATTCATTTATTACACAGTATAGAATGACATTAAGACATATTTATCTCATTTATGTTATTGTTATTTTATATTAATTTCCATAACTAATTAAATAACAACTAATAAATTAATAAATTTTTTCTAGAATACTTTATTAGGTGTTATATGATTAATTAAAGTCACTCACACATACATATTTTTTATTGATGATTTACTTCCTATTGAAAATGTATTATAGAATTTATATATATATTGGATTGATAGGCATGTTTCTTATTTCTAGATAATTTTTAACTTTTGAACATGTTACTAGTTTTTGGTACATTAACATTTTATAGAAACTATTTTGTCTTAAAATTTTTATCATATTCTATGTTTAGATATATATAATTGAATGATATTTTGAAATATAGATCTCATTCATGATACTTACTATTTTTAGATATGTTTTTTGAGGTATATGTGTTATTATACATTATCTTAAAGAGTAAATATATTATGAATCAAATGAACTAGAGTTAAAAATCCAATCAGGGAAAGAATCAACCCAACAATGGTCACCCCAATATTTCCCAAGGCACACCAATATATGAGCGTCAATATTACTACCCTTCTTAATGAAATAAAAATTAAAGCATGAGAAATCCTCAAATAAAGACCAAATATTTCTAAGAATAAGACCATATGACTGCGAGATCACATCTTTCTTGGTCAAGGAATTAATAATAGCAAGACAATCAGACTCAATAAAAACTGTAATCCACCCTTTTGAGTGAGCAAGAAGAATTACAATGAGGGTAGTAGACACCTCCACCACAATTGGACTCCAAGTAGCTTGAATAGCCCTACAATGGGCTTCCAACACTTAGCCTTCACTTTGAAGGAAAAATATTCCAAACCCCAACCTCGAACCACAAGAAACAGTAGCATCTATACTAATTTTGACAAAGCCCTCTAGGGGGACTCCAGTAAGATGAAAATTTCCTAAGGTGCATCTTAGGTGAGACAACATCATTGGTCTTCTAAACACACATCCATTATAAGGCCCGATAAAACTAGATACGATCTTGAACAACCTTCTTTTGAAAAATACACTCATTTCTTCTGGTCCAAATCATCTATGTAATCATTCACATCAACCCCACCACTCTCAACTCCAAATAAATCAACCAATTATGGATATTATAAACCAACTCAATGGAAGGATCAAAGTAGTTATGAAAATACAAATTCCATTCCTTACATAGCCCCTCTACCCCATGTCATAGAATCATTGTTTGAAATGAATATTCCAAATCTTGGAGACACATGGGAAATTCACCATCCACAACAAGGTGCCACCTCATCATATTGTCATGGGTTAGAAGGACACCCACACACACCTTACACCAAAAAAACTTATCCTTGGGTGGAGCAACAAGTGACCAAACATCCTTCCATCGATTTCTTGGGTGGTCATGAAGAGATACATCAACCAAACATTTGTAACCCGATCAAACCAAGAACATTATTGATGTCTCCTCACTATAAAAAATCTAATTGGGGGCCATATCTGGGGTAAGATAACTACTAAAGATAAAATGGAGGTCTTTCTCTTTAAACAATCTGCAGATCTTATCATAATCCCACACCTTTAAAGAGTCATCAATCACTTCACGAACCCTCGTCTCTTCAAACCCTGAGACAATAGGTGAGGAAACTTTCAAGTTTCTATTATTGGTAAACTAAATATCATTCCAAACACTAACCTCATTCCCATAATCAATTATACACACACATACTTTCTTAAAAAGATATTTAGAACCCTATATTCCTCTCCACATAAAACTTGGACACATCCCGAACTGGGCATGAAGAAAATTAGAATTGGGAAAATATTTTGAGTGGATAATGTTTGAGAATAATGCATTAGGTAAGGAGATAAGTCACCATCCTTAATTATCTATAATAGATTCATTAAAAAATATTATATTTATAAATCCAAGACTATCATTGAACTTAGAAATACAAATTTTATCCCAAGAAACCCAGTGGGTATTGTGTTTACCATCATGAGAACCCCACCAAAAATTAGCTAAGAGAGAATTAATTTGATCCATAAGGGTATCAAGAAATTTGAACATAGAAATAGCATAGGAAGGGATTGCTTGGGAAATATATTTAACAAAAAACACCTTCATATCCTTAGAAATGTTCCTTATGGACCATAAGAAAATCATATTATCCAACCTTTCCTCAATCTCTACAAAAACTCGTTCCTTCAATCTTCCAATAAGAGTTGGGAGGCCCAATTATTTCTTGTGTTTTTTAACCAATAAAAACTTGCACACCTGATGCAACTCATCCCTCCTCATTGGAAGAACACATTTACTAAAGGAAATTTTTTAAATCATTGGATTAATACATTGCCCAGATACCCTTTCATACAGATTAATGGCATTAAAAATTTAGAATAATTCATGCGGATTTGAATGTGAAAATAAGAGGGTATCATCTGTAAAGAAGAGGTGAAAATAGGGGGGCCATTATGGCAAACCTTTTCACCAAAGAAAACTCCTTGCTCCACCACTCTCAAAAGAAGATTAGAGAATATTTCTACCACCAGAATTTAATTTTCCTATGTAAGGATTTGTGGGTAGGAAGATCATCATTTGATTATTTGAATGAAACTATTATTACTCTCATCCTAAAGACCCATAACCACCAAAATATTTCATATTTTCATCCAATAATACTTTTTAATGTTATACACAAAATTTTCTATAAGGTCTCGGTGGCCTGGATTTGGGGCTTTCTTCCCCTTCTTTTCACTGAAAATCAAAGTTCCTTTGTCCCAATGAGATCCATCACAGATAACACAGCCATTTATTTTAAAAATTTTCATTTTATGTAGACCCACTCATCTGAAAAGAGAGTCATGATGTCCGTGAAATTATATATAATGAAAACTTATGATAGGGTTGAGTTTCCTTTTCATAAATTTTTCCTTTCCATATTGGGTTTTGGGGCTAAATGGGTTGACATTGTTATAAGATGTGTTATGTAGGGGTCATTCAGAATCAATATTTATTATACATGGTTAGATAAGTCATAACATTCTATATTTTCAATTTAAATAAAATAATTCTCTAAACATATGATTTAAATAAAAAAATTGTTTTAAAAAGTAATGGACATTTTATAATGGCTTATTTTTTTAAGTAAAAAAATGGATCTGGTGTTTTCATAATATTTATTCTTAAAGTGAGCTAGTTTCAAGAAGAAATATTAAAGGTTTCAAAAATATAACTGATATTTGATTTTTAAATGGAATTATTATTCTGGTAAAATAATTTTTACAAGTAAATGTTTTTCATGAACTAGAATTCAATGGAAGGGTGTAAACAGGTAACTCATGGATAGTTATTATGGTATGGAGTCCCTTAAGAGTGGGTGTAGTTTATTCATTGATATTTTTAGGATCTTTATAGTCTTAGTAAGCCTTATGATATTAGAATTTTGAGGTATTTAGAGTTGTATTTATTTGGATGTTCTATAATAAAATTTTGGGAAAATTATTAGAATGTATATTATTTCTTTATAGTTATTGTGTTATTTGGGTATTATAATTTAATGATTTATTAGTTTTTAATCATTTTTGGAATCATTTATAGGGGTTAGTATGATCATTTTTTGGTTGTTTATTAATATGTTGATTATAAGTGTGCAATATAGATATTAGTATCTTATTGTATTTTTGTGATTTGGGTTGAATATTATAGTTGTGCATCAGAAGCATGGTAGAATATTCAGGATTAGTGTTAGTGTCAAGGATGGACAATTCACTATGACATGGGAATTTAGTGACATGATGAATTTTATATGAATGGTTAGTTCGGTTTTTCAAGGATAAAAATTATTATAGTGGGGAGGTTACAAAGACCCAATTCCTAGTGTAGTTATTTAATATTAAATATAAATATAATTATGGAAATTTAGTTGAGAAAACATAGGAAGATTTTTAATTTTGAATTTTAGAAGAGTGGTTATTTTTTTCTTCAAGAATCTGTCATGAATTTTGAGGTTTTGGGTTGGAAATATCAGTGTTTTTGGGTGTGATTTGAGGTTCTGTTTGGTGGATTGAGGTTTTAGGAGTCGCTAAAAGGTCATTTCAGTTGTAGTTTAGAACTTTAGACAACACCAAGTACCAAATGGGGTGGAAAAAGGTACCCATTGATCAGGTTAAAGATCTTGGTGGCCAATAGGTTCCACATTTTACTCAGTTCCCCATATCAGGTGCCTGGTAGACAAAGTTTAAAGTTTCTTACAAATTAGGGAATTTTGAACATTTTTGTTAATTATTTAAACCCAAGAGTGTGGGAGCCTTCAATATATTCTTCATTTAACCATCTAAGAGCTCTCCTATGGATCCTCCTAGCTCTTCTTCTCCCCTTATTCTAACTCCATGGATCAAGGGTGTTTTTAGGGGTTGTTTGGGGGTGATTAAATTAGGAAAGCTCACAAATAATTATGGTTAGTGGTTTCCACCTTTTAGGTGAATTTCCATGATATTATTAGGATATGTTTGTATCTTATTTTATAAAATAATAACAAAGCCTTAGTAATTATTATTTTTGGAAATTATGGATGAATGGTTTTTACCAAAGTTATTTTCTATATAATATTGAAGTTTTTCGATAGGGAATTTATATGAACCCATGTAAAAAAATCTTTTATATTTTTTTATTTAGAATATTATCTTCAAACCTTGTAATAAGTGTTTTTCTGACATTAATTTTCAATATAAATACAAAAAATATAACATATTTTAACTGTTTGTTTGTATTGATTATCTATCATATCATAGAACATTTGTATTGACTTAGATTCTGAAACATTGTAATATTTAGTGATGGACCTATAATCTTCCCTATATTTCATGCTTTAATTATATAATTATATGTCTAGAAACATTTTATAAATGCTATAAGTTTTTTAAAATAAGGAAGTGGATTTTTTTGGTTTTGTTTTCTATAATAAGTTGACACTTTTCAGGCATGGAGCTTGGGTAGTGACCTTAATTAGTTTGGAATATTCTTTTGTTCTCTTTATCAGGTATTTAAAAAGGAATCACTTATTTCTACTTAAACCTAAATGAATTATAATTCACTTATCCACACTTTACCTTTTTTTATAGTTTTCATATATGGGGTGATAATGGTTAGGTTAGTTGGGTGGAATGTAATGATTTAGTTTTTTAAACATGTTTGGTTTCTTCAACTGTAATATCATCCCAACTAAACATAAAACTCATTAATAATAAATTTATTCCATTTAATATAGTATCAAATGAAAATTTTATTTTTATACAAAAACTTTGACTTGTAAATTGATATTATGAAACAAACTCTTCTTAAAAACTCATGTATCTCTATGATTAGATAAATTTTATGTTTTAAAAGTAAAATAAATTATATTTTCTTTTCATTTTAGTTAAAAACTAATGTTTGGTTTGTTTATTTAAAATAGTAATTATCTCCTATATATGTTTTCCTTTAAGTATATTTCAATCATGGTACCTAAGTTAGGTAAATAAATTTACCCCTATAGTATTATATCTTAAACAAGAGTCTAATTATCATTTAACCTTACTAAAAGATAATAAATATTAATTAGTGATATCCAATTCTATCCAAAAAATGTTCTAATTACCTCCTATTCCATTACATGTACCGTGTTTGGATTGACTTAAAAATAGGTAGTTGTTCCCACAATTTGGGTTTCCAAGGAATATTTTATTACATGTATTATATAGATATGTTGTGTTTAAGGTATTTATCTATGTATGATGACTAATGGTGTGTACCTATGTATGTTTTCTACATTGACATAGTTTTTTATGTTAATATTGTTACTAGTTAAATATATTAAAAAAGTAGTTATCTTGATATGTTGAAAATATTGAGCGTTATAAGTTGAATGTTATTTGAGTATATATATTGTGTTAACATGCATAGTATATTGTTTTTTAATTATATCAAGAATTTTGTTTAACATAGTTAGTAATGTTATCTTGAGCATGGTTATTACTTTAATGTGTATATGAATATACTATAAGGGAATGTTATTGTTGTATAAATTGTAATCTAGTACAATTTTTATGTAATTTTATGAATGGAGTGGTCTTGAAACACCCTGACTCTAGTATAAACTTTCCCATATTTCTGAAGGGATAAGATGTAAGAGTTCACTAACTATGTATACATGATTCACCTTTCCCCTTGGATGGTTTTCTAGGACCTTTACTTAGTCAAATACACATGAATATGTGTGTTTTTGTGTGTGTGTGAGGGTGCATATATTACATGTGTGTCCTCTGAATCTTGTTGAGAAGGGAACCAGTACTATATCTCATATATTAATATAGATCTTGAAGTAGGTATGTATAGGTAAAAATCATCCTAGTATAGGGAGTTACTTATTATAATTACTATTCATATGTTAGTAACTTATTTAATACTATTAACATGTTTTATCAATGAATATTTGTAAAATTGGTTTTAAAATATGTATGTAAATGATTGTACATGTTCATGGTTAAACCTATTAATTCATTATTGAGTTGAGGAATGTTTGTGGTTCCCTACTACGTATGTATATGGTCACACCAAATATGGACACCATAGTGTACATGTAGTTTTTCTTACTATATTTCAGGTAATGTCGATAGCTATTGGATGTTGTGCTGGAGATATGGATACTAGGGCATGTTTATGTAGACATGTTCTACATGGACATGGAGTACGAGCCCATACTTTTTTGGAGAAACATCAACATGTCGATTATTTTATTTAGTTATATTGAGTCTCACTAGTTGTAAATGACTATTTTGGTATGATGCATGTAGACTGATTTTAAGTTTCTTACTATAATCTTATAGATATGTCTTTGTTTCTATTTTATTTTTATCCAGTTATTTCAAATAGTTTTTTATTTTTCTTGGGTGCATCTAATATATGGAAAAATCATGATGATTCCTTTAGAAAATATGATCTTGTTTTATTATTCTAATAAAAGATGGTTAATTGATCCAAAATATCAATCTAAGACTCATGTCACTAGTCTCCAGCACCTTGGGATTAGGTAAAACCCTTGGGGTTAGTGGCAGTCATAATTTAGGTGTTATTTGGGAATCTGAGTATGGGTTATTACAATTGAACCAGTAGTGGTGTATCTCTTTAACTCCCTCTCACTCTCTAAAAAAATTATTTATCTTAATATTTCTATATATCTCTCAATAAATTTATATAATAGATCAATCCCCCCTACCAACTTCATTTCTTTCTCACCCATGTTCTCTATAAAATTCCATGAGTCTCTCTGTCTTCCCCATTGAACCAGATAAATCTTATCATCAATAAATCTTATCATATCAAAGATAAAGTGGTTTATCTATTTAAATTTATCCATTTAAATATAATTTAAATTAATTAATATTTAATTTTTCAATATTTATAATTATATAAAATAATAACCCCTCTAAATATCTTTTCATTCTTGGGCCTGAAAGATATGGGCTTGATGAAATGATTCTAACAAGTGGTATATGATCCATGATGTAGTTCAAGGGTGATGTGGGTGGCATATCCACAAACATGTTTGGAAATGATAAATGTGTTTTTATTAAAGTATGTAGATATATATTGGTTCCTTTTATTGAAAATATTCTAGATAGATAAATCTAAGAGGCATATCCCAATGATGATAAAAAACAGTGGTTCAAGATGATTTGGATATAGTGGTTTATCATTAAAGGGGAGGAATGGATGTGTGGTATTTGGTTGGGGGTTGTTTGGTTCTAATCCAATCCCACCTCAGTTTCTACAAGGATTGGTGTCTAACATATAATCTTGGATGATCTACTCCTCCTATCATAAATTGGTTTTATAATGAAATCCTATAAAGGTTTACATATTGAGCCTGAAAGGTTTGAACTATGAGAAAGGATCCTTATAAAATAATTGGTATAGATATTCCCTAAAGACTTATATATATATATATAGGTCATTTCATATTTCATGCAAATTATTATTTTCATGCACATAAGGTTATATTATTTTATGCAATATGTGATTGTGGAAAAATGATAATTGTTATCATTTTATCTTTCTCCTGTGTATGATAGAATTCAATTATCCATTATATAAGATGAAATGGATGGAAGAGTTAAATTTATGTATATATATAAATCCATAAACTATCCAAGGGCATTAACTCATGCGTTATAATTCATGAGTTAATGCGGAAACCACCCAGGAATGTCATCGGGTTCTATATAATACCTATAGCTATATGATGGAATTGTGTGGATATTTGGCCAATAAATCCTTGGAACTCAAAGATCTATTTTATATTACTTCTTTTCATATAATATGATACCAAATAGTGAATGTAAGATTAATCTCATTTGATCATTGGATGATTCAGCATAGCCTATTGATACACTGTGAAGGTGAGAAGCTTTTGTTTTCCACTTTGTAATCTCTCTCAAACACATCTGAATGAGATCAAGAATGATGTAGTGTATCTTTAATGTAAGGTATTCTAGATTTATATTAGTTCTTCATTTTTATTTTATATTAAGTTTCATATTTCTTGCATGGAGGATCCTTGGACAAGGGTTTTAAATCGCTTCTACTTGATCTAAAAATTGTTATTAGACTCTAATAAAACCCTTTAGTGGTATCAGATTGATCCATGTTTAGTTTTATGAAATCATGCATGAAATGAAGATGAAAATTGAAAAACAGGTAAGTGTTTCATTTTATAGAAATTCAGTTTCATAAAGGGTTTATGCTTACATTGCTAGGTTGTGTAAAGGTGATCAAGACCTTACCCTTACACAATTGAGGTGTGTAAGGGTAACCAAGGGATTACCATTATGAAAAGTGGTATATATAAGGGTCAAATCACCTTACCCATAAATTGTTCTATTTAAGGGTCATCATAACTTACCTTTATGTGAAGTAAGGGTGGTGTAAAGGTAGTCATCATTTTAAAAGTTTGTGTAAAGGTAACTCGTGACATACATTTACATAAAAGAGTTCATGTATAGGTAGTGTCAACTATACCATTAAAAATAATGTGCATATTAAAGTTCATATGTATCTATATTTATGAAGATAGTCAGTGTATGGGTAGAAGAAGGTTACCTTTACACAAAATAGTGATTTTATGTAAGGGTAATCAGAATTGTCTTAAAATTGTTAAAAAATGTTTTTAACATTTAAAATGATTTATTAGTTTATAAAATATTTATAAATCATTATAAAATTAATTTTTGGAATATTTAATTTATAAAAGGTCTATAAATTAATTGATTAAATTTTGTTATAATTTATTAAATGTTTATAAAACATTATATTCCCAAATATTAAATTTTATTATTTGAAACATTTCTTAATCAAATTATATGGAATAACTTATAATCTATAAATACAAGTGTTTATTTAAAAATCACAAGTGATAATTTATAAAGGACTATAAATTATAAAATAAGGCCAAAATATAGAATACTTATATTTAAATTATGAATTGTTCATAATTAATTATTTTAAATTGTTTAAGATAAAATGGGACCTTATTTGAATATTATTTAAGTCACATAAAAAAATTGATGATTGATATGATTAATGTTTAAATGATGAATAAGTATATGATATTTAGATTATGTAAAATGTTCACATAATAGAAATTGGATTATAAAAATTTTATAATTCATATAATATCATATATTTAAAATATAAATGTCATATAATTTTAAATATGAAAGACTTTGTATTGGAATGAATATAAAATATTTATAATCAAAATTATGGAATGTTTGTAATGTTAAATATAGAATTATAAAAAAGGTTTTATAGTTAGATTTTATTTATGAACTTTTAATAAATGGTTATATCATGTTTAAATATTTGAATTTTTCTTTTATTTAAAAGGTCTATTCCATACTATATTCAAGTTTAATAAAATTTTTATGAAATTTTAATATTGTGTATGCTTTGATTTAATTGTTAAATTTCCTCTAGATAGATCCTTTTATTACATGCTAGAATGTATCTATAATGAATTTAGTTTTTTATCTACCTTGACCTCAGTTTGTAACTAAATTTATGAAATTGAATTTATTTGTTGAATATAATTTTTTCATATTAGGTTTTAGATTTTCAATGAATTGGATTCTCTCTTGAGTAATATATCCTTGAGTAAAGAGACTTGGGGTCGGACTACCTACCTACATGGAGGCATGTGCTATATCTAGGATGATGACTGGGTTTAGTTATATGTCTCCCCTGGCTTACTCATGTGTATATTTTCAATCTCATGAAAATTTATGTCTATATATTAATTTTTCATATACCATTTTCATATAATGAATCTGGATATATATGACTATGTTTGACTTATATTTTTGGATAATTAACACAAACTTGTGGTTTTTGTAAAGAGTTACACATCAATATGGTTTGAACATATTGATTAGGTGGAGGTAATTGGATCTCAAACAAAATTACTAGAATCATGCATATATAAAAGGGAATAATGTGATATAAGATGGTGATATAAAATATCCCTAAAATAATAAGCATGAGATTCCTTCTAAAGAAATTATTTCCAAGACCACAATCATCCAACCAGGTATTTTCACACCAAATAAGGGTACCTCTATATTATCTTGTGTAAGGTACGAAAGTAATGAGTGATATTGTATCATCCATGGGTAGTTTCATGCCAAAGTGGAGTGCCCCTTTATTGTCTTTCGATTAGCTCATTTTTTATGTTTTCTTTAGGTTAAACTAGCTAAGAAACCCCAAGGGTTTAGATACTAAAGGAATAGAGTTGGTTTTATCCATATGATGGATTGGAAAGAGAGTTGTCTACTTAACTATCCAAGAGTCATATATGATATGATATGGATGATGCCTTACCTAAATAACTAAGTTGTGAGTTTCATGATAAAGAGGGGTCATTTTCTTAATGAAATAAGGATCTTGGCCTACTAATGGGTTAGATGGATTTTTAAAAGGGTTATCATTTTAGTGGGAGACCTTTTAATAAAGTTTAATAACATATGATACTCATCTTATGAAATCTTTTATTTTATATAATATCATCATCGTCATCATTAAGGTAAACTTTGTAATTAATCCTTTAAAATGAGAAAAATTAATGTAATTAGCTCCTGATAATGGTAAATTAAGAAAACCTCTTAGACAATATTAGTGATTTAATAAAACTTATTAAGTAAAATTATATATTTCAGAATAGTTCCTTCCTTGGTAAAAAAGTGTGGAAGTTATTAAAAAAATGAATCTAGATTCAAATAGAAGTATAGAGTGATTCATTTAAGGATTCAAAGGCATTAAATATAAAATAACCAAAGTAATCTTAGTCTCAACTCATATAATTAATATGATTGGGTACTGATGCCATCTATCATGGGGTGTGGAAAAAGATAACTTATTTTTACTAAGGGATTTAGTAGTAGTAGTAACTTAAGTCATCTCCAAAGATTAGTTCTCTAATCTAGTTATCACAGGTGCAAAAAAATAAGCATATTAATATTTCTAGGACTAGAAAGAAAAGAAATAAGGACTTTAAAAATAAATTTAAGAGATAAGTGATCAAGTTCAGGTTTTGATTCCCATTTGTAATGCTATCATAGTATTTCCTAAATAAATATCTTAGCTTTTGTTAATTGATTTAATGAGAAGATTCATAATCAATTCCCCCTTTTCACCCTATATTAAGTTCATTGATGATGAAAATGGTCTTAAAATTTTCCTTACTTCGGACTATTCTCCTTCCCATATGTGAAAGACACAATGAATCTCCCTTTATTAACTTAGGTAATACCAAATCAGGTATTATTATTAATATGTAACCTATATAGATCACTTTATCTTCCTTATGTGTTTAGTAATTACTAAAAATTCTCTTATTATCCTTAGACCAATTAATTGATATGATCCAAAAACAATTATTGGGAGGAAAAAATTCCTTTATCAAGGTAATAATTAATATCCAGAATTAATTACAAACACGGTCACATTCAAATTAAATTATGAAATCAAATATTGGAAACCATTAAAAGAAGAAATAGATAAATTAATTCAAATAAGGTTTCTAGACTCGAGAATTAAAATTCTGTCAATTAACCTTCCTCTAATCACTCGAGGTTTATACCCTCCATTAAAGAAGAAACAACTGAGTTTTGAGGTGTAGAATGAATATTAAAATAAAATCAAAGTAAGAGAGGTAGTAGAAAATCCAGAGTATCAATAATTTGATCCTCCTACTGAAACTTCAGTCTATTCTCTCCTCCACTCTCTTCTCACATA
Organism: Viscum album; assembly: GCA_963277665.1. Taxonomy (NCBI): domain Eukaryota; kingdom Viridiplantae; phylum Streptophyta; class Magnoliopsida; order Santalales; family Viscaceae; genus Viscum; species Viscum album. Next base: position 1,362,613,491 of record OY728166.1, on the reverse strand, counting down.
GAAACATTCCCCATTAATTTATAGGGAAAATATTCCCTTAAACTATCTTCAACATCCTCTTTCCAAAATCTACTTATTGACCAAATATATATTTTCTCTCTCTTTCCTCAATTTATATATGTTTGTTTATCATCAAAGGTTTTCGGTGGATTCTCCTCATTTTTAAGAGTTCTTTAAAATCCTTATATGTAAAAGAGGATCCATACATCTGTTTCATTAATTTTTTTCTTGATAATCAAGGTGTATCTTGTATAGATCCTTAGGATATTGGGTATTCAAAATTCTTCATGGATTAACCCTACATCATAGGTATAATAATTTAATTATAACTACTTCATTCCATTCATAGATACAATTTTGCATAGAACCCATGGTGCAGCTCTATTATCCTCATAAAATCCTCTCCACTGCCATATTTGACATCTCAATGGTGCATCCATACTCTCTAAAGTACAGGTTCTAGTTTTTCATATTCCTAAAAAACTCAGAACTGTCAAATTGAGTGACTCTAGGAGAAGTGAAAAAACTTTGTCACAACCTTCATCTCGTGTGTTTTTCCTATGCATGGATATGGTTTAGCTGATAAACTATGGTCACAACTCTCTTCTCCTTTATTTCATCTTCACTATCATTTTTGGCATCCCCACGGCATAGTTAAACTCTCCATGGTGAAACCTCCTTTACCCATACATGAGTGGCACTGCGTAAGGGTCTCTCTCCCAATATATAATGGTCATTCCTCCATCTATCTTCTTCCTTGGTGATCCTATGGTGAAACAATGGTGGAAACGGTGTAGCAAAATTACTTTTCATATTTTCCCTTTATTAATGGCATCTAGCCTTCATAGTGGTTGGATTCATCTCTCATTATCATGTAAGACTTTTTCATCTTCTTTTAAGCTTCATGGTTGTTTCCCTAGGCTCCAGATGAAATCCATGGTGATCATGGGCCTTGGAAGTGGTTATTCTCTCAAGATCAGGCTCTAAAATTAATGTCTATGTAATTCTGTGGTGAGTATAGGTGGTGGTCTAATGATGTTGAGTGGAAGAAGTGTAATAGGTGGAATCAGGGAAATGTCCAAAATTCTAGGATGTGGAGTTGAGGTAGAACTATGTTTCTTTTGTGTAAGTCAGGAACAGTACCCACATAAACCATGTCCCACATAAAAGTTGAGTTCAGTCGACTGCTTCCATATATATAATCCTATGTCATCCTTAACTCAGAAATCAACTTTGGGGATAGGCTCCCACATACACTCACATGCCTGTAATTCTCACAGGTATGTGCCTACATGCATGGGAACAGTGATCCTTAGCCCACACAATATGTGCACTATGTACAACCTTTTCTCACTCCTTCCACCCATGCAGGCTCTCCTCTAGGGTGTTCGTGGCCGGATGGCCCTTCTTAGGTTGGCTAAGTTTCTTTCACCTCTTGGTTTGAGGGATAGTATTGGTTGGCCCATTTATTCCTTAAAAATGTTTCAAATACTTGGTAAAAATCCCACCAAAATTCATAATTAAAATCATAATTTTTAATTCAACATTTTTTTCATTTTCACCTACATTAATTATTCAATTGTAATTTACCCTTATTTTAATAAAAAAATTAATTACATGGAAAATTTTCATTAAAACATTGAAATTCTTTATCAATATTTAAAAAAATGCATAAAAATGAGAACATCAGGTACATCAATGATTTTAGTCTTATATACTCATTATGATTGGGTATATAAAATGATATTCAATAATATTGAATATGATAGATGACTTGGTGAGAATAAAAGTTTCATTAAATATTAATTGGTTATATAAATCAATTATATTATTCTAATAGATATATGATATAAACTGTATGTTTTACAAAGTGTTTCAAATATACAGAAGGTATGAAGATAAAAAGAATTGAATCTGGAATATTTCTTTCAAGTAATAGAGAAAAGGAGTTGCTACATTGATAACTTGGATGCTTCAATCTCAGATAAACTCATCATAAGATGTGTATTTTATCACATTTAGCTCTCAATAAGAGAATGTAAATAATAATTTTTAAATGAAATGAGATAAGGTGTTTTTTAAACACATAGTTATGATTTGTTTAATTCTATAACATAATTTAAGGGGATATTAAAAATTGTTTGTTATAGTTGGGGATTTTTTCTATTGTCATATGTGGAAATAATAAAACAATATGATTGAATTCAAAGAATGTTTACTTGATATTCTCAAAGTGTTTTGAATATATATATATAAACTAATCATATGAGTTCTAGGTTCTAAAGTACTGTATAAATAGTATAAATAGGTAAAAGTTAAAATAGGGAGAAAAAAGGTTGGATGAAAAATTAGAAAATGTTTCTTAAAGATGTCAATCAAGTTCATTGAAACCTGCGGTTTTCAGGAAGGAATATTAATAATTCAATATGATTATATTATCGTGGATATACCAAGAGAAGTTTGTGAAACTCCATGGAATTTCCATGTCACATATGGATATTATATAAATTAATTCTTTGATTTTGAAAAGTATTTGATACTAAAATTATATTTTATAAAGTTTTGAAAATATATTGGAGTTCAAAATCAAATAAATAATTTATTGAGCTTGTATTTTATATTCATGAGATAAAGTAAACAATTACTACATCAAGGATTTGAATATAAAGGATTCTATTAATATCAGATGAATCGAGTTAAAACATGTATATTTTCATCTCATTTCCCTTATGTGATAAGAGAAGTTATTCAATTGCAAAAGGTTGTTATGAAAAAGTATGAGATGATTAATTGTATATGAATGATTTATGATTCATCAATTTCTATAACATTTTTTGAGAAGAAGATATAGATAAAATTGTTTTATCTAGGGTAAAAAATTAATCCAAGTATTTGTTAAAATATATGGGTATGTATTCTTACCACCCATCGGTGTTATATTTTAATAAAGTATTATTTTCAAAAAAATATCTCAAACACATATAATACCCTATATGTTATGGAAACAGTAGTTTATTTGTTAAATATTCTGACTAAACAGGAAATATATGTTATTTTTTAACACAAAAATGTTTGTGTATCTTAAAACGATATTCTGAAGAGAATATAATGTCTAGGGGGCTAGTGGGGGTATTTTTAGACTTAAATAAGGTCAAAGTTAACAAATAAATAATTACACCAATCTAAGTTTAAAATTGATTTTTCTTAATATCGTAAGAGAGTTGGGATGTATTAGTAAACAATAATGTAAGTAGTTTCATTATTTCAAGGAAAAAAGTATGATGGAATAGGGTTCCAAGGTTGATGATGAAGCACTTAGGAAGATTTATAAGTAGACAACAGAAGCTTACAACATAATAATTGATATTGTGAAGTTAAGAAGATTGAATATGTTTAAGAAGTTGAACTGTTAGGAATGTGATTCTTAAATCTCATCATCATTCAAACTAGTTTACTTCATAAATGTTTCTCACTAAAGAGTATAGTGGGAGGGTTTTATCATATGGTCACAAAGAGATGTGATAAGAATTAAATATAATGTAAATAGTTAATAAAACCCAAAAAGTGTAGCAAGCATAAGGCTGATCTGGTAGTTTATCATATATAATATGATAAACTAGTGGTTATATTGGATTTTCTAAATATTCTTAAATTGTTTAAGAATATTTAAATGTATCATATTAAAATAAAACCTCCATTTTATCATTTTTTTTAAATTGGATAAATAAATGTATATATAGATATACATTTCATGAAGTGTAATGATAATTTACCTCTCAAAGTATGAATTTGAGTATATCCCTAACTAATGTTTGTCATGGAGTACTATAGGTTATGAGAAAATTTTGAGGTTATCATGACTAGGATTCTTTTATATAGATACTGTATATGCTCAAGAGACACAAAACAAAGAATATGATTCTTTGTGTGAGCTGCATTACCTACGAAGTATACCACATGGAGTGCCATACAGATGTATTTGGTATACTAGTGGTACATGGATCATATTTGAGTCCCCACTACCTGAGGTTAGCGAGATACCTGATATTAAAAACTTTATACTTTGATACCCAACTTACGCAAGTCTATATATTGACTTATCTAAAATGGAGGTGGTTGGGTATGTTGTTGATCATGTCATCAGCTGAAGCTTGACCAAATAGGATTTTTCCTCTCATGTGAAGAATACGAAATATGGGATATCGATTAAGATAGACTATGGGAGTGTGAGTCCACACTTAGATATTGTATATCTATCTGGATAAGAGACATGTGATGTGTTTATCCATAAGGATAAATGACATATGTGGTATTCACTGATCAAATTATTCTATACTCTGAGAATCGAGATAGATGAGTTTTATATATGGAGTTGACACACTCTGTGTCACATGGTCACTCGATGTCTTGGAAAAGGGGAAAATATCTGAATGCATGTTTTTATATGATGCAAACTGGTGGAAATAGGTATAGAGATACATGTTTTTTATAGAGATGACACATGATCCCTTTATAGCTTGAGTAGCATTGACACTTTGCTAGAGGTCACTCTTTGCTTACGTATATGGATCCTAAGATTCATATTTTTTTACAACACTGTAAATTCCTATGGGGTCACACATTGTGGTTGACTGAATGGAGATTGAGTTTTGACATAGAGAGATAATCTAAAAAGTGCATTAGAGTTGATCCAAGAAAATGGATGGGTATTCACAAGGTATTTCATATGATGTGATACAAGGTAAATTTAATGATAGATTTACAAAAGTGTTTTATAAGATATCCAAAAATGTATTTTTAAATATATCCAAAAAGGGGTTTTGGATATGGTTTCACAAGTTATTGTATATGATACAATATAAGGTGAAATGGAACAAAGTCTTTTGGCTTTAGTGAAAATGGGATATTGATGGAGACATGTTCTAAATCTTTATATATATATGGTATATATATGGTGTATATATATAGGCCATTTCTTATTTCATCTAGAATATTATTTTCATGAACATAAGGTTATATTATTTTATGGAATATGGGATTGCTACAAAATGATGATTGTTTTCATTTTATGTTTCTCCCACATATGCTATCATTCAATACATCATTACATAAGAAGAAAAGGTTGGAGGAGTTATATTCATGTATATGTATAAATGCATGAACTGACCAATGGCATTAACTCATGAGTTATAATGCATGAGTTAATGCGAACACTGCCCAAGAGTGTCCTCGGGTTCTATATAAACCCTACACCAATATGATAGTGTGGTGTGGATATTCGGCCAATTAATCATTAGAACCCAAAACTCTCTTTTATCTTCCTTCTTTGCATATTAGATGCTAGAATATCATGAATGGAATATAAATATCATATGAGCATCCGATGATTTAGTGCAGCTCGTGGATACACTACGAAGGTTCTAGGCTTTTGTTTGAAGCTTTATGATCTCTCTTAAACTCATTCAACGGAGATCGAGAATGGTGTAGTGGCTCTTCAGTGTAAGGTATGACAGATTTACAACAGTTATTCATTTTTTCGTTATACATAGTTTCACATTTCTTTCTTGGAAGATCCTCGAACAAGGGTTTTAAATCGCTACCACTTGATCTAATAATTGTTATTAGGCTCTAACAAAACCCTTCTATGAGCATTATATATATTTATATATATAGTTAAATATATTTGTATGTATCTGTTTATAAAAAATATAATGTATTTAAATATGTATATATATATATATATGTTTGTTGCAAAATGTGTGTGTGTGGAGAAAACCTTAATTTGAACTAATCAATATCGTGGGGGCTTCTCCCCCCCCCACCGCACCCCGGTTGGGATCACTAATGGTTTGCAGTTTCATGCCTTCGAACAAATCCTTCCACTTCTATAACTGGTCCTTCATTTCTTTTTCACTATTTTTTTCTTATATCGCACTTCGAGCTTTTCAAGCTGAGCCAAACGGGATTCGAGTGACACCACCAACCATATTTATATTAATATAAATATTTATATTTATCTTGATATATTAATCTAAATTAACTTGTATTTATTTAAGTATATTTATATTAATATATGCTATTAAATTTAAATATATATATATATATATATATATTAATATAAATAAACTTGTATTTATTTAAGTATATTTTGATTAATGTATGCAAATTAATATAACTATATATATTAATATAAATGAATTTGTATTTATTTAAGTATATATTAGTTAATATATGCAAATAAAAGCACATTTTATGGTTTTTTGCATGTGTGTGTCAACATATATATAATCATTATACACATTTAGTGGCCTGGAATGAGTGGTAATCCCCGCTAACCTCTACATTGAAGTAATCAGGGTTTGATTCTTGGTAGTCTCTGGGGGGAATTTATAGACGATGACGCGAGCAGAGACAGAGAATGATGGTGACGCAAGCTAACATAGGCACAATGATGCATTCAAGGTGAAGCAGGCAAGGGGGAAGACCCAATTCCACACTGACACGCGCAGGGCCTTTAAACCATGTAATGGATTTTCAAACTCACTGAGACTTCAGACCACTCTGTAATAAAGTGGCTGGTTGGATAGTTATCTTTGGGGAGTTATGTCATATCCTTCCAGGCTACAAGTGTGTGTGTATTTCTTTGTATTATACCTCCAATAATCTACATGTTATTATGTGTGTGTGGGGGTGTTTATATATATTTTGATAAATTTTTCTATAAAATTTATTTAAATAATTATATATATATATAATTATTTAAAAATTATAATATATTATATATACATATACATTTTTTACATTTATTTAGATACATTATTAAATATTTTTATTATGTAACATAAATTTAATATTTTGTATTACATAAATTATGAAAATAAAATTGATAACAAATATTTATTCTAATATGATTTAATATTTATTAATATACAATTATATGCAAAAATATTTTAATATATTCATATATACTCTATTTATATATTTTATAAACTAGATACATAATTTTAGTTATATATATAAATATTTATAAACACACACACATAGGTGCGTGGACTCGCGCTGGGTTGGACTCGTGCTGGGTCTTGAGCACGTAGGTGTGGTCCGCGTAGGGGTCGGCTCTCAGAGTCTTGGATCATGCAGGGGATGGTCCGCGTGGAAGGGCCGGTGTAGAGAGCTGGTTCACTGCTCTGTTCTCTTTTGGTTTGTCTTCTGCGGGTCTGCTCGCTCGCAGGGCTGGCCACGTGAAGATTCAGGCTCGCGCAGGTGTCTTGAGCGCGCATGTGCAGTTCGAGAAGAGTTGGACTCGCGTAGGGTCTTGCGGGCGTAGGTGCGGCCGTGTAGGGGCAGGTTGTCGAAGTTTTGGACCGTACAGGGGTTGGTCCGCGTGGAAGGGCCGGTGCGGAGAGCTGGTCCGCTAGGTGTGGATTTGTGGAGGACTTCCACGCGAAGAATTATCCACGTGTTGCTGGTCTGTGAAGGAGGAAAGTTTTTTTCGCGTTGTGGAGTTTTGAATGCAAGAGTGGTGGGTTTGTGAAGGGTGTGATCGAAAGATAACGTTGAGGTGGTGTTCTTTGTTGTCATGGAATCTGAATTGGTGAATCGGTGGAAGAACCTTTCGCTGACTGATAAAGAGAAAGCGTCGATTGTCACACAAAAAAACGAAGATGCATTTCTGTCACATCGCATGTCTCTCCTGGTGGTAGGGGAATTTTTAGCCAAATGCTCATTTAACCAAGGGGCCTTGAAAATACTCTACAGAATTTATGGAGATTGGAGGATGGAGTTTCCATACGTGAAGTGGGAGAGGGTTTTCTTATCTTTGAATTTTTTAATATCAAAGATAAAGAAAAGGTGCTCAAAGGCAGACCATGGTCTTTCGATAATCAAATCATTCTCATGGAGGAATTTACAGGCAGGGATGACATTCAGAAAATTGAACTGACTTCCTCACCTTTCTGGATATGAATCAAAGGAATCTCATTCCATGGTAGAACGAAATGTGTTATGCGGGAAATTGGTGAACGCATTGGCAAATTTCTGGACTGGGATCAATCTAATCCCATCCACTGGGGACCCGTGGTGAGGATTATAGCCTTAGTCGATGTGACACAACCACTAATGAGGGGTCTCTTTGGTAGGTCCACAAGGCTGAATACCCTGAGAGGGGGGGTGAATCAGGGTATGACTAATTTAAAATTAACGCCCGTTCTGATCTTGTTTCTCTATTAAGAAAAACACTCTTATCTCTCTTTCCTGTTGCACAAAGTAAACAAAAAGTAAAGCATGCACAGGACACACCAATTTTACTTGGTTCACCGCAAAGGTCTACGTCCAAGGAGCATACGCCGACAAGTTGCCGGTCGTACCAATTCCACTAAATTTCACTAGTTGTGGATTACAATGTTCGGGCTAGATCACTTCTATGCTCAGGCTCACTGCCTTTACAAAGTTTAGGGTCAGCTCACTGCTTTCCCAAGGGTCACTCCCTGTTTCTATCTCTCTAGATCACTGTTGGTGGAGAGGATCACCTTCTTCCTCTACCTAAGCTCATTGCTCTAGAAGGGAATCCATTCACAGTTTATAGACCTGTAGGTCTCTTCATTTGCATGAAATAATGCATCTTCAACTGTTGATAGATGCTCTGTTGAAGTCCAATTTTCATCCACTGATGAATAGCACTTTGCCTCTGACCACTGGGCAACTACCTTTGGAAAGTACCTTTGCAAAGCACCCTACTTCGCGAAGCTCCCAATTTCGCGAAGCTCAAACAAGCCTTTGTGAAGCTCCTGCGTTTTGGAGAAGCACTTTCACGAAGCACTCTCGCGAAGCTCAAGCTGTCGCAAAGCAACGTCCCTCATGAAGCTTACTAAGCCAACACGGAGCTCACAGGTTTCACGGAGCTACAATAGCCGTCGCGAAGCACCTCTTTCGCGAAGCACACTGGCTCCGCGAACCACCTTCGCAAAACGAGAGCAAATGATATTCTCTGAAAATTCTCTCTACTTCTCTCGAGGGGGTAGGCCTCTATTTATAGGCGATTCCACCAACCCTCAGCCCTTTCGCGCGAAGTCAACGCCATGTCATCGCCAATCATGAAGCTCCGAAGTTTCCATTGGAATTCTGTCCAAATCGTGAAGCACCACGTCAATTTTCCATTCGTGGAGCTCGTCGTAATTGCAAAGGATCACCGTCAACATTCCTTCGCGCCTTCGTCGTGAAGCTCCATCGCAAAGCCCTTCACCGCCGCGATGCGCTTCAACTCTGCCATTCGCAAAGCTTTGACGTAATCGCGAAGCATCACCGCCTCCATTTTTCTGGCCTTCGCGAAATCCAATCCATACATCCCATCTTCTCGAAACTCATGTCTTTTCCATATAAAAAATATGATCTTCATGGAAATCCACTTTTCGCGATGCTCACCAAATTCCAAATTTTGGACCCCAAAAATTTGTCAAACACTGGGAAACGGCGTCACCTTGTACTGCTCTTTTGTACCGCCTCCAGATCGTCCTTTCCTTTGTCATCGTTCTTTGTCAACAAGGATTGTCAACAAATTCTTAGGAACTCGACAATTCTACATGGAAACCTGCTTTTTCAACAAACACAATTAACCCAAAAATACTTCAATGTTACCTTGAGGGATTTTTTCCCAACACTCTTCTTGATAATTGAAGACTCTGATGTCTGGATTTCCTTGGAGTTTGAAAAGCTTCCTATTTTTTCTTTCTTTTATGGGTGTCTCGGACACCTAGAAAAGGTCTATGATGCGAAGAAGGAGGATGGACAGGGCAATGTTATTTTTCAATATGGTCCCTGTCTTTGTGCAAAATCCTCTGGAATGGCTTTTATTTCTGAATCTGAAAAACATAAGGACCGTAACAAACTTACGAAGGCTTTTAGTAAGCGGGCTGAACCCACTCATACTAATTTAATCATGCTCAAGCCGCCAAATATTTTTGTTGACATTCATGTGGATCCACGAGTGGATTAAAGGAATCTGGGAAGCCCACTGATCTCAGTCGAGCCTGGGGAAAAAACACAAGAGTCAGGGGCAGGGGCAGACTGTCTCTCCATGCCCGGCCCCAACTGTTTTGAAAGCCATTTCCTCTCCATCTTCCAGGCTGCAGGCAAACTGCAAGGAACTACCTGAACCAGGATCAGGGGTACAACAGCTTTGTAACGATTCACCAGTTCCGGTATCTAGCTCAAATGATGTTACCCTCAGTACTACCCCTCAGGTAGTTGATGATATGACTGGGATCTCGCTGCCCGATACCATGAAACATCGAACATGGAAAAGAATGATTAGCATGGATAGGGGTGTGGATCCCCCTAGTTCACAGCCCAAGGACCACAAATGACGCTTGGAGGGGTCTCAGATGACTGAGAGCCTGCCAAAGAGGTGGAAAGTGGAAGAAGATGGTCAGGTTGTTGAAGTTTCAGAGGCGGTGGCGGGTGTGTCCCAGCCCCGCCTAGGGAAATGAAAATCCTATGATGGAACTGTTAGGGGCTTGGCGATCCCCAAACGGTTTGGGTTCTCCATCACTAGAGTTCCAAATTTCGCCCCGACATAGTTTTTGTATCTGAAACTATGTTGGACAATAAGGATGTTGGTCGTATGGGCCTGAAGATTGGTTTCAAAAACGTCTTTCTGATTGGAAGACAGGGGCACTCTAGTGGACTTTGCCTCTTGTGGAAGGAGGATCTTGGGGTTAAGATCTCTCATTACTCAAGTAACCACATTGTTGTGACAGTTGTGGGCCCAAGATCCCCTCCTTGGTCTTTTGTTGGTTTCTACGGGTGGTCGGGTGGGCAGGATAAGCACAAATCATGGGCCCTTTTAAAACGGTTGTGGGACTCACTTCCTGGCCCTCTCTTGATGGGGGGGGGGGTTTAACGAGGTCCATTCTCCCCATGAAAAATAAGGGGGATGCGTGTGGAGCGGTGATGTGATGAATGATTTTAGGACTTCTCTTGTGTCGAACTCTCTTCATGACCTCAGGTTTTCTGGTTCGTTGTTTACCTGGCATCGGGGTAGGTCAATGGAGAACCGTCTGGCAGAAAGGTTGGACAGATTTGTTGAGGATGATGAATAGACTTTGCTTTTTCATTCCATCTCTATCGTCCACCTGCCCCAGTCTCCCCTAACCACTGCCCAATCATTTTGTCAACGGTCTCACAAGGGCATCAGAAGGGGCTGGCGCGGACCTTTCGCTTTGAAAGTATGTGGCTCCAAGACAGTGACTATGAAAAGGTGGTCCAATCGGCTTGGGAGGGACCGAATCGGTGAATCATGTCCAACATCCGCACTCTTGCGTCTTGTTTACAGAAATAGAGCTCTTCTAGGTTCGGCGACTTTGACTGACGTATTAAGGAGGCAGAAATTCGATTAAAGCAACTCCACTCTGATCCTTGTTGTGACTCTGTCCTTAGTAATATTACGGTGGTAGAAAAGGATCTTAATGCAGCTCTGAGGGAGAAAGAGAGTTTTTGGTTCCTTCGGGCAAGGGAGTCCCATATCAGAGATGGTGATCAAAACACCAACTTCTTTCACCAACGAGCGTCTACAAGGAGAAGGAAGAATCATATTGCTCATCTGGAGGATCCTTCTGGGAGAGTTGCTCGTGACATTAATGACATTCACTCCATTATTTTGAACGTTTTCAGCAACCTCTATACTGCAGAAAGTACTAGCGCCCCCTCATGTCTGACTGAAAGTATCCCAAAGTTGGTTACGGAAGAAATGAATCATTCCTTGGAAAGAGATATTTCAGATGATGAAGTGCTTGGGGACCTGCATATTATTCACTCTACCAGGGCTCCGGGGCCTGATGGGCTTCATGCTCTGTTCTTTAAACGCTTTTGGCATATTGTTGGGCCTGATGTGGTGACCTTGATGAAGGAGGTGTGGGCAGACAGAACCTCTCTCGAATCACTAAATGAAACTCTTATTACTCTTATCCCCAAAACCCAGTGCCCTCAGAAAGTCTCAGAGTTTCGGCCAATCAGCCTGTGCAATGTGGTTTACAAATTTTTTTCCAAAATCATGGTGGCCAGACTTAGGGACTTTCTCCTGCTGATTTTCCCTGCTAACCAAAGTGCTTTCATCCCACAGAGATCCATTACTGATAATGTTGTCATTGCCTTCGAATTATTCCACTCTATGAACACTCGCTCATCAGCCAATCATGGCACCATGGAAATGAAATTAGATATGGTGAAGGTTTATGATAGAGTTGAATGGCCTTTTCTCGAACTTGACCTGTCCAGGCTGGGCTTTGGGACGAAATGGATCTTTAATATCATGAATTGTGTTACGTCTGTCTCCTACAGAATTAATATTAATGGGGACCCTTCAGCGAGCTTTAACCCGTCGAGAGGCTTGAGACAAGGGGATCCCCTGTCACCTTACCTTTTCATTATGGTGGCAGATGTCTTTTCTCATCTTATCCTGAAGGTGGAGGAGCATGAAACTATCCATGGTGCTACGGTATGTAGAAATGACCCCCCTATCTCTCCTCTCTTCTTTGCAGATGATAGCTTCCTTTTTGCGCGTGCTACCCCGCAAGAATGCAGTGTAGTGCTGAATATCATTAATCTGTACGAAAAGGCTTTGGGGCAACGCCTTAATGCTTCAAAATCAGAGTTATCATTCAGTAAAGGTGTCCCACAAGCTAAGAGAGAGGAGCAGCAGCGAATGTGTGGGTTTCCACTGGTTGATAAGCATCCCAAGTACCTTGGCCTCCCGACCCTTGTTGGTAGATCGAAGAAACATGTTTTCACCACGATTGTGGGCAGGGTGGATAATCTAATTTGTCTTTGGTCTAGTAGGAAGATTTCCAAGGTGGGAAAGGAAGTTCTCGTTAAGTTAGTGGCCCAAGCAATCTCTGCTTATGCTATGTCGCTGTTTAAATTCCCAGAAACTATTGTCGATCAAATCCACTCCCGGTTGGCCAATTTTTGGTGGGGCACCCATGAGGGCAAACATAACTCCCACTAGATGTCTTGGGAGAAGCTGTGTGTCTCAAAATTTCGTGGGGGGGCTTGGATTTAGGAATCTCAAATGGTTTAACGAGGCTCTTTTGGCGAATCAAGGATAGCATCTTCTCTCCCATACAAATGCCCTGTTCTCAAGGGTTTTGTGCGAAAATTATTTCCCTCATTCTAATTTCGTGCATGCCCAGCTGGGGCCACGACCGAGCTTTTTGTGGAGGAGCATTTGGGGAGCAAAATCTCTCATTGATTTGGGCTGCATTTGGAGAATTGGGGGTGAGAATAATGTTAACATTTGGAATGATCTATGGCTGGCAGATGGCGTTAATCATAAGGTTTCCTCATCGGTTGTTCCTGGATTCGAAGATGCAAGAGTACATGATTTGCTCGACGACTCGCTTGAGGAGTGGGATCGGGGGATGCTTTGTTGCTGGTTTAACGAGGTGGATCGTCAGCTTATCCTAAGTATCCCTCTCACACCAGGTGTGGGCCCTGAGCAGATATGTTGGACTGGGGAACCTCATGGGAGATATTTTGTTCATTCGGGTTACAAAATGAGGGTGAAAGGATTGGATCAGGTCTTTACTGATAATCGGTGGAAGTGCTTCTTGTCCCTCGCCGCTCCCCCGAAGGTCAAATTTTTTTGGTGGCAGGTCTGCGCTGGGGTTCTTCCAACTTGTGACTTTCTGGTGCGGTGACACTTGGCGGAGGACGACACTTGTCCCTTGTGCCTCCAAGAAGTGGAATCCCCTTTGCATACAATTCTTTCCTATAACAGGGGTGGAAGGAGTGTGGAAGGTTTGGAAGTCGGATTTTGGTAGGTTCTTTGACCGTTCAATTGGGTTGATCCAAAACTTTTCTTTATGGGTGTCTTCTCTAGAACCGAGAGTGGTTGGGCTTATCTGCACAATTTCTTGGTTGGTTTGGACTCGACAGAATGAATGTTTCTTCCAAATGAAGGTGACCCCTGATCGCCTTTGGGTGGATATAGCTTTGGAGTAGATTAATGGGTGGAAGACCAGCGAGGCGGTGCATTCTTTTTGCCACACTCGGCATGCAATTCCTTCTTGGTCTCCCCCCCTGAGGGTTTTCTTAAGATTAATACAGATGCTGCGGTCTCTGCTAACTCCAAGGTCGGTATTGGGTTCATTTCTCATAACAGTTCTGGCCAGATTGTGGAAGCTCAGTGTAGGGTTGTGCCTTACTCTTGGAGTCCTGTGGTGGCGGAGGCCTCGGCCATCCTCCATGGGATTCTTTTTGCCCGTTCCAAAAATTGGCCCAAGGTTTTGGTGCAATCCGACTGCCTCGCAGTGGTGAGCGCTCTCTCATCAAAGGAAGATGACTCTTACCTTATGGTATCATCTTGAGGAAGATTTGGTCCCTGACCGATGATTTCGATGCTTGCACATTTTCTTTTATCAAAAGGGATGAGAATATGAAAGCTCATCACTTGCCTCGTTTTGGAAAATTTTGGGGTGATCATTGTTGGGAGAACTCGTTTCCTGGTTGGCTTTATAGGTCTGGTGTGCTTGATCAGTAATATATCTTTTCTTTTCCTAAAAAAAAAGTACTTCTATGAAATTTGAAAGAATTTGTTATGAATCTTGGATGTTTGATCATCTATTATGAAATCAAATACACTTTGAATGTTTCATAAAAAGTTGTGATTTAGGACAACCGTTTTAAGACGAAATACATTGTTATAGTCAACTAAGGACGCATCATTATGTTGTAAATTTTCTAAATTATAAAAAGTCAGGTACCCAAATTTGTTTGGATGAGACTTGACCAGATCAAAGTACATTAATAATCCACATTTGTTTAACTTCTTTTTTTTTTTATAAAAAAGAGAACCATAAATATACAAAATGATTGTATGTGTCATGGAATGTGCATGCACTTAATGACCCTTAATATCACAATAATTCCATTTTATTTTACAAGTTGTCGTTAAATCAGTACTATGAAAAAATATTAATACAATTTCTTTCCACGTGTTCTATAAACTTTGAATTGATAAGAGTTTGTTTTCTTAGTCAAGTTTGAAATTTTCTAATGTTGATTTCAGTTTAACATTCTTGGATCTAAAACATATTTGTTTATTTGCACAATAAAATGAAGATGATTCAATATGGTATTTTTTATTTGGTTTTGATTTCATTTTTACGTAAATTTTATGTGTCCAAATTGATTTTTTGACCTTAATATATTTGGCTTTTAATAAGTTTGTTTATGATTTTAAAACACCACAATATACTTCTCTAATCCCTTCTTTTTATTTTATAAAACCACTTCATGTTTGTTTAAGTAATTTCCTATGATAGAATCACGGCTGTGGGAAGAAAGTCAAATGGGATAACAGGCTTCGTAGAATTATTATGGGTTTCAGTGTCGTGATTTTTTTTTTAATTTGATTTTGAAAGGAGGAAAATAAAAGTCTTGCTTTGATACATTTACCAAACTGAATGACTTTTGGGTGGCTGCCAACGATCCATGTTGAATTATACCTTTACTGTAGCTCAAAAATATTATTAAATTATTTCCATAATATAGAAAATTCTATAAGATTCGTTTAAAAAAAACAGCAACTTGCTGCGTTAAAAAAATAAAATAAAATCCCACCAATTATATATACATGCGTGGGTTGAATTACTCCTCCCCCTATACCTTTACGAACCATACTATAAAATTATTTCCATGTATTAAAAAACCCCATAAGTCCTCCCATGAGCAAAATAAATAACCGGTGAGTAAAAAATTTCATACCAACATTATATAAATTGAATTAAATATTATGATTTGGATAATTATTTTTACCGTGGCATTTGATCTTACGCATGAAGGGTGGCATATTATTTTATGCGATGAAAAGCATACTTCCTGTGTGAAAGGGTTACTTTTCTTTATAAAAAAATGACATCATAAGCATGATGTTGAAAAGGGTACATAATGAAAGATGCTTATTTTTTTTGTTATAAAATAACTATTGAAACATTCATGTGTTGTCAACAAATCTCCACCCCCATGGGTGTTTCAACATTGCAACATTTGTGAAGTATCCTTTCAACGGTTGTGGTGTCATCGCACGCGGCCAAGATGAAGTCATTAGTGTCCATCCCCACTACTGTAGAATCACGTTTATTAGCTAATCTCTATCAACACTGAACAAAAAAAGGTGATAACAAGAAAACTTTGTGTTAATTATAAGTGCTAATAAAAGTGTCATTTTATCAACGCTTTTTTTAGCGCAGATAAAATCTTCACCTTTAACGGTGTGAAATAAGCACTGATAAATGACACAATGAATAATTTAATCTATATATATTTATATATTTTTTAAATAAGATTTATATAACACTAAGTATATATATGTAAATATAATATATAAATATGATTTAAACAACTACATTGTAATAAAAAAATTATTTTCAATCTTATTTTCATAAATTATATATATAAAAATATCAAATTTATATTAATCAATAAAAATGTTTAATAATATATTCATATACATTAATTACAAAATGTATATATATATATATATATATATAATATCGATATTTTATTTAAACATTTTTATAAATATATAAATGAATATTTATTTATTAAAATAGTTCAAATTTGAATTTATATATTTATATTCATATTAAATAATTTAAAACATACACATATATTTGTATGTATGTATGTATATGTGTATATGTGTATGTATGTATATGTTTATGTAGTATGTGTATGTATGTGCATGCACGTGTATGTAATTGTATGTACGTGTGTGTATACATTGTATGTATGTGTATGTGTATGTATATGTCTGTGTATGTCTATACGTATGCATGTGTGTATGTGTATGCATGTAATGTGTGTCTGTATATTCATTTAATATTATTTATTCATTTTTAATATTTCTCAAATTTTAATATTTTATGTAATTTATTCATTTTTAATATTTATTTATTTAATATTTTTGTAATATATTTAATTTTGATAGGTATTTATACATTTTTAAATGTTTATACATTTAATTAAATAAAAAAATTTCTAGTTATTATTTAAAATTCAAAAGGTTAATAATTAATTATATTTTTTTATATACAATTAATACAACCCATACATCAATAATTAACAATAATAATATTATTTATTTATTCATTTTATTTCTACGTGTTTGTAATTCATGTAACCAATATTATGAATTCACTTTTATTTAAAATATTTCTTTGAAATATTCAACTGCATTTATTCATTTTTAAGATTCTTTAAAAAAAATCATTTTTGATATTTATTATTTTTTAATATTTTTGGAATTTATCCATATTTTAAAATTTATACAAATTTATTTTCCAAGTTTTAATATTTTTAATATGTTTGTAATTTATATGATTAATATTTATTCATTTTTATTTATTAAGCTTTAATATTTTTAATATGTTTGAAATTTATATAATTGATTTATTTAAATGCATTTTAATTTTAATATTTTGGTTTAGTCGATATAATTCATTTATAATAATTTTATTATTTATATAATTAATATTATTTTTTATGTGTTTGTAATTCATGTAATCAATATGAATTCTCTTTTTTAAATATTATTTTAATTTATTCAATTAATTTATTCATTTTTAATATCCTATCATTTAATATTATTTATTCATTTGTAATATTTACTGCTTTTTAAATTTATTTTTGTAACGACTATGTTTTTGTCTTGTAAAGTTTTAGAATATTTTAAGAAATATTTTTGAACCTAGGCGTTAAGTCAACATGAGATTCTGAGGCCCAAAAAGACTCAGGTGTCTGGCTTAAGTGTGGTTGCAAGATGATTAGTAATTTAATAAAAAAATTAAACAATTTATTAGTTATTTATTCTCCATGACCTAATCTCATCTATTTAATCCTACTTATGGTAAAACTCTAGGGTTATGCACATAACACTAGGGATTTAGATAAGGACCATTGGAGGAGAGTTTGGTGGACAACAATGGGATGGAGGATCTGGGATCAATTTGCCAAGGATCGTCTACGCTAACGAAGTTTGTGGATCTCGCCAAAGACAACGTTGTGGAACCGTTCTTCATCAGCAATCGATCTAAACTCGAGACATGACATTTGTTTATGTTGGTTTAATCCCCGTTTGTTTATCCTACGACGAATGTGAATCAATTCCACTAACAGATTGATTCACGGGTTGATCATAATTTATGGGTATGAATTTTATTTTACCAGAAATAGGAATTGATGATGTTTGACTATTATTATTCGCTCTTCATTCTAACGACAATGAATTGAGGAAAACCCAAACAATGGTCGAGGTTTGTTCCTCATGTTTCTATTTTTTCATTTCTTTCTATGTTCTTCGCGTGTTCATAACTGGTATTTTCTTTGACCGGGGGTTTGATAAATACTCGGTGATCGATTGTTGCGCAACCGTCATTTGGCATAACAGATCGATACCACAAGTTTAGGTTCAAGTTCGGAATCGATGACATAGTTGAGGCGTAGTGTCGACAACGGAGGATCAGGAACGTATTAGGATCGACGGTTCGCAATTTGGCGTTGCATCGACGATGCAGAGTGACGACGGATAATTCCGAGCGGATTCGGTTTCCGAAATCAGGCCACCAGTGATGGCAAGGCTCAGTCAATGTTAGATTGTTGGAGTTGGTGCGCTTGAACTAACTTTTGTGTATTTTATGATAATGTGTATTCATTATTTTGAATATAAAAAATTTTCTTATCACACCATGATTGTTCTTCTGCGTAACATAGCATGTGATAAAGTCATAAGAGTAGCTGTCGCGCTGAAAGGTCATAACAGTTCTCCGCTATGATGAGAACTCAGAAGTGTCACAACAATATTCTTAAATATATGTTCTCTACCCAGATGAAATCATTTGAGAGACACAAATGATACAGACTATCAGGGGTGAAGTCTCATAGGACTCCGAGACACCTTCTCATGATGTACACTCTTGGTAATATCTAGTGTAGAATATTATGAGAACGAGACCCGCCGGTAGGAAATCCACATTTATATGTATAATTGGATGTTCCTATTTGCGAATGTGTGTATTGATCTTTAGACTTTAAGATTATTACTATTGAGTATTATAAGTTATGTATTTTGATATATTGACGATAACTGTGATGACATATGTTCGCGGTGTGGTAGGGTACGTTGGCTGCTTCATGAGTAATATTTCATTAATGAATAATGCGAGAAAAGATTTATCCCTTTTGTTCTTTAACGGAATTTGATATCTCACACCTTTTGATGAAAATGATATAGCCTAAATAAATCCATGATCATGGTGTTCTATAGAAAAGTTTGATTTTTGGGAAGTTAAAAAACGAGATATCATGCACATAGGTTGATGACACCAGCATGCAACCTACTTGATTAGACATATCACGATAAAGATATTATAGATATCACAGGAGGAAATAGACAATGTTTGGAAATTAGGGAATATTCATCTTAAACCTGATCTTCTTCGAATTTCAGAATGGGACTCTGCTTTTAATCCTCATAAAACAAGAACACAATGGCATAGGCATGAGTTCGATTGTACGATCTTAATTGGTTCTTCTAGCACCCTAAGATACAAAATGATATAGTATCCTGCGTAGGTACCCCCTTAAGATAGATCATAGTACCCTAGATAAAGAATTAGGTTTGTTTGTAAGAGTCATGGTGGAAGTCAATTTGGACTCTAAACTTCCGACTGTTATTAACTTTAATGCAAATGATTATAAAACAGAAGTTAGAATTGAATATGAACGAAAGCCCCCATTTTGTGAGCTAAGTAAGATAGCGGGACATTCCATCCTAAACTATAGGGTGGTGAAAAACCAAGATGTCCATCCAAAGGATAATGACTGGACTGAGGTTAGAAGAAACAAGAGAGACAAGGACAATGTTATAGATAAGCCCGAGCCTCCCAAGAAGAGGAATGAAGTTTGGGTAAAGAAATCGATTTACTCAAAACAATCAGGAGAAAACTCGGGTAAAACTTGGGGTTGAACTTGTGGAAGTTGAGGAGAAGGCAAATAAATAACATGATATCTTAGAAGACATTGAAAAACTGGCTATGGAGTCCATTGAACAATCCCAATCTGAACAATTAATGGAGGAGCCCCACAAGGACTCCTCTAGAGAACCTGGACAACAATGTATTGTTGTCATAGATTCCACTTTGGCACACACTATTAAAAACCCATGTAGGTATGAAAGTATAGTGGATATTGTTGATAAGGATAAGGGAGATCAACGCAATAAGGATTCTTTGATGAATGAAAAGGCAGTAGAATCTTCTACCCTTCCTACTGCAGGCATATCCCATGATAAACTTACCAAAACCCCTTTGCCGATTTGTGGTATCTCACATACTGCACAGTAGGTTGGGGGTCCTAAATCCCTCTCGGATTCTAGGAATGCCTCGGCTCAACTGGGACCTTATGCGCCTAGTTCTTCTTTGAATGATGGATCTCATATCCAAGGGGAAGACAATCTTAAGGATTTGATCATTATCAAGGCAAAAACCCCTATGACCCCCTCGAAACCAGTTGATAGCAACAATACTGCTACGTCGACTCATATTGTTGATGGAACATGTTTTATTATTTCAGATTTTGCTTCAATTACGGTGCCAACCCATACTAATGTTTTGCATGCTTATTTCCCTATGACAGCAGGAACACACAAAACAGTTTCTGTTTTGAATTCTAATGAAAATCATCCAATTGAATTAAGTGGCAGCCCAATTATTACTCCATCGAAGGCTGCTTCACTTAATGTAACTGATAAGGATATGAATACAGATGTTGCTAATGTTCTACCTGTTTCTTCTTAGGGAAAACAGGGAAAGAAACCTACTCCAACCTCATCCCAAAATGTCAGAAGATCCTCTAGGCGAAAGGGCTCTGGAAGTAGGGGGTTTCTCCAAATCTAGGTTCCAATGAAATTTCTATTTTAGAACTGTTAGGGTATTGCAAACCCTGACACATTTATTTTTCTTAAAATATTTCTTAATACTCATCGCCCTAAGATATTTTCTACTGCTGAACCTAAAGTTAATTTCTCTTAAAAAACAATGCACCTTTGCTCCTATGGTTATAAATTTTTAGGTGCTTTCAAATAGGGTATGCTGTTGAAACGCTTTGGATTTTTTTATCACTCCTCACTTAAAAATGTAAATATTATCAATGTTTCAGAGAAGATGTTTACTTATGACTTTTCATTTGATCATTCACACATTTTCTGTTCTATGGTCTGTTCTAAAAATAGATACCAAGATAGAAGACCACTTTGGAATGAACTTTCATTCTTGTCAAACATTATTCATGATCCTTGGTTTGTGATTGGTGACTTCAATGCCATCTGTTGGAGTTGGTGGTCTAGAACCAACTACTTTGTACTTTATTCATTAATTAAAAACCTTATCACATCTTGATTGTTCTTCTGCATGACATGTCATGTGATAATGTCTTAAGGACAGCTATTGCATTAAAGGGTCGTAGCGGATCCCTGCTATGATGAGAACCCGGAAGTGCCATAACACTGTTCTTGAATGTATGTTGTATGGCCGGATCATATTATTTGAGGGACACAAATAATACAGGTCATTAGGGGTGATGACTCATAAAACTTTGAGGCATCTTCTCATGGTGTGCGCCCTTGGTAATATCCAGGAGGATATTATGAGAACGAGACCTGCCAGTAAGAAATCCAAATTTCATAGTGTCATTGGATGTTCCTATCTGCGGACGTGTGTATTGATCCTTAGACTTTAAGATTATTATTAATGGGTATTACAACTCGCGCACTTAGATGTATTGACGAAAACTGTGGCGACACACTGCTCACAACGAGGTAGGATACGTTGGGTGCGTCACGAGTAATACCGCATTAATAGATAGTGCGAGAAAGGATTTGTCTCTTCCGTTCCATAACAGAAGTAGATATATCAGGCCCTTTGATGGAATTGATATAGCCTAAATAAATCCATGGCCATGGTAAGGTATGGGCAAGTTCAATTCCAGGAAGTCAAAGAAAGAATAATCAAGCACATGGGTTGATGGCACTAGCATGCAAACCGCTTGATTGGAGATATCGAGACAAAGGGATTATATTACACGGTAAGTGTTCGTAGGAGGTGACACGTCATTGCGGCATTAACTTCTTTCTCTATGGGTGCCTTGGCGTGTTGCTAGACGCTAACCTTGGACTTTAGGCAGGCTCAGCCTAATGCCATTGAGAAAGAGGCCTATAGGGTCACACACTAAGTGTGTCCATGTATCTCAGTTAAATATTAATTTAACAAGTTAAATAAATATTATTCCCAACTATGGTTTAATAATTATTTAAGGATGTCTGATCGCATTTATTTTGACACTAGTTATTCGATAGAATATATTGTGGACGAAATAATATATTTATTAGCGAGTAATGCAGTTACATTTATTTAATAAATAAATAGTCATTACTCAAGGTCTAATAAATGTGGTGGAGAAAAAAATGGAAAATAAAAGAACATGCCGTGTATATTAAATATACACGCCATGTAGTTTTATGGAAAACAAGTACACACCGTGTATTAATTATTACACACCATGTAGTTTTTCCAGTTGGGATTTTGAGGATTTAATATTGTTTTATTAAATGATATTTATTATAATCAGTGTGGGCGCATGTCAAGGAATTAATAATTCGACATGAGGGTTTTCAATAAGAGTTAATGAAATAAATAAAACACGTAACGCGTTTATTTATTGTCATAACTCTATTAACCTCAAACCTGATTATAAATATCCTCGCAACCCCAACATTTTGGAGAGCCATTGTTGTGCACAACGGATTTGGAAATACTATCAAGATAAGAGAGAATTCCCTTTCCACCAAGAACGCCCTCAAGTTACGAGAGCAAGATCCTCCACCGAATCAAGGCGGTCGAAGGCAGACATCGCAAGCAAAGGTTCTTCCACGCCAGCATTCAGAGATCCCTTCAGCGACGTCCGGAGATACGTGACACATGTGTGGATCACTGCTAGAGGAATCCTACACTTGGATTCTATGACGCAACGACGGATCACTGAATCGTGACCGGACACATCAACGAAGAAAGAATTCCAACGAGGTAATTCTTATGCATTAATTAAATTAATTATAATCAACATATGATGATCCTCCTCAAGGGTTACGAGACTTTTCTTTTCTTTTCATTCTTCGTTCTATTCCGAAGATTCAGCGTTTTATATCGTGACGGATCTCGGATTGAACGTTGTTTAATGTTAAAATTAAAGTTGGGATAACCCACCAATGTGCTTCCGCTGCACCAGGAACATTCAAGTGGTATCAGAGTGGTCATATCGTTGGTTATAATTATTTAGTTTTTCGTTGGTGATTTCTGCATTTAATAATTTAGTTATTTCAATTCATGTTTAATCGTTCTGGAAATCTGAATCTCGAGATCTGTTCCTCCTCCCTCATTTCTCGTTCATCTCATAGAAACGAATTTTTCTTTTAATTTTGATTAAAATAAAATAGAGGAACTCATCCGGAGGAGCCAAACGTTTCTGGCCGTATAACACCAGAATACACGGCGTGTATTCGGAAGTACACGCCGTGTAGTCTAGGTTCAATGCATTGACTGATCCGCCAAATCAGGCAGTGTATTGGATTCTTTCTAAGAATTTAAGACACTGTGTGTTGACCAGAAACAGGTGGCACACGGTTTCCGGAATACACGCCGTGTGGTCCAATGAACACGGCGTGTAGTCCCTTCGGGTTAGGGTTGGGTCGTGTACTCCGTACACGGCCTGCTCAGCTGGAAACTGTGTAACGTGGAAACTACACGGCGTGTGTCCCACTGTACATGCCGTGTACTCCAAAAATTTCCGAAGTACATTAACACGCCCTATCCCCGGGCGTGTACTTCGGGTGGACGATGAAGAAAAGTACACACCGTGTAGTCGGAACTACACGCCGTGTACTCACCCAAATTACGCAGATTTATTAAAATTTATTATTATATTATACAAACCCTTGAGACGTGTACCATGGTGCAGGCATAAAGCTGAGGCACAACACGTGATAGGTGTTTTATATATATGTGTTTAATTTAACATCTGTGTAATAAATGGGAATTCACCGGGTTGCCTCCAAGGTACAAGTTACGTACAAGGATAATTTTAAATGAATTTATTTGTTTAAAATTATGATAGATGAGAATCTCAAGGAAATTCAGAAAATGGATTTAAGATAAAAGGATTGATTAATTAAAGATAATTAATTGATTCGAGCGTGATTTATCTTAAACAAGAACAATTAAAGAATTGAATGCTAGTTTTATTTATGCGTAAATATCGTTGCATGTATGGATGATCATGAGCTAGACCGAGACCTTTGTATGTGAATGGTTTCTTTTTAATTTATTTATTTAAATTAAATTTGTTGGCCTGCGATCCATCTCCTCATTAATATGTAGGGCCTGCGCGCCCAAGGATTCTTTTATGTAAAAACCCATTTTACCCCTCACCTGCGTGTGAGATAAATGCATATGTAATGGATGGAGCTCCCAAGCTAGTGGAGGCGGCTCAAGTCAGGAGCCAAGGTGAAACCAATCCAAGGAGATACAAAGGTGGACAGGTGGAAAGCTGTAAACACGAACCTGAAAGGTTCAAGGTGTTTCTCCCCTAGGTCTTGGGTTAGTTTATCAACCGCTAGATAAACTAACCAATAGAAAAGCTCATGATCATACCATTTATTTTATTTTTGTCAGTTGCATGGTTTATTTATTGTGGGTGTGTTGTCACGATCACACAATTAATGAATTAAATGAGCATGCAAGATGGAACTAAAATAAAACTGTCTTATACGTAAATATTATCTTAGAAATGGTTAATCACTTAAGTATATCCCACTTAATATTAACAAGCATGTAATCAAAGATAATAAAATAGAAATTTATGTATAAGGATAAAATCCCTCAAAATAAATATTAAGTCGGCATAGCCTTCCATAATCTTGGTTAGAATCGAACCATAGTTCAAAGTGCTTGACCAACCCTAGTTGGGGTGCTTTCAATTATCAGGGAATTCTAATTCAATGTTTTGGGTTGACTTGACTTGGTTCGCATAAAGGGTTGACTACCACAACAGGACTTGGTGTGACCAAGAGGAAAAGGTTGAGGAAATCCAAAAAGGATTTCAGGATTGGGGGGTCCACTCAGCGGATCAAGGAGCTGCGAGTTAATGCAGTTGGAATTTGGAATGCCTACCTAAAACCCTTCAAGTTGTTTGACCAACCCTAGTTGGGGTAATGCGAAGGGAAATATGGATCCTTGCCACTAGAATATTCACGCAACAGAATATTCCGAAGTCAATGGTGAGGTCTATTGGATTTTGATAAAATAGTGGGAGACTAATAAGTATTAATTAATTTATTTGTCTCAATTTTTGTAATAAAGTACTAAACCTTTGCTTATCTTAATTTGTAGAAACGATAAGAAAATGACTTCAAACATATCATTGCGCACCATACTTGAAAAAGAAAACCTTCTCACCGGCACCAATTTCCAAGAGTGGCAGAGGCGTTTACGCGTCGTCCTTCACCACGAAAGGAAATTATATGTGATGGAAGAGCCTATTCCAGTTGCGCCTGGGAAAGAGGCTAGTGATGAGGAATTATCTCTCTACATGAAACACATGGATGATGCCACAGATGTCCAGTGTTGCATGCTATCGACCATGTCTAATGAGATCTTGAAGAAACATAAAAACATGGACGCGTATAGCATGATGTCTCACCTAAAAGATCTCTACCAAGAGAAGGCGAGACAGGAGAGGTATGAGATCTCCAATGCTTTGTTTACCACGAAGCTTGGAGAGTCTGTGCCAGCTGGGCCTCATGTAGTCAAGCTTATTGGATACATTGAACGCCTGGACATCTTAGGGATTAAATTCCCGGATGAGTTGCGTACAGATCTCATCCTATCATCACTGCCCAATACCTTCTCTAGCTTTATTGTCATCTATAACATGAGTAACAATGAGAAGAGTCTATCAGAGCTTCTGACCTTGATTTTCTAGGTAGATAAGGACATGAGGCATGAAAAACCTGCAGTCCTTATGGTGAACAAGAAAAGGAAGGACAAGGAAAAGGGGCCAAAGACTCATAAACGGTCTGAAGCCCCCGAGCACCGTCCCTCCAAGAAGGGGAAGATCCAGAGGTAGGGCAAGGAATGGGAGGAAGTGTGTTTTGCATGTGGCAAGCAGGGCCACTAGAAGAGGAACTGCACCCAGAAGCGTGGGGACGCTAAAGTTGCGTTTGTTATTGAGTGCAATCTTTCTATTTCTACACATTGGGTATTAGATAAAGCTTGTGGGGCTCACATATGTATTCAAATGCAGGAACCAAGTAGATTTAGAAAGATCTCCAGAGGAGAGATGGATCTTCGAACTGCCAATGGCACAAGGCTGGCTACGTTGGCTATTGACGACTACCACCTCTCATTGCTGACTAGGATGATTTTGGTTTTACATAACTGTTATTATGTGCCTAGTGTTACCAAGAACATAATTTCTGTATCTTGTTTGGATATGGATGGATTTGTTTTCAATTTTGAAAATAAGGGTTGTCTCTTTTATAAGAACAACGTATGTTATGGTATGGCACATTTAAATAATGGTTTGTATGTATTGAATTACGAAAACCAAGTGTTTTCAATCGATAATGAAAAAAACTCACATGACTCATACATCACCCAGTTATGGCATCACCGCCTTGGTCATGTGAACGAGAAGCGTTTGACAAAACTCTGCCAAGATGGCTATTTAGACTCTACTGAGCTAAAACCACTTGATTGATGTCACGCTTGTTTACAAGAAAAAATGACCAAGATGCCTTTTGGTGGACAAGGTGAAAGAGCCACAAAACTTCTAGGATTGCTACACATGGATGTGTGTGGACCATTTCCAGTAGAAGCTAGAGGTGGATATTCTTACTTCATTACTTTTACTGATGATTTGAGTAGATATGGATATATCTACTTAATGAGGTATAAGTCAGAGTCCTTAAAGAAATTTAAGGAATTCAAGAATGAAGTAGAGAATCAGCTTGGTAAGAAGATAAAGAAGCTTCAATTGGATCGAGGTGGAGAATATCTGAACCAAGAGTTCATCGATCTTCTATAGGAGTCTGAGATTCTATCTCAGCTCACTCCTCCTTATACACCATAGTGGAATGGTGTTAGTGAAAGGAGGAAACACACCTTGTTGGACATGGTGAGGTCGATGATGATTCATGCGGATCTTCCATTATCCTTTTGGGGATATGCATTACAAAATGCAACATACACATTAAACCGAGTACCAACTAAGGCGGCAAATGGAATTCCATCCGAGTTATGGAATGGAAGGAAACCCACTTTGTCGCACACACATGTATGGGGATGCGAGGCATTTATTAAGGCCTTCTCAGGCAACAAACTAGCACCCCGGGGCACGGAGTGTATCTTTATAGGATATCCCAAGGAAACGAAAGGATATTACTTATATAACCCTCAAGAAAAGAAAGTGACTGTCGCCAGACAAGCCGTATTTCTTGAGAGGGAGAACATCCTCAAGAAGGATAGTGGGAGCAAGATTGACTTCGACAAAGTTGATGCTCAAGATACACAGGACTTGGTACAGGAACAAGTTCCACAGGTCCCTGTGGAAGAGGTTCCAGAAACACAAGTACTGTGTAGGAGCTCAAGAGAGGTAAGGGAACCAGAGAGATTTGGTTTCCTAGTCACCGAGGATGGTGAATCATTATTGTTGGACAATGATGAACCTCTCTCCTAAAAGGAAGCATTAGAAAGCTCAGAAGCTGCAAGATGGATAGAAGCTATGAATTCTGAGATGGATTCCATGTATCAGAACCAAGTTTGGGTTCTGGTCGATGATCCAGTTGATGTAAAGCCTGTTGGATGAAAATGGGTATTCAAAATAAAGCTGGACATGGAAGGTCAAGTTAGAACCTATAAATAAAGGCTAGTGGCTAAAGGATTCAGACAGCGTCAAGGAATTGACCATGATGAAACCTTCTCGCCAGTTTCCATGTTTAAATCCATAAGAATCATACTTGCCATAGCATCTTACCATGACTACGAGATTTGGCAGATGGATGTCAAAACAACATTCCTTAATGTGAACCTTCAGGAAGATGTCTATATCACACAACCAGAAGGGTTTGTGACACCAGGTGAAGCCAAACGGGTTTTCAAGTTGTAGAAATCCATTTATGGATTGAAGCAAGCATCCAGGTCATGGAACATTCAATTTGATGAATCCATAAAAGAATTTGGTTTCATTAAGAATGAATGTGAGCCATGTGTTTATAAGCGGTTTAATGGGAATGCGGTCGTCATCCTAGTGGTATATGTTGATGACATATTCCTTATTGGAAATGATGTACCATCCTTACAGTCAGTTAAGGACTGGTTGAACAAGTGTTTCTCCATGAAGGACTTAGGAGAAGCAGCCTACATTCTAGGGATCAAGATCATTCGTGACAGATACAAGAGGCTACTTGGACTAAGTTAGGGTACATACATTGACCAGATACTAAAGAGATTTAGTATGGAAAAATCCAAGAGGGGATTGGTTCCAGTGTCACATGGCTTACATCTTTATAAGAAGATGTGTCCCCAGACACAACAGAAGAAAGATAGGATGAGAAAGATCCCATACGCTTCGACTATAGGATCCATCATGTATGCCATGTTATGTACCAGGCTTGATGTTGCCTATGCACTGAGCATGGTAGGAAGATATCAAGAAGATCCAGGAGAACAACATTGGACTGCTGTTAAGACTATCCTTAAGTATCTAAGAAGAACTAAGGATATGTTCCTGGTGTATGGAGGAGACGAGGAGCTTGTCATCAGAGGGTATGCTGATGCTGGTTTTCAAACAGATCAGAATGATTTTAAGTCGCAATCTGGATATGTTTTATGTCTCAATGGAGGAGCTGTGAGCTGGAAGAGTTCAAAGCAGCCAGTTTTCGCCGATTCTACAATGGAGTCCGAGTATATAGCGGCTTCTGATGCATCCAAGGAAACCATCTATATTCAGAACTTTGTCCAGGAGCTTGATGTGGTTCCTAGCAGTAAAGATCCCATTACATTGTATTGTGATAATACTGCAGCAGTGGCTCTTGCAAAAGAACCAAGGTCACATCAACGGACAAAGCACATACTCCAGAAGAATCACCTCTTGAGGGATTTCTATCAAAGGGGTGAAGTTGCAGTGAGTAGAGTGTCCACAGAAGAGAACGTGGAAGACCCCATGACTAAAGGCCTATCTCAGCAGAAGCATGAATATCATGTGAGAGCTAGCGGGTTAAAGGTTGTTAGCAGTTGGCTCTAGTCTAAGTGGGAGTCTGTTGGAGTTGGTGGTCTAGAACCAACTACTTTGTACTTTATTCATTAAATAAAAACCTTATCACATCTTGATTGTTCTTCTGTATGACATGTCATGTGATAATTTCCTAAGGACAGTTGTTGCATTAAAGGGTCGTAGAAGATCCCTGCTATGATGAGAACCCGAAAGTGCCATAACACTGTTCTTGAATGTATGTTCTATGGCCGGATGATATTAT
This sequence comes from Viscum album, assembly GCA_963277665.1. Classification (NCBI taxonomy): domain Eukaryota; kingdom Viridiplantae; phylum Streptophyta; class Magnoliopsida; order Santalales; family Viscaceae; genus Viscum; species Viscum album. Next base: position 1,362,583,853 of record OY728166.1, on the reverse strand, counting down.
TTTAGGGACACAAATAATACAGGTCATTAGGGGTGAGGACTCATAAAACTTTGAGGCACCTTATCATGGTGTGTGCCCTTGTTAATATCCATGAGGATATTATGAGAACGAGACCCGCCAGTAGGAAATCCACATTTCATAGTGTAATTGGATGTTCCTATCTACGGACGTGTGTATTGATCCTTAGACTTTAAGATTATTATTAATGGGTATTACAACTCGCGCACTTAGATGTATTGATGAAAACTGTGATGACACACTGTTCATAGCGAGGTAGGATACGTTGGGTGCGTCACGAGTAATACCACATTAATAGATAATGCGAGAAAGGATTTGTCCCTTCTATTCCATAACAGAAGTAGATATATCAGGCCCTTTGATGGAATTGATATAGCCTAAATAAATCCATGGCCATGGTAAGGTATGGGCAAGTTCAATTCCGAGAAGTCAAAGAAAGAATAATCAAGCACATGGGTTGATGACACTATCATGCAACCCGCTTGATTGAAGATATCGAGACAAAAGGATTATATTACACGATAAGCGTTCGTAGGAGGTGACACGTCATTGTGGCGTTAACTTCTTTCTCTATGGGTGCCTTGGCATGTTGCTAGACGCTAACCTTGGACTTTAGGCAGACTCAGCCTAATGCCACTGAGAAAGAGGCCTAGAGGGTCACACACTAAGTGTGTCCATGTATCTCAGTTAAAAATTAATTTAACAAGTTAAATAAATATTATTCCCGACTGTGGTTTAATAATTATTTAAGGATATCTGATCGCATTTATTTTGACACCAGTTATTCGAGAGAATATATTGTGGACGAAATAATATATTTATTAGCGAGTAATGCAGTTACATTTATTTAAGAAATAAATAGTCATTACTCAAGGTCTAATAAATGTGGTGGAGAAAAAAAATGGAAAATAAAAATACACGCCGTGTATATTAAATATACACGCTGTGTAGTTTTATGGAAAACAAGTACACACCGTGTATTAATTATTACACACCGTGTAGTTTTTTCAGTTGGGATTTTGAGGATTTAATATTTTTTTATTAAATGATATTTATTATAATCAGCGTGGGCGCATGTCAAGGAATTAATAATTCGACATGGGGGTTTTCAATAAGAGTTAATGAAATAAATAAAATGCGTAACACGTTTATTTATTGTCATAACTCTATTAACCTCAAACCTAATTATAAATATCCTCGCAACCCCAACATTTTGGAGAGCTATTGTTGTGCACAATGGATTTGGAAATACTCTCAAGCCAAGAGAGAATTCCCTTTCCACCAAGAACGCCCTCAAGTTACGAGAGCAAGATCCTCCACCGGATTAAGGCGGTCGAAGGCGAACATCGCAAGCGAAGGTTCTTCCACGCTATCACTCGGAGATCCCTTCGGTGACGTCCGGAGATACATGACACATGTGTGGATCACCGCTAGAGGAATCCTACACTTGGATTCTACGACGCAACGACGGATCACCGAATCATGACCGAACACATCAACGAAGAAAGAATTCCAACGAGGTAATTCTTATGCATTAATTAAATTAATTATAATCAACATATGATGATCCTCCTCAAGGGTTCCGGGACTCTTCTTTTCTTTTCGTTCTTCGTTCTATTCTAATGATTCGGCATTTTATATCGTGATAGATCTCGGATTGAACGTTGTTTAACGTTAAAATTAAAGTTGGGATAACCCACCAACGCGCTTCTGCTATGCCAGGAACGTTCACCATCCTCACCTCAAGTGAGAAAATGGGCCCAAATCACTCTTCTATCTCTTCGCAAGAGTTCAAAGCTTCGATCGAGGATAGTAATCTTGTCAAAATCAACCTTACAGGTTCCAAGTTCAATTGGTATAGAAGGAACTAGCACAGGTTTTTTTCTAGTAAATTAGATATATCTTTCAAAAATGAATCTTCTTTGAACAATTGGAACACCATCTCTAGCATAACCATTCTTAGGATGAACTCTGATCATCATACCATCCTTGTTAGTCTTCGTATTAAAAGCATGAAACATACTCTACCTTTCAGATTTAATAATTCATGGTCTTCTGATCCTGAGTGTTATAACATTATAAAATATTTATGGATGTCTATGAAACATCACAATAACTCTTTATCTTGTATTATAAAACTTAAACATCTCAAACAGTGCCTTAAAGGTTGTTGTCTTTCTAAATCTAAACAAATTGACAGTGAAATTACCTCTCTTGAAAATGAACTTATCCAAATTCAAAACTGCAACACTAGTTATGACTTCACTATGGATCCTCAACATGAAATTAATACTTCTATGAAACATAATGTATTTCTTGTCCTTAAGGATAACATGCGTAAACAATTTTTCAAAACTAAATGGCTCTTATATGGTGATAGGAACACTAAATTCTACATTTATCTTCAAAGAATTAGGAAAGTTATTAGACCTATCAATTTTCTTAGATATGGAGGCAACCTCATTGACACTAAGGAAGGAATTTGAAATCATGTTTTCTATTATTTTGAAAATATTTTCAATGGTTCTGATGTCAAAAAATATCTTTTACCTAATGTCATTCTAGTTTTGGTAAATGAGGAAGATAATTCTTATCTTTTAAGCATTCTTCTTAACCATGAAATCAAAGACACAATCTTTAGTCTTAAACTAGATAGTGCTTCGGGTCCTGATGGATTCAATAATGGATTCTATCAGCAATTCTGGGAAGTCATCCAATCTGATTTTTGCAAAATTGTTAAAACCTTTTTTTTCCAATGGTCAACTTCCCCATGGATTGACTGCACAATTTATTTCTTTAATTCTCAAAGAGAATGATTCCTATGAGATTCATCTCTTTAGACCTATTTCACTCATTAATTCTCTTTACAAAATTATCACCAAACTCTTTTCCAATAGACTCACTAAGATAAGTAGTATAATTGTTTCCAAGAATCAATTTGGCTTCATCAAGGGTAGTTAAATACAATATTGTATCTATCTTTCCTCTGAATGCACTAACACCTTAAATAGATTCATTAGGAGAGGAAATATTTCCATTAAACTAGATATTAGGAAGGCCTTTGATACCATTTATTAGAGTTTTATTTTCAAAGTGATTCACGATTTTGGTTTCAATGACTCCTTCATTGGTAGAATAATGACACTTTTCTATTCGGCTACTATTTCCATCCTCATCAATGGTTCCCCTAAGGGTTACTTTAAATGCACCAATGGATTTAGGAAAGGTGATCCCCTCTCTATAATTCTTTTCTCAATTGTGGAAGATTACCTTAGTATATTGCTTACTCATCGATCAGAACAAACTTAAACCTATTCATGATTCTAGAAACTTAAATGTTCCCACACATCTCCTCTATGCTGATGATATTATACTCTTCTTACAAGGTGATAAAAGAACATTCAAAGTCTCAAAAATTCCCTTTCTCATTATGAAGAAATCTCTGGCCAAAAAATTACCTGGAACAAATCCTTTGTTTTCTTTGGAAATATTATTCCTTCTACTAGAAAAAGCACCATTATCAATCTTTTAGATATCAAAGAAGGTTCCTTCCACTTCACTTATCTTGGAGTGCCCATTTTTTGGGAAGACCTAAATCTAGTTACTTTTCCAACACTTTAGGCCAAATTCTCAATCAACTCTCCTCTTAGAAGGGTAAATCCCTCTCCATGGCTAGAGAATCTATCTGGTTAAATCTACAATTATCTCTAAAATGGTATACTCATTGATGGTCCACAAATGGCATGTTGGTCTCCTAAAAAAAAATAAATGACTACATTAATAATTTTTTTTGGACCGGGAGCACGTTTGAAAGGAATCTTGTGACAATCACTTGGAATACTTGTTGTAATCCTTTGGATAAAGGTGTCCTTGGAATTAAAAACCTTAATATTTTCAATTAGGCCTTATAAGATAGACTAACTTGGAACCTCATTCACAAAGACTCTGACTCCATTTCCTTTCTCAAAAAAAAAAAGATTCTTTGATAAGTTAAAGAAAGTATATTCGAACTATATTATCTCTTCTATTTTTCCATCCATTAGATAGGCCTTTTCCAACATCATGATTAACTCGAGATAGATGGTTAGCAATGAATATTCCATGATTTTTCAGTTGGACAACCGGACTGGTACCTCTTTAATTTCCATGTTGCCTCCAAATAATTTACTAGAAAACACTAATTTTACTATCAGGGAGGTGTTAAATTCTCAGACCTCTAACCTTCCTAATAACATTATTCATTTCATTTATAATTATCCCTATTCCAACTCAGATGACTTCCTTATTTGGGAACCTGATCATAATGGTGTTCTTGACTCAAATTTTTTTTACAATCACAACTTTCAAAATCCAAACAACAATTTTAGTTGGTTTAACTTTTTTGATAATCCATAGATTAAGCCCTTGAGGTTTACTCTTTTTTGGTGTATTACGCAAAACAGAGTCCCCACTGATGTTTATCTTTAATCTTTTTGGATTCAACTTTTATCTAAAATTAACTTATGTAACCAACATAGAGAAGATACTAACCACCTTTTCCTATCTTTTTTTTACGAATTCTCCTCTTTGGAACTATATTTTTGACATTTTTGATTACATATGGCTTCTTCTTGACTCTCTTATCCAGTAACTAAATCACTGTGCGGAAATTGAAACCTCTAAAAAAATCACAAATCATTTATTACCTGATATTTTTTATCTTCTCCATGTGATATGGTATGATAGAAATGCTATCATTTATAACAATTCCTCATTCAGTCTAAATGTAGGTCAGATGCAGATCCTCATTGCCATTCGAGAAGCTGCCTCAATTCCGAAGGCTTGCTGTGACAACTCTGTCAAAGACTTTGAGATTATTTGATGTCTTCAGATTGATGGAATCTATCATCAGCCTAGGAATACATTTAAAGTGTTCTGGAAAGCCCCATTCCCAGGCTGGATTGAAGTGAATGTAGACATCGCCTCTAAGGGAAATCCAGGTCCCTCAGGTTGTGGTTCTATCTTCAGAGACCACCTTGGGAAATGCCTCGATTGTTTCTATTGTAACTGTGGAATTTCTTCATCCCTGTAATATGAAATTATGAGTGTGATTCATGCTATTTCCTTTTCTAAGTAATAGTATTGGATCAATATTTGGATTGAAAGTGATTCGACCACTATTGTGCAGACCATTTGGAATAGAGTGGTGCATATTGCTTGGACACTTACAACCCGATGGATGAACTGTATTCATTCACTCCTAGAGATTAGTTACATTGCCACTCATACCTTCCGCAAAGCCAACAAGGTGGCAGATGGTCTTGCTAATAAGGGATTTAACCAGGACATAACCCGAATGGTTGACCTTCCTAATGATCTTCTTCCGATTTATGACAAAGATGGTAAAAATATTCCATCGTTTAGAATTTTTTAATCTCCTTCTTTTAATATAATAATTTGTGTCTTGGTCATTTACCAAGGCATCACCTCTAAGAAAAAACCAAGTAATGACGAACTTAGTTTAATGGTCTGATGAGAAAAAAATATTGAATATTATTTGAATAAATAATATTTAATTTAATTCTAGTGCATGTTAAGAAATAATAATAATATTATTATTATAGATATGGGGTTCTATAGGGATTACAGAAATAATAAGGGTGCATGTACAATTATTATTTTCTAACCCTAGTGGTATATACATCCAATTATTTTATTTTTCTAGAAAGTTAATTCATTTGTGTTGTTTACAATGAGATTTGAAGATAATTCTCTCAAAGACCTAGAGATATTTCTCTCCAAGAATTCTCCCAAGAATAAAGAGTGACCCCCCTCTATCACCATTCTCAAGTCTATAGAGAACAAAGATAACCCTTTCATGAAGTGATTCTTGAGATGATCAAAGGTGAACGACACAAGCATTAGGATCTACCATTCTAGAACACAGAGATTCATACATCGACATTCAAAAGTTCATGGAACATGTGTGGATAACCACTGGAGGGAATCTATTCTCGATTTATTTAATGCAGTGATGGTGTGATGTAGAGGCGTTGTCAGATCCATCAATGGAGAAATAATTTCTCACAATGTAATTCTTTAATTGATTAAATTAATTATAAATAATATGTGATGATCGCATGATTTGGTTACAAAATTTATCTATTGTCTATATTTTTTTATTAAATTATGTTGAACACAACATTTATCATCGTGTAAATCTCAGATTAATCATCGATTTCAAAAAAATACAAAATTGGGCATAGCCCATTCGATGCTTCCATTGTACTCGGAACCTACAAGTGGTATCAGAGGAGGAAACATATTTATTTATAATTATTTAAAGATCATTGATTGATTTACGCATTTTCCATTAGTTTTCAATTATAGTTTAATCTTTATTTAATATGAATTGTGATATTTTATTTCTTTCTCTTCATTTCTCAAAAATATAACCATATCGATTAATTTTATGAATGAAATAAATTCAAAGATCTCATATAGAGGTGCTAAGGAGTCTAGCTAGACAACAAATGAGTACACATCATGTTGACTAGGACAACTTGGCGAACGGTCAGCCAAAGTACACACTGTGTAACTTTGGTACACGATATATAGTCATTTAGTCACACACGATCCATGTATCTTCTTACAAGACCTATATGATTGGTGGTCATGTAACTCAGAGAACATATACTATATAGCCCATGTACACACTATATACTCCAATATTTTTTCATGGTACAATTACATGTTGAGTCCCTTAGCGCGTTCCATGGATAGACGATGAGAATAATACACAACATATAGCTCCAATGTACGAACTGTGTACTTTTACCAAATTATGTAGAATTAAAAATTAATTTATTATACTATTCAAACCTTATCGACATGTGTTCCATTTAGTTATTAAGTTGATATTACACTCCATGTGATGGGTTATATATATATATATACATATGTGTGTGTGTCTAATTAATTTCTGCGTAATTTTTAGATCTACATATTGTGTATAAGTTGTATTACAGTTATTACTCTACATGCATTGAATCATAACACACTACATAAATACCATGTGTTTTGTGTGGTCATTAAGTTGATAATAAATGCTATGAAATTACATGATAATTCATGTTTTCTACATGTCACAAGAGTAAATAGTATATGAGTATAATAAAAATTGTATAGTTTAGACAAGTAATCAATGTGTTTCCTCCAAGGTACATTTTTTTGTACACGGCTTTTTTAAATAAATTTATTTAATTTGTTTAAAATTATAATGGATGATAATGTCAATAAAATTCAGATTAGAATTAAGATAAAATAATTGATTAATTAAAGAAGACAATTAATTGATTCGAGCATGATTTGTCTTAAATATAAATGATTAGAATTGAATTATAATTAAATTTGTAATTCGTTGCATGCATGTAGATGATCATGAGCCTAGACCAGACCTTTGCATGTGATTGGTTTCTTTTAATTTATTATTCAATTAAATTTTTTTCCTGTGTTTCATCTCTATTCTCATTATGAAATGGCTGACGTGCCTTTGTTTTATTTTATGTAAGCCCCTTAACCAATCCTTTGGTTCCCCTCACTTGTGTGTGAGTAAAATAATATGTAATGGATGGGGTTCTAAAGCTAGTGGAGGTGGTTCAAGTTTGAAGCATAGGTGAAAACAATACAAGAGAGATACATAGGTAGACAGGTGGAAAGCTGCAACATGAACTATAAATGGTTTAAGGTGTTTTCCCCTATGTCCATTTTTAGTTTATCATATGCTAGATAAACTAACAATTAGTAAAATCTCATGGTCATACTACTTTATTATTTTATTTCTGTCAACTTTCATGGTTATTTCATTATGGATGTTTTGTCATGATCACATGAATTAGTGAATTAATGGGCATGCAATATAGAACTAAAATAAATTGACTTATATGTAAACATTTTCTAAGACATGGTTAATCACTTAAGTAAATACACTCAATATTAAAAAGCATGTAATAAAGGAAGTTTTTTGGAAATTTATTCATAATGGATAAAATCTCTCAATTATATATATTAATTCAGTATAGCCTTCCACTAATTCAGTAAAAATTAAACCATAGTTCAATGTAAGATCCTGGTTTTTGGAAGGGTATGTTTTCAATATGATTTGGTTGAATCCCTTGTTTCGGGCTTCAAGGGATGTATCCTGAAAGTATGAGAGTTCTTGGGGGTGTTTTGGGGGCTTGGGGCACAAAAGAAAGGAAAGTCGGGCAAGATAAGCCTGGGTGCACGGCCTGCACATGGCCAGGGAAAACCGTGCGGCCTGCTCAGGTAAACTGTGCAAACCTTCTCCTCCAGACAGTAGCATGCACACAGTTTGTGCACAATTTTTCAAACCGTGAGTCCAAACCATTCGGCCTCTTAAAGTTGGTAAAAATTGTAAAATTGCCACCCTAGGATTTTAAGAACCCACTCGGGATTTCTTCTCCATTCCTCCCTCTTCACCCTAGGAACGAACCAAATCACCCAAGAGCTCCAAGAGGTTGATCTCCCTCGTTTCTAAGGCGTTTTTGGTGCCGTTGGATGTAGATTTAATCCCCAGGTAAGGCTAATCCCATCCTTGTTTCTCTTTTTGGTTTAGGGTTTGTATCTTCTCTCCTTCTTGTTCCGAAGCTCTAAAACCCTATCTTTTAGGGGAGTTCTAGGTTGAAGCTCCAAAGGCTGGTCGAATTGAGGTCTAAGGACTCTATTTTAGTGTGCGTTCAACCATGGTTTTGATTTAGGTGGTCTATAAACGTTATCCCATAGTTTTATGGTGGATTTATGCATGTGTGGATTTGCTCATGGTTTCCTTTTGATGAGATTTGATTAACCTGGTTGCGTTTGGTATCAAGGATGCTTAAAAATGGTAAATGGGAACTCTCATGATCCACATGGGATGCGTTGAGAATGGCTTGACCTAATTGGTGCCATCCATGGGGTGTGCCGGCTTTTCTCGGGATTAGGGATTGTTATTAAACAAGTCACCTTGTTGTAATAAATGGTAGAACCCTTAACGAATATATTGGTATGATTGGTTGAACTTGGAATAGAATTTAGGTGATGCACATAGACTTGGAAATAACCTAAATGTTATTTTGAATGGGTTGAATGGTTGATTCATGGAAATGATGAATGTGTTAAATGGGTTAATGTGTAAACTGATTAAAGACCATAATGGGATAGATTATGGGTCTAGTGTTGAATGATTAGTGATATAGGCATAACACATGGGAATTGGGTGAATGGTTAAATGATGTGAAATGGTAATGTGTTAATGCGTTAAGGCATAATGTGAATTCCTGTGTGGTTTGTTGTGAATGGTGTTATCAAAGTGGCAATGGATTTGGCTCTAAACTGATTAATGGAACCTTAAATAATTACTTGGGAATTATCATTCTTATTCCTTTTGCATGCACTACCTGTTCATACTGGATATTTTATAGACACTGTTGGTGGTGGCCTACTGAGTTGTACTCACACCCTGCCTGGGCCACCGTTGGGTACTCGAGCAGACTTCATGTTTGCAGGTCAGGAGAAGGGCAAGGGTTCTTTCTTAATAGTTGAGTGGACATGGGTAGCACTTGGTGAAGGATCCAGACTTAGAGTCGGGACCAGTTTGGGAATTTTGGCCATTGCTCTTATTTTGGGATTTTGTTCAATTTTGCACTTGTAGTAGGACATGACATATTTATTGTTGGAAATGGTTGTTATACATGTTCCTTGTTTATTGATTACTGTTTCCGCTATTGGTTTATTTCTGTTGTGGCTTACTCTAATAGAAAGGGGGTATAGTCTCCCCACTTTAACACATAGACTCCCACTGCTAGTCGGCAGCCTTGGCATATGGGGAGGCACGCTTAAGGTTATGTAACTACTTGGATTGGAGCACCGGTTTAGTGGATTCTGGGTTGGGAACGTTACATTCAAAGTTCTTGAGCTACCAAAGTTAGAGTGCTTTTAATTATCAGGGAATTCTAACTTAAAGTTTTCGGTTGATTTAACATAGTTCACATCAAGGGTTGATTTCCAAAGCAAGACTTGATGAAATTGAGATGCAAAGTTTGAGGAAATCCAATTTAATAATTTCATGATTAGGGAGTCCACTTAATAGATCAAGGAACTATGAGTTAATGCAGTTGAAATTTGGAATGCCTACCTAAAACCCTTAAAATTTCTTGGCCGACCAAAGTTGGGGTGATGAGAAGGGGAATATGGATCCTTTCCACTTGAATGTCTAAGAAATAGGATATTATGAATCCAATGGCGAGGTTTATTAGTTTTTTTATAAAATAGTGAGAGATTAATAAATATGATATTTATTTATTTGTCTAAATTTTATTAGATAAATTACTAAAAAATTTCTCATCTTATTTATAGAAACAATAATAAAATAAATTAAAACATATCACTATGATCCATACTTGATAATGATAATCTTCTCACCTACACAAATTTACAAGAGTGGCAAAGGCACTTGTGCATTATCCTATTACATAAAAGGAAATTGTATGTGTTAGAAGAACCTATTACTGATACGCCTAGTAAAAAGACTAGTGATAAAGAGTTATATCTCTATGAGAAACATTTGAACAATTTCATAGATGCTCATGTTAGGTCATATTGGGTAATGGAGGATGGTCTATAGGGGGTGAATAAATCGGAATAAAAATTTTAATCAAAAGAATTGATTAATTAAATTATTTATCAATGTTAATTATTAAGGTTAAATAGCAGCGAAAAAAGAAAATAACACAAGGATGTTTTTATAGTATTTCATTCCAATGTGATCCTACACTACTCTTATACCCCTCTACTATACAAGAAATACATGTGCAATAAAAATGATTTTTGAGGGGGAATCATAAACCAATTACAAAATCATTTTCTAGTGGAGGGATGACCATGACATTGACTTTTGTATGGGGAGTCACAACCCGTACAACCTAAATTTAGAAAAAGGGATTCAAAACCCGAATAGTTATAACTTTAGATACAGAGAGTCACAAACCTTAGATATTGAATTTAGATCTGAGATTCACAACCCAAGGAATAAGAATAAAAAATAATTCCTTTGTGTGTAAAAGCATAAACAAAAAAATAGAAAGTGTGTGTGAGAGATGGAAAATAGTGTTACAGACTTAGAAACCATACAAGATAAGATAAAAAATGAAAGTACTGGTAATGGTTCTTGAGACATGGATTATCAAATCTTGTTAAGGAATTAGAAGTAGAATCAGAAGAATTTTGGCACTTGAATGAATGTACAGGTTTTGAAACAGAGTGTTGTAGGACGTTGCAAATGCACAGCAGGTTCAAAGTTCACAACACTCTGTCTTTAACAAATAGAGTACCGAATATGTTACCCATGTGTCTAATTTTCTTACCAGATATATATATATAGAGAGAATAAATATCTATAAGGAATAACTATTTACTTCCTTCGGATATTCAAAATAAATTGAGTCAATAACTTTCATAAATATCTCTACAAAAATTGCAGCATTGTCACCTCTTTATTCTTGTAGAATAAATCATAAAAAAATTAAAATAATTTGACTAAATCTTCCAAAAAATATCTCCAGAATAATAATAGTGTTGAATACTTTTAAAACACTGGTTTTGTAAGAACCCGTGTTTTTAAACCAGATGAAATTCTGAGGGAATTTGAATTTTAGATAATTACTGGATGGGTTGTTTTTAAAATGGAACTTTGGAACTGAATTATGACAGTTGTAATGTTTAAATGTGATGTATTTGGACTTGGGTGAAGGATCTAGAACCTTCCCAGAAATATTGAGGAGTTTTGGGAGGGCCAAACTGGGGAAAGTCAAGTTTTTAAAGGACTTGTAGTGGGTGCATGGTATGCGCATGGGTTTCCAAACCGTGTGACCTCCTGTAGGAAACCGTGCAACTTATTTCTAGGGGATAGTGAATTTTACATAGTCTGCGTATGGTTATGCTAATCATGTTGGAAAAACTGTACAGAAGTATTTTCTTAAATATAGGGGTGCCACACGGTTGGTGCACAGTTTTTCAAATCATGCAACTTAAACTATGCATGATGTACAGTTTTAAAAAAATTATTTTACTTTAAATTAAATTAAAATAAAATTAAAAACCTAAAATAAAACTCACCTCACCCATCTCCTCTCATACATGCATGATGCACCCAGGGGGTCTTCCCCTTCACCGCGTGCTAGACCCCCTCCATGACCCCTCCTCGGATCTCCGTTCTTGGTCAAATTTCTTTGAAAATCTCCTTTGAATATCCGAGGTAGGCTCTCTTATCCCCCCTTCTCCCTATTTCTGGCCAATTTACAGCCTCTCCATCACTAGGTATGGTAAGGCAAAACCCTAGGGTTTTGGGGTTATCCAATTTTCTGTTTTCTTTTATTATTAGGGTATGCAATGACTTCCTCGAGTCTCGTTCTTGCATGTTCCAACTACTACTGCCAAAGGTGGAGTGATTATCCTCATTGTAGTTCACCATTTCCATTTGAGGTGAGTATTTATACTTTCTTCTTGGGTTTACACTTTCTAAATTATGGTATTTATGTGTTTTGAGGTTTTTATTATTTATTTTGTAGTACGTTGGTCGCTGCTTTGTGATTTCGAGTAGTCGGGTCATAGGAGACTCGTCTGCGAGTGCATAGGTAAGTAAATATATATACGTGTGTTCCCCCATTACATGTATAATCATCCATGTAAATGATTATACATGTATGGGGCAAGGTGTACCCATGTATATATATTAAAATTCATACATAGGTGATTGGAGACTAGTATATGCATATAAGAATATGTGTAAGGATACCCTTGTATATGCTCATGGCCATGTAGATGTGTTTATATAGGCTAGGTGTCCTTACATGTACATGAAGGTGCATATGTTTAGTGGGGGAGAAACATATTTTAGTTAGAAAGAACCAAGATCCGAGGTGGACAACTTGGTTCCACTTTGATGTAGGGTCCTTAAACTTGTCCCTTTAATTTAAAAGTGGAGTAGTTTCTTATTTAATGCTTTTGATAAATTGAACTGCAATTCTAAATTGAACTGGTTATGAGTAATAAAGTGATTTGTTTGATAATAAATTCATGTTTTTATAATAAAACCCCTCCATCTTAGGTGCGCTTCCTTCAAGCTAAAAACATAGTGATTAGCCTGTCATGTTTTCTTAGCTTGGTAATTTTTGGTTTTCCCATGCTTTCCTAGTTAGAGAAAGCTTTTTTAAACTAAAGAGATATGGTTTGATTAACTAGGAGATTCATTTCCTCCTTTTCATGTTGTATCACTTGGTATAAATGGTTATAATGAATTTGAATGGGAAATAGGGGTGGGAAAGCCTATGTGGTATGCTTGAGGGTTATTGGTTAATTGAGTGGGAATACTAAATGGGTTGTCTTGAGTTGTTTAAAGTGTTAAATAAACAACAATATAAAATGGATAAACAAGTAGGTAAATGCATAGAACACATTCAAACATGAAATTTCAACATGATAGGGTATAATCATTAGTGGACTTGTTTTGATATATGGTAAATGGTGAAATATGGGTGAGTATACCCATATAGCTTGTTTAATGGAAATAGAACCCCTGAGTGGAATACTCATGTTGTGTTGTTATATGTGAGTGGGTATACTCACTAGGGGAATTGCTATGATTATAAGGGTGGGTATACCCTTATGATTGTATTTAAAGCCTTCTTGGAATTGTGATGAATGGGTGGGTAAACCCGTGATTTATATGGAATGGAATTGTTAAATGAATTATACGAGTGGGTATACTCATATATAAATGATGGAATGGTTTATATGAGTGGGTATAATCATATGTAAATGATGGAATGGTTTATATGAGTGGGTATACTCATATGTTTTGATTTGATAAATGATTTTAAATGAATGAATGGTTTGATAGATGCCATGGATTGCTCTCCATGGACCCAGAATGCGGTAGTGGACGCCTTGGGTTGATTATACCCCTTGGGTCTTGATTTTGTGTGATGAATCGGGCCTTGATACCCCGTGTATCCAGGTTGCATGGACTCATGTAGGACATGTCGGTACACATGCTCTTAAGACTCCAACCAGTTCCTAGACTGAGTTTCCACTGGGATTCCCATGTGGTTTCCTTGGATGAGTTCCTTGGATCTGTCCCTTCATGGTCTACATTTCTTATACGGCACGATCATGAGGTATGTGATATGATCGAATATATGTCTTGGCCATGGTAAATTGTGATATGTGGTTATACGGAAAGTCCATGATGGTATGATATGTTTTAACGAACGACAAGGATGTGTTATTTATTTGTGCATTACTTATACTACCATGTTGTAGGATCTTTAATAACTTGTGAAGGGATCCTTGAGGGGCTATTTGGGTATCACTGTTAGTGGTTACATGTCATGGAAATTTTTTATTCATATTTATTAATTTAGTGTTTACCTACACACTGACTGTTTATATATTTCACATATTGGTTGGGTTTGATGCCTTGGGTGCCGGCCTACTGAGATGTTATCCACACCCTACTTGGGTACCATTGGTTCCTGAGTAGAATCTTCTTGTTTGTATGGATATGGATCTATGCTTGTGATGTTTTCACTTGTACCTAGGAGTTGGGAGCAAAGGACCGAGCTAGAGCTCGGGATGCTCATGGTGATTGCCTTTGGGCTTTGCTTTATTTTATTAATTTTTGTACTAAAATGTAAATTATATTATATTGTTTACTGCCTTAAAATTATGTATCATCATCAGAATGAATGCATTGTATAAACTACAATTGTCCATATTTCTATATTCAGTTGATATTACAATTGTCTTCCATTACTTTAATTATTGATTTATACTTCTTCCTATATTGTTGAGTTTTTCTATCTATTTCTACTGTACATTCTGAATATGAGGATATTGTTTCCCCACTGACTATCCTTAAACCCTCACTACCAGTCGGCAGCCTCTGGCGTATGAGGAGATGTGCTTAAGGTCATGTGGTGACCGGTACAACTACCAGTTTAGTAGTTAGTTGTGACGGGACATTACAAATTAGTATCAGAGGGTATTTTTTCCTTTTCTTACTATTTTGGGATGGTATACCAGAGACTAGGAACATGTTAGTACTTGGTAGATAGTCGTTTTTGAGACTGATCACCCAACGTACGGGAAAGGACCAAGTGTCTAGGGTTGGGAATTTCTGTTTATTGCTTCTTGCTATTATAGTTGATGTGATTTCACCTTGGGTGAATGGTGTATTTTCCTTGGCTTATGGATTTATGGTTTTTTAGTAAATTTTCACTTAGAAAAAATGGAAATGAAGTAACATGAAATTCATCATATTAGACACTTAGAAACTCATATTCCATGCATATATAACATGCCATGTAGTTGAATTAGTAGGATGACTACTAATTTTGGTTGTCTGCCTTAGGTGTAATGCTATTCCTTTGATTTCATTTAGCATTATTGATTGTATAACATGTTTAACTGATTATATTCAATACTTCTGTGTTATAGCATGATTTTATGTTACTGTTTATGATAACATGCTAGATACAGTTTTGATATATATAAATTATTGGATGGGATGGAATTTTTTGGTTTCATTTATGATGGGATCTAATTTAAGTTTTAAGTTTTATGGGTACATTATAACTGAAAAAAGGGTAACCCATGTATCCAAACCATTGAAAAAAGGATGATAAAGTTAAAATGTTAAATGAAATTGGATCTGATTAACGGGAGCAAATTTTCAGTTTATGGAGTGTATGGGCGCTTCATGAATTGGGAAATGGAAACCCAATTGAATGTAAAGGCATGATACATTTGAAATGGTGTAATGTAAAGGATGTTAAGATTTGAACTTAAATTAATTGATCTAATTAATGGGAGACAAATGCTAGCAGTAAGGTGTATAGGTTCCTTATCGATAGGTAGATGGCCACCCATGTGACTGAGATATTATATAACCATGGAATGTTTGGTAATGGTTATAAATGTAAAACTGTTAAGTTTTGTTTTGAAATGATTTTTTAATTTTCAAAATTCTCAACTCGACCCAAGTAGGTTAGTTGGGGTATGATTTTTGAAATGAACTGTCATGGGGTTTCTTTTTAAAGAAACCCAAGTTGAATAAATGGGTCCCTCAGAGGTTGCGTTTCAGTTAAAAAAATTTAGATGCTAAATTTCATGTTTATGATGAAATTACTTTCATTGTTAAGTGTTTAAAGAGGAAGTTTGATATAACATTCCTTTTTTCCCCATGGGGTTTTTTTTCAAACCAAGTGCCTTTTTTGTGAAATGGTACTTGTGGGTTCGTTAAAATTCTTTCAAATGTTTAAGTTTGAAATGAATTAATGAAATGGATTTAAATTAGAACTGAAAGTGGTATACCTTTATTAGACCATCATTTAAGGGTATTTTAAATGTTTTGATGATATAACTTGGAATGGAGATGTGAGCAATCATCTATAGGCTATTTATTTTATCTTTAGCATAATGAAAAGGGGCTCCTGAGCCTAGTAGAATCTATTTTACATGAAATAAGTGATAGGGTTGATGAGTACAATTTGTAAGAGGCTAGCCCATGTTAGGTATCACCCTTAGAGATTGAGATTCCTTGATTATGCTGTGATCTTTTTGATGTTAGTTTCGTTTGGGTATCGTTGTCCTTAATATGAATTTTGGTTTTAAAAGACACCCTTGTTTGGAGAGGTGGTCATTGTATTTTGAATTTGGGTGTGGGAAAAGAATGAGGATTTATTGGTTCAGTGGGTTTGAAATGACTTAGGCATGGTAAGATACTTAGGAGGTCATGTGAACCTCTCTTTCCTTTAGTGATGGACGACTCAGTATATCATCATCCGATTTATGGTTGTATGAGATGATGTTCCATTAGATTTTTTGAACTAAGGGTTATATGCATTGACATACGTGGTTCCTATCGAGTGTTTAGTGATGTAACAAACTGGTTGAGTTTGGTGTGATCATTGATCTTTGTGGTGATGAGGACGTTCTCAGGTTAACTTAGGAGTAGAGTGACTGGGGTGTTAAGGTAAGTTCATCCCACTGCTCAGGAGGACTTTCTGGGACTTAGGTTTTTTGACACGCCGGTCGGTTTGATTTCAATTTCATTCCAATGGTTGACATGGTGATTGCAGCTCATGGAACATCACATGTGTGTTTAGGGTGTTTCTAAGATAGCGCACTTGTGAGTGGACAGTCTTTCCTTTCAATGACATGGACACTCTTAAGGTGGGTATACATCAGGTTCTGGTGTATGTATCAGTGCATAATTGGTAGAAAAAGTTTGATGTGGTTGGTGGTATGCACAACCCTTTGGAAACTTCGTTAGTTTTGGAAGAGTTTCACTGGTAAATATTGAAGGAACGTGAATGACTCGGGTGGTATAGGCATCGGGGTTTAGTTGTTGATGCGTCGACAGGTGAAGCTGGGCTGTTGTAAAGAGTCAACCAGTAGTAGTTTGACCGATCTTATTGGTTTACTCTTAGTGTACTCTTATGAATGTGACTAGCATGTACCCTATCATGACATCATCTTGGATTCACTAGAAGAGAGTCCGTTATACAATGCGCTAAAGTTTAAAAGTTGTGGGGTTGTTTTGTGATCTCTTCCTAGGTTGTACATGGGATGCGTGGTTTTTTGGGTTACACCTTTACTCATGCCAAGGCATGAATGTTTTAAAATTTCCTAGTGATGGTTTGGTTTGGTAATGTTATCATAAGTCAGGTGAATAATTCGTTGTATGTACTTGTATTAGCTGATGAATGCCTTGGGGTGGAAGGCTTTGTAGTTTGGTTGGGATGTGTTGACCACCTAAGCCGGACATATTCGAGGATGTTTAAACTGATGTGGCCAGGGTAGTTTCCTTTTTTCTTGTTGTATGCAATTGGTGATGGAATTGTTTTAAAGATAATGTCGCCAGTTTAAGGGCATGTAGTTTGTGGGTCAGTGATGTCTTTCAAGGAAATCACATGCGACCAGGTAAATGATAATACCCTTGGTGGAAAGAACAAATGAGTGGTTGGGTTAAGATATGATGACAGGATCATATCTCTAGTTGTGTGGTATCTGTTAAATGCCATTTTGATGTTTTGGTTGGAGTTTAAGCTTTGAATTGGGTTTTAAAGTCTTAAGCAACTTGGGATTCAGAAAAGGTTAAAGGTGCGTTTGGCTTTTGGAAATATAATAAGATTTTTGGAATGAACCTGCACAACCTCTATGGGTTGGGAGATGTTTTTTGTAATTCCTGAAGGCCTCTTGGGGATGATAAATTTCAAGGTAGTAATATTGTAAGAACCTGTGTTTTTAAACCAGAAAAAATTATGAGGGAATTTGAATTTTTGGTAATTACTAGACGGGTTGTTTTTAAAACGAAACTTAAAAACTGAATTCCGGAATTTGGAATGTTTAAAGGTGATTTATCTGGACTCAGGTGAAGTCTCAATAACATTTTTAGGCAGCTTGAGGAGTTTCGGGAGTGCCAGACCGAGGAAAGTCAGGTTTTTAAAGGA
Source organism: Viscum album (assembly GCA_963277665.1). Classification (NCBI taxonomy): domain Eukaryota; kingdom Viridiplantae; phylum Streptophyta; class Magnoliopsida; order Santalales; family Viscaceae; genus Viscum; species Viscum album. The sequence goes on along the minus strand of OY728166.1, from coordinate 1,362,565,287 downwards.
CCTACAGTGGTGGCACTGTCTGCGCACGGTTTTTCAAACCGTGCGGCCTGATGTAGGAAACCATGCAACTTATTTGTGGGGGATAGTGTCTTTTACATGGTCTATACATAGTTATGCTAACCGTGCAGGACAAAACGCATAGAATAAGTTTCTTAAACAGATGGGTACTGCATGGTTGGCACATGATTTTCCAAACCATGTGGCCTAAACTGTGTGCGATGTAATGTTTTTAAAAAATTGTTTTATTTTAAATTAAATTAAAATAAAATTAAAAACATAAAATAACACCCACCTCACCCCTCTCCTCTCATACCCACATGACGTACCCAGGGGGGCTTCCCCTTCACCGCGTGCTGAACCCCATCCACAACACCTCCTCATATCTCTATTCTTGGCCAGATTTCTTCACAAATATCATTCAAATATCAGAGGCAGGATCTATTCTCCCCTCTTATCCCTATTTATAGCTGATTTGAGCCTCTTTATCACTAGGTATGGTGTGGCCGAACCCTAGGGTTTTTGGGTGATCCAATATTTGGTTTTCTTTTGCTGTTATGGTATCAACAACTTCCTCAAGTCTCGTTCTTGCATGTTCTAGCTACCACTGTTGAAGATGGAGCAGTTCACCTCATTTCAGTTCACCGCCACTATCCAAGGTAAGTATTTATCATTTCTTCTTGGTTTCACACCTGTTAAATTAGGATATTTATGTGTTTTAAGTTTTATAGTATTTATATTATAGTTCCTTGGTCGCTACATTGTGATTTCAGGTCACCGGGTAAAGGGTGACTCACCTGTGTGTGCATAGGTAAGTAAATATATATATATGTGTATTCCCCCATTACATGTATAATCATCCATAGTAGTGATTATACATGTATGGGGATAGGTGTTCCCATGTATATATATGAAAATTTATACGTAGGTAAGTGGTCATTTGTATATTCATATAAGCATATCTGTAAGGATCCCCTTGCATATGCTCATGGCTATGTGGGTTCTTGCATAGGGGCTAAGTTTACTTACATGTATGTGAAGGTGCATATGCTTAGTGGGGGAGTAATAACTTTTAGTTAGAAAGTGATAAGAGTTGAGGTGGAAGTCTTGGTTCCACTTTGAGGTAGGGTCCTCAACCTTGCACCTTTAATTTAAAAGTACAGTAGTTGCTTATTTACTGCTTTTGATAAATTGAACTTCTTATGAGGAATAAAGTGATTTTTTTGAGAACAAAGTCATGTTTTTATAATAAAACCTCTCTATCAGAGGTGCATTGCCTTAAAGCTAAAAACATAGTGATTATACTGTTATGTTTTCTTGGATTTGTGATTTGTGGTTTTCTCATGCTTTCTTAGTTAGAGGAAGATTTTTTAAACTAAAGGGATATGGTTTTCTGAACTTGGATATGTACTGCCTCCTCTACATGTTGATAAACTTGGTAAAAATGGTTAGAATGAACTGGAATGGGAAACAGGGGTAAGAAATCCTATGTGGTATGCTTGAGTGTGATTGGTAATTGAGTGGGAATACTTAATGGGTTAGATTGAGTTTTTTAATGGGTTAGATTGAGTTTTTTAAAGGGTTAAATAAAAAGAAATGGAAATGTATAAATGAGTAGGTAAAATAATAAAAGATATTCAAATATGAAATTTAAACATGAGAGGGTATTCTCGTTAGTTGACTTGTGATGATATATGGTAAATGGTGAAATATGGGTGGGTATACCCATATAGACTGTTTAATGGAAATGAAACCCATGAGTGCAATACTCATGTTGTGTTTGTTATATGTGAGTGGGTATACTCACTAGGGGAATTGATATGGTTATAAGGGTGGTTATACCCTTATGCTTGTATTTAAAGAATTGTTGGAATTTTGATAAATGGGTGGGTAAAACCATGATTTATATATAATAGAATTGATAAATGGATTATATGAGTGGGTATAATCATATGTAAATGATGGAATGGTTTACATGAGTAGGTAAACTCATATGTTTTGATTTGATAAATGGTTTTAAATGAACGAATGGTTTGATAGATTCCATGGACAACTCTCTATGGGTCTGGAATGCGGCAGTGGATGCATTGGGTTGAATATACCCATTGGGTCTTGTTTTTATGGGATGCCTCAGGGCTTGCTACCCTGTGGATCCGGCTTGCCTGGACTCACGTAGGACATGTCGGTACACATGTTCCTAGGACTCCAATGAGTGCCTAGACCAAGTTTCCACTAGGATTCCCATGGGACTCGATGTGGATGCCTTGGATGAGTTCCTTGGATCTATCCCTTAGTGGTCTAAAATTCTTATATGGATTCCTTGGATGATTTCCTTGGATCCGGCACTTCATGGTCTATATTTCTTATACGGTAAGGATGTGAGGTATGTGATATGATTGAATATATGGCTTGGACATGGTAAATAATGATATGTGGTTATATAGTAAGGTTGTGATGGTATGACATGTTTGGATGAATGGTAAGGACATGTTATTTATTTGTGCATTACTTATAGCTGCCTTGTTGTAGGAGCTTGACTAACTTGTACATGGATCCTTGAGGGGCTATTTGGATATCACTGTTAGTGGTTACATGCCATAGGAATTATTTATTCATATTTATTGCTTTAGTTTTTACCTGTACACTTCCTGTTTACATATTTCACATATTGGTTGTGTGTGATGCCTTAGGTGCTGGCCTACCGAGATGTTATCTAACACCCTAATCAGGTACCATTTGTGCCTGAGTAGACTCTTCTTGTTTTTAGGGCTACAAATCTATGCTTGTGCTATCTTCACTTGTACTTGGGAGTTGGGAGAAAAGGACTGAGTTGGAGCTCGGGATTCTCTTGGTGACTGCCTTTGGGATTTCCTATCTTTTATTCATTTTTGTACTGAAATTTAAAGAATACTGTATTGTTTACTTTATTCGAATTATGTATCATCATCGGCATTCATGCATTGTATAAAATAGCATTGGCTATATTTCTATTTTCAGTTGATATTACAATTGACTTCTACTACTTTAATTATTACTTTATACTACTTCCGCTATTGTTGAGTTTTGCTATCTGTTACTACTATGCTCTTTGAATATGAGGGTATAGTCTCCCCATTGACTATCCTTACACCCTCACTACTAGTCAGCATCCTCTGGAGTATTGGGAGACGTTATTGAGGTCATGTGGTGACCGATACAGCTATCAGTTTAGTGTTCAGTGTGGCTGGGATGTTAGATGTTTAAATCCATTCAAAACTTTTTAAACTTAGTCAAAACATTTCCTAAAAACTAGCAACACAATCTGAAATTAAATTCAAATATTTAAATTTAAATAATCTTGTAACCTCTGACTTTATTTGAAAAAGATGTTTTTTTAATTTTTCTCTTTAAATATTGAATCAAAAACATAAAAATCTCTTTGATCATAATCCTTATATTTAATTTAAATTTATCTAGTAGAAAAACCTTTGAAAATAATCCATATAAATATGAAACGGATCAATTTTCAATATAAAAACACAATGCGGTAGCAACAAAGTAGGGTTCACCAAAATTAGGGTACATGAAAGTAGGGTTTATGAAATTAGGGTACAATAAAGAAGGTTACATGAAATTAGATTTAACCTAATGTAGGGTACAAAAAATTTGGGTACATGAAAGTAGGGTACATAAAAGTAGGGTTCACCGAAAGTCAGGTACACAAAAGTAGGGTACATGAAAGTAGGGTTCATGAACTATAATTTTATAAAATTAGTGTCGGATTCATCAAAGTAGTATAGGGTTCATAAAATTAGGGTTTTCAAACCATACTTTTCACTGTTTTGAAAGTAGGATTTTCAAACCATACCTTGCACTATTGCAAAAGTAGGGTCGCCGGACCATACTTTGAACTGTTACAAAAGTAGGGTTGCCGAACCATACGCTGCACTTTTGAAAAATTAGGGTTGCCAAAACATACATTACAATATTTAAATAGTAGGGTTTTCAAACCATACTTTTCAAAATTGTGAAAGTTGGGTTGTCGAACCGTACATTGTACTGTTGCAAAAGTAGGGTTGCCGAACCATATTTTTAGAAACAACTGGACAACATTCTTTAACAAAACTCAATGAATTTTTAAAGGCTATTAACAGAAGATTAAGACTTTGGTAAAGGATAATTATTTGTATAAAAATTTATTATCTTTCCAAGGAATAAATAATTGAATAAATCCTACTTTTACTACTCCTGAAATTATCAAAAAATAGAAGCAAAAAAATTCTGGAAAAACTGCAGTTGTGAAACAACATTGTAGAAATTAAAATAATTTATTGACCATCCAAACAACCTTTTTATACTTAGATATAAAATAATGAAATAAATAAAAACATGTTTTATTTATATAAAATAAATTTTTTAGTGAATTCGATATCTCTAGAACTTTCAGTAAAATAAATACAGTAACTTGTTAAAATTACAGACTGTAGAGTTTCTACAACTACAACAAAAACTACATTGATTTTTTAGTGTAATAGAAAAGAATTTTCACACTTTCTCATAAACTAAAGAATTTTAGATAAATATATTATCTATAAAAAGTGATAATAATCATGAAAATTAAAATACTTTGGATTGATATATCATCAAAATACAGAGGAAAAGTAATCAAACAAAATAAAAACATGCACATGAAAAACTTCATTGATTTTTAGTGTCCTAGAAAAGCATTTTCAGAATTACTCATAAACTAATGAAGTTTAGATAAATCTATTATCTATACAATGTGATAATAATCAAAAAAATAAAAATATCTTGGATTGATATATCATGAAAATACAAAGGAAAAGTAATAAAATAAAAGAAAAACATGCACATGCTCAAAAAATCTCCCCCTTTTTGTTTAATTACAAAAACAAAACAATTAAAATATTTAAAACAAATTTTTTAAAAAATTAAAACCAATTTATATCTCCCCATTTAAAAAAAAATAAAAAGTGAAAAAAAACTCTCCCTAAAAAAATACAGTAATAAAAAGTTAAAATTCCAACACACTAAGATAAAATTTAATTTTTTCAAACTGAGGAGAGTCTAAAGGCTTTATAAAAATATCTACTATATGATTTTTAGAAGGTATAAATTCTCAAAAAATATCACCCTTATTCACATTATCTTGAATAAAATTAAATAAAATATTAATATTTTTTTTCTAGAATGCTGTAAGAGGTTTTTAGAAATAGAAATTGCAGAATTATTATCACAATAAATTAGAAGTTTATCAAGATAAACACCAAAATAACATAAGGTTTGATTAATCCATAAACTTTGAGAAAAAAATACTAGAATAAGAGATATAATAAGATTATTTAGTAGATAAAACAATTAATAATTGTTTCTTAGATGACCAGGAATTTAAACTTTTTCCCATAAAATGACACATACCTGATTTGATTTTTTGGTCAATTCTACATATTTCAAAATCAAAGTCAAAATAAGATGTTAAATCAAAATAGTTATATTTTGGATAAAATAAACTAGAATCAATAGTTCCTTTAACATATCTAATTATTCTTTTTATAGATTTAATTTGACTTTGTTTAGGATCTGTTTAAAATCTTGTACATAAAAAAACACTACAAATGATATCAGGTCTAGATGCAGTTAAATAAATCAAGATAAGGATCATGCCTCTATAAAATTTAATATCAATAGATTTTTCAGATGCATAAATATCTAATTTAAAATTAATACCCATATAAGTTTTGATAGATTTAGAGGAATCAAGACTAAATATTTCAACCAACTCTTTAGAATAATTAGATTGATTAAGAAAAATACTATCCTTTAAGAAATTTGAAGTCCAAGAAAAAACTTTAATTCTTATATTAAACTCATGTCAAACTCAGAAGACATAGAAGTATAAATATCATTATGAAGAATTTCACTAGATGATCCAAAAACTGCATCATCAACATAAATTTGTACAATTAAAATATCATCAGAAGTTCTTTTAATAAAAAGTGCAGGGTCAAAATTTCCTTTCTTAAAACCATTATTTAATAAAAATAAAGAAAGGATTTCATACCAAGCATGAGGTTCTTGTTTGAGTCCATAAAAATATTTAGATAATTTTAAAACTTGATTAGGAAATATTTTATTTTCAAAACTAAGGGGTTAAGAAATATAAACTTCTTCAGTTATAAAACCATTTAAGAAAGAACTTTTTATATTCATTTTATATTATTTAAAACCTTAAAATAAAAAAAAATCCAAAAATATTTTAATTTCTTCTAACCTAGAAATAAGTGTAAATGAATCTTGAAAGTCTATACCTTATTCTTGAGAGTATCCTTGAGAAAAAAGTCTGGATTTGTTTTTAACATTTTTTTTCAGATTTATCCAACTTATTTTTAAAGATCCACTTAGTTCCAATCACCTATTTATCCTCAGGAAATTTTTCCAAATTCCAAACATTATTTCTAAAAAACTGATTTAATTCATCTTGTATAGAAATAATCCAGTTTTCATCTTTTAAATAATCATTAACATGAATAGGAACAAAATCAAAAATAAAAGAAAAATTGGCACAAAAATTTAAAAAGAGTTTCTAGTTTTAACAACAGAATCAACATTGCCAATTAAATTTTCAACCTGATGATATTTATGAATCTTCAAATTTATTGGATCAGGATGAGAAAGATCAAGATCTCTATCAATTAATTCATCCTTATCCTAAGATTTTTCTTCACCAAAATTTAAATATCTAAACTCATCATCAATAACATTAGAATCCAAATTTATTTTAACATTATTTTCATAAAACATAACATGAATAGAATCTTCAATAACCATAGTTATTTTATTATAAATTAAATAATATTTACTATTATTAGAATAACCAAGAATAATACCTTCATCACTTTTTGCATAAAATTTATCTAAATTATCCTTTGAATTTAAAATAAAAAACTTTACAACCAAAAACTGTAAAGTAACCCACTTTATAATTTTATTTTTAAATAATTTATAAGGAGTTTTCTTTAATAAAGGTCTAATAAAAATTCTATTGTAAATATAACAAGCAATAAAAATAGCCTCATCCCAAAAATATATAGGAAAATACATAATTCATGCCATTTCAATAAGAGTTATATTTTTTCTTTCTACAACACCATTTTTATGTGGCGTTCTAGTAGCAGAAAAATTATGAAAATAACTATTCTTTTCACAAAATTTTTCAAAATCTAAATTATAAAATTCAACTCATTTATCACTATGAATAGAAATAATCATGCAATATTTTTTATTTTGAATTAATTTAAAAAAATAAGTAAATCTAGGTAAAGTATATTTTTTATTTGCAAGAAAGTATACCCATGAAAATATACTATAATCCTCAAAAATAACTAAAGTATATTTATTTCAAAAAATTATGGAAATTTGAGTGGGGGTAAATAAATTAATATGTGCTAAATGTAAAGGTATAGTAGTGCTTATCTGATTGATAAGTCTAACATAAATTTTGTGTTACTTACCTTTCATGTAAGCACCATATACATGAAGATGTTATTTCTTCGAAGAAGGAATATGTAACACATTCTCATGTTTTGAGAGCTTATGTAACATTATAAAATTGACATGACCTAAATGTCTATTCCAAAGGATTTTTTCATTCTATACAACATTAAAACACTTTACATGTTGAATAGTTAGTTCATTAAAATTAATAATATAAATATTATCCTTTCGATTAGCATAAAATAATAAAGAATCATTTAAAAATACTAAACATTTATCAATTTTAAATTTAACTTCCATTCCATCATCACATAACTATGATATACTAATTAAATTATATTTTAAACCTTCAACATATAAAACTTTAGAAATAAGGGTAGAATTTTAAATACTAACATTACCAAAACCTTTTAATTTTCCTTTAGAATTGTCTCCAAATGTAAAAGTACCTTCATCACATGTGTTATAAGTGGTAAAATTTGATGGTTCTTCAGTTATATTCCTAGATCATCTGATGTCCATGTACCATATTCCATTCTTGATACATCCAAGGCATTTTTCCTAGAAAAATTAATTACTTGATAATTTTGTTACCCAAGCTACTTTGGGTCCAATAGGATTAATAATAAATTCTTTAGGTACCCATAGATAATTTAAACTCGTATTGTAAGTTAATCTAGATAATAAGAATTTATAAATATTAGTTTTTTTAAAATCCCAAAGATTGTTTAAATCTAAGTGAACAATAATTTTCATAGTGACCTTTCATGCCACATTTAAAATAAGTAACAATTGAAGTACAACCATTTTTACTTTTAAAAAAATGAGTTTTATACATTTAGGGTAATATCCTGTCATAACCAAAACCATCTTTATTTTTATTAGTTTTAGTCAAAGACATCATCTCATGATATTTTTCATGACCTTGAATAAAAGTAGACAAATTTTTTCAAGACACTCAACTTCATTTTTCAAAATTTCATTCAAATATTGAGCAGTTTTTAACTTTTTATAAATTGTGGAATGAGAAGAAGAAGAAGTGTTACTTTATTTTTCATTTTCTTTTAAAATTAATTTATTTTCAGAAATAAGTTTCTCATTATTTTCCTTAAGATTATTATATAAACCAACATTTTTGAAAATATCCTTTCTTAATCTTTCAATTTCTTTATGTAATTTATAAATATTCAGATTATTAGAATCATAGTCAGAATCATAACATCCAGAATAAAAACTAGAATTATTAACCTTATCCAGTAATTCCATGAAGCATAATTTAGCAGTTTATTTTTCAATTCTAGATTGTTCTATAGAGTCATATTTTTCTATGCAACTCCAACTGGTGGTCAATGAATTTTTTTCCTTATTTTTGTATTTATCTTTATTATTATGTTTAGGGAAATCAGGTTTGATATTCCCTTTCTATGTACACTCATAAAAATTTATATATGAAACATTGAAATTTGTACCACCTTCCTTATATCCCTTATATTTTTATTTTTGAGGGTTTGTTCTAAACCAGTTCTTGAATCCTTTCCTTTTCATTCTTTTTTAAAATCCAATCACAATATGAGCCATATCTTATTTTTTACTATCCTGTAGACCAGAATAAGAAGATTCATTAGAAACAACATTCACAGATTTAAAAGTTACACTTTTTTTGTCGTCTCCTCCTCAGATATGTTCTTTAGTTACAATTTATATTGTAGCAACGATCTAATCAATTCATCCAAGGTATACACTTTCAAGTTCTTTATTTCATCAATGCATACCTTCTTATAATTCCATTTCTTTAGTAAGGATCGTATGACTCATTCAACAAGTACTAAGTTTTCCAGAGCTTCTCTAAGTGAATTCATTCCATTCACAATGCTTGTGAATCTGTAGAACATTTGGTTTACTCTTTCATCTTCATCCATATTGAAGTCTTAGTACTTAGCATGAAGTATTCCAACCTTGGTTCATATTAATTTGTTAGATCCAAGGTGAGTGACTTGTAGAATCTTCAAAATATCATGAGATATTTTACAAGAAGACACATGACTAAACACACTTCTGTTAATAACATAATATAAAATATTAACAACTTTGTAATTTGAAACACATATTATTACATCATTTTTTAAGAGTATTTGGGTCATTTTCAGGTAGTGTGTACTATTTTGACATGATATACTAGTGATCAATGATCAACTATTTGAGGTATGCCTCTATTCAGGATCTCCAGTAGCCATAATCATTTTCATCAAAGTGAGGTGGATTTTGAGGTATCCAAGCATCATTTTAGTTTAATCCTTCCATCTTATACGATCTTTTCCTTAGTCTATGAGGTCTAGGAATACATTGACACAATTAATTATAAAATCATTCTCTATTAAAGGGTTGTCTAAATTCCAGAAGGAAAAAACTTTTGATACCAATTGTTAGGTTAGATAGGGTAATGAAAGATGGTTTGTGGGGGGGGGGGGGTGAATATAACAGATTAAAAATTTTAATAAAAAAATTGATTAATTAAATTATTTATCAAAGTTAATTATTAACTTTAAATAGAAAAAGAAAAATTAAATAACACACAAATGTTTTTATAGTGGTTCGGTCCAATGTGAGCCTACTCTAATCTTATACCTCTCTACTAGGTGAGAGATACATGTGCACTAAAAATTATTTTTGAGGGGGAATCATAACCCAATTAAAAAATCCTTTTCTATTGGAGGGATAACCATGAAATTGAATTTTTTATGGAGATTCAAAACTCTTAAAACCCAACTTTAGAAAGAGGGAGTCACAACCTAAATAGTCATGAATTTAGATACAGAGAGTCACAACCCTTAGATCCTAACTTTAGAATCCAGGACTCACAACTCAAGGAAGAAGAATAAAAAATAATGTTTTTTTGTGTAAAAGCATAAATAGAAAAAATAGAAAGTGCATGTGAGAGATGAGAAATAGTGTTACAGACTCAGAAACCAAACAAGAGAAGATAAACAATGAAATCACTGGTACTGGTTCTTGAGATATGGATTATCACATCTCATCAAGGCAGTATAAGTTGAAGTAGAAGATTTTTGGCACTTGAGAGAATGTCTAAGTGATGAAATAGAGTGTCGTAGGATGTTACAAATGCATAGTAGGTTCAAATTTCACAACACTTTGTCTTCGATTGATTTTTGATAATCCCAATTTCAAGGGATAAGGGGGAACTATTATAAGGCTTGAAGTCTTAAGTCACATTACATGACCTGTAGGTATTAAGAAATCAACCCAAACAAGACAACTTGGAACTAAACCTCCCCAAAAAATATCGTGATGTTAGCTCTCCACCTTCATATGGATGGTCAGATAGTTTTCCTGTGTAGAGATACATAGGCCCGATACCAATGGCAATTCCACACCCTCTCACTTTTCCATGTCTCTTTATATTTGGTCTAGTGAATGAGCCTTCTATGAATCCTCATATGGGGCCTTGTTCCTTATAATATGTCTAGTATATCTGCATTTTCATGTGGCCTTAAGGACTTGAGGTGGCTTGAAGGTATTGAGGTGGACTGAAGACATTGAGGTGGGTTGAATACCTTGAGGTGGCCCAACGGCCTTGAGGTGTCCCGAAGGCCTTGTGGTGACCTGAAGGCTTTGAGGTGGTTTAAAAGCATGACTGACCCGAAGGCCTTGGGTGGTTCGAAGGACTTGAAAGACTCGAGGACCAAACAGGTGGCCCAAATGGATGAATAGTTTGGGATGATACAGTACAAAAAAGTACCTACTATAGTACTACTATAGTAACCTAGAAATATGCCTCCGCCGGGATTTGATATCGGGTCTCTTGGATGCACTTACCGAGTCCTCACCAACTGGGATGAGGCTCATGTGAAGCACTTTGTATTTAAAAAATAGAGTATCAAATATGTTAAACACCATATCTACTTTTCCTTCTAGATATATATATATATATAATAAATATATAGAAAAAATAGCTCTCCACTTCCTTCTAATATTCAAAATCAATTGATTCAATAGCTTTCATAAATATCTCCATAAAAATCATAGCACTGTTACCTCTTTATTATTATAGAATAAATCTTAAAAACAATTTTAAATAATTTGAATTACTCTTCCAAAAAATATCACTAGAATAATAATAGCATTGAATTCTTTTAAAACTCTAGTATAAATCCATTCAAACCTATTTAAACTTAGTCAAAATATTTCTTTAAAACTAACAGCACATTCTGAAAGTAAATTTAATTTTTTTAATTTAAATAATTATGTAACCTCCTACTTTATTGGAAAAAGATATTGAAAAATTTATTAATTTTTATCTTTAAATATTTCACAAAAAATATAAAAATATCTTTGATCATAATCCTTATATTTAATATGAATTTATCCAGTAGAAAAACCTTTGAAAATAATCCATATTAATATACAGCAGATCCATGCTCATTATAAAAGCATAAAGCAGTAGCAATAAAGTAAGATAAAAAAAACCGGGGTTCACCGAAAGTAGGGTACAAAAAAGTAGGGTACAATAAAGTAGGGTACACAAAATTAGGGTACATGAAATTAGGGTTCACCAAAATTAGGGTACATAAAATTAGGATACATGAAAGTTGGGTATATGAAAGTAGGGTTCACCAAAAGTAGGGTTCACCGAAATTAGGGTACACGAAAGCAGAGTACATGAAAGTAGGGCTCATAAACCATACTTTCATAAAAGTAGCATAAGGTTCATCAAATTAGTGTATAGTTCATCAAAGTAGGGTTTCTAAACCATAATTTTTATTTTTTTGAAATTAGGGGTTTTTGAACCATACTTTGCAATATTGAAAAATTATGGTTTCCAAACCATAATTTTCACTGTTTTGGAAGCAGGGTTTCCAAACCATACTTTTCACTGTTTCTAAATTATTGTTGTCCAACTATACTTTTCACTATTGAAAACGTAGGGTTTCCAAACTATACTTTTAGAAAAAACTGGACAACATACTTTAAAAAAATTTAACTATTTTTTAAAGGCTATTAATAGTAGATTAAGTCTTTGGATAAGAAGAATTATTTTTAGAGAAATTTATTATCTTTATAATGAATCAATAATAGAATAAATCTAACTTCTACTGCTCCTGAAATTATAAAAAAATAGAAGCAAAAACATTCTAAAAAAATTACAGTTTTGAAACAACTTTGCAGAAATTTAGATAATTTATTGACCATCCAAATGACCTTTTTAGACTTTGATGTAAACTAATAAAATAAATATAAATATTTATTATTTATATAAAATAAATTTTCAAGAAAGTACAATATATTTATAACTTTCAGTAAAATAAACACAGTAAATTTTTAAAACTATAGACTATAGAGTTTCTAAAACTGTTGTAGCAACTTCCTTGAATTTTTAGTGTACTAGAAAATTATTTTCAGTCTTAATAATAAACTAAAAAGGTTTATATAAATATCTTATAAATAAAATGTGATAATAATCACACATATCCAAATACTTTGGATTGAGATATCATCAAAATACATAGGAAAAGTAATCAAATAAAAGAAAAACATGCACATGCACAAACAGTTCAGTGTTTGATGATATCATCCATGACCAATGATATTTTAAAGCAACATGAGGAAATGGATGAGTATAGAATGATGTCTCAAATTTTGGATATATATCAATATAAGGTAAGAAAATATAGATACAATATCTACAATACTTTATTTATAACTAATCTTGGAGAGTCATCCCCAACTGGGCCTTATGAAGTCAAGATTATTGGCTATATTGAATGGTTAGACATCTTAGGGATTAAATTCACAAATGAGTTATGCATAGATCTTATAATTTCACCACTACCCAAGTCTATCTCTTGTTTTATTATTAATTATAATATGAAAAATAATGATAATAATATTTCATAACTTTTTTACTTTGATTTTCCCAGTAGAAAAAAACATGGGGCATGAAAAAACCACGTTCCTTATAATGAATAATAAAAGGGAAGAACAAGGTGAAGGGGAACAAGACTAACAACAAGTATAAATCTCCCAAGAACCATCCTTCCAAGAATAAAAATATCCATAGGTAGGGAAAGGAAAAAAAGCAGTATGTTTTACATGTATCAAGTAATGCCACTGGAAGAGGAATTACACCCAAAACAAAGGGGAAGATAAACGTGTGCTCGTTATCAAGTGTAATATTTCAATATATACACATTGGGGTTTTGATATAGATTTTGGTTCTCAAAACTATATACAAATGTAGTAACCAAGTATATTATGAAATATTTCTAGAGGAGAGGTTTATTTTTTAGCTTCGAATGGTACGAGTTTGGATACTCTAGCCATTAGTGACTACCACCTTTCTTTTCCAATTGGAATGATATTGATTTTGAGAAATTTTTATTATGTAAAAATTGTTACCAAGAACATAATTTCTATATATTGCCTATATTAAGGTGGTTTTATTTTCAAATTTGGAAATACAAGCTATTTATTTTATAAAAACAATATATGTTATGAAATGACACATTTAAATAACAATCTTTATGTATTAAATTATGAAAATCAAGTATTTGAAATAGATAACAAATCATGTTCACAAAAATCATATAATACCCAGATATGGAATCATCATCTCAGTTATGTAAATGAGAAGCGTTTGAAAAAACTCTATCAATATTGTTATTTAAACTCTTTTGATCTAAAACCACTTGAAAATTTTCAGGTTGTTTACAAGGAAAAATGACCAAACCGCCATTTGATGGACATGATGAAATATCCATATAGTTTTTAATATTGGAACACACTGATGTGTGTGGACCATTTACAATAGAATATATAGGTGATTATTCTAAGTTCATAACTTTTATTGATGACTTGATTAGATATGGATATGTATACTTGATGAGGTATAAGTCTGGTTCCTTCGAGAAATTCAAATAATTCAATAATAAATTATAGAATAAACTTGGAAAGAAGATAAATAATGTTCAATCAGATCAAGGTGGTGAATATATTAACCAAGAGTTTATCAAATTTATACTAGAGTTTTGGATTCTATCTCAACTCACTACACCTTACACACTATAGTGGAATGGTGTTAGTGAAAGTAGGAAACATACCTTGGTAGACATGGAAAGGTTGATGATGATTCATGAAGATATTTTATCATCCTTTTGAAGATATACATTACAAACTAAAACATACACACTTAACTGAGTACTAATTAAATTGGAAAATGGAATTTATTTTGAGTTATAGAGTGTAAAGAAACCCATTTTATTCATACACATGTATGGGGTTGTGAGGCATTTGTTAAGGCCTTATTAGGCCATAAAATAGTACCTCGGGGAATAATGTGTATCTATATAGGGTATCATAAAGAAAAAAAGGGGTACTACCTATACAACCTCTTAGAAAATAAAGTTACTATCATCGGATAAGACATATTTCTTGATAGGGAGAACATCCTCAAAAAGGATAGTGGGAGAAATATTGACTTTGATAAAGATGATGCTCAAGATACACAAGAGTTGGTACAAGAATAGATTCCACATGTCCCCATAGAAGAAATAGTTCCTGAAACATAATTAGTATATAGGATCACTAGAGTGTTAATAGAACTAAAGAGATATGGATTTCTAGTCACTAAATATAATGAATCATTATTGGTTGAAAATGACGAACTTATCTCCTAAAAATAGGTAGTAGAGAGCTTAGAATCTATAATATGGAAAGAAACCATGGATTATGAAATGGATTCCATGTATTGGAACTGAGTTTGGGTTCTGGTTGATTCACTAATTGATGTAAAGCTTATAGGGTGAAAATGGATGTTCAATAGAAAAATGGACATGTAAGGTAAAGTAAATACCTATAAAGTAAGGCTAGTGTCTAAAGGATTTAAATAGTTTCTAGGAATTGACTATGATGAAAACTTTTCACCAGTTTCCATATTTAAATCCATTAGAATTATACTTTCTATAAAAACTTACCATGATTATGAAATTTTGAAGATGGATATCAAAACAAATTTCCTTAATGGGAACCTTTAGGAAGATGTATACAAGATACAACCAAAAGATTTTGCGACTCTAGGTGATGCCAAAAGGATATGCAAGTTACAGAGATTTTCAGGACCAAGTTGGTAAGAAGTTTTTTATAGAAGCTGAAATATGTTTATGATGAAACGTATTTTCTTTTATTGTCAAATAAAATAAATCAATTCACTTTTTAAAGTTTTGGATTATCGAACTCACCATCATAATCATAAGATCAAACAAAAAATGTTTAAGAAATTCCATCAGACTGTGACAATGTTTTTTGGAAGAAAATGTTTACTGGACTCACCTTAAGTTTGAATCGTATTTAGAAGATGTATCAAAGTATACATGGATACAATGTAAACCTAATGATTCTTTGATGTTATGCATTTCTAAAAAGTCATAATTTTTTCTAGGAAACTTGTAATGAAATCCTTATGAAAGAAAGGGGGAGAACAAGAGTTTCTAATCGTATGAGGTTTGTTTGGAAAGAAATAATTTATTGGAAGTGAAGTCACAATACATCCCAATAAAATCCAGGCGATGCTATGACAATCCTAAATATTATAAAAGTTGTGAGGAGGTCATGATTTTAAGTAGAAGTTTTTGGAAGAAGGAAGTAGCTAAAGACAAAGATTTCCAGACTCAGTTCATCAGTATGAGATCACCAGACAGAGAATTGTTTGAAGGATGTGAAGTTTTGTTCAGAATGTGAGAAGATGAAGATGCTATTTTTCAGTTAGACCAATAACCCACAAGATATAAATCTTTGGAGGAAGATATTGGTAATAAAATAATTTTATGCTGACATCACTCCATCAGATGTAGTGTGCCACTGATCCACCAAAGTAATCCTCACACTGATCATCAGACACAGTAATGGTTTCAAAATAGAATCAGAGGTAGAAATGTTTTTATTTGTAATTGTTGGGACCAATAAAAAATAAAATAAAGAAGTGTTTTTTAGGACCAATGCATAGAAGGAAGTTAAATACTGATCAACCGAATGAATATCAACAATATAGTCAACCATTTTCATCAGGTTGATTTTTTTTCATTTGGGTCAATAATGAAATAATAACTTCGATTTGTTTTCATCAATTGGTTCATGAGATATCGAAAAACACATGGTCCAACTATCGGACTAAATGTGAAACCAATAAATTAGATAAAATAGATACCAATCCATCAAGTTCAAGATGACAGCAATAAAAGACATCAGAAGTTAGACTTCATCGGATGTAAGATCATTGGTGTGAAGAAAAGAAGAAAGGAAGAATTGTTTGAAGCTACTATAAAAGGGTTTTTCAAAGAGGGTTGAAGATGGTGATAAATTGTTGCCAATGAAGTATATAAATCTTTAGAAGTTATTACTATGTTTATGAAAAAATATAGATAACTAAATTTTAATGCAGTATCAACAATGTTTATGGTAGAAAGATTTGGAAGTTTTATTTCCAATAGTTGGTATGGAGTGTTGAAATGAACAGTTTTGTTTTCATTTGGTAATGATAATCATAATGAGAAGTCATTATATTTTCATAACTTTCAATTGGTGTGGAGAAACATAATAAAGAATTTGTTGTCTTCATTGTAATGAATAAATTAGAATAAAAATCAGAATCAGACTGAAGAATGATTAGAAATTATGAAGTTAATTGAAGTTGTGAGATGATTTGAGAAGGTTTTTAAAGAAACCAGAAGATTTGAGAAGTGATGAAGAATTCAAATATGTATATTAAATTCAAGGGAAAATTAAGTTCTAGAAATTTTTTTTAAGTTGGAAAACTTTTCGGAATCCCACCCAAACCACTTTTGGCACACCTATAAAAGGAGGAGAGTACTTTTTTACTTTATAAAACTTATATTTTTCATGGTTGAATATAGAAGTTATAGCGCTAAAATATTTTAGAGATAAGGAGTTTCTAGATTAATCATTCTTGAGAAAGTTTTCTGGAGAGAAGAAGAAGAAGAAATATCGTATTCAGAGTTTCCAGATCGGACTGAACAATCGAACTGAGATAGAAGCAGTTTGGAATTGTTTCAGAAATATTTTGATAGAATTATATTATAGGATTGAGCAATCAGACTGGAGAATAAACTGGGGTATTATACTGGGTATCATTATGAAGTCCAGAGAAGTTCATACCTACTATTGGGTAGAAAAGTAAATAATTGTTTTGAATATCATATTTTTGAAAGTTGAAAAGGTGTCATAGTAACAAGTTTTAAATTAATTGGTGAAAGTTTATTAATTTGTTACACAAAATTTTATTACATCATTTTGTTCTACTTGAAGCACATGCATTTTTGTATTGATCATAGTGGAACACAAGTGTAAGGTCATATCATACTTGTTGTATCTACTCAAAAGGATTGTTTTGTAATAGATTATGTGTTATTGAATTATTTCCAAACCATACTGAGGATGTAACTACTACTTTTGAGTAGTGAACCTTGTAAATTATTATATTCATATGGATGTGTGATTGTTTTTTTTTCCAGTAAAGTGATTAATCTTTAAAAGGATTTGAAGGTTGTTTCAAAATAAAGTAAACTTAAAAGAAAAATATAAGATTGATTTAACCCCTCCCCCTCTTAGTGATACATTAATCCTGACTAGGCATTATCAATTGGTATAAGAGCTGAGGTTCCATTTTTTTACTATTTGATAATTTTTTTGAAGATAAGTTGTGATGGAAAATTTGAATTGTGTGAAAAGTTAAGGGATTCCAATATTCTATGATAATAACTATCATATCTAGAAAGATAGAATATTTCCTTATCTTATGTCTCTTGGGCAGGATGTTCTTGAAGCTATAATTAGAAGAATCTTGAGAATGATGGAAGTGATAAAAATTCTTTACTCTCACCACTTTCTAAAAGTGATTTTATAAGAGTGAAGAGTTTTTCCATGACCAAAGGTATTTGGGATAAGTTGAAGAACATTTAGGAAGGAAATACAAAAGTGAAGAAGAAAAAGTTACAAATATAGAGGCTGAAATATAAATATATCAAAATGAGTGAGTATGAATCTGTTGGTGACTTATTTACCATGATTAATGACATTATTAACACTACCATATGTGTTGGTGAGAAGTTGGAAGATTATAATATTTTTAAAAAGATATTGAGAATTATTTATAACAATTTTGATTCAAAAGTTTATTCATCAGAAGATAAAGATCCTGAAACATTATCTCTAGATGATTTTTATAGTACTCTCATTACTTATTAAATGAGAAGAGATAAGGTTATGAAAAAAAATAAATTTTGATAGATAAATTTTTATAGAGAAACATCTTTCAAGTATTTAAATAAGGAAAAGTCAAAGAATATTCTTGAATAAGAAGAAGTTGGAGATTCTGATTAAAAAACGAGGCATGTAAAAATCTTTATGAATTTTTATCCTTGTTTTATAAAAATGTGAGAAGAGGTTCAGGTAAATATAAAGGGAAAATTACCTTGAAATGTTTTGAATTTGTATCCCTTGTAAACTTTATGGCTAATTGTCCTTAAAGAAATAAATAAGAGGATATTGATAAAGATGAATGAAGGCCAAGAAGATCATGGAAGAAATAGGGTTTTAAGGATAAATCTTATTTCAAAGGGAAAGATATAAAATTCTCCAAATCCAAAAGGACAAGTTTCTTATATAAATTTCATGAAGAATAAGACAGTGAAGTTGAATAAAAAAATATATTGAGAAATTTATAGAGAATACTTTTATTGCAATAGTTAATAATAAATAATTTGGAAGCAATAGTTATGAAGAATAAGAAACTCGATTATAATTTCATCTTAAAGAAGAATTGAAAGAATGTATGAGAAATATTTAGAGTCTTGAGAAAGAGATTAGAAAGTTTAAAATTTAAAACTCTTCAACAGATAATCAATAATATTTTCTAGATGATAAATTTAAACCTCTGGAAGAGATTTATGATTTGAAGAAGTATCTTTAGAAAGAAAAGAATTATAATTAACATCTGGAAGTTAAGTTGAAAGAGAAAGAATAAGATTTGGAACTTTTCCAAAAAAAACTTTCTAAATCTGAGAAAAGTCTTACAAGTTTCAATAATTCTATCTATAAAGATGGTGAAAGCTATAGAAAGGGTAAACCTGAGAAGGATAAAAATTCACCTTAAAATATTGAGAATAAAGTTGAAATTGTTTCTAAGAAGAAGAAATCTAGGAAAGATATGTATGTGTAAAAAACCAAAAAGTGGTGAATTTAGAAGTTTTTAAAAATTATGAGTCCAAAAATATTTCTATTACTTCTGGTCTCGATAAGGCTGAAAAGAAAACTGATCTGAAAAAGAATATTTTGTTTGATAACAGAAAGGTTGGTGGTAAACAAAATTATGATAAGAAAGATAGGAAGGTTGCTGAGAAATATACTCACAACTCTGGACAGTATGAAAGTTATAGATAAAAATATTATTTATATGGATATAGCTGGTATTGTGGTAGATTCATAAATACAAAATATGTGTGTTGTTTCAATAAAAAAAATTACTACTATTCTACATATTACAGAAGAAAAAGTTTGAGGTGGAGTCAATCTTATCAAATGAAGAAGTCTGAAAAGGATGTTTTGAAGAAATATGAGAAGGTTTGTGTAAAATTTGAAAATAGGTTCCAACCTATGGAAACTAATTTTGAAATATGCAAATAAACTAGAAATCTTGAAAAATTATGTATTGTTTTGTTATCGACACAAGAATTGTTTATAACAATTTTCAAAAGTCGGATATGAAAAGAGATAAAGGGAAAGAGAAAGATCTTATTGTTGGAACTAATATAAAAGGTTCAATAGGAGAATAATCTTGGATCTTGGATAGTTGGTTTTCTTCTAATATATGAAAGGTTACTTAAAATTATTGAAGAATATGAAATACTTCAAAGAAGGAACAATGAAATTTTGAAATGATGAATCTCTCAGAATCAAAGGTGTTGGATCAACCATCGTTGGGGAAGAAAAGTTGAAATCTAAGAAATATTTGTTTGAAGATAGGATAAAACACAACCTTATAAGTGTGCCACAACTTTTTGATGAATGATGTATTTGTTGTGAAAAGATAGGAAGATGTAAAGATAGTTACAAGAGGCCAACGTAAAAAATGAAACTTGTTCCAAGTTGGTGAGGTTCAAAACTCTTATTACATAGGCATAGAGGAAGAAAATAAGCTGTGGCATGAAAGTGCGTCCTATTGTATCCTATCGACTATTCAAGGTTCCTAAGCTCTGTTAATGTGTATAGAAACACTCGGTTTGAATCCTTGGTGATGATACTTTTCAATAGTCGGTTGTTTTCTGTTGATTGTATTTTGACAGGGGGTTTGTTTGCAGAGATTAAATGAAGTGATTAATGGTTGGTGTTTGATTTAACAATTTGATAAAGATTGGGGTGAGTTTATTATTAGGGAGTTAAGATTGTGATATCCTTGAGCTTTTCTTTATATTGCATTTAAATTAACACCCACTTCACAAGATAACTTTGTTTGGAATTCCTAAGTGTTAAGGATTTAATCCAAGACTTAACTTATCTTAGGGTTCTAATATTAATTAGAGATTTTTTATGGTATTGTATTTATGGTTCCAATAATCCATGGAAAGCACACATTAAACAAATCATGTCATTAATCCACAAAATTCTATGTTTAACACACATAATGTTAATTTAAAGAATATCCGTCGAGAAAAAGCTCTCAATCACTTATCATCCCCAAATTATAACTCACCCCAATGGTAGATTTACTCATCCATTGTTTGGGTTAATAATCTAGTTGTAATTTTTATGATGATGAATTATAAATAGAAGAAAAACAAAGGGATAAGAAAAGAGTTGTGCACCAAACACACACACACAAAGGGAATTAAATTCAGACGTTAGATTGAATGAGAAAGTAAAAGAAGGGAAGGGGTTTTAACTTTATTTAAACCATTTTAAGAACATTAATATTAAACTATAGAAGGTGGATGATAATAAGAGATATTGAAGAATAAACTTGCATTAAAATAGAATTACAAAAAAATACTTACAAGATTACAACAGTGAAGAACACACAACTAAATGAAAACAAAGTGAGGAGGAAAGGTCTCTCAAGTGAAAACTTGAGTATGGAAGGTCCTCCCAAGCATTTTTCAAGGCTTTGGTCTTGCTAATATATGCTCCTATATTCTGAAATTACAACCCCTTTCAAGAATTGGAGGGAGATGTATTTATAGCCCAATGTTGTGGGCTGTTTGCATTCCAAAACCGCCCCTCTACTTGGATCACCAATTTGATAAATTAGACAGCCGAATCTCGAGATATGACCTTCTTACAAGTTGTATATAAATATCTCATCTATCTACTCTAAAAATTTTGCGGCCATTGGAATTAAGTATCCAAGTTTATTGAAGTTTTATTAAACAATTTTAATCTATCCATTTCAATCCAAACTTTTAAAATTCAAAAATTTGAATTATTTTTTGAATAGGAATATTCCCTCAAATCAGAACACTTTATTCAACAAATTCTGCCAACTAAATATCCTATTTCACACTGAAAAATATCAGCTCAATGGGGTGTCTCTTTTATGAGAAAAATCAATAATGGTGTGATGATTTTATTTCCCAAATAGAATGGTGGTCTAGGTTTAAAAGCGTAAGTTGGGCCCCTTGTCTTTAGAGTTGGGCCTTGAAATATTTATCCAAGATGAATTGAAATTTCCCCAGACCTTTTGAGGATAATTAAAGGATTTGGACTTCTGGAGTGAGCCCAGTAATTCTATCTTCATGGATTGTCCACTTTCTTCACAGATTATTTGGGCCTTTTTGTGTGGACCATATGATCCCCAAAATGGCAGAATTGGTCCAAGATCCCTTATAATGAAATGTTTTATATTGAATAAAGAATCCTACAAAACAAAAACCATGCAATTTTTATAAGTAGTGTGAGAGTTAAAATTAAAATAGTAAACAGACTTGAATCTAGATGAATTCAAATAGTGGTCAAAAATTATATTTAATATTTAAAAATTCATATTTCACACAAATTATGCACATTTTATATAAAACTAGTAAAGGGAGTATATAAAAAGTTATGAAAATATTAATAAATCAACTCACCCACACCTAGTCTTGTGCATGTCCTCATGTGAAACAAATATAAAACCATGACAAAATCATTTTCACTGACCAAAAAATATTAAAATTTTGTTTTCCCCAATTAGGGGAGCTTTAGAAAATTTCACTCATCCATATTAAATTCCACCACAAGTTGTTACAGAAACAATTTTCCAAAAATAATTAATTTTTTCATGCTCAAATTTAGAAATAGAGAATGGTGGCACGCAAAACTCACTCCTCTCAAGATGATAAAATTAATTTATGGATATTCACTCATTCACCATCCAAAAGTGAAAATCTTAGAGTTTGAAAGTGCTCTCAGATTCCACTCCCTTTCTTAAAGTGCTAAAAAATCAAGAGGTCTTTTTAGGGGTTTTTCTGTGGCTATGGGATGGTAGGAAGATGATATCCAAAAGATAGGAAAAAAGGGGTAAAACACCAACATGGAAAAATCAAAGCACATTTTTTTTAAAATGAGACATGAAAGGAAATGGAAACACATATTTTTTAGGGAATGAAAATGTGAAATAAGACACAAAAGATGAAATGAATTTGAAGTGGATGAGAAGATAAAATATTTACAAACTACGAAACTTCTCCCAATGACATAAGTGTTCATTTTTTTTCATTTTTTGAAATTTTAACTTGAAATAGATCTCACAATCATCTCCCAACCCATGATTGATATCCTCATGACACTAATTGTAATAGTTATAACAAGATCAAAGGTTTAGGAAGAGTAATTTTTGACCTACCAAAGACACAACCCATTCTTATTTTTATTTTTTTGATTTTTTGATATTTTTTATAAAAACTTTTCAATATCATTTGTACAAGATAAACATATATACATTCCCAAACTCCACTAAAGTACAACCTATACCCCACACTTAAATTGATGCTTTCCCTCAAGCATATGATAACATGGTGAAAATCAACAAAATGGTACCCAAAATGAAATCCATTCCCCCCATACTTAAATTTTCAAAAAATTATTCAATGAAAATACATGTTGATATTGGGTGGGATAAGGAATTAGGATTGTAATGTGGCTATCAAAGAAAAGGTTTTCATAGGCTCGAAGGGGATTTCAAAAGGAGGATTAATGTAAGGGCAATGAGAGGATATTTGGCTATTGTGATTCTCATGAGGTTCAGAAAATGCCTCTATCATATTAATGAACACCAAAGATTAAAATTCAGCTTGAAGGTCCACAAACTCAAGATTCATAAATGGGGGTGAAAAACACATATTTTAAAAATATGTCCATAAGTAGCCTTGGAATGAAATAAAATGTTGTTTCTCACGGGTGGGGAAAATCATTTTCCAAATAAAAAAATTGAGCATTCAAAATTTGTTGGTTTTGAAAAAATATTATTTATCTAAATTTATGAAGAAACCACAAAATTTTTTGAGATAAAACCATGTCTTTTGACTCCCCAAAATGGTTGAAAAAAATTTGAAAATTGGAAAATGAGTAAGTAAGACTCTTGATTTTTCATATTTTTTTAAAATGATTTTTTTAGTTTTTTTAGGTTTTTTATTTAGTTTTTTATAAAGACACACCCACAAAAAAGATAAAAAGAAAAAGAAAAGGATTTGATAAAGAAATTGGTAAAAAAATAAAATATATGGGAATAAGAAGAAAGAGGGAGAGAGAGGAAGAGATAGAGAGATAGTTAAAGAGAAAGAGGTTCCCCCTGGTTTGGATTTGGCGGGTCGCCGTCTCCATCCATTGGTGGGTCTACTATAGAATTTTTGGATCTAATGGAAGTAGATGTGGTTCCCAGGATGTGTGTCCTCTCATGGTGATGCTTTAACTGATGTCCATTAACTGTGAATGTCCTTTTGGAATAGGGGTCTTGGACTTGAATTGCACCAAATGGGTAAACATTAGTAATAACAAAAGGACCTTCCCAACAAGAATTAAGCTTAACTGGGTGAAGTTGAAATTGAGAATTGAAGAGAATTACCTTTTCACCTTCATGAAATACCTTTTTCAGGATGTATTTTTCATGGAGTACCTTGGCCTTTTCTTTGTACATATTGTAATTATCATAGGAATTAAGTAGAAGATCCTCCAATTCAGTCAACTACAAAAATCTCTATTAACCATATTTTTCACAATCAAAATTACAGGTTTTCATAGCCCAAAATGACTTATGTTGGATTTCAACTGGTAAATGAAATGCTTTACCAAAAACTATCCTAAAAGGAGACATCCCAATGGGTGTTTTATAGGCAGTTTGATAAGCCCAAAGTTCTTCACCAAGTCTTTTAGGCCAGTATTTTATGGTGGGTTTTACAATTCTCTCAAGCACTCTTTTCACTTCTCAATTAAAAAGTTCAGCCATGCTATTCATTTGGGGGTGATATGCAGTTAAAGTTTTATATATAACACCATTCTTTTTCAAAAGATATTTCATGATTTTGTTACAAAAAAGGGTTCCTAAGTCACTTATCAAGGAATGTGGTGTGCCAAATCGGTGGAATATGCATGTCTTTAGGAACTCACTAATAGTATGTGAATAATACTTTCTAGTGGGTTTTGCCTCTACCCACCTAGAAACATAATCAATTGCAAGAAGAATGTATGAGAATCTATTGGAAAGGGGTAAATGGTCCTGTGAAATTGATTCCCCAAACATCGAAGATCTCACAGAAAATTAAAGGCTTTTGGGGCATTTAATTTCCCTTTGAAACTGTACTAAAATTTGGAAAGTGGGACATGATTGAAAGAACTCATGTGAGTCCTTGAAGAGTGAAGGCCAAAAGAATCCAGAGTCTAAGACCTTTCAGGAGGTCCTTTGTGGTCCAATGTGGCCACCACCAGGCATTGAGTGATAAAATTATAAGATGGAAGAATGCTCATTTTCATCAACACATATTCTAATTAACATGTCTACCCTAGTTTTTCAAAGTTTATTTTCGTCCCAAAAATATTATTTTGAATCATT
Organism: Viscum album; assembly: GCA_963277665.1. Classification (NCBI taxonomy): domain Eukaryota; kingdom Viridiplantae; phylum Streptophyta; class Magnoliopsida; order Santalales; family Viscaceae; genus Viscum; species Viscum album. The sequence continues at coordinate 1,362,539,690 of OY728166.1, read as the reverse complement.
TTTTAACTTCATTTTTTGTTCTTTTGAAAACTTTATAGGAAAAACACCAAATACCAAATAATTTACAATTAAAGAATACCTTGGTATTTTTGGAGTAAGAGATGAAAGGTGTTTAGTTGGAAATTCTGGATCAATTATTTCAGAATGAGAAGAATTAGAAATTTTACTCAAGTGATCATCAACATGGTTTTCTTTTCCTGGTCTATCTTTGATTTCAAGGTCAAACTCTTGGATCATTAGGATCCATCTTATTAGACTCGGTTTGGAATTACTTTTCTTGAGTAAGAACTTTATAGAAGAATGGCCTGTGAAGGTGATTATTTTGAAACCTAAGAGATAGGGTCAAAATTTATCTAAGGAAAAAACCACTAAAAAATTCCTTTTTAGTCACATTGTAGTGAGATTGAGTTTCATCCAATGTTTTTGAGGAATAATAGATGAAATGAGGAATATTTTTTCTTCTTTGACCAAGAACAACCCCAACAAATCTATCAGAAGCATCACACATCAACTCAAAGGGTAAGAACCAATCTGGGGGTTGGATTATCAGGGTAGACATAAGATAAGTTTTGAGTTCAACGAAGGATCTCTTGAAAACCTCATCGAAATGGAAAGTGACATCATTTTGGAGAAACCGAGTGAATGGGAGGGAAATCCTACTGAAGTTATGGATGAATCGCCGATAGAAACCAACATGACCGAGGAATGAACAGATGTATCGAACAGAGGTGGGTTCAAAAAGTGATTGGATCACTTTAATTTTGGTCGGATCAACTTCAATACCCTCTTTTGAAATAATGTGCCCTTGAACAATTCCATTTGTAACCATGACGTGTCATTTTTCAAAATTTAACACAAGGTTACACCTGACACACTTTTGAAGGACTATAGATACTGAATTCAAGAACGATTCAAATGAATCACAAAAAATGGTAAAGTCATCCATGAATACTTCCATGCAGTGTTCAATGAATTTAGAAATGATACGCATCATACACCTCTAGAATGTTGTTGGAGAATTTCAAAGGCCAAAAGGCATTCTTCTATATGCATATGTTCCAAAGGGGCAAGTGAATGTAGTCTTTTCTTGGTCCCGAGGTGCGATTGGGATTTCGAAGTAGCCGATGTATCTATCAATAAATCAACAGTGCGACTTTCTAGCTAATTGTTCTAGCATTTGATCAATTAATAGAAGAGGGTAGTGATCTTTTCATGTTTCAACATTCAATTTTCAGTAATCAATGCACACATGCCATTTGTTCTTCACTCGAGTTGTGAATACCTCTCCATGTTCATTTGTGACAACACTTATCCCCCCTTTCTTAGGTACAACTTGAATTGGACTAACCCATTCACTATAATAAATTGGGTATAATACCAGCTTGAAGAAGCTTGGTGATATCTTCCCTAACTACCTCAAGTATGAGTGGATTGAGTCTTTTTATGGTTGTCTAATTGGTTTGGATGATTCCTAAAGATGGACGTGATGCATGAAAAGAGCAGGGTTGATTCCTGGTATGTCATCTAGGGTCCAATCTAAGGACTTTTTGTTTTCCTCTAACACCTGAACAAGTTTGAACTCCTCATTTTTGGTAAGTGAAGAAAAGATAATAATAGGATAAGAGTGATCATGGAAAAGGAATGCATATTTTAGGTGTTTAGGAAGAGGTTTTAGATCAGTCTCATCATTCATTTGTGGGTTAGAAAACTCAGGAATAGAGAAAGGGACTTCAGTTGCTTCAGATTCATTTTCCTTAATATTGTCCAAGGTGGAGAAGTAGGGATCAAAGTTGATGTGGGATTCAATATATTTTTCAAGATCTTATAGATTGATGGAGTCTATGAATGAGAGGTCCATATCAACTTTACCATTTATGACTTGGTTAATCATGGTGCAGATTTTACAAGATCCTTTGTCATTAGAACATGAAGAACATGATGGAATGGTGTTTAATTGACTCTTAGAAGTTTCCTCAGAAGCATGGACTGAGAAGGCAGAGTGGTCCTCAGATGGGTATCGCATGGATTAGAAAATGTTGAACTTGACCAATTGGTCACCAAATTCCATGGATAAGATGCCTGAATGGACATAAATCTTGGTTCTAGCAGTCACGAGGAATGGTCTTCCTAGAATTATAGGATATTGAGAAGAGTTCGTCTCACCTTCCATGTCAAGGACATATAAATCAGCAGGGAAGATAACATCATTCACACGAACAAGGACATCCTCGATTATACCCTCAGGACTAGCAGTGCTTCGATTGGAAAATTCAATGACAACACCTATTGGGTGCAAGGTACATAGACCAAGTTTGGAGAAGATGGATTTAAAGATTACATTTATTGAGGCTCCTAAGTCTATGAGTGCATCATCGAAGTTGGAACTTCCAATTTAGCATAGAACCGTAAATGTCCCTGGATCTTTGCACTTTATGGGAATAGAATATTAGGTGGAAACTTTTTCAAAGGTCCTAAGTTTCCTCTTGTGGGTGAAAAAATTCCTCAAGAAACTTATCATACTCAGGGATTTGTTTTATGGAATCTAAGAGGGGAATTTTGAATTCAACTCTTCTAAACATGTCGATCATTTCAAGATCGGGTTCAAAGGACTTTTTTGGCTTAGAAATGGCTTGAGGAAAAAGAAATTATGTTTCTAAGTATAATGGAAGGAGGCGAGGGAATAGATTCATATTACTTTTCGAGTTTCTTTATCTTTTCATTTTATAGGTCAACATTTAAAGGGGGGTTGGCGGACTTATCTTGAAGAATAGCAATTTTCTTCCCCAATATAAGTTCAATTACACTTACATTACCCTTGGGGTTGGGTGATGGTTGAGCTAGGAGTTGGGAATAATTTGATTATTGTTGCTGGCTTAGGTGGGATGCAAGTTGACCAATTTGCGTTTCAATGTATTTGAGGCTGGAATGGGTGAAGGAGGAAAGATCTTCCACTGCACTTTCCCATGGTTTCTTGGAATAAGAGGTGTGTACTAAATTGGGATTACCATGATTTTGTTTCTTGGTAAATTAATTGTATTGGTTTTGGAATTGGGAAGGCTCACTAGGATAGTGGAATCCAGAATGAGGAAGATAAGGATTCCACAATTCTTGATAGGTCTAGGGAACATATATTGTGGGGAATATGAGGTTGGGGATTTGGTAGCCACAACTAGTTGTTACACAAGACCTGTAAGTTCACTAATCCACTCGGTCTTCTTGTTTGGCTCTATCGATTAACTATCTTGGGCTTTCTTGACTTGATCATGTGCTCGAGTATGGATTTTTTGTGTGTTTGTAGCCATGTTTCTTATGAGATCTCTTGCAGCTGCATGAGTTTTATCAAAAGGAGCACCGCTACTTGCGACATCAATGATAGTTCTCTCCATAGCCAATAAAACCTCATAGAAGTATTGGTTCAAGAGTTGGTCAGATATTTGGTGGTGTGGGCAGGTTCCAACAAGCTTTTAGAACCTCTCCCAGTACTCATGAAGTGATTCATTTGTGAATTGATGAATACCACTTATTTCCTTTCAGATAGAAGCAGTACGAGAAGAAGGAAAGAATTTCTCTAAAAAGAGTCTCTTCATGTCATTCCATGTGGTTATGGAACTAGGAGTGAGGTAGTAGAGTCATGAATTTTTAGTGTTATCTAGGGATAAAGGGAATGCTTAAAGTTTGATTTTTTCCTCAAAAACTCCTTGAGACTTCATGGTAAACCACACCACTTAGAACACTTTAAGGTGGAGATGTGGATCCTCACCGTCTAGCCCGTGGAAATAAGGGAGAAGATGAATCAAACTTGATTTGAGTTTAAAGTCAGCCTATATGTTTGGATATTGAATACCAAGAGGTTGGTAATTCATATTAGGGGCAAAAATTTCTTTAAGTGTTTGTTCCCTAGGATTATCCATATCTAATTCAACTGGTTGGACAAGGACTGGTTCTTGAATTATTTGATTATCTCTAATGTTTCTCCTAAGTTGGAGAAGTTTTTGCTTAATTTTAGGTTTAAAAAATATAATTAATTGTTTTGGAGGCTATGGGGCATTCAGTGAGATTTGGGAAGAAAGAGGAAGACGAGTTTTTCTTTGTGTTTTTTTTCAATTTGTCAATTTTTTTTTGTTTTTTACAATATCAAGAAACTAATGACTACTTAATTGCACCATACTTGAAAATGGAGCCATTTTAAAGTGTTTATGATTGTCTCTTATTGACCTTTCAAGGTTCCGATGCTCTGCTAATGTGTATAGTAGTACTCGGGTTGAATCCTCAACGATGATACTTTTTAGTAGTCGGTTGTTTTCAGTTGATTGTATTTTGACTGGGTTTTTTTTCCAAATATTAAATGAAGTGATTAATGGCTGGTGTTTGATTTAAAAATTTGATAAATATTGGGGTGATTTTATTATTAGGGAGTTAATCTTGTGATATCCCTGAGCTTTTCTTTATATAGCATTTAAATTAACACCCACTTCACAAGATAACATTGATTGAAATTCCTAAGTGTTAAGGCTTTAATCCAAGCCTTAACTTATCTTAGGTTTCTAATATCAATTATATATTGTTGATATTAGTGTATTTATGGTTCCAATAATCCATAGAAACCACACATTAAACAAATAATGTCATTAATCCATGACATTCTAAGTTTAACACACACAATGTTAATTTAAAGAATATCCATCGAGAAAAAGCTCTCAATCACTTAACATCCCCAAATTATAACTAAACCCAATGGTAGATTTACTTAGAATTTTTTTTGATTAATAATATGGTTGTAATGTTTATGATGATGAATTATAAATAGAAGAAAAATAAATGGATAAGAAAATAGTTGTGCGCCGAACAAACACACACCAATGATGAAGGGAATTAAATTCAGACTTTAGATTGAATGAGAAAGAAAAAGAAGAGAAGGGGTTTTAACTTCATTTAAACCATTTTAAGAACATTAATATTAAACTACAGAATGTGGATGATAATAAGAGATATTGAAGAAGAAATTTTCATTAAAATAGAATTACAAAAAAAAGACTTACAAGCTTACAACAATGAAGAAGACAAAACAAAATGAAAACAAAGAGAGGAGGAAAGGTATATAAAGTGAAAAATTGAGTATTTAAGGTCCTCCCAAGCCTTTAACAAGGATTTGGTCATGTAAATATATGATCCTATCTTTTTAAATTCCAACCCTTTCAAGGAGAGAAGGGGGATATATTTATATCCCAATGTTGTGGGCTGTTTGCATTCCAAATTTTTTTTCTACTTGCATCGCCACTTTGGTAGATTATAAAGAGGAATATAGAGATATGGTCTTATTAAAAGTCGTAGATAAATATATCCTATATCTACTTTGGAAATTTGGTGGCCATTTTAATTAAGGATCCATAGTTATGGTGGTGTGATTAAACAATTTTAATCTGTCTATTTCAATCCAATATTTTAAAATGTCAAAATGTGAATGAGTTTTTGAATAAGAAGATTCCCTCAAATACAAACACTTTCTTAAAAAAATTCCACCACCTAAATTGCTTATTTTACACTAAAAAATATTAGCTCTAATAGATGTTTCTTTTAGAAGAAAAATCAATAATGGTGTGATAATTTTATTTCCCGGATAGAGTGTTGGTCTAGGTGTAAAATCATCAGTTGGTCCCCTTGTATTTGGAGTTGGGACTTGAAATTTTTATCCAAGATGAACTGAATTGTTCCCAGACATTTTATGTAGAATTAAAGGATTTGGACCTCTAGAGTGAGCCCATTAATTCTATATTCATGGATTTTCCAGTTTCTTCACAGATTATTTGGGCCTTTTTGTGTGGACCATATAATCATACAAATGGAAGAATTGGTCCAAGATCCATTATAATGAATTGTTTTATATTTAATTAAGAATAATAAAAAACAAAAACTATGAAACTTAGATAAGTAGGGTGAGATTTATAATTAAAATAGTAAAATGAATTGAATCTGGATGAATTCAAATAGTGCCCAAAAGTTATATTTAACATTTAAACATTCATATTTCACACAAATTATTCACATTTCATATAAAACCAGAAAAGGGAGTATATAAAAAGTTATGAAAATATTAATAACATAATGGCATAAAAGGTTGGGACACATATGTCAGAGAAACATGACAATGTTATCAAAAAGTGACAGTGTCCATGAGATCATTGATATTTCAAGAAGAAGAGATATGTGTTACACAATTTTTTAGAAAGAAAAGATTACAAACTCTATGCATAATAAAGTTTACATTTGTTCAAGACATCCCATAGAACTTATTAATTTTGATATCTATGGTCCAATGAGAAAAAAATCAAATCATGGAGATAGGTACTTAATTACTTTCATTGATGACTTTACTCAAATTACTTGTGTTATTTATATAAATCTTAAGCCAGATGCTCTGAAAATGTTTAAAAGTTTCACGAGGAAAGATGATAAGGAATGTGAGTATTCAGTGAAGGAGAAAAAAACATAGTGGTGAATACTAAAATGAATAGTTTGAAAGTTATCTTGATAAGTATGGAATTTGGAATGAGTTAATTACACCATAAAGTCCTAAAAAAAGTGATGTTGTTGAAAGGAAAAATAGAGGTCTGGATGAAATGGAATGAACTATATTACTTGAACATGGTCTCTCTCATTACTTTTGGAGGCAATCCATGAGCAGTGCTATGTATATTCAAAACCAATTTTTCTATAGGAAAAGTTCAGATATGAATCCATATGAAATGATTTATGAAAAAAATCCATGTTTTAAACACTTAAGAGTTTTTGGGAGTCCATGCATCATAAAAATGAATGGTGGAATCCTTGGAAAGTTTGAGCAGATAGGTGAAGATATAATTTTTTTTAGCTATGTTCTGGAAGGAATCTGACACAAATTATTCAACAAATATTCAAGAATATTAGTTGACTATGTTGATGTAAAAGTTATTGAAAATTACAAGGAATATTTTAAAAAAACTAATGTAGATAACAAAGATAAATAAGATGAAAGAACTTTTGTTGAGAATTATGATAAGGATGTAAAAAATTATAATCCTACTCAGGAAGAAGAATTAGACTCATCTATTTCCAGTGATGAGGAAGAATAATGAAAATCTCATCCTATTATGAGGAATAAAGTGGAAGATCAAAACATTATTGGTGATCAAAATCAAAAGGTTCAAACAAGAAGAACATCAAAAGTCATTACACATACTTATTTATATTCAAAAGTTGATCTAAAATATGTGAATGAACCTTTTGATTATCCATAATGGGTTCATGATATGAATAAGGATCTGGATCAAACAGAAAAGAATAATATTTGGGAACTCATACCTAAACCAAATGATAATTTTTTTTGATACAAAGTGGGTTTTCTGGAATAAGTTGAATAAAGATGGAAAAGTAATAATAAACAAAGAATGATTAGTATGAAAAGTTTAATCATTGATAGAGGGAATTGAATTTGATAATAAATTTTCTCCAGTGGAAAGGTTAGAAACAATTACAATCTGTCTTGATATTGTTTCACAATGAAGTTACAAAATATTTCATATGAATATGAAGTCTGTATTTCTGAATGGGGATCTTGATGAAGAAGTTTATATTCATCAACCATGTGAATTTATTGTTGGTAAGGATAAAAGTTATGCGCAGGTTGAAGAAATCCTTGTATGGGTTAAAACAAGCTTTGAGGAAATGTTATTCTAAATTGGACACTTGTTTAAGAAATATGATTTTTAATAAAGCAAGAGTTAATAACAATATGTACATCAAATAAATTCAAGAGTTTTCTCTTGTTGTAATTGTTTATGTTGATGAAATTATATTTTCTAGGAATGATTAAAGAATATATGAAAGATTTACAGAAGAAATGAAAAAGTTTTTTGAGATTCCCATGATGGGATAAATGAAATACTTTCTTAGGTTAAAAATATCATAAAAGAAGAAACACATTTTTATTTCTCAAGAAAAGTAGGCAAAAAAACTTATTAAGAATTACGACTTGGAAAATTCAAAACCAATTTCCACACCGATTTCAGTGGGAACTAAGTTGACTAAAGATGAAGAAGAAAACAAGGTTGATCCTAAAGAGTTTCGAATGTTGATTAGAAGTTTTTTATATTTTATTGCCTCATTACCCTAAATAGTTTATGTTGTTACCTTATGTTTAATAATTTAGAGTTATTAAAAATAATCACATCTATTGGCTGAAAAAATAATTCTCAGATATATCAAATGCATAAAAAATTTCAGAATCAGGTATAATAGCTCAAAAAGTAATGATTTTTTTGTGTATTTAGATGCTTATTGGATAGAAAATGTTAAAAATGGAAGACACACATCTGATGGAGTTTTATTTTTGGAATTTTTTTAGTTGGAATAAATATAAACAAAATTCAGTAACTCTTAGAATGAATTAATTTGAGTATATTTCTTCCACTCAAGCTAATACCTAACTTCTATGAATGAAAACTTAGTTAGAAGACTTACTTGTTGAAATAAACTTACCCATACTCTTGGGTTGTAATAATCATTGTTCCATCAACCTTATAAGAAATCTGGTACAACATTATCCTTCAAAACATATTGATATCAAATATCATTTCATCAAAGAGCATGTGGAGAAGAATGAATTGAAGTTGGATTGTGTTTCTAAATCGGAACAAGTTGATGTCATTTTCACAAAACCTTTAATAAAGAAAGTTTTTAACAAACTAAGGTTAAATATGGGTGTCCAACCTCTTTCCCATCAAGGTTGAGGTATGTGTTTCTATCCCCCATCTCATCCAGTCTTTTGATCGTGTTTTCTAGGGGTAAAATTGTTTCATAAATCTATCTATTGATATGAGCTCAACCCTTTTAAGAAGCATGTATGTAGGGGGAGTTATGGTAAGCTTCGAACTTAGCATGTAATTGTGTGAACTATTTTAATAGTTTTTTGAAGTGGTTATACATAAATTATGTTTTTAGGTATGTGGAAGAAATAAGTTATGAAGGTGAAAATTTTGAAAGTTTGAAGAAAAAGTTTTGTAAGTCACTAATTTTGGGAAACATGGTTTTGATATCAATAATTCTTGTTTCCTTCAATGAGTTAGATCGCATAGGCTTGTAATTATTTATAAGTGATCCATTTCTTGAGATTACAAAGTATAGTGATTTATGAACCTTGGTTGGAAATAAAATCCAATGGAAAAAATTGTTGGAACCAAGTTGGAAAGCAATTATTTCTAAAAGATGAAATATATTTGTAATGAAAAGTATTGTCTTTTGTTGTTAATGTAAAGAAATCAATTCAATTTTTAAAGTTTTAGTTGACCAGACTCACGATCATAATTAGAATATCAGACACAAAATTTTTAAGAATGTCCATCAGATTGTGAAGATGTTTTATGGAAGAAAAGGTTTATTAGACTCAAATTAAGTTTAAATCATATTGAGAAGCTGTATCGAAGTCTGCATGGCTCGGATGTAAACCTAAAACTGATTTTTTGTTATGTATTTCTCAAAATTCATAAGTTTTCTAGGAAATATTTTATGCAAGACTTATGAAATAAAGGGTAAGAACAAGAGCTTCTAATCATATTGAGGTTTGGTTAGAAAGAAAGAGGTTTTTAGAAGAAAGGGAAGTTATAATAATTTCTAATTAAAGTAAGACGATTCTATTTCAATCCTAAATATTATCAAAGTCATTAGGAATTTATTATTTCAAGAAAAGTGTTTTTTATTTTTCTGAAGTCAACAATTTCTGGTCTCAGTTCATCAGTATGAGATCACCGAACACAAAAATTGTTTGAAGGTTGAGAATTTTTTTTCAAAACGTGAGAAGATAAAGATGCTTGTTTTTAGTGAGACCAATAACCCAAAATATATAAATATTTAGGGAAATATATCAATGAGGAAATAATTTTATGTTGAAACTGACCCATCGGATTCAGTGTGACACTGATTCATCATAGTAATCCTAACACTGATCATCAGACACAGTGATGGTTATAAAAGAGAATCAGAGGTAGAATTTTTTTATTGGGAATTATTGGTACCAATGAAAAAATAAAGAAAGAAGAGTTTGTTGGGACTATTGAATAGAAGTAAGTCAAATATCGATTAAACAGATGAAGATAAAAAATATAGTTAACCATTTTCATCAGGTTGAATTGTTTTTCATTTTGGTCAAGAATGAAAGAAAAACTATGATTTTTTTCAGCAATTGGGTCAAGATATATTGAAAAAAATATAGTATCAACTATCAAACTGAATGTGATAATGATCCATCATATGAAATAGATACCAATCCATAAAGATCAAGTTGACACCAATAAAATACATTAGAATATAGACTTCATCAGATGTAGGATCATCGATATGAAGAAAGTAAAAAAAGAAGAAAAGAAGAATTGTTTAAATCTACTATAAAAGGGGTTTTCAAAGAGGTTTGAAGTTGGTGATGAAGTTTTGTCGAAGAATTGAAAGAATATTTTGAAGTTTTGACTATTTTTATGGAAAAATAAAGGTAAATAAATTCTAACACAGTAGCAACAATGTTTATGGTAGAAAGGTTTGGAAGTTTTATTCCTAGTAGTTGGTATGGAGCATCAGGATGAGTAGTTTTTTTTAGTTTGTACCAAGAATCATAATGAAAATTAATTCAATTTTTATATCTTTCAATTAGTGTGGAGAAATGAAATGAATAATCTGCTGTCTTCATCATAATGAAGAATTTAGAATTAAAATCAGAATCCAACTGAAGAATGTTTAGAAATTATAAAGAGAGCTGAAGTTGTGGGAAGATTCAAGAAGGTTCAAGAAAAAACAATAATATTTGATAAGAAATGAATAAGTCAAATATTTATATGAAATTCAAGGGGAATTGATGTTTTGGGAAATTTGTTTAAGTAGGAAAACGTTTTAGAATACCTCCTAAACCACTTTTTTGCACACCTATAAAAGGAGGAGAGTATATTTTACTTTTTGAAACTTATACTATTTAGGGGTGAATAGAGAATATGGAGAACTTAAATATTTTAGATAGGAGTTTCTAGATTAATAATTCTTGAGAAATTTATCTGGATAGAAGAAGAAGAAGAAAGATCATATTTAGAGTTTCCAGATCGGACCAAGCAATTGAACCAAGATTTCTGCCCTGAGACAAAAGCAGTTCATAATTGTTTCAACAGTATTCTAGAAGACTTATATTATTGGACTAAGAAATTAGTCTGGATAATTGGAATGTGGTATTGGACTAAGTTTCATTATGAATTCCAGAGAAGTTATTACTTGTTGATATATAGGAAAGTGAAGAATTGTTTTGAAGATCATATTTGTGAAAATTGACAAGGAAACATAGTAACATGTTTTGAAGCAATTGGTGAAAGTTTCTTAAAATTTTACACAAACTTTTATTACATAATTTTGTGATACTTGAAGCACATGCACTTTTATATTGATCAAAGTTACACACAAGTATAAGGGAATATCATACTTGTTTTATCCCCACAAAAGGATTGTTTTCTAGTGGATTGTGTGGTATTATATTGTTTCCAAATCATACCAAGTACACAACTACTATTTTTGAGTATTGGTACTTATAAATTCTTATATTCCTATATATGTGTGTTTTTTTTGTTTTTAGAAAAATAATAACTATTTAATAAGAGGTGAAGGTTGTCTCAAAAAGAAGGAAACTTAAAAAAGGATATCACTAATTTACCCCTCACACTCTCAGTGATATATTTATCCTGGACGGGAATTATCAGAGATCCATTTATTTATTAAAGCAAGAATCTTGGTCATGGAATATACGATTTAATGAATATATAAAATAATCTTGGTTTCATTAAGAGTGAATGTGAGACATGTGTTTACAAGAGTTTTAGTGAGAATTCAGTCTTTATCCTAGTAGTATATATTGATGGCATATTACTTATTGGAAATGACATACCCATCTTAAAGTATGTTAAGGACTAGTTAATTTTTTTTTCTCTATGAAAAAATTATGTGAAGAAACCTATATTCTAGGGATCAATATCATTCTTGATATATCTAAGAGTATTATTGGACTAAGTCAAAGTACATAAATTGAAATGATACTAAAGAGATTTAGTATGAAACAATACAACATGGGATTATTTTCAATATCATATTATATACATCTTTCTAAGAAAATGTTTCCTTAGACAAAACTGGAGAAAGAGATAATGAGTAAAATATCATATGATTAAACAATAGGATCAATCATGTATGCCATGTTATGTACTAGACTTGATGCTGCCTATGTATCGAGCATTATAGGAGGATATCAAGGTGATCTAGGAGAACAAGATTGGTCTATTGTTAAGTCTATCCTTAATTATCTGATAAAAAATAAGTATATATTCCTATTGTACATAGTAGATGAGGACATATTCATCAGTGGTTATACTACTACTAGTTTTCAAATAGATCAAAATGATCTGAAGTCACAGTCAGGATATATTTTCTGTCTCAATGGAGGAGCTTTGATCTAGAAGAGTTCAAAAAATATTATTGTCATTGATTCTATAGTGGATTCAGAGTATATATCTTCTTATGATATATCCAAGAAATATATTTGGATATGAAACTTTTTCTAGTATCTTGATGTGGTAGCTAACATCAAAGACCCTATCACATTTTATTATGATAATACTGCAGCGGTGGCTCTTGAAAAAGAGCCAAGGTCGTACCAATAGATAAAGAAAATACTCCTCAAGTGTCACCTATTAATGGATTTATCTCAGAGGGTTGAAGTTGCAGTAAGAATATTACCCATATAAGAAAATGTAGAGGACCCCTTGACTAAAGACCTATCTAGGTAGAAGCATGAGCATCATGTGAGAGCTAGCAGACTGAAGGTTGTTAGTAGTTAGATCTAGTGAAAGTGGGAGTTTTTTAGAGTTGGTTCTCTAGAAACAACTTTGGATAATTTATAATAACATATGTTCATTGTTTTGAATATTAATAAACTCTTTATCACATCATTATTTTTCTTCTACATAACATAGTATGTGATAATGTCATAAGAGTATTTGTTGCACTAAATGGTCATATCAGTTCCCTACTATGATGAGAATATAGAAGTGACACAAAATTATTCTTTAATATATGTTATATAGATGAATGAAATAATTTGAGGCAAAAAATGATACAATCTATTAGGGGTGGATACTCATATGGCTTTGAGGCACATTCTCATAGTATACACCCTAAGTAATATCTGGTGTAGGATATTATTAGAACGATACCCACTAGTAGGAAATCCACATTTATATGTGTCATTGGATGTTCCTATCTACCGAAATGTGTATTGATACTTAATCATTAAAATTATTATTAATGATTATTATAAGTTTCATACTTTGATGTATTGACAAAAACAACTACGACATATGTTTGTGGAGATTTAGGATACATTAGGTACGTCAAGAGTAATATTTCATTAACAAATAATGTGAGAAATGATTTGTACCTTATGTTATTTAATAGGAATTGATATATTAGTCCCTTTTATGGAAATGATATAGCTCAAATAAATCCATATCCATGGTGATCTGTGGGAAAGTTTGATTTTTGTAATGTCAAAGAAAGAGACATCAATCACAAAGGTTGATGGCACGAACAAGAAACTTGCTTGATTAGAGATATCATGATAAAGAGATTATATTACAGAGTAATAATCCATATGAGGTATTATGTCATTGAAACATTAAATTCTTTCTCTATGGGTGCCTTGTAATGTTTCTAGATGCTAACCTTTAAATTTAGGCTACTTCTCTTAATTCCACTAAGAAAGAGACCTAGAGGGTCACACACTATGTGTATCCAAAATCACAATTGAATAATATATTTTTATTTATTATTTGAAAAATTGAATAAATATTATTCCCACTCATGTTATAATAATTATTAATGTTTTATTGATTGAAAATATTCCATCACCAGTTATCCGAGAGGATATTACATGAGCAGAATATTTAATAAATATTTATTTTTTATTTAGTGAATATAATATTTATTTATTTATTTGTGAATAATGAAGTGATATTTATTTGTTAAATAAATAGTCATTATTCAAGGCTCGATAAATATTATGATGGAATAGAGGGCCAAGTTTAATGGTCTAGTGAGAAAAAATATATTAGATATTATTTGAATAAATAATATTTAATTTAATTTGTGAGTTTAGCACATGTCAAGAAATAATAAAAATAATAATATTACAGACATGTGGTTCTGTAGGGATTATAGAAGTAATATGGGCACATGTGAAATTATTATTTTCTAACCACAACATTATATAAACCGAATTATATTATTTTTCTAGATAGATAATTCATTTGTGATATGCATAACAAGATATGGATAGAATCCTATGAAATACCTAGAGATATTCCTCTACAAGAACTCTCTCAATAATAGAGAGTTATCCTCCTACACCACCAATCTCAAGTATAGATAGATCACATAGAAACCTTACTTGAAGTGATTGTTAGGGTGATCAAAGGAGAATAATGAAAGTGTTAGGATCTACTGTGCTAGCACCTAGAGATTCATACAATGACATACAGAGGTTCATGGAACATGTGTGTATCATCGTTTGATGGAATCTATTCTTGATTCCTAAAACACAATGACGATATAACATAGAGACGTTGTCATATCAATAAATGAAGAAAGAATTTATTAAGAGGAAATTCTTTAATTTCTTAAATTAATTATAAATAATATGTGATGATCCCACAATTTGGTTCTAATGTTTATCTATTGTCAATATTATTTGATTCAATTTCATTAATCAAGAAATTGTATCATCATGTAAATCTTAGTTTAATCATCTATCATGAAAAAAATTAGGGTTGGGAATGACCCATACAATGATTTTTCTATGCCAGGAACCTACATAGATTTGTATTCTATGATGATAATTGTAGATGGATTGAGGGATTCAGAGGAGTGGGATGAAAACATGTGAAGAACCTGCAAGTTCTGAAAAAATACCAACTACATGATGTGTATTCATAAGAACACAAGTTGTGTTGTACCCTTACTACAATGGATAGGTTTTTGGAGGAAATAAAATATCACACATCATGTGGAAACCATCACACGCTGTGTGATCTATGACCGAAAACTCAACATGTACCTCTAAGGTACACAGACACAAACATGAACAGGCATACAGGCATGACCAGAGTACACATTCATGACCAAGTACCTAGACATGGCTAGGTATACTGGCATAACTAGAGTATTGGGCATGTCCCAAAGTAAACATGTATAGGACATAACACATGTCTAGACCTGAGAAATGAAAGATACGTTATGTACTCCTAGTATATGTCATGTAATTTCTATAGGGAAGTTTAGGCCCTTATTCTCTTTAGTGTGCACTAATTTTCTTAAGGTATGTTTCCTTAGTCCATTTCCATGAGGGTAGATTGAGGCATCACATATTGAGTATAATATGTGATCCCATTTGTGGTATTAGTCTCAAATAGAGTTTTAGGAACCCCTCTATGTGGATCTAGGTGGGATCCTACATCGTTATCTTCTTCCATAGGTGGGGTTTTCTAAGAATCATTGTGACCAATATACCCGAGCATCAATTCCCTACTTAGTGGTTTATTATATATAGGGTATGGTATACCCCATATGACTTGAGAGAGATCCCTTATATATGTATCAATCTCTTCTGAGTTCCAACACATACTTATTCATGGAAAGGTCCAAAGAGAATAACCTCTTGGATGAGCACCATTAGCGTTATTGGGTTTGTGGAATGATTTATCCTAGATGAGCATTGTTTTGAAACCTCAATTAAAATCCCATAGAGGTAGTGAAGTTCTAAACTTACCTTGACACTCGGTGTTTATCTTGAGTATATCTGGGTTATTATTATAATGTATCATATTATGATTAACATTCCCTTGTTATGATGAGCTAAATACTCTCTTAATTATTTATGTTTGGTAATTTCTGGGTGTCCTACTAGGTATTGTTATACTCACCCCTGATTAGGATCTTCCCTCACATGTCATGCCTTATGTAGATGGATGGCCATTTGATGGGGTACTAGGTGGAGCAGGAGTAGATAGAGCACAGTTGAGCAAGATAGACCATGGTTTGTACTAGGTGTTTCATTTGACCGTGGTTCCATCCTTTCAACAGGTTAGAATCATTTTACTATTTTGGTGGTATTGTATTTTTTCTAATAGGTTAAAGGATAATCCTCATTTTTTAAAAATAAAAAACACAAGAACCTTTTTTGACAAATGGAATAAGAGGGAACCTAGTATAAAAATAGAGGAAAAAATTCCAAATGGAAGCCAGACAAGAATGTTTGAGAATGGTATTGAATTTCCAATGGAAATAAAACATCAAGTTAAGAAAGGGATAAAGTTCCATTCTTCACCTAATAGAAAAATCAACAGTGAAATCCTTCAATGATAATTCATCTCCCCCTACCAAGAATTTTCATCATTTTGGAAACACAACAAGGTAGAGAACACCTCCAACACACACTAACATGTGAGGTAAGGACTGGATAATAGGTGCCATCACACCTATCTCTCTTTTGAGACACCCAATTGACAAGGCTATTAAAGAAATCACAATAATTCAACCTGATGAAACAAAAATCAAGATCAAAATAATTATGAAATATCAATTCAGAGTGACCATACATCCAAAAAGATGGAGAAAAGATAGTTGAATGATGGGTTTTAGCACACCCATCCCTCATTTGATGTGATTTTGGGGTGTCATACTCAGCTCATCCCCTGCCAGGTGGCCCCAATGGTCTGGGTTGTGACATAGTGGTATTAGTGGAGTTTTATCTCAAGACTGGAGTTTGAAGATTTTTTAGATGTGCGGTTGTCTTGGGAATTAGGGAAAGAGTGTTAAAGTGTTTTGAGTTCAGCTCTTAGGACAGGGAATCCAATGTTAGTGTGGTGGATGACATATCCATTCACAAAGACTCTAATAAACTTTTTTATTAATTAGTACATGTAGGCACCTGTTGCATGGAAAACATTGATACATGAATCATATAGGAATGATTTGTGGTTTCCATGTCCTTCTTGAGTCAGTTTCTCAGATATACTCTTGACAGTGGTATATCATGTCTATTTTAGTATGCCTCCATGACGATTTTCAGCTAGGATTATATAGAAGGATCACGATGACGATCTTCATAGTGATGAGGCTTTGATACATGACCTATTTAAGAGGCGGTATATCCAGGTAGTTTTCCAATCTTTCCACCACCCATCAAGTAGTAGGTTTTGATTGAAATACCACTTAAGGAATCACGACGATGATCTTCATAGTGATGAGGCTTTGATACATGACCTATTTAAGAGGTGGTATCTCCAGGTAGTTTTCCAATCTTTCCACCACCCATCAAGTAGTAGGTTGTGATTGAAATACCATCTATGGATATGGAAAGGCCGAGAAAAATCCATGATTTTTAGAGGTAGTGACCCCTCAGGTTTCAGGTCAATTCATACCCTTAGATATCTAAGGAATTTCTTGAACTAGTTACATGAGTTTTTTCATTTTTAGGATACCTATAGATCAGATGGTGGTCCTAGTGTCAAGAATTCTTTATGAAGCTATTGGGTGATGGTAGAGTTTGTTGACTCTATGAGATGACTCTTTCGTAGATATATTTTTAGAATTATTTTAGATAGTAGTTCTACCTAGCTATGACGTGAGAGATACATATCCAGGAGCTTCTGCAACTTCAGTAGGGAAGCATGATTGTGGTTGAGTATTTATCGATGTTCACAACCACTTAAAAACATCATGGATATGGTTAATTAATCATTATTTAGAGAAAATACTTTAAAGCATAGTCTTTGAAGATATATATTGGCTATTTTGGTATCTCTTTACATTCTTACTTATGTTGGAGTTCTCAAGTGATATTTAGTGGTGGATAGATTCATGGTGAAGTAGTTTCTGATAGTTTGTGCTAGTAGTGGGCACCATGGAGCTGGGATTTTGGAAGCTAGTATATGAATACAAACATAATATCTGAGAATGTGATATGCTTCAGGATATGTTCTCAATACAAAGAGTTTGTATTTAGGGATCTTAAAGAAGATCGAGTTAGTTAGGGGAGATGCGGTGTTTCTCTTGTGATGTTCAGGGACATCTAAAATGGGATTGTATGACCTGTTGTGCAAATGAAAAAGTGTCTTTCAATGGACCACATAGGTAGAGATTGAAACTAGAGAAGGGAGGTCCACATGGTAGTGGATGTATAAAATGAAAATGGAGAGCAACAGGAGGTGGAAAACAATTTTATATATTTCCACCACCACCCCCAGGTGGTCCACACTAAGATCAAGTAGTTGGTGGTCAGGGACAAGGAAAACTAAAACTAGTGGAGGACTATAAACTATATTATCAAGGGACTATTAGAGGTAAAATCTATGTATTCTATATATTATCCACACAACTGATAAACACAGGCATGAGCCCCTTGTTTATTACCACTTCTCTTATTTGAGATCTAGAGATCCCGGTGGAGCCTTTTGATCAACCTTTGTAGTTAGATAATTATACTGGAGGAGATTTAATAATCACATACTTCTTCAGATAGTGTTATTTGACTCTTGGAGGAGAGATATTCTTGTGGGATCTCTTTGTAGTAGCGATAAGGACTTATGACATCATATTGGGTATGTATTGACTATATGCACTTTATTTCCATATTGATTGTTTTATGAAGAGGATGCATTGTGTCCATATAGATGGGATGGGTTTTTCCTTTGTGGGTGATAAAGAAACCCAAGAAGAGAAGGACACGATCATATGCAGTAGTATATAGTCTATTACACATTAGTTGACTAGTATTACCCTTCAAAAATCAAATATTATGGTATTTCAACTTCCAAAAGTGGTGGTGAGGTATGGGGGAGTCTTCACTAAAGATGTGTCAAGTTTGACTCTCCAATGAGAGATATAATTCTGTATAGAATTTTACCTAGGTACTACCCCAATATCTGTTCCAACATATCAGATAGCTCTTTCAGAGCTTCTTGAGATAAAGGTTCAGTTAAACGATTTACAGAGGAATGTATTTTTCAGACCTAGTGTGTCACCCTAAGCAGCCCCGGTTTTGTTCACCAATAAGGTGTATGGGATCATAAGGTTTTGTATGTATTATAATATCCTTACCCAAATTAACATGAGAATAAATTTTCAACCAACTGAAGTGGGTGAGATAGTTTTCAAATATTGAACTCTGATCAGGCTATCACCAGTTTTGAGTTTCAGGATGAGGACATACCAAAGAATACATTCCAATGTCACTATAGTCACTATGATTAATTGGTGACACCTTTTGATGTGATGAAAACCCTAGAAGTTTTCATGGGACTCGTGAATTAGAGCTTTCACCCCTTCTTAGATCATTTCGTGGTGGTATTTATCGATGATATCATTGTATACTCAACATCTGAGGAGGAGCACACAAGACACTTGAGGATGGTCCTGGATATACTCCGAGAGCATAATATTTATGAGAAACTCTCTAAGTTCTAGTTATGGATTTAGGAGCTCCACTTCCTAGGGAATTTTATATTATAAGAGGGAGTATTAGTGTACCCGAGGAGGGTTGAGGCAATGGTAGATGGGGATCCACCCAAGATAATGACCGAGGTACAAATATTCCTTGGGTTGGAAGGATACTATCATAGATTCATGCTCAACTTTTCCAGGATTTTTGCATACTTGAATACTTTGACTATAAAGAATCATACTTTCATATAGATAGAGAGGTGATGATAGTATTTTTAAGAGTCGCAATAGAGGTTGACGAGCACCCACATCCTGAGAATTTCATAGGATGGTGTTGATTAAATAGAGTTCTGCGACAAATTTAGGACTAGTCTTGGATGTGTTCTTATGAAGATGTTGGTAGTGATCACATATGGGTCCTGATAGTTGACATCACATGAGATGAATTATGTGTAGTCTATGTTTGTTACCCCTATAATTCTATAGCATGTTAGGTAGGATCATATTGGATATACTGACTATGTGACCTTGCATTTTCATATATCCACTGGACGTGATCCTCATGAATTTTCGGAAGGTGGGGAGCATGCCATCCTTTTCAGAGGGAAAAACATGGTACCATAAATGTTGCTGGGGGTGGTGGGTTGATGGAGTTTCATATATACCCATTGGAGTTACATCTAGGTGTGTAAAATATGCATCAGGACCTTATACATCAATTCTAGTAGTCAAGAATAAATAATTATACAGCATAGTTTATCTCTCAATGCCTCACTTGTCAGTAGGTGAAGACTGTGCACCAGGTTCTAGTGGGTTCAGACCAACCCCTTGAGGTTCTAGAGTGGAATTGAGATTATATCTCTATGGAATTCATGATAGGGCTCCCATGATCGTATAAAGGAAATGATATCATTTGGGTGATCATGGACTGACTCACCAAGTTGACCCACTTATTATCCATCTAAGTGATGATTTTAGTAGAAATTTTGGGTCATGATTATGTATTGAATATAGTAAAGATTCATGAAGTTACCTCAGTGATAATTTATAACATGTTGCTCACTTAATTTCATGATTATAGATAGGATTTTAAGAGGATTTTGTGACTCAGTTTTGTTTGAGAATGAAATTTCACCCCTAGAATAATGAACAAACAAAGTTGAACATTCAGGTTATATAGGACATGATATAGACTTGTACATTGGACTTTGACTATAATTGGGTGGATCACCTACCCTTATTGGAGTTTGAATACAAAAAGAGCTACCATTACCCCATTTCCATGGCACTATTCGAGTCCTTCTATGGGAGACCCTTCCAAATACCACTATGTTGGATTGATCTAGGGGAGCATAAATTTATGGGCCTAGAACTGGTGTGAGCGATGAAAGAGAAGGTGAAAATAATCAATGAGTATATGATGGCTTCTCAGAGCTATCATAAGTCTTATGTGAACCGATGATGGATGCATTTTTAGTTTGAGGAGGGAGACCATGTGTTCCTGAAGGTCACACCTCAGTGAGGATTACAAAAATTTGGCAGGGGAAACAAGTTATCTATTACGTTCATCGACCCTTTACAGATACTGTGTAGGGTCGATGAGGTAGAGTACTATTTGGCCCTACCACCATAGTTAGACTAGATACATGATATGTTCCACATTCCATAACTAATGAGATATGTTCAAAACCTATCACATATTATCGATTGGGGTGAGAAGAACATTAATGATGAAGACACCTTCATGTAATACCAAGTAGATATTGAGGATAGATAAGAGAAGATATTACTTGGGAGTGATATTCCTTTGGTGTGAGTTCGATGGAAACATAGTAATATTTAGAAAAGAATCTTGGAGCAGGAGAACCAGATACAATCCCTATACCCTCATCCTTTTGAGTAGTTTTTTTTCATTACAGGATGAAAAGATCTATGGTGGTGATAATTTAACACTTTGTTTTTACTTGTAAATATTTTTAATATTTTAATGAATATTTTTAGAGCTAGGTGCTGAGTGAGTGTGGGATTCTAGGGCCCATAGAGACTCGATATTGATATCATAAAAACATTAAATATATTATGTCACATTCATGCAGTTTTTTTGAAATAACAGAATAACTACTGAATGAAGTCTTGGATAAAGGAATCTGAGACCAGTATTGAATCCAGAATATAGGTTTTACCATTGGCACAATATAAAATTTATGCATGTTGGGTGTTTGGATTAATTATAATGTTGGTAAGATTAGTAATTTATTAGATAAACTAATTAATTTATGATTTATTAATTCATCATGACCTAATATTCTATATTTAATACTACTTATGGAAAATCCCTAGGTTTATACACATAACCCTAGGGATTTATAGAGGGGTAATTATAGGAGATTTTGGTGGATGGTAATGAGATCAAGGATTAGAGATTTATTTTCCAAGGATTTTATATTCCAATAGAGTCTCTGGATCTTTCCAAAGACAACGAAGTGGAATCGTTCTTCATCTGTGATCGATCCAAACACAAGGTAAGGAATTTTTTATGTTGGTTTAATCACCACTTGTTTATACTATGATGAACATGAATAAATTCCACTAAAATATTGATTCACGGGTCAATTATAATTTACACGTATGGATTTTATCTTCCTAAAAATAGGAATTAATGATGTTTTATTATTATTATTATTCATCATTATAATGGAAAAAAATTGAGGCTAATTCAAAAAATCATTGAGGTTCATTCCTCATGTTTTTATTTTTGAATTTCTTTCCCTGTTATTCACACTTTCATTTTCAGTATTTTCTTTGGCCTACGGTTCGAAAAACACCCAATGATCGATCATTGCACAATCATACTTCGGTGAAATAGACTGATACCATGGGTTTGGGTTCAGAAACGATGGCATTATTGAGTTTTATTATGGATGAAAAAATATTGGGAATGGATCAGGATTGATGGTTCACAATTTTGTGTTGTGGTGATGGTGGGGAATGATGATGGATAATTCTGATTAGATTGGGTGGCTAGAATCCATACACCACTGATGGAAAGGCTCAGTAAAAGTTATATCTAGATTTTGTGGTGAGAATTGTGGCTAGATTAAAGGATTTAGTGGTGAAAGATGAGGATGCGTTAAAAA
Organism: Viscum album; assembly: GCA_963277665.1. Lineage (NCBI taxonomy): Eukaryota > Viridiplantae > Streptophyta > Magnoliopsida > Santalales > Viscaceae > Viscum > Viscum album. Next base: position 1,362,517,005 of record OY728166.1, on the reverse strand, counting down.
CCCATGGGTTCAAAAAACATCCAAACTACATGGTTTGTGGTCCGAAGAACACATGTTATGTCATACCTTGGATATAATAACTAGGGTTTTAGTGGAAATAAAATATCACATGCCATGTGGAACACACAACATATATGTAATCCATGACTAGTGTCTTAGTGTGTACCCCTGGGGTACACTGTCATAGACATGACTAAACACACAATCATGGATGGAGTACATTAGAATAGCCCGATACTTGGACACGGCCAGGTACCCAGACATAGTCAGGAACACAAGCATGACCAGAGTACACAGGCATACACCAATGTACACGGTCATGGGCTGGAATACATGGGAATACCCATAGAAGGAAAGACATGATGTGTACTCCCACTACACACTATGTGATTTCTACAGGAGAGTTTGAGGGCCTTGTTCTCTTCAGTGTTTACCAGTTTCATTAGGGTATGTTCCCTCTATCCATCCATATGATGGTTGAGTGAGGAATCACATACTTAATATAGTATGTGACCCCCTCTATGGGATTGGTCATGGATAATGTTTTAGGAGTCCCTCTGTGTGTCCCAGGGTGGGATCCTCTATCATTATCTTCTTCCCTAGGTGGGGTTTTCTAGGAATCAACATGAACAATATAACTAGGCTTCCATCCCCTACTTACAGGGTTATTCTAAATAGGGTTCATTATACCCCATAGGACCTAAGAGAGATTCCCTACCTATTTATCGATATTTTTGAGTTCCATAACATACTTATTCATGGTGAGGCTCAACAAGAATGAGATATCATATAAGCACCATTAGGATTATCAAGCTCGTGGAGTGAGTTCTCCTAGACGAGCATTGATTTGAAAACTCAAGTAGAATCTTTGGCTAACACTGCAGTTGTGACCTTACCTTAAGAAGGAGTGCCAATATTAAGTATATATAGGTTATTATTGTTATGTATCATATTCTTATTAACATTCTATTATGATGACTAGATGAATACTCTATTGATGCTTTATGTTTTTTGGTTTCAGGGTATCCTATTAAGTATTGTTATACTCACCACTGCACAAGCTCTTCCCACACATGTTAAGTCTTATGCAGATGACACGCTATTCAAAGGGGTCCTTGGTGGAAAAGAAGAAGACTGAGCATAGTTGATCTAGATAGAACATGGTTCATAATTGGTGTTGCATTTGACAACAATCCCCTCCTTCTAGAAGCTTGGACTTTTTTTATCATTTTAGTGGTCTTATATTTGGCCTTTTTATACTTTTTAGTACCTTTTTTATACTCTTATTATGGGATATAGATGTATGTGTGCATTGGGTATAAATTTTACTTTATATTTCATTATGTTATTGGTGGATTGGAGATGTGTTTGTGCATATAGGTACCTTAGACTAAGGCATCCTATGCATGTGATATGCCTATTCAGTGATTGTCGCGAGACCCTGGCCTATTGGAGATGGGTTTAGGGCATCACACTCAGCTCATCTTTGACTAGGTGGGCGCCAGTTGGTTGGGTCATGATATATTCATTTTTTAATATTTATTTATAAAAATTTATTTACTAATTTGTAATATTTTCAATATGTATATAATTTATATTATTAATGTTTATTCAATTTTATTTATTAAGGTTCAATAATATTAAAATGTTTTTTATTTATATAATTAATTAATTTAAATGAAAATTTTAACATTTTTGTAATTTAAATAGTTAGCACAATTCATTTGTAATATTTTTTATTTATATAATTTACATTATTTATTTATTCAATTTTATTCATTTTTCTATACTTTTACAATTTATGTAATTAAACTCATGAATTCATTTATTTAAAATATTTTAGTAATCTATTAAATTGTATTTATACATTTTTAATATTCTTTCATTTAATGTTTTTTATTCATTCTAATATTTATTAATTATTGTATTTTTTGGAATTTAATCATTTTTTAAGATTTATTTATATATATTTATTTACTATGTTTTAATATTTTAAATATGTTTGTAATTTATATGACTAATATTTATTTATTTTTTTGATCATGTTTTATTATTTTTCATATGTTTGAAATTTATATAAATAATTTATTTAAATGTATTTTTTAAATATTTTTATAATTTAAATAGTTAATATTATTTGTTTTTAATAATTTTGTTATTTATATTATTAATATTTATTAAAAAAATTTATTCATTTTTATGTGTTTCTAATTTATGTAATTAATGTCATGAATTCACCTTTTTTAATATTTTTTTATTTTAGGAAAATTTATTAATTCATTTATTAAATATTATTAATTAAATTTTAATATTTATTAATTTTTAATATTTTCATTTTTATTCATTTTTTAATATTTATTTATTAATTTTTAATATTTTCAATAAGTTTGTAATTTATATAATTTATTCATTTAAATGAATTTTAAATATTTTTGTAATTTAAATAGTTAGTATAAATGATTTTTTGTAATTTTATTATTTATATAATTAATATTATTTATTTATTCATTTTTATTCCTTTTCTTAAATCTTTTTCTGCATTAGGTTAAGTGTTGATAAATGTGTAATTTATCAGCACTAAAACTTAATCATTGATAAATACCAATTTTTTTCAGTAGTTTTTTTAGCATTGATAAAAGTGTTGATTAATCATCACTACCAAAGCACTAAAAAAGTGATATTTCTCATCACTTGTATTTTTATCACGGATAAAATGGGGTTTTATTAGTGCTTCTCAATAAGTGCTAATAAAATCCTTCACCCACTTTAAAAAAACCCCAATATATTGCTTCTTTCTTGGGCCACATTCATGGTCTCATGGAACCAAAGCTCCACTGTAGTCGAAGAAAATTGTTTTGGAAAAATCAAACCTCAAAACTGAAGGTGTGAAATTCAAAACTTGTTTTTAAGAATTCTCAGTAGATCTTTCTTGTGTTATTTATGATTTTTTGAGTTTATCTTCTATTGCTCATCTACAGTAGTCCAACTCATTTTTTTGAAATTATATTATGAGACTAAAATGTAGATATTTTTTTAATATTCTTTCCAATATTACCTATATTTAAGAGTAATTTTGAAATGTATGAGGCAACAAACTCTTTTTTAGTCAAGTAACATTGATTGCAGATCTGCAACATCTTCACATTTTTAAACACCTGTGATGTAATATTATTAGTTATTTCTTCTTTATGACTAACATGATATTCACCTTATTAATGTTTTCCAAAAGCACATTTTCCCAATTTGAAATTGAACATCATTTAAAGGTACATTGGTTGATATGAATTGAAAATATATTCCTTGAGTTATAAAACATTTTTCACCATTATATTATGTGGTTTCTTATCTTTTTTAATATTATGTTATTATCCTAAAATAATTCAGTAAATACATTTACATTTCAAATAGTTTAATAATTATAATAAATTTTTATTCAATGTTTTCAAATTAATACATAATAATTAAAATTAATCAATTCCACTCTCCTTAGAAGAATTTAATAGTAGTGGTCCATACCATGAATATCAAAGCATTTAAAATAAAATATTCTAACAAAAATATTAACTTCCACCTCTGGTGCTTCCACCCTTTGGATTTAGAATCCCAAGGCTCACACTTGGGATAAATTATTTATATGGGTTTTAAAAAGGAAATATTTACCTCATATGATTATGTTTAAAAATATTTCCCAAAATGGGGTTTGGAATCCCTTTGTGTTCTTATGTAAACTATTTTTGTATTTTTATTCCCTATTTTTTTATGAATCAATCCTTTTAGGGTGCTTTCCATTTTTGTTCACTACTCTTGTTTGATTTTCCCAATTTTTAGGATGTTATTCCTCTTTGTATATATAAATATAGACTATAGATAGGTATTTTGTACAAAATAAATTTTTAGTTGATATTAATTGAAAATTTCAATGGGGTTCAGTGTAATAAAAATAGTTTTTATCAATTAGGAATTAAATTAATAGTTTTGGTAAATTTTAGTTAATAAACCAATGTTTATTATGTAGTAAATAAGTTCATGCATTATAAATTTTAATGGATTCAATATTATTCATTGGGTTATGGTTTCGATCAAATTAGTAAATATATTTGAAATGAGAATGACTAAAGAGAATGATTAATGGTTTTTTATAAAAACATGACAAGAGATATGATGTTTTCTTATATATATATATATAAATGCATGTTTCATTTGTTTTTATTTTTATAAGTATAAAAGTATATATATTTTTTGTTTTTTTTGTGTTTGAGTATTTATATATCTATGTGTGTATATTAGTATGTGCGTATATATATATATATATTAATATTAGTTTATATATTATTTAAATCCTTAAACTTCTATAGAAAAACCATCACATTAAATCATCACATTGTGCATGATGTTACACATTCCACACTAGCCATCAATCTGCACCAAGAGAGAAGACTTAATTCTTTCTAAAATATAGGCTTTGTTATATCATCACATATGTCTTTGGATTAACAAGTACATAAACAAGTGATGGTTTATGGTACTTTGTTATATTCATATTCAATACCCCAGTAATTTGTTTAATAATTTTAAATAATTTAAAATTAAGTATTTTAATTAATAATAATACTTATAAATACTTATAATTTATAGCTTTCAAATTAATTAATTAATGTTCTAAAAAACAAATACTATTTTTCACTACTATTTTTCATAAAATAATATTTTAATATGAATATATGTATTTGGTCAACAGATTATTTAATTAAACATTTTAAATAATAATACATATATTGACTATTATAATTAATTTTATAAATACTAAATTATGTTATGAATATATTCAATATTAATATGACACCCCAATATTTTATGAAACATTCTTTTTAAATAATTTCAATTAATTAGATAAAGTTTATGCACAAAACACTAAGTCACCATGAAACAACACTTTGTTATAACCTATCCAATGAACTTAATTTTTCCTCTTCTGTGATTTGAATTTTGAAAAATGAATATACAACATTGCGATCAGTAAGTTTTTTAGAGTCTAATAGGATCAACTTAATTTTTTGATAAATAATAACTTGACCCTTATGAATAGTAATATACCCTTATAAATAGTAACATAACCCATATGAATAGTAATGCACCCTTATGAATAGTAACCTCACCCATGTAAGTATAAATAAAATTTAGGTACCTTAAAAATGAAAGTGAATATTTTAAACATTAATAATTAAGTGTTGGTATTTTTTTGAGCAATAAATATTTAATTAAAGTTTTATAATTAATAAATTAATTTAAATTATAATTCGTAAAATGTATTCATAAATAAATATTTTGTTTTCCTATGATTTTTGGATAATTTAATGATACCTTATTAATATTTTCAAGGTATTATTTATAATTTTAAAAAATTTATTTTTTGAGTAAAGGGTGATTGTAATTAAAAATTAAATTTATCTTATTTAGAAAATTATTTTCATCAAATGGAGTTCATTTTTCTATTCTAAAAATTTAAAAATGGTTAGGATGAAGTTTTTGGATTTTTCTGAAATACATGAATTTTTGGAAAATAGTGAAAATACATTAATTTACAAAATATGCTAAATAAATAAATTTCTGTATCATGTTTGAGTTATGGCTGATCTAAATGGAAATCAATTAGAAATCACCTGCACTTATTACTATTTTTAGTCACAAGATTCAAGACTATTCATAGTATTGAGCCAAAATAATTAAATAATGATTAAAATAATGGAAAACCTTCCTCTCCTCCAATATAAAAACCACCCCTCACCCCCACTTCCTCTCACACCACTAAAGATTTTATCCTTGCCTAATTTATGATAAATAATCTTACCAAGACCCTCCCTCATGTCCAAGACCTTCTCATCTCACTAAAAGTCCAAAACCAAAGGCCTTAAAGAGGTTCTCAAAGAGGAGTACTTAAGAGTTAAACCTCTTTTCCTTTTTCTTTCAATTTCTTTTAAAAGTTACATTCTATTGTTTCTCTATCCCAACCTCCCCTCATACAAATTAAATGATAATTTCAGTAACTTAAATTTAATATAATTATATTATTCTAATGGAATATTTCATCATCATCTCTCTTTCCCCCTCTTATACTAAAAATGAGTACACCATCTGAGATGTGTTAATTTATCACACTCAAGGACGACGGGTTTTCAATTTCTATTACCATCTTAAATTATGGCCATGAAACTATTTTTTGGTTGAACTAGATTATAATATATTTAATATATCCTATTTAATGTTCTTAAATAAGTTTTTACACATGGTATTAAATTATAAAACAAAATTAGTTCGCGGTGATTGAAAAACTACCAAATTAATCCAAGCATTTATCATTAAAATTTTATCTAATGATTCATCCTCTTAAAAATAAAAAAAAGATTTATATGATCATTTAACATTATTGATGAGAAATAATAACTCATAACATCAATTCTGTATTTCAATTTCTATTTTACATGAACTTCCATACTCTTATACAAGCAAACCGATCATGAAAACTAAGAAAACATGCACTTCCAAAATGATGAATTTGAATCTCTTAACCCATATAAAAGGACATAAATGAACATAATAAATATATAATAAATGAATTAAATGTATATAATGTTATGGTATTATTAATTAATGAATCTAATTTGATTATTCAGTACATTAAAATCATGTGCAGAATACATTCAGACATAAGGTAAGAGTTTCCTCATCACACTTCCATTTTTGTGAGATATTCTTTATTCACTACTATTAGTTGAGTATGGTGTATGTATTTTGACCATTGACATATCATATCATGAATATATTTATTTTCATGTTATTCAATGTATCATTTTATTATTATTAATTTTGGGGTATATGATTTGATTGATTACAGAGTGGTAATGATTTTCTACCCGAACCTCCATTTTCATTCGGGTTACTCTTATTCTCTACTTACCTCAATGAAATTATTTTTTATTATTATGTAATCTTAATAAATTATTTTTTAATGTTATATATATGTTTAACAATTGTAATCATTCTTTATTATGGAGAATTACATGTTTTAAAATAATCTTTCAAAAATTCTTCCCGAAATACAAGCTCGATTCAAGGGAAATTCTCGAATTCTTACCCATTTTCAAATGAACTGTGTATTATATTTTAAGCTTAAAATATTTTTTTTATAAAAATTTTTATCATAAAAAAATAACTTGGTTTATTTTTAGTTTTATGAAATCAAAAATTCCTTTCCTCTTTAAAATATCTTCAATATTTTCCTTAAACCGCAGAGAAATGTTTTATTTCTAAAGCTTCCTAAAAACCATTTTTACATGATTTCACTTCAATGCGACATCATTTATGCCTCAAATATAATATAAATATTCTTACCTTTTCATTTCTGGTATATATATGTTTTCAATATTATTTTTTTTGACAAATATAAATGATTTTACAAAAGAACTCTTCTTTCCAAAGTAAAAAAGGATTTTTCTCGTCTCACCTTATCTTTTATGAGATATATGACTTATTAACTACTTATTCCTTGCATGTGGTGTATGTAATGAAATTTGGTATATCATATCAATAGTATCATTATTATTATGATATTCTAATGGATTATTATTTGAATGTTTCAAGGTGGTATGGGACACTTTTGAATGTTTAAGGATTATTTCCTCAAGAATTTTTCAATGGTCTCATTTGATAGTATCTTCACCTATGAAAACATCATTTATTGAATATTGTACTTTATTAAGGTTAATATATTATGATATCATATAAAATATTTTGTTTAATGGTTTCTAATTAGAGTGACTATAGATTTTATATCTTGATACCATTCACCATATTACTCTGAATGGTTAGTGTTTATGTTTAATGATTGGGTAAAGTTATATACATTTCATATGTTAATTTCAATATGAATGTATATATTGTTTAAATTTATCCTTATTCATATGAGGAATGAATCAGAATTAGTAAGTGATGGTTGGGGCCCTCTATATCCTCTCAATGAATCAGTAGGTTTCATGAGACAAACAAATATAGACTTGGTCGAGGCCTTGCCTATTTTCAGATATTGTTTTGGCTGAGGCCTTAATCATTTTTTGATATATTTGCTGAGGCCTTAACGGTATGTTTCAGAATGTCCTACATATGCATTTCCCTCATTATGATATTAGTAATTAATAAATCGTGTGATTATTTGATTAGTAGAATATCCATGGTAGAGTTTCATGCGATTTGTTATATGGATTCACTTACTCAACTTTCATTCATGCCATATTATGTTCAAGTTTATTTTTAAAGGCATGTGTTTTCATTTATTCACCATTATCAATGTTTATGTTTATGATCACCTCCATTTTATTACTAACCCTTACTAAGCATCTGATCTCACCCCTTTATTATGTTTCCTGTCCCCAGGTCATGAAGAGGAATACTTTGAATAAGATTTAAAGGATGCAGTTTATTTCATATTGTATCATGTTTCATTTTCTTTATCTAATGTATTACGGGTATCAGGAATATAATCTGGTCTTCTGAGACCGATAAACTGATCATTCCTTCTAAATTTTATTCCTTTTAATCATTCCAATGTATTAAAATAATACACCAGCTTCGAGCTTCTAGGGTCGGGGCATTATAGTTGGTATCAAAGGATGTTTAGAAGAAACCTTGGAAACTAGATTTAGAAAACATAGTTTATGGGACATAACCATAAAATATAATTTGAGGATAAGAATATAAGAACATAATATAATTTTGGTAAGGTATAGATTATGTGAATATTCTTAGAAAATACATCCTTATCTAGATACTAAAAGTGGACTTGGTTCTGGAACAAATGTGTCACGAACCAGCCCGGGTCGACCCTGAACCGATCACCCGAGCCGGTCTGCGGCAACTCCCGAGAGGCGTTCCCGATCCTCCCGGGATGGCGACAAGCGCCAGGGCATCCTAGAGAACACATGGGAACGATTTCATCCCAAACTAAAAACAGGATTGAAAGAAAGAATATAAACTAATAAAACATACAAACACTAAAGACATAAACAAAACTACACCACGACATACCTCAATGTGGCCTCGCGGGTCACCACCCAACTACAACCAACGTCGCTCTCTCACTGAGAGACTCAAGCCAGGAAAACCTGAACACAAGGAACCTGCAACTGAAATGGTAAAAGATAGGCGTGAGCACAAAAGTACTCAGTAGGTGAGCCCAACAACAAATCCCAAAGCACTGCTAGTCAATAAAGAATCTACAAATTCCAGGTTTGAACTACAATGTATAAAAGTAAGCTTTTATACTGTTTCACTTGAAAATCTAAACACGAGCCATTACCCTTATTCCTTTTCCAAAGTTGAATCTCTTTTCATTGATTCTAAATTTGTTCTAAAAGATAAAGGAGTGTTACATTTTCAATTTTACTACACAAGAGAAAAACACATTTTTCATTTGAAAACCATTTCCACAAAGTAGCCAGTACAGGCTGTAAAGAAGAACTGAAAGTAAACAAGCAGGGAAAAACAAGTGCAAGTGAAAGTAAACCAGAAGTCGTAAGCAATAACCATGGGAGATCCTAAACATCCCTAGAAAACCCCTGGACGTACTCGGGTTCAGACTACCTGCCGGCATGGTACTCTATAGTCAATAACCAACTGGCCGCCCTAACAGCCAACCAGTGGCACGCCCCACAAGGCCTTACCTACCAAGGGGGGACTAACCCGTCTAATCGGGGTTAGCCAACAACCGTCACTCGATTCTCTAAAAGACGCCAAGGAACCCACAATAGTTTTAATGATACTGTGTAAGTGGGAGGCCCTCGCACGCGTGACTCATCTCACCGCACATTCCAACCCCTTACACGGACACCGCTACACGACAACCCTCAAAGGGAAGTCCCTCTGTAGAGATGCCCCATAAGTGCGTATATATATAAGTAGTTAGTTCACAATTAACAAAGTGCCAACCGGGCCGCCACATCATTTACATTTAAACCAATTAATACCAAAGCATTTTAAAAGGGATACGACACACGCCATTTCATTGAAAACCAGAAACACACTTGCTTTACAAGTAGAATCATTTTCCAATATCCAAACGCACCCCACTTTTATCAAGAGCCAACCGGGCCTTTAATCACCTTTTGAAGGAATAATATTTCTCAAATGAAAACCAAACTTTTAATCACGCGTCAAAGGAAAACATTTTTCAACAACCAAGAACCACACTTAAAGTTTTCAAAATCGAGTTTAAAGGTCATACAACATTTCCCCAAATCAAGGTTCTAAGAAACACCTTTTTTCCACAAATAATACACCTACTAATTTACACACACCAAAAACATTTCAAAACACAATTTCACATTTCATAAAGAACCATTTAGCAGTATTACCATGGAAGCACATAATTGAAACCAAGAAAACACTTTCAATGAAACGCTAGAATTAAACAGCTTTCATTTATCAGTAGATCACCATACTATAAATATCTACTTAATAATACCTTTAAATTTACTGAAATTCAATAAAAAGACGAGGAATAAATAAATTCTAAATTTAAAGGCGAGTGCAATGGGATACCTACCTCGAATCGGAACAAAGAATGACACAGTGCAAATCTCCCGTTGCGAAGAAGGGCTCACCGTATTGCGCCGTCAAACAGGTCCTAAAACAGTAGACTGTTAAACGAGTTCAACGATATTAATAACATAATAGAAATAACCATAATAAAATGTTAATATCAGTAATAATATAATAATAACATAGTCATAATAATAATTACAATAACATAATGAGAATAATAATAACAAATTAATAAAAATAATGATAATGATATAATAATAATAACAATAATAATATGACATAATTATAATATTATCATAATCATAATAGAAATATTAATATAATATAATAATAATAATAATAATAATATATTAATAATATTAATAATAATAATATAATAACATAATATAATAATAATATTAAGAATAACATAATATAATAATAATAATAATAATGTAGTAATAATAATACAACATCATAATAATAATAATAAAAATGTAATAATAATAATAATAATATAATAATATAATAATAATAATAATATGATAATTAAATAATAATAATAATAATTATAACAATAATGATAATAATAATAATAATAATATTATTAATAATATGTTAGTAATTATAATTATAATAATAATAACCTCATAATATTAATATGATAACAATAATAATAATAATAATAAGATGACATTAATTATAATAATGACATAATAAAATAATATCACAATTACAAAAATAATCAAACAAAGGTGGGGGGGGGGGGGTGCCGACAACTCACCAGGTGCGGCCGGCGGTAGGACTGTGCAGGGAGGGCAGCGCGGTGGTCGGTGCGGCGAAGGAGGGTGCGAGGCCGGTGGTGCTTGCCGAAGGCTGGTCGGGCGAAGAAGGGGGGTGCCAGGATGGGGTCGGCGCTGAAGGAGAGGGCCGTCGGGGGTGTTCACCGGAGGAGGCCGGAACAGGGGCAAGGCGGTGCGGCCGACGAAGGGGAGCTGGGCCGGAACGGGAGCCAGACGAGGGAAGGGTTGCTGGAGGGTGCAGGAGGCGCCGGACGCTGCACGGAGGCCGGACGGGGGTGGTGCGCCGGAGAAGGCCATCTGGGCAGGGGGAAAGGGGTCGCTGGACGTCGGGAAGACGGCCGCAGGTCGGCGAGGTCGCCGGATGCAGAAGCCAGCGCCGGAGATGGCCGTCTGGGCAGGGGGTGCGCCGGCGACGGGGTTGGAGGGGAGCGCGCAGGAGGGTACGCCTGCGACAGGGTCGGAGGGGAGCGCGCAGGAGGGTGCGTCGCCGACGGGGTCGATGAGGGGGCCGGTGGAGGAGCGCCGAACGGAGAGAGGGGCACGGGCCGGCCGAACCAGGAGGGAGGGAGAAAGACGGGGGAGAGAGAGAGAGAGGGGAGTGGCGGCTGGGAGAATAGGTTTAGGGTTATATATATATATATATGATAATAATAATAATAATAATAATAATAAATAATGAAAAAGGAAATAATAATAATAATATGATAAATTAATTAAATAAATAAAATCAAATCTTAATAGTAATAATAAAACTTTATAAAAATGGTAAAACTTTATAATAATAATAATAATAATGATAATACTAAAAAAAATAAAAAAATAGATAATTATAATAATAATTATTATAACCAAAATATTTAAAATAATAAAACCATTTAAAAATAACACACACAAGTATATACATATATACATATATATCTATATATAGATATATATACCTATATATAAACACGTAAACATAGATATGATAAACATATATATATATATATATATATATATATATATATACTTATATAGACATAACACATATAAGAATATACATATATACCTATATAGACATATGTATATATATACATACATATACACATATATAAACATATATACAACAAAAATAACTACAATAATGATAACACAACTTTAATGGTATTAATAATGAAATATCAACATAAAAATTATAATATTTAAAACACCGGGTGAACACACTGTCACCCGGGCTGAACGCACGATCACCGCTAATGATGCAGTGACCGCGCACCGGCGCGACACCGCCAACGCAATTAATCTTAGAAAAATTTAAACCGGGACCAAGAAAGGAGAAAAAAAAATTACGGACATCCGCGGTCGGGGTGTGAAAATTCTCCCCACCACAGACACTTTCTGCCCCCAGAAAGTCACCAGGCCAAAAGTCGGTCAAGATTTAAGTCCATTCCCCAATGGAACTAAAGGAACCAGAGAGAACTGAGAATCTCGGGGATGACCTTACTCTACACAGGTCACACCCGACCGATTCAAGAGAAAACTGAGGTCCGAGATTGAGGGGAGAACACGAAGGGGTTCTCCCTACCCCAAGAACTTAACTAGTTTGAAAACTTAACACCCAACACATACTATCACAAGAAGGAGGGTCCAGTGCGGGAACTCATAACCGATCCAAACCGAATCCTATAACACAATCAAAACAACACTTCCATCGAAACGCTGAACGCATGACTTGAGTCAACAACTTCAACACTAGGAAGAACCCACAGAAATGACTTAACCGGACCTCGAATCGGAAACATGACCCATTGAAATCCACGAAACATGTCCACATCCGACAACATAACTACAACGAGGTCAACCCACACAAGGGTCAAACACACTTTTAAGGACACACGATTCAGAATATGACATCCACATGACAAGTCTGCTTAAATTTATCATAGAACAAGTCCATCGTCACTTTATAGAAAAACAACGCATTTACAACATTGTTGAAACATTAATAGCAGGAAAAAAATATATGAAAAGGTTTCTAATTGTCCCACCATCAATACAAAAAAAAAAAATAGAACTTGGACCAAGGCTTCACAACCCTGGGATCTCCTGACTGTGCGCAAGCTTCACCCCGAGACTTGTGGCTGGGGCTATGATGGCTGAAGCATCTTCTGACTCACAGTTAGGTACTGACATTCTCCCATCACATCGTCCTCTTCAAGCGACGCTTCCTGCAAAACTTCTCCAGATTTCCCAGACAGCCGCATCGATGACACGTCTTCGGAGGGTTGCGACAAGACGACTTTAAATGCCTGAAACGACCACACTGATAGCACACCGCTGAATAGTCTGATGAACTGGAAGCTGGGACCAAGGGGGATAACTCCTGAGGAACAGGTATCTCTGGCGTATTTTCCACACCAGAGGGGGAACTCTTACGAACAACCGAGGATGCTGGAGTACTAACCAACTGTGTTCCGGAAACCAACTCAGCCAAAAATGCTTCCTCCACCAGCTTCTCGAAGAAAGGGTCTTCAGAAGGGAGGACTCGCTCCTTGATCTCTGGATGAAGACCCCCGGTGAAAAGAGAGGCCTTCATGAGTTCATGAGATGCTACCTCTGGAGAAAAGGATATCAGCTCCTTGAAATGGTTAACATACGCCTTCACCGTCCGTTGGCCTTGTTGAATATGCACAAGCTCTATCTTTTTCTCCAGCTTCACTTCCTCAGGCACAAACCATTGGATGAAAACAATTCTAAAGACATCCCACGTCATTTCAACTTGCGTTGATGATGGGGTAACCATCTTCCACTGGTCTAGAGCTGGACCCTCGAACAACTTCATAATTGCACGAACCTTAACATTATCTGGAGTTCCCAACATTCTAAAGACACGCTCCACTCCCTCGAGCCATTTCACTTCCTCTAACGGACCTTGATCACCATGGAGAATAGGCAAAGTATGAGAAGGACCAAAAACTGGGCATGACTTATCCGAATCCTTAGAGACCTTTCTAGGTGGCATTTCCTGAGCGAAATATAAAAAACAAAGCCAAAACCAATATCAAACCGAAGCAACTTCAATAAAAGCGCCTTCATCAAAAACAGTCAGCACAAAGACCAAACCAACACAAACACAACCCAAGATAAAATCTCCTTTTTAAAATTCCCTTTTTTTTGACTTTAAAACCACCCTCTTTCAAGACTAACTTCCAAAACCAATCCAATTTCAAACCAAAAACTTTTAAAAACCATTTCACCTTTAAAACCATTTTAGAAAACAAGGTCAAGCCTTTAATTTCAAATACACACCCAGGTAATCTCATGAACTGTTGCACATGTCTTTATCCACTGTCCATTAATACTCGCACCAAAACACATTTTTTTCCATGCATTCTCACACATGTGCAAACGTTCATAAAGAGGACCTGGGGTTTCATCCCAAATCATTCTTAACCAATTCTAAGCAAACAACAGATTTCCAAATCAAGAGATTTCAGTTTTAAAACCCATTTCACACATTTAAGGTTTTTTAAATGAAACCAGTCCAATTTTTCAAAAACCTTTTTCATTTCCAACAACGTACTTACACAGACCAAAACAAAAGCAGCATCCAAATTTACACCAACCACTGGAGTGAGGGACTAGTAGTCACGCTCAACCTGGCGACATGGTAGTGGGCCATGTCCCAAGCCAGCGTCGACCACTAGGAGGAATTCAAACCGTGTACTCAGACTCCAAATGGGTCACTACTCCATGTGAAATCACGACGTAACGTCGGCTTGCCTCCGTTGTCATCTCTCAATCCAAAAAAAACCAGAAAGAGATAAAGACACAATTCCCGAACGACCCCTGGTGACTGGAGGTGCGGGACGGGCGAGGGTTCATGACGTCCTTCCCGTACCTACCTCTCGAGTCCCGACAATCCAAATCTCCACCTACCAAACAACCCAAATAACAAGAACCAGCTCTGATACCATTTTGTCACGAACCAGCCCAGGTCGACCCTGAACCGATCACCTGAGCCGGTCCACGGCAACTCCCGAGAGGCGTTCCCGATCCTCCCGGGATGGAGACAAGCGCCAGGGCATCCTAGAGAACACATGGGAACGATTTCATCCCAAACTAAAAATAGGATCGAAAGAAAGAATATAAACTAAACAAACATACAAACACTAAAGACATAAACAAAACTACACCACAAAATACCTCCATGTGACCTCGCGGGTCACCACCCAACTACAACCAACGTCGCTCTCTCACTGAGCGACTCAAGCCAGGAAAACCTGAACACAAGGAACCTAAAACTGAAATGGTAAAAGATAGGCGTGAGCACAAAAGTACTCAGTAGGTGAGCCCAACAACAAATCCCAAAGCACTGCTAGTCAATAAAGAATCTACAAATTCCAGGTTTGAACTACAATGTATAAAAGTAAGCTTTTATACTGTTTCACTTGAAAATCTAAACACGAGCCATTACCCTTATTCCTTTTCAAAAGTTGAATCTCTTTTCATTGATTCTAAATTTGTTCTAAAAGATAAAGGAGTGTTACATTTTCAATTTTACTACACAAGAGAAAAACACATTTTTCATTTGAAAACCATTTCCACAAAGTAGCCAGTACAGGCTGTAAAGAAGAACTGAAAGTAAACAAGCAGGGAAAAACAAGTGCAAGTGAAAGTAAACCAGAAGTCGTAAGCAATAACCATGGGAGATCCTAAACATCCCTAGAAAACCCCTGGACGTACTCGGGTTCAGACTACCTGCCGGCATGGTACTCTATAGTCAATAACCAACTGGCCGCCCTAACAGCCAACCAGTGGCACGCCCCACAAGGCCTTACCTACCAAGGGGGGACTAACCCGTCTAATCGGGGTTAGCCAACAACCGTCACTCGATTCTCTAAAAGACGCCAATGAACCCACAATAGTTTTAATGATACTGTGTAAGTGGGAGGCCCTCGCACGCGTGACTCATCTCACCGCACATTCCAACCCCTTACACGGACACCGCTACACGACAACCCTCAAAGGGAAGTCCCTCTGTAGAGATGCCCCATAAGTGCGTATATATATAAGTAGTTAGTTCACAATTAACAAAGTGCCAACCGGGCCGCCACATCATTTACATTTAAACCAATTAATACCAAAGCATTTTAAAAGGGATACGACACACGCCATTTCATTGAAAACCAGAA
Organism: Viscum album; assembly: GCA_963277665.1. NCBI lineage: Eukaryota > Viridiplantae > Streptophyta > Magnoliopsida > Santalales > Viscaceae > Viscum > Viscum album. The sequence continues at coordinate 1,362,500,456 of OY728166.1, read as the reverse complement.
ACACACTTGCTTTACAAGTAGAATCATTTTCCAATAGAGTTATAGAATTTTAATAATTTTATAAGATAATATAATAAATGGAATTGTTTAGAAATGACACCTAGTAGATGGAATGGTAACCACATCAATTCATATAATCCAAAGAGTAATAATGGTCATCTCTTTGATGAGTTTAAACTAGTATTTCTAAGGGAATTGTTCTCTCAAATTTCCTCATCATATGAAGAGATAATATATTGTTCTAACAAGAAGGAGAATGAGTTTTATAATTATTATGGCTTCAAAAGGAAGAAAGATAAGAAGAGGATGACATAGAAAAATATAGATAAAGGGAAGAAGGGAAAGAAGAGTTTTCCTACATGTGATAACTATGGAAAGAATCAACCTGGTAAATGATTAAAGGGAATGTGAGTTTTTTATAAGTTTGGAGAGAAATGAAACCAAGTTCATGATTTCAAGGTTAAGAAAAAGGTTTCCAATCTAAAATGCTTCAACTGTAAGGAGATGGGTTACTATGAGAAAAAATATCTCAAGCGTCAAAGGAATATACCCCAAATGATGTCACTGGATAATGATAAAATTATGATACCGTTATAGATGAAGTGGAATGATTTGATATTCCTATTAAATAATCATGTCATTTTTATATTTTATCATCAATGTATTGGTTATAAGAATTATGGAATATATGAAGATTGTACTTAAGTACTTTTTCATTAAGTATTTGAGACCATAAGTTAAATTGTAACAAGAAAGGAAATTCATTGGAAAGTTATTTTTTTTGGAAATCGCATGATTGAGGGAAAGAAAACCATAAATATATTCTTGATGTTGAGATAATGATGAAGAAAAGATTGATTTGGATAAGTACTAACTACCTTGAAATTTATTATTGACTTTTCGATAAGTGGTCTATGCTATCATTAATAGAGTTTACAACACTTTTGGATGTAAGGAATATAACTAAAAACATGAATCTTAATTAAAGAATACAGAAGAATGCATGTTTCCAATAAGGTTTTATGGTAGTTTGAGTTATTACCATATTTTAAGAGGATACATGAAGAAGATATTCACATGTTTGGAATCTGAAAATTTAGAGCTACTTTATGATGATTAAGGGATAATGAAAAGTTCATCTTGGAAATTTAGTAACCTTCTTTCTAAAGTTTTGAATCATTATATTTTGTAACTTTTAACCATTTATGAATGTTTTAATTTGATCATTGTATGAGGTTTTATAGGTTAATGTATTACTTCACCACATGACGTAACCTCTACTAAGATATGAAGTATAGATAGTTCAAGGCACAATCAAAGGATAGGATTGTGTTTATGAAATAAAAACATATATTTATACTCTTTTAGAGTGAAATAATTCCTCAACTCAAGGAAAAGATTCTTAGATAAAATGTTGTCTTATTATCATAATCTTTCATAATATCAATGATTTTTTTTATAAAAGTTTATAGTTTTGTAGTAATCAACTTTCATCTGAACGTGTTCTATATTACTTTTAATCAGAACTTCAAAGTATGATTTTTCTTCCATGTCCATGTTTTTACTTCTAAATAATGTCACCCCATTCAAAAAAATAATTTTTATGGTGACCACTTAATTTACCTTAACCACTTTTTAAGAGGATATTTTATTAACCCTATTTCTGATGTGAGTTTCCCACAATGGAATTTTCAAGCATCAACCTTTAACTTTCGGAGTATAGTTTCAAATTGTGAGGATGCGACTCTATTGAGGGAGTAATAATGTAACACCCCAGTAATTTGATTAATAATTTTAGATAATTTAAAATTTAGTGTTTTACTTAATAATAATACTTATAAATAATTATAATTTATAGCTTTCAAATTAATTAATTAATGTTCTAAAAAAGAATCCTATTTTACACTATTATTTTGGGTAAAAGAATATTTTAATATGAATATATGTATTTGTTCAATAGATTATTTAATTAAATATTTTAAATAATAATACATATATTTATTATTATAATTATTTTGATAAATACAAAATTATTTTATGAATAAATTCTCTATTAACACGACACCCCAATATTTTATGGAGCATTATTATTAAATAATTTCAATTAATTAGATATCTTATATGCGTAAAACACTCACTAACTGTGAAACAAAATTTTGTTATTACCCAGACAATGAGCGTAATTTTTCCGCTTCTGTGATTTGAATTTCATAAAACGGACATACACCATTGCGACCAGTAAGTTTTTTAGAGTCTAATAGGATCAAATTAATTTCTTAGTGAATAGTAACTTGACCCTTATGAATAGTAATATACCCTTATGAATAGTAATATGACCCATATGAATAGTAAAATGACCCATATGAATAGTAATTTACCCTTATTAATATTAACCTCACCCATGTAAGTATAAATAAAATTTATGCACATTATAAATGAAAGTAAATGTTTTAGACATTAATAATTAAGTGTTGGTATTTTTGTGAGTAATACATATTTAATTAAAATTTTATAATTAATAAATTAATTTAAAATATAATTCATAAAATTTATTTATAAATAAATATTTTGTTTTCCTATGATTTTTGGATAATTTAAGGATACCTTAGTAAAGTTTTCAGGGTATTATAAATACCATTATAATTTTAAAAACTGTATTTTTTGAGTAAATGGTGATTGTAATTAAAAATTTAATTTATCTTATTCAGAAAATTATTTTCATAAAATGGAATTATTTTTTTGATTCTACACATTGAAAAATGGTTAGGGTTAATTTTTTGGATTTTTTTGAAATACTTGAATTTTTGGTGAATAGTGAAAATACGTTAATTTATGAAATATGCTAAATAAATTAATTTCTACATCATGGTTGAGTCATGGATGATGTAAATGGACATTTTTTTGAACTCACATGAATGCATTACTATTTTTAGTCACAAGATTCAAGACTATTCACACTCTTGATCCAAAATAATTAAATAATGATTAAAATAATAGAAAAACCCTCCTCTCCTCCACTATAAAAACCACCCCACCCCCTCTTCCTCTCATACCAATAAATCTTTGATCCTTGCCCAAGTTCTTCCAAATAATCTTTCCAAGTCAATTACTTATGTCTAAGACCTTATGGTCTCACCAAAAGACCAAAACCAAAGGCCTTAAAGAGGTTCTCCAGGAGGAGTACTCAAGAGGTAAACCTCTTTTCCTTTTTCTTTAAATTTCTTTTACAAGTTCCATTCTATTGTTTCTATCTCCTAACATCCAATCATAAAAATTCTATGATAATTATAGTAAAATAAACTTACTAGAATTATAATATGTTAATGCAGTATTTCATCATCATCTCTCTTTTCCCCTTCTTTTATACTAAAAATGAAAACACCATCCGAGATGTGTTAATTTATCACACTCAATGAAGAAATGTTTTCAATTTCTGTTGCCATCTTCAATTATGGTCATGAAACCATTTTAATGGTTGAAAAATATCATAATATATGTAATATATCATATTTAATGTTCTGGTATCAGTTTTTTCACATGGTATTAAATTATAAAACAAAATGAGTTCGTGGTGATCGGAAACCACCAAATTAATCCAAGTGCTTATCATTAAAATTTTATATAATGATTCATCCTATAAAAAATAAAAAAAGGATTTATATGATAATTTAACCTTATTTATGATAAATAATAACTAATAACTTCAAATATAGATTTTAATTTCCATTTTACCTGAACTTCCATACTTTTATACAAGCGAACCGACCATGAAAATGCAGAAAACATACACTCCCAGATGATGAAATTGAATCTCTTATCCTATATAAAAGAACATAAATGAATTTAAGAAATATATAATAAATAAATTACATGTATATAATGTTCTGGGATTATTAATTAATGAATCTAATTTTATTATTCAGTCCATTAAGATCAAGTGCAGAATACATTTGGACAGAAGGTAAGGGTTTCCTCATCTCACTTCCATTTTTGTGAGATATTTATTATTCACTACTATTAGTTGAGTATGGTGTTTTTATACTACTATTTGATGTATCATATCATTAATCTATTTATTTTCATGGTATTTAATGTATCATTTTATGATTATTAATTTTGGGGTATATGATTCGATTGATTAGAAAGTGGTAAGGATTTTCTATTCGAACCTCCATTTTCATTCAGGTTACTCTTATTCTCTACATACCTAAATGAAATTATTATTATTTATTATTTAATACTAATAAATTATGTGTGAAGATTTTATATATTTTTACCAATCATAATCCTTCTTTATTATGGGGATTTACATGTTTTAAAAGAATCTTTCAAAAATTCTTCCTGAAATACAAGCTTGATTGAAGGAAACTTCTCCAATTCTTACCCATTTTGAAGTGCACTGTATATTATATTTTAATACATATATTTTTTTAAAATCACAATTCTTATCATAAAAACTATCTTTATTCATTTTTGGTTTTATAAAAATAAACATTCCTTTTCGCTTTAAAATCTTTTCAATATTTTACTTAAACCGCACAGAAATGTTTTATTTCTAAATATACTTAAAAACTTTTTTTACATGATTTCACTTCAATGGGGAATCTTTTATTCCTCAAATATAATGTAAATATCCTTAACTTTTCATTTATGGGATATATATGTTTATAATATGATTTTTATGACAAATATAAATGATTTTCCAAAAAAACTATTCTTTCCAAAATAAAAAAGGATTTTTCTCATCTCACTTTAACTTTAATGAGATATATGCCATGTCATCCAATTATTATTTTCATGTGGTTTATATAATTCCCTTTGGTATATAATATCAAGAGTCTCCTTATTCTCATGATATGCTAAGGGATTATTATTTGAATGTTTCAAGGTGGTATGAGACACTTTGGAATGTATAAGGATTATTTTCTAAAAAATTTTCAATGGTCTCATTTAATAGTATCTCCACCTATAAAAACATCCTTTATTGAATATTTTACTTGATTGAGTTTTATGTATTAAGATATCATATAAAATATGTTCTTTATGGGTTTCTAATTAGTTTTACTATGGATGTGATATCTTGATACCATTCATTATATTACTTTGAATGATTAGTGTTTATGTTTAATTATTGGGGAAAGTTATTTACATTTCATATGTTAGTTTCAATATGAATGTATATATTGTTTAAATTTATCCCCATTCATATGAGTAATGCATTAGAATTATTAAGTGATGGTTGAGGCCTTCTATATCCCCTCGTTGCATCGGTAGGTATCCTAAGAAAAACAAATATGGACTTGGCTGCGGCCTTTCCCATTTTTAGATATGGTTTTGGTTAAGGACTTAAATCATTTTTAGATGTCTTGGAAAAAACCTTAATGGTGTGTTTTAGAATGTCCAACATATGCATTTACCTCATTATATTATTAGTAATTGATAAATCATGTGATTATTTGACTAGTAGAATATCCATGGTAGAGTTCCATGTGATCAATTATATAGATTTATTTAATCATCTTTCATTCATGCCATGTTATGCTCAAGTTTATTTTTAAAGGCATGTGTTTTAATTTATTCACCATTCCTAATGTTTATGGTTATAATGAACTCCATTGTATTACTTACCCTTACTGAGAATCTGATCTCACCCCTTTCTTATGTTTCCTTTCCCTAGGTTATGAATAAGAAAACTTTGAATAAGATTTCAAGGATACAGTTTATTTCATATTGTATCATGTTTTATTTTCTTTCTCTAATGTACTATGGGTATCCTGACTATAATATGGTCTTCCAAGACTACTAAACTGATAGGTACTTCTATATTTTGATTCATTATAATCATTCCAATGTATTAAAATAATTCACCAGCTCTGAGTTTCTGGGGTTAGGGCGTTATAGTTGGTATCAAAGGATATTTAGCAAAAACCTTGGAAACTAAATTTAGAAAACATAGGTTAGGGAACATAACCCTAAAATAGAATTTGAGTATAATAATAGAAGAAAATCATAGAATTTTGGTAAGGTATAGAGTATGTGGATATTCCTAGAAAATACATCCCTGTCTGGATAATAAAAGTCGACGTGGTTCTGGATAAGATATACCTTTGGGTAACAAGTCCAACAAGTTGTTCCAAACTTGACTCGGGGTAACCTGATACAAGAAAATGGGCCTTACTGTGCATCTGGTTTGAAACTCCTAGGGAATATTCTTAGGATAATTCAAATTTTTTATATACAATTATGAAAGATTTATGCTTCCAATGTAACCAAAGTATATGGTTCTAGGATTTATGATGCATAAATTTTTGTTATGTTATATACCATGATTATAGTTATAGAAAGTTCATAATTTTATGAGCTAATATAGTATATTTAATTGTTTAGAAATGGTTACTAGTGGATGGAATGGGAACCACATCAATTAATATAATCTAAAGAGTAAGAATGGTCATTTCTTCAATTGGTTTAAGCTAGTATTTAGAAGGTAACTAGTCCCTATAATGTTCTCATTATATGAAGAGATAATATCTTGTTATAAAAAGAAGGAGAAATATTTTTCTAAGTATTATGGATTTGGAATGAAGTAACAGAGGAAGAGGATGGATGAGAAAAATATAGATAAAGGGAATAAGGGAAAGAGGGGTTTTCCCACATATGATAACTATGGAATGAATCACCCTGGTAAATGCTTGAAGGGAATGTGAGTTTATTATAAGTGTGGAGAAAAAGGACACCAATTTCGTGATTTCAAGGGTAATAAAATGGTTTTCAATCTACAATGCTTCAACTGCAAGGATATGGGACACTATGCAAATAAATGTCCCAAGCGTAAAAGGAATATACCCCAAATGATGTTACTGAATAATAATAAAGTTATGATACTACCACAGATGAATTAGAATGATTAAAATGCCTAGTCAATAATTATGTCATTTGAATATTTTATCATCAATTTACTAGTTATAAGAATTATGGAATATATGAGGATTGTACTGAAGTACTTTTTCATTAAGGATTTTAGACCATAAGTTGAATGGTACCAAGAAAGGATATTCAGTGTAAAGCTAAAACTTTTGGAAAACGCATGATTGAGGGAAATAAAACCCTAAATATATTCCTAATATTGAGATAAAGATCAATACATGATTGATTTGGATATGTAATGACTATCTTTAAATTGATTATCAAATTTTTGATAAAAGGTCTATGCTATCATCGATGGAGTTTCAAACACTTTTGAATTTAAGGAATATATCCAATAACATGTATCTTACTTAAGGAATATGAAAGAATGCATGTTTACAATAAGGTTTTATGATAATTCAAGTTATTAACATATTTTAATAGGATACATGATGAAGATATTCACATGTTCGGAATGTGAAAATTTAGAGCTACTTCATATTGATTAAGGGATAATGAAAAGTTCATCTTCGAAATTCAGTGACCTTCTTTCTAAAGTGTTGAATCATTATATTTTGTAAATTTTAACCATTTATGAATGGTTTAAGTTGATCATTGTATGAGGTTTTAGAGGTTAATGTATTACTTCGCCGCATGACACTGCCTGTGCTAAGAGATGAAGTATAGATAGTTCAAGGCACAATCGTAGGATAAGATTGTGTTTATGAAATAGAAACATATATTTATACTCTTATAGAGTGTAATAATTCCTCAACTAAAGGAAAAGAGTCTTAAATAAAATTTTGTCCTATTATCATACTCTTTGATAATATTAATGATTTTTTATATTATTTTATAGTTTTGTAGTAATCAACTTTCATCTGAACATGTTCTCTATCACTTTTCATTAGAACTTCATAGTTTGATTTTTATTCCATGTCCTGGTTTTTACTTCCAACTATTGTCACTGCATTTGAAAGCATAATTTTTGTGGTGACCACCTTATTTTCCTTAACCTCTATTTAAGAAGATATTTTATTACCCTATTCTTGATGTGAGTTTCCCACAATTTTTTTTTAAGCATTAACCTTTAACTTTCGGAGTGCAGTTTCGAATTACGAGGATGCAATTCTGTTGAGGGGGGAATAATGTAACACCCCAATAATTTGTTTAATAATTTTAAATAATTTAAAATTAAGTGTTTTAATTAAAAATAATAATTATAAATAACTATAATTTATAGATTTTAAATTAATTAATTAATGTTCTAAAAAAACAAATATTATTTTACACTATAATTTTGCGTAAAATAATAATTTAATATGAATATATGTATTTGGTCAATATATTATTTAATTAATTTTTTAAAGATAATACATATATTGATAATTATTATTATTTTGATAAATGCTAATTTATGTTATGAATATATGAATTATTAATATGACACCCCAATATTTTATGGAATGTTCTTCTTAAATAATTTAAATTCATTAGATAGATTATATGTGCAAAACATTGAGTCAATGTGAAACAAAATTTTTTTATAACCTAGAAAATGAACATATTTTTTCCACTTTTGGGATTTTAATTTCGAAAAACGGACATATATCATTGCGATCAATAAGTTTTTTATAGTCTAATGGGATCAAGTTATTTTTTGGTGAATAGTAACTTAACACTTAAGAATAGTTATATACCCTTATGAATAGTAACATGACCCATATGAATAGTAATGTACCCTTATGAATAGTAACCTCACCCATGTAAGTATAAATAAAATTTAAGAACCATATTAATAAAAGTGAATATTTTAAACATTAATAATTAAGTGTTGGTATTTTTTTGAGAAATAAATATTTAATTAAAATTTTATAATTAATAAATTAATTTAAAATATAATTCATAAAATTTATTCATAAATCAATATTTTTTTTCCTATGATTTTGGGATAATTTAATGAGACCTTAGTAAAAATTTTAGGGTATTATAAAAACAATTATAATTTTAAAAAATTTATTTTTGGAGTAAATGGTGATTGTAAATAAAAATTAAATTTATGTTACTTATAAAGTTATTTTCATAAAATGTAGTTCATTTTTGGATTCTACACATTAAAAAATGGTTAGGGTGAAATTTTTGGATTTTTCTAAAGTACTTGAATTTTTGCTGAATAGTGTAAATAAGTTAATTTATAAAATATGCTAAATAAATGAATTTCTGCATCATTCTTGAGTCATGGATGATGTAAATGGACATTGGTTCATAATAAAATGCACATATTACTATTTTTAGTGACAAAATTTAGGACTATTCATAGTCGTGATCCAAAATAATTAAATAATGATTAAAATAATGGAAAAACCCTCCTCTCCTCCACTATAAAAACCACCCCTCACCCTCTCTTCCTCTCACACCACTCAAGATTTGAGCCTTTCCTAATCTCTGAAAAATACTCTTACCAAGACCCTTCCTCATGTCCAAGAACTAATGGTCTTACCAAAAGGCCAAAACCAAAGGCCTTAAGGAGGTTCTCAAGGAGGAGTTCTCATGAGGTAAATCTCTTTTCCTTTTTCTTTCAATTTCTTTTACAAGTTCCATTCTATTATTTCTCTCTACTAACCTCCCCTCATCCAAATTCTATGAAAATTACAGTACCTTAAATTTACTATAATTATATGTTGCTAATGTAATATTTCACCATCATCTCTCTTTCCCCCTCCTCTTATACTAAAAATGAAAACACAATCCGAGATGTGTTAATTTATCACCCTCAAGGACAACGAGTTTTCAATTTCTATTAAAATATTCAATTATGGTCATGAAACCATTTTTATGGTTTAAAAGAATCATAATATATATTATATATCCTATTAAATGTTCTTGAATCAGTTTTTACACATGATATTAAATTATAAAACAAAATGAGTTCATGGTGACCGAAAAGACCCCAAATTAATCCAAGTGTTTATCATTTAAATTCTATCTAATGATTCATCCTATAAAAAATAAAAAAAAAATGATTTATATGATCATTTAACCTTATGTATGATCAATAATAACTCATGACTTCAATTTTGGATTTCAATTTCCATTTTACATGAACTTTGATACTCTTATACAAGAGAACCGATCATGAAAACTATAAAAACATGCACCAAAAAATGATGAATTTGAATTTCTTAACCAATATAAAAGGAAATAAAAAAACTTAATAAAGATATAATAAATAATTTACATTTATACAAGTTTCTGGTATTATTAATTAATGAATCTAATTTTATTATTCAGGATATTAAGATCAAGTGCAGAATACATTCAAACATAAGGCAAGGATTTCCCCATATCACTTCCATTTTTCTGAGATATTCCTTATTCACTAATATTTGTTGAGTATTGTGTATGTATATTGACCATTTATGTATCATATCAGGAATATATTTATTTTTATTGTATTAAATGTATCATTTTATGATTATTAATTTTGGGGTATATGATTCGATTGATTACAAAGTGGTAAGGATTTTCTACCCAAACCTCCATTTTCATTTGGGTTAGTCTTATTCTCTACTTACCTCAATTAAATTATTATTTATTATTATTTAATCCTCATAAATTCTATGTGAAATTTATATATATTTTTACCAATCATAATCCCTCTTTATTATGGGAAGTTACATGTTTTTAGAGAATCTTTCAAAAATTCTTCCCAAAATACAAGCCCGATTCAAGGAAAGTTCTAGAATTCGTACCCATTTTTAAGTTCACTATATATTGTATTTTAATCCATAATTTTTCTGTAAAATAAAAAAATTTATCATAAAAAACTATCTTTGTTCATTTCGGGTTTTATGAAAATAGACATTCCTTTCTACTTTGAAATCTCTTCAATATTTTCCTTAAACCGCACAGAAATGTTTAATTTCTAAAGCTTCATAATTTTTTTATAAGATTTCACTATAATGGGACATACTTTATGCCTATAATATAATATAAATATCCTTAAATTTTAATTTTTGGGATATGTATGTTTACAATCTATTTTTTTATGAAAAATATAAATGATTTTTCCAAAAGAACTCTTCTTTCCAAAGTAAAAAGGTTTTTTCTCATCTCACTTTAACTTTTATAAGATATATGCTTTATTAACCACTTATTCATTGACTGTGGTGTATGTAATTACCTTTGGTATATCATATCAAGATTATACTTATTCTCATGATATTATATGGTATTATTATTTGAATGTTTCAAGGTGGTATGAGACACTTTGGAATGTTTAAGGATTATTTCCTCAAGAACTTTTCAATGGTATCATTTAATAGTATCTTCACCATTGAAAAACTTATTTATTGAATATTGTACTTCATAGAGGTTTATATCTTAAGATATAATATAAAATATATTGTTTAAGGGTTTCTAATTATTTTGAATATGGATGTTCTATCTTAATACCATTCACCATATTACTCCGAAGGGTTTGTGTTTATGTTTAATGATCGGGGAAATTATTTACATTTCATATGTTTGTTTAAATACGAATGTATATATTGTTTAAACTTATCCCCATTCATATGAGGAATTAATTGGACTTAGTAAGTGATATATGGGGCCCACTATAGCCCCTCGATACATTGGTAGGTCTCATGAGGCAAATTTATATGGACTTGGATGAAGCCTTTCCCATTTTCAGATATGGTTTTGGTCGAGGCCTTAATTGTTTTTAGATGTCTTGGATGAGGCCTTGATGATATGTTTTAGAATGTACAAAATATGGATTTCCCTCATTATGATATTAGTAATTGATAAATCATTTGATTATTCTACTAGTAGAATACCTTGGTAGAGTATCATGTGATCATTTATATGGATTTTTTTACTTAGTTTTCATTCATTCCATATTATGCTCAGGTTTATTTTTAAAGGCATGTGTTTTCAGTTATTCACCATGCCTAATGTTTATGTTTATGATAAAATCCATTGTATTAATTAACCTTACTGAGTGTCTTATCTCACCCCTTTATTATGTTTCCTTTCCCCACGTTATGAAGAAGAAAACAATGAATAAACTTTCAAGTATGTAGTTTATTTAATATTGTATCATGTTTTATTTTCTTTTTCCAATGTACTATGGATATCATGACTGTAATCTGGTCTTCCAAGACTACTAAACTGATCGGTCCTTCTGGATTTGATTCTTTGTAATGATTCCAATGAATTAAAATGATGCACTGTCTTTGGGATTCTAGGGTCAGGGCATTACATCACAGATGATTTTAGTATATATAAATATGTATTTCTAATGAAACTAAAATATTAAATCACTGAAAAATTCTAAAATATCCAATAACTATTTTAAAAAATAAGCTTGTAAATTTTTTAAATCTTTTTAACCAAATTTAAGGAGTGAATACCTTTGTAAAGAGTTTACTAACTATTTAGGGGGGTGTGGTATTGTATCATAACCCACTCATTTGGAAATAACATAATATAATGGTGTATTAAAATAAAAAAACACTATTAAACATGGTCCAACCAATGAAAATTTAATATTGAGCTTCTTATATTGACATGGAATTATTATCTAGAAATAATAACATTCATAGTTAACAAAGTTTCATGAATGAAAAATTAAAATACACCATATGATATATAAAATAGAAATCATACAAATTTTTTATAAGTATTTGTTCTTCAAGGTGACCTCTAATGAATTTTGATGACCTTGAAAACTTTTGGAAAAGGGAACTGAATGGGGATGATGATCTCCATTCTAAAGGTTTACGTTGTTATCTCCCTTGATTAATTATTTAAAAAAACAATGATTTATGATATGTAAATTATTGTAATAAAAAATAAGTGTTATAATACTTTAAATTAATATAATTATTAGTCTTTTTATATTCTAACAAGTTATAGATGTAATCAAAATTCATATTAAATATGATGACTATATGTGTATGTATATAAATAATATCCTTTTAAAATTCTAAGATCATACCTTTTGTGTATTTATTTATTTTTTTAAATATGAATATTAATTAATCAAATAAAATTGATATGAATAAAAATAGATGAATTCCAATCATATGAAAAAATATTATGAGGATAGGGTGAAAGGGTTCATCATGTTTTCAAAAGATCATGAATATGATCCTTCTCAAATGCTTTATTCACGTTTACATTATTGTATTCAATACTAATTAGTTCATAGGAGTTGGAAGAACACTTGATCTGTCACGAAATAGATTAAAGTTATAAATGTTGAACCAAATATAGTGATGAAATGAATGTAGCTAGTGACTGGGATAACATTGTGTTTTATGGATCATCTGATATGACTAAAAGTGTGAAAGATGATGAAGACCGTATCAAGGATAAGACTTAAAGAGTAAATAATGATGGATATCATATTAAGGAAATAAAAATTAAAGTTGAAGATGAAATTAATGATTTTCCAAAACTATTTTAAAAGTTAAAGAGTTGTGTAAAGGTTCCATTTTATACTATTTGTACTAAATACACAACATTGTAAGCCATATTGGAATATATATAATATAAAATATGGAAACTGATGTAGTGACATCAGATTTACTGAACTACTTGATCTCTTGAATAATATTCTATGAAAATATATTGAGCTTACTTTATAAACATATGATGCTAAAAAATGCTATGTTCAATGGTTATGATTTATGAAATAATATATGCATTTTTAAATGAATGTATACTGGCTTGTGAAGACCACGAATCACTTAAAAAAGTCCCAAATTGTGGTACGTATTGATACAAGAAAGATGAATCACATTCTTAAAAATTTGTATGTTACATTCCAATCATTCCAAGGTTTATGTGCCTATATAGAAGTGAGGATACTACAAGGAAATTTATATGGAACACAGGTATAAGAAATCAAGATAGGAAACTTCATCACCTAACAAACTCTCCTCATTTAAAGAAAATTGATCATGAGTATCCTGAATTTGGAAATGAGCCAAGAAACCTTCATCTTGAAATCTCTACAAATGGAGTGAATCTAGTTGGTTTAAAAAGTATAAATCATAATACATGTATAGTTATATTGGTAAATTATAACTTTTAACTATGGTTATGAATTAAACAAAAATACATTATGTTTTCTTTTATTATGCCAAGAAAAAAAACAAGGTAATGATATTGATTTTTATTTGGATTCATTGATCAAAGATCTATAATTAATATGGGATTCAAGTGTTATGTTTTATGATTCTTAAGGAAATAATGATTTCACATTGATATCTGTATTGTGTGTAATGATAAATGAATTTCCTAGCTATATAAATTTGGTAGGATATAGAATTAAAGGAACTCAATGGTGCCCCATTTGTGAAGAAGGTACCCACTCAGTTAGGTTGAAACATTCCTTGAAAACTATGTTTCTAGGACATCATATATTTCTACCCTGAAGACATAAATACTGATCTTGGATGAATTAATTCAATGGAAATTCAGAATAAGGTATAGCACCATCTACACTAACATGTGATTAACTATTTGAGAAAGTAAAGGATATATCCACTATTTTTGTTAAATATTCTTAAAAAAATCCTTATGAAAACCGATTGGATAAAGAGATCAGTTTTTTTTGAATTATCATACTAGAATTGTTTGTATGTCAAACAATTTATTTATTTCATGCTTGTGAAAAACTTTACGTGATAGTGTCATTCATACATTACTAAATTCATATATCCAAAAAAAAGTTTGGCATTAAGTCCAGGATGGACATGACTGACATGGGTTTATAGAAAGAGTTAGAACTAGTGAAGCGTGAAAGGAAGACTTTTCTTCCTCAAAATACATACACTATTTTAAGATAAGATATATATTAGTTTTTTATCTTCTTTAATGATGTAATAGTTCTAGAGGGTATTCATCAAATATCAATAATATCATGTTATTAAATTAATGTTAAAGGGCATGAAATCACATGTCTGTCATGTTTTAATACAAGATCTAATTCTTGTAGATGTACATTAATTTTTTACTAAAAATTCTCATCATACATTAACCAAGATCTGTTTCTTTTTCAAAGTAATATGTAAAAAATTTATAGACTTAGTGAGGTTTCTAACTATGGAAAATGAAAATGCTATCATATTATGTGAATTGAAGATGTTATCCCTACCATCATTCTTTGACACGATGGTTCACTTGATGGTTCACTTGGTCAGAGATATTTGAATTTTTGGTCATGTATATTATATATGGATATACCACATTGAATAATAGATGAATATCTTTAAAGGGTATTTCAAAAATTATAGTCATCCATAAGGATTAATTTTGAAGTGATATATTTTTGAGGAATCTGTTGAATTCTATACCGACTAACTATCCGATGTGGAAATCCTTGGTCTACCAAAATCTTGTCATAAAGGGTGACTGTTGGGTGAAGAAATTTCCTTAATATTTTTTTTTGTAATTACAATTAAAGAGTGGGAGTAGGCTCACCATTACATTTTACATAATAATGTAGTGGCTTCAATATATATTTAAAAACATAAATGAATTATTATGCATTTTAATCCATTAATGGATGAAAGTTGAATATAAAATACACATAATTAATATTTTATAAGATAGTTTTTAGATGTTATTTTTAAGCAGTCAACTAAAAGTCTGAATTGAATATAAAAAATACTTCGATGGATATCCAGAGGACCAAGTGTGCATGTATCATCTTATAATGGTTATGTAATTAGTGGTTATAAATTCTATACAAAGTAAAATGATGAACACAGTACCATATCAAATATTAGAGTTACTATTATGGTTGAAGTGGTACATGTATTTAGTAACAATGAAATAAATATAATTTATATGAATATGTCACACTTTGGCATCATCAAACACATATGGGAGTGGGATTATATAACATTAAAAGTTATGATTTGTCAATGTAAGTGGGTTGATAAGATGAGTGAAATTAAAATTGATGAATTAGGATTCATAAAAGTATATTTTAGTAATAATGGGTACAAATATACACCGTTCATATTGCATCATAGGTAGTACACGTATTTTATTTCTCAGGACCTATAAATAGAAATTGGTCAAATGTTCTATTATCGACAAATACCACTGAATGGTTAGATGTTAATTAAAATAAGGATGACCCTTTAATTGGGACAAAAAAATTATTTCATGGTATTCCCAATGTAGTTAGGGTATTATATTTTAGAAAATATCACAATGTGGGGATTTGGATACTCGATAAAGAGGTTAAATCTCTTCAACCTTTAAAGAAAAAAGTAAGTTCAATAATCTAGTAATATTTTTTTAATATAAATTGCATTACCTCATAGTATTATTAGTTCAGTAATATTAAATAACTTATATAGATAATTCCTTATCAACATGATGATTCTCACAATCCTACGGAACAAAAATTTTCTCAACATGTTGATTATCCCAATCCAGAGGAATAATAAGTTTCTGTATATGCCAATGCTACCAATCCTAAGGGATATTATATTTAAAATTTTCATGCTTAAGAAATGGTATAAATTGAACAACCTATGTCTAAGAAAAAATAGGAGCACCATATCGTGATTTTGTTAATAAAAATTATTAAGGCAAGAAGTAGTTGCATCAAATTTGAGGTTGTATAGAAGGCACATGACCATCCTATTAACCCCAATGAGTCTATTTCTATTTATGACATTGGGGTATCCACTTATAGGAAGATTTTGATTGATGTAGATACATGGAACAATGTTGTACCCATGACCAAGCCAATAATTTGGGAAGAGATTAAGGTAACATTATGATATTATTTATTTATTTTACTAAAAATTAAAATAATTAAACATTGATTTATTCATTAATATCCCTTGAAAATTCCGTTTATACTAGATGATTTTTGAATGAAATTTTTATCGATGGATATTAGAAGGTCTTATATAAGAGTTTAGATAATTCTTAGAAAACACCAACTCATGGATTTTATAGGTAAAGTAAACCCACACTCACTATAAATATATCCACACATGATGAACCAAGAAACACAAAATTCATTTATTGTACATAGTGAGGAGACATAATTTTATGTACATTATTATTGGTAATAATTTACTCAGTAATACGTTTATTAATCACTTTAATTAATAAATGTTAATTTATGAAAAAAAACTAATTTTTAAAAATTAGTATCGTGTATAAAAACTAACATACCCCTACCATAAAACAAGGATGAGGCATGCTTCACTTGAAAAATATAATTATATTACTTTGTTTATATTAATATTGATAAATCAAAATTCAAATCCACTTCCATATCATGTCATGTGTTATAAAAAGAGGATCATGTAAATAAATATGTAATACTAGTAGATGAAAACAAACAAAGAGTATGACAATCATTTGTAAGCAAGACATAATACATTTTTTTTCTACTTTAAATCAATATTACATAAAAATGAATACTTATTTTTCTATATTTTTATCTAGTTTCGACATAAGAATCATCATTAGCTACACCTGATGAACAACTAACTTTAATGGCCTTAAAGTGTATAAAATAGAAAAAATGTCTATATTAAAGGTATGGGTTTTGGAGTGTCTCCTAAAACATATTTTGAGAAAATAAATGCACATGGGGATAAAGATAATAAAATGGATGAGATTCAGACATGAATAAATGTTCTTGATGAAAAAATTAAATGGTTGTATGAGTTTTTATAGAATGTTATGGGAAGTAATCCAAGAGAATAAATTGCATAAAAATAACCACTACATGAAGATCTAACCCCCAGGTTTGAGGTGACCCATTCCCCTCAAAGGCCTACCTTACTAGAGGTGATCTTTTTTTTGATAAATTTTTCTGTGAAATGTCAATCAAGTAGATACTGATATATTTTCTATATTATTATTCTAAAGGGTGAAATTGATTGTGATTTATATCTATTATCACCTTCTAATTGACTTGGTGTTAGGGGTACATTGTATAATATCCAAGGAGATATTCTACCCAAAAAAAAACTTTCAAAAGATCATGTGAGAGTAGGGATTCACATAGATCAAAATCTGAGCATTGATCTACCTATTCCCATTGATGATATAGATGTTCACATGATCAAACATGCAATTATAACTTCCATAGCATGTAAATTTGATCTTGTAAAAATATATATTGACAATGAGGTATATCTTTTCTAATTTAGTTTTTATGAAAACCATTAACAGTTTTCTAAAAAGGGTATAAACCAATAAATTTTATTACGTACAGAGAAAAGGAAGGAAAAAAAGTAGGTAAAATCAAAAAATATAAATGATTAACTAAAAAATATAAAATAACTTTAGAGAGAACCTTTATACCGTTAGTTTGACAATCAAATTTACCAATGTTAAAGTCCATGTGGATACAAAATTCAAGTAAAGTGATATTAATATCATTGACTTTGAATAAAAAATGTATAGAGAGGCCATTACAGACTTTATTTTTCTTGATAATTTAGATGAAATCCTCATGCATGGATGGATGAGAGTTTCAATTAAAATGTATATATGAGGTAAATTTTCATAATATATTTTTACAATATATTATAGGATATGTTAATTATATTTAAATACCATTCATATTTTTTAGGAAAATATATTAATACTATTTGAAGGGGAAAACCTGTAAATAAAAATTTGGATTCATTAGTCCTCACATCCATTATACAAAAGAAAGGTCATTTTAAAAAGATAAATATTTAAAAATAGTGGATCGATAAGATAAAATGTTTGAAAAGAAACTTACATACAACATAATCATATTAATACCCTTGATGTAGGGATATAAATATATAATCTAATCATATCAAATATATTTTTATTTCTTTCATTACATATACCTTTTTTTTATGGAGAATTGGTTTCTCATTGAAATCAGTTTGGATACTTATAGATTTTTTTTGGATCCAATGCATGGATTCCCAAAAAATCAACCACACTTGATTATTTTTATTAATTGTTAATAAACTATATTCAAAATTTTAAAAATAAACTTCAAGTTATAAATTTTATATTATGTTTTAATGATATTTTTTTATGATAGGGATGAGTGTAAATATCATCAAAATCATGGAATGAGGACAGTCCATGAGCACAAGAATCCTATCTAATTATGAAACTAGATAAGTATCAGGGTATATATAATGATATTATCAAAAATATATAAAAAAATAACTTATTTTTCTCAATGTTTCTATAATGACTAAAACAAACTAAGAAAAAATATTATGGTTACTATGTTTTTAAATTTATGAGAGATAACATATTACACAAATAAATTAGCATCCCAAAAGAGGTATTTCAAATGATAAATACAATTTCATTTAAAATACTTATCAATCACTTATTTATTTATATTTTTCTAGCACTATCAATACCATCTAAAGTAAACATGTTCAAAATAAGAAATAAATTTCTTTAGAAACAAGTGGGCATAATACATGGTATCCAAAAGTATGAAGATATCATAAAGAGGTGACTTACTACCACTTATTTAGTAAAATTTATTATAATTTTATCTACCATTCTTTAGTTAATTTCATTATTATCTTTATCTACAATATATATTTTTTAATTATCACAAAGATCATAAAGAAATGACTTCTTTGGGAATTGATTTTTTCAGCCATTTTTTTCTATAAAGAGAACAAAATACTTAAAGAAAAATAAATTCATGAAAAAGTATTCAAAAAGAATGATTAACACATGTATTATTTGTTCTCTTTATAGAGAAATTTGTTCTTTATTTGATCTGGTTATGTTTAGTAGTGTGTTCTTTTAGTTTATAAATAACTCAAATTGTGTGTTTTTAGTTTAAAATATCATTTAAGTTAAGAACATGTGTTACCCACTAAAAAAAGAACACACACATAAATTATCTTAATAATTTAGAAAAATGATCTATAATTAATTTATGGTGTATATAAATCATCTTCACATCAATCCAACACATGGTGTGATTAGTATGACTCAAAGTGTGTGTTTTCAGTTTAAAATTGACATTTTAGTTCAAAATGTTCACAACTCCTTGAAAACTGATAAAATTTTCTTGTATTTCCACAATACTTTAAAAAAATCCATAAGTAATTTTTTACATGTAAGAATCCACTGCACATCAATCCGATATACAGTGTGGCTGATATGACTCAAAATGTATGTTTTTATTTAAAATTGATATTTTAGTTCAAAAGATGCATGACATACTCAAAACTGATAAAAAACATTAAAATTATTCTGATACTTTATGATAATGATCCACAAGTCATTTTGATATGTATGAATCAACATCAATTCAATATGATACACGATGCGACTATTATTCCTCAAAATATGTGTTTTTAGTTTAAAAGTGACGTTTTAGTTAAAATTGAATTCCACTCACTAAAATATGATAAAAAAACTATCATGGGATTAATAATTTAATAAATTACATGTACATAATTTTTTACATGTAGAAATTGGTCACATGTCAATCTGATGCATGATGTGATCGGTATGACTCAAATTCTGCATCTTCAGTTTAAAATGATATTTTAGTAAAAAACATGTGTCACTCAGTAAGAACTAATAATAAACACTCTAATTGTCTTTATATTTTATCAAAATTATTCATAAATCATATTTTTTATGTGTAGGAATTATCCACACATCAATCTGACACATGGTGTGCCTGATATGACTCAAAGTGCATGTTTTTTATTTAAAATTGAAATTTTTGTTAAAAACATGCATTACACACTCAAATATAAGAAAATGAACTAATAATTTCTTGATAATTTAGGAAAAATACTCATAAGTCATTTTTTTCATATATGAATTAACCTCGTGTTAAAACAACACATGGTGTGGCTGATATAAATCAAAGTGTGTGTTTTCATTCAAAACTAAAATATTAGTTCAAAATATGGGTGAAATAGTAAAAACCAAGAAAATAAAATTATATTTTTTTGATACTTTAGTAAAAAAAATCCATAAGTAATTTGTGAAATATAGGAATCATCTTCATCTAAATTTGATACACTATGTGACCGGTATGACACAAAATGTGATTTTTTATTTAGAATTAACATTTTAGTTAAAAACACATGTTAATCACTGATAACCAATAACACACACTCATATGGTCTTTATACTTTATGAAAATAACAACTAAGTCATTTATGATGTTTATGAATCAATCAAAAATCAATCTGAGGCATGGTGTGATCGATATGACTCAAAGTGCATGTTTTTAGTTTAAAATGACATTTTAGTTGAGAATGCATGTCACTCATTGAAAAACAAGAAAACACACTCATATTGTCTTGATAATTTAGGAAAAACATCTAAAATAATTTTTTACATACAAGAATCAACTTCACATCAATCTAATACACTGTGCGACCAGTATGACTCAAAGTTCACATTTTCAGTTTAAAATTTACATTTTAGTTCAAAACCCATGTAACTTAATGAAAACTAATCAAACACCATCATATTTTATTCATAATTTATTAAAATGATCTATAAGTCATTTTTGGAATGAAGGAATCAACCAAAAATCTATTTGACACACGGTGTGGCTAGTTTGACATAAAATTCAAGTTTTTAATTTAAAATTGACATTTTAGTTCAAAAGACACATGGCATACTCAAAACTAAGAAAATAAATTCATATTGTTTTTATACTTTATGAAAATGATCCATAAGTAATTTGTGACGTGTATGAATAATCCAAACCTTAATTTGATACACTACATGACTAGTATGACTGAAAATGTTTTTTAGTTTAAAATTTATTTTTTTTGTAAAAAACATGCGTCACTCACTTGAAATCAAGAAAACACACTCATATGGTCTTTATACTTTATGAAAATGATCTATAAGTAATTTTTTATGTATAGGAATCAATCGCACATCAATCCAATATATGATGTGATTGATATGACTCAAATTCCACATTTTCAATTTAAAATGACATTTTAGTTAAAGACATGTATCACTCACTAAAAACCAAACAAACACACTTATATTGTATTGATATTTTATTAAAATGATCCATAAATTATTTTTTATGTGTAGGAATCATCCATACTTCAATATGACACATGATATAGTTGGTATGACTCAAAGTACATGTTTTTATTTTAAATTGAAATTTTAGTTCAAAATATATGTCACATACTAAAAAACAAACAATTGAGATTTAATTGTCTTGATACATTAAGAAAATGATAAATAAATCATTTCAAATGTGTACAAATAAACCACATGTTAATCTGATACACGATGTCCCCCCTATGAATCAAAATGTATGTTTTTAGTTTAAATGTTACATTTTATTAATGCATTGTATCATATTTATGTTTTATTTATTTATTTATAGTACTGTTAACATAAAAATTTATTTTTTATAATGGTAAACACTTTTCTACAAAATGGGGTAGTTTTTTGGCAATTTTTAGCATGATTAGGATATTTTGAGAGGGGATCAAGGTCCAAAGACAATAAGATATTAATGATTTTGAATTTTTTGATGTTGTGATAAATTATATATACCTATGTAATTATATATAACATTGTTTAAATATTTTAATAATTTTATAGTGTTTTTTTTGTTTTATTGTGAGGTAATATTAATTGAAATTAAATTTTATATCTACTAATATAGTGTTCTAAAATTTCATCCACACACTACTGCAGGTTGGATTTTTATCAATTCTAGAAATAGATATAATAAAATTTCCCTTTATCAGTTCTAAAAAAAGTGATGATAAAGGTCCCACTTTATCAATGATATAAATGCACTGATAAAGGTACCCCTTTATCACCACTAAAATAATATTGATAAAGGACTCCATTTATCAGTTCTTTTTTAGCATCAATAAAGTGATCTTTTATCAGCATTATTTTTAACACTGATAGAAGTTATTGGATTTTAAAGATACTTACAACTCAACAATTTTTAGCACTAATAAAAGATATTTCTAGTGCTAATAAAACCCATATCAATAATAGTTCCTTCACTTAATCAAAATACATCACAATATTTCAATAAAATGTTACCATGAAGCAATATATCCTCCATCAATAAAATATTTTTTAAAAACATTGTTCATATTTCCAACGATGATTATGCTTAATTTTGAGATTTTTTATATAATGACCCATTATGTTCATACATATATATATCACCTATTGAAAGATTAATATTCATTACATAATATAACGATTCATACCAGAATTGTATAGGTGTAGTGACTTTGGAAACTTGGAAAAATAAAAAATTGGTTCATAAAAGGTGTATATCATATCCTAATAAGTTCTTTATAACTAGAACCCTTCTTATACATATCATACTTATTACCCTTATTCATAACCTTGGTAAAGTAAACAAAAAAAAGGGGTGAAATAAGATACTTAGTAAGGGTAAACAAGCGAGATATCAATGATCACTTGAGCATAAAATGAACATAAGGGTATGAGAACATAAGAATAACATTTGAAAATCATACCCCATATATAATATATTATAATATTGAGTCATTGTATAAAACATGAAACTTAATAAGACATGAATCAGAATAGAATCAAAGAACATGATCCATGAGAGCATAACATTGGAATAAGATACATGTTTGTGACATATAAATAAGAATAAAAAATTAGTTCCTTTGTAGTCAAAGATTATTACCAAGGATATCATAGTGAAATGGGTTCACTCACAAAACCATCATAATAGTTAAGGTTCACTCCCAATACTATCATAGTGGAAAATTCACTTACTAAACTGGGTTCACTCCCCATTTCAGTCCTATTTTTCTCATGATATATCAATATTTACCCAATGAATTGGAGAAAGATATAGGTACCACCCATAAAATAATGAAAATCATAAATATTTGTGCCAAAATATCATAAAACAATGATAATATTAGAACCCATGAAAATAAATGGGTTATATAAACATTTCATCATAGCATAAACCATGGAAAAAGAATAGGTTTCATAAACATTTCATCATTTTATCATAGCATATCCCATATAAAAGGAATAGGTTTCATAAAAATATTATCATAAATATAAACCATCTAGAGAAAGATTAATGATGGAATCCTTTGATAATATCCCAAGTAAATAATAAGTGAAATCATGGGTTTTTGTCTTTGATGAATAGAAATACCATTAAAATATCATTAAAACATTCTTGAGGAGAACAACCATTCCATTTTAAAATATCTTATTTAAAATAAAAAAATATCCAAAATATTATGCAATAAATTTTCTTTTAAACCATGGAAACTTGTAAAGGAGTATTCAAATCATTGAGTGGTCATGATGGTGGGAAATTCCATCCATGCTGTATATATTAAAAGAAAACCTTCCTTTTACAATTTTGTAAAAAAATAAAAAATCTACCACGTTTAGAATATGAGAAGATGATTCCTTTTTATTTTTTTTATAAAAAGTCAAAAAATGGTAAAATTTACTTAAAATAATCATAGGATAGTATTAAAAACCTTCTTTAAAACATTTTTAGAAAACATGTATATGGAAGGAAATTTTTTTTACTGAAGAGAGAAATAAATTTGATTTTCCTTAAAAACATATTTTTGTTATCTTGAGAACTTAATGTGAGTAAAATGAAAGGAAAACATGTTTTTTTTAAATAAATACATAGAGGGTAATAAAATTAATAATTTTTTGAGAGTAATATTATAATATTTTTTTATCATAAACTTAATTATAAACAATCCTGATAAACAATGAGATAGTAACATAAAACCCTTAACACTTTGATAAATTTTGAATCATAAGTCCCATAAAATAAATATCCTAATATGGATATGTAAATCCACACAATTTTATTAGTAATTATAATAAAATAAATTCATGGGTATTATATACGACACACAAAAGAAACAAGTGGTTTATAAGGTATATGTCCCACAAAAATAAAAATGATATGAAAATACCTTAACTTAGGTACAACTTTATTCTAATGCATTAGAATATCAAGTAAAATAAATATATATTTATTATAAGTATATCATAGAATAATAATATATTAATGTGTATATCATACTAAATATGATTTAATTATAACTTTTTATCACCCATTTATTAACAATTCTTTATTAAAATCACCATTCTTGGTGATATCTGCTTCATTTTTTCATTTGGTTTGATTGTTTGGTCATTTTATTTTAATCAGGGTTCCATCAAATAATTTTTTTAATCATGATATAAATATAATACATATTCATTATATAAATGTTTAGAGTCATTCATAAAAGTAGATATATAAAAATTAACTACATCATTCATGGATACGGTAGGCCGTATGTACACATAAACGATGTTTTCATTTTATTCGAATGATGGAATAAAATAAAATTAAATAATAAATAAACTTTAAATAATCATTTTATATAGTATATATAATATATATTAATTAAATACATCATTATTACAATTAAATTAAAATAAAAATGAAAAATGATTCACATCCATTCATGGAGGTGGTAGTCCACACGTACACACGATCGACGTTATCATTTTACAATGATTTGTAAGGTATGAAGGTAGATATGACATTATAATTAAATAAGTATAATTATTTTATACATATCATATATAAACATTTAATCCATAATAATACCCATTCATAAAATACGGTGATGGGAAATTAATTGTATCATTACACGGGGACGGTAAGCCATACGTACGCATGAGCCATATTTTCACATCCCATATGATGGAAAGAGGGTTAATAAAGGTGGTTTCATAATAATAATATAATTTTAGAATATTTAGGATACTGAATTTATTATTATATGAAGAATAAAACATATTTATATGAGTTAAAATAATAATTAAAAAGGAAGTGATCGATTAAGACAATTACCTCTTCTTTGAAATAACTCCTTCATATCTCTTCTTAAGGGATCTAGGGTTGGTTTTTTGGAAATACCAGTGGTTCTAGAATGTGAATAAGGGAGTGGAAAAGAAAACATGGTATATTTTGGTTGATATACATGGCTCAAAGTGGTGTGAAGAATATAAATGAGAGGTTTCCTTTTATAATAGATGGGAGGGGAACCCTTGGAATGTTTTAAAAGATTAAAATACATTAAAGTTTTATCAAGAAAAATAATTAAAAATGGAATATAAGTGGGAAATAGATGAAATTTTAAACCAAATATTATCCCCATTTCCCCTTTTTTATATTTTATGATTTTTAAGAAATTTATTAAATTATTATTTTTATAAAATACAATTATTGCCAATTTAGACACTATTCATTTAATTTTACTTAAAATACATAAAGATAATGATGGAATTCGAATTTAATTATTTAAAATAACACTAATATTTCATAGTAATCTAAAAAATTAGTTTCATACATTAACACACTCAAATTCTATTACTTTTATTATTTTTAAAATCATTTTTTATTAATTAGAGAAATAATGCATCAGTGTTGCATAAAAATATAAGGTTATTACAGAATTACTAAAAATTATAAATAATTTTATATCATGAAAATAATTTCATTAATATCAAAATATATACTTATATTCTTTCATAATTTTCTTTTTTTTCTCTACGTGGACGCATAAGTGATATTTAAAACTAAGAGAGTGACATTTTGTAACTTTTTTCACTTTAAATATTATATAGGTAATTTTTGTGGAAAAGTATCCATTAAACCACTAATTTTCTAGAATAAGATGATAAGGGTAAAATTAAATTAATAAAATAATAAATAGAATGATGAATTATGGCCTTATCACTTAGTTTTAATAGGATTTAATTCCCAATGGGCTTATAAGCCATGTAATGAGTCTCCTCTACCCCCAAAAAAGAGGTTCTTTGTTTCAATAAAAAAGAGTTCATTTGATTCAATAAAAAAGAGGTTTCAACCTCAAATTTTAAGAAAACCTATATTAACCTGATTTACCCTTTACTGAGGTGATGAATTTTACCATGAATACTATTAATATTGAAAAAAATAAAAAGGACCTATTTACCAAATATGAACTTCCCAATTATATATATGGAATATATTTTAACAAATTTAATTTCTTTAAGTGGAATAAATTAACTTTGAAATAAGCACGCAACACATGATAGAAATCAATTATTAGAAAAATAACTTTTTAAGTATAAAAATTGGGTTATTCTTATATCATTCGTAGAAAATATATATTAAATAAATTATAATTTTTTTATTTAATATATAATATATCAATTTCATTAAAATCATTCACCAAGAGTGATTAATTTAATTTATTAGGATAAAAATAAATTGTGCACATTAATTTTTTTCAGGAAAATATCTATTTTAGTTTCAATTTTTTTTATTTTTATTTATAATTAATTGATACCTAAATAATTTATTTATACATATGTAACCATAGATTTTTCATAATATTAGATAGTGCTATTCATACCTGCCAATAAAATAGTTAGGAAATAACTCAAATTTAATAGTATATCACATATTGTTTAAATATAATGTTGCATGTAACATAATCTATCAAAGAAATTACATTTATGTGAAAAAATATTTCATAAATTCTTAGGGTGTTACATTATACCCCCATTAAAATAAATTTCACCCTATAAATTCATCACTGAGATAAAAAATTTGGATATCATTGTTTCATTACATCCTTTGGTTCCCTTATAGCCTCTTTTAATTTGTGATTTCTCCAAATAACTTTTAACAGGTGAGTAGTATTGTTCTTTATAACTTTATCTATACAATCAAAGATCTCTACTGATTGTTATTTATTAGAAAGATCATGCTCTTTTGGTATGACCTCTAAGTTCAGTACTTGTGATGGATCATGCATGTACTTCCTTAAGAGAGATACATGGAACACATCATAAACTTTAGAGAGGTTTAATGGAAAATACAAGTGATAAGATACTATCCACAATCGATTAGAAAATATCTACTAGGCCAATATACCTAGGGATTATATTTTCCTTCTTTCTAAATCTCATTATAACGACCTGAACTTTTCTATAATAATTTGTTTCCTGAAAATGTATGTTTTACTGTGTCCCATTAATTAAAACTATATAAATATAAATTGAAATGTAACTATCAATTTTTTACCATTATATGACTATTGGTAAATTATGAATGATGATCAGTATGATCATTGGAAACAATAATAATTTTAACTTTATAATTATTATTTATAAATAGAAATGAAAATGGAAAAACTAATTTAGAAAGAAGAGTCGATGGCCTCTACCAGTAGAATTGTGCCATATGAATCCAATTTTTCAAAGCTCAGGAAGAAGTTATCATCACTAGTATTCACTATAGGCCAAGCCTAATTTGAGATTCAATATGTAAACCTTAAACAAAAGCACCTACGGGAGAAGTTCATGCTCATCGAGATCACGACCCAAACCATGTTCACCGAATGACCCCATGAAAGCCCCACCATCGAGCACCTTAAACTTAGGGTGTATGCTGGTGTAATAAATGGATATGTATAAAGACCCAATAATTATGATTATGTACATTTTTTTTATAGAATAATGAATATACTTTCATTCTCTTAACATTACTTTATAAATGATTTTTAAATCATAAATAATATTTTTGGTTAACATTAAAATTCAATTAAGAAACCTATTTTTTATGAATTAATATATTATTGAAATAAATAATATTTTAATAAAATATTATTATTAAATTAATTATATTAAATATAAATTATTTTATAATTCTTATTAAGTCAATTGTAATTTTTATTAAGGTTTGAAAACCATTTTTGTCAAAACCTTTCAATTTTCAATAAATGTTAGTTTTTTATTTTAAAAGTGAAAATTAAAATATTTAAAATATTATTTAGATAAAATAAATATTATATTTGGAATCATTACATTGATATAATCTAATGGTTAATTTTTCATAATTTTCTGAGAAATTCAAATTTTTGTGTAAAAATTAAATACCATTTAAATATATAATGTGTTTTATGACATCATAATGAATAAATAGTGTTGTAATAAAATATAATAAAAGGTATATTTTCACAATATATGTTTTAACAATAAAATAATGTGATTTAATATTAGTTTTATTAATTTTATGGTTCCTTAGGGGACCCGCCAAGACTTATAAAATATTTTACCTTTTAAAAATGATTTCCTGGAGAGTGTGACTCACCTCCACATAAGCAAGCCTAATATTTTAATAAGTTAGGACCTTGGACTTATTAAATAGTTTTTTATAATCCAATTTTACAAATTCCATGGGAAAAAACCATGGGATGGTTTGTGGTTTTGATTAGTTTAATGTGTGGTGTCCAAAACCTAAATAAGAAAAATTCCCTCTCCTTTCTTATATAAACCCACTTAATCTCCCATTCCTCTTCACTCAAACTATTTGGAGCTTGACCAAAATCTTCCCTCCTCTATCTATAATCCTCAGAAGGAACCCCAATATTCCAAGAAGCCTCTCTTAAGACTTTGGGATCACACTTCCAAGTAAGGGATCCTCACTTTCCTCTCCTCCTTTGAAATTCATCCATCTTATTCGAAAGCAATTATTGTAATTTAGAATGGTTATAATGTTAGTATTATTATAATCATTATATTACTGTCCATGTGATGTTATTTTAATGAGGTATTATTTATCTTCCTTCATTTTGACCGTTAACTAAGTCGTTACTATGCCAAAATTTCATAAGGGATCTTCCACCCTCTTCTTTTACCAAGCATTCTTTTCATGTTATGTCTTTAAATTTATTTTTTTATTATGTTGGGATTTTTTATTAAAGATCATACCTACTGTTCATTTTATTTATAAATAATTATATCCCTTTCACTCTCATTTATTCCTCTTATGAACCCTTATGTTTTCTCGTTACCATGCCAAATTTTTGTAAGGGATTAATTCCTTTCTCATTTTTATCCAAGTTTCTTTATATTGTTATACCATTTTATTTTAAATTAAAAATGTTGGGGTATGATTTATAACCTCCCGTATACTACCATACTTATGTTTTAATGATGATATACCACTTTCAATCTCATTAATTCCTTCTGTGTTCACCCGTTACCATGCCAAAATTTCGTAGGGGATTTCTCTCTTCTTATTTCAATTCAAGTATTTATCCCATATTATTCATCTAAAAACAATTTCATATGTTGAAATATTATTTTCCAGGATCCACTTACCATATATTTCATGTATAAATTATGATATACCCCTTTCTCTCTCATCAACCCAACTTATTAATTTCCATATGATGATGTTATGCTACCGAAATTGCACCGCAATTTTCCAAGACAAAATCATCGTGTAGTGAATACCATACCCATTTATCTATAAAGGTTATTCAACTTTATGAAAATATACTTTTTTAATGTTACTTACATGTATATATTCCACATTCCTTAATCATGTAATAAATTATGATGTTGAATTATTCCATGTTATATGATCCATGTGTCACACTTATGCATGAAATGAAATGTTTATGAAGGGTGCGCCCTAACAGCGCTCTAATGCATTGGGTAATATTTTTTATCATGATATACCATTTGGAATTAGGGTTTAATCATTATAATACAAGTTAAATGAGTGTTTAATCATAAAAATCCAATTGCAATGAGGGTTTACTCATGATAATTGAAGTGCAATGAGGGTTTACTCATGTTAATCCTTGTGTAATGAGCCTTGGCTCATGCTAATATCATGTTATATATTGTTGCCAAATTTCCATTTTATGATGATCATGCAATATTATTACTTTATTTTCATGTTTCTCTTATGATCCATTGATATGCCTATTGCCTAACATGTATTTAATTCTTCATGTTATGCCTTTTTTACTCCCTTAATGGGATTTATAGCTCACCCATTTCTTATGTATGTCCTTAGGTTATCCCATTCAGTGTTAAGTATGAAGAAATGAGTTTGTCATGTAAAGAAAGTTTTAAATAAAGATGTTTTATTTTATGTTTTAAGTTGTTATTAAATGATCCAAATTTCCCAAGACACTAGATCTATCGATCCTAGGAGTTGTATTAAGTGTAATTTTATGTAATGAATCATGTTTATATGTGTAATAAAGATAAGGGTTGTTATAGTTGGTATCAGAGGATATGTTTAGTTATTTTTGGGATTAGGATTATAAAACCTTAGTGAGATCCTTAGGGATAAGAATAAGTATAATAAAAACATCCCTAAATTTTGGTGAGTATAGAGTATGTGGTTTATAAAAAAAATACATCACAATCTGGATACGTACAAGTAGAGGTGGCTCTGGCATAGATGTATCTAGGGGTAAAACCCAAAAACACCACTTTGAGCTAGACTTGAATGGGAACTGGTGCACAATAATAGGCCTTGCTGCACTCTTGGTTCAACACTCCCTGGGGATATGCTTTGGTAAATTCATAATCTTAGTATGAACCATTATTAAGGGAGTAATAATAAAATTCCCATAATAATATATGTTATGAAATAGATCATGGATAACCAAGATTGAAACTTAAGGTATCATAAGTTAGGATATACTATAAAAGTTTATCCTTATATGTCCAATGTTTTATTTTTACATTCTTATTAGATAAGTATTCAAACCCCCTAATTTTATTTTCTTTTTCTTAGTTAAAGCATGGATGGAAGAAGATCACGAACAAATATTCTCTCTCTTCTTGAATAAATACTTGAAGATATTATCCTTAAGTCATGCTTAGATGACTTTAAAACTTTTTAAAATATCAAAGTTACATGAAAAAAACTTTATGAGGCATCCAATACCTCTATAATTTCACAATTCTTTCAAGGATCATGCACTATCCATTGGAGAATCTTACCCTCTCAACATTTTTACCATGCCAATCTTGGGAAGTACCATCAGGGTATTTTCAATTTATTCTATTTATTTCAAAATTATAAAGTACTAAATAATTTTATAGATGCTGCAAAAGAGGGAGACCATAGAGAAACCTATATATATATATATATATATATATCAAATTATAGATTTTGGTCTTTGGGGAAACACCAAAACTGATATACGAAAAACCTATTTTGAAATATTTTAAGACAATTCATTAATAATTTTTTATAAAAAACCAGTTCAAGAATATATTTCAAAATTATATATAAGAAATACCTTTTTAATGACTTATTAGTGCTTCCATCGATATAATCCAAGATGCTTGAGGTGTTTTTGGTAAAGTAAGTAAACAATTTTAGAAATATCTTGAGGTACCATTGTGATGCATAAACCCTTTATACTTAAATGAAATGCTAATAGGAAAGACTGAAGAACTAATTAAATAAAAGAAGGAGAAGTACCCTCACCTTTTTTCAACTTAGTATGAAAAAAAAATTCGGGGGAAAAATTTTGTAAGGGATGAATAATGTTATGACCCGAACTTTTGAATAATGTTTTGTTTCCTGAAAATGTATATTTTACTGTGTCCCATTAATTAAAACTATATAAGTATAAATTGATATTTTACTATCAGTTTTTGACTGTTATATGAGCATTGGTCAATTATGAATGAATATCAATATGACCATTGGAAAAAATAGTAATTTTAATGTTTTAATTATTTTTTATAAATAGAAATGAAAATGGAAAAATTAATTCAGAAAGAAGAGTCATTGGGCTCTACCAGTAGAATTTTGCAATATGAATCCCATTTTATAGAGCTCAAGAAGGAGGCATCATCACTAGGCTTCACTATGGAGCAATCTTAATACGAGCTTCAATATGTAAAGCTAAAAAAAAATCACATACGAGAGAAATTCAAGCTCATCGAGATCACAACCCAAACCTTGTTCACCGAATGACCCCATGAGAGCCCCACCATCGAACACATTACACTTAAGGCACATTCTAGTTTAATAAATGGATATTTATTAGTACCCTATCATTATTATTATATAAATTATTTTTTTATATAATAATTAATATACTTTAATTCTATTAACATTACTTTGTAAATGATTTTTAAAGCATAAATAATATTTTTGGTTAATATTCAAATTCAATTAAGAAAACTATTTTTGTGAATTAATGTATTTTTTAAATAAATAATATTTTAATAAAGTATTATTAATAAACTAATTCTATTAAATATAAATTATCGTATAATTTTTATGAAGTCAATTGTAATTTTTATTAAGGTTTGAAAACTGTTTCTTTCAAAACCCATCAATTTTAAATAAATGTCAATTTTTATATTAAAAGTTAAAATTCACATATTTAGATAATTATCTAGATAAAATAAATATTATTTATGGAATCAGGATTTCTAAATTGTCTAACAGTGTTTTTTTTATAATTTTATGAGACAATCAAATTTTTGGGTAAAAATTAAATACCATTTAAATATATAATCTATTTTATGACATCATAATGATCCAATAGTGATGAAATAAAATACTATAAAAGGAATATTTGACTAATATATGTTTTACCTTTAAAATAATGTAATTTTAGATTTGTTGGATTGATTTTGTGGTGCCTTAGTGGACCCTCCAATTTAACTTTTTAAAATGATTTCTTTGAGAGTGTGGCACACCTCTACATAAGAAAGCCTAATATTTTAATAAGTTCGGCCATTGTAATTATAAAATAATTTTATCCACTCCAATTTTAATAAAACCATGGAAAAAAAACCAAGGGATGGTTTGTGGCTTTGATTATTTTAATGTGTGGTGTCCAAAACCTAAATAATAAAGAATTCCCTCTCCTTTCCTATATAAACCCACCCAATCTCCAATTAATCCTCACTAAAACAATTTAGATATTGAAAAAAAATCTTCCCCCCTCTCTATATAATCCTCCCAAGTCACCATAAGCTCCCAATTAGCTTCTCTCAAGCCTCTACCAAGCCTTTGGGATCATACTTCGAAGTAAGGGATCCTCACTTTCCTCTACTCCTTTTAAATTCAATCATCTTATTCAAAATTAGTTTTTGTAATTTAGAATGGTTATAATTTCATTATTTTTATAATAATTCTATTAATGTCCATGTGATATTCTTTTAATGAGGTATTATTTATCCTCCCTCATTTTTACCTTTACCTAATCCATTACTATGCCAAAATTTCATAAGGGATCTTCCACACTTCTATTTTACCAAGCATTATTTTCATGTTATGTATTTTAATTTATTTTATTATTATGTTGGTATTTGTTATTAAATATCATAACTACATTAAATTTTATTTATAAATCATTAGGTCCCTTTCACTCTCATTTATCCCTCTTATGAACCCTTCTGTACTCTCATTACCATGCAAAATTTTCGTAAGGGATTCCTTCCTTCATCATTTTTATCCAAATTTATTTATATTGTTATACCCTTTTATTTTAAATTAAAAATATAAGGGTATGATTTATAACCTTCCCTATACTGACCTAATTATTTTTTAATGATTATATACCACTTTCTCTCTCTTTAATGCCTTCCGTGTTCATCCGTTACAATGCCAAAATTCCGTAAGGGATTTATCTCTTATTATTTCCATTAAAGTATTTATCCTATATTATGCATTTAAATCCCATTTAATATGTTGTAATATTAGGTTAAATGATCCCCTTACTATATATTTCATGTATAAATGATGAGATACCCCTTTCAATCTCATCAAACCCACTTATGAATTTCCATATGACGATGTTATGCAATAGAAATTGCACCGTGATTTTCCAATCCAAAATCATAACGTAGTGAATACCATACCCATTTATCAATCAAGGGTATTAAAATTTATAAACATATACTTATTGAATGGTACTTACATGTATGTATTTCACATTCCTTAACCTTGTAATTACATATGATGTTTAATTATTCCATGTTATATGATCTATGTGGCACACTTATGCATGAAATGAAATGTTTATGAAGGGTGCGCCCTGCCAGCACTCCAATGCATTAGGTAATGTTTAGTATCATGATGCACCATGTGAAATGAGGGTTTACTCATGATAATCTTAGTTAAATGAGGGTTTAATCATGCTAATGCAATTTCAATGATGGTTTACTCATACCAATTCAAGTGCAATGAGGGTTTACTTATGCTAATCCATGTGCAATGATCCTTGGATAATGCGGATATCATGTTGTATGTTGTTGCCACATTTCCATGTTATAATGATCATGATATATCATGAATTTATGTTCATGTTTCTCTCATGATCCATTGATATGCTTATTGACTAACATGTATTTTATTCTTCATGTTATACCTTGTTTACTACCTTACTGGGCTTTATAGCTCACCCATTTCTTATGTATGTCCTCAGGTTATCCCATGGAGTGTTAAGTATGAAGAAATGAGTTGGTCATGTAAAAGAAGTTTTAAATAAATATATTGTATTTTATGTTTTAATTTGTTATGTAATGATCCTAATTTACCAAGAAACTAGAAATATAGATCCTCATAGTTGTATTAAGAGAAAGTTTACGCAATAAATCATGTTTAAATATGAAATAAAGAATAGGGTTGTTATAATAACCATATTCCATGGATAAATTTTTAGAGAAACATTATGTTAGGTCCAAAAGGTTCCTATACACCCTAAGAGGGGGGGGGGTGAATTAGGTTACAAATATTCTATTCTAAATTCTTCTTTCCCCAATAGACCTTGACCACTTTATTATAAGGGTCACTTTGTTTTCACTTAATTATTAATTATGATCTTATACTTTATTTTTTATCTGATGATAATAATTTGAATGTATTGAAGGAAAGTAAGAATAAGGACACAATGATTTTTACTTGGTTCACCCTCACTGGGCTACATCCAAGGAGAATAAAATGATGATGTGACGATTGTACCAAATTCACTAAGGCTTGATGCCAATGATGATGGTTTGGGATAGATCAATTCTATGCCCATAATCAATACCTTTTTATTGTTTAGGATCTCCTCACTACATTAGAAAGGGTCACTCCCTATCTATCTTCTTCTGGATCTTTTTCAGTGGGAAGGATTGCCATCTTCCTCTTCCTTCACTCACTTCTCCTAGAAGGGATCCACACATAGTTTAGGGACTTGAAGGTCCCTTAATTTTCATGAAACCCTACATCATAAGATATAGGTATATTCTCTATTGAAGTTCCACTTTCATCCATAATTAAAAATCTATTTACCACAGTATTACTTGGAAACAAAAAATCTTTCGCAGAACCGTTACTACACCTTGCATGCAAGTTTTATGCCTTGAATGAAAAACCTATTCTTATGAACAATCAACTTCTTATGTGTAATACCAATATTATGCACAAATTACTTAGATTGTGAAAAACTCAAATCTTAAGTGAAACTTACTTAGCTTGCATGAAACTCCAATTCTTTCACACAACTCGCTTTGCACACAATTCTTATGAGATCCATAGATTAGATTCTCTCTAAGTGTTGAGATGCTTTAAATGAGGGGGACACCTCTTATTTATAGGAATCTCTAACCCCTATGTTATAAACTTTGAATCATCATGAAAAACCCTCTTCGATCATGAAAAACAACATTTGATGTCGCATTTGTAAATCCCTGACTCCAATTACCCAAAGTAAGTGCATTATTTTAATACATTAGCATGATTACAAGGATTCAAGTCCTGAAGGACCGATCAGTTTAACAGTCTTGGAAATAGATTACATACATGAACTTCACATTAAAATTTCAAACATAAAGTAAAACATATATAGTTCTTTGATAACATCATTATTACCTTTAGATTAACCCTACATATCAATCATAATATACTTCTTGGAAATCCTAGGAAAATAAAACATAAGAAAGGGGTGAGCTCAGATGCTCAGTAAGGGTAAATGATTTAGCGGAAGATATAAAATTTTAAGGCAAGACGTGTGATAAAAACAACAGACTTTTTAAACATAACTTGAAAATATATGGTAAAAATAAATAAAATAATTCCATTTACTTATTCACGTGGATATTCTACTAGTCGATTAATCACATGTAATATCAAATATTCAATTTTATAATGATGGAATGCATAATGCCAGACATCATATCTATATAGTCAAGGCATCATGACAAGACTAAAAATAAGATTTTGTAAAGGATTTGTGCCAAGACACTAGTTTGTCTCATGAGACCTACTGATGCATCAAGGAGCTATAGTGGACTCCACCCGTCACTTACTAAGTCCAATGCATTTCTTATATGAAAAGGTTTAAATATAATATAAACATTCGTATTAAAACTAGCATAAGAAATGTCAATACTTTATCCATAAACCATGAATAGTATAAACATAACACATCCATAGTCAAACACATCACAAAACATTCAATACAGTATGGAAGATTTGTATCATAATAAATCAACCTCGATTAAGAATAAAACCCCGTAAAGGATGTGGACATAGTAGAAAATTATCAGTAAAAATATTTGAGAGAAATATCCATTTTCCATGAAATAATTTAAAAGTTATATAAAGGAAGTAATTTAAAATGTATTTTTGAATCAAAGTGTCCCATACCACTTTGAAATTTTTGAAAGAAATTATCTTTTTAAAACATTCATGTCCATATAAATAAATCCTTAAAACCATTTTGAAAACATGGACATTAATGAGAAAGGTTTAGAAGAATAAATCTTTAAAACATTTAAAATGACTTTTTAGTAAAAATTTCATTAAAAATAATACCTTTTAAAACTATTTTATTAAACATGGACATGGATAATAAATATTTCCCAGTAGATACTTATGAAAAAGCAACCTCAGATAATAAAGAGATTGTGAAATTAACCCTTACCTTGCACTTTCCTTTGGTCAAGGGTATGTTTAACCTCTTGTATAATGACCATAGTATGTTATTAAATTATACCAGAACCATATTAATATTTATTATATCATACATGATTCATTTATGACTTTATACTACACATTTAATAATGATTTCCATGTTAAGTTAACATTTTGTGTAATAACCGCTTTCTTTATCGTACGTGTTTTAACTTGTTATTATTGATTGTATCATTTATATCACGATTTAAATACTTCCAGAATATAAACCTTGATTTATATATCATATATATTTAGAATAAAAATATTTATAACAGATAGATATATGAAATGGAAGGCACTATTTATGGAGACGGTAGGCCGTACGTACGCATAAACACTGTTTCCATTTTCATATCGTATTGAACGGAAGTAAGTGAATAAGATATATGTAAGTACATATATATATATATATATATATATCCAGTAGCTTTATTATGTCATATATTACATAATTATTAATAATATATATTTTTATAACCATCGTTGAATGGTGAATGTGGGAATGAATCTCATCGCGTCGTGGAGATGGTAAACCGTACGTACACACGAGCGAAAATATCATTATATTGATGGTAAAATCATATGTAATCGGATGATATATCAAATATAAAGAATCATTAAAATGTTATATTTATTATTTACATCAGTTATACTCATTATTATACCCATCCAAATAATTAAGTGTTTGAATAACGAACTACACCATGACGTGGGGACAGTAAGCCGTACATACGCAGGTTCGGTGAATTTTTCATTTATAAGATGGATAGAATAATGAATATGGTTGTACCATATTTATAATAACATCACAATATGTAGTAGGTATTGGAGTTATTATTTTGGTATGGAAAAAACAAAGATAGAGGAAGTAGAAGAATAAAATAACTTGAAAGAGGGTGGGGAAATTATTACCACTTTTTCGGGTGTTTCCTTTTGAGTTGATCAAAAGAGCTCCTTAGGTTGGATTTTATGATCAAAGTAATGAATCTAGGTTGATATTAGGGAATTTTTGAGGATATTTTGGTAGAGTTTGGTCGATCCAAATGTCTTTGGAGGTTAGATTTTGAGAGAAGGGAAAGGTCCCTTTTATAAGAGGGGTGAGGGTCATATTAGGAAAAGATTAAAATATTAATTTATTATACAATCATATTCAGATTATAATGGACAAAAAATGAATTTATTTCAAGACTTAGGTGGTTATGGGTCAAAAAAATCTCAAATAATATGTTTTAGACAAGCTTAGGTTAACATTTTAACCTTATCTTTTAGATTTAACTCTTAGTTAAATAGTTTATCTTTTACCGTTTTTTCTTGTATTCTTACACTATATGGTTAATAAAAATACTATAAACTTAAAATAGAACATCAAGTGGTTCATTAATTAAATATATAATATTATTTAAGCATTTTGGCCAAACCTTAGATTTTTGGGAATATTATATCAACCAATAATATAGTATTTGTTTTAAAAATTAATTTATGTCAATTTTGATACTATTTGGTATTTTGTTTTTTTGAAAGTCCTAAAAACCTTATCACTTATAAAACAATTTATATAATAAACCCATACATGTAATATTAACCTATAAAATTCGTGGATGGAATCAAAACTTTAAAATTATATTTATTTTAATATTTATAAT
Organism: Viscum album; assembly: GCA_963277665.1. Classification (NCBI taxonomy): domain Eukaryota; kingdom Viridiplantae; phylum Streptophyta; class Magnoliopsida; order Santalales; family Viscaceae; genus Viscum; species Viscum album. The sequence goes on along the minus strand of OY728166.1, from coordinate 1,362,461,060 downwards.
ATCAATTATTTTAATATTTCATAAAGAAGGTAATTACAACACCATCATTGTTTAACAAATAAAGTTAATTATTTAATGTATAAAAATTATAAATAAAATAACAACATGTATAAAATATATTTATATTTATAATGAATATTTATAGTATAATTTATATTATGTATAACCCTATATTAAAAATGGTTTAGTTAACTAACTTTGAATTTAACACTTTTAACTCTTCTTTAAATAAAATAATAATAAATATCCTAATCTAATCCAAGTGGACCTAAATTATCATATTTTATTACTAAGGTTGTTTTTGTTCGAGTTACACTTATCCAATAGAATTAGGACATGTGTTAGGGTAATTATAATATCATTTTTACTTTTAATTACCCTATTTACTTTTAACCGTGGTAAATAAAAGTCAAAAGTTACTATTCACCAAAAATTATTTTCATCTTATTGAATCACATTTTACTTACTGATGTCAAATATGTCTTTAGTATTTTTTAAATTCAACTGACAGAAGTGGTAAAATTAAGAATTATGCAAATTTGCTAACGTGCCTAGAAGTTGGGTAAAAGAGGTTAAAAAGTTCAATAAAATTTTATACATCTAATTTTATTATAAAATGGATCCAATGAATTACATTGGACTTATATAGGTATTATATATCTATTTTGACTTAAAATAAATTTAAATAAAATAAATAATTATTTAAATAAAAAGTCGGTTTTAAATAATAATGTAGTGTTTTTCACTATTCATCAAAAATTGAAAGTTTTCTAAAGAATACCAAATTTTCACCCTAAGATAATTTTGATATTCTGAATTCAAAAATGAAGTCTATTTTACCAAATTCAAAACATAGAAGTTTCATTTATTAATTTAAAATTAATTCCCATTGTCAAAACAAAAAAGTGGGTTTTTTAAAAGTAAAAACTATCAAAAGATTGACATGTGTTTATGTCACATTTAAATGTGAAATTAGTTTTAATGAGCTAAAATTTATTAATGATAAAAATATAATATAATTATACTTACAAACCATTAAATTCATAATTTAACACAATAAATTATTTCCATTAAATTTTTTTTTTTCAATTAAAATTTCGTATTTTTAACTATTCATCAAAATATGAAAGTTATCAGAAAAGTACAAAAAAATTATCCAAAATAAATTTTTTATGTCCTTATTCTAAAGAAGAATTTAATTTCATGAAATTGAATATATAAAATTGTCAAATATTGGTTTAAAAAAGGGTTCACCATTAAAAGGCGGTAAAATTGCATTTTCTGAAAAATACATCCTTTATTTAAAAAATTTAATTTGTTATTATATTATGTCTAAGAAACAAATAATATGGGTGTTAAAATTATATTGAGTATATAAGATTCAAAATGCAGTTAATACTATTCATAACCGCTTTTTGAATGGCTAGTTTGGTAAGTTGTGGTGTGCTCGAACTCAGTGTTGCATGTAGCGCAAGATATTGAATTAATTTAATGATATAACGTACTATGAAATATTGGGGTGTTATATTCTCTTCTCATTAAATAAATTGAGTCCTCGCAATTTGAAATTGTTCTTTGAAAATAAACGGTTAAAAATAGAAAAAAATAACTTTGTGGAAAACCAACATTGTAAATTGGGTTAATAAAATTTAGTCTTAATAAGAGGGAAAGGGAAATGAAAAAGTCACCAACAGATTATGATCTTGATTAGAATAACATTGGTGGAAATTAGACACACATAATTGGAGAAAAATGTAAATATTTATAGGGAGTGATTAAGGTCATCAGTAACAAAAAAGTGTAAAATTGAGGGCCTCAAAGCCATCAATCTAAGATGATGTAAAATATCATCGGTTCAACAAAACATAAGGTATTCGGATAACACATTTTTTGGTTTAAAGATACCTTCCATAAAGTTTAATAACTATTTTATTCATATAATAAGAGGAATATATATATATATATACTAAATTGGTATAGTTTCACCCTTCAACTAATTCCTACCACAAACTCATCTTTCACTCCAAAAGATAATAGAATTCAAAAACATTCTATTTATTCTAATCATATAGGGTTCTAAAAAAATGAATTTATAATTTATCTATCAGAACATTTAAAAAAATACATTATACAAATCAGGACATCATGTAGGCCAGTGGTAGGTGATGCACCCTTGTCGCCCTTCGGTTGCGGGTTTAAGTCTCGCGGCCTAGCCGGACGTGACGGGTTGTCACCTGACCTTCGAGTTGTCCTTTTTATGAAAATAAAAAAATAATCTCAATAAATGATTTAACCTTAAAAATAGTATCCAATGTCAAACATAATTGATTCCAACCTTTAGACTTATCCAAAATACTTCTGTCCAAACTCACAGTCCAAAATTTATAAGGAAGGTAAACACAATGAAGATCCTTTTTGCCACGTAATAACATGTGTATACGTTCATCATATATTATTTTAAAACACTATAACACCATGAATTAACATAAAAACTTATTTATTACATTCATTCTCCCATATTACTTATAGAATACTAGATATAATCCTTCTATAATTTTTTTTTGTAAACTCCAACAATGATGGAATTTATAAATCAATAATCAGTTTTAAGGTAGTCAAGAATATCCAATATAATTTATCCAAATCAATCATATATTATTCCAAAATCACTACCTATGTATCAGAACCATATTATGGGTTATCTTTCTCCCAAACATATATTTTCCAAAAAATTTAACCTGCTATTGAGTCACATTTCTTAGTTCCACACAATCTCAAGTCCTTAATGAAATAGTACTACAGTACAATCCTATTATAATCTAGAATTATTATAACATGTACATTATTATTACAATAATCAAATGACACAATACTTTAATAACAACATAATAAATCTAATCATTCCTCTTCATATTTGGTTGTATCATAAATTGATTATTATCCAATATAAATATTTGGGGTATACTCTGATGATTTGGATATTGCTTCGCGTAGTGTCCCAAATCCTTGCAGATAAATCATTGTACATTTAAAACCTTTTTTCTTACCCATTCAATCATGTACTTGGTGTCATTTTTCTTCACATGTATAACAAACTCTCATTCCCTTCAAGAATTTACCAAGGTGATTATTTCCATAGTTATCACATATGGGAAAATCCTTTTCCCCCTCTTCCCTTTATCCATCTTTCTCTCTTCCATCCTTTTTTTCTCTTGCTTCCCTTCAAATCCATAGGACTTAGAGAATTATTTACTTATATTATTAACACATGATATTATTTCTTCATATGATGAGAATACATGGGAGACTATTTCTCTTTTAAACGTTGGATTAATACCATAAAAGATATGATCCTTGTTAATCTTTCGATCATGCGTATTGTTGGAATTCTTATTCCTTCTACTAGGCGCCATTTCTAAACAATGGCATACACTAGGTTTGTTTATGAATCAAAATGCATAATTCCAAACTTTTAAAATAACTAACATAAATTGAAAAGATTATGCATATAATCTATAATCAGAAAAAAATTTCTTTGAGGAAGTATTTACTCCTAAATCCTTCATAATGGCTTGTAATGAAAATGTGAATTAGCCTAAGCATATACCCCAGGAGTGTTGTAACCAAGAGTACAAAAAGGCATGTTGTCATCTACCAGGATACCCCGGGTCAAGCCCAAAACTCCTTGTCAGAGTTTTCACTCCTAAGTACATCTATTCTAGAGTCCCCGATACCTGCTCGTATCCAGACAGGGATGTATTGCTTGAAAAATACAAAAAATATCTACATTACAAAAATTATAGGAAGTTCTTCTATACTAATCCTCAAACTCAATCTTAGGGTAATGTTCTCTAATCAGAGTTTATCTAAATCTATTTCTAAGGTTTTTTCCAAACTTCCTCTTATACCAACTATAACGCCCTGACCCCAGTTACCCAGAGTTGGTGCATTATTTTAATACATTGGCATGATTACAAGGATTCAAGTCTGGAAGGACCGATTAGTTTAGCAGTCTTGGAAATAGATTACATACATGAACTGCACATTACAATTTCAAACATAAAGTACAACATAGATAGTTCTTTGAGAACACCATTATTCCCTTTATATTAACCCTGTATATCAATCATAATACACTTCTTGCAAATCCTCAGAAAATGAAACATAAAGGGGTGAGCTCAGATGCTCAGTAACGGTAAATAATTTAGCGGAAGCTATAAAATTTTAAGGCAAGATGTGTGATAAAAAAACAACCTTTTTATATATAACTTGATAATAAAATGGAAAAAATAAATAAAATAATTCCATTTACTTATTCACATGGATATTATAATAGATGAATAATCACATGTAATATCAAATAGAAAATTTCATAATGATGGAATGCATAATTCCAGACATCATAACCACATAGTCAAGGACTCATTCCAAGACTAAAAATAAGATTTTGTAAAGTACTTGTTCCAAGACACTAGTTTGTCTCATGAGACCTACCGATGCATCGAGAAGCTATAGCGGGCTCCACCCATCACTTACTAAGTCCAATGCATTCTCCAAATGAAAATGTTTAAACATAACATAAACATTCGTATTAAAACTAGAATAAAAAATTTCAATACTTTATCCATAAACCATGAATAGTATAAAAATAACACATCTACATTCAAACATATCATAAAAAATTCAATACAATATAGAATATTTGTATCAAAATAAATTAACCTCGATCAAGAATAATATCCCATAAAGGATGTTGACATAGTTGAAAATGACCATTAAAAATATTTGAGAGAAATATCCCTTTTCATTAAATCATTTAAAAGTTATATAAAGGAAGTCATTTAAAATATATTTTTGAATCAAAGTGTACCATACCACTTTGAAACTTTTTAAAGTAATTAACATTTTAAAACATTCGTGTCCATATAAATAAATCCTTAAAACCATTTTGAAAACATGGACATTAATGAGAAAGGTTTAGAAGAATAAATATTTAAAACATTTAAAATGATGTTTTAGTAAAAATTACCTTAAAAAAAATCCCTTTGAAAACTATTTTATGAAGCATATACATGGATAATAAATATTCCTCAGTAGATACTGACGTAAAAATAACCTCAGATAATAAAGAGATTGTGAAATTAACCCTTACCTTGCACTTTCCTTTGGTAGATGATATGTTTAACCTCTTTTATAATGGACATAGTATGATATTAAATTATAAAAGAACCATATTAATGTTTATTATATAATAAAATATTCATTTATGACTTTATACTACACATTTAATAAGGATATTCATATTAAATTAACATTTTGGGTAATAATCACTTTATTTATTGTACGTGTTTTAACTTGATATGCTTGATTGTATCATTTAGATCATGATTTAAATAATTCCAGAATATAGACCTTGATTTATATATCATATGTATTTATAATATATAGATATATGAAAATTAAGGCACCGTTTATGGAGATGGTAGACCATACGTACGCATAAATGCTGTTTCCGTTTTCATATCGTATTGAACGGAAGTAAGTTAATAAGATATATGTAAGTACATACATACATATACATACATACATACATACATATATATATATATTCAGTAGAATTATTATGTCATATATTACATAATTATTAATAATATATATTTTTATAACCATCGTTGAATGGAGAACGTGGGAATGAATCTCATCGTGTCGTGGAGACGGTAATCTGTATGTATGTACGAGGGAAAATATCATTATATTGATGGTAAAATAATATGTAATTGGATGGTATATAATATATAAAGAATAATTAACATGTTATATTTATTATTTACATCAGTTATACTCATTATTTTACCCATCCAAATAATGAAGTGCTTGAATAACAAACTACAACACAACGTGGAGACGGTAAGCCGTACGTACGCACGTATGGTGACTTTGTCATTTATAGGATGGATAGAATAAATAATATGGTTGTAAAATATTTATAATAACATAAAAGTATGCAGGAGGTAATGTATTTATTATTTTTTTATGAAAACAATAAAGAAAGAGGAAGTGGAAGAAGAAAAGAACTTGAAAGAGGGTGGTGAAATTATTACCTCTTCTTCGGATGTTTCCTTTTGAGTTGATCAAAAGGGATCCTTAGGTTGGATTTTATGATCAAAGTAATGACTTTAGGTTGATTTTAAGGAAGTTAGGAGGATATTTGGGTAGGGTTCTCTCGATCCAAATAGCTTTGTAGGTGTGATTTTGAGAGAAGGGGAAGTGTCATTTTATAAGAGGGGTGAGGGTCACTTTAGGAAAAGATTAAAATATAAATTTATTATATAGTCATATTCCGTTTAAAATGGCTTAAAATGAATTTATTTCTAGACTTAAGTAGTTATGTGTCGAAATACTCTCAACCAATAAGTTTTAGACAAGTTTAGGTTAGCATTTTAACCTTATCTTTTATATTTAACTCTTAGTTAAATAGTTTAACTTTTACCGTGTCTTCTTGTATTCCTACACTATATGGTTAATAAAATTACTCTAAACTTCCAAGAGAACCTCAAGTGGTTCATTAATGACATATATAATATTATTTAATCCCCTTTTCCAAATCTTAGACTTTTGGAAATATTATATCTACCAATAATATAGTATTTGTTTTAAACATTAATTTATGTCAATTTTGACACTATTTGGTATTTTATTTTTTTGAAAGTCATAACAACATTATTAATTCAAAAATAATTTATATAATCAAACCTAACATGTCATATTAACCTAGAAAATTCGTTTATGGCATCAAAACTTTCAAATTATATTTATTTTAATATTTATAATATCATTTATTTTAATATTTCATTAAGAAGGTAATTACTTCATCATCATTGTGTCATAAATAAAGTTAATTATTTAATTTATAAAAATTATAAATAAAATACCATTATATAGGATATCTTTTTATATTTCTAATTAATATTTATAGTGTAATTTATCTTATGTATAACCCTATATTAAAAATGGGTTAGTTAATAAACTTTGAATTTAACACTTTTAACTCTTCTTTAAATAAAATAATTATAAATGTCCTAATCTAATTCAAGTATACCTAAGATCATATTTTATTTATAAGGTTGTTTATGGTAGAATTAAACTTATCCAATAGAATTAGGACATGTGTTAGGGTAATTATAATAACATTTTTACTTTTAATTACCCGATTTAATTTTAACAGTGGTAAATAAAAGTCACAAGTTACTATTCAAAAAAATATATATTTTCATATTATTAAATCAAATTTTACTTAATGATGTCAACTGTGTCTCTCGGATTTTTGAAATTCAACTCACAGATGTGGTAAAATTAAGTTTTATGCAAATTTGCTAACGCGCATAGAAGGTGGGTAAAAGAGGTTAAAAAGTTCAATAAAATTTTATACATCTAATTTTATTATAAAATGACTCCAATGAATTACATTGAACTTACATAGGAATTATATATCTATTTTGACTTAAAATAAATTTAAATAAAATAAATAATTATTTAAATAAAAATTCGGTTTTAAATTATAATGTAGTGTTTTTCACTATTCATCAAAAATTGAATGGTTTCTAAAAAATACCAAAAAATCACTCTAATCTAATTCTGATATTCCAAATTAAAAAATTAAGTCTATTTCACCCTCATAGGAGAGTTTAATTTAGAAGTTTCATTCATTTTTGAAAAAATACTTCCTTTATCTGAAAAATCAAATTTGTTATTATATTATGTCTAAGAAACACATAATATGGGTGTTAAAATTTTATAGAGTATATAAGATTCAAAATGTAGTTAATACTATTAATAACCATGTTTTGAATGGCTATTTTGGTATATTGTGGTGTGCTCGAACTCGGTGTTGCGTGTAGCGCAAGATATTGATTTACTTTAATGAGACAACATGCTATAAAATCTTGGGGTGTTACATCATTGGGTGTGTAAGCCTCTTTTATGCAAACTCATCTTTTATATGCATTTACAAATCTTTTTCACACTTTATACCTATTCCATATTTTGTTAATATTATCCCAAAACATGAATTTCACACAATTTTCCAAATCACCTTCAATCTTGTGCGCAACTTCCTTTTCTAAAAACAAATTTCTCTATTTTCCTAATTTTGTGACCCAAAAATTTGGAAAAAACTGGAAAACGGTGCCACCTTGTATCTATTCTTTTTTACCACCTCCAAATCATCCATTACTTTTTTAGGGATCATTATCAACATATATTTTCGACAATATCTATGGAACTCCACAACATACCATGGAAACTCTCTTTGTAAACAAATACAATCAACCCAAAAATGTATCAATGTTACCATGGGGGATTTTTTCCCAAAAATATCCCCCTTTGGATTTGTTGAGAATTATTTCATAAATTGATACCGATTTATATGTGGAACCCATAACTTATTTCTTATGTAATAACAAAATTTTATGGTTTTTCTTCTTTCCCATACTATCCAAAAAAATACTTATAAACACAAGACTTTCTTTATTCGTTGAGCACTAAAATGATTACATTACTTCAAGGATAAGAGAATCCAAATAACCAAAAATACCTACTAAGAGACCTATTATAATTACATGGAGACCACCAAATAAAACAAAAATCCCAAGATAATAGTGGGGGTCTTTCAGATCTGTCACGATGAACCTCAGTATAGCAAGGACCACCGCAACCGTACTGAGCATTAGAGGAATGATGAGCACCATCTTCACCAATTTGTCTTGAAATTAGAACAACCTAATTCATGTTTATATAAGGACTTAGAGAAAACCTAACTGTTTCCTCCTTTATAAGATCTTTGAGTCTCCAATGGAAATAAGACCTTATAACCATTGGGTATTTTGGTGGTTTAATTAAAAGTATCTAGGTATAATGAGTTTTCTATGTGTTTAATGTGTGCATTGAAGTTAAAATTATAATTTTCTAATAAAATATTTTTATATATATTTTAGAGGGATAATGATTTAAAGTTTAATATGGGTTTGAATCATAACCCTTGTGTTTTAAAAGAAATTACAAGATAAGTATGTACTTGGAACTACTTGGTTTTGGTACAAAGAAACATATATTTTAGTTTGAAACTGGGATTTGGACAAAAGAAAATAATAATTACTGCTGTATTTGATATTTTAGCTATACTTAGTGAATTAAGTATTTAAATATTTCAAATTTAATGAAAATATATTATTAATGTTTTCATCCCTAGATGTATAAAAACAAGGTCTTAACTAAAATTATGTTTTTGATTTTTTATAATACTCATATAATATTTTCTTTATGATGTACTAAACTTTGGTTTATAACTTAGTGTTTTAAAACTAAAGTGTTTTTAAACTAGGTAATATATTTGTTATAGGACTTTTTTTAGTCATAATAGAGAATTCATATTCATTTTTTGAAGACACCTATATATGTATATGAAAACCTATTTTTATGTTTAACAAAAAATGAACTTTTACTTTGAAAAAAAATAGGTGAGTACCCCACATAACTGAGGGCCATCTTATAGGCATCCACTCAAGTCCTTGGTGGGAATCTCACAGAACCCCTGGAAAATGGACCAGGTATATGTGCACGCATTGGTGCGTGCCATGTCGCGCGTGCATGCATGCATAGTAAGCCCTAAGCGCGCACGAGTGTGCATGTGAAAGGGAACCATAGAGCATCACCGTGCGGGGTGACACGAAGGCATGGGTGGGCATAGGAGCACTCCCATAGAGAACCTGGTATGGGGTGGCATCAGGAGGGGGTAGGGAGTATTCTTGTAAGAACCCAGGTTTTTTGCCTGTAAGACTTTGAAATTTTCTCGATGTTATTCCAGAGTAGGGCATTCAGACGACGTGTGATTTCGAGGCCTGGTGTGGCTAGAATTAAATTTTAAGTGTGTTCACACTAGACATGCCAAATAAATAGAATAACTCCTAAACGTTTTCTCATATGGAAAAACCAAGGGCACTGTTGAGTCCAGAGAATTCCGTTTACCCTAGGAGGGGTGTAACTTTCACGGGCCGACCCTTCTGTGGAAAAATGCCACCAGGGGCATTTTCTTAATTTAGCGGCCTCAGAAGTGAACTTTATAACTTTTGAATGGAGGCTTAGATTAAAATTCAAAGACCGTTGTTGCACTCAGAACATGGATTTTACCCTAGGTGTGACTTAACTCTGACCCCGTTGGAAGTTTGGGTACGAGCCTATGGGTGGGTGTTTAAGTGTGTTTCCCTACTTAAACACACCCACCCCTCCCCCTTCTTCCCCTTTCATTTTTCCCTAGTAGAGGCTATCTCAAAAAAGGGATCCACCCTCTTCAAGCTTCTCTCCCCACCTATCCAAGGTGGTTTCAGCTCCAGAGGACCGTTCATGAAGCGACGGGCTACACCCTGCGAGGTAGGTTCGTGTGTTTCGTTTTTAAATTCCACATCTACTTTAAACTCAAATATTAGTGTTTAATTTCTGTTTAATTTTTGAGCAAAGGACATATTTGAGTATGGATCAATCTAATCTTTTCAACTAGTTTTTTTGGATCTAATTTTCAAGTCTTGGGGTGTCCGGGGTGACCCCGAGAAGTTTTCCGGCCAAAACCCCCCATTTTCGGTGGTTCTAGGGCGGTCCGGCGGCTCCGCACGACGGTTCAGCGGGTAACGATGGCAGCTCAGCTCCCAGGTGGCGGTGTGGTGAGCTTCCCAGGTGGTGGCAGGGTGGGTTCCCAGGCGGCGGTGTGGGGGGTTCCCAGGCAGCGGTGGCCAAGCGAGACGACATCCCGACAGTCCGGGTCGCGGGGGGGGGGGGGGGGGGGGGGTGTGGCCGGTTTCTCCGGTCGGTGTGCGGTGTGCGGGACCAGGGTCGTTGCAACCCACAGAGCTAGCTGAGACCCGAAAAGTATGGGTCTCATGGAAAAGAAGCCAGACCGGCTCGTGTTGGTCCAGGTAAAGTCGCGCGGCCCGTGCGGTGAACTGCGGGCCGCGGTGGACCGGCCGAACCGGTCCGGCCCACCCTGTCTCCATCCGATGATGTTAAAACGTCTCTAGTTTGAAAAATAGATGTCAGATTCACACACCATGTACAGATACATGATCCTATACTTGAGACAGATATTCTAATATGGTTTTGAAGATTTTTAATTCCTGAGACGGGGGCTCAGTGGCACAACACGTCCGTTAAGAATCGTTTAACGCCTCACTGAGATTCTTCTTTCGGATGGAGCGAGCACATACGGAGTCTGTTTTAGGTGCTGTAGATAGAGTTTTGACCCTGAAGTAAAGAAAAAAATGTATAGGGTGGTTCCAGGCATTGAAGTTGGAGTTGAGGCATGGGCCCCACATGCCGTCTTTCAAGCTTCATGCCACGTTCTGTGACTTTTTCATCTGATGTCCGTTTGAGGCGAATAAATAGTCATTTTGGAATGTGTTTTCGAGAGAATCATGATGGCGCAATTCACCCGACCTTTTCAGGACCGAGGTGCGGGCCCCATGAGACTTCGTATGGGCATAAAGCGGTGTTGACTAAATTTTTCGTCAGGAGTCCATTTCCAGCAAGTAAGTAGTCTATCTTGCATGTTTTTCTACGAGGATTACAACAATGTAATCTATTTGGGCATGCAGAGCCTCTTTCAATATATCATTAAATATGGAAACATGAAAGGGCGTTGGTCAGAGGTTCCTTTGACACACTCCAAACCAACACACTGTAGCGATGTTAGTGACACCCAGAGATGGTATGGTCAGTGCGGAGTTATCACACTAGTTCCGAGTTTACCCTCCAGCAGGACTGCGTAGTGGGTTACCCACTGGCGTATCAGGGTTTACCCTCTAGAGGGGCTGGGCAGTGGGTTACCCATTGAACTTAGGGTTTACCCTCCAGCGGGGCTAGGCAGTGGGTTACCCTTTGACCTAGGGTTTACCCTCCAACTGGGCTAGGCAGTGGGTTACTTGATGACCTCTTAGGGTTTACTCTCCAGCTGGGCTGAGCGGTGGGTTACCTGACAACTTCTTTCAGACTCAGCCCTTTCTATGTGGCTAGTCAGTGACTTTTCTTCGTGATTACCGGAGCGAGACCCTTGTTTGTACGGTTTAGCGATGGGACAACTTTGACATGTGGTACTATTGGGAATCAGTGATGGATATCCTTAGAACTATTGGTGACTTTTCCTTGGCTGAGCTTGGAGATGGATATCCCCTTATGCGCTCGTTCAGGTTTCTTTTTTAGCACACACACACACACGCACATATATATATTTATACACCATACTTTTGTTCCCATTCCGTGGGTTCAATTAATTTTTTTTCTAGGAGGGGTGAAGATGCACGGGGTATGCCACATGCTTTCTGTGTCTAGCTCCTCTTGGTTGGACGAGTCTACTTCCTTCCTTCTGTCGGGTTGAGTTGCACTCTCTCTACTATACTCTTAAACTTTTCTTTGTTCTGTCTACTGCTCACCATTTTAGTAACTCCTTTGTTTCTCCCTAGAGATTTCAGGGCATCCTACTAAGTATCTTTATAATCAACCCTTCTTGGGATTTTCCTGCACTTTGTGTGCCCTTACAGACGACAGACAGGTCGATCGAGACTAAAGAGGAGCATAGAGGACACATAATCTTGGGATGTGTTCAGTGGTCCTAGAAGGACCTACAGGTGTGAGACTCACTATCTGTTTATTTTTGTTTACCTGTTGTTGGGTTGTGGCACCTTTCGGGCTGGGAGCGTGTTTTACCCTTTTTCTATTCAGTTATCTTGTCAGTACTTTTCAACACTTTACCTTTTCTATTTAGAAGTTTATGCATGACTGTGGTTGGGTTATAGTTTTTTTTCCTTCATTTTTCTTTTTTACTCTGCACTTATGCATCGAGTGGGCTATATATGTGTGTGTGTAGGTACTTAGGCGAAGGCCTCCCCGAGATCGTTACGCCTTCGGCGCTTTTCACCTGACCCTGGCCTATAGAGGCAAGCCTAGGGTAGTTGCGGCTTGAGATCGGTAGGGTTGAATCATGACAAAGTGGTATCAGAGGTGGTTCATTCCTTGGGGCATTGTTCGGACTTCCCTAAAAAGGAATTGGTTGGGATTTAGGGAAATAGTGTCGATGTGTCTCGAGAGCGGCTCTCAGTCCAGGGAGTCCAGTGATGGTATGGGCGGCTGACACGTCCATTCACCAGGACCCTGATAACCCACTTGTCGACTCGGCACCCTGAGACACTTGTTACAGGGAATTTGGAACATGCATCCTGTAGGATTGAGTCTTTGAATGTCCTTTTTGAGTCAACTCCCCTTTTTTATTATTGATATATATATATATATATATATATATATATGCTCATCCGATTGTGGTAATCCTTGATAATTTTCAGGATGCCCCCATGACAGTATCTAGCGAGGTTACCCTCTCCAGTTCATGATGAAAACCTGGAGAGTGATGAGGCATCAATTCAGGGACCCTCATGTGATCCCCTTCCACCCAGTGTCTCAGCAGTAGCTCCTCCATCTAGAGAGCGACAATTAGTACCAGCAGCATAGGCCGAGGTTGAGCATAGGCTGAGTGCGCTCTGAGACTTCCAACATCAGCGGCTGTAGAAGTTCTACGGGGACCCGGATCCCCAAGCAGTGGAAGACTGGCTAGATTTTGTGGACCAAATTTTCAGGCTGGTATGGAAAATAGTGTACCAGATGGTAGCCTTAGCTACCAGCCTTTTTCTCGAGATGGCCGGGTGTTGGTGGGGGATGGTTACACAGTCCCACGACGAGTCATCTCTCACGTGGGATAGCTTCCATCAGCTCTTTCGGGAGGAGTACTCCCCCTCTTGTTTACGATCTATTCGGATTGAGGAGATTCTGGAGATGAAGCATGGGGGGATGACCATGGCACAGTACTCAGCCCGGTTTACCGATCTGACACACTACTCGCAGGATATGGTCTGTGATAGTTACTTTCAGGTGCTGAAGTTTGAGCAGGGTCTTCGCTGGGAGATTTGTGCTAGTGTAGTGACCCTATGCATCCCTACTTATTCCAGGGTGCTAGAGTGGGAGATCATGACAGAGAGCTTCTTGGATGAGGGATTCTAGCTGGCAGGGCCTGGCAGTGGCTGCTTTAGAGAAGAGTCTTCGGTAGCAGGCAGGTGACAGAGAGAAGAGGCTCAGTCGAGGAGACCCTTCCATGAGAAGACTTAGTGGCAGGGTCGTACACTGCAGTGGCGCCATAGAGCACTGGAGAAGTCAGGATAAAGATGGTGTTATGCTTGTGATGGACAAGGTCACCTAGCACGGGACTGCCCGACCAGGCGTACCGAGCATCCGTGGCAGGCAGTGGGCGCACCACAGCGGCAGAGGCAGCACCATGACCAGGGATCACCCAGGCGAGGATAGCGTGCTCCTCTGGGAGGCGGCGCAGGTAGAGTGGCAAGACCTAGAGGTGGGGGACGACGTTTTGAGGTCCTCCCACCACCACCACCGGGTGGCCCACGCCAGGCTCAGGGAGCTGGCGGTAGGGGTCGCAGACAGCTTCAGGATATGGGTGTTCGTGACCCCCCGCACATGAGATGGTCTGAGGTACGCTTTGTGTTTACTCTATGATTTCTTTGGTACTATTAGACACAGGTGCTATCCACTCTTTTATTTGACTGCTTTTGGTACGGGAGTTGGAGCTCCCAGTAGAGGCGCTGACACCTGCGCTTAGCCTCGAGGTTCCTAAGGGAAGTGCCTCGATGGTGACCTTTATCTACAGACAGTGAAAAATGTCATTCAAAGGAGATAGTTTCACATAGGACCTATTGGTAATCATGATAAAACCTTATGATGTCATCCTGGGAATGGATTGGCTTTCTATGGTTCACGCCCAGATCGACTGTTGTCATAGACGAGTCAAAGGCGTGCACGCTGATGGGATGAGGCTCACTATTCCAGGTGAATGAGACCTCGTGGCAGAGCAGATGAGTACTCTGAGCATGAGACCACAACTTTTTTCTCACCAATTGGCTAGCATGGCTCTCAGAGATGCAGACTCTATAGGCACCTGGATCCCTAACGTTGTGGAGGACTATATGGACGTCTTTCCTGAGGATGTCTCGGGACTACCTCTAAGGTGAGAGATGGTGTTCTATATTGACTTGAAGCCGAGGACTACCCCAATGTCATGTGCAACATATCTTATGGCACCCACAGAGCTGTGGGAGAAACAACTTTAGTTGGAATACCTTCGTGAGAAGGGATTCATTAGGCCTAGTGTGTCCCCCTGGGCAGCTCCAACTTTGTTTATGAAAAAGGTAGATGGGATTCTGCGACTTTGTGTGGATTATCATCGCCTGAATCTGGCCATAATAAAGAACAAGTACCCTTTGCTGAGGATTGATGACCCCTTCGACCAGTTGAGAGGTACGAAGTGGTTATCCAAGATTGATCTTCGATCCGGCTACCACTGGTTGCGGGTTCATGAGGCTGACATCCCGGAGTTGGATTTCTTTTGTCGTTATGGGCATTACAAGTTTTTGGTGATGCCCTTTGGCATGATGAATTCCCCCACCATTTTCATGTCTTTGATGAACCAGATCTTCTAGTCGTACTTGGACTGGCTTGTTGTTCTCTTTATTGAAAACATACTCATTTACTCTGCGACAGAGGAGGAGCACACAGAGCATTTTAGGATGGTCCTAGAGTTACTCTGGGAGCACCAACTATATGGGAAGCTCTCGAAGTGTCAGTTCTAGATTAATGAGGTTCAATTTCTAGGGCATGTCATTTCGGAATAGGGTTTGGTTGTATATTCCGCAATGATAAAGGCAGTGATTTCTTTGGAGCCACCCAAGAATTCGTCAGAGGTGCAGAGCTTCCTTGGCTTGGCAGGGTACTACAGGAGGTTTGTGGAAGATTTCTCCAGTATTTATTTCCCTTTGACCGCATTGACATGGAAGGGATGACCGTTCACCTAGACAGATCAATTCCAGAAGGCCTTCAAGGAGTTGAGGTAGAGGCTGACTAGTGCTTCAGTGTTGAGGCTTCCAGAAAAGGGTGTTGAGTTTATGGTGTACTACGATGCTTTGGGAGCTGGTCTTGGGTGCGTGCTAATGTAGTAGTGAGCGGTGATTTCATATGGATCAAGGAAGTTGGGGCCCCATGAGGAGAATTATGCGACTCAGGATTTAGAGCTGGAAGCAGTGGTCTTCACCTTGAGGTTATGGAGACACTACCTTCTGGGTGAGCGTTTTGTGGTCTACTCAGACCACCAGAGCCTCAAATACATCTTCACTCAGAGGGATCTAAATCTGAGGCAGAGGCGCTGGCTGGAGTTTCTATAGGACTATGATTTTTAGATAGTCTACACTCTAGGGAAGGGAAACGTAGTAGTAGATTCCCTTAGTAGGAAGTCCCAAGCTCGTCTAGTACGGGAAGCTTCAGAGAAGTTGGATTCCCTACAGCTGACCTTGGTGGAGCATGAGGGTATGACTTTTCTACAATTGATGATGTTGAATCCTTTGATTCTTGAGCGTGTGAGAGAGTCGTATCTGGGGGATATCAACAGTGAGGTAATGCGTGATCAGATATCCATGGGCGATGCACCCGATGGGTATTCTGATGGAGGGAATCACGAGATCCTGTTCCAGGGGCGATCTATAGTACCAGTGGAGATGTAGTAAGAGATGATGCGGGAGTTACACACTTCTCCCTTGGCTGTACATCTCGGTGTGGGGAAAATGTATAGAGACCTTCAACATCAGTTTTAGTGGTCTGGCATAAAGTGGACCGTAGCTGAGTTCGTTTCTCGGTGTCTTACCTGTCAGCAGGTGAAGGCAAAGCATCAGGTTTCAGAAGGGTTGTTACAGCCCCTTGATATCCCGGAGTGGAAGTGGGATGACATATCTATGGAATTCATCATAGGTCTTCCACACACAATGAAGGGCCACAATTTCATTTGGGTAGTAGTGGACCAACTCACAAAGTCGACGCACTTCCCTGCCATTAGGGAGCAGAGTTCGGTGGAGAGTCTAGAGAAACTGTATGTTCGGGAGAATGTCCGCCTTCATGGAGTACCCTTGACGATTGTCTTTGATCTTGACGCGCAGTTTACATTGTGATTGTGGAAAGGCCTGCTGGAGGCATTCAGGACTCAGCTGCGGATGAGCACAACTTTTCATCCCTAGACGGACGGGCAGACCAAGTGCACTATCCAGTTGTTGAAGGATATGCTCAGGTCGTGCCTGTTAGACTTTGGCCTAAGTTGGGAGGATCACCTACCCTTGGTGGAGTTCGTGTACAACAACAGTTACCACTATACTATCGACATGTCACCTTTTGAGGACCTCTACAGGAGACCCTACATGTCACTGTTGTGCTAGACAGAAGTTGGGAAGACTTCCCTCATGGGCCCAGAGTTGGTGCGGGCGATGACAGAGAAGGTGCAGGTCATTTTTGAGTAGATGAGGATGGCTCAGAGTAGACAGAAGTCATACACAGATCGTCATCGCAGGCCTTTGGAGTTCGAGCAGGGGGACCATGTCTTTTTAGGGTCTCTCCGCGACATGAAACATGGAGGTTCAGCCAGGAAGGCAGGCTATCCCCAAGGTTTTTTGGGCCCTTTGAGATCGTGCGCAAGGTTGGTGAGGTTGCCTACCGTCTTTCTCTACCCCCATAGCTGGAGAGGGTGCAGGACATCTTCCACGTGTCGCAGCTGAGGAAATACGTGCACAACCCCACACACATTATCAACTAGGGAGAGCTAGACATTGAGGATGGAGACACCTTTGCGGAGCACCCGGTGGTGATTGATGACCAGTAGGAGCAGACTCTGCATGGACAGACCATTCCTTTGGTTCGTGTTCTATGGCAGCACGGGATAGTGCAGAAGACCACCTGGGAATGAGAGATCTAGATGCAGGATCTGTATCCTGAGTTTTTTTTAGTTTTGTTTTTTGGGGATTAAAAACTTGAAGGAGGGAATGATGTAAGAACCCTTGTTTTGAGCCTGTAAGACTTTGAAATTTTCTCGATGTTATTCCAGAGCAGGGCGTTCAGACAGTGTGTGATTCCGAGCCCCGGTGTGGCCGAAATTAAATTTTAAGTGTCTTCACACTAGACACGCCAAATAAATAGAATAAATCCTAAACGGTTGCTCATATGGGAAAAATGTGGTCACCGTTGAGTCCAGAGTATGTTGTTTACCCTAGGAAAGGTGTAACTTTCACGGGTGCGACCCTTATGTGGAAAAACACCACGAGGGGTGTTTTCGGAATTCAGGGGCCTCGGGTGTGAACTTTATAACTTCTGAACGGAGGCTCGGATTAAAATTCTGAGACCACCATTGCTCTCATAACATGGATTTTAACTTAGGGGCAGCTTAACCCCGAACCCACCGAAAGTTCGAGTACGGGCCTATGGGTGGGTGTTTAAGTGTGTCTCCCTACTTAAACGCACCCCCTTCTTCCCCTTTCATTTCTCCCTGGAGGAAGCTCTCTCAACAAAGGGATCCACCCTCTTCAATATTATCTCCCCACCTCTCTAATGCGGTTGCGTCTCCAGAAGACCGTTCGTGAAGCGACAGGCTATGCCCTGCAAGGTAGGATTGTGTGTTTCATTTTTAAATTCTGTATCTACTTCGAAATCAAATATTAGTGTTGAATTGATGTTTAATTTTTTAGCGAAGGCCATAATTGAGTAGGTATTGATCTGATCTTTCCAAAAAGTTTTTCAGATCGAATTGTCGAGTCCTGGGGTGTTTGGGGTGACCCCAGGAAGTTTTCCAGCCAAAAACCCCCATTTCCGGCGAATCCAGGGTGGTCCGGAAGCTCTGCACGGCGGTCCGACGGGCGACGATGGTGGCGCGAATCCCAGGAGGCGGCACGATGGGCTTCCCAGGTGGTGGCGCGACGGGTGTCTAGGCAGCGGACGCCGAGTGAGACAGCGACCTGACGGTCCATGCCGCGGGGGGGGGGGGGGGGGGGGGGGGGTGGTGCGCGCCGGCCGGCTTAGTCGGTCGGCGTGCGGCGCGTGAGACCAGGGTCGTCGCTACCCCGAGAGCCGGCCGAGACCCAGAAAGCGCGGGTCTCGTGGAAAAGGAGCAGGACCGGCTCGTGTCAGTCCAGGTAAAGCCGTGCGGCCCGCGTAGTGAACCGCGGGCCATGGTGGACCCGGCGGTCCGGGCGCCCGAGCCACGGACCGCTGGTCCGAAGGGAGTGGATCTGCCAAATCAGTCCGGCCCACCCCGTCTCTGTCCGATGACATTAAAACGTCTCTAGTTTGCAAACCAGATGTCGGATTCGTGCGCCGTATGCAGAGATGAAATCCTCGTATCAAGACGGATATTTTAAGATGGTCTCGTGAATTTTTAATTCCCGAGATGGGGGCTCGGTGGCACGACATGCCCGTTATGTATTGTTTAACGCCTCGCCAGGATTCTTCTTTCGGATGCCGCGAGCACATCCAGATTCCGTTTTAGGCACCGTTGGTGGCATTGTGACCCTGGCATTGAGACAAAGAAGTCCAGGGTGGTTCTATGCATTGAAGTTAGAGTTGAGTTGTGGGCCCCATGGGCCGTCTTTTAAGCTGCGTGTAGTGTTCTGCGACTTTTTCATCTGACGTCTATTAGGGGTGAATAAATAGTCATTTTGGAATGTTTTTTTGAGAGCATCGTGATGAATCAGTTTGCCTGACCTTTTTTAGGACTGAGGTGTGGGCCCCACGAGACGTCGTATGGGCATAAAGTGGTGTTGAGTATTTTTTTTGTTTTTATGTGAGTATTACAACGGTGTAATCTGTTTGGGCCTGCAGAGCCTCTTTCAAGATCTCATTAAATGTGGAAACAAGAAAGAGCACTAGTCAGAGGTTCCTTTGACGCACTCCGAACCAACACACAATAGCGATGTTAGTGACACCCAGAGATGGTATGGGCAGTGCGGAGTTATCAGACCAGTTCTGGGTTTATCCTCCAGCGGGGCTGGGCAGTGGGTTACCCACTGGCGTATTAGGGTTTACCCTCTAGCGGGGCTGGGCAGTGGGTTACCCATTGAACTTAGGGTTTTCCCTCTAGTGGGGCTGGGCAGTGGGTTACCCGTTGACCTAGGGTTTACCCTCCAGCTGGGTTGGGTAGTGGGTTACCCGACAACCTCTTAGGGTTTTCCCTCTAGTGGGGCTGGGCAGTGGGTTACCCGATGAATTCTTTCAGACTCATCCTTTGATGCACTCCTAACCAACACACGATCGCGATGTTAGTGACACCCAGCCCCGCTAGTGGGTTACCCGATGAATTCTTTCAGACTCGTCCCTTTCCATATGGCTAGTTAGTGACTTTTCTCCTTGATTACCAGAGCGGGACCCTTGGTTGTACGGTTTAGCGATGAGACAACTTTGACATGCGGTACTGTTGGGCATCAGTGATGGATATCATTAGAATTGTTGGCAACTTTTCTTGGGCTGAGCTTGGAGATGGAGATCCCCTTACGCACTCATTCGAGTTTCTTATTGAGCACACACACACACACACACACACACACACACATATATATTTATACACCCCACTTTTGTTCCCATTAATTGGGTTCCGTTACTTTCCTTCTAGGAGGGGTGAAGACGTGCAGGGTATTCCACGTGCTTTCCATGTCTAGCTTCTCTTGGTTGGACGAGTATACTTGTTTCCTTCTTTCGGGTTGAGATGAACTCTCTCTATTATACTCTTACACTATTATTTGTTCTATCTACTGCTCACCGTTTTAGTACCTCCTTTTTTTCTCTCTCGAGATTTCATGGCATCCTACTGAGTATCTTTATACTCACCCATGTTTGAGCTTTTCCTTCACTTTGTGTTCCCTTGCAGACGACAGATAGGTCGATCGAGACTACGGAGGAGCGTAGAGGAAACAAGAGCCTGGGATGCGTTCAGTAGTCGTAGTAGGACTTAAAGGTGTGAGACTCACCCGATTTTTATTTTTGTTTACCTGTTGCTGGGTTGTGGCACTTTTAGGTTTGGGCGCGTGTTTTTCCCTTTTTCTGTTCAGTTATCTTGTCAGTACTTTTCAGCACTTTACTTTTTCTATTTAGAAGTTGATGCATGACTATGGTTGAGTTATAGTTGTTTGTCCTTCGGTTTTATTTTTACTATGCACTTCTGCATCGAGTGAGCTGTGTGTGTGTACAGGTACTTAGGTGAAGGGCTCCCCGAGATTGTTACGCCTTTGGTGCTTGTCGCTAGCCCCTGGCCTATGGACGCCGACCTGGGGTAGTTGCGGCTCGAGACTGGTAGGGTCGGGTCATGACAATTTTGAGCTATGGTCGATAGATCTGGGGTTATAGGGGAGCTCTAGAAGCCTCCCCAATTTGATGTGGGATGGAGTTTTTTAGGCGAAATGCAATCTCGGCCGTCAGATCTCGCCACGTGAGACCTGAGCCATTCGATCAGTCCAGCCATCGAACCCACACTACTGCAGATTACCCACCATGTTTTTATCTACTGTCCAATCCATCCGGATCTAATCACGTCCGTTGAAGCCTTTTTAAAACACTGCATCTCTCACCACCTTCAGATAAAAAATGATCTAATCTAGACCGTCCAACTCTTATTAAATCACCCCGTCACCCTGTAGCTGTCTGATCGAGTTGAGATTTAATCTCAAATGATCATTCCTTTTAAAACCTGCAGGTGTACCTCAACCATTGAATCATCTCTTCAGTTAATCCCGACCGTCCATTGATTTCTGCACCCTCTCCCGCCACCTTCATCTTCTTCCTCTCGAGTGCGCTGAACCAGTAACCCATGCTACTCTTTTGTTTCCACACCCATGACCCTTGGTGGCCCCTCTTTTCACTAATTTTCCACAAGATTGGACACCCTTTGTCTTATTTTAAACTGAGCATCCTCGGTTTTCCCTGAAAGTTTTATTATAAATATATTACATATACAACTCATTTTGCAGCCCTAACCTCTCAGTTTTTCCTTCCGCTCAAGACTCCAGTGATCTCTCCTCGACTCCCCCTTGATTTTAAGAAAGGTAAGGGTTTAATATACCTTATATTACTTGTAAAAAACCTATTTATACACTTTGTATATTTGGTTATATATATATATATACAATCATACAGTTTTAGATAAACCTCTATTATGCTCGATTTTAAGGCTCCTAATTATTGAGTTTCAAAGTTTAAGTAGTATTTTAAAATGTATAAAATTATATTTTTGTACAAAACGTATGTATATATTTGTATACATGGTCATATATATATAGTTATATAGTTTATATAACTCACTTTTTTAACGAGTTTTAAGTCTTTTAACATTGAACTTCAATGTATAATTGATGTTTTTGAAAAACATGGTAAGTAAGGGTTATAATAGTTTTAGTTTTTAAAACCTATATATATATATATTGAGAGTATATATATAGTTATATGTACATACTTATGTTCAATATGAAACAAACCACCTTTGTTCATAAGTATTTTCAGTGTTGCGAACATACTTTTTCTTATACATAGTATGTATTCAATGTTTTTTTGTTTAATTAACTACAAAAAAATGACTACATTAGAGGGGGTTATTTTTGACATTAGAAGGTCTTATAACCCCTTCTGAAGAAATTAGCAGTGGTTTTGAGGAACCACCGCAAATGTGGCTGCCAACTATCATTAGGTACGACTTTGAGGAACCGCTGGTAAAATGACAAAGACTTTAGAGACGGATACATTAGAGGGGGTTTAAACCCCCACTAATGTTGATTTTAATTAGTTGAAAATACCTGCATTAGAGGCAGTTATAATTGACACTTCCACTAATGGATTGTATTAGGGGAGATTTAAACCACCCCTAATGTCGTGTACTTTAGGGGAGGTTATGAAAACTGCCCCTAATGTTTTTTTTCAATTATTTTTTGTACCTACCTAGGCCACCCGCCTCATCCTACCCCCCGTTTACCACACCCATGAAGTCTCACCTTGTCCCCATGCAGTCTCCCCCGACCTCCTATTCCGCGATTCCCAGGCACAACCCCCACACCATGATTCCCAGTCACCCCGACCTCCCATTCCGCGACCCCACGCACCCCCAGTTCTCAGTCTCTCCCCCACCACCTCGTCCCGCCCCCCGTTTCCCACACCCATGCAGTCCCGCCCCATCCCCGTTCAGTCTCCCCCGGCCTCCCATTCCATGATTCCAAGGCACTCTAGCCTCCCATTCCACGACCCCATGCACCCCCAGTTCGTAGTCTCTCCCACACCCAGGCAGTCCCACCCAATCCCCCATTTCACACACCCAGTCAGTCCCGCCCCATCCCCATGCATTCTCTCCCAACCTCCCATTCCGTGATTCCCAGGCACTCCGGCCTCCCATTCCACGACCCCGTGCCCACAGTCCTCAGTCTACCCCCTCTGATTCCCTGCGCAGTCTCCCCCCACCTCTAGTTCCAGGCGCCCCCCTCCTATTCTCTGTTCCCTGTTCCCCATTCCCAACACTCATCGTCTGGTTCCCAGCACCCCTCCTCTCCGCCATCTGGTTCCCAACACCCCTCCTCTTTTTCGTTCCCCACAACCCCTCCTGCATAAAATAAATAAGCTAGCGGTGGTATTTGAACATGGAATATCCCGCCTCTACATCTCACAACACTTAACCGATACCACAAGTCCACTTTGTTTTTTGGAATATGTTTACAAATGTTTATATTTATATATAAATAAGATTATTTATGTAAAAAATATTATTCAGATAATATATTTCAATACGTTTAAATAATAGCCTATCTATAAATTTATATAAACTATATATATGATTATATATTTATAAATATATTTATATGAATTATTTAAATACTTAAATACCTATTTATATATTATATATATGTTTCATCATATAATATATATAAATAATTATATTTATATATATAAATATATATCTATAAGTACATTTATACTTCTCTCTGTTTGTTTTTTTTCATATTTAGATATATAATATAATTATAATATATATTTATTTAATTATTTTTATATAATTATATATATGTGTCTTTGTGTGTGTATCATAACAATAATATTATTAAGTATTATTATTGTTATTACACATGTTTTTTAAACTATAAAAATTTTATATTGGTTTTACAAATACTATACATTTATTTTATGATTTATACCATAAATATATTATACTAAATACATTTATATTATATATTTATGTAAATTATTTATATACTTAAATAAATTTTTATATATTACATACATTTTTATTTAATGAATATATATATATATATAAGTATTTACTTAATATATTTATATAAGGTATTTTAAAATATATTTATATAATGCATTTTAATACATATATTTATTATTATTTACATTAATATATATTTATTTGTATAAACAGTATAATATTATATACAATTAATATATAATAATTATTATATAAAATACAATTTATAAAAATATTTTTATTATATATAATTGATATTTTATGAAGTACGATTTATACAAATATTTATAACATGTTATATGAAATAAAATTTTATATTATATATAATTAATATGTGTATTATATATAATCAAAATTATATGAAATATAGTTTATACACATTTATACTTAATATTAAATGAAATTCAATTTATACAAATAAATAAATATTAATGTACCTAATATTAAAAATAATTTTGTATAAATATAAATACGATTAAATACAATCATATAAATATTTTATATAAATATATTTATATATTGTATTTTAATTATATATATATAAGTATTTACTTAATATATTTACATAAGGTGTTTTAAAATATATGTATATAATGCATTTCAATACATATATTTATTATTATTTACATTAATATATATTTATTTGTATAAACAGTATAATATTATATATAATTAATATATAATAATTATTATATGAAATAAAATTTATAAAAATATTTATATTATATATAATTGATATTTTAGGAAGTAATATTTATACAAATATTTATAAAATGTTATATGAAATACAATTTTATATTACATATAATTAATATGTGTATTATATATAATCAATGTTACATGAAATATAATTTATACACATTTATACTTAATAATAAATGAAATAAAATTTATACAAATAAATAAATATTAATGTACATAATATTATACATATTTTTGTATAAATATAAATACAATTAAATACAATAATATAAATATTTTATATAAATACATTTTTATATTGCGTTTTAATTATGTATATATATATATATATATTATGGAAGTTTCTTTTTAAAAAAAATAATGGGGTCTAACAACCCAATGTAATTTATTAAATTAGAGGGGGTTTTGAACCCCCTCTAATTTGAAGACATTAGAAGGTGTTTTAAACCCCCTCTAATTTAAAACATTAAAGGGGGTTTTCAACCCCCTCTAATTTAAAAACATTAGAGGGGTTTTTGAACCCCCTCTAATTTAAGACATTAGAAGGGGTTTTCAACCCCCTCCAATTTAGGATATAAGAGGGGGTTTTGAACCCCCTCTAAAATCCAACTGGATATTAATAAAACAATATTAAAAAATTTAGAGGGTGTTCAATTAGAGGGGGTCCATAACACCCTTCGAATTCAATGATTAACAAGGGTTTTACATAATTACCCCTTTAATTTTTATAGACAATGAATTTAGAGGGGGTTCATAACCCCCTCTAAATTCGATGATTAGAGGGGGT
This sequence comes from Viscum album, assembly GCA_963277665.1. Classification (NCBI taxonomy): domain Eukaryota; kingdom Viridiplantae; phylum Streptophyta; class Magnoliopsida; order Santalales; family Viscaceae; genus Viscum; species Viscum album. Next base: position 1,362,435,393 of record OY728166.1, on the reverse strand, counting down.
TCCCCTTATAATGTGCAATTTTTTGTAGTGATTGGACTATATATGTATATATATATACGGTTATATGTATATACCTTTGAATTTTAATTATAAACTAATTACGTTTTCACAAAAACCAATTTTTGGTGATTTAATTATGTTTATGAAAGGTACAATGTTCATAATGATTTATTAAAACTTTTGTTGGTTGAGAAAATTCTATGTATACACCTTGTGTTTATATAGTTCATATAATTTTTAACCCACATTTATACAAGAACAATAATAACCCTATTACATGAAATCCTATTTTTAGAAGGATTAAATAGTCTTTTATTCATATACATGGTAAGCACTGGTAGAGAAATATGTTTAAATGTATTTTTATGAATGCATGCTTCACATGAAATAATTATTTGTTTTTCTAGAGCACTTGAATCTATCACATTAAATGTTTTTACTCATTGAATTTTTTTTGTTAGATATTCCAATTTATCAGTATGTGTTTTAAATATAAATTACAATTATCTTAATTTTATAATTATTCATTATTGAATATAAAATGTTTACTTTCATAATAAGGAATTTAGAATTTTATAGGTTATCATTTTATGTGAAAACCACATCAATTCATTACTTGTGTGTTTTAAATCAATATCACATGCACAAAGAATGTATACTTGTTTATGCATGTCATTGAGAAATTTTTTATATAAATAATAACTAACATATTATGATGTAGTCCATTGTCATTTCCATTTATCAGTGCATGAACTGAGTATGAATAATATCTATTCTGAAGTCATAAACATGTATTTTAATGAATTAAAAGTTTATTACCATGGAAGGGTTTTTAATGTTATTATTTTATGTGATAAATCAAACAATTTATTATCTATTTATCACTTATGATAATTTATGAAATAAGAATTTAATTATTTAAAGTGGTATGAGACACTTTGAATAAAGACAAAATTTAATTATTCAAAATGGTGTGGGACAATTTGAATAAGAGAAAGAATTTAATAAATAAAAGTGGTATGATACACTTTGATTTAAAGAAATGAGGAATGCATTGGACTTAGTATGTGGCGGGTGAGGCCCGATATAGCCCCTAGATGCATCAGTTGGTCTCATGAGACAAAATATACATGGATTTGGGTGAGGCTTTTCCCAATTATAATTTATGGTCTTGGCATGAGGCCTTGACAAAGAGTTTATGGTCTTGACATGAGGCCTTGACACAGTCCGACATATGAACTTTCCTAATTATGAATATGAATTTTGATTAACCAAGTGAATATTCGACAAGTAGAATATAATTGGTTAAAGAGCTTGTACTTATAAGAATCATAGAAAGTAAATGCTTATGGAATCTTGTTTATTCAGCACTCAGAAATTTATAAGACGGTTTATGATTCAAAGTTAGCAAGGGAAAAAATTGAAGTTATTATTTTATGCGCAACTCTGATAATTTATTACTCTCAGTTATTTTTTTAGTACTTACACTCTTGTATGTCACACTTATTAAAGTTAGATTGACTCTTAATTTATATGATACACACCCTATATTTTGTATCAGCATGATTATGATTGGAACATGTTTCATTGTTTGCCTGCAAATCATTTTTTTTTATTTTCAAATGGCCGGTTTGAGGGTAGCCGGTTCCCAAGAAACCGATTTAAGGGTTGTCGGTACCCAAAACACTTCAAAACCACATCACCACAGTAGGAAATTCAATATTCAAACGAGATACTTCAAAATTTTTAAAAACAACGCCTTCAATGCCTCGAGCCATGCACCGCCTCGGGCTTCGTCAAATCATGTGATCACCTCGGTCCGCACACCTTGAGAAGTGTGGCGAAACCAACCACTCACCCACTCGCTGGATCACCACACGCCACCATGCTGTGTGGAACCATCGTTGGAGCTGCTCTCTTCACCTAGACATCACCAGAATCGCTGGAACTCTCATCACTTCACCTCAACATCAACTCTTCACATGCCACGGAAAGGCGCAACATCAAACCAAACCGCAACAAACTGGAACGATGGCGAGCTTCACCAGTGACGAACAATACCAACACCCTCGGAGAAACAAAACCTCCACCCAACAACCACCTCGAACAGAAAAAATCAATGAGATAAAAAGGTAAAAAACCAAAAACTGAAAAAAATCACGCGAGAAGTGGCACCACAACATCACCCTATCTCGGAAGATCCCGCTGTCACCAGAGCCAACGACCACATCAGACACAAAAAACCCCAAAGAACTCACTGGAGAGACGGGGAACCCCACAAACCACTGATAAATGGGCTCAACCCCTAATACTGAAAAAATCTCACCACAGAACAACAACGAGAAGCCAAGAGCAGAACCCGGAGCGCTCCGAAGAGTATGCCGTCGATGCAGACTGGTATTAGACCCTCAAATCTGAACCAACAACCACTGAATCCCATAGTGAAACTCCACAGCAAGAGAGAAGACAACACGCATGACGCCGACCGTAGAGAACCACCAAAAACCCACCGAGTGTGAGGAGAAACGCTATATCTTCCGCTGTGAAGGAGCGGCGATGACAAGAGGAGAAACCTAGAACGGGATCCCTTTACGGGCGCATCCAGTTCAGGAACATGTTTCATTGTAACCCTATTAGTATCCCTTGAAATTTTCACTAATCATTCTTGGAAAAAATGTTATTTTAAGGTTCTTTTATTGCATCTTTCCTTACAAAAATGTTTTATAGATAATTTTAAAGGAATGTTTTCAAAAGGTTTTAATTGAAGTATTATTTTATTTTAAAACCCCTTACTGGGAATTCGTATGCTCACCCTACATTTTAACTTAAATTTTACAGGTTTAGTAGATTTGAGATTCACTGTTTGGTGGCAGCTTCATGGAATTATTTTCTCTTTTATTTTTGAAGGAATTTTAATAATTTTATCTGATTCTATAGGACCTAAACCAAAAATATCCTCTTTAGTAGAACATGGTGTGTGTAATAATCATATCTTCTTTTAATAAAAAAAATTTACACAACAATTTTTATTGGAAACCGCATCGGCTCCGGGACAGTCTGGGGCCGGGGTGTGACAGTTGGTATCAGAGGATTAGTTTAGACAACCCTAGAAAATTATAAAAACAAAAAAAACTTGATTATGTTTTACTAAGTATAATTTTCTTAAAATTTTTAGATAGATGATGAAACAAGTCTTATGTATCTCCCCACCGAATTACTAGAACATATAATTGTTGAGTCATGTTCAGAGACTTACCTTCCATTTTTGAACCTACAACTAACATGTAAATGCCTTTATTATGTGTCTAACAACCCAAATATCCTTATAATTTATCAAGGATCAAGTAACATTTACTACCTCATGTCTCAAGAGCAACTTTATTTTTATGCACCCAAAGGAAAGTACTATGAAGGCCTCTTCTTGGGTTTCACCCTATCTGAGGGTTATCTGGCCCTAGAGAAGTTTTGGGAAGCTATAGAGGTGGGTGAACTCCGTACATCCTATATTTTCAAAGTATTGAGTTTAAGTAGGTATGAGAGGCATTACAACATCTGGTTTTTAGAAAACCAAGTCATCTGATTGGTCTATCGGAACCACGTTCATTCTGATATCTCCGAACTCTATTCCTCCTGTGCCACCCTTTCAAGGACCTATTAATTCCCACATGAGTTTGAATTGAGCTATGATAGGTGTATCTAGGTGAATGAAATTGAAGAGTTTAAGAATGTTTTGGGGATAAATCTAACTAGAAGAACCTACCAAGAAAGTCTCTGATGATGGTGGACCTGGTAAAGGGGGACCTTAGGAGTGATATGTGTCTGGTTTTGCTGGTATTTGTGTATGAGTGTTTTAGAATTGCAAGGACACAATTCTTTTTAGGGGAAATAATGTGACGCCATGAACTTATTTCCTATGTAATAACAAAATTTTATGGTTTTACTTCTTTCCCATATTATCCAAAACAATAATTATAAACACAAGACTTTCTTTATTCGATGAGAACTAAAATGATTACATTGCTTCAAGGATAAGAGAATCCAACTAACCAAAAATACCCACCAAGAGACCTATTATAATTATAAGGAGACCACCAAATACAACAAAAAGGCCAAAATAATAGCGGGGGTATTTCAGATCCCTCACGATGAACATCAGTATATCCAGGACCACCACAACCATACTGAACATTAGTGGAATGATGAGAACCATATTCACCAAATTGTCTTGAACTTAGAACACCCTAATTTATGTTTATATAAGTCCTTAAAGACAACCCAACCATTTCCTCCTTTAGGAGACCGTTGAGTCTCCAATGGCTATAATACCTTATATACGTTGGGTATTTTTCTGGTTTAATTAAAAGTATCTAGGTATAATGAGTTTTCTAAGTGTTTAAAGTGTGCATTGAAGTTAAAAATATAAACAATTTTTTAATAAAATATTTATTTATATATATTAGAGGGATAATGATTTAATTTTTAAGATGGGTTTGAATCATAACCCTTGTGTTTTAAAAGAAATACCAAGAGAAGCATGTACTTTGTACTACTTGGTTTTTGTACAAAGAAACATATTTTTTAGTTTGAAACTTTGATTTGGACAAACGAAAATAATAACTATTTTTGTATTTGATATTTTAGCTATACTTAGTGAATTAAGTATTTAAATATTTAAAATTTATTGAAAATATTTTATGAATTTTTTTCATCCCTGGATGTATAAAAACAAGGTCTTAACTAAAAATATGTTTTTGATTTTTTATAATACGCATATAAGATTTTCTTTATGATGTACTAAACCTTGATTTATAACTTTATGTTTTTAAACTAAAGTGTTTTTAAACTAGGAAAGATATTTTTTAGGACTTTCTTTAGTCATAATAGAGAATTCATATTCATTGTTTGAATACACCTATATATGTATATGAAAACCTATTTTTATTTTTAACAAAAAATGAACTTTTACTTTTCTAAAAAATAGGTGAGTACCCCACCTACCCGAGGGCCACCTTATAGAGGCCTTGGTGGGAATCTCACAGAACCCTTGGAAAATTTGCCATGGTTATGTGTACGCATGTGTGCATTCCATGTCGCACGCTCAAGCCTAAATAGTAAGCCCTAAGCGTGCATGGGAATGCGTGTACAAGGGAACTAGAGCGCACCACCATGTGGGGCGGCACATCGGTAGGGGTGGGCGCATGAGCGCACCCGTGGAGAACCTGATACGGGGTGGTACCGAGAGGGGGGATGGAGTATTCTGAGATATGGCTAGGAGCTCTGGGGTTATAAGGGAGCTCCGGATGCCTCTATGTTTTGATGTGGGATGAAGTTTTTTAGGCAAAACACGATCTCAGCCATCAGATCTTGCCATGCGAGACCTGAGCCGTATGATCCATCCAGCAATCGAACCCTGGTGGCTGCTGATTACCCTCAGTGTTTTTATCAGCCGTCCGATCCTTTGGGATCTAATCATGGATGTTCAAGTCTTTTTAAAACACTACATCACTCACAACCATGAAATCAAATACAATCTAATCTGGACCGTCCATCTCATTTTAAATCATCGCGTCGCACCGTAGTCATCTGATCGAGTCAAGATATAATCTTGATCGATCCTTCATTTTAAAACCTACAGGTGCACCTCAGACATTGGATATTCTCTTTGATTAATCTTGACCATCCTTTTATTTCCTCTCCCTCTCCCATCGCATTCCTCTTCTTCCTCCCGCGTGTGCTGAACTAGTAGCCCATGCTATTCTTTCTTTTTTTTTTCTTCCACACCCGTGACCCCGAGTGGAACCTCTTTTAACTTATTTTCCACAAGACCAAACACCCTTGGTCTTATTTTAAACTAAGGATCCATGGTTTTCCATGCAAGAGATACTATAAATATATTAAATATACAACTCGTTTTTCACCCCCAGCCTCTATGTTTTTCCTTCCTCTCAAGCCTCCAGGAAGCTCTCCTCAACTCCCCCTAGATTTTAAGAAAGGTAAGGGTTTAATATACCTTATCTTCCTTGTGAAAAACTTATTTATACACTTTTTATATTTGGTTATGTATATATATGATCATATATTTTTAGATAAACCTATATTATTCCTGATTTTAAGACTCCAAATTATTGAGTTTCAAAGTTTAAGTAGTGTTTTAAAACGTACGAAATTATATTTTTGTAAAAACCATATATATATAATTTTATAAATGTTCATATATATATATAGTCATATATTTAATATAACTCACCTTTCAAACTAGTTTTAATACTTTTGACATTGAACTTCAATGTATAATTGATGTTTTTGAAAAACGTGGTAATTAAGGGTTATAAAAATTTCAGTTTTTAAAACATATATATACATACATACATACATATATATATATTGAGAGTATATATATATATATATAGTTATATGTACATACTTATGTTCAATATGAAACAAACCAACTTTGTTCACAAGTTTTTCCAATACTGAGAACATACTTTTTCTTATACATAGTATGTATTCAATGTTGTTTTGTTTAATTGAACTATATATATATGGTTATATGTATATACCTTTGGGTTTTAATCATAAACTGATTAAGTTTTCACAAAAACCAATTTTTACTAATTTAATTATGTTTGTGAAAGGTAAAATGTTCATAAGGATTTATTAAACCTTGTGTTGGTTGAGAAAATTCCGTGTATACACCTTGTGTTAATATAGTTCATATATTTTTTTAACCCACATTTATAAAAGAACAAAAATCACCCTAGTGTATGCACTAATATTTTTAGAAGGATGAAATAGTCTTTTATACATATTCATGGTAAGCACTAGTAGAGAAATATGTTCAAATGTATTTTTATGAATGCATGCTTCGCATGAAATAATTATTTGTTTTTCTAGAGCACATGAATCTGCCACAATAAATGTTTTTAGTCATTGAGTTTTGTTTTTGTTAGAGATGACCATTTATCAACATGTGTTTTAAATATAAATGAAAATTATCTTAATTTTAGAATTATTCATTTTTGAATATAAAATGTTTACTTTCATAATAAGGATTTTATAATTTTAAGGGTTATCATTTTATATGACAATCCCATCCATTCATTTATTTTGTGTTTTAAATCAATATCACATGCGCAAAGAATGTATACTAGTTTATGAATGTCATTGAGAAAATTGTTATCTAAATAATAACTGAAATATTATGATTTAATCCATTTTCATTTCCATTTATCAGTGCATGAGTTGATTATGAATAATATCTATTATGAAGTCAAAAACCTGTATTTTAATGCACTAAAAGTTTAATACCATGGAAGGGTTTGTAATGTTATTATTTTATGTGATAGATCAAACAATTTATTATCTATTTATCACTTATGATAATTTATGAAATAATAATTTAATTATTCAAAGTGGTATGGGACAATTTTAATAAGAGAAAAAATTTAATTTGTAACACCCCGAGATTTCACGATACGCTTCTCTTTCAATAATGTAATAGCTTGCATTGTACGCAAGTTCGAGATTCTAAAACACTGCGACCAATCAAAGTAGAAGTTATGAATAGTAATACCCACTTTTTGAAATTATATAAATTTTATATTTAAAAATTTACTTCATTTTTGTATTCGGAATATCGAAATTAGCCTATGATGAATTTTTGGTATTTTTCTGAGAACTTCCAATTTTTTTAGAAATAGTGAAAAATACTTAAAACAACCTTTTTAATCAAAATAATTTATAGTGATAAATTATACTATTTAGTGGTTTTAAAGTATAATTAGAATATATTTTTACCATTTTATCAAATGGTGGTCATTAGAATTAATTTCACTTTGAAATTGGACATAAAAAATTGTCAATCTTTTGATATATATTGTTTCTTAAAAAAACGCTATTTGTTGTGGCAGCGGGAATTAATTATAAAATTAATTAATAAAAATTATATGTTTGGAATTTTGTAAAATAGACATCATTTTTGAATTCGGAATATCAATTATAGCTTAGGGTGAAATTTTGGCATTGTTCTGAAAAACTTCAATTTTTGATGAATAGTGAAACCACTAAGTGGTAGTTAAAAAACTGATTTTTCGTTTAAATGAAATTTTACAACTTCTTTGATTTGATTTTCAAAAATCCGAAATACATGGTTGTCATTAGGAAGAAAAATGTGGTTCAATGGGATTAAAATAATATTTTTGTGAATAGTAACTTTTAAGTTTAATTAATCGTGATTAAAGGTAATTAGTGGAATTTAAGGTAAAAATGATATTATAAAAATATGAAAATAACTTTACAATTGTTCTAACCCTATTGGATAAGTAATGGCTGACCAAGAAAATCCATGGGTCAACTTGGGGACCCCATGGAGCCACTTTGGTTAGAAAATGACATTAAAAACTTTTTATTTAATGTTAAAATAAGAATGTCACAAACATGAGTTGTTTTACTAAAACAATTTTTAAATGGGGTTATACAAGTCATATGTTTGACTATAAATATTAATTAGAAAGATAAAAAGATTTCCTACATCATGATATTTTTTTATAATTTTTATACATTAAATAAATTAAATTATTTATGACACCATGATGATGCAGCGATTACCTCATTAATTAACGATTTAAATAAAATGAATAGATAATGTAAAATCTAAGGCTTACTCTTGTCAAAAACCTATTGGATGAGTATATTGAGAACCCTTATCACCTTATACTCGAAATATATAAGTTTGGGACCTTTATAATCCGAAAAAGAATTTCATAATAAAGTAACATTTCAATCTTTCCAAGAGTGCCCCTTCTCTCCTCTTATAAAAGGCCCCCACCACTACCACCTTACTAACACCTTAAAAGCCTTTTGGCTCGGCCAAAATCTGCCCAAATACTCTCCCAACTTCCCTCCCTTACTCATAGAAGCCTCACTTTGGGCAGAATTCTTCCCAAGGAAGCCTTTGTCTCAAATCAAAAGAGTTACCCGATTTTAAGGTAATGTCTTCTCTTATGTTATTTTGTTTTATTTTGCTTATCCAACCCCCTAAACTCTTTTTATTCATTTATTTTGTAATAAAACCAGTATAATAAATATACTATGATGTTTTTATAAGAATTATTCTAGTTACACTTACACACACCTACATCTAATGGTTAAAGAACATACTATTTCTGTGGATGACAAATTTCTGCCTCACGAAACAATGATTGTTAAACACTCATATAACTCCTTCAAATGTGGCCATTAAGATGTCACTCTATTTATATATGATATATAATATGTTTATGTTTTAATTAAGCTTATTTATTTTTCATTTATGGTATACCTTTATGGTTTCCATTATGGGTAAATGCGATATTTTCATTTTAGGAAGTGCGGACTACCGCCACCTCAAAGTGATTTGAATCGTTAATGCCATATGCGGGATGTATAAAGGATGGAGTAAATGATATTATATATGATATTATACTGGAAATGTAATACACCTTTATACTATTATGATTTCATTCTATTAAATACGAAATAGAAATGAAAGTAGCGTTCATGCGTACGTACGACTTACTGTCTCCATGAACGGTGCATTTCATTTCTTACCTCTAAATGTTATGTAATATTATAAATGAATGTATATACTAGATATATATGATATATATTATATCTACATCATGAATATAATTCTGGATATAATGGATATTTCACCACATGAATAACTTGTAATTATAAGAAGTTTATTTTTGACTCAAGTACCTAAGATCGACAAAACAACCGTTATAAACATAAATAATTACATAATGTTCATGACATGGTAATAAGTGATATAAAAGGAATAATGAACTTGAAAAAGGTTCTTAAGAAGGTAGAGCTTAACTCTAGTTTATTATTTAGGAGATCAAAGAACGGTCGAGTGAATTCAGACATGAGGTAAGAGAACTTCTTAACCCAATTTCTATTATTTGGGTTAATCGCCTACTTTCAAATTATGTCATGATATTATTATGTCCTATATTGTATTTGTACTTTATTTATGTGTAATTATAGTGAATACACATAATATATCTACTTTATTTAAAAAAAATTATCTTTGTAAGGGTCTTTGTCTCAATCTCCATTCATTGAGGCATATTTTGTTTTATACACAACTTTCTTTTATACGGTGTATAAAACCCTTTGAATTTTACTTTTATTCAAAAGTAATCTTTTATATGAAGCGTTTTTACTAAATGAAAAAAAGGAAAGTTTTTCTTATGTATGTTGCGACAATGACTTCTCCGCTGCCATGGCCATTATTTGAGTTTCGACTTCCTCTACAAGCCATAACTTTTTTTAAAATGAAAAATAAATACAAGTTTTAATTTTCTTTTATTTTGGTATTGAAAATGGTCTTGAAAGTGTTTTTATTATATCAATGTTTTGTATTGATATCTTGTGATTGAAATGTGGAAATGTTATGTTTCCTTTATGCATGTTTTATGTGATATGATTATGTTATATGATATGTTTAAACCTATTCATATGAGGAATGCATTTGACTTAATAAGTGACGGGTGGAGCCCGCTATAGCTCCTCGATGCATCAGTAGGTCTCATGAGACAAACTAGTGTCTTGTCACAAGGCCTTGACAAAATCTTATTTGTGGTCTTGGCACGAGGCCTTGGCTACGTGGTTATGATAGTCTGGCATTATGAATTCCATCATTATGAAAGTGGTTATTGATATTGCACGTGATTATTCGACTAGTTGAATATCCATGTGAGTAAGTAAATGACATTATTTAATTTTATTTTTTCCATATTATTCTGAAGTTAAAGTTTAAAAAGGATTTTGTTTTAGTTATACATTGCCTTAAATGTTAATGTTTATTTACGAAAGCTTCCACAATATTGTTATCCTTACTGAGCATCTGAGCTCACCCCTTTCAATGTTTTATTTTTTCCAGGATGTGAAGAAATATTTTATGTCTGACCTACAGGGATAGTCTGAAGGGGATAGAAGTGTGGACTATAGAAACTATGTTATGTTGATTTTTCACTTTATGATGTAATCTAACATTTATGAATGTATCTAGTGTTTCCAAGGCTACTAAACTAATTGGTCTTTCGAGACTTGATCTTTTGTGATCATGCCAATGTTACGAAGTAATGCACCGACTCTGGGAAGCTGGGGTCGGGTCATTACATAATTATTCAAAGTGGTATGGGATACTTTCAAGAAGAGACAAAATTTAATAAATCAAAGTGGAATGAGGCACTTTGATTTAAAGAAATTAGTAATGCATTGGACTTAGTATGTGGAGGTTGGGGCCCTATATAGCCCCTCGGTGCATTGGTAGGTCTCATGAAACAAAATAGAAATGGATTTGTCTGAGACCTTTCCCAAATATGATTTATGATTTCGGAACGAGGCCTTGATAGAGAGTTTATGGTCTTGGCATGAGGCCTTGAAACAGTCAGGCATATGCAATTCCCTCATTATGACTATGAATTTTAATTAACCAAGTGAATATTAGACTAGTAGAATATAGTTGGTTAAAGAGATTGTACTTATAAGAATTAGTGGAAGTAAATTCTTATGGTATGTTGTTTATTCAGTACTCAAAGATTTATCATCTAGTTTATGATTCATATTTATTAAGGGGAAAAAATTGAATTTATTATTTTATGCGCAACTATGATCATGTATTACTCTCAGTTATAAATCTAGTACTTACTCTCTTTCATGTCACACTTATTAAAGTTAGAATGACTCTTAGTTTATATGCTACACACCCTATATTTTATATCAGTATGCTTATGATTGGAACATGTTTCATTGTAACCATGTTAGTATCCCTTGAAATGTTCACTTATCATTCTTGGAAAAAATGTTATGTTAAGGTTAATTTATTGAATCTTTCCTTAAAAATATGTTTTATGGATAATTTTAAAGGAATATTTTCAAAAGGTTTTAATTGAAGTATTATTTTATTTTAAAACCCCTTAATAGGAATTTGTATTATCACCCTACATTTTAACTTAAATTTTATAGGTTTATTAGATTTGTGATACTTTGTTTGGTGGAAGCTTCATGGAATTATTTTCTCTTTTAGTTTTGAAGTAATTGTAATAATAGTTTATAATTCTCGAGGACCTAAACCAAAAATATCCTATTTTTTGGAACGTGGTGTGTGTAATAATCAACTCTTATTTTTATAATTTTTTTAAACACCATGTTTTATTGGAAACCACACTGGCTCTGGGGCAGTCCGAGGCCAGGGTGTGGCATTATAGCTTCATCCATATTCTACAACCATTCCCTTCATGTGATTCAGATAGGGATCAAAGATTTACTCAACACATACTCTAAGACTACATGAGAAATTATCGGTGTTAGAAACAAGTGTAATATGTGAAGTTCATCAATGAATCACTTAATTACATTCCAAACCACTCTTCTACTTTCATCACAAACCTCAAATGTCGTGATATGTAATCTTTGATCAATCACTTCTAGCATCATGATATTTAATATTTCTACCCCTATCTCACTCTTCCCCCTATATTGTTGTTGCACCTATCAGCTTCTCCCCATGCCTTGACTAAGAAATTTTCTCCCTTTTATAGCCAAAATTTCTCCCCATTGTCAAAAAACCCAAATATCACTCCTTTGTGGTCTGTAATATGGTAAGGATCACATATCAGTACATTAGGGAAAAAACAAACCATACCTCAGGGAGAGGGGGTCCCATATCTACATTTTTTCAATGTGATTTTCCCTTGAGTGATGGACCATATTTTTTATGATATTGATAGTACTTGAATTATCACAATGGATTCTGATCGATGACTTCAATTCAACTCTCATATCATCAAGCTACAACTTCATCCATAATAACTACATGCATTCTTGAGTATCTGCAATATACTCAGCCTTTGTGGTGATCAATGAAATGAAATCTAGTTTCTTGATTATCCAAGAAATACACAGTCTTCCAAGATAAAATGAACCACCTAAAATTAACTTTTTTTCATTTACTAATTTGGACCAATCTACATCTATATATCCCAATAACTCTAGATGGGATTTATCATTATACATAAATTTGAAATCCATAGTTCCCTTGATATACCAAAGTATTCTTTTCACTACAACCATGTGTCACTCTTTGGGATTACTTTGATATCTTTCTGCTTATAATGTGGTGTAGACGATATCAGGTCTTGTCACTATCAAGTATAGTAAACGTCTAATGATTTTCCAGTATTTTATGATATTAACTTCCTTTCCATAATCATCATTTGATAGTTTTGTTTGGGTAGAAACCAAATTTTTCATCTCCTTGTAATTTTCCATTCCAAATATTCTTAGAACCTCCTTGGTATATTTAAATTGATAAATGAAAGTTGAATTCCTTCCTTGTGTCACCTGTAAACCAAGGAAAAACGTAATCTCACCGATCATTGAAATTTTGAACTCACTTTTCATGAATTCAGAAAACTATCTGCATTGTGCTTTATATAATCCACCAAATATTATGTCATCAATATAAAACAACATCATTATCCTTTGATTACTATCATTATTGACATAGAGATATAATCAACTCCACCAAGATGAAAACTGAGATTTTTTAGAAACTGATCTAGTCGTGAATACCATGCTCTCAGTGATTTATTCAAACCATATAAAGCCTTATTCAGTTTACAAACTCTATTATCATCTTCATGAATGAGAAAACCATATGGATTTTTAATTTAAACCTCTTATTCCAGAATCCCATTAATAAATGAAGCTCAAGATCCATCTGGAAAACTTTTAACTTTATTTTCACTGCAATGACCAAGAATAATCTTATTTTATCTAGATTTAAAAATGGTGAAAAAGTTTCATCAACATGAATACCCTCTATCTAGGAGTAATCTTTTCACACTAGTCGTGCTTTGTTTTGAATCAATATTTCATATTTATTCATCTTGTTGCAAAAGATCCATTTAGTCCCGATGAAATTATTTTCTATTGGCCTCTAAACAATATACCACATTTCATTATTCTCAATCTAGTCAAGCTATTAATTCATATCCTAAACCTATTTCTCATCTCTAACTATCAATTTTATTTCCACTATTTTGTTTTTATATAGATATAGATTTGACTAATTCATGCTCATTATCATTATCTTCATCTGAATAATATTTTTACACTTCTACTCAACCTGATTTTATTACCTCATCATTTCTGCTATAATGAGTCTTTTTACTATTCTGTTAAAGATTATGTTCTTTCTCTAATACAGTGACATCATTGCTTTCAACTAATTATGTAGTCTCACGTTGAATCATTTTTTACATTCTCTCATAGTTTCTTGGTATCCTGAAAATAGTTAGCTGATACCATATTGTTATAGAAAAATAGATAATCATGAAATATTTGAGTTCTACTAATTCTCCCCTAATAATACTTCTTGATTTCAAATATTATATAATTTAATCCTTTATATCCCTTTGAGACCTTGCATATGATTAAGATATATAGTGATCCCCCTATGATGTGAAACTCTTCTTGTTATTGGGCCCACTATTTAGACCCAAAAACATTCTTCTTCTCCTGCATCATTTATTCTCATGTGGCACATTACAACGAGACATCAAAAAAACCTCTAAGCCTACTAAGTCAAAACTCAGTTTAAAACAAAGAGATAATGTTAACAACACAATCACTGTGTATTGCACTCAATTACTTGAATACATTTTAGGAATACATTAACCATTAACTTATTTCAAGGAATTCATCCCAATTAATTCTTCAACTCTTGAAACTGATTTGAATTATTTGAAATTATAGAGCACATCACATCACCATTTTTCATCTTTTGATGCCACTCCCCCTTGTATCATATCTCCCCTTGAATCTAAAACACTTAAGAATCAGTTAATAGAATTTATACACATAGAGAGATGGTATTATCTAGAATCCTCAAGAATAGGATTGTGGTTGATCATTATGGATCAACCCTTTGATACTTTTTTGCAAAGCACTATACTCTTTCTATGCTTGTTCCAATTACCCATCCAACCTTAGCTATTTTGGACATATGACTAAAAATTAATTAGCCACATTCTGATTATTCTTCTAATATTTGGGTTATATTGGTTTGGCCTTTTTCATAATTTGGGTTTTATACCCACCAGTAGAAATTTACTTCTTTGAGGCTCCACCCAAATTCCATTTTTCCCGATTCTTTCTTTGAGTATAGATCTCCCCACTAGTCTTCTACTTTTTTTTCTTATCCCATTGGATGAATCTTTCTCTTGCCTTCAATTTTCGCCTTATATCATGACATGTGACATTCTTGAGACATTATTTATTCATTTTTCGTTTATCAGTTACCTGAGTCAAATTACTTAGATGTACTGGGATTGAGTCTATCACTGAACACACATTCTTCTATCTGGGAATTGGAGTATATCCTCCCTTTTTCTTCCAGGGTTGTTCACATTCATTCAAATAGAGTGATTGTGAGTGTAATAGAGGAGGTGATTGAAACTCCTTTCGTTGACTCCTTGTGTTTCTCCAAAGGATGTAAACCTATTTTTCAACTTACCACTTTGTCTTCCAATGTAGGATTTCTTGTTGTACACCACTAGAGTCAGGGATCTCCTTTAGAGTTCCTTTTGCTTCCTTTCTTTCTTCCTACTGCAATATATTTCTAAATGACCATGATTAGAACATAAAAAACATATCCCATTAAGAAAATGCCACATGTAATCATTTATCGACTAAGATGTTGATATATATTGAGTTCTTATTCTAACATTGATCTTCTAGGTTTCCTGACATATATTAATGGTGTGCCCCAGTCTTCCAAAATAGTAACATTTAATGGATACTTTCTTCTGAGAGATTGTTATTTCAGATTTCTCAAGTCACATCTATTTATTCTCAGATTTGGGAATATTTTTTTCTTCTCAATTTGAAATACAGTCCAAGGATTCATAATAAAAACATGAAGTATGACCATGAATCCCACATAAATAGTAAATTATTTCATAAATTTGTGACAAAGTCTTTTTAATTCTGTTTTTATCACCTACACAACTTTTCCTATTTATGGAACTTTTCACAGCTCTCCTCTTATCATTCAAGGGAGAAAATTCATCAAATCCAATGATGGTTTTCTAAAACTGTATGGCCTTTGAGATGATAAAATATGTTCTTGTTTTTCTTTAGAAATATCATATTTTATTCTCATTTCATCATCACATACCGAAGGATAAATAAATAGTAAGTGCAAGAAATCCTTTATTTTAGGATTTTCTTTAGCATTGGATTTTTCCAATTCTTTCTTTACTAATTCTAGATCTTCTCTCAATTATTGAATCTTCATATCCATAGATTCAAGTTGAGCATTAAGTTATCTCTTGATATTATTCCCTCTACTCATCTCATCTTCTAATTAATATGTGATCTTATCAACCATGTCACTTTACTCTTTTATTTTAAAAATTTATTGAGTAAAAAAATCAGAATAACATGCATTCTCTTTATATAGCCTCTGGTTCTTATGAACTAGTTCAGAAAGATGTTTAGAAAGATCATAATTTCTGTCTTTTAGATTCATAATTTCATATGAATTCAGATTTTATCCCTTATCATTAACATTGTGATTTTTTATATTGGTAGACATCATTCTTTTTTTTTTCATCTTAGTAGTCATTATTCTCCCTCAAATCAGTTTCCACTTCAAGAATAATTTTATTTAAGGATTTTATCTTATTGACCTAAATATCCAATACTTGGATCTAAATATCTTTAAATTTAATTGCTTTAAAAAATTCTGAAATGATACCTTTATTTTGTTTACAGCTTCCACTTCAGATCTTCTTTCAGTTTCTTCATCATAATTAGTTCTAGTATCACTTGGAATATCAGGTTCTTCTCTCATTCCTTCATCATTTTTGAATGAGTAAATATTTCCACTGTATGATTTATCCAAATAATTATTCTATTCACTACTTGATTCCTTCAACTGAATCACACTCTTTCCATAGACACTTCCACTTAGAGGAATACTACTAGAATCCTACTTCTTTGAAGTTCTTCCATTTTCCATGGCACACACATATAATAGTAGACTGAATCTTTAACTAAAAAAATAGACCAAACCAAGTCAGATCACACAACTCTTTATAAAATAAAAATTCCCTTTGATACAAATTGTTAGGTCCAAATGGGGTGTAGATACCCTAAGGGGGTGGGGGGGGGGGGGTGAATTAGGGTGTGGATATTCTTTTCTAAATTCTTCCCACCCCACTAGATCTTGACCTCTTTATTATAAGGGTGACTTTGTTTGCACTTAAGTTTTAATGATAATCTTATACTTATCTGCTTTATCTAATGATAATTATTTGAATGTAATACAAGAAGGTAAGCTCAAGGAAATACTGATTTTTACTTGATTCACCCTCACTGGGCTACATCCAGGGAGCATACAACAATGATGTGCTGATTGTACCAAATTCACTAAGGCTCACTGCCAAAAATGATAGTTCAGGATAAATCACTTCTATGAACATGATCACTTTCTTTACATTGTTTAGGGTCTAATCACTACATTTATAAGGGTCACTCCCTATATCTCTTCCTCTACCTCACTACCAGTGGGAAGGATAAAAGTCTTCCTCTTTTTTCTCTCACTGCTCTTGGAAGGGATCCACACACATTTTATAGACTTTTAGGTCCCTTAATTTCAATTAAAACCTAGATCCTAAACTATAGGTATATTATATATTGATGTTCCACTTTCATACATATATTAATACCTATTTACTATATTATTACTAGGAAAATTCAAATCTTTCGTACAACCCTTACTGTGCCTTGCATGCGATTTTTGTACCTTGTGCACAAGTTTTATGACTTGTGCAGAAAGCCTCTTCTTACACACAACCACCTTATTATAAAAAACACCAATATTATACACAACTTACTTAGCTTGGGTGAAACTAAAATCTGATACGAAACTTCCTTATCTTGTCTGAAACTCCAATTCTTTCTCACAACTCCCTTTGCACACAATTCTTATGCTATCTAGAGATCAGATTCTCTCTAAGTGTTGAGATGCTTCAAATTAGGGGCACCACATCTTATTTATAGGTGTCACCAACCCCTATGCATAAAACCTTAAAGTATTGCACAAAAACCTCTTTGACCTGGTAAAAAAAATAACATTGCATTGGGTGCGTAAGACTCTTTCACATAAACTCATATTTCACATAGATTTACAAATATTTCATGAACTTCATTACTTTTATATATTTCATCATTATGATCTTGAAATATTACTTGCGTGAAAGTTTCAAAATCACCTTCAATCTTGTGCACAACTTCCTATGCCAAAAAAACTTTTATCTATTTTCCCGATTTTGATGCCCAAAAATTTAGTAAACACTGGAAAATGGCGCCACCTTGTATCTATTCTTTTTTTACTACCTCTAGATTACCCCTTTATTTGTCATGGATCTTTTCAACATATATTTTCAACAATATCTCTAGAACTCCACAACATACCCTAGAAACCCTCTTTTTCAATAAACAAATTCAACCCAAAAATGATTCAATGTTACCTTAAGATATTTTTCTTAACACCATATCTCCAACTTAAAATTATAGGTCATGCCAATTATTATAAGTATAATTTTTTTTGTTGAATCTAAGCTACCATGATGTTATTTTGAATGGATATAACTTTTTATACCATTTCCTCAGCTATATCAGGCCCTAATAGTTTTCTTTCTCAAATTTCATCCTAGTATGTTGGAGTTCTACAAATATTTCTATATACGGATTCATAATGATCCATATAAATTCCCAAGTGAAAGATATTGTTGTAAGAAAACTCATCTAGAAGAATATGTTGATCCTAACCACCTTTGGAATCTATATAACATGATATATTCATATCCTATAGGGTTTTAATTTTTCTCTCCGAATGACTATCTTTTTGAGGATAACATGACATACTGAACGTCAACTCTATATCTAGATACCACTGAAGTCTTCACAAGAACTTTGAGAAAAACCTTGGATCCTGATCATATACAATATAATGTGGTACTCCATGAAACCTTACCACTTCTTTAATATAATGTATGAAAATATTATCCAAATAAAAATCTTATCTAATGGTAATAAAGTGTTTTAACTTTGTAAGGAGATCACATACAACTGATATAACATTATACCCTTTTGATGTTTTGGGGAATCTTACAAAAAATCCATGGTGATGTTTTCCCATTTCAATTTTGTTATGGGTAATGGTTGTAAAATTCCCTTAGACCCCAGTCTATCATCCTTAACTTTTTGACATACCAAGAACAAGGAAATATACTCTGCAATTTCCCTCTTTATTCTGTCCCACCAAAAATACTCTTTCAAATATCTATATATCTTAATTCTTCTAGGATAAATACAAAATGATGAACTATGGGCCTCATAAAAAAAAATCCTTCTTTAAATATGGTATATATGGGACACATACAAAGTTCTATAACCTTATTATTCCATCACAATCAAGGTTAAACACATGAAAATTTCTTACCTTATTTTGAAACATTACATCTTACTTATGTACCTCTTTAATATTCATATGGATAGATGGTTGAACACTAATTTGAGAAAGATAATATGTCTCTATTTTCTTTAATATTTATATATCTATCCATTGGAAATCTATAAATATTGGATATTTTTTGATCCTACTCATTGATAAACTTGAATGATCCTTTCAACTCAGAGTATATTCCACCTTGGTTCCTTTCCCAGGGTGTCAATGTATTGAGCAGTCATAATATTTAATAATCTCCAATTCTCTGGTGCATATTCAACTCTTTCAGTATGAAAATATACTTTAAAATTTTATGATCAGTATATATATCACACCTTTATACATAAATATAATTCATCCATACATTTAATGAAAAAATTATTACAGCTAACTCTAAATCATAAGTTGGGTAATTTTGATCATGAGACTTCAATTGGCATGAGACATAAGCTACAAACACATCATTCTAGATCGGAATACATCCCAATCTCTTCTATAATGCATCAATATTTATTAAAAACCCTTCTCTACTATAGGGTAAAGTAAGATCAGGTGTATGAACTAACATTCTCTTTAGTTCCTTGAAACTTTATTGACATTAATCTATCCATAGGAACTTAGTTCTTTTATGAGTTAATATGGTGAGTGGATTATATATCCATGAGAAATTATAAAAAAAGAACTGATAATATCCAAAAAAACCAAGAAAACTAATGATCTCAATCACATTGGTTGGTCTAGTAAAACATTTAATAAATTCAATCCTTGAAGGATAAAATCATTTACCCCTACTTGAGATTATATGAACCAAGAATGAAATTTTCTGAAACCAAAATTAAGACTTCATAAATTTTTCATAAAGTTTATCCTTCCTCAGGGTATTGAACACAATTCTCAAATGATATTTATACTCTTAATTTATTTTTGAATATATAAGAATATAATCTATAAATATTACAAAAAACCAAAAAGGTAATATATGAAGGCTCTATATATTAAATTATTGAATAAAGAGAGGAAATTATAAAAACCAAATGGAATCACTATAAATTCATAGTTTCTAAACCTTCTACAGAATGTTATCTTAGGAATATTTTCCTTCTAGAAAATCAATTTATGTTATCCAAAATGAATTTGAATCTTATAAAACTATTGATCTATGTGTAATTGGTAAAAAAATTCATTAATAAATGGTAGATGATACTTATTCTTGATAGTTATTTTTTATGTTATTGATAATAAATACAAAGATTCATTTATCCATATTTCTTCTTAGCAAAAATAACTGGCACACCCCTTTGAGATGCACTTGTAAGAATGAATCACTTGTTAAGATTATATGAAGTTTCTTCTTCAGTTATTACAGCTCAATAGGGTCTGTTCTATATAGATTCTATGAAATAGGTGTAGAACTATGTATTAATTTTATGGAGAACTCAACTTTATGATTCATTGTAATACCATAAAATTCTTGCATAAATACTTTAAAAAACTCCCACACAATAGGAATATATTTTATATTGAGTTTCTCCCCAACCATATGAGATAAAAACCTATTTTTAATAGGAATCAAGACCCATTCATTGTTTCCTATTTCCATCTTAAGTTCATATTTATTGTCAAACTAGCAGATGATCATATACTGATTCACAATATCAAACGTGACTTCCCTTCCATAGTAATTGATGTCATCTTTATATAGATAAAACCAATACATGCCCAAAAAACACATTGAATTCAATCAGGAAAAGAATAATAAGATATAAAGGAAGTACATTCCCACAAAATTCAACTAGAGAAGAATCATAGACTCGAGATGCGATCATAGTACCATTACATGTTTTAATTTATAATTCAATATATAGTCGATGAGGTTTTATAGTGATGGCCTTATAAAATTATTTGGATATAAAATAGTGGGTATATCCATAATCAAATAATACATTATCATTTATAGATTGGATAGTAAGTGTACCTTTCACCATGTTGTTATCATAACCCTCATCCAAAATAGTGATCACATGATATTTACATTTGTGTTTGGGCATAAGTAGTTGATAACGTTGATCATCATCATTAACCTTTGGATTTGGGAACTGGTTTGCATAATTACCATACTCCTTGCATTTGAAACACTGAAGTGTGGGTGGTACATTATACAAATCTTTATCTTTATTCACATAATTAGATAACTTCTTACCACTACTTTAACAATCAAATTCCCGATGAAATTTATTTCCACACTTGAAACATTTATTGGTTCCCTTATGAAAACTTTCTTCATATTTCATTCCACAATTTGAGAATAAATAAAATTTCATCTTCTTATCTCCCTGGTTTTTATAATTCCCATTGAATTCCATATTTATTTTCTTATCAAAAGAATGAGATTTATGAGTAACTCAAATATCATTTTCCACCTTAATAGAATATTAAATGATTTCTTTATAGATATTGAAGTCCCTTATGGATAACACCCTTTAGAGACTTGGTTTTAATCCACTAAAAAATTTATCAACAATAATTTTAGGTTGGATGATAATACCAAAAGAGTGCCTCACAAGGCATATAAAATTTGATTCATTAGTAAAAAAAAATTCATCATCCTTATATTTAAGATTAAGGAATTCCTTCTCTATTTTATATGAAGAATTAAAGGAAATTACTTTTTTATAAATAAGATCTTAAACTCATCCCACTCTATAGTGTCAATTTCTTTCTATTACATTGTGTTCTTAATAAGAGTCCACTATTGATTTGCTTCCCATTCCAAATGATAAACAACAAGAATAACTTTTTTATGTTTGAAACACTGGAGAAAATAAATTATATCTTTAATTATATTAATCCATTGCTCAGAAACTTGTGGATTAATGGAACTACTAAAATAAGGTGGACGTTGCCTCATGAAGGACATAACAAAATGTTGTTCCCTTTTTTTTTTCTAATTTGGAATCTCAGAATGATTCGTATCTTGGTAAAGTTATGTGATCATAATAATGAGATTTTAAATTATATCTCCCATAACATTTTATTTATTATGAGGAAAATAATTTCATTTTCTATTTCATTCAGCATTGACACAATTACTTAAGGTTCCATACATTTACTAAAACCAAAAATCATAGTGTGAACAAAAATATTCTAATTGGAAAATAAAATAGTCATGAAAAATCATTTATAGGATGTCTAAATTAATACACCTTATTTTCTATCTATGAAACTATAGGTTTAACCTAGGTTATCTATGATCATTGATAAAACTTTATGATGTTATCCTATACTTAGTCTTATCCCTAGGGTTCTCACTATTGTTTTCTTATCCTAGTTTCCAAAGGTTAACTAAAACTTTCTGTGACACCAACAATAATGACCCATTATTTTCATACATAGATATCACATATTAATATAAGAATTTTCATTACATAACATAATGATCTATTCTAGGATCATACAGGTATAGTTTCTTTGGAAACTTGAAGAAATAGACAACTAGTTCATAAAATAATTACATCGTATCCTACTAAGTTATTCATAACTATCACCCTTATTAGAAATAATGTACTTAATACCTTTCTTCATAACCTAGGGAAATTAAACATAAAAAAGTATGAGCTCAAATGCTTAGTAATCATAAACAAGGGAGATATCAGTGATCATTTTTTAGTGCCCTGCGCCTTTTCATTGAATAAAAAATTTATCTTGGATGGATGGATGAAAATAAGTGTATGAGAACATGAGAATAACTTTTTAAAATCCTACCCTGCATATCATAGATAGTAATATCGATTCATTTTATAAAACTTGAAATTTTATAAGGCATGAATCATAATGGAATCAAATAACATGATCCATGAGAGCATAACGTTGGCATAAGACATAAGTTTGTGGCATATATATAATCATAGAAAATTATTTCCTTAGTAGTAAAGGATTAATAATAAGGCTATAATAGTGTAATGAGTTCACTTTACAGACCATCATAGTAGTAAAGGTTCACTTCCAATACTATCATAGTGGAAAGTGTTCCTTATATAACTAGGTTCACTCCACATTCCAGTCCTATTTATCTCATTAGACTTCAATATTTACCCAATGCATTGGAGGGAGATATATTTCCCACCCATCACATAATAAAAATCATACATATGTATACTAAAATAATATAAAGCACTCATCATATCATAACCCTTAAAAAGAATTGGGTTTCATAAACACTTCATCATATTATAACCTTTGGAAAAGGAATGAGTTTCATAAAAAATGTCATAATTTCATAATAGCATAACCCATGGAAAAGGAATGGGTTTAATAAACATATTATCATAAACATAAACCACCCAGAAAAATAATAAGGATGTTATAATTAGATCATATCCCTAGTAAAGAATAAGTGAAATCAAGGGTTGTTTTATTTGATTAATATAAATACCATTAAAATATCATTAAAACATTCTCGAGGAAAATAAACTTTCTATTTTTAAATCACTTATTTAAACTCTAAAAATTTACAAAATACCATATAAATTTTTTTATTTTAAAGTAACCATGGAAACTTGTAAAGAATCTTCAAATAATTGAGTGGTCATGATGATGGAAAATTCTGTTTATTCCATATAAGTTAAATGAAAATATTCCTTTTACACTTTTTTAAAAAAATTAAAAAGTACCTTGTTCGAAAAATCAAAAAAAGATTCCGTTTGAACCATTTTTTTTAAAAAATTTAAAATTTGGTAAAAAAAATTTCAAAAAAATCATATGATAATAGTAATAAACTTCTTTAAAACATTTTTATAAAACATGGGTTTAGAAGAAAAAGGTTTTTCGACTAAAGAGATAAATAGATTCAATTTTCCATAAAAACATATTTTCAGTATCTTGATAACTTAAGGTGAGGAAAATGAAATTAAAATATTAATTTTAAAAAAATAAACAAAATATAAGAAAATTAATATGTTCCTTGAGTGGTAGATCATAATATTTCATCATTTTAAAATTAATCATAAATTTTTTGATAAGCAATGAGATTGTAACATAAAACCCTTACTACTTTGGTAACCTTTGAATCATAACCCCCATGAAAGAATTAACCTTACATGTATATGTAAATACTTAAATGTTCCTAATAATATCCATAAAATAAATTCACAGGAAGTATATACACCACAAAAAAGAAACAAGTTGTGTATAAGGCATGTTTTCCACATAAATAAAAGTGAGATGAAAATCCCTTACCTTAGGTTTGACCTCTTTTATACACATTGAGATCTACTATATAATAAATATAGATTTATTATAAAACTATTAAAGAAAAATAATCATATTTATCACACCATATATGATTTACTTATAACCATTTATCACCCATTTATTAAAAATTCTTTAAAACAACAACAATTCTTTATTAAAATCACCGTTTCAGGTGATATCTACTTCGTTTTTCACATATGTTTTATTTTGGTAGTTTTGGTACTTTTATTTTGATAATAGTTCCATAATATAATTTTTTTAATCATGATATAAATATTATACATATTCATTATATACATTTTTAGAGTCATTCGTTAAAATATATATAGAAAAATAAACCACACCGTTCATAGAGATGGTAGGACACATGTACAAATGAATGCTATTTTAATTTTCTTTAATGGATGAAGTAAAAGTAATGTAAATAATAAATAACCATTAAAAAATCATTATTATATCATATATATCATATATATTCATTAAATAAATTCTTACTACCATCCAATTAAAATATAAATGAAAAATGAATCACAACGCATCGTGGCAGTGGTAGTCCACATGTACGCACAATCGATGTTATATTTTTCCAACAGTTTAGAAGATAAAAAGGTAGATATGTAATTATCATTAAATTATTATAATTATTTAATAAGTATAATACATAAATATTAAATCCATAATAATAACCATTTATAAAATATGGTTATGAGAAATAGATTGTTTTGCTACCTAGATATGGTAAGCCGTACGTACGCATGAGCAATATTTTTAACTTCTAATTTATAATAAATAGGGTGAATAAAGGTGGTTTAATAATCATAATAACATTTTAGTATATTTATTATAGTTAATATAGAGACCCACACTTTTCAAAACATTAACATTACATAACTTTTTCATAATACTTAAACATTACACAAACAGATGCCCAAAGACCGTAGTTGGTATAGTGCCTTTGGAAACATGGAAACATATACACCGGTACATATTTGAGTTAAATAATCTCCTACTAGGTTATTCTTGACTATAAACCTTCTTATACATGTCAAAAAAAGTAAATATCATCATAACTTGGGGGAAATAAAACATAAAAGGGGTGATCTCAAATGCTCAGTAAGGGTAAACAAGGGAGACATGTAAGCATAAACATGATCATAAGGGTTTAAGAATGTGATCATGAAAATAGAAGATCATACAATGCATATAAAAGATCATAATAGAGATCATGGAATAAATATTAGTATTTCATAAGACATGAATCGTGATTAAATAGAGAGAATAAGACATGAAGCATAACATATGAATAAAACATAGAATTCTTGAAACATATAAGCATATAATATGATTTCTATAGTAGCCAAGGCATCACTTCCAAGACTATATTAGTGGAAAAAGTCCTTTACTAAACCAAGTGAACCCCCATTCCATCCCTATATTACTAATCCAAGTGAACCATTGTTACAACCCTCTGTTATCGACCTGAGTAAACCCTCGTTCCAGCCCTATATTACTGAACTGAGTAAACCCTTATTCCATCCCTTTTTTACTCAACCGAGAAAACCCTCTTTCTAGCCCTGTATTAATAAACTGAGTAAAACCTCATGACAACCTTGTATTACTAAACCAAGTAAACCCTTGTTCTAGCCTTTTATTACTGAACTGAATAAACCCTTGTTCCACCCCTATCTATCTCATGAGATATAAATATTTACCCAATTCGTTAGGGGGAGATAATGGTCCCACATTCCACATAATAAAATCATACATATATGTTCCAAAAGATCATAAATAAACATATCATAACACATGAAATGAAATAGGTATCATAAACATGTAAACATATCATAACAAGTGGAAAAGTTATAGGTTTCATAATCATTTCATCAAAATCATAACCCGTAAAAGAGAAATAGATTTCATATACGTATAAACCATGAAGGATAAATTGGTTTATAAAGGACATGAAATTAATAATAACTCATTCATGGTAAGGATATGAATGTAACCTTTATATAATTTTCTATATAGACATGAGTAACATAAATAGATTTCATTTTAGATGGTAAATAATTTTAAAATATCGTCTAAAAAAGTTTTTTGAGGAAAATATCCTTTCTTATTTTAAAAAGAATTTTTAATACATAAAACTATTTGAAAATAATTTTATTATAAAATAGCTTGAAAACTTATAAAGAATGCATTAAATCATATTGAAAACATTTTTCTATGATTTTGTTTAAAATAATATTCAAAAAAATTTAAAAACCTTTTTCTTTGAAAACAATTGAAATTTTCTAAAGAAAGATTGAAAATGTTTTGAAGAACCTTTTTTTGAAAATAATTTGAAAACTTATAAAGAAATATTTAAAACGTTTTAAAAATAATTTTTCTTAAAAAATTATAAAATAAGCATGAAAATGTTTTGAAAATCATTTTTTGGAAAGCACTTTGAAAACTTGTAAATAAAACTTGAAAACATTTTGAAAACAGTTTTCCATGAAATAATATAAAAGAAGTTTAAAAAAATTTTGGAAAAAACTTTCATTGAAAATTCATTTTAAAAACTTTTTATTAAAGATTAACCTTTTTAACAATTAAAAGGTAGCTTCAATGAAATGATGATAGGTAAATCTGTACATGTTGTCCGAGGTCAATAGAACATTCCTTTTGCATGTTAAAAAAGATAGAAAAGCACCTTGTTCAGAAAGAAACAAGAATATTACCTTAAAGATATTGGTAAAATAAAAAAAGGGTAAAAATTTCTTTTAGATATTATAGGTTAATGGTATAATATTCTTGGAAACTATTTTTAGAAAACATAGATTTCTGACCAAAGATAGGGTAAAGCCAGGCTTTCTTAAAAACACTTTCTTAAGTAACTTATGTTCCAAATAGTCCAAAATGGAATAAATACATTAGTATATCATAAAATAATATAGGATAAGTAAAATCAGGAATATTCTTGAGATATGCATAATAAGATTTTTTCAAAGTAAGCATAAACATATACAATCTCGAAAAGCAATGAGATTGTCTCAATAAACTGTTATAACTTGGTATCTTTGGATCATGATCTACATGTAAGGAAATTAAATTAAATTAATCATATAATATCCTGAAAATATTGAGATTCATTATATTTCATGTAAAATGGAATTATATTCACCTCTAAAAAGAGTTTAGGTTCATAACAAAACATGAGTCTCAGAAAAGGAAAATTGAGACAAAACATTTTACCCGATTTGGTAACTTTTGAAACTTAAACCCCTTTAAAGAAGGATAAAAAAGTGGTAATGTGAAAAAACATAAATTTAAGTACAATATACATAGAATAAAATCACGGGTATTACATATACCACACAATAAGAAAGAGTGGTGAACATATCTTGTATCTTATAGAAATTAAAAGTTAGATGAAATCCCCTTACATTGTGTCTTGAATCTCTTCGTACTCATACACCATTCTCGTGTAATAAATATAAGTTTATTATAAATATTTTATATAATAGTATTATTATACATAATACAATATTTGGTTTTATTATGATCTTATATTACCCTCTTGTTAATGATCCTATGTTGAAGTTTCACTTCGGGTAAAATACACTTTGTTCTTCCCATGTGTCTTAATTTGTTACGTCTCTGGTACTTATACTTATATCATGATTATAGAAAGTAAAACATGATATAAATATCAGGTATTTAAATTATATTTTTATTATAATAATCTATATTATATAGGATTATGAAATGGAATACACCATTCATGGAGATGGTAAGCCGTACGTATGGATGAACGTTGTTTCCATCTTTATTACTGTATTGAAAGAAAGTATGTAAATTACATATGTATATATATGTATAATTATAATATTAGAATTAATATATTTTATATATAATATAATTTCATTAAACCACACTTAATAAATTCTTTATGGTGTGTGAATGAATCACATTGTTTTGAGGGGGCAGTAGTCCATACTTACTCAAACAAGATTATTGTATTAACACCAAATGGAAAGTAAAGATACATGTGTTGTAAAATGAATAATTAAGATTAAATAAATATTAAATATAATACATGAAATATATAAATAGTGTTTCCATCATAATTACCACCATGGTTGGTGGTAAATTCGAAATAAACAATCATCGTTTCATGAGGCAGTAGTTGGCCGTACACAGAAAAAGTATGTTCAACAGCCATTAGATGGAGGTGTGTGTAAGTGTAGGTCAGAAAATTTGCATGAAAAAAATAATATTATGTTTATGATACTGGTTTTTTTAGAGAATAATGGAATAAATAAATTGGAGTGGGTGGATAAATAAAATAAAGGAAAGGAGATTGAGAGATGACATTCCCTCTAAATCAGGTAACTCATGTTCGTTTGTGCCAAAAGTATTCTATGAGAATATTTATGCCCAAATGGATGATTCAGGGTCAAAATGAGTTTTTTTGGAGTATAATTGAGTATATATTGTATTAACTTAAAAGTTTTGAGAGATGAGAGGAATAGGTAGAGGTGATAGCCTTTTATAGGGATGGAAAATGACTCACTTGGATTTTTTTGAAACAAGTTAGGTGTGCACATTCTATTACATAAAAAAATTCATAAAAAACCCAAAAAACTAAATAAATAAAGGTTTATGGACGAAATATGGACATAAAATGGGTTTTTTTAGAAGTTTATAGGTTATTTAGATCCATAATTTTATAGTTTAGACCCTAATTATGCTTAATTTGGCCTTAAGTGCAGTGATTAATTTTAATCACTTTTACTAATCATTTTTTTGAAACATTAACATGGTCTTATTAGAATATATATAATAGATAAAATACAATGGTTTATTTTTTGATTTTTTAAATTCAAATCACAGAAGTGGAAAAATTAAGATTAGTGCTAATCCCACAAACGGGACAAAATAATGGGGTTTTAAAGTAGGAAAAAGTTCAAAAGATTGTTAAGATTTTATATTAAGATTCAAAGTGAAATTGATTATAATGAATTAAATTGTATTAATAGATTTTATATTTATATAATTTTACCTTAAAAATATTTATAATATCATTTATTATTAATAATTAATTAGAAAAAAGACAATTTTTACCTAAAAATTTGTATTTTTCACTATTCATCAAAAAATGAAGTTTCTCAGAAAAACCAAAAATTAAACTTAAGATAATTTAGACATTATTAATTAAAAAATTAATTTAATTTTGTCAAATTAAATTTATAAATGTGTCTTAAATTAATTTCATTATTATAAGTAATTAATTTGAGAAAACGATGTTTTTAAACATAGAAATACTTTACCAAAAATATTATCTTTCATTATTAGTATGTTTTATTTAAATAAAAAAATTATAAAACATATTTTGAAAGTAGTTATTAATATTCCTATAACTATGTATAATGGTTAGGTTATAATTATCTCATTTAATTATATATATATATAAATGTTTCATAGAAACTCAGTGTTGCATGCATCGTTTTCAAAGTAGGTGTTTATTGTAGCGCACGCCAAGTTGGTATTGTATGTGAAAGGAATTTTGGACTAAGTGTTTTATTATATATATATATATATATAAATAAATATTTCCAGTTTCATGTGAAATGAAAAATATTGAAAAGATAAATTAATTCAAAAAATAATAATTCTCAAAATCTCAGGGTGTTACATTATACCCCTATTAAAATTAATTTCACCCTAGAAATTCATCTAGGTTATCAATGGTTTAATACATGAAAGTTTCATTCATATAAACCCACATTGTAAAAATAGATAATAAAACTTCCCTTAAAAAGGAAAATTTTGAACCATAACGGTTACCCAAAGTAACATATAACTGGGTTTTGATATAGGAGAACATAGGTTGGGAGTGGAGATTGGACATGAAGGAAAAATGTTAATATTCATAGGGAGTGATTGAGGTCATCAATCACAAATAAGTGAATGATCAAAGGAAAGTTCATGGCCACAAAGTCAGAAATCTGTGATGATTTAAAAGGCCATTATCTCAATGAAAATTATGGTATTAGGACAACAATTGTTTTTGATAACTTTAAGAATGTTGAGTAATTCTTGATAAATTTATATAAAAAACATTTTATTCTGGGGAAATTATTTGAAAAATTTCTAATACATCCATTACCTCATGGAAAGAATGTATATAAATTAACTTTGATGAATAGAGCACTAAAATATGCTTTTAATAGATATTAAGGCCCATTAAAGAATAAAAAGTCTAACTATTTGTCTTTTTAAAAACCAAAAAGCATTAATATATAAAAATAAAAAGTAAAACTAATAGTTCATCATAAATATTTATTCATTAAAAATGAATATACATTAACCAAGACTTCATGTAGGATAGTGGTAGGCATGTAACCCTTTTCGTCTTTTAGTCATGGGTTCAAGACCCGTGACCTTACCAGACTTGATTGGTTGTCACCCGACATATATGAAGTCATTTTCTAAAACTAAACTAATATTATATATAATATGAAAATCCTTGAAATAAGGTTAATCACTGATTGGACTTTTAACTAAGGCTTTCAATGAAAACTCAGTGCACAAATACTTCCTCCGAATCTTAACTTAAAATTTTCATGAAAGGTAAACCTTATAACCCTTATCAAGGTAAAAAACATAAAAATTTATAAAGAAAGTCATGAAATCATATTAACATTGATTCCCCTATATATCACAAAGTATCTCTTGGTTGTAACATTCCAAACAGGTGAATACCCTCATCATATATTCTCTTGAAACATGGTAACAACCTAAATTACCATAAATCCTTTTGGAAAACATGCATGCTTCCTCATTCCAAAGAATATTTGATTTACTCATTAAATCAAAAAATGTTGTAATCTTTATTAGTGGTAGCAGAAACCACCTATAAACAATTCCTTAATTAGTTCCAATGTAATTGGTACTGTCCAATTTACTTATTCATATCCCATGTATCTTTATCCATATAACATTATCTTAACATAAAGAACATGTTAAGTGTTACATTACCTTAGTCAAAATGTTAACTTTAATGAGATAACAATTCTATTCCATCGCGACCATTAAAAATATTCTTATAAATACTTAACAAAAACATAAAATTAACAATACATACATAATTCACCATTTTTTATTATGGAATCCAAATACATAAATAATTTGACTACTTCATCCATAATCCATTAACAATGATACCTCATCCTATTATATAATACCTCTTTACTTTCACATTTCTTCTATAGTCTCATCATCATCAACAATGTTGCCATTACTTAAACCAAATTGGTGGTTCCCTTCACAAGATTTCATATTTGGACATTAAGCTTCATAATGACCATTTTACTTACACTTAAAACACTTAACCTTAAATGAATACTTAGATAGGAGAAAATTACCATCCAACTTGTTAACTTAAATATTCATTTCCCCATACAGTCACTTACTTTTTTCCCTTTTCTAAAGTTAAAATACATTCTTGTTCTTCTAAGATTTTCATTTAGGTGATACTTTTCACATTCTTGACATAAAGGAAACCAAATATTCTTTCATTCATGGTCTATATTACCTGAAATCTTAGTGTACTCCTTATTTCTCTTCCTTGGTGAGTTAGAGATTTGATTAAGGTAAACATTGTTAATCTTGTTCTGTGAAAACTGATTATGAATGATCAAAACATATTTCACTCTTGTGATCTTCCCACTTGACTGATCATAAACAAATCTTCCATCACATTCAATAACAATCCTGTTCCTTCCAGTTCCCACCATTGAATAAAACCATAGGCATAGTGTGAGAATTAATTGTCATAGAAAAAAACCACATAGTCTTGAAAGGAATTACTTATATCATATCTAAATCATGACACCTTACTTAATATATAACACCCTAGGTTCATCGCAGGTCATTCATAGACAACTTATATTTAAATCCTTCATAATGGTTTTTGAAGTGTTTGTGAATTCCTATAGAATATCCCCCGGGAGTGTCAAACCAGGTGTATAGCAAGGCCCGTTGTCATATACCACATTACCCGGAGTCAAGCCAGAAACATCTTGTCAAATTTTTTACCCCTAGGTAAATCTGTTCCAGAGCCACATCCACTTGTAGTATCCAGATAGGGATGTATTTCTTGGAAAACTCCCACTCCATCCTTTACCAAAATTCCAGGTCATTTTCCTAAATGTTAACTCATCCTTATACTTATCCTTAGATACATACCTAAAAATATACTTAGAAATATTCCTAGGGATCTCACTAAGTTTTTCTCATCCTAGTTTCCAAATTTTAACTATAACTTTGATCTAATAACAACTATAACGACCCTCTATTTTCAAAACATTAACATTACTTAACTTTTGTGAAATACTTAAAAATTACACAAATAGAATCTGAAATACCGTAGTTGGTATAGTGCATTTGAAAACATGGAAACATAAACACTGGTACATATGTGAGTTACATCATCTAACACTATGTTCTTCTAGACTAACACCCTTCTTAGACATATCAAACATAGTACATATCATCATAACTTAGGGGAAAGGAAACATAAAAGGGGTGATCTCAAATGCTCAGTAAGGGTAAACAAGGGAGATATGTAAGAATAAACATGATCATAATGGAATGAGAATGTGATCATGAAAATAGAAGACCATACCGTGCATATCAAAGATCATAATAGAGATCATGGAAAAAATATTGGCAGTTCATAAGACATGAATCATGATTAAATAGAGAGAATAATCCATAAAATATTAACATAGTAATAAAACATGAAATTGTGCAACACGCAAGCATATAATATGATTTACATGGTAGCCAAGACATCACTACCAAAAACATCTTAGTGGAAAATGTCCTTTACTAAATTTAATGAAAACCCATTCCATCCCAACATTATTGAACCGAGTGAACCCTCATTCCATCACTACATTATTGAACTAAGTAATCCCTCATTCCAGCCCTATATTTATGAACTAAGTAAACCCTCGTTTAATCCTTGTATTAATAAACTGAGCAAACCCCCTTTTTATCATAGTATTATTGAACCAAGTAAACCCTCATTCTAGCCCTATATTACTGAACTGAGTAAAACCTCATTCCGGCCCTGTATTACTGAACTAAGTAAACCCTCATTCTATCCCAATCTATCTCACGAGATATAAATATTTATTAAATGAATTGGAGTGAGATATAGGTCTCACCCATTACATAATGAAATCATAAATAAATGTGACACGAGATTATAAATAAACATATCATAACCCATGAAATGAAATAGGTATCAAAAACATGTAAACATATCATAACCTATGGAAAAAGTTACAAGTATCATAATCATTTCATCAAAATCATAACCCATAAAAGAGAAATGGATTTTATATATGTTTAACCCATGAAGGAGAAATGGATTTCATAAAGACCATGAAATTAATCATAACTCATTTATATAAAGGATATCAATGTAACTTTTAGATAATTTCATAGATAGGCATGAGTAACATCAATAGATATCATCTTCTATGGAAAATAATTTTGAAATATCCTTTAAAAAATTTCTTAAGGAAAATATCCTTCCTTGTTTGTAAAAGGATTTTTAATATAGAAACCCAATTGAAAATAATTTTCTTATAAAATACCTTGAAAACTTATAAATAATACATGAAATTATTGTGAAAAAATTTTTCCTTGAAAACTTTTAATATAATCTTCAAAAAATTTTATAAAATTTTTTCATTGAAAACACTTCAAAACTTTTAAATAATAATTAAAAATGGTTTGAAAAAAATTTCATTGAAAATGCATTGAAAAATTATAAATAAATATTGATTTTTTTAAAAATCAATTTTCTTGAAATCTTATAAAAAAGCTTGAAAACGTTTTAAAAATCAATTTTTGGAAAGAACTTTGAAGAATTCTAAATAAGACTTGAAAACCTTTTGAAATTTTTTTTACATGAAAACATATAAAAGAAGTTTAAAAACATTTCGAAAACAATTTTCTT
Source organism: Viscum album (assembly GCA_963277665.1). Lineage (NCBI taxonomy): Eukaryota > Viridiplantae > Streptophyta > Magnoliopsida > Santalales > Viscaceae > Viscum > Viscum album. The sequence goes on along the minus strand of OY728166.1, from coordinate 1,362,400,549 downwards.
TGAAAGTTTATGTAACGCCCCGACCCCAGCTACCCAGAGTCGGTGCATTAATTACATAACATTGGCATGATCACAAGAAAGATCAAATCCCGAAAGACCGATTGGTTTAGTAGCCTTGGAAACACTAGATATAATCATAAAGTTTTACATTACATTTCAAAGTGAAAAACTACTACAACAAAAAAGTCTTCATATCCACAATATTAACCCCTCATAATATCCCTGCAAGTCATTCATAAATTACTTCTTCGCTACCTGGGAAAAACAAAACATAGAAAAGGGGTGAGCTCAAATGCCCAGTAAGGATAACAATATAGCGGAACATTCAAAATAAGCATAAACATTTAAGGCAATGAATTACTAAAACAAAAGCCTTTTAAAATTGAACTTCAACATAGTATGGAAAAAGTAAAATGAAATAATGCCATTTACTTGTTCACATGGATATTCTACTAATCGAATAATCACATGCAATATCAATAACCACTTTCATAATGTTGGAATGCATAATGCCAGACTATCATAACCACATAGCCAAGGCCTCGTGCCAAGACTACAAATAAGATTTTGTCAAGGCCTTGTGCCAAGACACTAGTTTGTCTCATGAGACCTACCGATGCATCGAGGAGCTATAGCGGGCTCCACCCGTCACATATTAAGTCCAATGCATTCCCATATGAAAAGGTTTAAACATAACATAAACATTCGTATTAAAACTAGCATACGAAATGTAAATACTTTCACCATACTACGAATGGTATAAAAATAGCACATCCACAGTCAAACATATCACAAAACCTTCAATACAATATAGGAGTTTTGTATCATAATAAATCAACTTCAAATAATCTTAAAATCCATCAAAGGATGTTGACATAGATGAAATCAAAATTCTTTTTAAAGAAATATCTCCTTTTATTTTGAAATAATTTAAGATCCATATAAAATAAAACATTTTCTTTGAAAATTTTCTTATAAGCTTGTAAGGGAAGCTTTGAAGATTTTATAACGGCGGAAAATAGCCGCACCCGTCGTATAAGTTAAAAAAAACATTCTTACCTTAATTCTGTCGAAAAGGTTAAAAAGGACCTTGTTTTGAAAACGACCGAAAGATTCCTTTATAAACCACTTATAAAAGTAAAAAAGGGTATAAATGACTTTAACTCATATTCTAGTAAATAGTAAAAATGTTTTGAAATGCATTTTTAAGAAACATGGATGTGGATGATAAAGAGATCCCAGTAGATTATTACGTATAAACAACCTTGGATAATGAAGAGGTTGTAAAGTAAACCCTTACCTTGTACTTTTCCTTGGTTGGGGTAGGTTAACCTCCTATATAATGGTGAAATAGTTGTTATTAAATTATACAAGAATCATATATAATAATATGATATCATATATGATCTTTTATCATTGATTTGTTAATAATATCTTAGAATTATCGTCGTTTCGGGAGTTAACTTACTCATTTTCTTTTATATGTTTTGTTACATAAGCCATGGTTGTTGTATCTTATTCATATCCAGAATGATATCCAGTCCTTAAACATCATTTTTAAATCATCAAATGATAATTATACTTGAATGGATACGATGGAGAATGAATCTCATCACGTTCGTGGAGACGGTAGTCCGTACGTACGCACGAGCGACAATATCATTCTTTTGATATTAAAATAATATATAAATGGATGGTATATCATATATACAGAATCATTAACATGTTATATTTATTATTTACATGAGTTACACATCATTATTATACCCATCCAAATAATATTATATTGAATAACAATTACACCACGACGTGGAGACGGTAAGCCGTACGTACGCACGTATGGTGACATGTTATTCAAAGGGTGGATAGAATACTGTATATGATTGTACCATATTTATAATAACATCACAGTATATGTGAGATACTGGAGTTATTATTTTAGAATGGTAAGAACAAAGGAAGAAGAAGTGGAAGAAGAAATGAACTTGGAGAAGGGTGGTGAAATCATTACCTCTTCTTCGGGTTCTTCCTTTTGATTTGATCAAAAGGGCTCCTTATGTTGGCTTTATGATCAAAATAAGGCCTCTAGGTTGTAGTGAGGGATGTTGGGAGAGTATTTGGGCAGAGTTTGGCCGAACCAAAAGGCTTTGAAGGTGTGAAGAAATGAGAAGGAGGAGTTCCCTTTTATAAGAGGGGTGAGGGGCACCTTTGGAAAAGCTAGAAATATTAATTTATAATAAATTCATATTCGATTTCTAATGGCTCCAAAGTTTATTATTCAAAGGTTAAGGTGGGGATAGGTCGAAAAACACTCAACCAATAGAATTTAGACAGGTTTGGGTACTTATATTAACCTTATCTTTAAGTATTAACTCTAAGTTAATTAGTTTCACTTTTACAATGTCTCTTTGTATTTTTATATAATATGGTTAATAAACTTACTATATACATCCAAGCGACCCCCAAGTGGTAAATTAATGATGAAACTATCATGATATAAGTCTCTTGGCCGAACCTTAGATTTTTAGGAATTTAATATCAATTAATAATATAATATTTGTTTAAGAACTCTTTTATGTCAATTTTGACACTATTCAATAGTTGATTTTTGTGAAACTCATAACAGATTCATTACTTCTAAAAAAGTCAATTAAATCAATCCTAATATATCATAGTATCCTAGAAAATTAGTTTAATTCATTAAAAGTTTCATATTATATTTATTTGGGTATTTGTAATATCAATTATTTTAATTTTTCACTATTATAGTAATTACTGCATCATCATTGTGTCATATATAAAATAAATTATTTAATGTCTAAAAATTATAAATAAAATATCATTATGTAGGAAATCTTTTTAGATTTCTAAATAATATTTATAATCTAATATCCAACATATATAACCCTATGTAAAAATTGTTGTTCTAAAAGATATATGCTTGTGTCATTTTTGTATTCATTTTAACTAAATTAAAATAAAGTGTCATTATCACTTACAAGTGGATCCATGGGGTCCCAAAATCGACCCAAAGATACCCATGGTCGACCATGTATCAACCAATAGGGTTAAGACACGTTTTAGGGTAATTTAGTATTATTATAATATTATTTTTTAACCCTTATTTACCGGATTTACCCTTAACCATGGTAAATAAAATATTTACCGCAGTAATTATTCAAAATGTCTAAAAATAAATGTTACCTATTTACACAATTTGAACATCCTGATTCCAAATATGGAATCCATTTTTCTAAATTCAAAATACATAAGTGGCAGAAATTAATTTAAAATTAATTCCCGCTGTCAAAACAAAAAGCGTGTTTTTAAGAGATAATAACTATCAAAAGATTGACACTTGTTTATGTTCGGTTTAATTGTAAAATTATGTCTAATGACCAACATTATATTAAATTGTAAAAATATATTCTAAATATACTTTAAAACCACTCAAATTCATAATTTATCACTATTAATTATTTTGATTAAAAAAGTTGTTTTTAATTAAAATTTAGTAATTTTCACTATTCATCAAAATATGAAAGTTATCCGAAAAGTACCAAAATTTCACCTTAGGATAAATTCGATATTCCGAATCCAAAAATGAAGTCCATTTTGAAATATAAAATATATATATTTTAAAAAAGTAGGTATTACTATTTATAACGGCTAGTTTGATTGGTTATGGTGTGTTAGAACTCGGTGTTGCGTACAACACACGCTATCACATTATTCAAAGGGAAACGTACCGTGGAAGCTTGGGGTGTTTCATTTTAAATTTTTGATGTCCCCATTTAGTCAAAAAGTTTAAAATATTGTATTTAAAAAGGTTTCACTATTAGAAGTTGATAAAAGTGAAATACTGAAAATGAATCTGTTCTTGCATTATGACTAAGAAACTCATAATAGGGATTCTAAAATTATAAGGATTATATAAAGTTCAAAATGTAGTTAATACTATTCATGACCTCTTTTAATGGTGTGATTGAACTCGGTGTTTCATGTAGTGCAAGTTATTGAATTATTTTTAAGAAATAACACACTATGAAATCTTGGGGTGTTACATTCTCCCCTCCTTCAATAAATTGCGTCCTCGCAATTTGAAATTGTTCTTTAAAAATAAAAGGTTGAAAGTAGAAAATATATTTGTGGGAAAACCCACATCGGAAATTGGGTTACTAAAATTTAGTCTTAATATGAGGAAAAGAGAAATTAAAGGGTCACCACCAAATTATGATCTCGATTAGGAGAACATTAGTGGCAATTAGAGACATATAATTGCAGGAAAAACATAAATATTTATAGGTAGTGATTGAGGTCATCAATCACAAACAAGTATAAAATTGAGGTCCTTAAACTCATCAATCCATGATGATTTTAAGTACCATCGGTTCAACAAAATATATGGTATTGGGACAACACATTTTTGACATTTCAAAATATCTTAGTTGAAATCCCACATCGAAAAATGAATTAATGAGGCCTCTATTTAAAATAAAGAGTGGAAAGTATGAAGATTACCGAAAATAACACATACTAGGGTTCCATGTAGGAAAATATGGATATGGAAGAGAAATCTAACCATCAATTATCTGATGGAGAGTGGTAGAGAACATGGCTATGAAAAGGCCAACAATCCCAAAGCCATAAATTTGTGATGATTTAAGGTACCATATAGGACAACATTTTTGTTCTAAGTTTCTATTATTAATGTTGAGGAATTTATTTATGAGATTGGATAAGATAATAAGGAGATATACTTACTTTATAATTAGAATTTTACCTATTAATAAATTTCTACCACAAACTCATCTTTCATTCTAAAAGATAATAGAACGTAATTTTTTTTTTCTATTTATACTATTCGTACAGGGTTCCAAAATAAATGAATTATAATTCATCTACCAGATCTTTTAAAAAAAACTACATTATTTAATTCGGGACATCTCGTGGGACAGTGGTAGGTGATACACCCTTGTCGCCCTTCGGTTGCGGGTTCAAGTCTCGCAGCCTTGCCGGACGCGACGGGTTGCCGCCCGACCTCCGGGTTGTCCTTTTATGGCAATCCAAAATAATCCAAACTAGAACTATCCAAAATACTTCTATCCAAACTCACAGTCCAACATTTATAAGTAAGGTAAACATAATGTAGAACCTTTTTACCCCGTAATAGCATATGAATACCTTCATCATGTATTCTTTTAATACACCGAAACATCCTGAATTACCATATTCCTTATTGATTACATTCATGCTCCCTTATTCCATATAGAAAGCTGGATATACTTCATTAATCCAAAAATGTTTTAAACCCCAAAAATGATGGAATATACAAATCATTAATCAGTTCGAAAGTAGTTAAGAATATCCAATATAATTTATCCCAAACAATCATGTATTATTCCAAAATCACTACTTCGGTATCAGAACTATATTATGGTTTATCATTCTCTCAAACATATATTTTCCAAAAATTTATTCTGCTATTGAGTCACTTTTCTTTGTTCCACACAATCTCAAGTCCTTAATGAAATAGTACTGCAGTACAATCCTTATATACTTCATAATTATTATAACAAGTACATTGTTGATACAACACTCAATTGACATAATCAACATAAGAACTCTAATCATTCCTCTTCATCTGTGGTAGTATCATAACTTGATTATTATCCAATAGCATCATTTGCGGCATAGTCTGATGACTGGGGCATAGGTTCACGTAGTGTCCAAACTCCTTGCAAATGAAGCATTGTACATTTGAAACCATTTTCTCACCCTTGCAGTCACGTACTTTGTGCCCTTTTCCTCCACACTTATAACAAACTCCCATTCCTTTCAGGCAAGTTCCAGGGTGTTTCTTTCCACAGTTACCACATATGGGAAAATTCTTCTTTTCCCTCTTCCCTTTATCCATCTTTCTCTCTTCCATCCTTTTCTTCTCTTGCTTCCCTTCAAAGCCATAGGACTCAGTAAACTCTTTACATATCTTATCAACACATGATATTATTTCTTCATATGATGATAATACATGGGAGACTATTTCTCTTATAAATTCTAGCTTAAGACCATGAAAGATATGATCCTTCCTTATCTTTGAATCATGTGTATTTCTGGAGTTCTCATTCCTTCTACTGGGCGCCATTTCTAAACAATGGCATAAACTAGATCAGTTTATGAATCAAAATACATAATCCCATACTTATAAAACACTTAACATAAATTGAACTATTTATGGATATAATCCATAATCATAAAAATGTTTTCTTTGAGGAAGTATATACTCATAAACCCTTCATAATGATTTGTAAATAAAATGAGAGTTATCCTAAGCATATCCCCCGGGAGTGTCGTAACCAAGATTGCAGCAAGGCCCGTTGTCGTGCACCAGTTCCCGTTCGAGTCTAGCTCAAAGCGGTGTTTTCGGGTTTTACCCCTAGGTACATCTGTGCCAGAGCCGCCTCTACCTGCTCGTATCCAGACAGGGATGTATTGCTCGGAAAACTCACAAAATCTCTACAATACCAAAATTCTAGGAAGTTCTTCTATACTAATCCTAAAAGTTCATCTTAGGTCTACGTGCTCTAATCAGAGTTTATCTAAATCTAGCTTCCAAGGTTTGTACTAAACTTCTTCTGATACAAACTGTAACGCCCCGACCCCAGCTACCCAGAGTCGGTGCATTAATTACATAACATTGGCATGATCACAAGAAAGATCAAATCCCGAAAGACCGATTGGTTTAGTAGCCTTGGAAACACTAGATATATTCATAAGTTTTACATTACATTTCAAAGTGAAAAACTACTACAACAACAAAGTCTTCATATCCACACTATTAACCCCTCATAATATCCCTTCAAGTCATTCATAAATTACTTCTTCGCTACCTGGGAAAAATAAAACATAGAAAAGGGGTGAGCTCAAATGCCCAGTAAGGATAACAATATAGCGGAACATTCAAAATAAGCATAAACATTTAAGGCAATGAATTACTAAAACAAAAGCCTTTTAAAATTGAACTTCAACATAGTATGGCAAAAGTAAAATGAAATAATGCCATTTACTTGTTCACATGGATATTCTACTAATCGAATAATCACATGCAATATCAATAACCACTTTCATAATGTTGGAATGCATAATGCCAGACTATCATAACCACATAGCCAAGGCCTCGTGCCAAGACTACAAATAAGATTTTGTCAAGGCCTTGTTCCAAGACACTAGTTTGTCTCATGAGACCTACCGATGCATCGAGGAGCTATAGCGGGCTCCACCCGTCACATATTAAGTCCAATGCATTCCCATATGAAAAGTTTTAAACATAACATAAACATTCGTATTAAAACTAGCATATGAAATGTAAATACTTTCACCATAAACTATGAATGGTATAAAAATAGCACATCCACAGTCAAACATATCACAAAACCTTCAATACAATATAGGAGTTTTGTATCATAATAAATCAACTTCAAATAATCTTAAAATCCATCAAAGGATGTTGACATAGATGAAATCAAAATTCTTTTTAAAGAAATATCTCATTTTATTTTGAAATAATTTAAGATCCATATAAAATAAAACATTTTCTTTGAAAATATTCTTATAAGCTTGTAAGGGAAGCTTTGAAGATTTTATAACGGCGGAAAATAGCCGCACCCGCCGTATAAGTTAAAAAAAACATTCTTACCTTAATTCTGTCGAAAAGGTTAAAAAGGACCTTGTTTTGAAAACGACCGAAAGATTCCTTTATAAACCACTTATAAAAGTAAAAAAGGGTATAAATGACTTTAACTCATATTCTAGTAAATAGTAAAAATGTTTTGAAATGCATTTTTAAGAAACATGGATGTGGATGATAAAGAGATCCCAGTAGATTATTACGTATAAACAACCTTGGATAATGAAGAGGTTGTAAAGTAAACCCTTACCTTGTACTTTTCCTTGGTTGGGGTAGGTTAACCTCCTGTATAATGGTGAAATAGTTGTTATTAAATTATACAAGAATCATATATAATAATATGATATCATATATGATCTTTTAACATTGATTTGTTAATAATATCTTAGAATTATCGTCGTTTCGGGAGTTAACTTACTCATTTTCTTTTATATGTTTTGTTACATAAGCCATGGTTGTTGTATCTTATTCATATCCAGAATGATATCCAGTCCTTAAACATCATTTTTAAATCATCAAATGATAATTATACTTGAATGGATACGATGGAGAATGAATCTCATCGCGTTCGTGGAGACGGTAGTCCGTACGTACGCACGAGCGACAATATCATTCTTTTGATATTAAAATAATATATAAATGGATGGTATATCATATATACAGAATCATTAACATGTTATATTTATTATTTACATGAGTTACACATCATTATTATACCCATCCAAATAATATTATATTGAATAACAATTACACCACGACGTGGAGACGGTAAGCCGTACGTACGCACGTATGGTGACATGTTATTCAAAGGGTGGATAGAATACTGAATATGATTGTACCATATTTATAATAACATCACAGTATATGTGAGATACTGGAGTTATTATTTTAGAATGGTAAGAACAAAGGAAGAAGAAGTGGAAGAAGAAATGAACTTGGAGAAGGGTGGTGAAATCATTACCTCTTCTTCGGGTTCTTCCTTTTGATTTGATCAAAAGGGCTCCTTATGTTGGATTTCTGATCAAACTAAGGCCTCTAGGTTGTAGTGAGGGATGTTGGGAGAGTATTTGGGCAGAGTTTGGCCGAACCAAAAGGCTTTGAAGGTGTGAAGAAATGAGAAGGAGGAGTGCCCTTTTATAAGAGGGGTGAGGGACACCTTTGGAAAAGCTAGAAATATTAATTTATAATAAATTCATATTCGGTTTCTAATGGCTCAAAAGTTGATTATTCAAAGGTTAAGGTGGGGATAGGTCGAAAACCACTCAACCAATATAATTTAGACAGGTTTGGGTACTTATATTAACCTTATCGTTAAGTATTAACTCTAAGTTAATTAGTTTCACTTTTACAATGTCTCTTTGTATTTTTATATAATATGGTTAATAAACTTACTATATACATCCAAGCGACCCCCAAGTGGTACATTAATGATGAACCTATCATGATATAAGTATCTTGGCCGAACCTTAGATTTTTAGGAATTTAATATCAATTAATAATATAATATTTGTTTAAGAACTCTTTTATGTCAATTTTGACACTATTCAATAGTTGATTTTTGTGAAACTCATAACAGATTCATTACTTCTAACAAAGTTAATTAAATCAATCCTAATATATCATATTATCCTAGAAAATTAGTTTAATTCATTAAAAGTTTCATATTATATTTATTTGGGTATTTGTAATATCAATTATTTTAATTTTTCACTATTATAGTAATTACTGCATCATCATTGTGTCATATATAAAATAAATTATTTAATGTCTAAAATTTATAAATAAAATATAATTATGTAGGAAATCGTTTTAGCTTTCTAATTAATATTTATAATCTAAAATCCAACATATATAACCCTATGTAACAATTGTTGTTCTAAAAGATATATGCTTGTGTCATTTTTGTATTCATTTTAACTAAATTAAAATAAAGTGTCATTATCACTTACAAGTGGATCCATGGGGTCCCAAAATCGACCCAAAGATGCCCATGGTCGACCATGTATCAACCAATAGGGTTAAGACACGTTTTAGGGTAATTTAGTATTATTATAATATTATTTTTTAACCCTTATTTACCGGATTTACCCTTAACCATGGTAAATAAAATATTTACCGCAGTAATTATTCAAAATGTCTAAAAATAAAAGTTACCTATTTACACAATTTGAAAATCCTGATTCCAAATATGGAATCCATTTTTCTAAATTCAAAACACAGAAGTGGCAGAAATTAATTTAAAATTAATTCCCGCTGTCAAAACAAAAAGCGTGTTTTTAAGAGATAATAACTATCAAAAGATTGACACTTGTTTATGTTCGGTTTAATTGTAAAATTATGTCTAATGACCAACATTATATTAAATTGTAAAAATATATTCTAAATATACTTTAAAACCACTCAAATTCATAATTTATCACTATTAATTATTTTTATTAAAAAAGTTGTTTTTAATTAAAATTTAGTAATTTTCACTATTCATCAAAATATGAAAGTTATCCGAAAAGTACCAAAATTTCACCTTAGGCTAAATTCGATATTCCTAATCCAAAAATGAAGTCCATTTTGAAATATAAAATATATATATTTTCAAAAAGTAGGTATTACTATTTATAACGGCTAGTTTGATTGGTTATGGTGTGTTAGAACTCGGTGTTGCGTACAACACACGCTATCACATTATTCAAAGGGAAACGTACCGTGGAAGATTGGGGTGTTTCATTTTAAATTTTTGATGTCCCCATTTAGTCAAAAAGTTTAAAATATTGTATTTAAAAAGGTTTCACTATTAGAAGTTGATAAAAGTGAAATACTGAAAATGAATCTGTTCTTGCATTATGACTAAGAAACTCATAATAGCGATTCTAAAATTATAAGGATTATATAAAGTTCAAAATGTAGTTAATACTATTAATGACCTCTTTTAATGGTGTGATTGAACTCGGTGTTGCGTGTAGTGCAAGTTATTGAATTATTTTTAAGAAATAACACACTATGAAATCTTGGGGTGTTACAGTTTATTTTAAAAACATTTTCTTAAAGATTAACCTTTTTTACAATGAAAAGGGAGCTTTGATGAAATGATGAAGGGTAAATCCGTACATGTCATACGAGGTAAAAAGAACATTCCTTTTGCACTATAAAAAGCATAAAAAAGTGCCTTGTTTGGAAAGAGTTAAGAAGATTACCTTGAATATATTGGTAAAATAAAAAAGGATAAAAATTTATTTTAGATATTATAGGGGAATGTTATAATATTGTTGGAAACTCTTTTTAGAAAACATAGATTTCTGACCAAAGAGTGGGTAAAGTCAGGCTTTCATAAAAACACTTTCTTAACAAACTTATGTACCAAATAGTAGAAAATGGTGCCAAAACATGAGTATATCATGAAATATTATAGGATAAGGAAACTCATGAATATTCTTGAGATATGGATAATAATATTTTATCCAATAAAACATAAACATAAACAATCTTGAAAAGTAATGATATTATCTCAATAAACTCTTATAAATTGGTATCATGGGATCTTTCTCACCATGAAAGGAAATCAAATGAAATGAATCATATAATATCATGAAAATATTTATATTACTGATATTTAATGTAAAATTTAAGTATGTGCACCTCAAAAAAGAGTTAGGTTCATAACAAAACTTTAGTCTCAAATAAGGAAAATTGATACAAAACATTTTTATAGATTTGGTAACCTTTGAAACTTATACCACATGAAAGAAGGATCATAAAAAGGGAATGTGAATACACATAAATTTAAGTTCAAGATTATTAAATACAATCATGGGTATTACATACACCACATAAAATAAAAGAGTGGTGAACATAGATTCTATATCATAGAAATTTAAATTGAGATGAAATCCCCTTACCTTGTGTCTTGACTCTCTTTGTACTCGTACAAGATTCTTGTATAATAAATATACTTTTATTGTACATATTTTATAGATGTATATTATTATATATAATACCATATATTGTTTTATTAGGACCTTATATTTACCTCTTGTTAATGATCATATGTTAAAGTTTCACTTCGGGTAAAATTCACTTTGTTCTTCGCATGTGTCTTAATTTGTTACATCTTTGGTCTTTATACTTATATCATGATTATATAATAGTTTGTGTTCTAGAACCAACTAGTTGTACTTTTATTACATGAACATTTAATGTATTTAAATATTTAACATCTTATTATATATTTTTCACTGTTCTTGTTGACTATGATGTAATAATGTCCTAGAGTATTGGTTACATTGATAAGGCCATGGAAGTTCCCCACTATGATGAGAAACTTGAAATTCTATAACAATATTATTAAATATAGTTCTATGGTTGGTTGAAATACTATGATGGGACACATATCATGAAGACCATCAGGTGTGAGTACTCATAAGGAGACGAGACTCCCTCTCATGAAGTTCGCACTTAGTAATCTCCAAGACCAGAGATTATGAGAACAGACCCGCCGGTAGGAATTCAGAATGTTTTTGTTTCCTTAGATATTTCTATATAAGAACATGTGTAATGATCCTTCGACTTTAATATTATCATTAATATGTGTCACAACTCACGCACTATCATTTACTGATGAAAACCATCACGTAGACAGTTGGCGTGACGTGTGGTACGTTGGGTGCGTCAGGAGTGACATGTTATTAATAGATATGTCAAGAAAGGATTTTTACCTTCCATTTATGGAAGTTGATATCTCATCCCTTGGATTGAAATAGAACCGTCACGTGAAATTCCCTGGCCAGGGTGTAACGATGAGTTTATTTCAGGTAGTCAAAGAATGACGTATCAAGCATAAAAGTTGATGACACTATCATGAAACCTGCTTGATGAGATATTATGAAAATGGGATTATATTACACAGTGAGCGCTCGTATGTGGAAGTCTTTGTTGCAACATTATGTTCTTTCTCTTGGGTTCCTTGAACTTTTTCTAGACAATACTCTTGGACTTTAGGCAAGCCCACCTAATGCGAATGATAAAAAATCCTAGAGGGCCACACACTAAGTGTTTTTGGTGGTCTCAGTTAAATTCTATTTGAATTTAATTAATGAAATAAATATTATTCTCAAGACCACGGAGTAATTTTATTCAAGTTAAAATGATCGCATAAATTAAATAAAATTTATTTATTTATTTTATTGAACATTTAATAAATATTTATTTAATAGTTTGTAAATTAAAAATTTATTTAAGAAAATAAATTATTTATTTTTTTATAAGGGTGTTCAATAAATGGAAGTGGAGTTTGAGTGGACCAAGGCCGGTCCGATGGTAAAATAATTATTTTCAATACGGTAAATAATTATTTTACTAGTTGGAACAAGTTAATAAAATAATGGCGCTACTATTATTTTTTGATTTGGAATTTTATTTATAATTCCATTTTGCACAAGTTGGCTCACCATAAATAATGATGCAATATTATTATTATGAGAATTGGTTTTCTTTAATTTCATGAATGTATTTAATTGCTGTTATACAATTAAATATTGTAACTGAAGTTCCATGCATATAAATAGACAAGTACGAAAATTGTGATAGACACCACAAGACACCGAATCATACACCTGGTGAATTGAGAATTGTTGAGTTAAAAATTTCTCTCTCGAATCCTCTTCCCACTCCTCTCAAGAATGAGAGTTTTTTTAAGTCTGAAGAACAAGTGATCAAGAACAACAGGCACAAGACACTCGCTCCGCCGCGCTAACACCCTGAGAACGAGCTGTATTGATCAGAGGCCATTGGAGCATGCGTGGATCACCGCTTGAGGGATTCTAGTTTGGATCCTTACAAGCACAACAGGATAATCTAGAAGGGTAATTTTGGATGATCAACATCATCAAAGAAGAAAAATACCAAATATCCAAGTATTATTTTTATGTATGAAATTAATTAAATTAATTATAAACATGATGTAAAAGATCCTATATAAATGTTTCGGGCCTCTTAATTTATCTAAATACTTGATTCTATTCTGTGGATATTGACATTCCTCATCATGTTAATCCTAGAATAATCATTTATCATAGTAAAAATCAAATTTGGGTTCTGTTCTAACCACGCTTCAACTGTGCTCAGAACCTACAAGTGGTATCAGAGCAATTACATCGTACTTTATAATTATTTAAGTATTTCATTGATAACTTACGCATTTAATAATTTAGTTGTTTAAATTCATGTTAATCATTATGAAAATTTGAATCTCGAGATCTATTCCTCTTCTTTCGTTTCTCGTTTACCTTATAGAAATGATCTTTTCTTTTAATTTTGATCAAAATAAAATAGGTGATCTCATCCAGAGGTGCCAAAGATTCATGACCACACAACACTGGAACACACAGAGTGTATTCGGTAGTATACACTTGTGTAGTCAAGATTCAATGCATTAGACCGGTCACCAAACCAAGTCATGTGTTGGAGTATTTCTAAGTCTTAAATGACTCCATGTATTGACCAAGAATAGATGGCACACATTTTCCAGATTACACGCTGTGTATTCCACTGGACATGGCGTGTAGTCCCTTCGGGTTAGGGTTGGACCATGTACCCCATACACGGATTTCCCAGTTGGAAACCATGTAACGTGGATACTACACGGCATGTGTCCCACTGAACATGTTGTGTACTCCGAAGATTTCTGAAGTACACTCACATGCCATTTTCCTAGGTGTGTACTTCAGATGGAAGGTGAAAAATAGTACATGCCATATAGTTGTAAATACACGCCGTTTACTCATCCAAATTACACATATTTATTAAAATTTATTATTATATTATACAAACCCTTGAGACGTGTACCGTCGTGTAGGAATAAAGCTGATGTACAACACGTGATTGGTGTTATATATATATATATATGTGTGTTTAATTTAACATTTTCGAAATGTTCATTTATACTCATTGGGTAGTTATGAATATGAATTCACTGGGTTGCCTCCAAGGTACAAGTTACATACAAAGATAATTTTAAATGAATTTATTTGTGTAAAATTATGATGGATGATTATTTCAAGGAAATTCAGAAAAAGGGTTTAAGATAAAAGGATTGATTAATTAAAGATGATAATTAATTGATTTGAGTGTGATTTATCTTAAACAAGAACGATTAAATAATTGAATTCTAGTTTTATTTATGCGTAAACATCGTTACATGTATGGATGATCATGAGATATACCAAGACCATTTGTATTTGGATGCTTTATTTTAATTTATTTATTTAAATTAAATTTTTTGTCCAGTGAGCCATCTCTCCTCATTAATATGTAGGGCATGTGTGCCCAATGTTTCTTTTATGTAAAACCCCTTTTTACCTCTCACCTACATGTGAGTTAAAAAAAGGAATTTGTAATGGTTGGAACTCCCAAGCTAGTAGAAGCAGTTTAATCTGGAGCTGAGACGAAACCAATCCCAGGAGATACAAAGGAAGACATGTGGAAATATGTAAAAACAAACCCAAAAGGTTCAATATGTTTCTCCCCTAGGCCAGGGTTAGTTTATCAACCACTAGATAAGCTAACCATTATAAAATATCATGATCATTCTCTTTATTTTATTTATGTCAGTTGCATGGTTTATCATTATGGATGTGTCGTCACAATCAGATAATTAATTAATTAAACAAGCATGAAAGATAGAACTAAAATAAACCAAACTTATGTGTAAATTTTATCCAAACATGTTTAATCACATAATTAAGTTCCAATTAATGTTAAAAAGAATGTGATAATGATAATAATAAATTCACGTATAAGAGATAAAAATCCATAAAATAAAATATTATGTCAGACTAAGACTTCCATTACTTGATTAAGGGAAAAACTCAATAAAACTATGTGTTTGACCAACCCTTGTTGGGAAAATTAATTTTATACAGGAAGACCTTATGAAATGTTTTGGGTTGACTTAACTACATTAAATCAAGAGGAGTATCCCTTTCTAGACTTTGTGTAATATTGGAGGCAAGAGTTGAGGGAATCCAAAGTCCTGATTTCAGGATTGGGGAGTCCACTCAACAGATTAAGGAGCTGCAAGCCCATAGTTAGAAAAGACCTACCTACCTAAATACCATCTAATAGCTTTACCAACCCTTATTAGGGTTATGTAAAGGGGAATATGGATCCTTGCCACTAGAACGTCATTGAAACTGGACAGTCTGATTTCAATGGTGAGGACTATTAGGACTTGATAAAATAGTAGGAGACTTAAATTTTTTATTTATTTATTATAAAATGTAATAAAAAATTACTAATGATATGCTCTTTTAATTGTAGAATAAAAATGAAAAACTCGTCAACCAAACTATCCCTGCGATCAATTATGGATAAAGACAACATCATCACCAGAAGTAACTTCCGTGATTAGTTTATATGCCTCCAGGTTATCCTACTCTATGAATAGAAGTTTTATGTGATGGAGTCATCTTTACCCGATCTTCCTGCCAAAGAGGTGAGTGATGAGGATTTTTTGGTCTATGAGAAACATATGAATGATGCGGTCAACGTTCAATGTTTGATTCTATCATCAACATCTGGTGAGATCATGAAGTCTCATGAAAACATAGATTCTTATAGCATGCTTGAGCACCTCTATGGTATTTACCAAGAGAGAGAAAGACATTAAAGGTTTGAGATCTATAAGGAACTCTTTTAGAGTAATATTGGAGAAGTTGGGCCTCATGTAGTTAGGCCCATTGGCTACATTGGGCGCCTAGAAGTTCTAGGGTTCAAAATCCCCAAAGAACTAAACACCAATCTCATTCTCACATCACTCCCTTAGATATTCTCTAACTTTGTCGTCAATTTCAATATAAAAAACCTTGATAAATCTCTATTTGATCTTCTTATTCTCATTCAATAAGTGGAAAAAGATATGAAGTGCGAAAAGCCTTATGTCCTTATGGTGATTAAGAGTAAAGGGAAGGTGAAGAGATTTAAGCCCAAATCTTATTCATGACATTCCAAGAAAAGGAAGATCAAATGGAAATCATGGGAACAAGAGGCTTTTTGTTTCGCAAGTGGAAAGAAGGGCCACTAGAATAGGAACTAAACCCATCCTAAGAAGTAAGGGGAAGCTTCAGGTGCATTTGTTATCAAATGCAATCTATATGTTTCTAAAAATTAGGTTTTAGATACAACTTGTGGTGATCACATATGTATCCAAATACATGAACCAAGTAGATATAGAAATATTTAATGATGGGAGGTATATCTAAAAGAATCCAACATAGATAGACTTGTTGTTGTAGCTGTCAGGGACTACCACTTTACGTTTCCAACTGAGATTATCTTGGTGTTAAAGAGTTTTTATTATGTGTCGTATGTTACTAAAAACATTATTTCTGTATCCAGATCATATACTGATGGATTTGTTTTCAAGTTTGGAAATGAATGTTTCTTATTTTACAAATATAACATTTGTTTTGGTTGGGAAAATTTATACAATAGTATTTACGTGTTAGAGTACACAAACCAAGTAATGGAAATCGATAACAAAGATACTTTACATGACTCATAACACACCCAACTTTGGCATCACCAGCTAGGTCATGTAAATGAGAAATGCTTGACAACATTACATTAAGATGGATATTTAGATTATTTCGAACTAAAACCACTTGGTGTATGTCATTCATGTTTACAAGGAAAAATAAAAAAAGCCCCATTTAGTGGGAAAGGTGAATGGGATAAAGAACTTCTTGAATTGGTTCATACTGATGTGTGTGGGGAATTTATAGTTGAAGCAAAGGGAGGGTACTCATACGTCATAAATTTTACTGATAATTTTAGTAGATATGGATATATCTACTTAATGAGGTATAAGTCAGATTCTTTTGATAAGTTTAAAGAATATAAAAATGAAGTTGAGAATCAGCTTGGTAAGAATATAAAGAAACTACACTAAAACTGAGGTGGAGAATATCTTAATCAAGGCTTCATTGATTACTTATAGAAGTTTTAGATCCTATCCCAACTAACTCCTCCATACATGCCCTAGTGGAATGGTGTGAGCGAAAGGAGGAACCACACCCTTTTGGACATGGTGAGATCAATGATGAGTCATGCGAGTCTTCTATTATCCTTTTGGGGATATTAATTACAAACAACGCCACATATACTAAACCACTTACCAACTAAATCAATAAATGGTATTTCATTCAAGTTTTGGTGTGGAAATAAATCCATATTATCGAGTTTACATGTGTGGGGGAAGCGATGCATTTGTTAAGGCCTCTTCAGGTAACAAAATTGCACCCCGAGGCACCAAGTGTACCTTTATAGGATACCCCAAGGAAACAAGGGGATATTACCTATAAAATACCTCAGAAAAAATGTTATAGTGGAAAGACAATCCATATTCCTTGAGAGGGAGCTCATCTCCAAAATATATAGTGGGTGCATGATAGACTTTGATGAAGTTGAGGCTCAAGGTACACAAGAGTTGCTACAGAAACAGATTCCACAAAGCCCCATTGAAGAAACAACTGTTCAAAGACACAAGAGCCGCGTAAGAGTACAAGAGAGGTTAGAGAACCAGAACAGTATAGTTTTGTAGTTACCAAGGATAATGACTCATTATTAGATGATAATAAGGATCCTCTAACCTACAAAAAAGAAGTAAGTGGTACAGATGTTGCCAAGTGGAAAGAAGCCATGAATTCTGAAATGGATTCCATGTACCAAAACCAAGTCTCGATTTTGGTAGATCCTCTAGTTGATGTAAATCCCGTTGAATGAAAATGGGCATTCAAGAAGAAAATGGACATGGAAGGACAAGTCAACACGTATAAGGAACGATTGGTTTCAAAAGGGTTCAAACAGTGTCAATGCATTGACTACGACGAAACCTTTTCACCAGTCGCAATGCTAAAATCCATCTGAATTATATTGGCCATTTCTGCTTACCATGACCATGAGATTTGGAGAATGGATGTCAAAATAGCCTTCTTTAACTAGAACCTTTCGGAAGATGTCTACATGGCACAACCAGAAAGGTTTATGACTCCAAAGGATTCCAATAAGGTGTGAAAGTTACAGAAAACCATTTATGGATTAAAACAAGCTTCCATTTTGTGGAACATTCATTTTGAAGAATCCATAACAAAATTTGGTTTTATAAAGAATGAATGTGAGCCTTGTGTATAAAAACGGTTTTTTGGGAGTGTAGTCATTTTCCTAATAGTATATATTGATGACATATTACTTATTGGAAATGAGATACTAGTTTTATAGTCTATTAAGGCATGGTTGAATAAATGATTCTCCATGAAGGACTTGGGTGAGGTAGCATATATTATTGGGATCAAGATCTATCATCATAGATCCAAGATATTATTGGGCCTAAGTCAAAGTATATATACTAATAAGATACTGAAGAGATTCAGCATGGAACAATACAAGAGTGGATTGTTGCTAACATCACATGGAATTCATCTTTTCAAGAAAATGTGTCCTCAAACACATAAGGAAAGAAAGATAATGGAAAGGACTCCATATGCATCATTGATTGGTTCAGTCATGTATTCCATGCTATGTACTAGGCTGTATGCTGCCTACACATTGAGTGCTGTAGGAAAATATCAAGCTAACCCAGGTGAACACCATTGGATGGCAGTCAAGACTATCCTAAAGTAGTTGAGGAGTATTAAGGATATGTTCCGGGTTTATGGAGGAGATGAGGAACTAATCATCAGAGGATATGCAGATGCTAGTTTCTAGACTGATCAAGATGACATGAAGTAGAAAATAGTATAAATCTTCACTTTGAATGGAGGTGCAGTGATCTGGAAGAGCTCAAAGAAGAGTGTGATCACATATTCTACAGTAGAGTCTGAGTATATCGTAGCTTCTGAGGCATCTAAATAAGCAGTTTGGATGCAAAGCTTCATCCAAGAGTTGGATGTGATAACTAGTAGTAAAGATCCCATCACCCTATACCGTGATAATACTACAGCGGTGGATCTCACAAAATATCCAAGTTCACATCAGTGGATAAAGCACATAATTCAGAAGTATCATCTCTTGAGGTATTTTTTTTGAGAGGGGTGAAGTTACAGTGAGAAGTATTTCCATGGAATACAACATGGTGTACCCCTTGACTAAGGCTTGAATCAGCAGAAAGATGATCATTATGTGAGGTTTAGCAGACTGAAAGTCGTAGGCAGTTGGATCTAGTCCAAGATGGAGTTTGTAAGAGTTCGTTTTCTAGAACTAACTGTTTATACTTTTATTACATGGACATTTATTGTATTTAAATATTAAACAACTTGTTAAATATTTTTAATTATTCTCCACGACTATGATGTAATAATGTCATAGAGTATTTTTTTCCTTGATAAGGTCATGGCGGTTCTCCTCTATGATGAGAACCTTGAAATTATATAACAATATCCTTAAATATAGTTATAAGGTTGGATGATATACTATTATGAGACACATAACATGTAGACCGTCAGGTGTGAGTACTCGTAAGCATATGAGACTTCTTCTCTTTAAGTTCACACATAGTAATCTCCAAGATAGGATATTATGAGAAAAAACCCTCTAGTAGGAATTCCGCATGTTTTGGTGTTATCAGAGATTTTTATCCGCGAGTGTGTGTAGTGATTCTTAGACTTTAATATTATCATTAATACATGTCATGACTCATGTACTTTGATTTAATGAAAAAAAAATCATGTATGGAGGGAAGTAGGGTACATTGGGTGCGTCATGAGTGACATGTTATTAATGGATAAGTCGAGAAAAGATTTGTCCCTTCCATATATGGAAGTTTATATCTCATACCTTTGATTGAAATAGAACCGTCGCGTGAAATTCCATGGCCACGGTGTAACAATGAGTTTATTTCAGGTAGTCAAAGAACAACGTATCAAGAATAAAAGTTGATGACACTATCATGAAACTTTCTTGATGAGATATTATGACAAAGGGATTATACTACATAGTGATAATTCCTATGTGGAAGAGATTTTTGCAACATTACATTCTTTCTCTTGCTTTCCTTGATCTGTTGCTAGAAAGTACTCTTGGACTTTAGGAAAGCCCATCTAATGCCAATGAGAAAGAATCATAGAGGGCCACACACTAAGTTTTTTTGGTGGTCTCGGTTACATTTTTATTTTTATTTAATTAATGAAATAAATATTATTCCCAAGACCATGGAATAATTTTATTCAAGTTAAAATGATCGAATAAATAAACTAAAATATATTTATTTATTTTATTGAACATCTAATAAATATTTATTTTCTAGTTTGTAAATAAAATATTTATTTAATAGAATACATTATTTATTTATTTATTCGAGTTTTCCATAAATGGAAGTGGAGTTCTAGTGGACCAAGGCTGGTCCGGTGGTAAAATAATTATTTTCAAGATGGTAAATAATTATTTAACTAGTAGGCACAAGTTAAAATAATAACGACGTTGATATTATTTTTTGACGCAATTTTTTTTTTATAATTCCATTTTGCGCAAGTTGGTGCACCGTAAATAATAACATGGTATTACTATTATGAGAATGGGTTTTCTCTATGTTCATGTATGTATTTAATTGCTGTTATTAAATTAAATATTATAACTGAAGTTCCATGTATATAAATTGAAAAGTATGCCTATTGTGCCATACACCACACAACACCGAATCATACACCCGATGAATTGATAATTGTTGAGTTAACAATTTCTCTCTCAAATCCTCTTCCCACTCCTATCAAGAACTAGATACGTTCTTCAAGGCCAAAGAACAGGCAACCAAGAACGATCGAAACAAGACAATCGCTTCACCGCGCTAGCACCTGAAAAATGAGTGGTGTTGATCGGAGGCCATCAGAACACTTGTGGATCACCTCTAGAGGTATTATAGTTTGGATCCTTACAAGAACAATGAGATAATTCGGAAGGGTAATTCTGGACGATCAACATCATCCACAAAGAGAAATACCAAAGATCCATGTATTATTTTTCTTTGTGAAATTAATTAAATTAATTATAAAAGTGATGGGTAAGATCATCTCAAAAGGTTTCGGGCTTCTTACTTTATCTAAATCTTTGATTATATTCTATGGAGACTTGTGTTCATCATCGTATTGATCTCATAATAATCATTGATCATGGTAAAAATAAAATTTGGGTTCCATTCCAGTCACACTTCTAATGCGCCCAGAACCTAAAGATTCCAGAATGTAAACCATGATATAAATATCATTTATATATAGTATATGCATATTATAATAATATATAGAATATAGGATTATGAAATGTAATACACCGTTCATGGAGACAATTATCCGTACATATGTATTAACGTTGTTTTCGTATTTATTATCGTATAGAAAAAAAGTATGTAAATGACATATGTGTATATATATGTATCGTTATTCTAGTATCATGAATATATTATATATATCATATAATTTCATTAAATCATCCTCAATACATTACATGTGGTGTGTGAACAAATCACATCCCTTTGAGGGGGTGATAGTCCACACTTCCTCAAACGAGATTATCGTATTAACACCAAATGGAAAGTAAAGAGATGTGTACTGTAAAAGGAATAGAGAAGCTTAAATACATAGTAAAAATAATATATGAAATATATAAATATATTTTATATCATAATGGAAACCATGATTGGTGGTAAAAGAGAGATAAAAAATCATCATTTCGTGAGGTAGTAGTTCACCGTACACAGAAACAGTATGTTTAACATCAATTAGATAGTGGTGCGTGTATGTGTAGGTCATAACCTTTGTATAAAACCATCATAGTATATGAATAATAATGGTGTTGTAACATAATAATTTAATAAATATATTATAGGGGGTGGATAAATAAATAAAGGAAAAGCGCTTGAGAGAAGACGTTACCTTGAAATTGGGTAACTGATTTTGGTATGTGCCAAAAGGATTCTTTGAAAGGCTTTCTTCCCAAAGGGATTATTCAAGGTAGAGGGAGGATTTTTGGGAGGCTAATTGGGAATATATTGGATTAAATTAAAAGGTTTTATTGGTGTGAGTAATGGGTAGAGGTGGTGGCCTTTTATAGGGAAGGAAAAGGACTCATTTGGAATGTTTTTGAAATAAGTTAGATGTGCACATGTTATTACCTAACAAATTTCATAAAAAAAACAAAAATAATTAATGAAATTTTTATGGACTAATTATGGATATAAAATTGGTTTTTAAAAGTGTATAATTCATTTGATCCCTTAATTTTAAGGTTTAGTCCCTAATAAAGATTAATTTTGCCTTAACTATTGTGATTAATTTTAATCACTTTTACTAATCATTTTGGTCAAAAACTAACATGGTATTATTATAATATACATTTTAGACTGAATAAAATGGTTTATGTTGGATTTTTAAATTCAAATCACCAAAGTTTAAAAATTAAGATTAGTGAAAATCTCGTAGATGGGGCGAAATAACGAGGTTGTAAAGTAGGAAAAAGTTCAAAAGTTTGTTACGATTTTATATTCTGTGTCAAAGTGAAATTGATTATAATGAATTAAATTAAATTAATAGATATAATATTTATCAAACATGACCTTAAAAATATTTATAATATCATTTAGTATTAATAATTAATTACAAAAAAGGCAGTTTTTAATTAAAATGTAGTATTTTCACTATTCAACAAAAATTGATGTTCCTTAGAACAATACCAAAAATTCACCCTAGGATAATTTTGATGTTATGAATTCAAAATTGATGTTTATTTTATGAAATTTGATTTACAAATGTTTCTATAATTAAATTCATTATTATAAGTGGTTTATTCAAGAAAATAATGTTTTTAAACATAAAAATACTTTACCAAAAATCTTATCTTTCATTATCAATATGTTTTATTTATATAAAAAGATTATAAAAAATATTTAGAATGTAGTTATTAATATTCCTATAAATTTTTTTAATGGTTAGATTATAATTATCTCATTTAATTAATTGATTATATATAGAAAGATGTTTCATAGAAACTTCGTGTTGCGTGCATCATATGCCAAGTCATTGTTGCTTGTAGCACAAGCCAAGTTGGTATTATGTTTAGTGCAAGCCAAGTTGGTATTGTGTGTGAAATTAATTTTTGACTTATTGTTTTAATATATATATATATATATATATATGTTTACTAGAAAAAATGGGAAATAAGAAAATTAGATTTTAGAGAATATGAACCTATAATATATTTTTATGATATGTATAGAATAACATACTATAATTTTTCTAATGTATAGATTATGTGGTTTTTCCTATAAATACATCCATTCTTTGATAATATAAGCAGACATGATTTTTTATAGATGTATCTAGGGGTAATAACTCGGAAAAAATACACATTTGGAATAACCCATTTATAAAATAGTGCATGAAATTTGACCTTAATATATACCTAGTTAGACACTCTCAGGGGATATTCTTATGATAATTGAACATTTAATTATAGAAAATTATGAATGAATTGAAAATAAATAGATCCCTGAAGAAACCAAGTTTATGATTTTGAGGTTAATAATGCATAAATTTTAATTTATTCTAAGAGTTTCACCATATTTGGAGATACACATTACGATTTAAAATTCATAATTTTAATGGATAATTCACTATAATATATTATTTATAAATTAAACTTGTAAGAAATAATATTATCAATAATCATGGCCAATTTAGAAATTTTCTTGCTGAAGAAGCCATTATAGCCAATATTAGGAAAAATAAACTTAGGGATAAATTAGGCTATATTGTTAAAGTTATGTAACAAAAACTTACCTAGATGGATAAAATTATTCCATAGTGATATTCTAAAATGGTGGATCTATTTTGTAAAGAAGCCCTATCATTTTTTGGGTGTACTAATCCAATAGAAGATGAGAAATGTATTAAGTATCTTGAGAATATTTTTATATCCTAGGGATGTGGTGATAAGAAAAATGCTTCACATTTAGTGCATTCTCACAAAGGTGATGATGATAAATAGTAGGAACCAATCCTATTTACTAATGAGTAAGAAGAAATTGAACTCATGGAATGGAATGATTTTAAAGTGACATTATTGTTTAAATATTTCCGTCATGAGGAACCAAAATAAGATTAAGAAAAAATTCCATTGAATAAAATAGAATAATAAATTATTGTGGAGTATGAATCATGTTTTATAATGTAATATAGTTATTCAATAGATTAAATATACATCATGGACAACAATATTTACAATTTATTTTAAAGGATTAGGCCATGTCACTAAAGGGCACTGGTCTCCATATATTTTAATTCATATAATAGAAAAGTTTTATGTGATATCAACATAGATAAATAATTTTCCATGTCTTATGGATTTAAACGGAATATGTACAATAAGATGATGATAGAGAGAAAAATAGATAAAGGTAATAAGGAAAATAATTATTTTTCCACAAGTGATAATTGAGGAAAGAAACACCTTGGTGCTTTCCTAAAAAGAATGGTAATTTTTTATAAGTGTAGAGATAATTTCCACTGTGATTTTGGTTATAAGGGGAAAAAATAAATTTTCAATGTGCAATGATTTCACTATAAAAATATGGGGCACAATGAAAATTAATTCCCCAAGAATCAAGTGAGTAAACCTTAAAATAAGCTAACTGAACTAGGTCAATATTATTTTGTTGATACAAAAAAATATTAATTATTAAGTTTATTGTTTTTGGATTAATTTTTTTTTTCATTTAATTATATTATCAATGATGTACTAGTTATAAGAATTGTGAAATGTTCAACTATTAAACTATAGTACTTTTCATTAATTATATAAAATTTTATGTTAAATGGTAACAATGACCAATAAAAATGCTTTATTAGCAACATAAAATTCCTAGAAAAACTATGAATGAAAGAAAGAATATTCTTAATATGTTCTTGATTTTTGAGATAATGATGTTGGGATGAAGATATTATTGATATGGATAATGTAAATTGGATAGTAATGACTATATTGGAACTGATTAATCAATCTTTAACAAAGTGTTTTATTCTAAAATTTATAGAATTAACAACATTTTTGGATTTAAGTAATATATATAATAATATTTGTTTAATTTAAGGAATAATGAATCATTCATGTATTAAATAAGGTTTTATGTTAATTTAGTATATTACCAAGTTTGATGAGAATACATGATGATTGTATTCACAAGTTTGGAATGGGAGGATTAAGAGCTACTTCATATTGTTCGATAGATTAATTATATGTTCATTTTTGAATCATTGAAACCTTATTTCTAATGTTTTGGATCTTTACCCTTTAGACATTTCAAAAGGATAAATAGTTATGAAATAGTTTAACTTGATCTTTGGATGAGGTTTTAGATATTGTAGAATTTATTAACAATATGATGATTTATGAATATTGGATAACCTATATTTACCTATTTTTATAATAATAACTAGATATCTAAGGAATAAATTACCATTCTATTATAGTTATTATTATATATTAAAAGTAAATTTTAGTTATTTGACATTAAAAATTCATTCTTTGATATTCATTTTTTTATATTATGATATAAAGTATAAAATTATCAAATTATAACCAAAATATGAGATTTTTTCTACAACTTGGATATATATCAAGCAAGTATATCTTTATATGTTCTCAGTCTTGTGAAAAAGGAATTATCCAACCACAGGAAAATGATCTTGAAATAAAATATAATCTTTTTATAATAATTTTAGATGATATCAATGATATTTTTAAGGTATCTTTGGTTTATTGTTTTTTGTTTAGGGACGTTCTTTTGATAACCAACTTTCTTGTGATTAGTGTTCGCTATCTTTATGCATATGTATTTGGGTGTTGTTTTTCCCCTCTATGTCTATGCATTATTTTCACACCTTTGGTCTCTTGTTTTGGAAACCATGTATGTGTTCTAGAAGACTTTATCAAATCAATTTATATTAATTAATATTTTTTATTAACCCTACTCATGATGTGTGATTCCTATAAGGGTATTTTCAAATGGAATACCATTTAGTACTAAGATCATGATTATATTGTGAGGATGAAATTTTTTTAATATGGTATAATTTATCCCCTTTAGATTTTAAAATATGAGCATTGTATTATTAAAATGAGAAACCATTTTGTTGTGTTTTTTACACATAATTCAAAATTAATTTTTAACACTTTAAAATTTTACTTGAAAAAATAAATTTAAATATTTAAATTATAATATAAAAATTATATTAATGTTATTTATTTGTATTTTTCTAAAATGATTCATTTTTGGATGAATAATGAAATATACAGCATTTTAATTGAAAAATACATTTTCATTTAAATAATTTGAAATGAAAATTTATATTTTAAAATTGTTTTAAAGTAAAATTATTTCAATTTTATAAGAATTAATCCAAATTAAGTCATCTTAATCATTTTCATGTTGAATATTTTTATAAAAATATTTTAAGACTTTGACAGTCTTCTCTTAAAAAACCATGATGCTCATCACATCTGTGGTATTCATTTTAAAACTATATATTGAAAAATATATGAATGGAATTTTAAAAATTTTATTCCATTTTTTAATCATAATAATATATCTTATGTAATATATTCAAATTCAATTTTTACAAAAAAAATAACAGTGAAAACATAAATAATAAATTATCATGGTGAATGTAAAAATGAATTTACTAGGGAATTAAACTAACTAGATAAGATTTATAATGACCTAAAAACTTGTTTAAAATATATTTTATTAACAAATTTATACCATATAATGTCTAATTCTCAGTAATACACAATTTAAGACCCTTATGGCATGTGAAAAAATGCAGGTACACCTCTTTATTTTCAAAAATTACAAGTGTGCCGCTCACCTCACTTACAAAAGGCCACCACCTCTCCTCTATTATTAACAGTTTTCCCCATTTTGTTTTGTCTAAGACCTAACTGAATCCCTTTTGAAATTAAATAAACTCTTCAATATAGCATTATTTTTGGCATAAATCCATGCTAGGAATGCTTTTGGGGTTTACCTAAGGGTGTTACCCGAAGAAGAGGTAACGTTCTTGAATGTTTGTTTTTATATTATTTCTTCCTCCAATCCTTAAATTATTTTTAAAACAATATTTTATAATAAAATAAGTATCATACACATAATTATATGTTTTTATGTTATGTAAATTACCTACAATAGTCTTCACATCAATCAAATGGGTAATGATATAGTTACTCGTTTGTATGGTTGATTGCCGCATCGTGAAGCTATGTGATTTTTTTTCACTAATACTTTATATGGAATGTGATAAGGATAAAGATAATAGTTTTTTGTGATATAAATTAAAAAAATATTATATTAATAAAGTATTTATCTTTTCGTAGAGATAATATATTATTTTCATTCGTACCTTTCCACTTACTTAATGATGATAACATTTTTCATGTATGTGGGCACTATAGTCTTCATGAATCTATGTGACTCTTTATTCATCAGAACACTAGATGTATGATATTTATAAGTATATTTAATGAAAAAATATGATATTATTATCACTATCTAAATGTAATTTATTAATAATATCCTTTCCATAATGATCATTGAAAAATGGAACATTACTCACGTGTACATACAACCTACCATCTCTATGATTCTAACATGCATCATTTATCAAAACCATCATTCAAGATCAGTCTTAAAAATATAATTTATATATAAATAATATAATATATTCATTATTATTATTATATATTTGATTAATCAATAAAATTTCCATAAGAACCATAAATTTCATATTAAAAAAATAAATGAGAAAACAAGGAGATTAACACCGAAAACAATGAAAATAATTATATATTATTAAAAAATTGGTGGTGTGATGGGCCTGTAAGTAGAACAACATTTATCCACTAGGGATCTCGCACTACCATCCCCTTCCCAGATCTATGCTCCCTCACCTTCTTGGTTCGGCAGGTCGGGGTGGTGATTCTCTGTTGCTACGGCCTTGTTTGACTCGTTATATGCGCACTGGTGTCTTTGTATTTGACATAGTGTTGAATCTGTGCCGGAGTTCCTAGCCCGGTGGTCCGAGACTGTCCCTTCATCTAGATTTGGGCGTTTGAAGGTAGAGCGTTGTTTCTGTGGAGTTGTCAGATGGCAGCATTGGGATTTGGTTTTATTTGATGGGATGAGGTGCCTTTTATTTCGTTGCTTCTTCACTTTTATGTTTGAGTAGGGTTTCTTGATTCTTTCTGGGATATGGTTTTTATTTTCAGTTGTTTTTTTTGGTTTGGGGAAGTTTGTTTCGTGTTGTTTTGTTTGGATCTGGAGGCAGATTTTTTGTTCGCTGATTTCAGCCTGGTAGTTTTTGGCCACTAAGGGCTTGATTTTTGGTCTGGAAATTCATTGGTGTTGTCAAATGATGATGGTGAAGCTCAACAGAGCTCTGGTTGAAGCGGATGAATCGTTTTTCTTGTTCATTCGAGACAGGCCGTGGATCATGCATCATGGTTTGTTTTCCAGTGGACGGGATGAAGGTGGTGGTCTGAAAATGCTTCGGTGATGCCATCAGCTGATGGGTCTGGCATCTTCCTGCGGTGAACGATGGTGCGTGGTGATGGATCTCGGATCGAGGCATGTCTCAATGGCAGGTGGGTGGACAGGTGCACAGATAAGCATGTTGTACATTGGCAGGTGCGCGGCTGGAGGGCCTGTTGCCTTGATCTTTGGTTTTGGTTATTTGAATTTGAATTTGAAATTGATATGGATGTTGTGAATCGGTGTGTGGAGGTGGTAATGTTCTTTATTGGGTACCGAAAACCCTTAAACTGACCGTTAGAAAATGAAAAAAATGA
The DNA here is from genome assembly GCA_963277665.1 of Viscum album. Lineage (NCBI taxonomy): Eukaryota > Viridiplantae > Streptophyta > Magnoliopsida > Santalales > Viscaceae > Viscum > Viscum album. Next base: position 1,362,370,992 of record OY728166.1, on the reverse strand, counting down.
TTTGAAGTATTAAAAAATTGGTGGTAAATGATATAATAGAATCATATATGATATTATAAATATTATTATGATTATTTTATTTATTATTTAAATTTTCAAATCCATTATAGTAGAGGATAAATCACATTAAACTAAAGAAAAGTTTGAGGTAATGTACTTCTTCCTTATTTCCCTTCTTTAAGGCATATTATAATGTTAGGAACATAATTTCCATTATATGTTGTATATGATGAAACTTAGAAATGTAATATCATTATTTAATCCAAATTAATTTTATTTTTAGTTTCAAGTTGTGTTATTTCATCCAAATAGATTTTACTTGACAATTACCAAGTGTTAAATGTTATTGTACAATCTAACTTTCTATTATGATTATTAACATTATCAAGAAATAATCAATTTATTAAGATAGATTTTCATTAGAAATTTAATTTTTCCTAAATATTTTATGATATATATTATTATACCAAAATCTTATATAATTTTACATATGTTTTATATATTTAATGTCATTTCATTAACTCGGGAAATATTTATAAATTCCAATATTGTATTCAATACAATTATGTGATGATGAAAAATATTATTTCATTAATTAAATTGATTATTTTATATATGAGAATTATTTAGAAATTTTGACGTGGGTGTTTCCAGGTTATAGATAACCCTAAATGCGTCAATATTTCACATGAGACAAACCATTTGGCCAAACTCAAATAATTTTTACCCAATAGTTTTAATCTATCTTGATGATATATCATTAGTGTAGAGGTATCATGTTCTTTAGACATGACTTACAATAATTATTATTTACATCCTTGATAATGTATATCATTTTCCACTATATTTTTATTGTGACTTTATCACTAGTTTCATTTCATTATATGATTAATTATTAAATTTTAAGTGTGTTCAATTATTTACCTTTCCATATTGATTATGACTTGTCTTATCATGATTGTAACATTATTAAAATTTCATTTGTGTTAAATTACATTACATTCCATATTGGTTATACTTATTGATTCATGATATCATCCACTATATGTAACCCTTAGTGAGAATTGGCGCTCACCCTTATATATTACATTTCATTAAGAAATAAAGAAGAATTATTGAAATGAGTTCAAGTATGAAATGTTTTTTCAATTTATTAATATTTTTTATGCTTATGTAAAATTGGTATCACGTATGTATATGGTTCTCCAAAACTACTAAACTGAATAGTCCTTTAAGACAGGACCATTTGTATTTATGCCAATGTAATAAACCAGACATTGTCTCTTGCCTATTGGGGTTAATGTTTCCATAATTAAGGAGAAAAACCCCATTGTAATGGAGGTTCCATCCCATTTGGAGAACTTTACATTTACTATTACTATTGTTCAATATCATAAAAAATAGTAGTGTTTCTTTCTGTTTTTTCATCTTCTCCCACTATATCTTTACAAATTCCATGGTTATAATGTAGATAACCTAATGGGTTAACACCTGTGGGGAGGAATGGTTTTATTAATTCCTTAACTTTTTTCTATTCAATTTTTTTTCATATTCATAGTATTATTCTAGATTGAGTAGGTTTGGGAAATCATTATTCACCCCTTACCTCTAATAGACTTGACTTCACTCTTCCCCTATCACATCCATTCTCTACCCCTTCTCTCATCCAACACATTATAATTTATACTTGGGTTGGTCGATCAATAAATTAAATACAATGGTTATATGTATGGAGAAGGGGAAATTCTCTCTATTGAGGTGTGGTCCCAACCTTTTAATTTTAGAGGTGTTAAGTAATAGGGTGCATAGTAGTTCTTATGTGTTTTTTAACTACCAAAATATAAAGCGGGGTACGAATCAATGAATGGTATTCAATTTATTATTGATAAAAAGTTTAAAAAATAATATAACAATGAAGAGCTATATAGCCAATACTCATATTAAACTATTTCTAAGCTGACACTTGAATTCAATTTGCATTCCGTTATGTTTATTTGTTTTTAAAATAAAATTTATATTTTCATATGTGATTACATAATTATTAAAATACAAAAAATATTAATAAGAGTGATAAAATAGTTATATTTTGTTTTGGATCATTAGGAGATGAACCTGGTAAGGCAATAGCTACATTTTTTTTATAAATGATATTCAATAGGCTCAAAAATAAGTACTCATTATATGAAAATTAAGGTGATGTAAAAAGAATGATATTGTTTCTTTGAGAGAGGGAGGGAGGGACTATTGAAAATGGTTTATTTGTCATTAATTTATAATTAAATGAACCTATTTCACTATTATATTGAGTGATCTAATTTCTTAATACACACACACCGATGATTGAATCATACAAAAGAAGACTTGGTGTAAAATGTTCATTATTAAAAATTATTTGATAATTCATTTCATTGTTTTTGACAAACCCATGACCTTAAATTCCACTATAATAAAACTAATGGATACCAACAAGAAAGGTATTTAAATTAATCATGACATTATAAAAATCATAATTCTTGTATCATAAAAAGCCCCTAAACAATGTCCATTTTTTTCTTTTTCTTTTAATAGAAAGATCATCCATCTCTTATAATTATTATCTACCAAAAATATAAATGTTTTTCTACACTTATTTTAAATTAATAATAATTGTGAATTCATTCTCCTTCTACATACATACTAGTTTTTTTATCACAAATAGGCCACTGTGTTATTTTTTATTCTATTCATTTCTTACTTGCACTACCTGTTACTACATGCTTATTACTATATAAATTATGCTAATAAACACATTAATTATTGTCTAGAATGGTCCACTTGATTATTAATTCCCATATTAAACATTGATTTTTTTTCTTTCATTTTTCTATAAAAATCACTCAGCTATTCATTCAACAACTCTTATATACATAAAATATCCTATTCCATTTTTCTAAAAAGAAGTAGCAATATCATGTTAGGGTTTCAATTTAAAATTCATATTAAAATCAATAAATTCTCTTATTATATGTATTGATATTATTTGGATTCATAATTTAATTATATTCATAGTCTTTATGTGAAAATTGTAAAGGATGCAGTGTGACCAAGAATTTTATTTCCATAATTTCATTTCTCATACATAATGAATCATATAAATTGAAGGAAAAAACTACCTTCATTTGAAATTTCGTGAATCAAAAACCCCCTTTATGATTTTATAACATCTAAATAAGTTCCACAAGAATATTAGAGGAATAAGTGGCTAGACCAGAGAAAATCTGAGCCAAAATGAACTAAAAACCCTCTTAAGGGTTTTATGTGAAAAGCCCTTCCTCTTTGCAAACAAATGAAGCTCAGGGAGTTCCTAATCGAGAAGTCCCCTTTGTGATCATGTTAATCATTGACAGTTTTTTTATGTGAGTGTGATGACACTTTAGGACTCCATGAATGACTAGTGATATTCCTATGCACGTCTGATGGTGCGTCATGACCACACAAATGATTGACTTTGTTCCTCTATTAGTATAATAGTGCTTCACATCCATGTGAATGATTAATGATTACTACATGAGTTAAATGGATTTGTGACCATTCTCGAAGCCCAAAAATTATAGGATAACTGCTTCCAATCTTCAAAAAACCACATACATATAAATACTACCCATATTATGATATTTTAAGTATTTCTACATGACCATTTAGCTTATATATTTTTCCCAAATCATAAACCTCATTAGAATCACAAAACATACAAAAAATAGGCCATCCAAAGTACATGGTCTTTGGAAAACCCCATTCTATGTGTTATTAATATAATCCATCCCACATGTAGATTCCATTGATGAATTCCTATTCTCTTCATGAAGAAAGATGTCCCCAAAAGATCTTGAGTCTTTATAAATAATTCAATATTCATGATGCACTCCATTCATGATCCAGGACTTCATCCTAATTAAGGGCCACTATGTTTCATGAATCCTGCTCCTTCTTGAAGCCCATGACCTATATGAATCACCTGAGCATCATGATATACATTTTTATTAGGCCCTCAGATTCTTGAAACCTCTCTCCTAGACCTATGCAGGATTACCTTTTTCTGTTGAAGCATTTTCGCAAATGTTGAGTGCCTAGGGCCCCCACACCATTCTAGGATTTTTTAGCAGCACCTCGAGTTTATATGTGACCTGTTACACTTATTCTTGTTGCCTACTTCACTTTAATTTAAGCACAAAACTACCACATAACTATTTATTTTCAACATAGGTACTATAAAACCTTCTGCTTCTTAATATATGCATGCTAATACAGACATCGTGATAGACCACTCATCCTAGTCATTTCACATTAGCATTTCCAAAACCATGCCCCAACGAGAGGCAGATGAGTTGTGGTTACATAAGACCAAGGGGTGAGGAGTTATTACCATATATCCAATCTATATGAAATAAAACATCCTAGTACCATGCCCTTGTTATATGATGTTAAACTACACAAAAATTACCTTAGAATATGACCTTAAACTGTAACCTTACCACATACAGTAAGAACAAGATGCTCCATGTGTTTATGGAATGGGATGACCTCTAACAGAATGCCCTAAGTATCACCACAATGGAATGATATCTTCCTCACATGGAATTATATACTTCTCACATGGAATGGGATCCTTTTTTGGGAAGGTTCAACACATAAGCCGTACCCAAAACATTATTTCCCCTAGAAACACCCCAATATCTATCCACCAATGAAAAATGGGTATCATCTATTTTTCTGATATAATCCTTCATCTTTTTCCACACAATTATCATGAATCCTGTGGCAATAGAGGGTAGTGGTAATCATGAAATTTTCATGACCCTGAACCATCCTAGGCCACCAACTTTGTATAATCCCCAACCTTTCCAAACTAATTTGGATTTTATTCCCAACGAAATGGGACACATAGAAAGCCTATCTATGGATCAAAACTAATATACAAAATCTAACATAATTTTCTAAAAACCACATCCCCAGTAGTATCATTGCCCTCACCTAAGAGACCGAATCTCCTCTATTTACCTCAGGTATCTTTATGTGTAAGCCCCAAAACAACTCTAATAAAGAGAAATAATCTTATAAAGTGAAACCCAGATGCATAAAACCTACACCAAACTTCATTGAAATAACTTTCAAGACACGATTGTCCTTACCTCATGACATTAAAGCACATGAATCAGTCCTACAACACGATCATAAAATGTGCCATCAAACTACATGTTTTTTGATCCATGTCCCCTATATAGGGTGTGTAGGATTCCTCCATGAGGTTCAATCCCAACCAATGGTAAACTTAGGCACTCCTCCCATAGAGGAACCTCTCTTCTACACCTAAGGGTTATTTTGATCATATTTCGTAGAGTGAAATCTTCACTTTATGGGATACACCCCAATTATCTATGTCCATGAGTGTTTTCATCCATCCATTGGTAAACCTTCACAGTGTGATATCATCCCTTTGTGGGATACCCACTTGAATTTGCCTCTATAGGATTTCTAATCCATCTATTAGTAAATTAAAACTATGAAATATCCTCTCTTATAAATGAACCTCTTTGATCCTCCTTTATGGGGACTCTTGATCAATCAAATCCATTTCAAAAAGACGTTAAACTAGTGTCCAGACCCCAAATACATACCTCATACAGAACATGGGAATATTGTTGTGAAATAATTGGAAAATACACTCCCTCTCTATTATATACCTCATAATCTACATAAGATTATTTAGATTCCATGCCTCAGCTACATCACATGATATTCCCTACAAAGTGAAAGAACACAAGTGGCCAATGTTCCCATAATCTAGACATGTCAGTGATGTGTAACGTGATTTCTCTCCTGAACAAAGGTTGCAACCATGTTATGATGAAAATAGTATATCATGATAGAAGCAGTGTAACTAATTGGCATCCATAAAGAGATGGCCACGATAGTGTGTTCGATGAACATGACTTAACTATATTTGTGAGACCCCGAATAGGGAATGAGTTCAAATGAGGAATCCCTATATGGAAGAACCAACATTCCAACTTCCCATTTCAATCATGGAGAACGCATCACCAATAAATATGATGAAAGACACCATATTTTTTAAATAAATAATGTGAGGTAAAAATATATCTAGTGCAAGCACCAAGTTTTGGATGCAAGGGTGTGCCCTAGAGAAACCATCAAAAAATAAATTGTGGAACCGATATAAAAATATTCTCTTCAATATAGAAAAAAATAGCATTAGAGACCTCATCAGATTAGCAAGTCACTAAATATAGATATTTGGTGTCAGTTTCCATCATGTAAATGGTGGGCCTAGTATGGAACTCACCAAAATTTGGGGAATTTAGATGTTGTAAATCCTTAGTTTGAAATATTTTTCACACATATCCCTCTCCACTTTCAATATATTGGATGATGTTGGGAATTTAGACATAGATTTAATTACACATATACTGACAGATGAATCTAGTTCCTTTGCAGGACCCCGAACATAAGAAATAAACCACCAAACACATATAAGAATTAGGGAAGTAGAAATTTTAATGTGGAAATACCACACAACACCACATCTTCCATGAATTCTTCTATAACCTAGGTTACTGGGAACCCATGCCAAATCTCACCCTCATTGATCGTCCAATAGAGGGTGATGGAACCCTCATTCATTTATACAAGCAATAAGGGGTCATTCCCTAATGGGAAATATTATTCCATGATTGAGAGGCTTTGGCATCTCATCAACACCGCCTCCACTAAGGGAAACATGGAGATAAACCACCCCCATTTCAATTTGTAATTACTTTAGGAGTCTCTCCTCAGAGTGAACCAATGAATTTCTCTTATATGCCGAGGATTTAGGGAATGATCGAGTCACCTCATCCATAACTATAGCATAAGATCCTTGATGTTATTAATATTTTCAGGACTTATTATATACTCCCTTTATTTATTTTTATGAAATGTGCATAATTTTGGTGAAATATTAATGTTTAAATATTAAATATAATTTTAGAGCACTATTTGAATACATCCAAATTCTAGTTTATTTAATGTTTTAATAATAAATATCACCCTACTGATCCAAATTGTTTACTTCTTGTATTTTCTGATTCATTATTCAATTTCCCCTATATCATTAGAATAAATCATTTTTCAATTCATCTATTTGAATGGCCATATGGACCGCACAATAAGGCCCACCGAATCTGTGAAGAAATTGGACCATCCATGAAGATTGAATTACTGGGCTCAATCCAGAAGTTAAAATTCATTAACTATACTCAAAAATTGGGATAACAATTCAAGGAGTCATGAATAAAAATTTCAATGCCCAAATTCAAAATTAATGGGACCAAATGAAGCATTTAAGTCCATCCCACCATTCTGGTCGGGAATTAAAATCTGGACACGATTCCCGCATTTCCCATATTTTAATAATTAAATAAGGCTATAATTTTCCAGTGTTAAATCTATGATATGTGTGGAAAACTTTTTAGAATAAATTCTTTTTATTTGAAGGCATATTTATATTAAAAAATCCATTCAGATTTCATCCATCGAAAGAGCATAGATGGACATGGAAAGTTTTACATTGTTTATTAAAACCTCCATATCATTGGATACATAGATCCAATGGCCAAAACATTTTTAAGGATGATAGTACACATCAATATATACAATATGTAATAAGATATCATCTCGATATTTAGCTGTATGGATGGCCAAATTGGTGATGTAAGTGGAGAGGTATACTGGAATGCAAACAGTACAACTCTTTGGGCTACAAATACAACCCCCTCTTCTCATTACATGTGGTTGGAATTTAAGAAGTGAGGAGCACAAATTTTCATAACCAAATATTTTCCAAAGGCTTGGGAGAACCTTCTATACTCATGTTTTCACTTGATAAATATTTCCTCCTCTATTTTCTTTAATTTATTTTTCTAGTTTCCTTCATTTGTAATTTCACAAGTGTTTGTATTTTTAATTCTATTTTAAAGAAAGTTTCTTCTTCAATATCTCTTATTCTCATCCACCTTCTATATTTTAAAATTACTTTCCTTAAAATATTTTAAATAAATTTAAATCTATTTCCCTTATTTTTCTTCCTCATTCACTCGAAATACTTTTTTTAACTCTCTACAATGATCGTGTGTGTTCGATGCACTACTCTTTTCTTATCCTATTAATTTAGTTCTATTTATAATTCATCACCATAATCATATATTATGAAATTAATGTCTGAGTAAATATACCATTATAGTGAGTCTTTATTTAGAGATGTTAACCGATTGAGAGCTTTTGATCATTGAGTATTCTTTAATTTAACATTGTGTATGTTGGACTTAACATGTCATGGATTATTGACTTTTTTTTAATATGTAGTTTCCATGGATTATTGGAACAAAAAATAAAATACCATCAAAAATCTAGGATTTATATTTGAACCCTAAGTAAAGTTAAGTATTGTATTAAAGCCTTAACACTTTGTAATTCCAATCAATGCTAACTTGGAGAATGGGTGTTAATTTAAATGCATTATAAAGCAAAGATCAAGGATATCAGAAGCATAAATGCCTAAAAATGAACTCACCCTAATATTTATCAAATTGTTAAATCAAACACAAACCATTAATCACTTCATTTAAGATCTGAAAAAACCACTAATCAAAATACAATAAACTAAAAACAATCGACTATTTAAAAGTATCATCATCGAGGATTTTAACCGAGTGCTGCTATACACATTAGCAGAGCATAATAAAATTGAACGGTTGATAAGAAACAATTGTTCACACTTACAAATGACATCGTTTCCAAGAATGGTGCAATCAATTAGTCTTTAATTTATAGTTATTGTATAAAAAACAAAAAAAAAAAATAAAATTAAAAAAAATTGAAAAAAATCACAAAGAAAACCCCACCTTCTCATAAAAATCATACACAATAAAAAACACATGGAAAAAATCACCTCCCTCTTTATTCCAAAATATCTTTGAATTCCCTGTAGCCTCCCAAAAAAATCCCTCATATTTGTTTGGACCTAAAATTGAGTGAACACTTCGCTGACATAGGAGCAACATTAGGGATAATCAAATAATTCAATAACAAGTCCATGTCTAACTAATTGAATTTGATATGAAAAATACTAAGTACAAACACTTAAAGAACTTTCTACCCATTATATGAATTACCCACTTCTTGGTATTCAATATCTAATCATAGAGGCTGACTTAGAACTCAAATTGGGTTTGATTCATCTTCTTCCTCATTTCCATGGGCTATCTAGTGAGGATCCACATATCCTCCTTAAAGAGTTCAAAGTTGTATGCTCTACCATAATGCCTCAAGGGGTTTTTGAGAAAAAAATAAAACTTCGATCATTCCATTTTTCCCTAGATGACTCCACCAAGTCATGGATTTATTAACTCCTTCTTTGTTCCAAAACCACATGGAATGACATGAAGCGAATTTTCATAGATAAATTCATTCCTGATTCTCATACTACTTCCATCTAAAATGAAATTAGTGGTATCCATCAATTCCCAAATGAATAATTCCATGAATACTATGAGAGGTTCAAAAAGTTTTGGAAACCTTTACACATCACCAAATCCTTGACCAACTGTTGATCCAATACTTTTATGAGGTGTTATTGGCTATAGAGAGAACCCTCATTGACTCAGCAAGTGGTGGTGCTATTGTTGATAAAACTTCTGAATCTTTAAGAGATCTCATAAGCAACATGGATGCAAACACAAACCAATTATGTACTTGAGCACATGATCAAGTCAAACAAGATCATGATAATCAACCTATAGAGCCGAACAAGATGACATAATGGATTAGTGAACTTATAGGTCTTGTGAGACAACTAGAAGTGGCTACCGAAGCCCCAACCTCATCTTCTTCACAATAGCTGTTCCCTAGACCTATCAAGAATTGTGGAATCTATAGCTCTATATCTCATCCAACTAAAACATGTACAAAACATCTAGAAGATCAATTTTATTCATCCATACAAATGGAGCTCAATGTAACATATTCTCAGTGGAACCCCAACCCTCAACAATCAGGTCAGTTTGTTAGAAACTTCAACCAACCACACTTCGATCCCTTCTCTTCTGCCTTCAGCCAAGGATTGAGGTATGGTAATCCCATTTCTTATCCCCCTCAATTCCCTCCTCAAAACCCAAACCAATTCAAATATGGTCAAGGTGTTGGTAACTTCCAACAACTTTATCCTTTTGTTCCTCAATAACAATTTAGAAATCCTCTTCCCTCTCTTCTAGGATTCCACTATCCTAGCGAGTCTTCCCAATTCCCAAACCAATACAATCCCTTTCCCATGAACTAAAATCAATGTAATCCCAATTTGGGACAATCCTATTCTTCCAATATACCATGGGAAATTGATGTAGAAGATCTTTCGTCCTTCACCCATTCTAGCCTCAAGAACATTGAAACCCAAATTGGTCATCTTTCTTCCCACCTAATCCAGAAAAAACAATAATATTCTTCCCAACACCCAAATCAACCATTACCCAACCCAAAGGCAAATATAAGTGAAATCGCACATATATCTGGAAAGAAAATTTCTATGCCTCATGATGAGACCTCCCACTACCCTTTAAATGTTAACCAATAAAATGAAAAGAAAATGAAACTTGAAAAGGAACATGAATCCATTCCCTCACTGTAAGATCCCGAGTTTTGGAAAGGTATGTTTTTGTTGTGTTTTGGGTTGGACCCTATGATTTTGGGACTTTAAAAGGATTCTTGAAAGTGTGAGAGACCTTGGGGGTGTTCTGGGGGCTCAGGACATGGATGAAGGGAAATCTAAGCAAAAAAGGCCAGGTCACATGGCCTGCGTATGGTTTTCCAAACCATGTAGCTAAATCATGTGACTCCTTCTCCTCCGGGCAGTGGCGTGCACACGGATTGTGCACGGTTTTCCAAACCATGTAGCTAAACCATGCGGCCGGTTAAAGTTGGGAAAAATTACAGTTTTTCCACTTCGGGCTTTTTAAACCCCACTCAGGATTTTCCTCTCTTCCTCCTTCCTCAACCCTAAGGGCGAACAATTCTGACCCAAGCTCCCAAGAGGTGTTTCTCCATCGATTATTGTCTGTTTTGGACGCCGTTGGTTGCAGATCAAATCTCCAGGTAAGTCTAATCCTCTCCACCCCTCTCTTCTTCAGATTAGGGCTTGTGGCTTATCCCATATTCTTTCGAAGCTCTAAACCCCTTTGTTTTTTGTGGAACTTAGGTTGGGGCTTCAAAGGATGTATGAATTCGGATCTAAGCCCATGGTTATGGGTGAGTTCATCATTGGATTCGAGGTAGGTGGTCTACAAGTTATATCCCTTGAGTTTTATATAGATTGTTCATGAAGTGTTTGATTCTTACCCTCTTGTGAAGACTTCGTCTTACCATTATTGTGATGTGATGTTTAGGGAGTCTAAACAACCTAATGGAACCATCATGATCCCCACGTGGAGAATGGAGGACGGGGTGACTTATGTTAGGGCCACTTATGGGGTGTGCCCACATTTCCGGACTAGTGTTTAGCTAAGTAATTGTATGGCCATTGTGTGAGAATATAGAGCCTAGGGTAAATATGATATTAATCTTGAGGGATGTAAATGGGAGTCCTAGTAACATATATTGGTTGGGAGGTGACCTATGTGGGTGTTTGGTTGGTTTAAAAAGGGGCTAAGCGAGGTAAAGGGAAATTCTAAGGGATTAGCTTTATATGTGATTATGCTTAGTGAGATAAGCATGAGAGATAGTAATTGGGGATGAATTGTGGAGTGGGTTAATACATGAAAATTTGGTGGTGCACCTAAATGATTGAATGCAATGAAGGGATTATGTTAAGTGATATAAGAATTGTGTTTGAAATGCATGAGTGGGTAAATGCTTGTGAAATTATAAATGGGATAAATGGGTTAATGAATGTTCAATGGTGAGTTTGGATAAGTAAAAAGGGTTGTTGAATACACCTAAAGGGTTAAGGCACACAAATGGGAATTTTGTGAGATGGATATAAGTTGTAATTAGAAATTGTGTTAATGGGTTATTATGTGGAAATGACTAGAGGCCATAATGGAATAGATTATGTGCCTGGTAATGGATCCTAGTGAGTTAGGCCTAATGATAAATGCCTAGTGAGATAGGCATAATGAATGAATGCATAGTGAGATAAGCATGATAAAAGGGGAACTGGGATAAATGGATAAATGATGTTAAATGTCATAAATGTGTAAATGGGTTGTAGCATAATATTAATTCCCATGTTTTTTGTTGTTCATTTTGAATATAATTCCTAATGGCATTGGTTATGTTATGTTGTGTTATGTATTGTGATATCCAATGGCATTGAATATGCTCGGTTGTGCTATGGTATGTTGTGGTGATTTTATAGTAAGCATGTACACATGGCTTGGTAGTGTGGGGTATTGACTGAGGTTCTACACCCACGGGTCGAGTTTTACTGATGCTCTAAACTCCACCCCTAATGCACAGGTTAGGGATGAAGACTGATGCTCTATTCCCCTAATGGATTCATTCCACCTGGACTGAGGCTCCAAGGTGAGGCTATTGTATTGATATCATTCCACCTGGACTGAGGCTCCAGGGTAAGTTTATTATATTGATATCATTCCACCTAGACTAAGGCTTCTAGGTGAGGAAAATGTGTTGATGTGATATGTGGATCCCTATTGAATAGGGACTTTCTTTGTTTTCTTCAGACATGGTGAATGATTGCCTTATACCCTTGTGTAGATCATATTTATGCCTAACCCACGGAACATGTGATCAATATGTCTTATGTAAGATGGTGTAATAATTGGAATTGGTATAATTACTAGTCATGAATAAAATAAACCCTATTAACTAATGGCACCCGAACTGTACCTTGTTTACTTATCATTTCTTTTGTACTTTCATGCACTATATATTTACTGGATATTTTGTAGACACCGTTGGTGGTGGCCTACTGAGTTGTACTCACACCCTGCTCGGGCAGCCCTTGGGTACTCGAGCATACTTCATGTTTGCAGGTCAGGAGAAGGGAAAGGGTCCTTGCTAGATAGTGAGTGTCATGGGTAGCACTTGGTGGAGGATATGGACTTGGAGTCAGGACCATTTTGGGGATTTTGGCTGTTGTCTTTATTTTGACTTTGTTCACTTTTGCATTCATAGTATGAAATGGCATATTTACTATTTGATATGTTTGATATACACGTTCGTTGTTCAATTGGTTATTGTTTCCGCTATTTGGTTATTCTGTTGTGCATTACTCTGATATATAGGGGGGTATAGTCTCCCCATTTGACTATATAGACCCTCGATGCTAGTCGGAAGCCTTTGGCGTATGGGGAAGTGCGCTTAAGGTTATGTAACCACCCGGCTCGGAGCACCGGTTTAGCCGAGGGTTAAGATGTGTCGGGCCTTGGTAATGAGCTCGTGCTTGGGAGTAGCTAACCTAGGTAGGAGGGAAAACCCAAGTCACCCTGGGTGGTAAATGTTGTTCTTGGATGTGTGATGTTACAGTTGATGATATTTGACCATTGGGTGATGCACATGTGGTTTGATGTGACTGTTTTATGATATTTGGCTTGTGGACTTAACGACATAAGGATTTTCATTCTTGCATCATTGTAGGAACCTAGGGTGATAGGTGACATGCATTGTATTAGGCACACATACGGGATGGGTGTGTGGGTAATGGAGAGTGGAATGCATTTTACTTCCTTTCTAAATATGAAGAAAATGATGCCTAATAATCGTAATGCAAGAGGGTGAATGAAAAGAATGAAAATGAGAAATGTTGTGACCGGGTTAAAGTTTGGGATGTGATAAATTGTGAGTGTTGATTCGGTGTCCAAAAGAAAAAGGGTGCATAATGACGGTAAATTTTTTAATGAATTTTGCCTAATGAAAGATGTAAATGTGTTAAAATGATGATTTTAACATGTTGTGAAATTAGAAATGTGCCTAAGAGGAAAGGATCGTGTTGTGAAAGAAGAAGTGGTTTGAAGTTGGGTTGGTAAAATACTTATGATTGATTAAGTTGGTTACCCCTTGTTGACCATGACCGCGGTAGGTATGGTAGGGGGGTGGTGTTCTAAGTGTGATGATGAACGATGGGGTAAAGAGTGAAGAATGGTTTGGTTAAGGATTGATCGTGTGGGATCTTTCCATTTGTGGTTAAATTCTTCCAATCATTCATTAGAAGTGTCGAGTGAATGACATGTTTGGAATGTGAATGTTTGAGTTCAAATGTGGGTATTCTTGGTGTTGTCGGTTATACCCTTGTATTCATGGGTTGGGGTAGTGAGAGTGCCCTAGGGGAGATTTTGGTCTTGGATTGTGAGGCCTTTCCGGTCATGATATGTCCTAGGTGGTGTATTTAGGGAGTTGGTATCGTTCAATCTTTAAGGCGACCTATAAGAGAGGTCAGACAAGGCTTCTAGTGCTTTTGGTTGTGAGTCACACATGTGGATGTTTTGGACCTTGAAAGTGGGACATAGAGTGCTGCGTGGTGCAGTTTTGTGATGTAAGGATAAGTGGGAAGGTTGATGGTCTAGTTGTGCCTGGTTATTTCATAAGGTAACCCTAGTGTTTGTGATGAAAGTTAAGGTTTGTTTTGAATGGTTGTATCACTTGAATGATGGACTCAACTGGTTGAGTATGGATTAATGGAGGTCTATAGTGTGGTTATATAATTTCGCTCGATGGTGACACCCGAGGTAAGGGTGGTCATGTGGCTGAACTTGTGTGCATGAATGGTTTGGTTGTGGAGTGATGGTTGAACCTGGTTGGCAATCACACCTGAATGGCGATGGTTAAGTGTTGATGTGACATGTTCGGCAGGGAAGCCCGAGATTCCTGGCGGGTCATGGTGTCCCATAGCTTGACATCAGAAACGAATAAGTTGGTGGTGGTGTTCTTCAACGACTTATTAGCGTACCTCAGCTAGTGACGAGCATTCCCAACATCTTGACTACATCCCAGGTACGTTGAGAAGCTCTTTCTCTCACCAAGAGACATGGAGGTGTTTGGTTGGATGAGGGACATCATGGGGTTTACGCGCAAGGAAGCGGTATGTGTGGAGTTTGATGACAGGATGTGCACCCTCGATGGCTTAGGGTGAGGACCTCGGGATGGGTCGAATGTTGAAAACTTCCTTGGGTTCTGTTCATGGAGGCCGAGAATGGGCACTAGGTGACGTTCGTTTCCTTGTTTTGGGAAAAAGGCTGGATGGCCATGTCTAAGTTTGGGGTTCGGTTTGTGATTGGTTTTAAGATGCGGTGGTTGGAATCCCTCATGGTGAGAAAAGGTAACGACACTCCTAAGGTGGGGAGTGATAAATCAGCCTTGGATGTGGAAAATAGAACATCGAGGAGACATAGTGGCACCAGGGTAGAAATGAGGAACATGTGAGTTGCGTGTCAGGTTCCTTAGAGAGGCATGTGATACTTGGATGTGGTGACAAATGAGCTAAGTGTTGGCTTGAGCTCAGGGTGGTACCAAGTGAATCTTGTGAGATCTCTGTTGAGTCATAGGAGGGTGTGGTTGGATATGACAACATGTTGTGGAAAGAGAAGTTGGGGTCTTATAACTCCAACAGAGGTTGGGGTTAGACCTGGGTCAATCATCCTTGTGTGGTTTTAGGACGCTATGAAGTTGGGTAAATCTTGGCCATGTGATGTGGTGTCATGCCAGGGGTGAATTCGATGACAGTCTGGATGGCGGTAACGCCGTAATAATTAATTCTACTGGAATTTGGGAAATGATCTCGGTGGGTGCGTGGAATAATAATTATAGACTTCAAGTTAGTAATCACTTATGGAAGGTGAGAAAAGGGTAGTGTACCATCAGTGGAAGGTGGGTGTTTGGGGAAGATACAATCAAAGGCGGTCCGACCTGAGATGGTAAGCATGATGGGTGAGGTGAGAGTGATCCACCTTCGGGTTCATGTTTTAGTGGAAATCACCCTTCTAAATGAAGTTGAACTTGAGTGAGGTTAGGATGGTCTTAGTCCTTTAATGGATGGTGTAGGGATGTCTTCCCAATAGTTTTGATGGTGTGGATGGAGTCCAAGGTAGGGTAATGCTCCTATGGATGGTTGGGCCTGGTAAGTTGGAACATGTTTGGTAATGGGAAGGTTGGGTTGAGTTCTGTTGGTCCTTCATCAATGGAGGAGGTTCCAAGTAACCGGAAATGGTGGAGAGAACCATACCAGATAAATGGTTGGTTGATGACGCGACCAAAGTTTCGGGTTGGAAGGACTCGAGTGGTCATTGTTCGGGTGAGTTGGACTTGGTAGAGAGATTTGGCATAGTTTGACTGGTTTGAGTGCATTGGGTGTATATTTGTGGAGTGAGATCTTCAAGAAATGTTTTTGGAAGGTTCGTGTGTTTTCCTCCAGGTGATACTGTAGAGACCCGTAGCCTGACGTACATGAACATTACATTACTTTTGCGGAATACTTAGTACATAACAAAAACACACACGCAAGGATCGTAATAGTTTAGTGTCTTTGGAAACTCGGAACGTAATCTTCTAAACGTGGTGAAAGATCTTCAACATCTCCCATAAAGATCTTTTTTTACCTAAAACCTTTCTTTATATCCTGGGGAAAAGAAAACATAAAAGGGTGAGCTCAAATGCTCAGTAAGGGTAAACAAAAGAAATATCAATCACATCATATACATAAGAACATAGCTTTTGGAAATCTTATCCTGCAAAAGAGCTCATAATATCATAACGTGGGATAAATCATAGAAGTAAAAATGAAATCATAACTTAAAACATTACTCATTGTGGCATACACACATAATCATAGAGAATGATTTCTTGTTAGTCAAGACTCATTGCCAAGACTATCTTAGTGGACAAAGTCCCTTTCTGAATCGAGTAATCCTCGTTTCAGTCCTGTTTCACTGAACCGGTATAACCTACCATTCCAGCCATGTCTATCTCATGAGATATAAAATCTTTACCCAATGCATTGGAGGGAGATATAGGTCCCACCCATCTCTTAATGATACCATTCTTATGTGTGCCACAAAATCATAAATCATACATCATTTCATAACCCATGTAATAAAAATGGGATTCTTAAACAACATGACATCATAAAACCATTCATATAAGATAAAGGAATTCATAAACATAATTCCATCACAACATAGTCAAATCAATGTAAAAATATGGATAGAAACAGAACCCTTTATTATCTTAGATGGAAAATACTTTTGATAAAACACTTGAAATGAATTCTTGAGGAAAATATCCTTTCTTCTTTAAAATCAATTTCTTTTCACAAAAAATCATGCAATTTTAAAAGAAAGATATTTTATTGAAAATAGTCATGAAATCTTTTAGAGGAAGCTTCATGAAAATAAGGCTTTATAAAACAGTATAAATCCGTTCATGCCGTATAAGTTAAAAAAAAACATTCTTCGTACTTTTGTCGGAAAAGTCAAAAAGTACCTCGTATAAAAAAAACGACAAAAGATTCCTTTCATACATATTACTAAAAACTCACCGAACGGTA
Source organism: Viscum album (assembly GCA_963277665.1). NCBI lineage: Eukaryota > Viridiplantae > Streptophyta > Magnoliopsida > Santalales > Viscaceae > Viscum > Viscum album. The sequence goes on along the minus strand of OY728166.1, from coordinate 1,362,353,408 downwards.
AAAATGGATTTAAAAAAAATTGTAGGTGGATGGAAAATAATATTACATATTGATGAAACATGGATGTGGATGATAAAATACACCCCAGTAAATACTTACGAATAAACAATCTCGGATAAAAATGAGATTGTGATATTTCCCTTACCTTAGGTCCGACTTGCTTTGTAAGTGTCCGAACCTCCTGTATAATGATTTAAATAATGTTATTGACTTATTACAGAATCATATTCATTGTTATGATATCATATATGGTTCTCTTATGGCTTTATATTACCCGGTCTTTTGTAAATTCATGTTAAAGTAGCATTTTGGGTAAAATCGTCTTATTTGTCGTTCGTGTTTTTAACTTGTAATTATTAATATGATTACTTGGATCATGATTACTTATATCCAGAATGTAAAACATGATTTATATATAATATATATTCAGAATATACATATATATATAATATATTGTTAATGGAATGAAATACACCGTTCATGGAGACGGTAGTCCGTACGTACGCATGAACGCTGTTTTCGTTTCCTTATTGAATTGAATGGAATTAAGTAGATGACATACATATAAATATACATAATTCCAGTATCATTATTATGTAATATATTTCATTAGAACTTATTATATATACTTTATAATCATTCATTAATGGTTAATCATTGAAAATGAATCTCATCGCGTCGTGGAGACGGTAGTCCGTACGTACGCACGAGCGATGATATCGTTCCCATGGTCGTGGAATTGTGTTTAAGTGTATGTATACTATTTCAGTATCAATATCACTTTATAATAATCATATATAGTTACTCATTACACCTTTATACCCATCCTATTAAGGTGGTGGCGGAAAATAGATTACACCACGGCGTGGAGACGGTATTCCGTACGTACGCACGCACGGTGATTTCCTTTTTCCGTAGGATGGTTAGAAGGTTAATTAGAGTTGTTTCATATTTATAATAACATATCAGTATATAAGAAATACTGATGTTATTACTTTATCATGAAACAACTAAAGAAGAATAAGTTGAAGAAAAAGAAATTGAAAAAGATCGGTAATGGATATTACCTCTTCTTTGAAGTGCTTCTTTGAGACCTCCTTTTAGGGAACTAAAATTGGTCTTTTAAGAAGACCAGGACCTCTAGGATGATACTAGGGAAGTGGAGAGGAGAAAATGGCAGGGGTTGGCCGAGCTTGAGTGCTCAATTTGGTGCGAGGAGGAGGGGGAGGAGGTGTCCTTTTATAGGGGAGGAGAGGGGCACCTTAGGAATAACTAAAAACATTATTTTATATTAAAGTCAAAATCGGTTTATAATGGTTCCAAAGGGTCTTATTTCGAAGATAAGGTGGGGAAGGGTCGAAATCCTCTCATCCAATAGAATTTGGACAAGTTTAGGTTCCTATTTTAACCTTATCATTTAGATTTAACATTAAGTTAAATAATTTAACTTTTACCATGTCTTTTTGTTTTCTTTCACTATATGGTTAATACACTTACTATAACATGCCAAAAGAACCCCAAATTGTTTATTATTAATATATATATCCTTATCTAAGTCATTTGGCCGAACCTTAGATTTTTAGGAATAAAATAACAATTAATAATATAATATTTGATTTAAAAACTATTTTGTGTCAATTTTGACACTATTTGATATATGACTTTTGTGAAAGTCATAACAGAATTAAATGTTCGAACCAAGTTGATTAAATCAACATTAATATATCATATTAACCTATAAAATTATTGGAATTCATAAAAAATCTCAAATTACATTTATTTTGGTGTTTATAACATCAATTATGTCAATATTTCATTAATAAGATAATTACTGCATCATCGTTGTGTCATAAATAAATTAAATTATTTGATGTCTAAAAATTACAAATAAAATACCATCATGTAGGAAATAGTTTTAGCTTTCTAATGAATATTTATAGTCGAATTTATCTTATGTATAACCCCTCATTAAAAATGATTTACTTATTAAACTTTGATTTTAACTATTTTAACCTTTCTTTAAATAAATTAATAATAAATGTCCTAATCTAATCCAAGTGGGCCTAAATGGTCATATTTTATTCCTAAGTTTGTTTTTGGTCGAATTACACTTGTCCAATAGAATTAGGACATGTGTTAGGGTAATAGTAATATCATATTTACCCTTAGTTACCCTATTTACTATTAACCGCGGTAAAAAAAGTAAAAAGTTACTATTCACCAAAAAATTATTTTCATCTCATTGAACCACATTTTAGTCCTTGATATTAACCGTGTCTCTCGGATTTTCGAAATTCCATTCACAGAAGCGGCAAAATTAAGTTTTATGAAAAATTCAGTTTTTTTTAACTACCACTTAGTAGTTTCACTATTCATCAAAAATTGATGTTTTTCAGAACAATGCCAAAATTTCATCCTAAGCTATATTTCATATTCCGAATTCAAAAATGAAATCTATTTTACCAAATTCATAACATAAAAGTTGCATTAATTAATTTTATAATTAACTCCCGCTGTTAAAACAAATAGCGTGTTTTTAAGAAACAATATCTATCAAAAGATTGACACTTGTTTATGTCTAGTTTAAATGTGAAATTACATCCAATGACCAACATTGTATTAAATTGTAAAAATATATTCTAAATATACTTTAAAACTACTTAAATTAATAATTTATCACTATTATTTATTTCGAATAAAAAGTTGTTTTTAATTAAAATTTAGCAATTTTCACTATTCATCAGAATATGAAAGTTATCCGAAAAGTACCAAAATTTCACCTTAGGCTAAATTCGATACTCCGAATCCAAAAATGAAATTCATTTTGAAAAATAAGATTTACAGAATTTCGAAAAGTGGTTATTACTATTCATAACGGCTAGTTTTAATAATATTTTAATAGCATATCGTTGTTTAGTGAAACTCAGTATTGCGTACTACACACGCTATCGAGGAAGGTTGCGATTGCGTGTAATGCAAGGAAAGTCAAAGATGCGTGTTGTGCAAGCTTCTTTTGGTGTAGCGTACAACATAAGACATTAATAAAATTAAAAAGAATATTTTTCATAAAATCTCGGGTTGTTACAGATACCGGGTTGGGTCACCATTAGAGTTGGGTGAACAGAAAATGACGCCATGTGATTTGGGTCATCAGTGGTGCAGAGGATCAGGCCGATGAGGTGCCGATTGGTTTTCCCATGACAATGAGATGTTGTGTGTTATGTTTCCATGTGTTATTAGTTAGGTGTTGTCACCTATGTTTTCCGCATGAAGTTCTCGTGGTGAGAATGGTTGAAGTTGATGAATCCTTTAGGAGTTTCTAGCTTGTGTTGTGGTTGCGGTGAGGAAGGCTTGTAGGGCGAGTTTTTTCCCTTGATTCATGTTCGGTAGGAATTGTGATGTACAACCAAAACTTGGGAAGTGGGAGTGAATAGGTAGACCTTGTGGCATGATCCCTTGTTATGGAAGATAGTGATGCTCGGAAGAGAGGCTCGAGGAAGAGCCGTTATAAGGTGGGGAGGTTGTAAGATCCCAGGTTTTGGAAAGGTGTGTTTTTGTTGTGTTTTGGGTTGGACCCTTTGATTTTGGGACTTTAAAAGGTTTCTTGAAAGCGTGAGAGGCCTTGGGGGTGTTCCGGGGGCTCAGGGCATGGATGAAGGGAAATCTGAGCAAAACAGGCCAGGTCACACAGCGTGCACACGGTTTGCCAAACCGTGTGGCTAAATTGTGCGACTCCTCCTCCTTCGGGTAGTGGCGTGCGCATGGTTTGTGTACGGTTTTCAAAACTATACAGCTAAACAGTGCAACCACTTAAATTTGGGAAAAATTACAGTTTTTCCACTCCGGGCTTTTTAAACCCCACTCGGGATTTTCCTCTCTTCCTCCTTCCTCAACCCTAAGGACGAACAATTTTGACCCAAGCTCCCAAGAGGTGTTCCTCCTTATATTATTGTCCGTTTTGGATGCCGTTGGTTGCGAATTGAAGCTCTGGGTAATTCTAATCCTCTCCACCCCTCCCTTCCTTAGATTAAGGCTTGTGGTTTATCCCATCTTCTTCAGAAGCTCTAAACCCCTTTGTTTTCGGTGGAACTTTGGTTGGGGATTCAAGGGATGATTGAATTCGGAACTAAGGCCATGGTTATGGGTGAGTTCATCATCAGATTCAAGGTAGGTTGTCTACGAGTTATATCAATTGAGTTTTATAGAGATTGTGCATGAAGTTTTTGATTCTTACCCTCTTGTGAAGAGTTCGTCTTTCCATTATTGTGATGTGATGTTTAGGGAGTCTAAACAACCTAATGGAACCCTTATGATCCCCACGAGATGCATGGAGGATGGGGTGACCTATGTTAGGGCCACCCATGGGGTTTGCCCACATTTCCGGACTAGAGTTTAGCTAAGTAATTGTAGGGCCATTGTGTGAGAATATAGAGCCCATGGTAAATATGATATTAAGCTTGAAGGATGTGAATGGGAGTCCTAGAAACATACATTGGTTGGGCGGTGACCTATGTGGGTGTTTGGTTGGTTTAAAAAGGGGCTAAGCGAGGTAAAGGGAAATGCTAAAGGATTATCTTTATACGTGATTATGTTTAGTGAGATAAGCATGAGAGATGGTAATTGGGGATGAATTGTGGAGTGGGTTAATACATGAAAATTAGGTGGTGCACCTAAATGATTGAATGCAATGAAGGGATTATGTTAAGTGATATGATAATTGTGTTTGAAATGCATGAGTGGGAAAATGCCTGTGAAATGATAAATGGGATAAATGGGTTAATTAATGGTCAATGGTTATTTAGGATAAGTAAAAGGGGTTGTTGAATACACCTAAAGGGTTAAGGAACAAAAATGGGAAATTGGAGAGATGGATATAAGTTGTAATTAGAAATTGTGTTAATGGGCTATTATGTGGAAATGACTAGAGGCCATAATGGAATGGATTATGAGCCTGGTAATAGAGCATAGTGAGTTAGGCCTAATGAGAAATGCCTAGCGAGATAGGCACATTGAATGAATTCTTAGTGAGATAAGTGTGATAGAAGGGGAACTAGGATAAATGGATAAATGATGTTAAATGTGGTAAATGTGTAAATGGGTTGTAGCATAGTATTAATTTCCATGTTTTTTGTTGTGCATTGTGAATATAATTCCCAATGTCATTGGTTATGTTATGTTGTGTTATGTATTGTGATATCCAATGGCATTGAATATGCTCGGTTGGGTTATGGCATGTTGTGGTGATTTGATAGTAAGCATGTGAACAGGGCTTGGTAGTGTGGGGTATTGACTGAGGTTCTACACCCACGGGTCGAGTTGGACTAATGCTCTAAACTCTACCCCTAATGCATGGGTTAGGAATGAGGACTGATGCAATATTCCCCTAACGGTTACATTCCACATGGACTGAGGCTCCAAGGTGAGGTTATTGTATTGATATCTTTCTACCTGGACTGAGGCTTTGAGGTGAGGAAAATGTGTTGATGTGATATGTGGATCCCTAGTGAGATAGGGGCTTTCTTTGTTTTCTTCAGACATGGTGAATGATTGCCTTAGACCATTGTGTAGATGATATTTATGCCTAACCAATGGAACATGTGATCAATATGGCTTATGTAAAAGGGTGTAATAATTGGAATTGGGATAATTTCTAGTCATGAATAAAATGAACCCTGTTAACTAATGGCACCCGAATTGTCCCTTTTTTACTTATCATTTCTTTTGTACTTGCAGGAACTATCTATTTACTAGATATTTTATAGACACCGTTGGTGGTGGCCTACTGAGTTGTACTCACACCCTGCTCGGGCCGCCATTGGGTACCCGAGCAGACTTCATGTTTGCTGGTCAGGATAAGGGCAAGGGTCCTTGCTAGATAGTGAGTGGCATGGGTAGCACTTGGTGGAGGATCCAGACTTGGAGTTGGGACCATTTTGGGGATTTTGGCTGTTGTCTTTATTTTGGATTTGTTAACTTTTGCACTCGTAGTATGAAATGGAATATTTACTATTATAAATGGTTGATATACATGTTACTTGTTCAATTGGTTATTGTTTCCACTATTTGGTTATTCTTTTGTGGCTTACTCTAATATATAGGGGGTATAGTCTCCCCATTTGACTACATAGACCCCCGCTGCTAGTCGGTAGCCTTTGGCGTACGGGGAGGCGCGCTTAAGGTTATGTAACCACCTGGCTCAGAGCACCGATTTAGTGGCTTCTGGGTCGGGGAAGTTACACTCACCTCCTTCCACTCCACTTAGGAATCCAATTACATTTTTGCAAGCCATTTCTAAGCTGAAGAAGTCCTTTGAACCTGATCCTGAACTACTCAGCATGTTTAGACATGTTGAAATCAACATTCCCCTATTAGATGCCAGAAAACATATTCCTAAGTATGCCATGTTTCTTAAGAAATTTTTCACCCACAAGAGGAAACTTATGACCTTTGAAAGTGTTTACAACCAGCTGTCTATTCCCATAAAGTACAAAGATCTAGGGACATTTACAGTTCCATGCCAAATTAGAAGTTCCAACTTTGATGATGCACTCGTAGACCTAGGTTCCTAAATTAATGTCATGCAAAAATCCATCTACTCCAACCTTGGTATAGGTCCCATTCACCCAACAGGTGTTGTCATTCAGTTATCCAATCGAAGAACAACCAGTCCTGATGGAATAATCGAGGATGTACTTGGTCATGTAAATGATCCTATCTTCCCAGCCGATCTCCATGTCCTTGACATAGAAAGTAAGATGAACTCTTTTTGATCTCCCCTAATTCTAGGAAAACCATTACTCATGACTACTAGAACCAAGATTTATTTCTATTCAGGGATCTTATCCATGGAATTTTTTGACCAACTTGTCAAGTTTATCATTTTATAAGCCATGTGATACCCATCTGAGGATCACTCTGCATTGTCAATACAAATTTTTTATTACACTTCTGAGAATAAATTTAACCCCATTATATCATGTTCATCATGTTCTAATGAGAAAGGATCTTGTGAAATCTGCACCATGATTTACCTGGTTATAAATAGTGAAGTTGATGTTGACCTCTCATTCATAGACTCTATCAATCTTGAGGAACATGAAAACTCTTTTCATCCCACATAAACTCTGATCTCTACTACCCCACCATGGATAGTATTAAGGAAAATGAATCCGAAGCAATTGAAATCCCTTCCTCCATTCCCAAGTTGTCTATCCCAGAAATGAAAGATGATACTAATATGAAACCTCTTCCTAAACACCTGAAATATGCATTTCTTTTCCATGATCACTCATATCCAATAATTATCTTTACTTCACTTACTGAATCCTAGGAGTCAAAACATGTTCAGGTGTTTGAGGAAAACATAAAGGCATTAGGATAGACCCTATATGACATACCACAAATCAACCCTACCCTTTTCATGCATCACATCCATTTTGAGGAATCACCTAAAAAAATAATATTACCACAAAGAAGACTCAATCCACTCATACTTGAGGTAGTTTGGGAAGAGATCACCATGCTTCTTCAAAATGTTATTATCTACACAATAGTTGATAGTGAATGGATTAGTCCAATTCAACATGTACCTAAAAAGGGTGGGATAACTATTGTCACAAATGATCATGGCGAGGTAGACACAACTCAAGTGAAGAAAAAATGGTGTGTGGGCATTGATTAACTAAAATTGAATGTCAAAAAACGAAAAGATCACAACCCTCTTCTATTCCTTGATCAAATTCTAGAAATATTATCTATAAAGTCACATTATTGGTTTCTTGATCGATACACCGACATCTTCTAAATCCTAATAGCACCTCATTACCCAGAAAATACTACTTTCACATGCCCCTTTGGAACATATGCATATAAGAGAATGCATTTTGGCCTTTTAAATTCTCTTGAAACATTATAGAGGTGTATGATGAGTATCTTTTCTGAATTCATCGAACATGGCATTAACGTCTTCATGGACAACATTACCATTTATGGTGAGTCATTAAAATCGTGATTGAATTCACTTTCTCTAGTCCTTAAAAAGTGTGTCAAGTGCAACATTGTGTTAAATTTTAAAAAATGTCACTTCATGGTTGCAAATGGGATTTTTCTAGAGAACATAGTTTCAAAAGAGGGTATTTAAGTTGATCCTTCCATAATTGAAGTGATCCAATCACTTCTGAAACCCACTTTTGTTTGAGACATCTGTTCATTCCTTAGTCATGATAGTTTCTATAAGCTATTCATCTATAACTTCAGTAGGAATTCCCTCCCAATCAATCAATTTCACCAAAATGATACCGCATTCCATTTTGAGGAGGTTTGCAAGAGATCCATCATTGAACTCAAAAATACTCTTACATCTGCCCTGATAATCCAACCCCCAATTGGTCCTTACCCATTGAGTTGATCTATGATGCTTTTGATAGAGCCATTGGGGATGTTCTTGGTAAATAAAGAGAAAAAATTCCTCTTGTCAAATATTATGTTTCAGAAACATTGGATGAAACTCAATCTTACTACACTGTGATTGAAAAGGAACATTCAGCGGTGGGTTTTACCTGAGATAAATTCCGGCCCTACCTCTTAAGTTCCAAAATCATCATCTTCACAAGCAATTCTGCTATAAAGTTCTTACTAAAGAAAATTCATTCCAAACCGAGGCTAATAATATGGATCCTAATGATCCATGATTCTGACCTTGAAATCAATTATATACTAGGAAAAGAAAACCTTGTGGCTGATCACCTAAGTAGAATTTCAAATTCTTCTCATTCAGAAATAATTGATCCTGAATTCCCTACCGAGAACCTTTAATCTATCACTCCAAAGTTACCATGGTATGATTCAATTGTAAACTACTTGGTTGCTAGTATTTTTCATGAAGGGTTTTCAAAAGAAAAAAAAAATGAAGCAAAAAAAGTGATTCATAATTCTATTTTTGGAAATATAATAAACATTGGAAAACTAGGGTTGACATACTAATTAATAGATGTGTTGATGAAGATGAACATACCTCCATATTAGAATTCAGTCACTCACTTCCTGGATGTGGCTACTTTGGACAGCAAAGGGCATCTTGAACGGTCCTAGACTCTAGATTCTTCTAGCCTTCACTTTTCAAGGACTCACATGAGTTCTATCAATCATGTCCCACTTTCCAAAAGTTTGGTACAACTTCAAAAAGAAAAGAAATGCATCAAATGACATTAATTTTTTGTGGGATCTTTGATATTTGGGGTATCGATTTCATGGGACTATTCCATCTTCCAATAGATTCTCATACACTCTTCTTGTGGTTGATTATTTTTCATAGTGGGATGAGGCCAAACCCACTAGAAAGGATGATTCACATAGTGTTTGTGGGTTCTTAAAGACACACATATTCCAATGATTTGGTAGACCACATGCCTTGATAAGTGACTTAGGAACCCTTTTTTGTAATAAAACCATGTAATCTATTTTGAAAAAGAATGGTGGTGTACATAAAACATCAACAACATATCATCCCAAAACAAATGGCATGGTAGAAATTTATAATTGAGAAATGAAAAGAGTGCTTCAGAGAATTGTAAAACCCACCAGAAAATACTATCCTAAAAGAATTGGTGAAACACTTTGGGCTTATTGAACTGCCTATAAAACACCCATTGGGATGTCTCATTTTAGTCTAGTTTCTGGTAAAGCATGTCATTTAGCAGTTGAAATCCATTATAAGTATTTTTGGGCTATGAAAACATGTAATTATGATTGTGAAAAATAGGATGAATAAAAATTGTTGCAATTGGATGAACTGAAGGAGCTTCAACATTATTCTTATGAGAATTCATATCTCTATAAAGAAAAATCTATGGAACTCCATGAAAAACACATCATGAAAAAGGTATTTCATGAAGTTGAAAAGGTAATTCTCTTCAATTCTCAATTTTGACTTCACCCAGGTAATCTTAATTCTCATTGGGAATGTCCTTTTATTATTACTAATGTTTACCCATTTGGTGTAGTTCAAGTCGAAGACCCCTCTTCCAAAAGAACATTCATGGTTAATGGACATCGGTTAAAAAATCACCATGAGAGGACACACAATCCTGGAACCACCTCCACTTCCATAGGATCCATAACCTCTACAGTAAACACACCACTATATGGATATGAAGACCCACCAAATCCAACCTAGGGGAACCTATTTCCCTTTAACACCTATTATATATATATATATATATCTATCTCTCTATGTTTATTATTCTAATTCACATATTCTCATTTTTTTACCACTTTCATGATCACACATTTTTATTTACTCTTTCTCTTTTTTGTGGGTGTGTCTTTATAAAAAAATAAAAAATATAAAAAAAATTACAAATTATTTTAAAAACATATATATAAAATCTAAATTCATACTTAATCACAATACAATTTTAAAAATTTTCCCACCATTTTTTGGAGTCAAAAGACATGTTTTCATCTAAAAAATATTGTATTTTCATCATGAAATTTGATAAAGAATATTGTATCAAAACAAAAATAATGATTGAATACTCAATTTTTGATTTGGAAAATTGTTCCCCCCATGAGGAAACAAATTTGATTTCATTCCAAGGATACTTATGGACATCTTTTCAAAATATGTGTTTCAATCCCCATTTGTTAATCTTGAGTTTGTGGACCTTTGAGATGATTTTACAAATTTGGTGTGTGTTAATATGATAGAGGCATTTTCTGAACCTCTTGAGAATCACAATAGCCAAATATCCTCTAATTTCCCTTACATCAATCATCCTTTTGAAAGCCCCATTGAGCCTTAGAAATCATTTTCTTTTATAGTCACATTATAATCCCAAAACCTTATCCCCCCCAATATCAACATGGATTTTCATTGAATAATTTTTTGAAATTTATGTGTGGGGGAATGGATTTCATTTTGGGTACCCTTTTAATGATTTTCACCATGTTATCATATGCTTAAGGGAAAAATAAATTTAAGTGTAGGGGAGAGGTTGTTCTTTAGTGGGTTTTGGGAATGTATATATGTTTATCTTGTACAAATTATATTGAAAAGTGTTCAAAATAGTAATAATCATAAATCAAAAAATAAAAATAAGAATGCGTTGTGTCTTGGGTGGGTCAAAAATCAATCTTACTTAACCTTTGATATTGTGATAACTGTTATAATTAGTGTCATGAGGAGTTCAATATTGTGTTGGTCGATGAGTGTGAGATCTATTTCAAGTACAACTTTCAAAAAATTCAAAAAAAAGAGAGAAAAAAAGTAACACTTATGTCATTGGGAGAAGTTTCATGGTTTTTAAATATTTAATCTTCTCATACACTTAAATTTTCCTTCCTCTTTTGTGTCTTGTTTTACATTTTTATCCCCTTGTAAATATGTGTTTCCGTTTCTTTTTATATCCCATTTAAACAAAAGTGCATTACTTTTTCTTTGTTGGTGTTTTTCCACATTTTAATTATCTTTTGGATAACATATTATTACCGTCCAATAGCCACAGAAAACCCACTACAAATACCTCCTGATTTTATAGAACATTTTGATAGGGGGTGGAAGGTGAGAGCTCTTACAAACTCTAATATTTTTACTTTTGTTTGGTGAATGAGTGAAGCTCTGTAAATTAATTTTATCATCTTGAGAAGAGTATGTTTTTTGTGCCACAATTTTCGGTTTCAAAATTTTGGCATGAAAAAATGAATTTTTGGAACATTGTTTCGGTAACAAATTGTGGTGGAATTATATATGGATGACTGAAATTTTCTCAGCCTCCCCTGATCTTGGAAATGGTCTTAATATTTATTGGTGAGTGAAAATTATTTTGTAATGTTTTTATATTTTTTTCACATGAGGACATGAACAAGACTATTTGTGGGGGATTTGATATTATTAATATTTTCATTAATCATTATATACTCCCTTTACTGATTTTATATGAAATGTACATAATTTGTGGGAAATATTAATGTTTAATTGTTAAATATAATTTTTGATCACTATTTGAATTCATATAGATTCAATATTGTTTACAGATATAATAATAAATATCAACCTACTTATCCATATTGTATGGTTATTGTTTTTAGGATTCCTTATTCTATTTCCAACATATCATTAGAAAGTATCATTGTCCAATTCAGCCATTTTAATGGTCTTATGGACCACACAAGAAGGCCCACAAAATCTATGAGGAAATTGGACTATCCATGAAGATTGAATTACTAGGATCAATAAAAAAAGTGAAAATTCATTCATTCTCCTCAAAAAATTGGATAAAAAATCAATTATTCATGAATAAAAAGTTCAAGGCCCAAATCCAAAAACAAGGGGCCCAAATGAAGCATTGAAGTCCAACCCACTATTTTGGTCGAGAATTAAAATCAGAACACTATTCCATCATTTTCCCCAAATTTAATCATAAAATAAGGTTTGTATTTTTATTTGTCAAATATATGATAATTGTGGAAAATTATTAGAATAAATTATTTTTATTTTAAGGAATATTCTTATTTAAATATCCATTTACATTTCATCCATCAAAAAAGGATGGATAGAAATGGACAATTTAACACTATTTATTAAAACTGCTATAATATTTATTAAAACTTCTATAACTTTGGTTACATATATCCAATGGCCTCGAAATTTTTAGGGAATAAATTCCACATAAATATCTATAACTTTTAAGAATATGTATTCTCAATGTTCAGATTTATGGATGCCTAATTGGTGATTCCATGGGAGGGGAAGATTTCAAATGCAAACTATCCACCTCTTTGGGCTATAGATACAACCCCATCTTCTGCTTGCATGTGGTTGGAATTTAAGAGGGTAGGAGAACACATTGGAATGAAAAAGGATTTTACAATGGATTTTTAGGACCTTCAATACTCATCATTTCAATTGAAAGTCCTTTCCTATGCTCATTGTTTTAATTTATTTTTTCAGATTCCTTGGTTTGTAATTTCACAAGTGTTTGTCTTTGGAATTATATTTTAGTGCATGTTTCTTATTAAATATCTCTTATTCTCATCCACATTATGCAGTTTAATATTAATGTTCTTAAAATATTTTAAATCATGTTAAAACCCTTTCCCTTCTTTTGATTCCTCATTCAATCAAAAGTCTTTTTTTTATGTTTCTTCAACGATCATGTGTGTTTGACGCACTACTCTTTTCTCATACTATTCTTTTTGTTCTATTTATAATTAATCACTATAATAATAATTTACCATATTAATAAAAATATTAATGGATGAGTAAATATACCATTTGGGTGAGTCATTATTCAGATATGTTAATCAATTTAGATCTTTTTCTGTATGAGTATTCTTTAATTTAACATTGTATATGTTGGAGTTAACATGTAATGGATTAATGAATTATTTTGTTTAACGTGTGGTTTCTATGGATTATTGGAACCATAAATAAACTACCATAAAAAATATCTGATTGAGATAAAAACCCTAAGTTATGTTATGGCTCGGATTAAAGCCTTAACACTATGGAATTCCAATCAACGTAATCTTGTGAAGTGGGTGTTAATTTAAATGCAATATAAAGTGAAGATTAAGGATATCAAAAGCTTAAATACCTAAAAATGAACTCACCCCAATCATTATAAAATTGTTAAATCAAACAACAATCATTAATAACTTTATTTAAGATCAATAAAAAAACCACCAATAAAAATACAATCAACTAAAAACAATCGACTATTAAAAAGTATCATCAATGAGGATTATACCAGAGTGCTGCTATACACATTAGTAGAGAATTGGAACTTTGAATGGTCTATAGGTGACAATCGACTATGCTTTAAAGACACTAAGGATGGATCCAGCCATGCCTCATCAGTCCAAAAATGACCGGTCCTTATGGTATAAGATCATGTGGTCTATACTATTTCTTCGCTAGCCTAGGTCCAGAAAACCCAACATCATCATCAGGTGGAAGATCTAGAGAATTAAAAACAAGGGAAATCATATTCTATGTCTCCATGAGCCCACAACACCACCAATACATTGAATCAGTTTCCTATGATAGACGAGAATGGATACATATTCTACCAGTAGGGATTGAGACTTTATCTGCCACACAGGAAAGATGGGTTGACTCTATCAATCGCTAGCACCACCAAAATCCAATATGGGTTGGCCCATGATAATGAAATTTTGTGTGAATTTCCTCCTCATACCAGCACCATCCAAAGTGGTGGTCCTCTCCACTCTCATAATCAACATGGATTTCCCCCTATGTCCCCAATGACCAAATATGAGATCCTACCAACATCATTGATAATCCATATGGAGTTCCTCCAAATACATAAGCTTCATAACCTGGAGTTCCTCCATGTGGAAAAAAATAATAATAATTAAGGTCCTCCTCATGTCATTACTAGATCAGGAGGATGTCATCCTTGCTCCAACATCAATCAAAACTGAGGTTATACTCACATCATCGATAACCAATATAGAGTTACTCCCCATTCTATCACCATCTATTAACACGATGGTCCTTATTTTTTCGTAAACAAATAAAATGGTGTTCCTCCCCACTCCTTCAACATTCAACATCTAGGCCCTTCCCATATATTCACCAGACAAAGTGATGACCCTACCCACACATTCAACAGCCAGTACATAGGTCTTCTTCGTATTCATGATACTTAACATGGAGGTCCCCCCGTGTTCCCATTTCAATCAATGTGATGGTTATAATAATGATTCAAACCACCAGTACATATTTCCTCAACATTTCATTAATATCGTTCATCATGAAGGCACTCCCAATGACCCCAGCTACCAAAGTAGATTTCGTCCATGATTTCTCAACAGCCAGAGTGAGGTTATCCCCACTCCTTTAATAGTCAACATGGAGGTCATACTTTCTCTAATATCAATAGATATGGAGTGCATCCTCATATCCCAAATAAACAAATAGGAGTTCCTTACTATGTTACCACCTACCATCATAGAGGTGCTACCCTTGCTGAAGAATTACCCTTCCATGAACAACCATCCCGGGGACGAAAGATAAAAACCCACCACCAAAGGTGATATTTAGAGAAACTCCACTTAATAATTTATCTATTAATCCTCTCATATTTGGAGGGTGGATGCAACTCAATGATGGACCAATAACCCTGATATTCAGCATCAGAGTCTTGGGAAAGAGCATTGTATGTGAAGTTCTCATTTTTGGAGGGTGATATCCACAGATTCTCTTGATCCCTTCATAGGAACATGTAGGTGGAGGAATTTATGTATCCCATACAGGGGCTCACGGTGAAATAATATCCATCATATCTAGTCTCCCACTCTACCACTAACTATAATTATGGAGATATATTCTAATCTGGTTTCACTACATTAGAGAGTGAGATACCTGAATAGCCAATGGAGAGCATCGTTTCCCTTAAACATGAGGCAATGGTGACCACATTGTCCTATAAGAATGTGATGGTCATATTTTTACCACCCTCAAGAAAATTCCAAGCATAAAACAAAAAGGTAACTCACACGTTGGATCCTTTACTGTCCAACTAGATGCTGCACCGATCCACATCAGTACCACCACCCATTTCCCAGCCAGCACCGATCAAAGTTTGGGATGACCAAGATAAGGTACCCACCTATGATAATTAAATACTATGGGATAATCTAACTAGTAACGAGTTTTCATCGGTATTCTTGACAAATGAAACTTTCAACTTTGATATCCCGTAAATCCTCACCAATGTCCAGACATTTTTTTTCCAAACTATCTGAGAAATGCTTCCCTGCCTCCATGATCAACAGTTAGTCTACCCAGAAAACTAGGATCACTTCGACGACATTTATCTGCAATGTCTAATGGTTTAGCTAGAAACAATATTAGTGTCTCACCACGTTGTGTCATTCATATACAACCAGAACCTCAGACAGAGATGCATCAACAACCTTATAGTAATCTGTAGGGATATGAAAGAGGTGCCTCTACATGTGTAGATCAGGGGATGGAGGCAGTATGTTGTTATCCACTTTAGCACCATCCTATCACATCCTATTCCACCCATTGATATCAAGGATTTCCCTTTGGGAGTAGTTATAGTAAACATGTGTATCCCCAACATTCCAGGAACCTTCATAGATAGGGGATTCTATATAGAGAATTGTGAAAAAAATCTGCCTCTTGATGTAGTATAGTAATAGATAGACCCTCTCATGGGTGTCTGTACTCGCCTACAGAGGCATACCCTTAGCCTTGGGGAACCCTATTCATAATTTTCTTCCCATTGGAATGACTACAAGGTTATGAAAATTGTTTATTCCACAAATCCATGCAAATTTTTTCCCAATACATAGGTTGATACTATGGTTTTCCATTACTTAAGTAGGTTGTAGAGAAGAAGAAGATAATCGAGGATCTCTTTGTTGAGCAGTGTATAGATTATGGTGAAGCCTGATGAGATCACATTTCTCCTCCCCTAAGATAGAAATGATTACTCCTTATCAAAATTTCCATAGTTTATCTTAGTAATATTAAACATAAAAATATTGTAGAAGTAGGATTTCATGGAAAGTGACATGAATACGAGTCTTTGAATTCACCTGATTAGCGTGATCATCTTCATCGGGACTCGGATCAATCTTCTACACAATCCTCCATTTATTCTTATTGAGTCTAAGATACTATCAATGAATTAGTGGTTAAAAGTCCTCAACATTTTAGATATCAAAACTTGTAAAATTTTATAGTCTCTCTCACCTCTCACCTCATAGATCTAGAAACAAAACTAGTGGAGATCCCACCATACTACAAGACCTACCCGACATGGGTTAATGATATGTGAGCACCTGGTAATTTTTTAAACCATATATTTTCCATATTCAATGGGATGGTGACTTGCTATAGAATTCAGAAGACTTCAACTCGAGTTGTTGGACTATGTTGGGAACCCTAGAGTAGCAGGAGGCCTCCATGTTCTGATGTTTCATCCAGAAATTGGAATGAAATGCATTCATCTGGAACACCAGGGTGTCTATATGGTCTATCATTATCTTGGAGGACCTCTATAGAAAATTAATCTATCAATTAATCTCCACCATGTAAAAAATAATAATTTCTTACCACTTCTTGTTAATGTATCTACCTGATGAGTAAGTCACATATTTTTTTTCTCGGTGAAAAGACTTCATGTACTCACTAGACGTCACACTGACACAAGAGTAGCTACTAATGATGTGTGTATGGAATTTAAATATTGAGATGGTCTCTACAGTCATAATTCATAATTTACTATGTTAGTTATTATATTTTTTTAACAGGGCCCAGTGTTTTGGGGAATCCTTGCAGCCGGGTAAGTAGACACACTCGTTTCCACTTCTAGCTCCCATGGGAAGGACCACCAAGGTTGATACTATCGTTACTGTATAATTATATTACCCCAATCCACAAGAGACTTTTTTCTTCATTGATAGCAGTGCCTTGCCGCATGTAGTAGCCCCATCAAGTGATTCCTTTCTCAGTATATAATCAGAAAGCACCACCCCACAAAGCACAATTACCTATCTAAGAGAATGTGGCTCTAAAAAATCATCACGGTCCAGCCCCAAATTATGTATAGGCCCCCAGAGTTCCATTAATGGGTAGGAGTAACATGACTGATTCTTTTTGGGATGAAAAAGTTCTCTGTTATTTCCTCAGTTCCCTAGAACAGGGGATTCTTAATGTAACAGAGTAATAAAATTCTCATGAATCCATGCGTGTTGATCTTCCAAACAATTTTTTTCCCAAAGGATCCTTGGAAATACCGTAAAAAAATATATTTTTTAAATGATTTCATCAAATATCATGTGGGAAATAGTTTGGTTAAATTGGGGAATGTCTTGTCATATTTGTCATTTATCTTCTCCAATACAGACAGTAAAAATGAAATATTAGATGATGTATTTATTATAATTTTTGAAGGAATTAAAGATGATGTGATACACAACGTAGTGATTTAAACCAATCCATTCATGATATCAAAACCTGGATAATTTTCATGTGTAGATCTCTGGAGGAAGAGTCCTCCCAACCTACTCTAATTGATATGCCTCCATTGATAACTATCCCATAAGACATAATGGATCAGATACGACCACATCATGATCATCCACATCAAGCTAATGTGAAGTCCTACCCATCTGACTGTCAGCCGATAGTATTTTTGGTTGAGTTATCCAATGAGCAGTGAAATATTTTGAGCACCAGCCAAAATCCAGTGATACAACTATCATTTCCAATCACGACTCATTCCTAAGGGTATAACCATATAGGTATAAAAAAGTTTCTGGTGTGGAAGAAAGATGTTCTAGAGAAACTATATAGCATACCTTTAAGGCCTTTGATTCATGAGGGTCTCTTATTATCTATGGAAATTTGTGAGTCCCTCAAAGAATCCTTGAAGAGGCCCCTCCAGTTTGAAGTAGATTTAGTGGATGAATAGACCTACTATGTTGAGTAGGTTATTCAAGAGGAATGTAAATACACTATCTCATTCTCTAGAGAGGATGAGGTTAACCTAATGT
This sequence comes from Viscum album, assembly GCA_963277665.1. Classification (NCBI taxonomy): domain Eukaryota; kingdom Viridiplantae; phylum Streptophyta; class Magnoliopsida; order Santalales; family Viscaceae; genus Viscum; species Viscum album. The sequence continues at coordinate 1,362,334,853 of OY728166.1, read as the reverse complement.
AGGGGAACATTCTTCCATTGTACATCGTAGACCAGTTCAATGGTGTGAAATTTTTTCACTCTCTAGTCAAAATTGGTTTTGGGATTAATATCAACTCAACCCATATTCTACATATGTTTGGACTAACCAAATCATATTTGAGTCCCTCTAAAATAAATATTTAGGGTTACGATGGGACCAAACAGAGACTTTGTGGAAATATTTGGTTGAAGACCTAGTTCATAGGCTTGGTAGAAAGTGATGAATTCCTTCTTATCTCACTGGATACCAACTAATATGTGTTGATGGGTAGTACATGGCATCATCTACATGTATGGGTTCCCTCCTCATATCACGATTACCTCAAATAACCCCTCAATGGACGAGTTGGAATAATTTATGGTGATTCGTCCCCATTCAACTACTATAAATATCTCATTTTAGATTTTGTCCATTATAAGTGGGAAGGGAAGCGAGTTTAGACCCAGGAGGTTGTGTGTCAAGCCACCGTGATAGGTCCATGGGAAGACTTAAATGATGCTTTCATCCTTCTAATTCATCTTTTTGAACCAATAACACCAGATTAGGGTGGTTGCATTGAATTTTTAAGAGAAAGGGACACCAAATCCCATAATGGAAGTAACATCCATATATTACCTCATACTCTTACATATGAAACACTTAGGTGATACCATAAAACCTTACCCTTATTATATACCAAGAGGTTCACCCCATGGTTACCATTTCACAGAACTCTCGCCTATTTTTTAAAGTTGGTTTGAATCACCAAAAACCATCCCAACACCATTTCTATGTTTTTAGGCATGGAACCCAAGTTGACGACATCATGGGATTTCCTCAACAACCACTAACTCCATGATTTTAGCTGAGAAGGAGTCATCCAAAAAATATTTCATAACCTCCCACCCAGGAACCAATGATCCTCCCGAAAAAGTTGGTGTGGATGAACCTCTTACCATTGGTTCTCCTACCTCAGATGATGCAGATAATTTCGAATATGTTTCTACCATATTATAAGGGGGTTTTTCTACCGCCATCAATGAGTTGATTCCGATGAACCTTGGTACTAAGATAGGTCGAAGGAAAACATTTAACAATTCTGCTATGCCCATAGTGGATCAACAAACATTATATGTCTTTCTTGAAAGAGGAACCATGTTGTATTTTCATAGAGATATTAAGATACTTCAATACTATACACTCAGGTCTTCAACCATCATCGTATTATCCCATTAAGTCATTGTAGATTCAAGAAGATTCCCAAGAAAATGAACCCTTCTCGTGGAACCAGGGTTGAGGCTGAAGTTGATATTCTTATCAAGTACAACATCATTAAAGATTTTAAATACCCCAAGTGGTTTTCCAATATCATTCATATCAAGACTAAGAATAAGAATATCAGAGTCTATATCAAATTTTGAGATCTCAACCACCACTTCCCAAAGGAAAGTTTTTTCCTTCTGGTGACCAAGCTATTGATTAATACCATATATTTGTTCTGTGATCTATAATTCATGGATGGATACTCTGTATAAAACCTAATCAAGATAGAATACCAGTATGAGGATTATATCACCATTAGAGTACCAAAAGGAACCATATTATATCTACTAATTTCTATCGGTCTGGAGAATGCAAGAGTCTCTTATCAGTAATCCATGCCCCACATCTTGAAAATAATACATGGGATGTTAGGGGAATGCTAAATGGTAATTTTGGGGGTACATTATTTTCAGCACCCAAACCATTATAGATATCTAGATAAAGAGTTGATATTTTTCTTCTCCTAGTTTTTGAAGGTGAAACCTTGAATTGTGTAATCAGGGTTACTTATGAAATGTATCTCTGCTTCGTCATCGGATATAGAGGAATTGAGGTCGAACTAGAGAAGATCAATTCCATCATCCAGTTACATCCTACCAAGAAACTCTAAGAGCTCTAAGGTTTTAAATTCCACATAGACTACATACAATGATTCATCTTGATTCTATATGGTATGAGTTTCAGGATCATAATGAAATTTACAACCTACCAGTGTGATGAAGTGTTCTAGACCAACTTCAAGTAAATAAAGTATTATATGATATAAAATGTAGTCGTGATGTCACCCATATCAGGGAACCATTTGTTCCTCCATGTGAATGACTTGTAATGACCCCTCAGTGCCCCTCTCACCCAAAAAATAGTTATTATAGAGAAAATAATTTATGAAATATCTATCACCTGTTCCTCAACTCGGAGTCTAGATACTCCCATATCATGAATAATTGCTTCATGTTTGCATTCAATGTGAAAATTTTGTAGTATTATTTTTAGCATGATGAGATACACCCAGTGTCTTGTGTAGATAAACTAATGTATTTCTTGAATTTCCCAATGTATATAGGTTGTTTATAATGATGAGTGGTGATAGTTCATCAATTTGACATCAGGCTCATCCCACAAAATCCTTTAAGGGTCAAGCATTGGATGGATTTCTCGTTGCGTATCCAACCCCTAAAGAATTGCTTGTGGATGTTGATTTCCTAGATTAGACCATCCTTTCAGTGGATCAGGCCGTGCATTATTGGAAGAATAATTTTGATGGTGCTTCTTTGATTCCAACCAATACAAGGATAAACTATGCCAAGATCAACAGAGTAGTCCTAGGAATCATCTTGATCACCCCTCATTGGCCGTATTACCATATTCATTCCTGTTATCACAAGGTTGTATATAAAATGAGGTATTGTATCAGGCTCTTATTACTGGTCTTGATATGGAACTAAATAGTGTTTTCACTAACATACATGTGAATGTACATTGAGTTATACCTCAAATAGGTCAATGGTTATTACATCATCATAATGCTAGAGCTCATGCCCCTAAAAGATTTCAGTCATCAACTGATGGACCAGTTCCCCACTCAACTAGAAGAGACTAATGTACCTTGGTTAAAAATGGTATATTCAATTAACTAGACCTCTTAGACTATTCTATCACAGATCCTAACTAGGATTTGTTTTTCATTCATGCAGTGAATTAGAGGGTTTCGTCTCACATCATTACCAATGATGATAGAAGGTAAAATAATGGACTGTCAGTGCTTCCACATCATAACCCCTTGGTTCCCCTATAGTCTAAGGCACCTTTAGTTAGAAAATTACATTCATCGAGTACCTATATCATGGTACCCTATGATTAGATTGAGTTGTGTATGAGAGAATAAATCGGCGTGCATCCTAGTTTACCCTCTAGAGTTGGAAAATCATTGTTTAGACTCCCTATAGATAGTTTTTAATGGGACCCTCCTCCATTTAATCCAAGAAGATGATATTCCTCAGGTTATGCAAGAAGTTCACATTAGTTCCTATGGTTCCAATCATTTAGGATTGAAGCCCTCCAACCAGGTTTGGATACTTGGTTACCTTCATCCCACCATGGTCTATGATTTAAATGATCATAAAAAGATGTTTCATGAATATCAAATCCATACCAAGTTTTTTGAATTGACTGTTTGATCCACTACACACAACCTAGTAATCATGTCTATTGATAAATGGGGACTCGATGTTGTTGGACTGTATCTGCTAGTGACATCTCCAACTGCATGTTCATTATGACAACGATAGATTCTTCTAAAATTTTGAAGAAGTAATTCATATTAAAGAAGTCAATTCCCAATATGTGATCGAGTTTGTGATCTCCCACGTCCTCCATTGGTTTAGAGTTCTTGATGTTATTCTCACTAACAATGGTACCAACTTCTGGACTACTTAGATAAATAATTTGTTCACCAAGTATAGCATCTGGTCGAAACATACTTCCAAGAATAAAAAACATGAAAATTGATGGATTGAGGCATTCAATAAGACACTTTGTATCATTATGTAGATTATGGTTGGATAGAACAAGAATATTTTCCTATAAAATATCCCAAATTCCTTTTGGGACATTCAGACGATGACTCAAAATTCCTCCTCGGTGATTCTATATTCCCTTGTGTTTGAAATAGAGGTAGTCTTACCCATTTATATTCATCTACCATCACTTCTAATAACTTTATGTGACCATTAAAAGTCAAAAAAATAGTATAATTCTTTCTATTAGAGCTAGAATACTTAAAAAATAATAGGATTTAGGCATTACATAATCTATAGAACCACTATTAGAAGATAGTGATAAAATTAAACATGAAGGTTAACCACATCTCCTTTTTTAAGGGTGACATTGTATTGGCCCGAAAAACATAGACGATATCTAGAAAGAAGCCATGAAAGTAGGATCCCAAATGGTAAGGACTTTAAATTATACATAATGTCTCTTTTAGTGATGCATAATATTTGTTCACTGTGGAAGAGTATCACATTACTCTTCCAAAAAATTCCATGTTTCTCAAATAGGACTTCTCATAAAGAAAATATGCATACTAGTTTCATGAAATTATCCTACATAACAACTATCATCCTCACCGTATGATGTTAATTCTATGTCTAAATCGCATGAACATGATATTGAACTATGCACTGGTACTAAAATCTATGAACATAAACTAAGAACCTTTTTTTTCACATCACAAACTTAAACTATGTGAGATTTTCAACATTGGTAACTTTTTTGAGGTGTTGGGATATCTTGGACCTCATTAACATCAGGTATTTCGTATCACTACAAGAAACATATCTATTTGGGAAATCCATCCCTATCGGTCAAAAATATATGACAGTAAACAAGGATCTTAAATCCTGGTCACAAGATGATAAACTGTACACATGGTCCAAGCATTAATACCTTAAACTGATATTAATACTATGGTCCATATGAAACGACCTTAAACTATCTATAGTAGTTCCAGGAATTATGAAAATAAAATATTTTTAGGTCCTATTATCTATGCTATAAGAATTTAAATTTCAAATCCATACATTCTCAATATACAATGTTAAATTCTTATTATACCCCTTAAAAAATTTGGATTCTTATTTGTAAGATATGTTTTCTACCCCATATCAGATTGGGATTCATCACATGATGAGTTCAAGATGATCAACTAGACCCCATTATCCAAAAATGGGATGGCCCATGATTACCATGGGGTGCCTCAAATTCCCTCCCTATAGAGGATCACCCTTACCGACATCGGTGTCTTACCACACAATGATCTAGAGCTATGAGTTTCTTGATTCCCCTCCTCAGGGGATACATAGTTATTCCCACACATCCAATCTATATTCCCATCAACAATTTTATAAACCCTTTTTTTCCATCTAGACCTATTTTTGGGGTGTTAACCCTTTTTGTTCAATTCATGTTGGGTATTCACCCCCCCAACATACAACATAGGTTCCCGTAGGGACAAAATCATTCCAAGAAACATGATGTAAAATTAATTTCTCTTTTATTTATGGTCCATGAATTTTGACATTAAGCTATGTGTTGTGTGTACCTGGATTATTGTGTGGAGAAGGGCATCCTTAGATCATTCACAATAGGGTTTACCAATTTTGTGGCTCATAATATTATAGTGAACACCTCTTCAAGTCCATACATTATGAATTTAAACTAATTTCATCAATCTAAGAATTTTTAATTTAAACTGTATGAAGATCCTCTTCAGGGTATGTGTTGTGGTATTGGGCCACCTTGAACGTTATTCACATCACGTTTTTTCACTATGCCATGATAAAAATATTTGTTCAATGATCCCCATGCTCCCAACTCTATGACCTTAAACTAGGAGTCTATATCCAAGAATCAAGACATTAAATTGTGTGAGAGTCTTCACTTGGAGTGAGTTTTTAAAAACATGCCTCCTTGGTCCTCATTCATGTTGGGTTATTTCTTTCATGCCATACAAATCCCTTTCGAAATACTTATCCCCATGGTCCTCATCACATGATTTTAACTGCAATGTTTTCCTAGAAAAGTTTTAAATCCCTCTTATATAATATATTATAATTACCCCATTATAAATCTGGATTCCTCATTCAATTTGTATAATATGGATAAAAAATGTTACCTCATTCCCTAAACATGGGATACCCCATGATAAAATTGGGATGCCTCATTGTTTCATACCGTGTGACCTTAAAACGTGTGTGTCATCTCAATGAACTATATTTAACTAGATTCCCATGCTCATGGGATACATAAAAACTATCACCAACTCATGGTTTTACATAGAAAAAAATTTATTCGCTTCTTTATTTCCCTTAGATGCTTATGGTTGATCCCTCACACTTCTAGTGATATCGACCTGAGTAGCAGTGGTCATTGCATACTCTAGTGACATCCACTCTATGTGGGAAATCCGTTTCTATGTTTTCTGAAGCACCTGAGATCCATATATCTTCTCTTTTCTCTAGGTCATGTCAAGATCCTACAATTCCACCCATGGTCACTCAATGAGAAATTGATAGTGCATTACATGAAGAGTGTTGGTTTTTACCCCACAGATCCTCTATCTGAATAACCAATGGCAAATAGATCCTACATGTTGTGGTCCTTCAGTTATCTAGATGTGAGGGATGACATTTGACAAATTCCTCCATTCCATTTATTGGAAACCCCTGTTATCCTCATAAACCTCTATTATAGAATCATCAAATGATCACAATGTATATAATCATATAGAGGAAAGGTTCCCAATATATTGTTGGAGGGATATTTCAGGTACAGGTATTCAACGATAACCGGCTGGGGAACTATCATCAGGATTTTTTTTCACCATTAAATCTTCTAGAAGAAGAGGTTGCCACAACACATCACAGAATCACTATAGTGGACATCATAGTTCCAGCTTCTTGGATACCCCAGTTACTATAGATACCTCAATCCCAGCTCTTGTAGCTGATAGTAGTGGTATTTCTAGTATAGGGGCACCTAATGAAGACTCCACAACAAGTCTATCCCCCTAAATATTCACCACACATTCCACTATAACTTTGGAACTAGAAGACACATCTAGTGAAACATCTAGATCAGATCAGTAGCTACAAATCCTTCAGGTATTCAGGTTTTGGTCTTAGCCTTGTCCCCCTCCACCAGGGGTGCAATATTAGTAGTCCACATTAGCAGAGCCTCTGATGTTGGACCGATGTCCAAGGCTTCCTTGGACATTTCTTCTTAGATAGTAGCCTACTTCATTTTCAACTCATCCTCAAAGGTCACTACCTAAGTGGAAGTCAACTATGGTCGATTTCCCATGGACACAACATCAAGAAGTGTCCCCACACTCACCCCTATATGGGTTTCGGTTCCCTCACCCTCTGCATGATGTCTTTGGAGAACTTCCCCTTGTATAGTGATTATTGGTTCCTACATAAGTAAAGATAGTCAAAGGAAATGATCATCAGTATTGAGTGGTGTTCAAAATCATGTTAAGATCAGTGAGTTTAATTGGGAAATATTAAAACATATGTCCCTTACAAAGATCTGGTAGACATCACTCCCCAAGGAGTCTTCCAAGTCATCAACTTTGGCCACACTGACAGTCACACGACTCATAAGGGAGGATGGAGGGGAAGAAATTACCAATGAAATATTAATCCAATCATTCTAAGGACCAACAATACTCCTAAGATTAAATTATGTACCCCATATCTATTATGTATTGCATCACATAAGCATGGGTAGAATAGAAATCTACCTTAAAAATGATTGGTTTAGTGAGGAATATCCCATTAGGACTGCGATGCTACCACAACCCATGATGAGTGGTGACCTTATTGTGAAATCAATAAGATTACAAAACCTTAGGATACATGGAATCCCTAGGAACATTTGGGTGATGTAATCATTTCGCTCTACCTTAAACATTAACCTTTGGTATCACCCTAGATGGGACCCTTTATTCTCGTGATTTCCTACCTAATAGTGTCGATCCTTCTACTACTACTCCTCTTAATTTTCCTCTTTCCTATTTAGGAATTGAACTATTGGACCCACTACTACATTCCTTACCACCAGACCTACTCTACCCCCATAGTTCCCTTTGACTACCATTAGGCCCCAATATCACAATGTGTGTGTGTGTGGGGGGGGGGGGGGGTGGTACTCCATTAGCTCAGATGGCCCACCATCTTAACATATACCTATGATATGAACTCTCCCAACTTAGTGAATAATTTTGGGTGTCTCAATACATGGTGGTGGGTGGTGAAAACTATATTTTCATATTTCTATATTCACACACAAACATAATCCATATTTTCATCAACACTAATGGATTTAATTCATGACTCACTTCTGTGTAAAGCTTCATCATTAGCCTTTATATAAATGTGAACTATCTTGAAAATGAATGTGGATTGTGCAGTTCATAGATTGGCTCAAAGATGAACCTAGACACTAGAATCCCATATCCAAAGTCTAAAACGTATTATATATATTCTCTATGGTCCTTGTGCCTCAAATGGTCACCACTCCAATTGGAATTGGGAACAAATGAAATATGAAGTGCTTTTCCAACCCGACCTTCCCTTCACATCCACCAGACCCAATTTAAATGAATGACTTCATGTAATATTCATATTATCTACTAAAATTATGTTTTGGTACTAGAAATTGGATTCATTTTCTTATAAAATCCTATGTGTGTAACCACCCAACTATACAAAATATGAAAACTTTCACACACACACACAACAACATCTTCCGTTCTCTAATATACTGAAGTAACTTGTATAAATTATCCAGTATTGGGATAGAAATGATGAAATTATTCCCCATAACCATAATCATTTAAATTATGAAGATTCTTGGCCTAAACACATGTGTTCAAACCTCAATGGTAGAATCCACACAAAAGAATGAGTACTATGATGAATCCCACTGGACTAACTATGTGTTGATCAATAGTCATGGAACTATATCCTGAAAGCTTCCACTAGATTGCCTCCAAAAACCACCAGTAGGATCCATCCTTTCCCCATTAGTATCCCACATGACATGTGGGAGAAGTATTCAAAACATTTTAATTACTCCTCTCCTTTGAATGGTACTTCATTTATTTCATTCATGAAATATCCAAACCATTGCATAACAGGAAAACCCTTCATCCCAAGCCTATCTATAACATTTACCTGTACCAGATATTTTAGTACCTTCAACAAAGGTGACAGTAGCTCTTGATTATCCCAAAAATTCTGTGAAACAATGATATCATCAAACATCACCCCCAATATCGAGATTGCAATAATATTTTGAACGCCCTAGAGGATGACACTAACCTCCCAATGGTGTAGGTGAAATGTTTCTATCTCCGATGTCTATCTAGTCAGTAGTTCGAGCATGATCTCATGTGGCTGGAAAACATTGAACTATATAGGCCATGATTCTTTATAAAGTCTTAACTATTTCATCTCTACTCAAACTCATCACATGATGTATACACCTAGTATTCTCAGGCCCACTCATCTATGAAATTTCCACCTTAGAGTAGATATCATAAATTTTTCCATCCCTTCTATGAGTCCCCCAAACCATTTTTGATAATCATATTATTCTATGGTAGGGAAACATCATTATCCAACTTCTCAACATAAATTTTGTTGATAAGTTTGTAGATATAGTCTGGTTTGACAGTGCATGGTCCTTTTATATATTGTATGCATCAGCCCTATGTCACTAGTGCTACCCTTGTTTGTCTCTGAACTAGTAGAACGGTTCATGTATTCTAACCTTCAGGATAAAAACAACATATCATTGTCCAAATATAGATAGTGGAAACCCTTTTCATAGAAGATATTCCCTTTGGGCCTCTTTCAGTATATACAAGAGTGTTTCATGCTCTTAGGAACTTTAGACACACTCCTTGGTCATGATGTTTTCATACATAGATTTCTTATTAAAAACAACTGTGTCAATTCCCTAAGTAGCCATTGGATTCAATAATTTAGTGTTTTCAGAATTTTGTTCAAGAAGTTCATTCACAAATACTATTCACATATCTCAGTTCATGGATCTCTGGGTTATAGGTCTCACCTCATAGAGATACGGTTTATGGTTTCCACTTCCTAAAGAAGCATTCGTGGAGGAAAGGTCAAAATTCTAGTTTTTAAAGAAGTGTTCACGGATCACATTCAAAGAGATGAATAGAATCATCTAAATTGAGAAACAAAATTTTTCTCATGCTGGTTCAGTTCCATTGAGGTCCCCCTCTTCAATCTATAGTTTTACGGCTGGCCCAGGATTCCCAATGGCTTTGTTCGAGTGACCATTGCAAATAATCATCATCAGTGATAATCACAAATGATCTTCATGAATGGGAGTGAATTAAAAAAAATATATGATTCTCTTATGAAAGTTTACCCACCTTCTCCCCATCAGCTCTCACTCCGAGGGAGAGGGGCATTTTTTGGTTATGTTATACATTTCATGGTAATATTCTTGGATTATGTAGATGATTTGGAGTAAATATGAGCCACAAAAAACATATTAATGGTATGCATCATGAATAATTACGAATTTTTTAATGGCCAGAGATCACAGATCTCCCAACCAATAATTCCCTTCAATGAATGTGAAAATCATTGATTGTGTTCCTCTATGAGTTTCAAGACTCTTCATAACTATATGAACAATATATGGTTTTCCTTCGCGAGTATGACAACAAATTATTACCACCCAAACAATTAACGATGTTTTTCCACATGTCTGATGGAACTTCATGTATATGAAAATGATTTTCGGTGTTACTCCATGAGTATAATGGTTCTTCATAACCATCATAATGATTAATGATGTTTTTTGGGAGTTAATCGACACTTCACGACCCTGAAAATGATTTATAGTGACTTTACGAGTTTGATGGAAGCACACACATTCAAGAAGCCCAAAACATCTTCTAAATATTCTTCCAATCATCATAAAACCAATTTAATATAAATAAAAACCTCATTTTGATATTTTATGAATGGTTACCCAAACTTTCGGCTTCCAAATTTTTTCCAATTCATGAACCTCCTCATCACTGTTAACCAGACCAAAACTAGATCATCCAATGTAGCTAGGATTCACGAAACCTCTTTACATGTTCTCTTAAAATTATACACCCTAGGTGAAGATGCCTTTCTCAAAGGAATACACCCTTCAAAAAAAAATAAGAATTCCATCATAGTATCTTGAAACTTTGCGAGAGATATATCATTGGTGATGAACTACTTTCCTGAGTTATAACTTCATTCTGCTGCAGGGTCACCCTATTTCACAAAACCTACTCTTTCATGAAGCCCTTACCACTATAAAAAACCTAAGCATCATGTGGATCCTCTCTTTAAGGCCCCAAATATTGAGAAACCTCTCTCATGGGACTCTCCATGCTGGATCCATTATATTGACAGCTCTTGAAGAAGGTTGAGTACCCAGTGCCACCACATTAATCCAAAAATGGTCCAGCTTCACCTCAAGGCCCTCTGTGGAATTTACCATCGGTTATTCTTGGAAACTCCACCTGATGTGTGAACTGAGACCCCCCAATACCTCTTATTTATCAACATAGGCATACTATTTCATCTTAATTCTCATCAAAGGAATACTAACGTTTTCATCATGGTTTTCACTCCTCCCCATCATTTTATCCTATAATTTAAAAATATATATTTCACCTAGACGTGCATGATTGGGGTTCAATTAATCCCTAGGGTTAAAGATTGAGTCCCCTACATCCGATCTGGATGATATAAAATTTCATAGTCTCATGTTTTAGTAATATGATGTTATACTCTAGGAAAAAAGCCTTAGAACATAACGTAAAACAATAACCTTACCCTTTTCCACATGCATAATTTTATCCCTATGTGAGTGGAAATAGATAACATAAAATATTATATTATATGTATTTCTCACATAGAATGATATCCTCCTTATGGGGAATGAGATACTACACACACATAACGAATCCTTTTTTGGGTAGCTTCTATGTGTATGCCCGACCCCTAAATTTGTTTTCCTAACAACACCCTAGAATATACCCACCATAGGACAAATGGGATCACATTATTTTCATATCTACTACTTCCTTTTTTTCCTCACACTGAGAATGAATCGTGTGGGACTATGAGGTAGACGAGATCATGATATTTACACGGTCCCAAACCTCTATGGGCCTCCTACTTGGTATACAACCCAACCATTCTGAAGTTCATGGGCTTTGATTCCTAACTAACTAGGATACATAAGAAGCCTCTATGACATCCTAACTCAATTTCCAAATCAACCTTGGGTTTATTCAATTCACATAAATGGTATGATAATTCCCCTCACATGATAGACAATATCATTTCTAGGTCCCTTGGGAAGATCAATGTGTAATTCCAAAACCAACTCCTATATAGAGAAATCCCCTTGTTAAGGGAAGATTCAATGCATAAGCCCTACATCATCCCTCTTTGACAAACCTTTTGCAACACCATCATCCTTATCACACGATGTTCAATTCCATGGATGGGTCCAGTCACACAACCAAAAAATGTGGCATCAACCTACAAGGGTCTTGATCCCTATCCTCTAACCATGGTAAGCAGGACATCTTCTGGAGGTTTAACCCCGACCAATGGTGAATGGAGGTGCTATATCCTCTGTATTTACCTCCATAATCCACCCCAAGGGGTGTTTTGATAAAATATATTCATGTGTAGTCTTAACTTTAGGGGAATCACCCCAAGATATACCTCAATGAAAGTTCTGATCCATACATTGGTAAACCATCATTCTGTGAAATGTTCCTTTTATGGGACAACCCCTAGATCCACCTCCATGGGTGTTTTGATAAATTTTTATGTAAACATAAACATGTGACATCCTCCCCCCTAGGGATGACCCTCCTTGATTTACCTCCATGTGGTGTCTTGATCAATCATATTTGTCCCCATAATATATTAAACATGTGACCTAACCATTAATACATACCTCATATAGAAGATTATATGCCTAAGGTGGAATCCATTGATGATATACACCCTCAAGGTTGGATGTCTCATGATCAACATGGTACTTCTTGGGTTCCATCCCTAGGATGCCTCACATGAGATTCCCTCCAATGAGGAAGAAAAGAGGTAAATGATGTTCCCATTGTCAGACATGCCAACTATGCCCAAAATGAATACTCTCATAACAGATGGTTACTTATCTATTATAATGGAAACTATATATCAAGACACAAATACACTAATTAACAAGATTCCACTAAGATATGGCACTAGGAATGAGTTACACAAACATTAATTAACTATATGAGAGAGAACCGAACATTGAAACGAGTTATAAGAAGGAATCAATGAAAGAAGGAACTAAAATATCATTATCTTGTTACGATCAAGGAGAGTACATAACCATTGAAAGTTATTAATGTTTCCTACCATTAGAAAGTGTGAATTTGGGGTGAAAATGCATCTATCATGCACATAATATTGCTGACACGTGGGTGCACCCCAACGAAAGCGTTAGAAAAATATGTTTATAATATGCATTCACAAACTTATTTTTATCAATTTTTTATTCTATGGAAGTACCATTAATTTTTAAAAATATTTAATATGATATTTTTATGATAATTTATAAAAAACATAAAAAAATTTATAGAGATCACAAATATGAAAAATTCATAATGTCTATCTCGGGATTAAACCCTATGATATAGGGAAATGAATATCATGATTTAGGGAAATCACTCTTAGGATATGGACATTTAATATTACAAATTATTGAAATAACTATTATAGATATATCAAATGACACATATAGAGTCTGAAATTTTTTTATAGAATCATCAAATAAATCTTATAGAGTCACTAACTTTTGAAAATTGTCACTCTAAAAATTAGGAATACTCTTACAAAGTGGAAAATTCCCCTTAATGAATGACAATGACACTACTAGAATCCCAATTTTTCTAAAAAAATCACAATGAACCTTAAGGAATCATAGTGATCCTTATGGAAATTAGTGGTTCTCTTCCATTTCTGATATTAAACCTAGTAGTGACTCTTATTGAAATCAATTCATTATTATGGAAGTCAGTTCACCCTTATGAAAAAAACACAAACCTTATGTAATTCCGTGAGTCTCTTAAATTAGAAATATTCTACACTTAAAAATCTAGAATGAATCTTGCAGAATACATGGTCATCAATACATATCTTGAATTTATATTTTAACTCATTAATTTCAGAATACATTTATGTGACTAAAAATATATTCAATTTGTTTTTATATTACTTCATTATTTTTTTGAAACATCCTCATAAATCCAAATCATATTCCCCTAATGAAATTTAGTTAATTTAATGTGATTTTAAATACTATTTATCTATTTAAAAAAATAAGACAATAAAATTATCCACATAATTTTCATTATTTATTATACTCTATAAAAAATATTAAATTCTAGAAGAAACTTTTTAAAAATCATATCATAAAAAATTTATCTTTCTTTACAAAAAACTCCCATAAAATTAGAATTTCCTGAAACATATATAGAGATAAATAATCTCCGCTGAAATTTATTATTTGGAAACCAATGAACATAAAAACATTCAAAATAATTATATATAACAATGAGTCTTATATTCAAAAATTCTAAAACCATTTGATAAAAATATTTATTTGGACAAAGAACATTGAGTAATAATATCATGTTATCAATAAAATAGTGACATGCATTTATATCAACATATATATTGATTATCATGATACTAATTAAAAAATAAACTCTTATTATACCATGATACCACTTGAGATAATCTGAGAATTAATAATTCTTAATCTTAAAAAATTTATCCTTGAATCCTACAAATGATATACTCTTATTTATAAACTCACCAAAACTAATATAATATTTGATAAATCATATCAATTAACATGCCTACATAATTAACTCAAGGATTTTTCATTTTAACAACTTCTTTTAATATAAGTCCCCCTAAATAAGTGGTTTCTCCAAAAATAGGTAAAAGAGCTGTATCTATATTTAACTCTAATATATTTTTCTCCCCATTGTTAATAAATATATGGGATAAACCCAAAAGAGAATTAAGTTGTATTTATCCACCTATAAAAACATTATCCAAAGAAAATTTGAGTGATGTAATATAATATTTCATACCATAGACATTGATAACTGAAATATATTAATACTTCGTTTACCACATAAGAAATTGTATTAATGTCTCCATTTGACTAATGGACACATTGATCAGCGATATTAATCTATAAATATCATTTTATATTAGGAGTGATCAAATTATTATAAAATTTGGTTATATTATACACCAAAAACAAATACTTATTTATTATTTTAAAATATATAATTTCATAACATTGGCAGAACTGTCTGGATGTGGATAAACATTCTCCATCCTATATTTTATGATATATTATTTTTAATAATTCTTATTCAGCATTTTATTTTAGTAGATAATTTTTGACACTCTCTTTAGAATCATCAATGCCCACATTCATGTTAGCATCATACTTATTTTTATTTCAAGGAATCATTTTCATAAACTATTTGAAAATCATAAATAATCTGATTCAAGTATGATGTCTTGTCATCATAACACATACAACCTTCATCTTTTTTCAAGAACATTTATTATTATAAAATACCATTTCAGGATCTTTTCTATAGAGTTTAGACACACTTGTTAATATTTTGTATCGACCCATATAAAAATAATGTGTTCTCGATCTAAAAATTGTATTCTATAATGGTTACTAAACATATTTCTCTAATTTTGAGTGATCCACAATTAAAATATTTCTTGACAAATTTCTTTCACAGCTTAATATCTTTCTAGAGATTAAAATATTATATAATATGAAATGAATATCTAATATCCCAAATTCAGGTATGTTTACATTATGATGATTCATGTGAAACACAAACATTCAATGGAATCTATTTTCTTTTGGTTTTCTACTAATAGTAATTGTGAGCACACAAAATCATACAAAAATAGGTAGGTAAACTAGTGTGGTATTCATTGAAAAATTTGACCTATTTTTTACATATTTTTGAAACCCTACTCATGGATGGGTACTGTTTAAAAACATTTAGTTCATAATATCAAGTTTAATATTGTTTTTTTTAATTTATTAAAATATGGTGCATTAGACAAAAATACCAAAGAACAAATATTATTATAGAAAGTGGTTACCAGAGTCTAAAATATTGAATCAGGTTACAATAATTATTATAAACAAGGGATAATATCAATAGAGAGAGCATTGAGCCAGGTAATGTGTTGATTTAATCCCTTGTTGGCCAGGCCATCTGTAACCATATTTGCTTCATGATAACCATGTGTGATGATGTAATTGATGTCAATGAGCGAGCATGTAAAATTCATCCAATGGGTAGTAATTGACCAAGAAAGATGAGTCTCACCCTTCAAAATCCATTGCACATTTAAGGTTGAGTCACTTTATATCTAGATATTATTCTTACCAAAGAGATTGGAAAAGGAAATTCCATGAATCAAACCCATAATTTTGTCCTCCAGAGATGAGGAAACACCATAGATACCAAGAAAGCATCAATGAATCTGACTGTTGTGATTCCTAAAGATAGTTCCACAACCTATAGGGCATGGATTTCCATTTTAGGCACCATAAACCTTTATTTTTATCCATCCCGAAAAAGGATCTCTCTAGAACACTTCTACGGTGTGACATGTTTGACAAAAATTTCTATCCATCCGAAGATGTCACAGGATTCCAAAGTCATGAATAGAGTTTTTATAGTGGGCCTTTTGCATCGAGGCAGCTCCACGTATGATAATAAATATCCACACCCCTCATAAATTTTTATTAATTATGTAATTGTTGTAAATAAATTCATTTTATCATACCAAATCACATGTTGGAGCTCAGCAAACGTAGTAAGGAAAATATTTATATTCTGTTGTGGACTTTCCATTTATGTGCATCTCTTTAGTTGAAATTTAATAAAGTCAATAATCAACCATCTACAATAAAATATGTCAAAAAAATAGTTCCAAAGAGAAAAATAAGTGGCATAAGAAAGAAAAAGATGGTTACAATCTTCTCTAGATTGGTTACAGAATCCGCATTTAGAGAAGAGTTGGATTCTAAATGACCGAATGAAACTATTTGTGGGGACTCTATTGTGAGAAAGGCTCCAAAAAATATTGAATCTTAATCGAGTAATCTAGTTTTTTCTAGAGTTTTATATCCCAGAAAAATCATTATCAGAATTACAAAATAGTGATTGTAGAAATTTTTTGAGTTAAGCATACCATTATGGGAAGGCTCTAAAATTAAAAACTCATCTATATTTTAGAATTTATTGTTGTGAATGGTACACTGAATGAATTTCAGAAGATGGTCTTATTGAGTGTTTTTCATATCTTTAATTGATTAGTTGGAATTTTTACGGTTCTGGTCAGTTTGGTTCATAAAAATTAAGGGTGTTCTAGTCCATTTATCTAACCTGAAATTCATAGATGAGATCCTAGAAGCCATACATCTAGAATTAATCACAATATTGGAAAACAATTATTTAATAGTAGGATGGAGGTAAGAGATGAAGAAATTAAAGATTCTAACCATAGGTTTGTCAAGAAATAACTTTTTGAGAAAGTAAATAGAATCAAAATTGTTATAAAGAAGGTTCCAAGTGAGATTCACTTGTAGGGACTCATTAAAGAACTTACATTTTTTATACTGATACCACCTTTTTCTAAGGGCCTGTAACAAGTCAACTAGGGGACATTGACAAGTTTTCTTTCTAGAGTGCTACCAGTCCAGATAAATTTTTTAATTGAGATATTCTAATTTTTTAAGAACAACATGCCATTTATAGACCACCAAGGAGTAAACCATCATAGAAACAATAGTAGATTTAAACTATAAAATTTTTTCTACTATGGAAAGAGTTTTCCTTTCCAAAAATAGAGTTGGTTCAGTACTTGGTCAACTATGGTAGCAACGTAGCAGGATTTTGGTTTGCAATAAAAAAAGTGAAAACCAAGATAAGTAAAAGGAAAAGAACCCTCCCTTAAACCTAAATCATTGATAATGTTATATTTACTATTGGGAAGAATGTTTTTCCCAAATAATATACAATATTTGTTTTTCAACTAATGGTCTGAATAGAAACATCTTCATGGTGAGAGATAGAATTTTTGAGGTTTGGAATGTTTCTTTTATCACCTTGTAGTAAAAGGATGATGTCATCATCATATAACAGGTGGGTGAGATCATTCACATATCCAACAACATGAATGGGATTGAGATTATTATAATTCATAATATGGATGAGGAGGTAACTAAGATAGTCTTCCACATTCGAGAATAGAAAGGTAGATAAGGGTCACGATGTCTTACTATTTTGGTGTATTTGAAATAACCCTTGGGAGAACCATTGAACAGAATGGAAATAGACGCAGAATTAAAAAATGTTTTGATTGTAGTGATAAATGAATCACTAAATCCAAAACCATGAATAACCTTGAAGATAATGGTCAAATCCATGGTATCAAAATATTTTTGAATGTCAATTTTAATAGCAATATTACCTCTTATGTTGGCTTTGTTCATGGTTTTGACACATTTAGAGTCATTAAAAATGAATTCAGGAATGGGTTTACCCTTAACAAAACCAAATTGGTTCCAAGAGACAATTTTCCAATGATTGTTGTAAGTCTATTAGAAATTATTTTTGTGACAATTTTATAGAGAGTATTAATGAGAGAAAGAGGTCTAAATAAATTAATTTCAGAAGAATTATCAAATTTCAGAATCTAGGAAATAAATTGAGTGTTAAGAGCTTGTGGTAGTATTCCATTGGAAAATAAAATTTTGACAAGCTTGATAAAATTCAAACAAATAAAATCCCAATAATTTTGAAAGAAACCAATGTTTAAACCATCAGGACCCAACGCACTGTTTGGGTTTAAACTAAAGACAATGTCTTTAATTTAATTTTCAAGAGGTGTGTTTAGAAGGAAAGTTATATCATCATCATTGAATAATATCCGAATAACCTCAAGTAGGAGGTAATTGTTGACATTAGGACCATTGAAGATGGATTCAAAATATAATTCAATATGATTTACAATATCATGTTAATTTTTTAAGATATTATCCCCATCATTGAAGATATTAAGCGGTCTACAAGATTTTCTTACTATTTGAATAGAGTTGTATAATTTATTAGTTGTGTCCCCATCTGATAACCATTTATGCTTAAAGGATTTTTTCCTCATGTTTTATTTAAATGTTACCAAATATTTATGTTTAACCACAAGGTCAATTTCCTAAGTTGAATCATTATTGAAGTTAGAACTAGTTTTTTATTGTTTTGAAGTTTGTTGAGCTCCCCTCAAGAAGTAGGGTTTCATTGTTAATTTCACTGGGTATCGAGTTGCACAAACTTTTTGGAGTCTATTTAAGGTAGTTTCATTTGATAGTATAAGAAATGTCATCATTTTTGTGAGACATCTAAGACCAGCATTTGTTTATGATATTGGTGTAGCAAACATTAGAAAACAACATATTATTAAATCTGAAAGGTATCAGGGGGTTTTGTGTTTTTAATGTAGACATTGACTAGAATAGGGTAATGATCAAAATTTAACTTGTGAATAATGGTTCTATATATGGTGTCCCATTTTTCCACGAAATGAAATTTTTTGAAAGATATATTAAACACAGAGTCAATAAAATTATTGTAATGTCTTCTATATAGAGTAAAAATATCACCAGTGAGATTAATTTCAATGAGATTATTTTTATCAAGGGATGTTTTAAATTTTATCATGGAAATAGTAAATGATATGGAAGAATCTTTTCATTTGGGTTAAGAATGGAATTAAAGTCCCTAATAACAAACCAGGGAGAGTTAATTATTCTACCTAGATAAGAGATGTCATTCAAATGAGGCCTCCTTTCTTATTATCTATTCTTTGCATAAA
Organism: Viscum album; assembly: GCA_963277665.1. Taxonomy (NCBI): domain Eukaryota; kingdom Viridiplantae; phylum Streptophyta; class Magnoliopsida; order Santalales; family Viscaceae; genus Viscum; species Viscum album. The sequence goes on along the minus strand of OY728166.1, from coordinate 1,362,314,937 downwards.
CAAAGGAACATTATAAAATCATGGTATTAAGAATAAATTTGCATGTAATGAATTGGTCATATATATTAAAAATATTAACATTCTCTAGAGAAATGTGTGAAAAAAACCCAGATAGATTCAAAATTGGAGGTATTTTTTATTACACCTCCAAAAAAATAACTATTTTTTATAAGTTATAGAACATAGAGGAAACGTTAATTTTTGGTTCAAAGATAGAAAATATCATGGAGAAATGAGTTCTAAACATTATTTTTAGAACTGTAAACATGTCAGAATTTGCAATGCCCTGATAATTCCAAAATAGAATCATCATTCCAAACTATGTTTGGAGTTAGAGCTCCTTTTTTTGTTCCTAGATCCCTTATTCCTGGAAGATCTTCTAACATTTAGGGATTTATAAGGATTATATTTCTTTTCCTACTGAATTTTAATAGTGGAAAGAGAGAAAGGAGAGTCCTTTTTATTTTGACACAACTGAATATTGTAATATTTTATTTTTGTTATTATTAAGTTGTATTGAATATTGTTGAAGAGTATTTATATATCTAATGTTAATTATGGATGTTATAGGAAAGGGAGTTTTTATTATGATTTATCCACCATTATAAATATTTGTTTTTCATTGGGGTCTTTTAATGATTTGTATGAATCATTAATGTCATGAGTTTATAGGTTGTGTCATGAAGGATATTCGTCCAAGGTTTCACTTATTATTTTATAATTTTTTTCAAGATAAACAACACTACCCAAATTTCACTCTAGAAAGGATGTATCAAATTTTTTTAGTAATATTTTAAATATTTTTTTGCATAATGAAATTTCAATTTTCCTCACAAATGTATATCTGGGTGAATTTAGCGAATTATATTAAAGAAGTCTATTACATTTATGAAGTGTCAATATGTGATGAATAATCAATCTTATTTTTGTGTTTCTATCTAATGAGGAATGTAACTATAGAATATATACAACATTTTGAGGAAGATGATACTTCATAATGACCATTGATAATATAAATCCTATATGTAATTAATTTTGGATGCAATTGGATTTCTGGAACTTGATTCATTTACACACAGTGAATCGTTTTCTTTTTCATGAACCATCCAATGGTTTTAAAATATTTAATGATAAATATAACCCTTAATGTTGTGAAGTATAATTTAATTAACTGATTAATGGAATTCGGATATAATTATTTCATTTTATGATATGAATTTCTCATGAAGGTTGGGTAGTTATTTGAGTAACTAATAACGTCTTATTTGAAATTTATAGTGGAGATTTAATGGAAGATGATGTAAGGAATCAATTTGATTCTACAAATAATACAAGATAACTATTTTTTTAATTTAAAATTTTAGTTCAAATGCACTTTAAATATTGAGGATATATGATGTTTTATTATTAAGGTATCACATTAAATAATGTAGACTATGGAATCCTGAAGATTTAGAATTAAGTTAATAACTATTTTTATTAATGAGTAACTAATTTAGGATAGTGAACTGTAATAAAAATGGTTTACATTGATATAATGAATTGATTTATAATTAATTTTATATATCTGTGATATATATAAAAGTGAACACTAGAAGAAGGTGAAAAAAATATTGACATTTAGTGTAAATTCATTTGATTGATATCTTCTGAATTAATCTTTAATTCTTGATTATTACATTTTCACACATTAAAGAAGTATATAGAAGAGGGGATGAGTTCATACACCTTGTTTGATAATTAAGATCTTCCTAAATCATGTAATCACATACTATTGAAGTGGAAATTAATTATTATCTGAATATATCATTGATATGTGCTACTTGGATGTACCTTGTTATCAGTGGAAAGAATAAAAATAATGTGTTTATGATCATTTTTTAGATCTTATTACGATTATGAAACACATTCAACATGTTCAGACTGACTACTATGTTACAAAAAAGTATTATCAGAGCCATTAGTTATTTCTTGAATTTTTCATAAGAAACATTGTATCATGGAATATATTTTGAATGAAAACTCAGTTCTCTTATTTTATTATTGAAACCATTAAAAAAAACATTTTGATTTAATGTGTATGATCTCTTAGACTCAATATATAGTTAAAAATAGAGTAAATCCATGTTATTGATTCGATAATTAGATCTATAATAAAAATAAGTAATAATCTATTTAAATTTGATACTAACTCTCAAAATTAATAAACATGAGGTATTTTTAATCATATAAAAGTGAAAGGTATTGATTTTCACACAATAATAAATAGTTTTAAACATAAATTTTGAATTCTAGGAAGGAAATAAAATTTTAAAATATGAAATATTTATAGTTTTACAAAAAAACATTGATGACATAAAAACAAATCCAATTGAAAAAGCTTATAGATTATTTAATAGTGTAACTTAAGTTGTTATTTCAATATGTGGACTTGTAAATAAGGTTAATGATTCACAAATAGTTAAAACAATTGTCATATTTTTTCCAGTTATGTACCGCACAATGGTGTTTCGAAATGAAGAACTAAATCATTGTCATTTTTCTCTTAATGAATTATATCGTAAGATAGTTAAATATGAACTGATCGAGAATCCACAAAAATATTAAACATTCATTTAAAGAGATATAATTCATAGAGGTTTAAAAATAAGAGTTTTGTCATGATAAAAATGAAAACAAAAAAATGACTATTTGTTACCACTTGTGTAAATGAAATTAAAAACATGTAATCATATATTTTATGGTAAGGTACATTTTGATTTATTATATTGTTTAATGTTTGGGAACATCACTAATAGATGTCCAGTGAAGTTTTATGTGGATGTTGGTGATTTCAATCCTCACCTAAAACCTTAAAATTACCACCATACATGGAATTTTAATTCTAAATGTCCACAAATAAAGAAGTTTCAGAATAAATTTTTGGTTATCAATGAAAAAGGTTATATTTAGGAAGATATATTGGCAGCAAATGGGACTAAATTAATATCACATATTAATATTGAAATTATAGAATCCATATAAGTGTTATTAACTATTTTTGAAAAATATTTTTAAAAATAATTATTTTCTTATATCCATGTATAATTTGAAGGGTCTTTATATGAGAATGATATTTAGGTAAAGAAGTAATATAAAATTGTTGGTTTGTTAAAAGAGTCTTAAATTAATATTGATGAACATGAAATAAAATTTTATCTCATTTATAAAATAGTAAAAGTGTGTGATATGAATCTTGTGAAATATAAATAAACAATGAATAAAATATTTTGGACTCAGAAATATATTAATATCATTAATGATATTAATAAGTCCATTAAATTAAATGTTATGAAAATAGAAAAACATCAAGATGATCCCATATTATTGAGAAAGTTGACTGGATAAAATATTATAAAAATAGTTCTAATAATAAAATTCAGTTTAGAGAATTTTCAAAATATGTTTTAAAAGAAAGGGAATATTGAGGATCATAATCTAATAATGAAATGACGATTAATAAAATATTGTTTTTCAAGGGTATAAATATTAATGTTTATGATATTCAAACAACAAAGAAAATATCTGTAGGTATGAAGAGAATAGAAAATCTTAACAAAAGATAATTATATAAACCATTGATAACATTCCATAATTTAAGAAGTTATTTAAAAGTAGGATATTTGTGCAGAGAAAATAACATTCAAATTTACTTATTGATAAAGTATATGTTTTTTTGCATTGTTATATCCTATTGTGTGGATGATTATTTTTACCTAGGAGGATACATTTAAATAAGTTCGAAATGTATTGTTGGGAATTATTCTTGTTTTCAAAAATATATATTCATTCAATATTCATTGTTTTGATTGCTCAAAAATTAAACAAGAATCAGTATATTTTAAAAAGAGAAGAGAGAGATCTTCTTATGTAAATTAATGTAAAATAGATTCCATAAATCCCAATTTAATTATTTTGAAAAAAATTATTATCATATTGAAGAAAAAGAATTTGATTTGATGGTTTATAAAGATGAAAATGAAAATAAATAAAAAAAATGTCCTAACACATACATGAATTTAATAAAAGTAAATGAAGAAGAATGAAAAGGTACATTTGGTTGAAATTTTATAAATAAAATGTAATTCCCTGACACCAGTTACCTAGAGTCGGTGCATGGCATGATTACAATGAATCATTTCCCAAAGGAACGATTAATTTAGGAGTCTTGTAAAATAGATTACTTACATAAACATTACATTAAAAAAAGAAAAAAAGAAAAAAAACATTGTCTCCATTAACAACATTCATATCCCTTAGAATATCCCTATAGGTTAGTCATAATATACTTTTTCGCATTCTGGGAATAATAAAAATAGAAAGTGGTGAGATCAAACACTCAGTAAGGGTAAGAAATACAACAGAAGATAATGTAAACATTAGGCATGTGAATAATTGAAAACACATGCCTTTAAAAATAATAAACATGAACATGTTATGGAAAGAATATAAGATAATTAAATAATTCCATAATAAAAATATAGTAATGGGTATTATACTAGTCAAATAACCACATGAACCATCAATAATATTTTCATAAAGATGGAATGTATAATGCGGGACATTCTGAAACATTTTGTGAAGTCCTAAGACAAGGAGTCTATAAATGATTAAGGCCTTAGCCAAAACCATATATCAAATTGGGAAAGGCCTCTGCTATTTCCACATATAATTGAATCATGAAACCTACTGATTCACTGGGGACCTATAAAGGGTTCCACCCATCACTTACTAAGTCCAATACATTCCTCATATGAAAAGGTTGAAACATAACATAAACATTTGTATTAAAACTAGCATAAGAAATGTCAATACTTTAACCATAAACCATGAACTGTATAAAAATAATACATCCATATTCAATCACATCACAAAACCTTCAATACAATATAGAATATTTTTATCACAAAAAAAATCAACTTCAATCAAGAATAATATCCCGTAAAGGATGTTGACATAGTTGAAAATGATTAATAAAAATCTTGGAGAAAAGTATACATTTTTCATGAAATCATTAAAAAGTAACATAATTTTTAAAGGAAATAATTTAAAATATATTTTTGAATCGAAGTGTCCCATACCACTTTGAAACTTTTAAAAATAATTAACATTTTGAAACATTCATATCCATATAAATAAATCCTTAAAACCATTTTGAAAATAAAGAAATTAATGTGAATGATTTAGAATAATATATATTTAAACCATTTAAAATTATTTTTTAGTTAAAGATTCCCTTAAAATAATCCCTTTTAAAGCACTTTTATAAAACACAGACATGGATAATAAATATGTCCCAGTAGATACTAACATAACAACAACCTCAGATAATAAAGTGATTGTGAAATTAACCCTTACCTTGCACTTTCCTTTGGTCGAGGGTACGTTTAACCTCATATATAATAACCATAGTATGTTATTAAATTTTAATAGAACCATATTCATTTTTAATAAATCATACATGATTCATTTATGAATTTATACTACCCATTTAATAATAATTTCCATGCTAAATTAAAATTTTGGGAAATAATCACTTTCTTTATCGTACGTGTTTTAACTTGTTATTCTTGATCGTATCATTTTATCCTGAATTAAATACTTATAGAATATAAAACTTGATTTATATATCATATATATATATATATATAATTTAAATATTTATAATAGATAGATATATGAAATGGATGACACCGTTTATGGAGACGGTATGCCGTATGTACGCAAAAATGTTGTTTCCGTTTTCCTATCGTATTGAACGGAAGTAAGTGAATAAGATATATGTAAGTACATAAATAAATAAATAGAGATATATATATATATCTCATGTAGCCTTATTATTTCATATATTAAATACTTATTAACAATATATATTTTTATAATTATCGATGATTGTTGAATGCAGGAATGAATCTCATCGTGTCCGGGAGACAGTAATTCGTACGTACGCATGAGCGATAATATCGTTATATTGATAGTAAGATGACATGTAATTGGATGGTATATCATATATAAAGAATAATTGAAATGTTATATTTATTATTTACATCATTTATACTCATTATTATACCCATAAAAATAATTAAGTGTTTGAATAACAAACTACACCACAACGTGGAGACGATAAGCCGTACGTACGCACGTATGGTGACTTTGTATTTTATAAGATGGATAGTATAAAGAATTTTGTTTTAACATATTTATAATAACATGAAAGTATGTAAGAGTTAATTTAGTTATTATTTTTTTATGGAAACAAAAAATAAAGAGAAAGTGGAAGAAGACAAGAACTTGAAATAAGGTGGTGAAATTATTACATCTTTTTCTGGTGTTTCATTTTGATTTGATCAAAAGGGCTATTTAGGTTGGATTTTTGATCAATGTAAGAACTATAGGTTGATTTGAGGGAATTTGGGAGGATATTTGGTAGGGGTTGGCTGATCCAAATGGTTTTTGACATGATATTTTAAGAGAAGGATAAGTACACTTTTATAAGAGAGGTTAGAGTCACTTCAATAAAAGTTTATAATATTATTTTATTATAAAATCATGTTCAGTTTTTAATGGATAGAAACTGATTTATTTCAAAGATAAGGTATGGGTGGGTCTAAAAACACTCAACCAATAGGTTTTAGATAGTTTGAGGTCACCATATTAACCTTATCATTTAGATTTAAATCTTAGTTAAATAGTTTAACTTTTACTTTGTCTTCTTGTATTCTTACACTATATGGTTAATATAGATAATATAAATGTCCAAGAGAACCTCAAGTTGTTCCTTAATGAAATATATAATATTATTTAATAGCTTTGGACGAAAATCATATTTTTTAGGAATATTATATGATTTAACAAGATAATATGTTTTTTAAAAACAAATTTATGTCAATTTTTTAGTATTTGATTTTTGTAAAAGTCATCAAAACATAATTACTTCGAAAAGGATACATTGAATCATCCATAACAATTCATATTATTCTATACAATTCGTTAATGTCATAAAACGTTGAAATTATATTTATTTTAATATTTATAATACAATTTATTTGACTTTTTATTAACAAGGTAATTACTGCATTATCATTGTGTCACCAATAAATCTAGTTATTTAATGTCTAAAAATTAAAAATAAAATACCATGATTTAGGAAATAATTTTATCTTTTTAAATAATATTTATAGTGAAATATATCTTTTGTTTAAACCAATATTAAAAATGATTTAGTTATTAAACGTTGAATTTAACACTTTTAACTCTTCTTTAAGTAAAATTATAATAAATTTCATAATCTAATCCAACTTGACCAAAATGAATATATTTTATTACTAAGGTTTTTTTGGGTCGAATCACAGTTATCCAATACAATTAGGGCATGTTTTAGGGTAATTATAATATCATTTTTACCTTTAATTACCTTATATACTTTTAACCGTGGTAAATAAAAGTCAAAAGATACTATATAAAAAAAACGATTTTCATCATATTAAACAAAATATTACTTAATGATATTAACCGTGTCGCATGGATTTTTGAAATTCACCTCAAAGAAGCGGTAAAATTTAGTTTTATGCAAATTTGCAAATGCTCCTAGAAGGTGGGAAAAGACGGTAAAAAGTTAAATTAACATTTATCCATCTAATTTTATTATAAAATGACTTCAATGAATTACATTTATATTATATAGGTAATATATATCTATTTTTACTTAAGATAAATATAAATAAAATAAAATATTATTTAAATAAAAAGTCAGTTTTAAACAATAACGTAGTGTATTTCACAATTCATAAAAAATTGAATATTTTCAGAAAAATACAAAACTACTTCCTAAACTAATTTAGATATTCTAAATCCAAAAAATTCGTTTATTTTACCAAATTCAAAACTTAAAAGTTCCATTAATTAATTTATAATTAACTTCTATTGTCAAAACCAAAAAGCGGGTTTTTAAAAAGAAAAAACTATCAAAAGATTGACATGTGATTATGTCAAATTTAAATGTGAAATTACATAAAATAACCTACATTGTATTAAATGAAAAAAATATAATCTAATTATACTTACAAACCATTCAAATTCATAATTTTACACTATAAATTATTTCCATTAAAAAAGTTGTTTTCAATTAAAATTTAGTATTTTTCACGATTCATAAAAATATAAAAGTTATCAGAATTGTACCCAAGATTAGTCAAAAATAAATTATTATGTCCTGATTCTAAATAATAATTTAATTAAATTTAATATAATTTATAAAATTGTTAAATACGGGTTTTAGAAAAGCTTCTCCATTAAAATGCAGTAAAATTTTTTAATTTGAAAAATATTCTTTTATCTGAAAAATGAATTTGATATTATATTATGTATAAGAAACACATAATATGGATTATAAAATTATATGGAGTATATAAAATTCAAAATTCAGTTAATACATATTCATAAGCGCTTTTTGAACGACTAGTTTGGTAAGATGTGGTGCGCTCAAACTTGGTGTTGCGTGTTGTAGAATTTATCGAATCACTTTGAAGAGATAACGTACTATAAAATCTTGGGGTGTTACATTCTACCCTCCTTCCATAAATTTTGTCCTCACAATTTTGAAATTTTTCATTGAAAATAAATGGTAAAAAATCGGAAAATACCTTTGTGGAAACCCCACATCGGAAATTGGTTCAATAAAATGTAGTCTTAATAAGAGGGAAAGGGAAATGAAAAAGTCACCACCAAATTATAATATCTATTAGGAAAACATTAGTGGAAATTAGAGACACATAATTGGTGTAAAAATGCATATATTTATAAATAGTGATTGAGGCCATCAATCACAAACAAGGGTAAAATTTAGGTCCTCAAAGCCATTAATCTATTATGATTTTAAATATCGTTAGTTTAGAAAAACATAAGATATTAGGATTACTATTTTTTTTGTTTTAATATCCCTTCCCTAATGCTTAAGAATTAATTTATTCATAGAATAAAATAGAAAAATATACTTGACAAGTAGAGTTTTATCCTTTAACTAATTCCTTCCACAAAGTCATATTTCACTCTAAAAGATGATAGAATTAAAAAATATTGTATTTATCCTAATCGTATCAGGTTCCAAAAATAATTAATTTATAATTAATTTGTTAGAATATTTTAAAAAAACTACATTATACAAACTAGGACATCATGTATGCCAGTGGTAGGTGATCCACCCTTATTGTCCTTCGGTTGTAGGTTCAAGTCTCATGGACTTTCTGAACATGATGGGTTGTCTCTCGCTCTCAGGGTTTTCTTTTTTATAACAATCCAAAAATAATATAAAGAAGTTTTTTTACCTTAAAAAATAACATCCAATGTTTAACTTAATCCATAACAACCTTTAAACTTATCCAAAATACTTATGTCCAAACTCACAGTACAAAATTTATAAGGATGGTAAAACCAATGAAGATCCTTTTTGCCACGTAATAACATGTGAATACCTTTATCATGTATTTTTTTAAAACAAGGTAACACCCTAAATTACAATAAAACTTTATTTATTACATCAATTCTCCCTTATTCCTTATAGAATATTGGATATACTTTTTATATCCGAAAATGTTTTTAACTCTAATAATGATGGAATATATATATCATTAATCAGTTTCAAGGTAGTCACGAATATTAAATATCATTTATACAAAAAAATCATATCTTATTCCAAAGTTACTACCTTAGTATCAGAACCATCTTAAGGTTTATATTTCTTTCAACCATATATTTTCCAAAAAAATTAACCTGCTATTAAGTTACTTTTCTTGGTTCCACACAATCCCATGACCTTAATTAAATAGTACTACAGTACAATACTTATATACTATATAATTCTTATAATATGTACATCATTAATAAAATACACGAATGACACAATAATATAATAACAGACTCTAATCATTCCTCTTCATCTTCGGTAGTATCATAACTACATTATTATTCATTAATAGCATTTGGGGCATAATCTGATTATTTGGACATTGATTCGCGTAGTGTCCCAACTCCTTGCAGATGAAACATTGTACATTTGAAACTTTTTTCTTGCCCTTGCAATCACGTACTTGTTGTCCTTTTTCTCCACACTTATAAAAAACTACCATTCGCTTTCAAACATTTACCAAGGTGATTCTTTCCACAGTAATCACATATGTGTAAATTATTCTTTCCCCTATTCCCTTTATCCATCTTTCTCTCTTCCATCCTTTTATTCTCTTGCTTCCCATTAAAATCCATAGGACTCATAGAATACCTTTCTTAACTTATTAACACATGATATTATTTCCTCATATGATGGGAATACATGGGAGACTATTTACTGTTTAAATATTGGCTTAAAACCGTGAAATATATGATCCTTATTAATCTTTCGATCATGCGTAATGCTGGAATTCTCATTCCTTCTACTTGGCGCCATTTCTAACCATTGGCATACACTAGGTTAGTTTATGAATCACAATGAAAAATTCCAAACATGTAAAATACCTAATGTAAAAAGAAAATATTATACATATAATCAATAATCCTAATATGTTTTCTCTGAGGAAGTATTTACCCTTAAATACTTCATAATATCTTTTAATGAAAATGTGAATTATCTTAAGCATATCCCCCAGGAGTGTCATAACCAAGAGTGCAGCAAGGCCCATTGTCGTGTACTAGTATACCATGGTTCAAGCCCGAAACTCATTGCTGGATTTTTCACTCTTAAGTACATCTGGGCCAGAGCCACCTCTACCAACTCGTATCTGGACATTAATGTATTACTTGGAAAATACATAAAAACTCTATATTACCAAAATTCTAGGAAGTTATTCTAAATTAATCATCAAATTCTATCTGAGGGTAATGTTCTCTAATTAGAGATTATCTAAATGTATTTCCAATGTTGTTTCTATACATCATTTTATACCAACTGTAATGCCTTGACCCCAGTTACTTATAGTCGGTGCATTATTTTAATACATTAACATCATTACATGGAATCAAGTCCTGAAGGACTGATCAGTTTAACAGTCTTCGAAAATATATTACATACATGAACTACACAATATAAAATGGAAAAAACAACAACAACATTGTCTCTATTGACCACATTCATACCCCTTAGATTATCCCTGCAGGTCAGCAATAATACACCTTTTCGCATCCTGGGAAAAATAAAACATATAAAGGGGTGGGTTAGAATTCTCAATAAGGGTATGAAATACAACAAAAGATAACATAAACATTAGGAATGATAAATAATTGAAAACACATGCCTTTACAAATAATAAACACAAACACTTTATGGAAGGAATATGATATGAGTAAATAATTCCATAATAAAAATATAGTCATGGGTATTCTATTAGTTGAATAACCACATAAACCATCAATAATATTTTCATAATGAGGGAATGTATAATGCGGGACATTCTTAAACATTTTTTGAAGGCCTCGACCAAGAAGTCTAAAAATGATTAAGGCCTATGCCAAAACCATATATCAAATTTGGAAAGGCCTCAGCCAATTCCACGTCTAATTGTCTCATGAGACTTACCGATGCACCGATGATCTGTAACGGTCTATACCCATCACTTACTAAGTCTAATACATTACTCATATGAAAAGGTTGAAACATGACATAAACATTATTATTAAAACTAGAATATGAAATGTTAATACCTTAATCATAAACCATGAATGGTTTAAAAATAACACATCCATAGTCAAACATGTCACAAAACCTTCAATACAATATGAAATATTTGTATCATTAAAAAAATCAACCTCAATCTAGAATAATATCCCATAAAGGATTTTGGCATAGTTGAAAATGATCAGTAAAAATCCTTGAGAGAAATATCCTTTTTTCATGAAATCATATAAAAGCCACATAATTTATAAAGGAAATAATGTAAAATATTGTTTTGAATCAAGTTGTTCCATACCACTTTGAAACTTTTGAATGTAATTAAAATTTTAAAACATTCATGTCCATATAAATAAATCCTTAAAACCATTTTTAAAACATAGAAATTAATGAGAATGATTTAAAAGAATAAATATTTATACCATTTAAAATTATTTTTTAGTTAATGTTTACCATAAAATAATCCATTTGAAAACTATTTTATGAAACATGGACGTGGATAATAAATATTTCCCAATAGATACTCACGTAACAACTACCTCGGATAATAAAGAGATTATGAAATTAACCCTTACCTTGTACATTAATTTGGTCGATGGTGCGTTTAACATCCTATATAATGACCATAGAATTCTATTAAATTATACAAGAACCATATTAATATTTATTATATAATACATGATTCATTTATGAAATTATATTACCCAATTAATAACTATTTCCATGTTAAATTAACATTTTGGGTAATAATAGCTTTCTTTATCGTATGCATTTTAACTTGTTATTCTTGATCGTATCATTTAGATAAGTATTTAAATATTTCCAGAATACAAAACAAGATTTATATATCATATATATTTATAATATAAATATCTATAATAGAAATTTATATGAAATAGAAGGCACCGTTTATGGAGATAATATGTCGTACGTACGTATAAATGATGTTTCCATTTTCATATCATATTGAACAGAAGAAAGTGAATAAGATATATGTATGTATATATATATATATATCCATTAGAATTTTTAAGTCATATATTACATACTTATTAATAATAAATATTTTTATAATCATCGATGAATGGTGAATGTGGGAATGAATCTCATCACATCGTGGAGATGGTAATCCGTACATACGGATGAGCGACAATATCATTATATTTATGGTGAAATTGTATATAATCATATATATAGAATCATTAAAATTTTATATTTATTATTTAAATCAGTTATACTCATTATTATACTCATAAAAATAATGAAGTGTTTGAATAACAAACTACACCAAGACATGGAGACGATAAGTCGTACGTACACACAAAGGGTGAATTTTTAATTTATAGGATGGATAGAATAATGAATATGGTTGTACCATATTTATAATATCATTATAGTTTGTAGTAGGTACTGGACTTATTATTTTTTTATGTAAACAACAATTAAAGAGGATGTGAATGAAGAAAATAACATGAAAGAGGGTGGTGAAATTATTACCTCTTCTACGGGTGTTTCCTTTTGATTTGATCAAAAAGGGCTCAATAAGTTTTTTTATGACCAAAGTATGGACTGTAGGTTGATTTGAGGGAATTTGGAAGGATATTTGGGTAGTTTTTGGCTGGGCCAAATGCATTTGGAAGTTTTATTTTGAGAGAAGGTGAAATACCCTTTTATAAGAGAGGTGAGGGTCACTTTAAGAAAAGTTTATAATATTATTTTATTATAAAATCATATTCGGTTTCTAATGGATCCAAATTGATTTATTTCTAAGATAAGGTGGGTATGGGTCAAAAACAATTTCAACCAATAGGTTTTATATATGTTTAGGTCACCATATTAATCTTATCTTTTATATTTAACTCTTAGTTAAATAGTTTAACTTTTACTTTGTCTTCCTGTATTCTTACAATATATGGTTAATAAACATACTCTAAAATTCCAAGATAACCACAAGTGGTTTATAAATGGAATATATAATATTAATTAATACCTATGGATGAACCTTATATTTCTAGGAATTTTATATAATTTGCGAATATAATATTTATTTTATAAACTCATTAATGTCAATTTTGACACAATTTAGTATTTGGTATTTGTGAAAGTTGTCAAAAAATAATTAATTCAAACAAGATACATTGAATCAACCCTAAAATGTCATATTCACCTAAAAAATTCGTGGATGTCATAAAATATTTTAAATTATATTTATTTTAATATTTATAATACCATTTATTTGATTAATTCATTAATAAGGTAATTATTGAATCATCATTGTCTCGTAAATAAATTTAATCATTTAATGTCTAAAAATTATAAACAAACTTCTATGATGTATGAAATATTTTTATATTTGTAATAAATATTTATAGTCTAATTTATCTTATGTGTAACCCAATATTAAAAATGGTTTAGGTATTAAACTTTAAATTTAACACTTTTAACTCTTCTTTAAGTAAAATAATAATAAATGTCCTAATCTAATCCAAGTGTACCAAAAGGATAATATTTTATTCATAAGGTTGTTTTTGGTCTAACTAAACTTATTCAATATAATTAATACATGTGTTAGGGTAATTATAATATCATTTTTATCTTTAATTACCCAATTTACTTTTAACCGTCGTAAATAAAAGTCAAAAGTTACTATTCAGCAATTTTTTTTCATCTTATTGATCCAAATTTTACTCACTAATATTAACTCTATATCTTGGATTTTTTAAATTCACATCCCAGAAGTGGTAAAATTATGTTTTATGCAAATTTGCAAATGCTTCTAGAAGGTGGGTAAAAGACGGTAAAAAGTTCCATAAAATTATATATATTCAATTTTATTATAAAATGACTTCAATGTATTAAATTGAACTTATATAGGTATTATAAATCTATTTTTATTTAAAAAAATTTAAATAAAATAAATAATTATTTAAATAAAAAGTCATTTTTAAACAATAACAAAGTGTTTTTCACTATTCATCAAAAATTGAATGTTTTCAAAAAAATACCAATAATTATCCCTATGATAATTTTGATATTATGAAATAAAAAATAATGTTTATTTTACCAAATTATAAATCTATAAGTTTCATTAATTAATTTATAATTAATTCCCATTGTCGAAACCAAATAGTGGGTTTTTAAAAAGTTAAAACTATCAAAAGATTGAAATGTGTTTATGTCAAATTTAACAGTGAAATTACTTATAATGACCTAAATTGTATTAAATAAAAAAATATAATATAATTACACTTCCAAACCATTCTAATTCATAACTTAACACTATAAATTATATTGATTAAAAAAATTTCAATAAAAATTTAGTATATTTCAGTATTCATCAAAAAAGGAAACTTACTTGAAAAGTACCAAAAATTTGTCCAATCTAATTTTTTAGGTCCTGATTCTAAATAATAATTTAATTTCATAAAATTGAATATATAAAATTGTCAAATATTGGTTAAAAAAAGGTTTTCAATTAAAAGGTGGTAAAATTGTATTTTTTCAAAACTATTTCTTTTATTTGGGAAAATAAATTTGTTATTATATTATGTATAAGAAACAAAAAATATGGATTCTAAAATTTTATGGACTATATAAAATTGAAAATTCACTTAATACTTATTCATAATTTCTTTTTTAATGGCAAGTTTGGTAAGTCGTGATGCGCTTGAACTCAGTGTTGCGTGTAGCACAAATTATTGAATCACTTTGAAGAGATAATGTACAATGAAATATTTGGGTGCTATATAACATAAAATAATAATAGAACATAAAAACTGGATATTTGATGTTCAGTTTATATTACATCTAACATGAATTCTTTATAAAATATAATGTATTGATTTGATATAATAGTTCATGTCATACATTATAGAGGATTAAAGATCAATTCTAGTGGTAAAACATGGTTACCAGATGATGAATTGAAGAATATTGAAAATCGTAATATTGATCATGTTTTTTATAGTTTATGGAGTGTTTTTCATCTTATTGACATGGGGTTGGAATGAAACATCAATTTTAATAGATGTAGTATCAAAGAAAACACAAATAAATCCCTTATAAAATGATAGAGGATAGATGAAAAAATATGTACATGTATTCTAATATTGTGATAAGAAAATAGTTTATGGAATTGGTCACTTTTCCATATTCACCAATAGTAAATAAAGAATTTATCAACGTTTAAGGTTGTGGTTAACATTTTTTTATGAAAAAGAAAAGGGATAATTTATTTGATTTATTCTCAAAACTAAAGATGAAAATAAATGCTTTTAATCCAAATAATAAAATATATTTGAGATTACTAAACCTAGATTATGATAATGCTTTGGTTCGAATTGGTCTAGATATAATATATGTTCTATGGTTCATAATTTTATTTAATCATGATTATAGTAAAATGGGATTCAACATAAATTTTTTATAATAACAAAAGTCTTCTATTATATTAAACAATTTGAAATACGAACCAAAAAATAAATAATAAGATCTATACAGGTTTTGATAACAGATAGTGGAACATGATACAAATCATATGAGGTTGGAAATTATCGTGAGAATAATGTTATAGAAAATGAATTACCATTGGTGATAATTCATTATTATAATGGGGTTATTTAGAAAAGAAACAATTTTGTGAATGAAATGGAAGTAATAATGTTGACATAAACTAGAATCTAGAATCAATATTAGTAATAATCAATGAAATATTCAATGAATACATATAAAAAAACATTACTAAGTCCATAAAAAACATCATAGGAAATGTGGAAAAGAAGAAATCAATATTTCAGACATCTTAGATTATTTAAAAGAAATAT
The DNA here is from genome assembly GCA_963277665.1 of Viscum album. Lineage (NCBI taxonomy): Eukaryota > Viridiplantae > Streptophyta > Magnoliopsida > Santalales > Viscaceae > Viscum > Viscum album. Next base: position 1,362,298,419 of record OY728166.1, on the reverse strand, counting down.
GTCTATTCAAATTAAATAACAAAGTTAGGGAAACTGATGTGATATAGTAGATGAAGTTGGATCCCAACGATTCATGTGAAATGTTAAAGCCAACAAGTGTTCCAAAAAATGATTTATAAGATTGTTCATAATATTGATGTGAATAATTTTTTGATTGAAACCAATGAATAATATGGAGACTTTATTTTTGAAGATTTTTTTTAAAAACATAAAAATTTGAATATATATTCAAGACAATATCAAAATATTTAGGTTGATAATGATTATAAAATTTACTATATTAAAAAAAGTTTAAGAATATAGTTGAACTGTTACTAAACTATCAATTATGAGAGAATATGTTCATCCAAAAAATATTATTAGAGATATATCTACTTTATCTCATTCTCAAAGGATGAGGGGAATGGTAAAAAATAATACAATATACGAGATTTAAAGTCCTTAGTTTATGTAGCAGTAGTGAAGCAGTCATGGATAAAATAATTAATGAATAATTTGACTAGATTGATAAGAAGACATGCATGGGATCTTGTGGATAAACCAAATCATCCTAATATACCTGGTAAAAAGGGGTTCATCAAGAATAATTTGAAAAATGATAAAAAAGTGATATATAATAATGAAATGATGGTCAATAAATTATATGTAAAGGTACAATGCATTTATGTTAAAAATGGAATCATGGTAGTAGAATGATTAGATACTATAAGAATTTTTACAACATTGACTAGTCATAAGAAATTTAGAGTAATCTTGATGAATTGGAAGATTTCATTTTTTAATGGATCCTTAATGTAAGAGGTATACATAGAATTTTTTTTTGAATTTTATTTGGGAAATTATAATATATTGTTTGAAGATTTAAAATCCTTTGTATGGACTAAAAAAGAAAAAAAATATTGATATACATGATTACATATATTCTTGAGAAATCATGAGTTGAAGATATAAGGGCATTATCATACCCCCCCATGTGAAATTTTCATAACATGAGCACTTTATGGTGATGGGGTATGTGGATGACTTCATATTTGGAAGAGAAATGTATAATTCAATTGAAATGTTTGATAATTAATTATTAAAAAAGTTAATATGACAGTAATTGGAGAGTCCAATTACTTTCTAGGGATATAAAAAACAGAAAGTAAATTTGTATATTTGTTTTATATATTAAATATATGAAAATAGTGATTAAGAAATTAAGAATGGAATATTATAAGCTGATTTTAAATTTGATTGTTTTTTAATATAAATTGAAATATTATAAAGACATTGAGGGAATAAATTGAACATTTTAAGGAAGAATAACTGAGTGTTCACTCTATGTTACTGTAACTAGAGAATATAATTTTTTATTCTCTGTTCTTATAATCATGTTATAAAAGTTTTCATAATAAATAAAATATATCAGAAATGAAAATCATAATTATTTATGTAAATGAAAAATTAAATTATTTTTTGGTGTTCGAAACGAGAAAGTATTCAGATTTATTTTCCAATTATGATACAGATTGGTCATGTAAAATTATGGACAAAGAATCCTTAAGTGATGTATTATTTTATATTGAAAGAAACTATATTGCATTGATAATTAGGATAAAATAATGTGTTTCTTTTAATACAATAGAAGAGGAAAATATTTTTACATGATATATTATAAAAAATATATTTGGTTGAAGTAACAACTAGATGATAATGGTGAAGTAGTAAAATAACCAATGTTGATCTAGTGTGATGCAGAAAAGCTCAATCATTTTTATGATGAACCAGGTTTAACACTCTCACATAATACATATTAAAATATTATATCATTTCATAAGGTGAAGGTAAAAAATATTATTGTGAAGATATAATATTTTGGGATAGATCCTCAGGTGGTATACATATTTACAAAAACAATTATTGTACTTATATTTGAGAATCATTGATTAATAATTTAAGTTTAACAAATTTAATCAAACTATTGAGGTGAAAAATTACACTGTCCATATTGTATATATTTTTTGTTTTTTCTACAATTTGTGTTTGTAGGGATCTTATCTTTTGTTTGGTCTAAGATGACAGATAGAGACACTATTCTTAGGAATTTGGAAGAATATTGAAGGCTCAAATGGGTTATTTATTAGTGGCCAATAGATAAGTAGTTAACACATTCTATTTTTTCTTATAACAATCCTTGAATCACTTAAGGTTAGATATTTTTTTTGGTTTATATTTTCTTATAATATAATAGTTAATATTTAAACTAGTCAGATATGTGGAACAAAACCCTTTTCTTTTTATCATCAATGGAGGATAATAAGTGAAGGGCTAGGGAGAAAAGTTATGACTAGAGATAATAATAATTATTTTCAGGATGAAATTTCATATATTTTGTAGGGGAGATCACATCAATATCTTGATATTCAAAGTAAGTTTAACGATGGAGGCAGTTGCAACCATTAGTTGTAATATTTATTTTTTTAATAAGAAATACTTTTTTTTCGGTTCATGAATAATATGTATAAATTTATAGTTAATTATAGAAGTTTCATGAAAAGGATAGTTCACACTATGATTTATGAACCATTTTAAGAGAATGTATTTCATAAGGATCATTTGGGACTTCATATGGTTGATCAATTTGTGAGTTTGTATATCAATCCATAAAATAAATATGTGTATGGTTGTAATTTTATTCGTAATTATTTTGGTAACATGTTATAGGTCATGAAAAAAATATCTTCCTATAATTATTTATGGTGGAATTTATGTTTCTACAAAATAGAGTTGTTCCTGACATGAAATATCATTTCAAACTATGAGGGTATATATAACTAAATATAGTTAATTTTTTAATGAAGCTCATGTCATATAAGGAATTTATGTGACAAAAAGATGACTCGATCATATTTTAGTGGTTTAATTGAATGGAGTGTTAGGATATTATTTTTAGACTACAATATGCAAAGGATTACATTGTTTTGTAAAATAAATATGAGTAAATATTTCAAGTTTGTGAGTTTGGATGTAATTGGATTTTAGTAACTATATTTTGATTTACTAAATGAATTATTAAATAATTTCATGAAATTTATAGAATTTTTGAATTAGTTATGGAAGAATATGACCTGACATTATATAAAAAACTATATCACTCTATTAATTAATGGAAACTATAGATATCAAATAGAAATAATATTATGGATTTATTTGTGATGATTGGGTAGTTATTATAATAGTAAGAACTATTTGTTAAAATTCAATGGTAGATATTTTTTGGAAGATGATCCAAGAGATGTATTTCAATAAAAAGAATTTTTAATTTAGTTTTGGTTTGAATTTTAAAATTTAAATTAAAACAATCTATATATATACTAGGTATTCTATGTATAATTAAAAAGGTATCCTAGAAAATAAAATATAGTCTGGAATCATGATGATCTAGAATAAAGGGAATCATTAATAAGGATTATTGAATATCTGATTTTGTTCAATGATGTGTGATCGAGTCATGTAATACGGAAGGTAATTCTTCAGGTTGTACTATTTTCCAAATATCATTGATATATCTGTAATTGATGACAGAAGAAACATGTACAAAATTCTTTCATTTGGTTTTAAATCTTTTGAATGGTATCTTGTGAGATAGACCTACATTATGATTATTACTATTCATACCACTTAAAAATAGTGTATCAAAGATAGGAAGTGATCATGGAAATTGGTTATTTAGTGAGATATTCCAAAATATTTTAATAAAATACTAGTGAATTTGTGGATTTTTTCATATGAACAAATCATTGACATGTGATATTTGGATGCTTCTATTTAAGAGTTAACCAAGTAAAAATAATTATTGATTATATTTACTGTTTGAAATATTTTCTTGATTATGAAACATATTAAAGGAGAGTTTAATTATGTGAATGAAATATCTGATAAATCATAATATAGATAATACATTTCTAGAAATCCAAATACCCTTATGGTTTTTAGTATAACATGGGGTTCCTAATTGGTTGGAATGTGGCTGACCTGAACGAAGCACATATTTTATAGGACTAAAATTATAAATTCATTTTAACTATCAATATATGTGGACTTAAAAAACAAAATATGGTCAACATTTAAACCAAATATTACCAACACCTGGGATAGCTGGAATTATATTAAAAAAAATTAACCAAATAATCCTAAAATATATTTCTTTAAAAAACATAGCTTTTACTTATAGTCAAGAAAAAATTAATTTCATAAAGGGTAATAAATACAGAAAGAATATAGAAAACCTAGGTAATTTTTATTAATATTTCAAAAATTAAACCAAACTAAGATAATAAATAAATTAATAATATCAAAATCATATAAATAATGATAATAAAATAGAACACTTTTAAATCCAAAATAAATGAAACTATGTGATTAAAAAAATATTTCAATACATTATATAATGCACTTAACATAGGTTAAACCTAAAATAGTAAATCCCAATTGCTCCATAATTTTTTATACAAAATTGAAAAAATGAGACACGTTCAAAATACACTAATACTCAATAAAGTATAAAATTTCATTAGACACATTATTTTTAAGATAAAACATTAAAATTTTATTTAACATGTATATAAAGGTAGATACCGAACAATATGTATAAGTTTTATCCAAAACTCCAAAAAATAGGAAACAAAATAAAATTTTAATTAAAAAATCATTAAATTTTAATATAAAACTAATTTTTATTTTTTTTAATTAGGAATAGAAGATAAAAAAATTAAAAATTAACTATGATAGTGTTGTGGAGAATGAATCATGACTAGTCATCTGGGATAGGTCATCTATCAATGGAAAAAGTAAGTTCCTCACGCTCTTGAGTATCAAAGGCCTCTTAGAGAATTTTTTTTATTCCACATAAAAATAAAAAAGTATCAAAAAATATAAATCCAATAACACATCTCTTCAATGGGTTGTGAAAAATAAGAATCCCTAAGATGAGATGGGAGGTAAATAAGAGATTCCATATTATAGTATGTGCATCCTTCTATGAAATGAGAATGAAAAATACATTAGGGATTGAGAAGGATGTTGGGAGATTCAACTTATGGAGTACTAGGAATTTGAGACAAGAGGCATGGGGGATTTACTTTTCTTCTCTTCGAATGTCAATGTTTAGTTTGGATGGTGGGACCGTGTGGCTACATAATGTTTAGTGTTAGGGGGACATCTATTGACAGAGTTATGAATAGAATATGAGGAATAGTTGTGAGGGGTTTCATGGGAAGAAAAAAAGAGATAATGAATGAGAGGGATTGCTGTTTTAAAAAAAATATAATTCTATCTATCATGGTAAATGTAATGGAAGCCATATACACAAATAATGTTATGGTTAATGAGTGGGGTGGGTCAAAAAAATAGAAAATACACACCAGCGTCATGGATAGATCATGGATCTGAGGACTAGTCCAAATATCCTATGATTTTTAAACACAATAAATATTGTTATATTTAATAAATGATCTGCATTTTAAGATCATGTTAAATCAATTTTTTTATATCCCGTAAAATCCACAAGCCACTGGTTCATAAATAACTCTTAAGTGGAACCAATATAGTATAACAAGATTCCTAAATCCCCATAAAAAATTTTCAACCATAACATAGAATTATAGTATTTTTGGTAATTAATCCATCAACTTCTTTAAAAATTATGAAAGCCTCTACACTTCTAGAAATTACCTTAAAATACAAGCATACCTCTAAAAACAATTTTTTCCCTAACATTGAAGTTTCACTTCTTTAATATTTTAACCATTATTCATGTATGTTTTTATTAACAAAATATTTTATAAACTCTTAACACATTAAATTTAAATTTAGACTTCCATTATCCCCTTTAAAAATCACATTTTTAGTACTTTTTTTTCTAAAAAAATAGCTCCTGTATAGTTTCCAAATATATTCTAATCATATAGTTTTTAAATAAACCTAACATTATTTTTTATGGATTTGAATCAGACTATTGAACTATAATTTTAGTATCCTTTTTCATTATTTTAATGTCATATTTTTTGAAATAAATAATCCCATTATATTTTTAAAATTCTACTTATTATAAAATATTTTTCCATGATATTTCTCTAAAATCATAAATAGAATTATATAAAATGGATTATTACCTATCTAATTCCTTTTCCAATTGGATTAGTTTCTATAAGTCAATAACTAGATCCTTTTTATTTTATTATTTTTTTTTCAGGTAAAAATAATGTTCCTTAACTTTATTATGTGACTTAATCAACTAATAATTTCACATTTCAATCTAAACTCCTTTTAAGAATGTAATATTTCATTACTGATATGTTATTGGCCATTAATATTTAATCATTTATTATATTCTCAAAGTTGAGAAATATAAAATAGGCATTGATTATGTTCCCTTCTCAACATGAATTTTTTCCCTGTATCTTCTCACTTTTATCACTTCTTCTCTCATTTCTTAAGATTTCTTATTTTTCACCATTGTAAATTGAGTCTTCTCACCATATTCATCATATGTTTCAACTAAATCATCATATGAAAAGTAAAAAATATCTTCAAACATAGATTAAAATTTTCTATTTTTAATCATTAAAAAATTCACACTTTTCCCATTATAAGAATACTTTGGTGCCTTGTTCAGTACAGAACATCTTCAATTTTCATCCTCAACAACAATATCTTATTTTAAATTTCATTTAACCTTGGAAAAATTGTAATAAGATATAGAATAACTACATATATGAAACAATTCAATGAAAATTTTCTATTAAATTTACCTTTTCCTTTTTGAAAATTTTCTTAGATGAGTGACACGAGCTTATCAAAAATCACATCAACATATTCATCTAAATTTGAATCTTTATCATAAAAAAATTACATATTTTTTCTTATTTCAGTTATTTTATGAATATTTCCAAACCATCACTATCCATATTATATAAAAATCCTTCCTTATACATTTCATATGTCACTATGAATCAATTAAATTCATCTGAGGGAGGTAAACCCAAATCTCATTCACAGAGTGATAAAACCAACACATCAAACCATTTAACAAGATACAAATAAGCATTTCAACAATTTTCAAATCCTTAAATATTAAACTAAAACCACTAGTCATTATCAAAACCTCGTTAATAATATTGAAAACATTATCCACTTTTTAATTAGTGTTAATATTGATATATTAATAAATCTATCTCTAAAAATGTATTTTTTATTAAATTAAATTTTCATTTCCTTTATAAAAGTTTTATGTTTTATCTAAAATTACATTTCATGTATTTTTACCTTCTACATTGTGAAAATCATTCTATGATATAGTTAATAGAATGAAATTTTCAACATTAACATCATTCTATACATTCTACATTTCTAATGGTACCATAATCATGGGGAATAAACCTATCATTGTAAGCCTCCAAAAATTCACACTAATAGAAAAATTCTATGGAATCATATGATACTTCCATTTTTAAAAATTATTTCTAATAAAAAGTCAGAATCTTGTTTTTTTTCACTGAATTTAAGTTGTATTGTTTTCTATAAAAGCTTATATACCAAATATATAACCGTGGAGAGATAATTTTGGGAAAGAACTCAAACACCAACTGAGTTCAAAACCGTAAAAGTAGAAATCATTTAACTTATAGATATGCATATATAACCCCATTCACTAATACCAATTAAATTACACCAGACATGGTGTATGTTTGCATGGGGGGTGAATTATTGAAAAATGGTATATTTTTTTTTTGATTTTTTCTCTCTTTCATAAAATCAAACTGTTTTACTTATTAGAGTGAGTGATCTCACTACTTAACTTACAGTAATAAGGAATGAATTAGACACAAAACACATGATGTAAAAGGATTTGTATTCTAAATGAGTATCTATTACATATAATGAACTAGAGTCACTTAAGACCATGTGATTCACCACAATCGCCATTATGGATACAAATGATAAAGGTCTATCTTTTACTCATGATATAAGAAAAATCAATATTGTTATCTCCCAATAAGAATATAAATTAATATGTATTATTTTCTAGTATTTTTGACATAGGTATCCTCCCAATCCTCTAATGATTTACCCTCCATAATATAAAATAGGTCATGCATTTATTCACTATTATGAATAGTTGTAACTATATTATTTTTAATCAGACATTATAAATGTAAAAATCACACAAAATATTTTACATTATTCATTGTTTTCTTATTCATCCTCTTATCCTATATTAACTTATTTAGAGTACACTCTTCTTCCTATGAAAATTACACACCACATGAAAGTTTTTCCCTCTTGAATAATATACAATATTATTCTATCTATTATAATGAACATAAATTTTTTCATTTATTTTTCTATAGACATCACTCATCTTCACATGAATTCCTTCCCACATTCCTGAAATACCTCGTTCCATTTATCTAACACACTATTACAACATCATGTCCAAATTTTAAATACAAATTTAAATTCAAATGAATATCTACTACTAAAATAATTATTCATATTACTACGGTATTTTACAACTTCTTATTCATTCAAATATGTTCGTTTTTATCGTAGAGAATCCATAAAAGTTTAATAATTACCTTGTAATTTATTTTAATAATCAATTCTCTCTTTTTTGAAGAAAATAATTCTTTCATGGAGTGAATTAACATCCTTCAATACTAAATAAATAAAAAACACCATTTGTGATTTATAATTAATTCATCCACATCTTTAGAATCAACTATTATTAATTTTACTAAATTCTATTTAATTTCAAGATGTATTTCAATTGAACGTTATATGATATTTTCCAAAAAATATTCCTCATTAAACTATCCAAGTACCAATTATGATTGATTTTATAACTCCATATGTCTTAGAAATCATCCTTAAAATGTGGGCATCTTACTCTAATGATGTTGGTAAATAACTAATGCAATGTGGAAATTGAAACATATAGAATGAAAAATTATTCGTATAAAGATACAAAATTACTCTTATAGAGTCTGAATGGACATTATAAAATTTTTAAAATTACTCATGTAAATTCCTTTCCTAGTTCTCACCTTGAAAATTAAGTTGACTCTTATGAAGTACAAATGACCCTTATAAGATCACAATAAAGATTATATATAATAATTGGGTCTTTTCCATTGTGAATCTAAAACTCACTAATGAACCCTATGGAAGTAAAATGATCATTATAGATATTAGATCACACATACAAAAACTAGATCATCCAAATGAAATTTAATGAGTCACATCACTTGGAATAATTCAACACCCTGAAGACTAGAATAACTCATATGGAATATTCAGTCCTCAACACATTACCATAATTTTAGTTTTAACTCAATAATTCTTGAATTTGGGAAATGGGAAAAAACTATCTTCAATTCATTTTTTGAATTACCCTAAACCATTTCAAACATCCTAAAATACCAAAATAACATTAAACTTAAAAAATTTACTTAATTTAATGTGAGTTTGAATATTATTTATGTGTGGATAAAAAATTGAACACAATAAACATATCTATTAATTATTAGTTAATTATTATTCTTTCAAAAAAAATATCAAATTATATAAGATACTTATATAACATCATATTGAAACAACTTTAAAATAGATCTCAAAAATCGCTCATTAACAAAATATTTCTTAAAAAAATTATTGGATTAAACAGATTGGAATCATTGGAATGTGTTTCCTCTTATGGTAAGTGTTGACACCATGAAATGTGCTCCATCCACTCTCCCATAGCGTGAATATATGATTATCACATAGATGAAAACTGTCAAGTATGGGTAATGATATTTTAACCATGAAGGAAGAAGATTAAAGATGTATTTCTACATGACAAAGTACTACTCCATAACTGATGAATAAGAGGGATTATTCCCCATCCAGAAGTTGGAAGTGGATTTCCAAGATCAATGATGAAAAGGTGTTAACACATTAAATTACTTTTCCAAGTTTCATCCGAGAATACATGGTATATTTACTATATTAAAAAGTGTAGATCTATTTAAGACCTACAATTTGACTGGTCACGGAGGCCAAAAAGGCACACAGATCAAAAGTTATGGCACTCAGAAGACAGAAAAATTCACAAAGAGACCTATGCGGTGGAACTATGCGGAGGACCTACACGGAGGACCTACATGGAAGAGTAATTTCTACACCCCTACGTGAGGGACCTACATAGAGAACCTATGTGACACACCTGTGTGGAAAACTTTCCTTCGACCAAGTCCTCTTCTTGCCTATAAATAGGACCCTTGGGCTCCCCATTTCTGAGAAAGAAAAAGTTGGAAGATATCCCAAAGCTCCCGTTGTGTAGATCTTTCGTAAAGATCCCCCGATAGTTTTTAGGTATGTCTCTAAAACATGAGAGAAGAGGGAATTAAAACTAAAAATTGGTTCAAAGATCCTTCAGGGTCTTGATCATATGGAGCTTCACATAGCATCGTCACGGGGCCCCGGTGTGGGGAACCTGTGGTAGATATCCAGCACGCCGTACCCATGGTAGAGATCTGGCACGCCGCACCATGGCATAGAATTTGCGTAACACACCTTGGCAGATAAAGTGTGCGACACACCTTGGTGAAGAACCTGCACGACGCACCTTGGCGGAGCACCTACGTGGCCCTGATGGTCTATACCACTGGGCATGCGTCCCCGCACCCCAGCTCGGCGTCAGTGTCAGGCTGTGGTCCTGGCTCTTCTGGCCGGTCCCTTCACTTCCGTCACTGACCTCGAGAAAAATGGAGAGTTTCACCATGAAATTTTCGAATCCGGTCAATGACATTTTCCATTGCGCTCTTTATGAGGCCACACTTCCACCCTTGGAATACCATGATTTGAGACAAATCCATAACACTCAATGAATTTCATTGAGTTGACTTATTAATCTTTGTTCTTTTCACATATTGTGAGTTTGAACTCTCTTTATGGATTTATTGAGTACCTTGAGTCAATATACTTCTCAAGAAACTCCTCAAACATCATCGCATGAATTCTTTTCCAGGTTAAACCTCAAATGGGAATCCTTCTTAAGAGTAATCCCCAACCTATCTCAAATGGGAATCCTCCTTAGGATTAAGCCCCATCCACCCTCAAATGGGCATCCTTCTTAAGAGTAAGCCCCAACCAATTCCAAATGGGAATCCTTCTTAAGAGTAAGCCCAATCCAATATATAATCGGAATCCTCCTTAGGAGTAAGCCCAAACCAACCTCAAATGGGAATCCTATTTAAGAGTAATCCCCAACCAATTACTAATTGGAATCCTCTTTATGAGTAAGCCCCAACCAATCTCTAATGGGAATCCTCCTTAGGAGTAAGCCCCTACCAATTCCAAATAGGTAACCTCTTTATAAGTATGCCCCAATGAATCTAAAATGGGAAACCTTATTAGGAGTAAGCCCCAACCAATTATAAATGGGCATCCTCCTTAGGAGTAATCCCCGACCAATTCCAAACGGACATCCTTTTTATAACTAAGCCCCTATAAGTCTCAAATGGGAATCCTTTTTATGAGTAATCCCCAACCAATTTCAACAGGGCAATCATCCTGGTATATTCCCCTCACCATCACCCATTCTTCCTTACATTGGACCCTTGTCCAATGTAAATTGAACAAAGGGAAGGTTTGTCGCATCTCCCTCTTCCACAGTCGATGTGCCCTCTTCCATCAGCATGGAGGAAATTTTTTGAAAGTGTGAAGTGCCATTGTTGATTTTTTCACATCCCTTTGTTTCTCACACCAAGCATGACACATGTGGGCTTAGAGATACGTGATGGTTACAACATGTGCATAAACACTCATTTCAAATAAACTACGGGAACTATGTTTTCTATTCAAACCAGGATACAAAAGAAGTTCATTCAAAGCCTGAGCTCACTGGATATCCTCCTCAGGAATCCAACCCTAATTCCCTCAATTTGGGAATCCTCCTTTGTAAATAATCCCCAAATTCAATCCTCAAATCATCAAGGCATCATTTTTCAGGAAGTATGCCCAAACTCATCATTCTCAGAGGACCATACTCACTTATGAGACATATCAAACTATGTAGGCTTTGATTCCAATCCATATGGCATACATAGGAAGCCTCCTTGAGGTTCAAAACCAATATTTTAAATCATCCCTAATCTCTTTAGGCCATATTCCCAATAGGGTTTGATCTTACTTGGAAACCCATATCCCTTCAAAGTTCCTTGGGCTAGTTTAGTATAGGTCCCAAACTATGTTTCAACTAAGAAACTTCCGCTTAGATGTCCTTATAAAATGACAATAAAATGTATGATGTGTCCTATTAAGCAACACCAAACTACGAATCTTTTGATTCCTTTCATAGGGATACGTTGGTATCCCATTTTATGGGTGTGACCCCAAGATCAAAATAATTCTTCATCTCCCAAGATGACAATAAAAATACAGAGTGCCCCACTGAGTGGATTAAAAACTAGTATCATCACAATGATGATTAAAAGAATCTCTAATCGGTATATTAGAGGATACCATTGATGGAAAACCTCAAATACATATCGATATTTCCATTAATGAAGAACCTTTAATACTTACTGATGATTCAGAAGTTTTACACATGTAAATAAGTGATTAAAAATTCCAAGGGATACTTATGATATACTTGGTGAATTAATAAGGATTCATGAAAATATTTTAATTTTACAAATAGTTACCCAGAGTAGACAATAATTCACCACAAAAGGGTGTGATGAGTCTAACCTCCCATCCTCTCGACCAATGAACATTCTTAAGTATCGTAAAGTCCAAAACATGATGAATGTTTTCCTTTGGAATTTATGTCCTCTTTGGATAAATAAATGTTGGAAGTTTCTATTTCCATGAATAAATCTAATGGAAACTACTGGGAAACGGTGATTCTTAAAATCTAGAACACATGTTTCAAGGAACTACGAAACAAAAATGGTGAACCCGACGTGAATCCTTAACAAAGTTAATAATGTTACCCACATGTTAGGCCCCTATCAATTAATAAAGGAAGTCTAGAAAAAGGAATAAATCATGCATATATCCATCTAAAAATATGTTTCTTTAATGGGGTTTGTTTTGTTCTCAGGTTTTCTTCACAGAACTCCCTTTAATCCAAAGAATGGCTTTCTCCAATACAACATCTGTAAATTTCCTAACTGCTGTTCAAGCTGGATCTCCATCCACGATATGGACATTATCACCAACCCAACATCTTCAAAGTTGGGTCTCTAATGTGATGGTGAAGGAATATGTCCAGAATGGTACAATCCCGAATTTGGAGGTTGCTCGACAGGCCCTCCTGGTCAACAAAAATCCATGATCATCTGGACAATGACAGACAATGATCATGAAGCAGATGATTCCAAACACTGTCTCCAACAGTTTCAGGTCCTTATCCCCAGAACTCAACAACCAGTCCCTCCCATACTACAAGGAGGAGGATCAAGAGGTCACTCAAGGCCTTAATTCAAGAATGTAGAAGTCCTTCCTGAAAATTCACACCAGAAAATGATGCCAGAATTATTGAGTGGTGAACCCCCAACATGATGGAGGTGTTTCCACTAGGAATTTGGATACGGTCTCTCAGAATCAGGAAGGTAAGAAGAACCGCCAGTGACAACATCTGGTCAGCAGGGAGCAAGTTCTCACATCTGCCTCTTCCGGAGAAGTCCATCAACCTAACATGATGGAAAAAACGAGCAGGCACACATACCCATTCATCATCATTTTTTTCTCAGCAGGATCGTCTGACAGTAACTCACCAATACTACCAGATAAACCTGGTGGTGTTCTGTGAACAGGAACATACACCTACTCACAAGTTATTAGCTAGTCAGTAGGCTTGTCTGGCTGCATTTAAAGAGGCCCACCAATCTAATATGGTGGAAAATGGTGTACAGGAACATACACCTGTTTACAATCACCAATTCTATCAGAAGTCACATCTTCCAGTATTGAAGGATGTCCATCAACCATATTTTATGGAAAACAACAAGTAGGAACATACACCTCCCAATGTTCATCATGCCTGCCAACTGTCTCATTTGGTAGAACCTAGAGAAGTCAGTCAGAAATCTCCGACGACAATTTTGGGGTAGACCCAACTTCTGCCCCCATGCTGGAGAACTGTCAATATCCATTGACAGAAAGAGGAGGACTTGAGAAGACACATACACCTACTCTAGTTACAGAATGGACATATATTCCCATTGCAGCTGCTGAAGTCACCAAACACATCTTATTAATGGTGAAAGGGTAGACGCATATCCCTGCCCATATTATAGAAGCATACCATGATATTTTAACAACTAATTAAATATTATCATGGGAACAAACATATAATTCTATCCCCAAACATGGGATGACACATCAGCATGCCATCCCAAAGCAGATACACACCTCTGTTCCAGTCCAAGAGGGTCATGGGGCATATTCCCCCATATCATATGGACAATAGGATCAGGAAAATACACACTTTCCAATTGGAGTTAATCGGTCCATTCCAGTAACTACTGCAAGGAAGACACATACACCTACCCATTATAACCTCTTCTCCCACTAGGTGGCACCAAATAAGTATAATAGAACATCCAAAAATAAGTCTCACAAAACAACGATGGAAAATAAAGAGTCAAGCTGTGATTTAGATCCTATTAACATTGGAGTTCTTGAAGCCCTAAAACATTTTACTTGTTGATGCTCAAGATCCTACCCTCTCATTACCATATTTCAGGAGTGGTAGATGTAATTCTGAAGTTTCTCATCAGAAACTTCATTATGAAGGCTTTCTTTATGAAAATTCTGTCAATCCTGAGTTCCTATCTCCAGATGAGAGCCATGAAAACCCTCCGTGTGGACAGAAGACCAAGGAGAAAGAATATTTATCCCTTGCTATAATATGCCATGGTGATCCACCCCATGATGGCATTCACAGTGAAAGTCCTCTCTGTAGTAGTATCTCACGTTTTAAAAACAATTCCATAATTGAAAATGTAGCTACAAGAAATCCCTCCTATGTCGAAGCACTTGAAAACATAAGGCCATTCATGTCTGATGCCTTATTATTTATAGGTGAAACACTTTCTCAATTAGAATAAATCTAAAGGGAATGGTCATTCTTCAAACCTCCCTTGGGTTATTTATCTTAAAATATAGAGCATCCACTTTGTTCAGATAAAGTGGAGAAAACTCTATTTAAAGATAACGAAAACGTGTAAAACATGCGGAAACAATTAGCTAAAGGAGAAATTCCAGCCATGTTCTAGACATTGGAAAATTCTCAGTATGATATTCCAGAATTGATAATAGAAGATTGAATTCATGACATTTGTCTCAAAGTATGGAAAAATCTTCATCATTTGAAAACAAAATTATTACCATATGATGAATATAAAAATCATTTAAAGGTAATAAAATGGTTGCAACACCAAATTGACTTGGAATCTATTTCAGTTTACCTATATCTGAAGGTTTAAAAATAGCAGAGAACCCTTTAGTGTGCATGTCTCAATGCTCTAAAAAGACTATGCCATTTAATTTCGGATTCTTCATATAGAGTTTGCATTAGAGTATGGGGTGCATATAGAACATTGCATTTCGATGAACATTAAAATCAATAATGTCCACCAAAAGTGGTCTCATACAATGTTATTACCCACAGTAGGCCCCAATCAATAGGTTTTGTATGTAATAAAATCTACCCTCATGAATAGGCCTCAACCAGTTCTCATCAAAATCAGGCCCAAAGAAAATAACTTGTTGAGATAATTTTACTTCAAGCATCTGAGAATATTGAACAGGAATCCGGTTTAGAGGATGTTAGACACCAGAGGATGAAAATGTCTAAAATAGCACAAATATCTTCTTGAAATAGATGATGTTAGTGATTTCCGGATAATGCACCCAACAAAAGTTCTAACCAAAATCTACAAAATAAAAAAGACCAGTTGCACGGATTTCAGCTATACCAGTTCAAGAATCCCCACTACTTGCCAGGATGGGGGCTCATCTAATTCAACCATCAAATTCATCAAATAATGTTCAAATATTTGATGAAGAAGAACAGGATCAACCACAAACTGCATGTCTGGGGGCTTTTTCACATCTATAATCCCCTCCTCAACGGAATTCCATTTTCTCCTAATTAGGGAAGAAGCAAAAAATAAAGCGTACAACTAAATTGTCCAATAATTCCCTTCATGTTACTATCTGCCAAACAGTTCTAGGAAAATATTCATATAGGATAACAGAGTCTTGTGAAAGGAAAAAAGGGAGGTGATCTAGCAGAAACAATGACAGAATGATTTCAATACATTATGAGTCAGTGAATGTTATCAACAACATTGTAGAAGATCCTCTAGAAAACATTTCCAGTTCAAGGGAATCAGAACATGAAGTTCTTGTCCATAATATGGTATGCACTGAGACAAATGATAAAGGTGTGTGTACCCAAAATCATAGGCTTACCCAGAATTTAGGTATGCCTTCAAATAACCAACTCCCCTCTTTCCAAGAGGCATCTATCAAAGGGAAAGGAAAAAATTCAGATAGCAACTCACTCTTCCACTGTAGAGGGTCAATCTCTTTCACTTGAAGATAGATTTTCACAGAAAGAAGAGGAAATGAAGAAGTTTAAAAGACTCAATACAGATTTTCTTTGAAAGAGAATTTATGCTAGACATACTCCCCAGGAATGTCCTCAACTTGCAAATCCTGTAGGAGCTCTTCAGTAAAGTGGATTTCTAGTAACTACATATGAAGATAATGAATTTCCTCCATTGGGTACACAATCAAGACAATATCATATACATCTTGATAGACCTATTCTCGTGGGTTATACAAGGTAGATATCAGCACCACCATCAGTGGTCTTACCAGTAGTTGTACTATATCAAACTCTAGTTTCTATACCTAGACATAATCCAACTCATCCAGATATTCCTTAAATTATTATGAACACAATGGAGGAATTAACAACTTGATTGGAATCTATGGAAGAACGATGTGAAACAGTTAATCTGGAAATGATAGCTTACCCTAAATGGGTGGATGCAATTCCACCCCCACAAAATTTTTTGAATACCAAATTCCCAATTTTTAATGGTTCGGGAGATCCGGAACAACACTTAACACATTTTTCTTCTTGTTGTTATCCTATGATGGGAACTTCTCAACAACAAGAATTAGTTAATATTAGGTGTTTTTTTAAGTCATTACAAGGACCAGCTTTCATCTGGTATACAAGTTTGCAATCTCGATCAATTATTGGGTGGGAAGATCTCTGTCAGAAAATCCTTCTTCAATTTAGCTCAACACTACCAAAGATGACGATTTTTTATATTACCAATTGTAAACAAAGGGATAATGAAGTGTTTCTTATTTCATTACTCAATGGAAGGGATTAATATATTCTTTATGTTTAGAACTCCATTAATAAGAGTTCTTTCCAATCTGTGTGGAAAATAAGCGTGATTAATTACACACAACATTAATCTTTGTGAAATACACAGGAGGGTTTCAAGATCTTACTTAAATTTATCATTAGATAGAAGACTTTATTATAGAATCTAAGGCTAAAAATTGTGTAATTCCATCATCTATAGGAAGGAGGATTTGAAATCCATAAGATTCTATGATCAAACTCAAACATGCACCTATACCTTCTTCTACTTCATGACATTCATCATACTAAAGGGATCCACCTCCTGAATATCAACAGGAATGACAACCTCATCCAGATGATCAAAGAGATCAAAGGAAGAAATAGTTTGAGGAATTAGAGAATAAATTTTATTCTTTTAAGAATTATCATGTTCCTTTCTACTTCATCTCAGCCTTAGAATACAATTTGTTTTAGTTTACAAGGCTGAAGAATCCAAATAATGATGGAGATGATGATCGTCTCAATTATTGTACCTTTCATCAGATATTGGGGCACCCCATTCAGTAGTTCTTTGTTTTCAAATACCTTCTAAAAAATATGGTAGACTCTGGAAAAGTGAAATTGAAAAGTTCATCAGCTCAAGTAGCATTTCTTACTACTACCAATTCAGAGGAAGAGGGAGAATGGAAAGAAGATAAATGTAAAAGTGCTCAAAAATATGATGATTAGATGATCAGGAAAATGATTAACCAGACTCATTCTATTTTATGAACATAGATTAAACAAACAATTGTTTCTTCTACCACTCATGCCATAGAAAAACCATCTTCATCAACAGGTAATTCATCAAAGAAGTG
Organism: Viscum album; assembly: GCA_963277665.1. Classification (NCBI taxonomy): domain Eukaryota; kingdom Viridiplantae; phylum Streptophyta; class Magnoliopsida; order Santalales; family Viscaceae; genus Viscum; species Viscum album. The sequence goes on along the minus strand of OY728166.1, from coordinate 1,362,280,134 downwards.
AAGAGATGATAAAGACAAAGAGCATTAAAAAAAAGAAAATATCTCTTCAAGGACAATGTTTTCCTTGACCCTGGTAGATTTTATATCATCTGTTTTAAAATCACGAGCACCGCCCCGTCAAACAGCTCAGCCCGATGTAACCAGTCAGAAAGATACCTCATCAGACGAAGAATTGATCTTTGGGTATGTTAATGTTATTTATTTTACAGATCCTTATGCCAATGATGATTCTGATTGTAGTGAGTCATAATTTCATAAACCTTACTATATAAGTAGAGGAAGAGGCCAATGTTTAGGATACATGGGAAGATGTGTGAATTCCATAAACCACCATTTTAACTCTACACCTGCTCGAACCATATATGTGGAGGAAACTCTTGGAAGGTCCCTTCAACGATCTCAATTGGAACAAGGAGTTTCTTCTATGAAATACATGCTCAGTTCTAACACAATTATCTTAGAAGACCAATTAGAAGCCAAACCGTCTTATTCCTAGTTGATGAATTGACCTAGTCAGTTTAATTTTCCAAATCTAGGAGTATTTACCACTTTTTCTTCAACACAAAGTATATATAATACAGAAGAATCAACTTCAAAATCCCCTACAAAAACACATCTCCATGCTGGGAAACGTAGAACATTGGATCAAAAGTATGATGTTTTTAAATAATTATCCCATGTACCGGCCAACTTGTCAATTCTGGATGCTTTGAATCTCTCAAAAGATCTTCGAGAGGCACTCATTGAGGCTTTGTCAAGTCCTCAAGTGTTTGAAACTGAAGCTGCTGCTACTGAGGTTTACCATATAGAGAATGATTCTGAATAATGTCATGCAGTCATATCTTTTAAGGATGAAGATGAATACCATGTGGTACAAGGGCATATAAGACCTTCGTATCTGTTTGTAAATTTCAATAACATAGATATCTGACGATCCTTCATTGATAATGGATTCGCGGTCAACCTCATTCCCATTCATTCACTTCGTCAATTGGTCCTGACTAAATCTGACTAATCTCCTTTGACTTTAATGTTGCAAGGATATAATGAGAATGATCAAGAACCTCTGGGAGAAATTACTCTCAGAACCCAGTTTGGAGATCTTGTGTCCAATTCATATTTCATGGTTGTTCGTCAGGACACAACCTTCAATATTCTACTTGGAAGGCCTTGGTTGCATCAACATGCAGCCATACCTTCGTCATACTGTAAATGTCTAAAATATTGTTTCAATGGTCAAATTGGGACATTGTATGCTGACAAGGCTCCATTTAAAACATCTAAATCTCAATACATTGAGGTAGAGTTTTATCACACTAAAGGAATGATGCCCATTACCAAGGAGATAACCAGAGTGAATGATCCAAATAGACTGGAAAAGATCCCAGCAAACCCATTCATGCATTTGAGTACATATTATGTGTTACCCATCAATAATCTTAAAAGGGTAAAACCAAATCCATGGACTCATCTTGTAATTTCAATAATGTCAATTACGACAATTGATCCTGAAAACATCGGAGAAATTATTGATACACCAAGAAATGTTGGAAACCTAAATGTAGATATGCTCATTTCATATAATGAACTAAAACAAGCCTCTAAATCATCAATTAGAATAGAAGAAATTATAGCAATTTTAGAGGAAGAAAAAGATGTTGATTATCAATCCATCAATCCATCTTTACCGCATGAAGACCCTTCGTCAGCAGTAGGGTCAGATACAGTGGCTTCTTCTTCAGGATGTTCAAATACTGACTCCTCCCCTAAATCTGTGAGTTTGGACTCATCATATACAATGAAAGTGGAAACAGAAGAGGTAATACATAATGAAGAAGAAGAGGAAGATCTCGGGGATGCTCCTCTAGCATTTGAAGAAGGTCTCTACCACCGTGTATGAACACAAAGAAATAATTCTTGGAACAGAAAGAGATGACACCCCAATCTAATTAGCCCGACCATGGCCTTGGATGTGAAAGAGGTGTATAATTCATTTAAAAAGAAACATCGAGATATATTAGATTGGAATTATAAGGAAATGACAGGTCTTAATTCTGACATAGCCACCCATCATATGGGTTTCCCAGAATAACATTATGAATTCAAGAAAAAAGCAAAGAGAACACACCCAACTCATGCCTCTAAAATTGAAGTTGAAATTGGTAATATTAAAAAGAATAACTTTTTCTGGGAAGTTTAGTATCACAAATGGATGGAAAATATTGTCCCAGTGAGAAATAAGAATGGGAAAATTAGAGTCTACATTGATTTTATAGATCTTAACCGGTATTGTCCTAAAGATGATTTTCCTGTTCCAATTACAGAACTTCTAATTGATGCAATAGCTGGATATAAAGCAATTTCCTTCATGGATGTATACTCTGGGTGTAATCAAATTCTAATGGACGTAGAGGATGAAAAATCTACAGCCTTTAGATCCCCTTAACGTGTTTTTTCTATAGGGTAATGCCCTTTGTCTTAAATAATGCAGGCGAAACATACCAATGTTCCATGCACCATATATTCTAACCCTTCTTAGGGAAATTTATTGAATGTTATGTTGATGATTTGGTAGTCAAATTCAAACAACTTTCCAATCATTTGGCTGATTTGGAATCCTTATTCAATAATCTTCAGTAAGATAGTTTGAAGATTAACCCCTTGAAATGTGCTTTTGGGATATCCTCAGTAAAGTTCCATGGCTTCGTTGTACACCATCGTGGTATCAAAGTTGATCCTAAGAAAATAGAATCAATCATTGGTATGTCACCTCCTTAAAATTGGAAGGAATTAAGAGGAATACATGGACACTTGCCCTATATTCGGTGCTTTATTGACAATTTGGCAGGAAAGTGTTTACCCTACACCAGATTAATGAAGAAGGGATTTACTTAACAATGGACTAAAAATTCCCAAGAATCATTTGATACCCTCAAGAAATATCTCTTGATCCGGACAATATTGATTCCACCTGTTGAATGAATACCACTTATTCTCTACGTGACAGCCTTAGAGCGATCAATAGGTGCCTTTATTGCCCAAAAGAAGGATGTTGGGAATTAAAATAGCCTTTATTATCTCAGTCTCACTATTCTTGATGCAGAAACTTGGTATTCAAGTATTGAGAAGTGTTTCATGGAATTAATCTTTATGGTTCAGAAATTGAGGCACTACCTACAACATCCCGAGGTCTAATTGGTGTCTTTTAATAAACCTCTCAAATTTATCCATAGTCACCCTATGCTTACAGGACATATGGCATGATGGGTGGTTATTTTACAATAGTTTTATATCTAGTTATTTACTCAAAAGGAAATAAAATTCCAAGATCTGGTAGATTTCCTTGCTGAGCAACCATCTGCGGAAGACACGTCGTTTAATACTAATCCTCCAGATGAAGAGGTATTCTCTATTCAAGATAATTCCCAAACATGGGAAATGTATTTTGATGAATATTCTAGATGTCCAACAGGGAAGATGCTGGAAAACCCTAAACTCAACAAGGTTGGATTAGTAATTGTCCTTATTTCCCCAGAAAAGGAAGTATTTCCATATTCTATCCTCTTATCGGAAAGTGGTACTAACAATGAGGCAGAATATCAAGATCTCATCGCAGGTTTGGAATTGGCCCTTCGGGTGAAAATGGATCATTTAAAGGTAAAAGGTGATTCATAATTGGTAATCAAACAAATCAATGGAGAATATTCTATTAGAAAAGAAGTAGAATGGAGGAAATTAACAAAATCAGCACTATTTCTGAACCATACGGTCATACCCCCGGATGGAGAACATCCATCATGGAATATCATTAAAATGGGGTACTTCCACTAAATAGGGATGATACATAGAAGATCCAATGACAGGAATCCAATTTTAATCTTTATGATAGTCTATACCACCAAAAGATCCTATACAAATGAGGCTTTGATGAAATTATTTTCATATGTATTGATGGAAAAGAGACCGCAGCTATCATGAAAGAAGTAAATTCATGAACATGTGGTGCCCACCAATCTGGGCACAGACTCTTCAATCAGATCTGAAGGCATGGATACATTTGGTCTTCAATGATGTAGGATTGCACATATTTCACTAAGAAATGCCATCCCTTACAAGTGGATTCCATCTTCATTCATCAACCCCTATAGTTGCTACATATAGCTAAATAATCCTAACTGTTTGCCACACGGGGAATGGTTGTAGTAGGGCCTTATCCTTCATCCATGGGTAAGCAGTTCATGTATATTATCACTGCTACTAACTTCTTGTCAAAATGGGATGAGGAAATTCCTCTCAAAGAAGTTGGAGCCAAAATCATTTTTAGTTATATCAAAACTAACATCATCACAAGATTTGGTGTCCCTCTTATATTTTGATGAACAATGGCACCAATTTTTGTTCTATTGAAGTAAAAAAGTTGTTTTAGGTACATAATATCAAGTCTAACTACTCATCTTTCTATCACGTGTCGACTGATGGACACATAGAGGACTTCAATAAGACTCTGTCAAATATACTTCAGAAGATGGTGGATAAAGATAGGAAATCATGGCATGATAAACTTTTGAATGCTTAATGGGACTATTAGACAACTACCCGTACTGCTACCAAAGTAAGTCCTTATTCATCGGTATATGGAAATGAAGAAGTTTTGAAAATTGAAGTATAATTTCCTTCACTTATAGTTGCAATATGTGATTAGATGTCTACAGATGAAAGATCTCAGAAATGGTTCAATGAGTTGGAACGATTATATGAGAAAAGATTGCATACTCCGCATCGTCTATAAGTCTATCAGAATAGAATAACACAAGATTTTAATAAGAATGTTCGCCTTCATTCATTCTTTCAAGGAGAATTGGTATTGGTCCTTAGGAATCCAATTATACCAGGAAAGAAACCTCCAAAAATTTAACCAAAATGGGAAGGACATTATTCCATACATATGTTCTGTTCAAATTGATCGTACGTTTTAGTCTCAATAAATGAAGATATCATTCTCCAACCAATTCGAGATTTTTGAAAAAATACTTTTTGTAATTATACACCATGACCTCACTGCAAGACTTAAAACTACATAGTACCATGTCCTCATTGTAAGAATTTAAACTACACAGTACCATGTCTTTGCTGCAAGACATAAAACTGCACAACCCTCATGACTTAGTTGCAAGACATTAAAATGAATAACAACCATAAGTGTCCATGATGCATGATGTTAAAGTGTGTAACATATTCTTTATTGTCGCATGACGTTAAACTACATGACTTAATATGTAAAAATAATGTTTTTTATATGTGACGTTAGAAGATTCCATAAGAAAATGTCATTGACGTCATCACTACTCCTTAGTAGTACATGATTCCTTCTCTTTCCTATGTCTGAGTCAGATCTGAATAGAGACAATGTCTAAATAATTACGTATGGCTTGAATCTCATTTTCAATGAGATATATAGAGACACATAAATATCTAATTTTTGGGCCCATACACAATCACAAAATCTTCTTATTTTCTTTTTATCCTCCTGTATATGAATCCGATCAATATAGAGCATTTTATTAAGATATGATTTGGTCCTTATACCATTTTATATTTTAAATTTTACCATTCTCAGAGAACATGTTAAAAATACCCCATTCTTCATGTCAATCTCTATTAGCATGAGGAATGATTGTTTCAAGAACTATGTATGGATTAATTCTCATTTTCAATGATATACGTAGAGACACATAGATCTCCAATCTTGGGTCAAGCTGTGAAACCCAACCCCCCAGTTATTTCTTGTTTAAGAGTCAAATCTGCAAAGAGAATGTTTTAAGAATTATGTATGACTTGATCCTTTCCCTAGTAAGACATATAGTGACACTTGGGTGTTATACCTTAATCTGGTTACAATATGTCTTTTACTTTCACATCGGTTCTTCTTCATCCTTACCACATGACGTTAAACTGCATGGAAATTTAACACCCATATTCCTCACTTGGGTCACCTTTTCATTATAAAACAAACCCATACTCCTCATTGTTTCTCACACAGAGCATAGCTCACGTGAGCTAAGGAATTGGGTAAATGGATTCTTTATATAAATATGGTGTTTTTAATTTCTTATGGGGTTATAAATGTCCTTAATGCATGACTCAAAAATTCATAGTATATTTTCCTCACTACATGACTTAAAACTACACATCATCATATTCATTCAAAGGAAACAAAGAAAGTCTCCATTTTACATATGAGTGAGATCTATGTAAAAGACATCAAACTCATGGTCAATATTGATTCAAATATTTCTCATTAAAATTGAACAAAAACCCTCGTCTATATTTCACACAATTAATATTGAATATTTCCAGATCCTTATAATATTTCATATAGTTTTTGATGACAAGATTTCTAATTTGGAAGATATATTTTGCCAAACAATGCAGAAAGTGCCCTTAGACAGCCTTGCATAAGTTTCCTACATAATAGGCCTGTCAGCCAAATGATGCCATTATCTAGCTATGCAGCATGTGCCCCAGTTGTCCCTACATAATACAGCCCCCATAACGGTTTTTTCAAGTAACAATATCTTTGCTCTTGGTTGTAGTATCTTTTTATGCATTAATCTATGATGACAATATACAAGAACCTGTATTTTAAAACAATCATTTAAGTATACTTTTACCATTATATTTCTCACAATATTAAAATCTTCAAGACCATGGTATACACATTTTCTTCACCATGTGTTTGATGCACTAGGTAATAACCTTGAAATCACTTGTCCACATGTTATATATTGTTTCTATTTCTAGTCCCAGTTGTATGATCAAAAACTACAGACACCATATATTTTACTTTTGGGTCATACCTTTGTAAAAGTCCTTTTACTCCATTTCTATGGATATCTTGATTTGGAATACCCTTTCTATATTCAGGTACCTTTATCTATAAATCATGCTCTATGCTTTGAAAAATTTGAATCCCCATAAGCTTTCTTCTACTTATAGCAATAGAACATCAAACATCTAAGAGCTCTTTTTTTGGACTATACGGAACGTACCCTTTGGTGGTCTTTCATAAGTTTCCTGCATTACAGGCCAGTCAGTCAAAAGATGCCACTCTGTGGCCATGCAACATATTCCCCAGTTGGCCCTACATAATACAAACCCCATAATGGGTCTGTCAAGTAATGGTATCTTCGTTCTTAGAAAAGACTTCCTCTGGTTCTTTTATCCCTTTTCCCATATCATTCTTCGGTTCCTGACATTCCTAAATCATAGTTTTCAGTTTTCTCTTCCATACCTGAATATGATAGTATGTTTCCAAAAAAATTATGAAGAAATTGGGAAATTTTTCTCATACCTCTGGTCAAAGCTAAAGACTTTAAATTAAAGCCAAACAATCTTTTCACTGCATGACTTAAGACTGCATAGTACCAATGTCCTCACTGAATGACATAAAACTATGTAGTACCAATTTCCTCATTGCATGACTTAAAACATCACAGTACGATATCAAAAATATCCCCTTTTCTGATAACTTTTTAGCCATTTATCATATACCAAATTTGTATAAAAGATCGTTTTTTCTATTCATGACTTTTGTTGGTCTAAAATAGCCTTTTATCATTCTTAAAATTCATTTCCTTGTCAAAACCACCTATTGTGGTCTTGAGTCACCCAAATATTATTTCCCCCAATCTATTGACAGAAAATGTTAAATTTCTAAAGAACTATTTTGCTTGACTATATAGAAAGTTCCCTTAGGTGGCCTTGCATAAGATGCCTACATAAAAGCCCTGTCAGTCAAAAGATACCACTATTTGGATATACAACATATGCCCCAGTTGGCCCTACATAACGAAGCCCCCAAAATGGGTTTGCTAAATAATGGTAACTTCATTCTTGGAAAAGTCACCCCTTATGTTGACATAAGATTTAAATTTGGTATCTATAAAAAACCATGGCTCATGATTCCCCTTGGAAAATTTTAAAGAATATTAAATCAATTCTTAGCCACAAAGTCTTGTTTAGGAACTGATTTCAAAATTTATGGTTAGAGCTATTCGACCCTAAATATTAACCCTTTATAATCTAACATGCATGACTCTAATCTTCCAATAACAAAAGACTTAGTACTCATTAGATTGAGAACCCTCAAAGGGAACTTTGAACAAAATACAAGTCTTAGCTCACTAAACATACGTTTTTTTATAGTTTAGGTAATATGGAGAAATGAAATTCAAAAGACATGATGTATGTTGGGTTTTCTATGTGACCCTATCAATATTCAAACTATGCTCACTTGGACCCATGGATTAGGAAAAAATTTGAGCATCCTTCCAAATATGATGTATCTCCAAATCTCACCAAATAACGGTGGAATGCATCAAAGTTCCCAAATTTTACCTTAGAACAAGATTTTTTTCGTTCTAAATGAATAAATTCTATGGGGGGATTCTGTTGACACCATGAAATGCGTTCCATGCCTTTCACGTAGAGTGATGATATGATTATCACATAGACGACAACTTTCAAGTATGGGTAATGATGTTTTTACCATAAAGGAAGAATATTAAAGATGGATTTATTTGTTCCAAAGTACTACTCCATAACCAATCAATAGGTGGAATGATTCCCCATCCAGAAGATGGCAGTGGATTTCCAAGATCAATGATAAAAAGGTTTTGACACATTAAATTCCATTTATGAGTTTCATCCTAGAAGACATGGTATATTTACCATATCCGGAAGTGTAGATCTCCTCAAGACCTTTGATTTTACTGGTCACGGAGCCCAAATAGGCTCATGGATCCAAAGTTATGGCACTCAGAAGACAGATAAAATTTCACAATGGGACCTACACGGAGGACCTACACAGAGGACCGACACGGAGGACCTACACGGATGACCTGCACGGAAGAGTATTTTCTACACCCCTACGTGAGGTACCTACGCTGAGGACCTATGCAACAAACCTATGTGGAATAATTTTCTTCGACCAGGTCCCCTCCTTGCCTATAAATATGACACTTGGGCTCCCCATTTCAAAGTCAAAAAAAGTTTGAAGATGTACCAAAGCTCCCATAGCATAGCTTTTTTGCCAAGATCCCCCAATTGTTCTCAAGTACCTCTCTAAATCATGAGAGAAGAGATAATTAAATGGAAAAAATGGTTCAAATTACCATCAGGGTCTAGAACATATGGAGCGGCGTAGAGCACCTACGTGGAGCACCTGTATGAGGCACTTGAACAGGACACCTGTGCGGGGAACTTGTGCGGCGTACCTATGTGGGGAACCTGTGTGGATCCCCTGCATGGCGCACCCATGGTAGAGATCCTGCACATCTCACCCGTGGTAGATATCCTGCACGACGCACCTTGGGGGACCATTTGCGCGACACACATTGTTAAAGCATTTGCGCGACGCCCCTGCGCGACACACCTTGGCGGAGAACCAGTGTGACCCTATTGGTCCATACCGCGGGGCCTGCACGCCCACACCACTACTCGGATTCAATTACGGGCTATGGTCTTGGCCCTTTGGACTGCTCTCTTCGCTTCCGTCACCGACTCCCATGATAAATGGAGAGTCACACTATGAACATTTCGAATTCGTTCAATGACATTTTCCATTACACAGTTTATGTGGCCAGACTTCCACCCTTGGACTACCATGATTTGAGACAAATCCATAACACTCAATAAAGTTCCTTGAGTTGACTTAGTCGTCTTCGTTCCTTTCACATATTGCTAGTTTGGACTCTTCTTATGGATTCCTTGCGTTCCTTGAGTAGATACACTCCTCAAAAAACTCCTTAAACTTCATCACCTGACTTCTTTGATATGTCAAACCACAAATGGGTATCCTCAATTAGAGTAAGCCCCAACACATCTCAAATGGGAATACTCTTTAGGAGTATGCCCCAACCAACCTCCAATGGGCATCCACCTTAGGATTAATCCCCAACTAATTCCAAATGGGCATCCTACTTAAGAGTAAGCCCCAAACAATATCAAATGGTGATCCTCCTTAATTGTAAGCCCCAAACAACCTCAAATGGGCATCTTCCTTATGAGTAAGCCCCAACCAATTCCAAATGGTCATCCTCTTTATGAGTAATCCCCAACCAATCTAAAATGGGCATTCTACTTAGGAGGAATCCCCAACCAATTTCAAATGGGAATCCCCTTTATGAGTAAGCCCCAACCAATCTCAAATGGAATTCCTCCTTAGAAGTAAGACACAACCAATTCCAAATGTGAATCTTACTTAGGATTAATCCCTAACCAATTCCAAAAGGGAATCATCCTTTAGAGTAAGACCCAACCAATCTCAAATGGGAATCCTCTTTAGGAGTAAGCCCCAACCAATTTCAATAGGGCAACCATCCTGGTTTAAGCTCCTCATCTTCACCCCTTCTTCCTTATATTGGACCCTTGTACAATGTAAATATAACATAAGGAAGGTTCATCACCTCTCCCTCTTCCATGGTCAACGCTCCCTCTACCATCAACATGGAGGTAAAATTTGAAAGTGTGAAGTGTCATTGTTGAATTTTTCACATCCTCTTGTTTATCACACCGAGAATGACTCACGTGGGCTTAGAGATACGCAATGGTTAAAACATGTGGATAAACACTCATTGGAAGTGAACTACGAGAACTATGATACATGTTAAAACTAGGATAAGTAGGAAGATCATTCAGAGCCTGATCTCACTTGATATCCTCCTCAAGAATTCAACCCTAATTCCCACAATTTGGGCATCCTCCTTAGGAAATAATCCCCAAATTCAATCCTCAAATCATTAAGGAATTATTTTTCAAAAAGTAATCCAAAAATCATCTTTCTCAGAGGACCATACTCTCCTATGAGACACATCGAACTATGTGGGCTTTGATTCCCATCCATATAGGATATGTAGGAAGCCTCCTTGAGGTTCTAACCCAACATTTCAATTCAACCCAATTATATTTGGGCCATATTCCGAATAGGGTTTGATCTTACATGGAAACCCATATCCCTTCCAAGTTCCTTGGGATGCTTCACCATAAGTCCCACACTAAGTTTCAACTAATCACCTTCCACATAGAAGTCCTTATGAAATGCCCTTAAAAGGTATGAGGTGTCTTATTAAGTAACACTGAACTACAAGGGTGTTGATTCCTTTCACAAGGATACGTAGGTAGCCCATTTACACGCGTGATCCCAAGACAAAAATAAACCTTTGTCTCCCTAGATGACAATAAAACTCCAGAGTTCCCCACTAAGTGGCTTAAAAACCAGTATCACTATAATGATGATTAAAAGAATCTATCATCAATATATTAGAGGATACCATTGATGGAAAACCTTGAATACATATAGATATTTCCATTAATGAAGAAACATGAATACATAGTGATGATTATGTAGTTTTTCACATGTTAATAAGTGATTATAAATTTCAAGGGATAATTATGATATAATTGGAGAGTTAATAAGGATTATTGAAAATATTTTAATTTTATAAAGAGAGTCCCGGAGTAGACAATAATTCCCCCCAAAAGGGTGTGATGAGTCTGAATTCCCATCCTCTCAACCAATGAATGTTCTTAAGTATCATAAAGTTCAAAACATAATGAAATCCTTCCTTTGGAATAAAGATCCTCTTTGGATAAAGAAATGTTGGATGTTTCTGGTTCCATGATGGAAACCACCTAGAAACAGTGATTATTAAAATATAGAACACACGTTTCAAGGAACTATGGAATAGTAAGTTACAATGTTCCCTAATATATTCCATAATGATTTATATGGGTTTCAAATATTTGTAGTAAGTCAAATTATATTTCAATATGATACATATGATACAATCTATTTCATTTTCAATATATCAAATGGCGCCTATTATGATAAAGGTGGTAAAACATAGCTTAATTTCATTGAGGGAAGATGATTTATAGGTTTTTGTGGGTCTCCACAAGTATCCTAGTTATTATTTTACAATAATTTTAATAGTTGTTTTTACCTACACATTTAATCAAGATGTAAAATCAAGTTAAAAAAAGGAATTTTTTCCCCTTATTGAAAAATTCTTCAATCAATCAAAAGGTGAAATGTAGTTTTTCAATATTGATATCCAGTCAGATTCTCATCATATTTTAGTCAAGGAATCCGATATACTGATGTTTAACTTCTAAAGTATATATGGTTATTTTGATATATAAGGATTTTGTTTGGAAGATGATCATACACTCTTTATTTATTTTATAAATCGTACTTTCCATAGATACCTAGAATCTTTTGTTTTGTTTTTTATAGATGATATATATTTTTATTCCAAATTTGAATATGAGGATGATAATCACTTACAGATTGTATTGAGTTTCCATTGGGACAACTTGATTTATAATACATTATCAAAGTCTTGATTTTGGATTAAAGTAGTGAAATCCATATAACAGTAGGTATATGAATATGGAATTTTAGTTTTTCCAAAGAAGGTGAAAGTTATAAGTTGTTTGGAAATTATATAGAATTTATTTTAGATAAAAAACATATTGGGTTTATTACGATACTATTGGAAGTTTTTAAAGGAATTCAATAATCGTGTGTCTCCTCTAATGGACATCAATCACAATGTAGTGATGCGTAAATGGTGTCTTGAATATAAATTAACTTTCAATAAGAAGTAACATCAAATGAAATTGACACATTATTCTACCTAATCCTAGGGATGGATATGTGATTTATTTTTTTGAATAGAGAATTCGGTTTTCTTTTTTTTCATACGCAATGAGATCATGTAGTATATTTTTTTCTATTAAATGGAAAAAATGTGAGACAAAAATCATACTCATGACCTTGATCTAGTATTAGTGATAAATGAATTAAAATAATAAAAATATTATTGGTTTTGGGAGAGTTTTGCAGATTACGATAACAAAACTTTTCTTCCTGTCTTCGTATTTAAAATGAAAAAAATGTGATTGGTGGAGTATTTAAAAATATTTTTTTTCAATGACTCTTATATACCTATAGAGCTTATTGTCAAAACTGACGCCATTATTATAATATTTACACAAAATTCATTGAAATAATATAATTATTATTATAATTTAATGTGATGTTTTATAGAAATTAACCATGAGTTAAATGAAGATAATGAGGAAATGTTTCTTGCAAATGTTTAGATTACACTTTATCTTCTTTAGATCCATCCATATGATCTTAAAAAATTATTAAGATTGTAATCATTTTAGGGGATTCCCAAATTATAGGGAAATAACAAATGTTTAGTCACCATCCTCATATTTTATCATTTATTTCATGTATAATTATTACTTACCTATTTCCCTAAGGTAAATAGTGATAAAGGATTTAAATATTCAGAATGTGTAGCTCACTTTAAAATTAAAAAATTATTCGAATATGAAATTTTGATATTGATGAATTATTATAAGAAGGGACACAACTAATTATGTGTATCAATTCCACAATCAGTATCAAGATAATGTAGACCATTAAAGTCCCTATGGTACACTTCATCCCTTTCATATTCCTATATCGAAGTGGGGTGATATATGTATAGTTCTCATTGATAGGTTACCTCATGAATTTCACAGTAGGAATTATATTCTGGTAATCATTAATGTGTTGATTAAATAATTAAAATTTATTCTAATAAAATATAGAACAAAGGTTGGGGAATATAGAAAAGTATTTTTGAATTTTACATTTTACATGGAGTGACATCAATAAAAATTTTCTACTGAGTCCCCGGATTCATGTCACAATTTTGGAAATACATCTATGTATAAATGGAATATCAAATGAAACATATCATGTTACAAAATCCTAAAATATATTGTAAAATTGAGGGGAAACCAAATTTTGGAAGATATTATTCATGTGTATTTATTGGATTTAGGAGGGTCGTGAGAATCCAATCAATAATTTGTTGAATGTTTTTAATAATAGTAATGAATCCTCCCCTATGATTATTACCATTAAGCTGTTCTATGGTTAGCCATAATAGTCACCACCTTATCAGTTCATGATCAGTGAGACTTATTTAGTGGTATTGAGAGTAGTAAAAAATAAAAAATAAAATATTTATATTAACTGTAACATTCTAGTGACAAACAAATGTCAGATGAAATCATATTCTCATAATCATCTTAAACCTTTGATTTTTTTTCTATTTGATGATATAGTATTATTTGAAGTAATAAATCAATTATGGAAATCGTCTTTAGGGATATTGGGGAAGATTATATTGAGATATACCTAATAACATAATATTATAGAAAGGATAAAAAGGATTTCATACTGGTTGGTGTTTCATCATTATATGAAAATGAATCATAATTTCATTCATATCACCCATATGAATAACTTTTATGAATATGATTCTTTCAACCTATCATGGGTAGATAAATAAAGAAAACATAATGTATTTATGGCTAATAAATTCATATGGAATAATTATTCTAATAATAAGGTTCCTCAATGGAATTTAACTCCCCTTTTTTGAGTTTTATGGTATATTGGCAGTGATTATATTGATACATGGGACTACGAATCATAAATATGGTATTAGTGTCGTCACCTCTTCTTATATAGATAAATCTCATGTGGATATTCAAATGAATAATGTTTTATAAAATATATAATTTTAACACCCATGATTTCATTAGTATGAACATATTTTTTAATTTGGAACATTACCTCTACCTATAAAATCGACTATCATAACACCCAACCACACACTTGAAAATATCCCAGTTTGGTATTACACCCAACCAGACAACATAATGATGCCCATGATTTCTATGTTAGAATTTTTAATGAACAAAAGTTTTATTAATAGAAAATACCTTATTATAATTAATTCATATGTAATATACACATAGATAACATAATAATAGCTTTATAAATGAAGTATTAATGAAATAAAAAGTGTTTTCTATAAGTTAAAATACCTATACCATTGAAATATTAACATGGAATTTGGAATAGTAATGTGAACTATATGAATATTAAATCAGAATATTGAATATTAACATCATCAATGGAAGTATAAATAATAATTATGTGTCATATAAGTTAAAATATGATATAATTATACCATAGTACAAGTAAATAAATATTTTAAAAACTATTAATTATGTGTTCGTATTTTTATAAATCGTAAATTTTTTATTAAAATTAAATGAATATTATAAAATATTAATAAAAAATTTATTTTTATAAAACTTATTGATAAATAATTGTTTTTATGTCTTATGATTTTAAGATAATTTTATGAGACCTTAATAATTTATTTAAAGTGTTAGAAAAGCTGTTTTAATGTTGAAATTTTTATTTTCCAAGTAAATAATGATTTTAATTAAAATTTTGATTTTTCATATTTAGAAAGTTATTTTCATAAAAATGATTTCATATTTAATTTCTAAATGTAAAAAATGTTATGGTGGTTTTTTTATTTTCTTAAAATTCCTGATTTTTTATTGAATAGTGAAATACGATAATTTTGAGTATATATAAATAAATTAATTTTGGAGTCATTTCTGAGTCATTGATGATGTAAGTTAAAATTATTTCAAATTCACATTTAAAAATTAAGGTTTTTATTTTCAATAATCATCAAACTTTCTTGTCTTGATCAATGTAAGAAACTATTGAATAAAATATTGAGAAAACACCCTTCTTCTCAGCTATAAATACCACCACTCACCACCTCTTCTCCTCACACATATAAATCCTTGTACCTTGTCCGAATTATTCTCAAATAACTTCCCAATAATCTGCCCCAATTCTTGGAGCTCTTGTACTCATCAAAATTCATAAACCTCTTCCCCAAGGAGTCTCTCAAATCGGATAAATTCACGAGGTAAATTTCTCTTTCCAAATCTTTTATTTTCTTTTCATGTTCCTTTGTTTTATATTCTCTCCTCAAATTACCTCATCAAAAAGTTATGATAACTCCACTAACTTAAATATAATTTAAGTTTTCTTATTCTAATGTAACAACTCAACATCATTTCTCTTTCCCGTCCTTTTATACTAAAAAAATGAAAACATCCTACAAGATGTATTAATTTATCACATTCTTAGATGACAGAGGTTTTAATTTCCATTACCTTCTACAAGGTCTGGTGATGAAACTATTATTATGGTTTCAAAAAGTTATAATATATGAATTATATATTATTTATGGTTATAGAATCATTTTTTACTCACAATATTTATTTATAACACAAAATAAGTTCGTCGCGATCGAAAAACCGCAAAATATAAACACAAACAATAATCATTAACTATTTTTCAAATTATTCCTCCTAAGGTCATAAAACCAAATGATATAATATAAATTTAAAATCTATAAGATCATTAATAACATAAAGGTTCAATTTTTGATAATTTAACCTACTTTAAATGACCCTTCATACATGTATACTAGTAAACTGATTATGAAAACCAAAGGAAACCAACACACCCAAGAAATGAAATGAAATTTATTAACCCATAAAAAAAGACCTAAATGAACTTAAATAAGTTATACTAAATAAAATTAATTTATAATAGGATATTGTATGATTAAATAATGAATCTATTTGGATTATCCATGACATTAAGACCAATTGAAGGAAACCTTCATACTCAAGGTAAAGGATTCTACCCAAACTTCCATTATTCCTTTGGGATTCCCCTTCTCACTATTTACCCAAATTAAATTATCTCATATTTTATTGAAATATTATATATTTTTTTTATATGTTCCAAAATATTTTATCTAGATTCATTCATCATTATTTTTATGGATATACATGTTTTTAAACGTTTACTACTCAAATCTTCCTCATAAGCAAGCTCGAATTAAGGAAACTTCATGAATTCTAACTGATTTACATATTTTCTCCATAATCTATTATAATACACACTTATTTTTATAAATTAACTCATTCTATCATTAAAAAATATTTTGGTTCAATTCTGGTTTTATAAAAACCATTTTTCCTTTCCCATTTCTAAAAATTGTAATTGTTTTTCATTTAAATGTTATTAAAATGTTTTTGTTTGAAAGTTTATTAAATACACATTTATATTCTGTCTAACATCACTTATCATGATATATTTATATATTCCTTTATTAATTTCCTTTTATGATTTAGCTTTATCCTTTCATTAACAGTATTACGATACTTCCATTTATTATGCCTTATGCCATGATTTTGACATCCATTTCATCCCATGAGTAACCTTTATTTTATATTTCACTGCCTAGGTATGAATATTTTTGTGGAAAGAATATTTTTAAAAATATTATGATGGGTGTTCCTAGATAGATCTCTAATTCATTGGGTAAAGTTTAGTCTCATGAGATGTTAGGTGCAACTGTATTGGTGGTTATCCTTAACATGTGCTCCATGTGAAATGGTATTTGTGGTTAGCCTAGACTTCTGACCCTCTATGTGCAATGAGACTGGAATCATAATAAAGTCATGTTTTATGTTACTACTAAATTACTATTATTCTCAGACAATATGACCCCATGTTTTATATGTTATTATTTTATTTTATCATGATCCACCACATCTTATATCATTATGTTATGTCTTCTAACACATGTGCTATGATTTATTCGTATGTATATTCCCTTACTTGGATTTTTGCTCATCACATTATTCATGTTATCCCCAGATTATCCTATGAAGATGTAAGGGCTAAAAGGATCTTACCAGCTCATAATGGATTCTAAATAAATATATTTTTATTCAGTTCTATGTTTTATGTTTTATGTACCTAGTCCTTGAAGACATTATAATTTGTGATCATTGGTTTGTAATGTGATTTTTAATTATTTATAAAAACATGTAATGATTTGTTTAAAAGTATAGGGTCACTATAGTTTTCATTAGAGTAAATGTTTAGTTATTTATGGAGAGTTGGAATAGATAACTTTTGTAAGAACCTAAGGGATAAGGCTATGTTTGATAAAGCATCCCTACATTTTAGTAAGTATAGTGTAAGTGGTTTATTAGTAAAATAAATAATTTTTTGGTTAATAAAAGTGGATTTGGTACTATAATAGATGTCCCTAAGAGAGAAAACACAAGCAAGGTGTTCTAGGCCTAACTCAGGGTAACCTAGTACATGGTAACCAGCCTTACTATGCACTTAGTTTGACACTCCAAGGGTATATTATTTCGTAAATTTCTAATCTCAATACAACCCATTGTTAAGTGAACAATAAAAATTCCCCTAAAAATATATGTTAGGAAATAGATCATGGATAACCTAGATTGAATCTTAGGGAATCACAATTTGGGATATACTTTTCATCTGATTGTTTATCCTTGTATGATTACCATTTCATTTGTATGCTTATTTGAAAAGTATTCAAGACCCCCAATTGAAAATATTTTTATAAGTAAATTGTGGGAAATAGAAGAACACGTTCCAAAAATCAATGTGATAGGTAATATGATGATTTTCTTAATGATATTCCAAATCTGATAGAAAAAGGTGCTCAAAATATCATGACGGTACTTTCGGAACTGGTTCAGGGTTGGAATAATAACTTGAATCATGTATAACACTCTCCATATCCAAGGAAATAAACAAGTTTTCATCGATTCTTTCATATAGAAAAGGCCTCCCCTGTTTTGTGGATCATTTTATCCTATCTTTACATATCAATGGATCAAAAGTATATAGAATATATGCTCTGACCTCTAGTGCTCAGAAGAAGAAAAATATATGTTAAAAGTTTATCATTTTGATGTGGATGTAGATCAGTGGTGTACATTGATCAAGAACAAATGTCCAAGGAATAAATTTATTCAATGGAATGGGATGATTCCAAGAAAATGTTTTTCAACAAATGTTTTCCCAGAACCCTCCATCTCATGACAGAAAAAGAGTTCCTAGGACTTAAGAAGAAGGAAGATGAGTCTATCGGAGTGTAAAAATAAACCATTACAAGGTCAAAAAAATATGCCTATGGATTTATCATAAAGACTAAAATAAAGGATAATATGTTCTTTAGTAGAAAAAATATGTTTCAATGAAATGTAATATCTATTTTTGAAATCAACAGTTATGAGAAGATTGTGTGTTGTGCCCTCATGGTTTAAATGGATATTGGAGACTTGGAATTGTCTCATGGGCCAGATGAAAAAAATAGGAAAATATAGTCTAATATGGGTGGATCAGAAAAGAAAATTCACGAGGGAAAGAAGACTGAATACCCCCTATCAAAATTGTGGGAAGAATAATCCTCAAACTATATAAGGGAACCATAAAATGCTTCAAATGTGTAATAATGGGGAACATTGATAAGAACTTCTGAAGGGATATGATGAATCCCACTAATGTGGAAGAAGAAAATAAGGTTCATCGCAGTGGTCATCCATTAGTGTAATTTATCAACTACAAGGAACATGGGAATTTTGTGAACCAATTCCCTAAGATGAGGGTTTTTATAGGTAATAGTCCTCCATGGAAACAAGGATGGGCTCATGATATCACTAACATTGATTTGGATTTAAAAAATGATTTGGGATATGTGACCTAGTTATTAATTCAAGAATAGTGAATGTAATATTTGATTCTATTTCTACACATTCATTCATATCTTGCATGTTTAGTAGAACTATTCATACACCACATCAAAATCTAGTGGTTGAGTTATCTATGAAACTAGATAATGGGGAAATTACTAAATATAAATTACATAACTCTTCCCTAGTTAATTTTTACAGACTATACCTCCCAGCATATATTTCTATACTCCCATTGGCCGAGTTTGATGCTATTTAGGGAATGGATTGGCTATATTTAAATAAATAAAACTTCAACTATCATAAAAGGGAGATCCCTCTTTACATCCTGTTCAATCCTCTAATTCATTTCAATTGACAGAAGGAAGATGAATCTTCTTCAGAATTATTGTCACAAGTGTTAAAATCACTGCCTTATGAGAAAGAATATATCTCTCAAATGGTTGATATAAAATAGATGATCAGCATGAAGATATGACCATTATGAGGGATTACACTAATGTATTCCCCGCAGAGTTGTCTGGTCTTCCTCCTAAACAAAACATTGAGCTCTAAATTGAATTTATTACTGGATATATTCCTATATCAAATGTACCTTATAAAATGGACACTATTCAGATAGAAGAACTGAAGAATTAGTTACAGAATAATCATGAAAATGGTTTTATATGCTAGAGTGCTTCACCATGGGGTGGACCAGTCATCTTTGTCAAGAAGAATGATGGATCAATTAACCAATGTATTTATCATCGTGAGATCAATAAAATCATGATAAATAAAAAGTATCCCCTATCATAGATAGATGACTTGTTCGATCAACTATGTGAGGCCAGTTATTTTTCTAAGTTAGACCTTCTCTCTAGATTTCACCAATTAATGGCGAGGAAGGAATATATTCCCAATGATACCTTTGAGACAAGGATTTGACACTATGAGTTCATAGTGATTTTTTTGGACACACTAATGCACCAAATTTTTTCATGGATTTAAAAAATAATGTCTTTAGGGATTACCTCAAAAAATATTTTGTAGTCTTTGTCGACTATATATTGATATACACCAACAGCAAGGAGGAACATGAAGAGCATTTGAATACTATGTTAAAGAATTTTATAAGGGATAAAATTTAATGAAAGTATATTAAATGTGAGTTCTTGGTGGAGGAAGTATTAATCTATGGAATTTAATCACAAATAATGGAATATCTATTGACCCTTAAAGGAAAAAGGAAATCGAAGGGTGGCCCAAACCAACATATGTAACATAGATCCATATATTTCTTAGTCTATATGTGTACTATAAATGATTTGTGAAGAACATTAAATGATTTTAAAAACCAATAACCAAGATGACATGGAAGGGATTGATGTTTTTATGGGCTCAAGAATTTGAAAAATATTTAAGGAGATCAAAAAATAGGCTTATCACTGTGCCATAAATCACACTTTTGAAAAGAGGGAAACTTTTTTTGGTATATAGTGATTCATCAAGAAAATATTACCATTTCTACTGATGAAAAACAATAATGTGATATCATATTCTTCAAAGTAGTTGAAAATCCATGATAAAACTATCCCACACATGATCTGGAGTTGCCAGCTATGATCTTTTCATTGAAAATATTGTAGCATTATATCCCTGAGAAGAAGTGAGAGATATATAATAATCACCAGAGTATCAAATATATATTCACAGAGATGGATATTAATATGTGATAGTGAATATGGTTAGATATCATCAAGGTCATGAATTCTCAATCCACTACTATCCTAGTAAGGAAAATAAGGTGGGTGATGCTCAATGTAGAAAGGATCATGCATCTTTTCAATGATGATAATTGAGAAGGATCAAATATTCATTTAATTACAGAGGCTGGACATGGGAGTCACTAAGGGAAGAATATAATCAGTCCTTTCTCATATGATTGATCAACCATCCCTCATAGAGAAAATAAAGGATTCTCAATGAAATGATGTGGAAATTTAGAAAAGGGTATAGGTTACTTGAAATTGGAAATCCTCCAAGTTCAAGATTAGTGAGTATGGATTCATAATATTTTTCCCTATAATTCCAATGAAATCCAAAGCGAAAAATTCTATATGGGTTATTATGGATCATCATACAAAGAGATTTCACTTTATCTCTATTCGAGAGAAATTTTCACTGGATCAAATTGAATGGATATATTTATCAAAAAAGTTGTAAGGCTTCATGGGATACCACTATTGATTGTATCTGATCGAGATCTATGTTTCATATCCATGTTCTAGAAATGTCTTTTTATCTGATCAAGATCTAAGATTCACCTAAATGTTCTAGAAAAGTCTCCAACATGATCTAATTTGTGATCTAAACATCGGTATGGCCTATCATCCTCAAACTGATGTCCAATCTGACCAGACTATTTAGAAACTAGAAGACATGTTGAGAGAATTTTCTATAGATGTAAAAAGTGTAGGGGACCAACAATCTACCACAGATCAAATTCTCCTACAACAATAGTTTCCACTCGAGGATCTAAATCTATCTATATGAATCCCATTATGGGAAATGGTGAAGAACACCGGAAAGTTGGAATGAGTTTATTGAACCAATTATTATAGGACATGAAATGGTCGAATAAATTATGGGGAAGGATAAAACAATTCAACAACACATGAAATCTGGCCAAAGTCGATAGAAGAATTATGAAGACAATCATCGAAGAGACCTTGAGTTTATGGTTAGACACATGGTATTCCTCAACATATCTCTATGGAAGAATATCATGTGATTTAGAAATAAATGAGAGCTAAGTCCAGGGTACATTAGCCCCTTCGAGATCCATGGTAATGTCGGAGTTGTGCCCTATCAATGATGAATGAATGAAATAAGAAGCATTTTTAGATGTTAAGGATCCTATAATGTTGAAATAGTTACATGAAAATTAGAATATTAATGTGGCCCTTATGAATAGTAAAATGGCTAATTGAATAGTAAACTCACTAATTGAATTATAAATAAAATTTATCCATCTTATAAGTTCCAATATTATATAATTATATCATAATATAAGTAAATAAATATTTAAAAATTATTAATTAAGTGTTGTAAATTTTATGACCCATAAATATTTAATTAAAATATTATGAATAATTAAATAATTTAAAATAAAATTTATTCATAAATTATAGTTTTTATTTCATATTATTATAAGATGAATATTTGAGAACATAATAAAATTTTCAATGTGTTAGAAAAGCAGTTTTAATGTATAATTTTTTTCAAGTATATACTTATTTTTATTTAGAAAATATTTTTATCATATTTAGGAAAGTAATTTCATAAAATGGAGTTAATTTTTAAATGCTTAATTCCAAAAAATGTCTAGGGTGAATTTTGTAGATTTTTCAAAAATACTTGATTTTTTTGAATAGTGAAATACAGAATTTACAGTATATGTAAATAAATGAATTTTTGGGTCATGATGGAGTCATTGATGATATAAGTGAAACTTTTTTATAATTAAAATGAAAAAATTACTATTTTAACACTCATGAATTAACACTATTAATTTTCTTCAGAAAAATAATAAACTAATGAATTAAATATTTTGAAAACACTCCCTCCTCCACTACAAATACCACCTCTTCCCCTCACACCACTCAAGCTTTGTCCCTTGTCTAATTTCAGCTCAAATATCTTCCCTAGACCCTACCCCATGTCCAATATCTATTGGTTTTATCAAATGTCCAAAACCACTTCCCTATGGAGGCTCTCAAGGAGGGTAATTTCAAGAGGTAAATTCCTCTTTCAGAATGTTTTATTTTCCTTTAATATTCCTTTATTTTTCGCTCTCCTAAACAACCCTCATAAAAATGGAATGATAAATCCATTACATTTTATGTAATGTAATTTTTTATTCTATTTGAATAATTTTCTATTATCCCTCTTTTCCCTCATTTATACTAAAAACTAAAAACATCCTCCATGATGTGTTAATTTATCACTTTCAAGGACAACGTTGTTTCAAATGTCCTTTTAATTCTTTATGGGATGGTCATGAAACCATTTTTATAGTTCAAATAGGTTATAATATATATATTATTTATTATTTATTTTTTGTGAATATTTTTTTATTATTGATATTAATTTATAACGCATAATATGTTCATTGTGATCGAAAAAAATCGAAAATAAACCCAAATGGTTATCATTAACTATTTATCAAATAATTCATCATCATATAAGAAAACCAAATGATATAATTTCAATTTAACATTAGGAATATAATTAATAACATAAAGGTTCAATTTTGGTTAATTAATCCCACTTTACACGACCCTTTAAACATGTATACAAGTAAACTGATCCAAAAGACCAAGGAAAACCAATGCTCCCAATCAATGAAATTGAATCTTGTAAACCACCAGAAATAGACATTATTGAACATAAATAAGTACTAATAAATCAAATTAATGCAGAATAAGTTCTAGAATTAATTTTTAATGAATCTAATTTTATTATCATGGACATTAATATCATGTGAGGGACACCTTTAGACTTTATGCAAGGGATTCAACCTTAACTTCCATTATAACTTCATGTTACTCCTTTTATCTATTTACCCAAATGAAATTAACTTCTATTTTTAGGTAAATCTTATAATGTTTCTGTATATGTTCCAGAAGCACGTATCCAGATCTATTCATTCTTAATTTTTAGGAAAATATATGTTTTTATAAGGTTCCCTAATCAATTTTTCCTGATAAGAGAGCCTGATTTAAGTGAAATTACCGAATTCATACACATTTTCATGTTTTATATATAATTTGTTTTAATCCACAATTAATTTTATCATGAAAAAATACCTTGTCTTAATTCTAGTTTTATGCCAACAATTTCTTCTTTTCCATTTTAAATAATCTTAAATGTTTTCCCCATAACTACACTAAAATGTTTTATTTCAAAAGTTTCTAAAAAATCTTTTCACTTCATTATGGAATAAATTATCATTATATATTCTTATATTACATTACTAATTTCCATTTATGGTTTAATTACATCCTTGAATGGAAAAATTTACTATACGCCAATTTATTATTCTTTTAACATGATTATGATACCAATTTCTTTACATGGGTAACCATTATATTATGTTTGACTACCTATGTATGATTCTTTAAATGGAAAACATATTCATGAACATTTTATGATGGGTAAACATAGATATCACTCCAATTAATTGGGTAAAGATTTGTATCAGGAGAATTTATATTCAATAGTCATGGTGGTTATCCTTGATTCATACTCCAGGTGAAACTGTATTGTTGGATAGAATAGAATCATGGTCCTCTACGTGCATGAGCCTTGAATTGTGAGAAAGTGATGTTTTAGGTTTATACCAAAATTCTATTATTCCATGACAATATGATCCCCTGTTTTATTTGTTATGATTCATTATATCATGTTCTATTCATTTTTATATCATTATGTTCTGTATTCTAACCTATGTGTTGAGCTTTATTCTTATGATTATACTGTTACTTGGATTTATAGCTCATCCTTTTGTTCATGTTATCCCCATGTTATCCTATGAAGATTTAATATCTCAAAGGTAGTTAGATGATCATAATGTATAAGAAATAAATAAATGTTTTATTTAGTTCTATTTTTCAGTTCTATGTACCTAGTCCTCCATGATAATAGAATTAATGATTCTTGTCCTGTAATATGATGTTTAATTATGAAAACAATCATGTAATGATATATGTAAAAGGCTAGGGTCACTATAGAATTAAACTCAACCGTATTAAAGACATTACCTTATGTTATAATTCCACCCTAACTATAACTTAACATTACCCAATGTTAATGTTACACTTACATATATTCTAGACGTCACCTCTTTTCTTAATAACACCATTCCATATACTAGGTCATAAAACAAGTTAGAATTACACCAAACCATATACAAGATAATACACCAATTTTGGATTAGAGAAAACTATATATCCAATTATCCCATAGGATAAAAGTTCACCTAACTATATACCATACAATACACATGTTTAGTATTACGTCCAGCCATATACCAAAAATGATCATGGGAGGACATTATAGCCAATGTAATTTATTCAGTTTCCTTATACTGGATTTTCACTCAACCACATACCAAATCTCATAATTATATAATAAACTAAGGATAAAGAACCATATCAAAATAATCATCTCTCACAATATAAAAATGATGTTACGACATTCAGTATAAAAAATATACCTCACAAGGATTAATATGATTATAATGTTTTCTAATCAATTTTCACAATTATCAATAGGTTATTTACTAAATAGAAACCCTTTTACCACATATATATATATATATCCATACATAGATATAGATAGGTTATAACAACACCCATTTGATTCCAATCATGAATTGTTAACCTTGAGAACCTATTAATGTCAACTATACTATAATAAATTAAAGGAGACCCCTCATAGGTTCCCATTCCTGCTTTCATAACTCATTATTAAAGAACATGGTCATCAATGAACATTATATCTTGTATAACATATAGAATAAAAAACAAATTCCCATCCTTTTTTTCATGTATTAAATCCCAAGACACCTGATGAAGTATTATACATGATAATTACCTCATTCTTTTTCAGTCAAACACATCACAACACTCAAATAAAGTCATTTAAACTGAAAATAAAGTATAGAGACAATATAACTCAATTTATTTGAAACCCAACCATCAAAGATCATAAAATAAATTTTCATCATTCAAGAGAAATGAGGAATCATAAAAAATCATTTATTTATTTATTTAAGATCAAGTATGTGATAACAATATGGAAAATTAATAAATAATGTTCATTTTTAAAATGATATAACTCTATAATCCAATCATTATAAATGATACATTAGTTAGGGGAGATACATATAATCTAAAATTAAACATAAAGGAACCTAGGTGGGTTTGTGTGGCTACTCTTATGATAGGAGGGTGGAAAGTATTTGTTTTTAATGAATTATGGGAAGGTAAAAAGGACCTCTTACCTTATTTAAAATTGGTAGACTATGGATATATAAAAACTCTAGTATAACCCCAATTAAAAATTGATGTAGTGAGGATTAGACCGTTTCCTTTTCATAACCACAAAAAATTTGGTTTCATATCACTGTGCTTCCATGGTAAAATAATTTACATTGGCATACTATTCCACTCAAACTATTTCATCTAATTTCGATATTGACCCTCCCAAGATCCATTCCAATGAAACATAATTAAAAATACACCTTGTTCAACATGAATCAAATTTAATGTATAACTCTATACCCAAGGGTTATCACAACATCCCCAATATATGGTATCTTTTTTTTTGAATTCAATTTGATAGAATCTCCGTCGAAGAGAAATATCCATTATTCCCACTCATCCACCTATTTATTATACATATCTTTCTATATATTACAATGTTATTGTTATACACATAAAAATATCAATATCAACCCTCATATGATCTTCACAATTCGATCTACTATATGAACTGATCATTCTAAAAATAAAAATTGAGACTCTATACTCTAAGTGGTATCAAAACACTTAGTGATGAGTATAATACACACTTATGTATAATTTATTAGACTCATACCAACAATATACAACCCCCTTTCACATACTATAATCTCAGTGATTGAAAAATCCTTATATAAAAGGACTTGAAATGTTTAATCAGTTTAAATTCCTGACAGCTATTGTTATTTGTGAAATTGGAATGATATAAATGATTCTTAGATGAACCATAAAAGGTTAAGGAATATTCATGGATGATATACTATAGATAATGGATGTATTCTTAGAATTATCATTGTTTTGATGATGGTAAATTGTGCTTAAATACATAAACATATCCAAAACCTTTTTCAACCCCTACTAGAATCATGATGTAAATAAGGCATCCTGAATTGAAATGAAAACTTTGGGAAACCTATGAAGATGTACTATCCCCCAAATATATAACATTTCATGATGATAAATTAATTATTTCACCCTAATAGACATGAAATATGTGAAATTAATCTAAATTTAATAGTTATCCATTCTATGTCACTACCTTTATATGACCTTGATAACCCAATGACAAAAAACTTCATTATATCATAGAAATTACAAACAATAATAGGTAGAGGGTGAAGAACTTTTATTTGTTTATAATCCTTGTTCATTAACCTTTAAAAGAGGAGGAATCCTGAGATGAATCTGATAGTTTTCTTTAGTATCCCAAACTATTAGGATTGTTTAAAGAATTAATGATATATCATGGTAAATCCTAAGTGAACAATTTATCTATATTCATGTAAAACCCCCATCATCTCATGATGAATTATCATAGGAACACAAATAAAACATTAATATATATGATTTAATCATCATCCTAAGACCAATATAGTGGTAGATATCCACTAGATTTCATTTTTTTCAAGACCTGTAAATTTGAGTTGGTTTCAAAAATCACTCTATAAAGAATTGAGAATATAACTTTCAAGGATAAGTAGTTTTCCATACCATGATAATACTGGGTATTTAGATTAATGGTAGGAAAGATTCTCATAACTTATCACTCAATACTATATTTCTACACCACCTTCACATAGGTCGTCTTATTCAATGTGGTTAATATAATATACTTATTATCAAATTTGAGAAACTAGAGGTACTTGACCCACATTTTCTCTAAATGGATTAGGTCATACTATAAGAAGATATATTTTTGGATATTTTAGTCATTATATACTATGAATATCTCAAAAAATATTATGTGGCACAAAAACCTCAACAAAAACATAAATTTTACCATATATAACTCAAGGTCTAGGAATTGTTTCTCATTCAACCTCATCTTTATGGAACCATAATCCACAAATCACCCATCTTGCATCTAAAATAATTCATGAAAAATCTTCGTTGCATCACACTATAGGGTATAATAAATACTCAAATCAAGTAATATTATAATTGAAAAAAATCAACTTAACCTTTATCTCCTTGAAGGTTCTCTCATAAGGATTGGAATAATTTTTTTAAACCCATCTCTATAAAGAATTTCATCTATGACACTAATTTTGAGAAGTATATGATTAATATCCTGTAGTTTATTACCAATCTTGAGTAGCTAAATATTTTGAAAAGAATCATTGGATATTACCAAAAAATCATAACCTCCAATTTATCAGCATGCACTGATATACTATCATTTGATATTACGTTCCATATGAAGTGAAAACCCTTGATGAAAAACAAACACATCAATAATATGGAATATAGAAAATAATCTATCTGTGTACTAGAACAAATATCCAAATACAGTGCATGGTCCTCCATTGAATAGTGTACCAAAAAATATTATCAAATAGGAAACCCCACAAAGGAATCCAAATAGTGAAGGAAAATCCTATTCATTGGGCCCATGATTATGATAGTGTGTTTATTAATATAAGAAATATATGAGACGCAGATACATTCCATAAATGCAACTGAACATTTTATTATGAATTATGAATGAGCTTATATGAATATAATGAAATATTAATCTCATGTAAATCTTTTTGAAATTCTTGGATCCCCTAAATTTATTGAAAAAATATATTCTATATGTAGGATATTTTAAATGTTTTTGACAATCACTTGGTTTAAACAAGGAACATTCACACATGAATACATATTTTGTTGGATATATTGACATAATTCAAAGGGAATGTACTAAGTTGAATGGATCCATTACCCTATATTTCCATCAAATAAACATTCATATTTTTAATCATTGTAGGATATATAAATAATAAAAGTATAGATAATGGTTCCATTCCTAGAATTAGCTCAATTATGAACCATCCTACATTTTGGGTAGAAATACCAAGATGACATTTGAAAATACATCCTAAATCTCATAAATAATATGATTAAATACTAGTTATTTCATCTCTTCATTTCCTAAAACATTGAAACAAAACTGATATCATACCATCCCCCACTACCAAGGTTCATGTCCCAAGATCCATACCTGAAAATCCTAGTGTATGATATTTGTATAGCGATCACCATCAATTAAATTTTTTTTCCTATCAATGATAACAGTTGTTGTGTTCTAAATTGTGGGTTACAAATCAATATCTAGGATAGTATAAAATCTATTCAATACTAATATAATGAACTAACAAAAAATATTATATCTATCAATCATGATAGTGAAATCAATAATTCTATAAGTAAAATTCAATATAAACCTAGGGGTATATCAATAGACATCACACCATGTACAAATTTTAAGATTTACACCAAATCATTATAAAAACAAGATGATATAAATTAATGAAATCCACATATATTAAAAAATTATATTCTATAGCGTATTCCATAAGAATCATACCATCAACCATATATTCCCTAATTCCATGATCAAAATGAGTTCTCTTTATAGTTTCCAACTGGATTGGACCCTAGTATTAGGCCCCTATAGATAGATTACAATTACATGTATCAGAACACTAATGTTCCTTTTCCCTAGAATCAATGTCCTTGTTAATTTCCCAAAAAACTAAATAAATCTATACAATCACTCTTTTGTGGTACCCCTGACCTCGATATAGAGCCTTATGTCTATCTAGAACTTTTACCACAGACTAAATATAAAAAAATACCCCCAGATCATTGTATTTTATCCCATTGTCCAACATATCTAATACTCCATTGGCTATTACTAGATCTATGATTTCACAAGTCTAGGTATAACACAATGTAACAATTTACATAACCTATTCTCTAATGTGGATGTGATAGACCACAACATTAGATACTGGAACCATCACTTCACTGGAATGCGTCTTCAAACATTTTACTCTAACTTCTAAAGGCTTGGTACTATCCCCTATATATAGATAAAGCAATCATAAATCTCTTCTAATATTGAGGTTACTCTCCACTAAAAGAGTCAAATTAATCCAAATCAATTTTTAGTTTTTTATTACATAATTTCAGGTTAAGTGGTATCTAATTGTATATATGATGGGAAAAAACCCAACACCAGTATAAAACCAAAACACATGAAACGAATTTCATTTTCAACCACTATAAATTAAAAAATAGGCGGGAAGGGCCGAAAGACAATGATTTTTATAGGTACCCCAATCCCCAATATTGATCCCCTTAATGTCACATCCCATCACTTATGGTAAACCATAATCCCAGACTATCCTCTGAGACCATGAACATCTCTAAATAATAATTAGTGATACAAAACCATAGAATAGAATATCCCTTTATCCTTTTTGTAATCTATCAACCATCAATATCAACATGATCAAAAACTATGATCCAAATCACCATCATTCCATAGTCAACATCACAAACCCATCATTGAGGTTAATTGATGCACTAAAAAACATCATGACCACCCATTGAACTAAAAAACACTAATTTTAATGATAATTCCAATTACCACAATGAATATATAATCTAGTGTGAATACATATAAATGAATTAAGTTGATTAAGTACTCTCATCCTACCCAGATGACCACTTGAATATAACATCCCAAAATCTCTTTGGAATTGACCACACTACTCCACACGGGGAGAGACATGATGGGTCTTTACATAATAATATATTATGATTGGAGTCATAAAAAATAACTTATACCTCTTCCTAGACCATAAACTCTATCCTTTGAGACCACCACAATACAAGACCATCACATTTTCACATATCTATTAAAAATTAGAGCTTCATCATAGCTTGTAGATGGTCACCAGACAACAACTAGTTTCCTAAACACCACATTGCCTTTTCTCTGACATTCACATATAAAAATACATTATATCATCATCATCTATGAAAAAAAAATATTATGATTGATTTTATCAAAATTTGATATGAAACAAAGAAGAGTGTCCATCAGAAAAACATATCATCATTATAATGTGAAATGAAAAGTAGGTCTCACCTCTAGAAGAATTTTTCTCCACTTGAAAAACAAATCTAAAATCTTTCTTGAGAACCGTAAAACTAGAATAAACTATAGAGGAGAAATGATACAAAAATGTACTATAGAGTTAATGCATCTTAGTAAATAAATGTAAATTCATTACCTTCCCTTGAGCATAAAAACCAAGATACAAAACACAACCCTATGAGAAATACATACTAGAAAACAATTGTAACACCCCAAGATTTAATAGTACGTTATTTCTTCAAAGTAATTCAATAACTTTCTCTACATGAAACACTGATTTCAAGCACACCACGACTTACCAAACTAGCCGTTCAAAATCGGTTATGAATAGTATTAACTGAATATTGAAATTTATATAATCATTATAATTTTATAATCCATATTATGAGTTTCTTAGAAATAATGTAAGAACAAATTCATTTTTTTCATATGAATGAAGTATTTTTCAAAAAATGCAATTTTACCGCTTTTTAATGGTGAAACTTCTTTAAATCCAATATTTGAAACTTTAATATATTCAATTTGACAAAATAAACTTCTTTTTTATGAGTTTCTTATACATTTTAATGGTTTGTAAGTATAACTAGATTATAGTTTTACCATTTAATCCAATGATGGTCATTGTAAGTAATTTGACTTTGAAATTGGACATAAACAAGTGTCAATATTTTGATAATAATTATTTCTTAAAAATATGTTTATTGGTTTTGACAATGGGAATTAATTTTAAATTAATTAACAAAAATTAAATGTTTTTAAAGTCGTAAAATATAATTCATTTTTAATTCAGAATATCAAAATTACCTTAGGTAGAATTTTTGGTATTTTTATGAAAACGTTCAATTTTTGATGAATAGTGAAAAACACTAAGTTATTGTTTAAAATTGACTTTTTATTTAAATAATTCTTTAATTTATTTAAATTTATTTTAGGTAAAAATAGATACATAATACCTATATAATTTAAATTTAATTTTTTGGAGTCAGTTTATAATAATTTTAGATATATAAAAATTTTATGGAACTTTTTACCGTCTTTTACCCACCTCATAGGAGCAGTTGCAAATTTACATAAAACATAATTTTACCGATTCTCTGAGTTGAATTTCAAAAATCTTAGAGACTCCATTGATATCAATATGTAAATTTATATTCAATAAGATGGAAATAATTTTTGGTGAATAGTAACTTTTTTACTTTTATTTACCACAGTTAAAAGTAAATAGGGTAATTAAGGGTACAAATGATATTATTATTACCCTAAAACATGTCCTACTTATATTGGATAAGTATAGTTTGACATAAAAAAGACTTAGGAATAAAATATGAGCCTTTATGTCCACTTGGATTAGATTAGGACATTTATTATTATTTAATTCAAAGAAGAGTTAAAAGTGTTAAATTCAAAGATTAATAACTAAAACATTTTTAATATATGTCTATACAAAATATAAATTTGACTATAAATATTCATTAGAAAGATAAAACGATTTCCTACATAATGGTATTTTATTTATAATTTTTAGAAATTAAAGAATTAAATTTATTTACGACACAATGATGATGCAACAATTACTGTATTAATGAATGAATAAAATAATTGATATTATAAATATCAAAATAAACATAATTTGAGACTTTTTATGAATTACACTAATTTTATAGGTTAATATGGAATGTCAGGGTTGGTTAGAGGAATTGTTTTCTAAATAATAATGCTGTTATGAATTTAGAAAAAACAAAATACCAAATAGTGTCAAAATTGACATAAAAGAGTTTTTAAAACAAGTATTATATTATTAATTGATATTATATTACTAAAAATATATGGTTTATCAAAAGACTTATATGATTATAGGTGTATCATTAATGAACCATTTGGGGTTCTCTTTTATGTTTATAGTAAGTTTATTAACCATATAATATAAAAATACAAAGAGACATGGTAAATGTCAAATTATTTAACAAAGAGTTTAATCTAAAAGATAAAGTTAATATTGTGACCAAAAACCAACTAAAACATATTTATTGTGTGGTTTTAGACCCATCCCCACCTTATACTTTAAATAATTCATTTTGGATCCATTATAAAATGATTTTGTTTTATAAAATGATATTTGTAGCTTTTCCTAAGGCGCCCCTCACCCCTCTTATAAAAGGGAAGTCCCCCTTCTCTATAATTCACACCTTAAAAGCTATTTGGCTTGGCCAAACACTTCCCAAATACCCTATAAAATGTCCTAACTTTATCCTAGAGGACTTCCGTTTTTCATAAATCCATCCTAAGGAGACCTTTTGATCAAATCAAAATGAAGAACCTGAAGAAGAGGTAAATATTTCATCACCTCTTTCAAGTTCCTTTCTTCTTACAGGTCCTATTTCATTATTGTTTCCATTATAAAATAATAAATTCAGTATCTTCAATATACTATGATGTTATTATAAATATGGAACAAACATAATCATTATTCTATCCATCCTTTGAATGACATGTCACCATACGTGCGTACGTTCG
The DNA here is from genome assembly GCA_963277665.1 of Viscum album. Lineage (NCBI taxonomy): Eukaryota > Viridiplantae > Streptophyta > Magnoliopsida > Santalales > Viscaceae > Viscum > Viscum album. The sequence continues at coordinate 1,362,246,078 of OY728166.1, read as the reverse complement.
GCTTACCGTCTCCACATCATGGTGTAATTGTTATTCAATGCATTATTATTTGGATGGGTATAATAATGATCTGTAATTTATGTAAATAATAAATATAACATGATAATGATTCTGTATATATGATATAACATCCAATTATATATTATTATAATATCAAAATAATTATATTTTCACTCATGCATACGTAGGGATTACCACCTCCATGAAACAATGATAATACTAAGATATTATTAACAAAGCAATGTTAAAATATCATATATGATATCATATTAATGTATATGATTATTGTAAAATTTAATAAAAATTATTTCACCATTATAATGGAGGTTAACCTACCCTTGACCAAGGAAAATTACAAGTTAAGGGTTCATTTCACAATCTCTTCATTATCTAAGGTTGTTTTTACATAAGAATCTACTAGGACCTCTTTATCATCCACATTAATGTTTTCTTAAAAAATGCATTTCAATTTTTTTTACTATTTACAAGACAATGGGTTAAATTCATTTATACCCTTATTTGACCTTATATGTTTTGAAAGGAATCATTCCGTCATTTTCCAAACAAGTTACTTTATAACCTTTTCGACAATATTAAGGTAAGAATGTTTTTTTAACTTATACAGCAGGTGCGTCTATTTTACACCGTTATAACATTTTAGAATATTTCCTTACAAGCTTGTAATAATATTTTCAAAATAAATGTTTTCTATTGTAATCATTTAACTGTAAATTATTTCAAAAAAAAAAAGAATGAGATATTTTTCTCAAAAAGTTTTGATTTCATCTATGTCAACATCTTTTAGTGGATTTTAATCTAGTCTGATGTTGATTTATTGTTATAAAAATCTTCCATTTTGTATTGAAGGTTTTTTGATATGTTTGACTTTGAATGAGTTATTTTTCTACCATTAATGGTTTGTGGATAATGTATTGACATTTTATATGCTAGTTTTAATATGAATGTTTATGTTATGTTTAAAACTTTTCATATGAGGAAAGCATTGTACATAGTAAGTGACGGGGGGAGCCCGCTATAGATCCTCGATGCATCGTTAGGTATCATGAGACAAAATAGTGTCTTGGCACAAGGCCTTGACCATATATTATTTTTATTCTTGGCACAAGTCCTTGACTATGTGGTTATGAATGTCTGGAATTATGCATTCCATCTTTATAAAAGTGGCTCTTTATATTGCATGTGATTATTCGAGTAGTAGAATATCCATGTGAGTAAGTAAATGGAATTATTTAGATTTATATTTTCCATATTATGATGAAGTTTATGTTTAAAAGGCTTTTGTTTTAGTTCTATAAACTTCCTTAAATGTTTATGCTTATTTATGAATGTTTTCGCTATATTGTTATCCGTACTCAGCATCTGAACTCACCCCTTTCTATGTTTTTTTTCCAGGTTGTGAAGAAGTATATTATGACTAACCTGTAGGGATATTCTATGGGATCTCAGTGTTGTCTATGGAAACAATGTTATTGCAGTTTTCCATTTTATTATGCAATTTAAACCTTATTAATGTATCTAGTACTTCCAAGGCTACTGAACTAATCGGTCTTTCGAAACATGATATTTTGGGATCATGCCAATGATACGTAATAATGCACCGACTCTAGGCTTCTAGGGTTGGGGAATTACAGTTGGTATCAGAGAATGTTTATTAAAAACCATGGAATCTAGATATAGATAATATCTGATTAGAGTACATAGCCCTAAGATCAATTTTGAAAATTAGTATAGATAAAAATTTTAGAATTTTGGTGTTGTATAGATTTTTTGAGTTTTCCAAGAAATACATCCCTATCTGGATATGAGTAGGTAGAGGTGGATTTGGCCCAGATTTACCTAGGGGTAAAACCAGAAAACACAGCTTTGAGCTAAACTCGAATTGGAACTGGTGCACGATAATGGGCCTTGCTGCACTTTTGGTTATGAAACTCCCGGGGGATATTCTTAGGATAATTCTCATTTTCTTTAAAAACCATTATTAAGGGTTTATGAGTATATAATTCTTTAAAGAAAACATTTTTTATGATTATAGATTATATCCACAAACTGTTCAATTTACATGAGGTATTTTATATGTTTGGAATTATTCATTGAAATTCATAAACTGACCTAGTGTATGTCATTGTATAGAAATGGAGCCCGATAGAAGGAATGTAAACTCCAGAAAAACGTTTGATCCAAAGAGTAAGAGGGATAATATCTTTCATGGTATTAAACCAATACATAGATGGGACATAGTCTCCCATGTATTCTCAACATATGAAGAAATCGTATCATGTGTTTATAATATAAGTAAATAATTCTATAAGTCTTATTGCTTTGAAGGGAAGAAAAAGAAGAAAATGATGGAAGAGGGAAAGATGGATAAAGGGAAGAGTGAAAAGAAGGATTTTCCCAAATGTGATAACTATGGAAAGAATCACCTTGGTAAATTCTTGAAGGGAATGAGAGTTTGTTATAAGTGTGGAGAAAAAGGACACCAAGTACGTGATTTCAAGGGTAAGAAAATAGTTTCAAATGTTCAATAATTCATCTTCAAAGAGTTGGTACACTACGTGAATCAATGTCCAAATCATCAGAGTATACCTGAAATGTTGTTATTGGATACTAATAAAGTTATGATACTAACAAAGATGAAGAGGAATTATTATATTTCTTATATTTTTATTAAAGTATTGTGTCATTTGAGAATTGTATTAATGATGTACATGTTATAAGAATTATAGAGTATATAAGGATTGTACTGCAATAATATTTAATTAATGACATGAGATTGTGTGGAACCAAGAAAAGTGACTCAATAGTATGTTAAATTTTGGGAAAATATGTGGTTGAAATAATGATAAACCATAATATGGTTCTGATACTGAGGTAGTGATTTTTGGAATAATACATGATTTATTTTGATAAATTATATTGGATTTTCTTAACTACCTTGAAACTGATTAATGATTTATATATTCCATCATTTATAGAGTTTAAAAATTTTTTGGATAGAAGGAGTATATCCAGTATTCTATAAAAAATAAGGGAGGATGAATGCAATCAATATGGTTTTATGGTAATTCATGATGTTGCAATGTTTTAAAAGAATACATGATAAATGTGTTCACATGTTATTACATGGAAAAAGTATATTAATTGTGTTTATCTTCCTTATAAATTTTGGACTATGAGTATGGACAGATGTGTTTTGGATAATTCTATTTTGAGATTATTTTGGATTTCCATTAAAAGGACAACCCAGAGGTCAGGCAGAAACCCGTCGTGTCTAGCAAGGCCGTGAGAAATGAACACGCAACTGAAGGGCGACAAGGGTGTATCACCTACCACTGGCCCACATGATTTTCTGTATTAAATAATGTATTTTTTTAAAAGTTCTGGTATATGAATTATAAATTCATTTTTTTGGAACCCTATACAAATATGATAAATAAAATATTTTTTTATGTTCTATTACCTTTTAGAGTGAAAGATGAGTTTGTGGTAGAAATTATTTAAAGGATGGAACTCCACTTGTCAAGTATATATTTTTCTCTTCTCTTATTATATGAAGAAATTAATTTATAAAATTTAGGTAAGGGATCTTAAAAATAATAATGTGTTATCCTTATACCTTATGTTTTGTTCAACCGATGATATTTTAAATCATCATAGATTGATGGCTTTGAGGCCCTCAATTATTCCATTATTTGTGATTGATGGCTATAATAACTCCCTATAAATATTTACATTTTTCCTATAATTATATGTCATTAATTTCCACCAATGTTCTCCTAATAGAGATTATAATTTGGTGGGGACTTTTTCATTCCCCTTTTCCTATTGTTAAGACTACATTTTTTAACACAATTTCTGATGTGAGTTTTTTCTACAAAGGTATTTTCTATTTTAAACCTTTTATTTTCGAATAACAATTTCAAATTTTGAGGATGGAATTTACTTTAGGAGAGAAGAATGTAACACCAAAATATTTCATAGTACGTTATTTCTTCAAAGTAATTCAATAAAATGCACTACACGCAACACCGAGTTCAAGCGCACCACGACTTACCAAAATAGCTTTTCAAAAGTGGTTATGAATATTATTAACTGAATTTTGAACTTTATATAATCCTTATAATTTTAGAATCCATATTATGAGTTTATTTGACATAATTTAAGAAAAAATTCATTTTTTAAATGAAAGAAGTATTTTTAAAAAAAATGCAATTTTACCGCCTTTTAATGGTGAACCTTTTTTAAATACAATATTTCAAACTTTTATATATTCAATTCGACAAAATAAACTTCTTCTTTAAAATCGAGGCATAAGAATTTAGTTTCAATAATTTTTTTGTTTTTTTAGATAACTTTCATATTTGGGTGAATTGTGAAAAATACAATATTTTAACTGAAAATAAAATTTTTAATCAAAATAATTTATAGTGTTGAATTATACATTTTAATGGATAAGAATAATAATTAAATTATTTTTTTACCATTTAATCCAATGATGGTCTTTGTAAGTAATTTCAATTTGAAATTGGACATAAACAAGTGTCAATCTTTTGATTGTTATTATTTATTAAAAATACGCTTTTCCGTTTTGACAATGGGAATTAATCTTAAATTAATTAATGAAAATTCTCTATTTTGAAATTGGTAAAATATAATTCAATTTTGAATTCAGAATATCAAAATTATCTTAGGGTGATTTTTTTTTATTTTTCTAAAAACATTCAATTTTTGATGAATGGTTAAAAACACTTAGTCCTTGTTTAAAACTGACCTTTTTATTTAAATAACATTTTATTTTATATAAATATTTTTTTGGTCAAAATAGATACATAATACCTATATAAATTCAATGTAATTCATTGGAGTAAGTTTATAATAATTTTAGATATATAAAAATTTTATCTAACTTTTCACCGTCTTTTACCCACCTCCTAGGAGCATCTGAAAATTTACATAAAACATAATATTACCTCTTCAGTGAGTTTAATTTTAAAAAACCCAAGAGACACGATTGATATCATTAAGTAAAACATGGTTTAATAAGATGAAAATATTTTTTGCAGAATAGTAACTTTTTACGTTTATTTACTGCGATTAAAAGTAAATAGGGTAATTAAGGGTAAAAATGATATTATTATTACTCTAACACATGTCCTAATTATATTGGATAAGTATAATTTGACCAAAAATAACCTTAGGAATAACATATGATCTTTTAAGTCCACTTTGTTTAGATTAAGACATTTATTATTTTTTAATTCAAAGAAGAGTTTAAAGTTTTAAATTCAATGTTTAATAACTGAAACATTTTTAATATAGTGTTATACATAAGATAAATTCGACTATAAATATTCTTTAGAAACAAAAACATATTTCCTACATAATGGTAATTTATTTATCATTTTTATACATAAAATAATTAAATTTATTTATGACATAATGATGATGTAGTAATTACTGGATTAATTAATGAGTAAAATAACTGATATTATAAATATCCAAATAAATGTAATTTGAGAATTTTTATAAAATCCAATAATTTTATAGATTAATATGACATGTTAGGGTTGGTTAGATTAAAATTTTTTGAAGTAATAATGCTATTATAAATTGAGAAAAAACAAAATACCAAATAGTGTCAAAATTGACATAAAAGAGTTTTTAAAATTAATATTATATTATTAATTAATATTCTATTCCTAAAAATATTAGGTTCAGCCAAAAGACTTATATAATGATAGTTGTATCATTAATGAACCACTTTGAGTTATATTGTAAGTTTATAGTATGTTTATTAACTATATAATATAAAAATACAAAGAGACATGGTAAATGTCAAACTATTTAACTAAGAGTAAAATCTAAAAGATAAAGTTAATATAGTTACCCAAACCTGAATAAATCATATTGGTTGCATGTTTTTCTACCCATCCCTACCTTATCCTATATATAATTCATTTTTGATCATTTTGAAACAGAAAATTATTTTACTATAAAATAATATATCTAGCTTTTCCTAGGGTGCCCCTCACCCCTCTTATTAAAAGGCACTCCCCCTTCTCTCTAATTCACACTTTCAAAGCCATTTGGATAGACCAGACCCTACCTAAATACTCTATAAACCATACTTAATTCATCCTAGATTCCTTCCTTTAATCAGAAATCAAACCTAAGGAGCCCTTTGGATCAAATCAAAAGGAAGAACCTGAAGAAGAGATAAATATTTCATCACCCCTTTCAAGTTCCTTTCTTCTTCCACTTACTCTTTCTTTGTTTTTTCCATTATAAAATAATAACTCCAGTATCTTCTATATACTATTATGTTATGATAAATATGGTATAACCATATTAATTATTCTATCCATCCTTTTAATGACATGTCACCATACGTGCGTACGTACGACTTACCGTCTCTACGTCGTGGTGTAGTTGTTATTCAATACATTATTATTTGGATGAGTATAATAATGATGTGTAATTGATGTAAATAATAAATATAACATGATAATGATTATGTATATATGATATACCATCCAATTATATATTATTCTAATATCAAAATAATGATATTGTCTATCGTGCGTACGTAAAGATTACTGTGTTCACAAACGTGATGAGATTCATTCCCCATCGTATCCATTCAAGACTAATTTTCATTAGATGGTTAAAAAAAGGTTTAAAGAATTATTATCATTATGTATATGAATAAGATATATTATATTAATAAAAACAATACTTACATAACAAAGAATATAATGGAAAATGAATCAGTTAACACACGAAACGATGATAATACTAAGATATTATTAACAAAGCAATGTTAGAAGATCATATATGACGTCATATTAATGTATATGATTCTTTTATAATTTAATTACAATTATTTCAAAATTATACATGAGGTTAACCTACCCTCAACCAAGGAAAAGTACAAGGTAAGGGTTAATTTCACAATCTCTTTATTATCTGATGTTGTTTTTACATAAGTATCTAATGGGATCTCTTTATCATTCACATTTGTGTTTTCTTAAAAAAATGTATTTCAAAACATTTTTACTATTTACTAGAAAATCAGTTGAAGTCATCAATACCCTTATTTGACCTTATATGTTTTTAAGGGAATCTTTCTGTCGTTTTCCAAACAAGGTACTTTTTGACCTTTTCGAAAAAATTAAGGTAAGAATGTTTTTTAACTTATACGGAGGGTATGGCTATTTTCCACCATTATAACATCGTCAAATTTTCCCTCAGAAGATTATAAGAATATTTTCAAAATATATATTTTATTTTATAATTATGTAACTTTAAATGATTTAAAAAACATAATTAGATATTTCTCTCAAACATTTTTGATTTCATCTATGTTAATATCCTTTAATGGATTTTAATCTTGTCTGAAATTGATTTATTATGATACAAATCTTCCATTTTGTATTGAAGGTTTTGTGATATGTTTGACTATGAATGTGTTATTTTTCTACCATTCATGGTTTATGGATAAATTATTTACATTTTTTATGCTAGTTTTAATACGAATGTTTATGTTATGTTTAAAACTTTTCATATGAGGAATGCATTGGACTTAGTAAGTGACGGGTGGAGCTCGCTATAGCTCCTCGATGCATTGGTAGGTCTCTTGAGACTAACTAGTGTCTTGGCACAAGGCCATGACAAAATATTATTTGTAGTCTTGGTACGAGGCCTTGACTGTGTGGTTATGAATGTCTGGAATTATGAAATCCATCATTATGAAAGTGGCTATTGATATTGCCTGTGATAATTCGACTTGTAGAATATCCATGTGAGTAAGTAAATGGAATTATTTTAATTTATATTTTCCACATTATCATGAAATTTATCTTGAAAAAGATTTTGTTTTAGTACTATACATTGAATTAAATGTTTATGCTTATTTATAAACGTTTCAGCTTTATTGTTATCCTTATTGAGCATCTGAGATCACCCCTTTCAATGATTTATTTTTCCCAGAATGTGAAGAAGTATATTTTTACTGACCTGCATGGATAGTCTATGGATCTCAGTGTTGTCTATGGAAACATTGTTTTTTGCAGTTTTCCATTTTATGATATAATGTAAACCTTATGAATGTATCTAGTACGTACAAGGAAACTAAACTAATATGTCTTTCAAAACATGATATTTTGTGATCATGCCAATGATACGTAATAATGAATCAACTCTAGGCTTTTGGAGTCGGGGTGTTACAACAACAATAACAAATAAACACCTATAAAACAGATTGAGTAAACCAAAATCAACACCTCAAAAATCTACAGGTCATTCCTTTGTAGAAACATAAAAAACCTCATCCAAAACCCCAAACAATAACTCTATACTAGGTGAGATCATAATTCTGAATAGGGGTGAAATAATAGGAAGAAACAGTGATCACATCAACTTAAAGATGTGACTTCCACAGAATTTGAATAGGACAAGATATCATCAGAATCATAGAAACTAGGATTCATGGAAATACAACCTAAAGGTTAATTGATATTTGTATTCATAGGAAATGATATGGGGAGGAAGTAGGTGATGATGTTGGATGGAAGATAAATCCCTCCCTCTAAATTTCCACCATTTATAAACCCTGGTATTAGTGGGAGGCATGATAATTCCACTAAATGGCCCCATACTATGGAAATGTTATCAGGGTATGATTAATAACCTATGAAAATAATGTCTACAAGAACATGTTCTCCAAGACATAGACTAAGTATCTCAACCCATATTTAAGGTTCCTAAACCTGGTTATGTCATCCCCGTCTAGTATTATTGAAAAAAAATGAATCTCCCTGAAACATTTTATTTAATCTATGACAGAATGCACTCTCTATGTCAGATGAATATATTCTACAACCCTATCTTCCATTTATGTTTTGTGAAATAAATTATCTTAGAAATGGATATGGAAATGCTTTTAAGAAAACCCCACAATTTGGTATCCCTACTCCAATGAATCACATTATTTATTATCTAGTCCTCCTAGAATTTATTGCACAATATTCCCCATAATATTTGAGGATGTATCGAGCCGGTTGACTATCAATTTTAAAGACTATACATAGAATAATGTATCCTAATGGCCACCCCAACCTATCAATATAGATGAATGTTTTATCTAAGAATTTCATGATAGATTTTATATAGAATTCCAAATTAATGAAAACTCTCAAATTATAGTATATAAAACACATATAATACTATCCCATATTTCCCATCCATATTTTTATCAGGGTAATTCATGGTTCTAGCTAAAATATCATTGTGGAATACTCATACCTACTTTTTTGGAACTCAATTAATGGCCTTCATAAAACATCACACATTAATTAAATATTAGATCTCATAATTGTAACTTCTATTTTTTCCACTTAATGTATTTAAAAATATAAACATTATTTTTTATAACAAGAGCTAAGATAACGTGGGATACTGAGGCCTAGTGAGCCCAAAATTTTCGTTTGAAATTTATTAAATATATTATTTATATGAGTATGCATTTTTACTAAAAAAACTTAATAAAATCAAAAAAGGGACTCCGATAAAAAAATATATGGCCACTATTGAATTTAAGATGTTGGTTTTTTTCAAGGAATGACATAATATTTTTCGGCATTAGGTGTTTGTGAAAAAATTATTATAGGTATAAATAATTAATTAAAGAACTAATTAATTAATTAATTTTATTTGATGATTTAGAAACCTAATAAACCCCTATATAAACTTTTTTTTAAAACTACTTTTTTAGGTTTGGCCCCATAATTTTGGAACTTGAGAGAGGACCTAGTGGAGGATATGATGTGAATGGACATCGCTAGATTATGATTTGGAGAACATTATACCAATGGAAATCAAGGATCTATCTTATGAAAATGATGTAGATTCATTAAAGACTAGTTATCGATCCATATAAGGGTAGGAAATTTGTTTTATGTGGACTTATCCAAGATTTACCTTTCCTATAATGAATGCAATCAATACACTAATGAATTGATTCACCAATCGAGCATATTTCACATTCGGGTTAGATATTAGCAGGGATTGGGGATTTTTTATTTCTAATTATTTATTTATGTTAATTATTAATTATAAAAAATTATTTAAGGCCAAAATTAACATTGGATGAGTTCTACTCAGCCTGTTTTGGTTTCATCAATTTCTTCCCCCATTCTTCATTCATCTTTCATTGGTATTCTCTTTGGCTAGTGGTTGGATAAATTATTGATAATAAATCATTTCAGAACAATTTCTTAGTAAAATAGGTTTATACAATAGATCTAGGTTTTGATTCATGATGGGATTGATCTACAATGAAGGATCAGGACTAGATCAAAGTTCCTCACATAGGTTTTTACATGTGATTATCAAGAGATGCAAGGGATGATTTTCCCATGAGAATCAGGTGGCCAGATTTCAGCGAAAGGTAGTGTAGAGTCTTGGAATGAACAAATCATTTTTCCAATCATTATTCGATGATAGATCGGAGGCTGAGAGGAGTAGATGTTAACCTATGAAATGTATCTAAAGGTGCTTGAAAATCTCAATATACACAGTGTGTAATCCTATAATACACATCATGCGGGGATCTAGTTGTGTTACTATGGATTTTTTATTTGAGATAACTATCAGGCGGTGTTTGATGTTTGTCTCACAATGTGTGATCTGAACTGGAAAATGAGAATTTTCTCTAAAAGAACATTTCTAGAGACATATCCAAGTACATGGTCATGGCTTGTTGTATACAGAAATAGACACGGGCATGGTCCATGATACCTGGGTGAACCTATTGTGAAAGAGACATTCCACCTAATTATAGTACATCTCTTATAATTCATAAATGATATATTAGATCCCCTATTCCCTTAAATATAGACTAGTTTTGTTAGGGTGAGTTCCTTAATCAATTTCATGTGGGTTTATTTTGTAATCAAAAACTGTGTTAATGATAGTGACCCCATATCAGGAACATAAATCTTAAATGGAGTTGTTAGGATCCTTTTATGAGGCCCGAATGTGATCCTCTCTCATCATCATCCCTATGTGCACTTGAAAAAGTCTTCGTGACCATCACAATGTGGGAATCAATCCCCTACATAGAAAGTTAATCTATATTGGGTTGTTGGTATACCCCATGGCCCTTGGTGTGATCCCCCTCTATGTACTTATCTCTTCAGACTTCCAACACATACTTACTATGGATATAACCAACAACCACAAAATCTATAGTGGGAAGCATCTATATTTTCTGACACATGGTTTGTATACATCCAGATGAATGTTATATGGATTCTTCGAGCATGAATCAATAGATAGAAATATAATTGTGACCTTACTATGAGATTGCGTGTCTCATATGAGAATATCTAGATATAATATTTATGTATTATATCAGAATATCCTTTTGATGAGATGACTTTTATTCCAAATTCCCTATTCACATTAATTTTGAGGTTTTCTAATGGGTATTTTTATACTCATCCCTACATGAGTCTTTCCCAAATGTGACATGTTTTTTATAGATGACCTGTAGTTCGACGGGGTTCTCGGTGTACCATGACCATATAGAACATAGATTGGGATAGACCGACCATGGTTCACACTAGGAGTCACATTTGATTATTTTTACTTATTGTTTTCATGTTGGAATTCTTTAATGTTTTTGTTGGGATTGTATCTGGACCTTATCAATTTCCATTATTTTATTAATCACTCATTATAGAATTTGTATTTTTATTTATTTGGTATTAGTTTTATTTTACATTTCAGTATTGTATGGGCTTGTAGATGTGTTTGTGAGTACATGTACCTTTGGATAATACCTCACATTTGAGTGTTAGGCCTTCTCAGATCTAGTAATCTACCCCAAGACAATATGATTCAGACATGGGATAGTCACACATGGATAATGACCGGCTTGGTAAGCCTCAATGGGTCAGGTCTGGAAAGAGCGGTATACGAGTTTATTTCATCTTAGGATTTATGTTTTTGATTTTTCCTTGGTGTGATATTGGTTTTCTATTTTTGGAAATAATGTTATGTGATTAGATATCATTTAATAGTTGATGGATTATAGTATTGGTGTGGTGGTAGGAATGTCCATAAACACGGACTCTAATCACCATCCTTTCACCTCGTTACATTTAAAAATTAGTTTTACAGAGAACAATGGTACATGCAACATATAGGAATGGGTTGTGGTTTCCTTGAACTTACTAAGCCATCTCCCTAAATATATTCATTCACAATGCCAAATAATTTCTATTTTATGATGATTAAATTATGTTTAGTTTCTATTATTCCATTGTAGGAACACAAGGATGATCCATTGTGGTTGATAATGCATTATGAATTGTTGTGATAGACACCTCTCAGGTTATGAGGAATGCTAAACCCACATGCGACTATAGATTTAATTGAGGTTGTGAAGTAGGTATTTACCCACACCTTGAAACCTGTAGACCCAATGGTGGTATTGTAATTTATCCATCTCCGTAGCTCTGTTAGATGATGGTGGGGATTAGTGGACCTATCATATGACGAGGAAACTCATTTATGGTCAGATTAAGAGAGCCTTTTCATAGAGGATTTTTTTATTTCTATGTTAAAGGCTATGGACATCAAATATATACTAAAAATTAAATAGGGTCGTATGACTATGGATGAGTATTCATCAAGGTTCACCAATATCTCTCATTAATCTATGGGTATTGCGTGATGTTAGTTTATTGGGGCTAAAACCATTAAGAAAGGTATATAAAGAGGCATACGATCTAACAAGATACCTATTTTCATTCATACATATGTTGGGATGTTAGAGAATTCTTTAGTGATTGAGAGGTTCATGTCTATTCAAGCACAGACAGTTGTTACCAATAATCGACACATAAAAGATGAGAATTATATGATAGGTATCCAACAATATACAGATAGAATGAGAAGTCTATGAAATTCTCTGAGTTTCTCCTAGGACATAGTGTAGTTAATTTAGGGATCATACTATATGTCTATTAAGCAAAGAGAGATGCTACCCCACTCTTGTAAAGGTCAAGGACAACTTTTAGGAGATTTTCTAACCCGACGTGTAGCTGATAAAGAGGTAGTGGATCTGATACATATGAAGATTCAATGGTAGGAGCATGTTGGAACACATGGTGAGGGAGTTGGTAATGGATCTGGCAGAGTTTCTTGTGGTGGGAGATGTCTTTTTACCACCATCACCCCATGTTTTCCTTTCTAAACTTAGGGAGCTAGTGGTCAAGGGAAATGGAAGAAAAATTGGTCGAGGATTATAACCTAGAGGATCCTGGGATGATACGATGTATGATCCGTGTATTCTTTGTGTTAGCTATAATATAGATAGACACATGCATGATCCACTCCTTTATTTACACTTATCTAGTTAGAGACATAAATATAATGGTTGTGTCCTTGGGTCAGACCTTTTCACTTTGATAATCCTACTGGAGATGACCCAACGATCAACCAATTTTGCAAACACTATGGCCATACTCTTAGAGGTGAGAGTTTATTTTTCCGTCTATTTTTTTAGTGATGAAGCCTTAAAATGTAATATTATGTATGAACTGGTTATATATAGTTAATTCCTAGATAGTCTATTTTAGGTGAAGGATGTGGTGCTTCCATAGTTATGGGAAGAAGCATTACATTATGTCTTGAAAGGAAACCCATGTTGTTCAGGATTAACTCCTGTGTAGGAGGGTTTATCAAATTATTCACTAATTTTATATCATGACTATTGGTGTAGTGCATCCTATGAGATCACTGTTTCCTATAATGGTGGCATTGAATGAAGGTATATTTCTTATGGATGTTCCATGGTCACCTACCTACCGAGATATAGACTTATGCATTTATCTACACCCATGGAAAACCTAGATATATGAATCATAATTTAGGATTAACCCCTCTGAGTTTTGAAAGTTGAGGGTGCGTCTAAGAGTCTTATTGAGGAAGGGATTTGTTAGATGAAGTGTTTCACCATTTGTATCCCAAGTGTTGTTCATTAATAAGTTGTAAATGATAATGAGGTTGTTTGTGGGTTACCAAACCCTAAACCTGGTGACAATAAAGTATAAGTATCCATTAACAAGGATCAATTAAATCTTCAATCAGTTGCGAGGGGCATGATGGTTCTTGAATATTAACCTCATATTAGGATACCCCAAATATGAGATCTGGATGAGGATATACCAAAGGTTTATTTTTTATATCACTACAATCACTATGAGTACTTGGTGATTCCCTTTAGTGTTACTAATTAATTATTAGTCTTCATTATACTCATGAATTTTATCTATTATCCTTTATTATATTGGTTTGTGTTATTCATCCTTGGTCATATCCTAGTGTACTCGTAGTCTGAGGTGGAGAATGAAAAACACTTGTAGAAGGTTTTAGATGTACTCAAATATCACCAGCTTTAAATAATATATCAATTTTCTTGTTATTTATTAATGGGGTCTACTTTCTATTAAAATTAATTTTAGATGAATTTTATTGGTGGAGCCGGTGAAGGATTATGTAGTTTTAGCTTTGGAGCCACCATAGATCATGGAAGATGTATGGAGCTTCTTAGATTAGAAGGATACAGTCAGATATTCATATATAATTTATCATGGATATCATCACGCTAGACATATTTATCGTAGAAGGGGAAGAATTTCATATAGAAAGATACGTGTCAATTGGCCTTACATGCATTGAGGTAATGATTGAAAAGCACACCCATCTTGAGATTGTCATAGGAGGGTGTCAAGTACATAGTATTTCATGATGCATCAGGGAATAAGATTGGTTTTGTTATGATGTTGATGAAGGAGGATATTGAATATGGTTCATGTTAGTTGAGACTATATGAGTATAACTACAAGACCCACAATCATGAGCTAGCAGTCGTTGTCTTTTCACTATAGGTGCGAGGAAACTACCCTATAGTTGAGAAATTTACCATCTATTTTGAAAATAATATTCTCAAGTATATATTCATTCAAAAGGATCATAAATTGAGATATTTTTGATTACATGTTTTCCTTTAGTATTATAACTTTTAGATTTTCTATACTTTAATGAAGGGGAACATGGTTGAAGACACTATTAATATGATATATTGTTCATAGAAACTGAACAATTAGCCTCTTTGTTATTTTCCTCGATAGATATAGTTTTTGTAGATTAACTCCAATTGATGGTTGTTTCCCCCACTTCTTCTACAAATGATTTATGGAAACTCAACATAGAGATACTACCTTTGATACCCAACAAACTCAGATATCCATTGGACTTGTTCCTGATGGATTTCATGAATGTGGAGAGAACATCATCATTTTTAGAGGATACATGATGGTACCATGGATATTGTGGGATGAGGTTCATATGGAGCTTTATAAATTTTATTTTGGTGGTACATACATGTGTGGTGAATATGTACTTGGACCTATGACATCAGTATTGGTGGATAGGTATGAGGAAATGATTTCTATATTTTTTCTATCAATGAATTACTTTTCGATAAGTGAAGGATGAGATCCAGGTTCCCAAAGGTTTATCTCAACCCCATGAATTCATAGAGTGGATGTGGGATGAGATATCTATGGAATTCATGTTGGGATTACCATAGACATCTATAGGACATGATTCCATATGGGTGACTGTCACCAAAATACCATGTTTTCCCACATCCTAGCTATCTGATATTATATTTTAGTATAGAAAATAAGAAGCCTCTATGTCTAGGGATAGTCAGGATATATGGATTTTTGTTAAATAATATTATAACTACGACACTCTATTCAAATATTTTATATAGATATGGTTGAAGGAAGACTTTAAGATTTAGATACATTTGCATTCATCTTTTCAGCCCTAGAATGACATCTAGACTGATTAGACCATTCTTGTTCAGAAAGAAATGAAATAGTCTTTCATGTTGGACTTTGTAAATGATTGGGAGGATCGCCTACACCGGGTGGAGTTTTAATGTAAAAAAACTATCATTCCACAATAGTTATGACACTGTTTACCCATGTATATTCAGCCCTGGAGGTCACAAATATGCTAGACAGTCCAATGATAGTTAGTACTTATGCACCCAGAGTTGGTGTTATCGATGATAGAGAAGGTGAAGATCATCCATTAGTTTATGGAGACCACACAGAGCCATTATATGTTTTATACAAACTGATAATTGGCGACTTCAATGTTCGAAGAGGGAGACCATGTGTTCCTTCATGTATCACCTCGATGTGGGATATGGATATTTTTCCGAGGTTGAATTATATCTCTAAGATTCATTGGAACTTTCCAGATAAATGTAGATTTAGTGGGATGGGGGTACCACTTGTATTTACCCCCATGGTTAGACAGAGTACATGACTCTCTCCATGTGTCATAACAGATGAGGTACATTCAAGACCTATGTCATGTTATTAATAAGTGAGATACAAACATTATGGATAGAGTTTATTTTGTAGATTAATATGTAGATATTGAGGATCTGTTGTAGAAGGTTCTCTATGTAAGAGAAATTCTATTAGTGTGTGCTCAGTGGAAGCATGAGAATCTTCATTGGAGTACCTTGGAGTGAGAGACCCAGATTTATGTTCAGAACCCACATATCTTTGTGTGGTATTTTTTTTTGTAGATATAAATACCTGTGGTGTTAAAAATGAAACATTTTTGTTTTTACATGTATTGTATTTGAATATATATAAAATTATTTTTGATACCTGGATTTGATATGACATATGATTCTGTGGACAGGTGTTCTCATAATTGATGTCTGAAATATATTTTATACAATAACTACATACGTGTGTATGTTTTCTATAATAAGTGGAATAACTCCCAAAATAGGACTTGAATCATAAATCCAATGTCATTTTTGAGTTCATTCCAAAGGTTTTACCATAGGTGTAACGTTGTCTTTGTCTGCATCAGGAATTTTTGAAAAGTATTCACAGAGTAAATAAATAAATAAATAAATAATTTTATTTAATGATAAAGAAACCTAAAAAACACCAATATATAAATGTTTATAACTAAATTTTCAGGGATGGGCTCATAAAATTGAAATTTTAGAGAGGTTACACCAAAGGAGAATCCATGGATGATCATTGACTGGTCAATATTTGGAAATTATTCTATCAACAAAAATAGAGGATATCTCCAATGAATCTGACATAGATTGTTTCTTCATTAGTTATCGATCCATCTCGAGTTAGGTTATTTTTTGTGTTGATTTATCCTCATTTATCATTTATTATGTCTAACATGAATCAATATACTAATGAATTATTTCATTGATTGAGCATATTGCAGGAATGAGATTGATAATATAAGGGATTGGGGAATTTTTATTGTCTATTATTTATAACTATTCATTCATCATTACAATGGAAAGAAATCGAGTCAAAACCAAACATTAGTTGAGGTATATTCTTTATGTTTTTGTTTTTTGACTTTCTTACAATTCTCCTTATTCATTCATCATTGGTGTTAGCTTTTGAAAGTGCTTTGAAAAATATCCATTAATAAATCATTGAGCACCCATTTCATTGTGTGGGGGATTGATACCATTGATATGGGTACAAATTGGATATGGTGCTGATCTACTATGATAGATAGAGACCATATAAGAGTTCCATGTGATGGTCTCTATGTGTAGTGACTGGGAGACATGACTGATAGTCTTACCATTCTAATCTGATGGACAAAATTTAGTGAATAGTAATAGAGAACCTCATCTATACCAGATCCTTGCTAACGATTTTGATTCATGGACAAAATGAATGATATGAGTTTTTGACAACAATACATTAAATGGATTCAAGGGTTCTGGAATATCCTAATATTCACAACATGTAATCCATGAATATGCATAATGTGGGGACCTGAAAGTAGCATTAGGGTTTTTTCCGAGGAGATGAGTATCACTCGATATGTGACATGTGTCAAATAACATGTGATTTAACCTATAATGTCAACAAGTTATTTGGGAACACATGACCAGATGCATATGCACAATCCGATGTAGACGGAAATTGAGACGAGAACAATCCATGGTACATGGGTAGACCTAGTTCTGAAAAGGCGCATCATCAACATATAGTACATTAAACGGTACTTGTTCAAATATGGATTGGAGCCCATCCTCCTTTAAGTATAGACCTGATTTGTTATGCTGAGTTCCCTTGATCATTTTAATGATGGTTCATTTTGGAATTGAGTACTATGTATATGATGGTGATACCCTTTTTAGAAACTTAATTCATTGAGAGTGTTTTTGGAATCGTTCTATGAGGCTTAGGGTGAGATCCTCTATCGTCATCAGCCCTATGTGTGGTTCTCAAAACTATGTGAGCATAGGTATCCTATAAAGGGATTTAATATAGATTTGGATATTGGTAAACCCCATGGAATTGGGTGTGATCTCTATCTATGTATCAATATCTTCATATTTCTAGCATGTACTTCTAATAGTGAGACTCTATGAGCACGAAATATCAGATGGACTCCATTAGTATTATTTCACTCATGGAATGTGTTATCCTAAAAATATTTTATATGGAACCTTTGGAAAGGAATCCATGGCTATCAATATGGTTGTATACATACCATGAGAATGTGTGTCTTCTATGTGTGTATCCAAATATTCATGTTATGTATGTTTTTTATGTATCCCTATGATAAGCTGACTATTATTCCTAATTCCTTATGTATAGTGATTTCAAGGTTTCCTATGTGGTATTTTTATATGTAACCCTATATAGGCTCTACCCCACGTGTCATGTCTTATGCAGATGACCAACAGTGTGATGAGTTTTTTGGTACACCAATATTATCTAGAGTAATGTTTTGGGCTAAATAGAACATAGATTATACTAGGATTCATATAATACAATATTCTCCTCAATATAATAGGTTTGAATTCATTACATTTTTTGTGGGATTTTATTTGGACCTTATCGCTATATATTAATTTTTTATACATTAATTTTTGTAACACCCCCAGATTTTATGAGATATATTATTTTTTAATTTCTTTGATGTCTTATATTATACACTACACCAAGATTAGCTTATACTATATGAAACACCGTATTATCTTTCAGTATATGCAACACTATTCTTGGCTCATGTTACACACAATTTCAAGTTCGTTTTGTGTAAATTATTTTACGCAACATTAAGTATAGATTTTTTAATGTATAAATGAAATAAGTTTTGATTATGTTATACACAACACCAAATAGAGCTTTCACTACATGTAGCCCTGACTTGGCATGCATTACACACAATCAATACCTTTTTTGATAGCGTGTGTAGTACGTAATACCAAGTTTCACTAAATGAGATATTATTATAATATTATTATGAACTAGCCGTTATGAATAGTAATACCCACTTTTTGAAATTTTATAAATTTTAACTTTAAAAATGGACTTCATTTTTTGATTCAGAATATAGAAATTAGCCTAGGTTGAATTTTTGGTATTTTTCTGAAAACTTTCAATTTTTGATGAATAGTGAAAACACTGGGTTACTATTTAAAAACTGACTTTTTATTTAAATAATTATTTATTTTATTTGAATTTACTTTAGGTCAAAATTGATACATAATACCTATATAAGTTCAACGTAATTAATTTGAGTCATTTTACAATAATTTTAGATATATAAAAATGTTATTGAACTTTTCACCATCTTTTACCCACCTCCTAGGAGAATTTGAAAATCTACAATAAAACATTATTTTACCGCTTCTGTGAGTGGAATTTCAAAACTCTGAGACACAAAGTTAATATCAAAGAGTAAAATGTGGTTCAATAAGATAAAAATATTTTTTTGTGAATAGTAACTTTTCACTTTTATTTACCACAGTTAAAAGTAAATAGGGTAATTAAGGGTAAAAATGATATTATTATTACCCTGAAACATGTTCTAATTCTATTGGATAAGCGTAATTTGACCAAAAACAACCTTAAGAATAAAATATTACCCTTTAGGTCTACATGGATTAGATTATGACACTTATTATTATTTTATTTAAAGAATAGTTAAAATAGTTAAAATCAAAGTTTAATTAATAAAACATTTTTAATATTGGGTTATACATAAGATAAATTAGACTATAAATATTCATTATAAAGATAAAAAATATTTCCTACATAATGGTATTTTATTTATAATTTTTAAACATTAAATAATGTAATTTATTTATGACCCAATGATGATGCAGTAATTACCTTATTAATAAAATATTAACATAATTGATGTTATAAATACCCAAATAAATGTAATTTCAGACTTTTTATGAATTCCAATAATTTTATAGGTTAATATGATATGTTATTATTTATTCAATTACCTTTTTTCAAACTAATCATGTTGTTATGATTTTCACAAAAAATAAATTACCAAATAGTGTCAAAATTGACATAAAATAGTTTTTAAAACAAATATTATATTATTAATTTTTATTATATTATTAAAAATCTAAGGTTCGAAAAAATGACTTAGATAAGGTTATATATATTAATAATGAACCACATGGGGTTCTTTTGGCTTGTTATAGTAAGTTTATTAACCATATAGTGTAAGAAAACAAGAAGGCACGGTAAAAGTTAAATTCTTTAACATAGAGATAAATCTAAATGATAAGGTTCAAATAGAAACCTAAACATTTCTAAAACCTATTGTTTGAGAGTTGTTAGACCCATACAAACTTTAACTTCTAAATAAATCAATTTGGATCTATTATAAACCGAATATGACTTTATTATAAAATAATATTTTAAGTTTTTCCAAAGGTTCCCCTCTCCTCCCTTATAAAAAGGGCACCCCTTACCTATTCTCTTCACACAATTTTGTGCCTTGAACCTCGTCCATACCCTGCCCATTTCTCTTCTAATATTCCATAGAAACATTATAGAGGTTCTGGTCTCCCCAAAAGACAAACCCTAGTGCCTTAAGAGGAGGTTAAGAAGAAGCACGTCAAAGAAGAGGTAATATCCTTTACCGATTATTTCCAATTTATTTCTTCTTCTACTTCTTCTTATTTATTTGTTTCATCATAAATTAATAAAATAACTATCAATCATATACTGATATGTTATTATATATATGAAAAAACCCAATTTCATCTTCTATCCATCCTATGGAAATTTAAATCACCGCGCGTGCGTATGTACGAAATACCGTCTCCACGCCTTGGTGTAATCTGTTTTCCACCACCACCTTACTTGGATTGGTATAATGGTGTAAATAAATAACTATATATGATTACTATAAATTGATATTGATTCTAAAATATTATACATACACTTTAATAAAATTCCACGATCATGGGAATGATATCATCGCTCGTGCGTACGTACGGACTACCGTCTCCACGAACGCAATGAGATTCATTTTCCATGATTAACCATTCAAGTATGATTATAAAGAACATATAATAAATAATCATGAAATATAATACATAATAATGATACTGGATTTATCTAAATATATGTTTCATTTACTTAATTCCATTTAATTCAATAAGTAAATGAAAACAACGTTTATGCGTACGCACGACCTACCATCTCCATGAACGGTGTATTTCATTCCATTTATATATCTATCATATATATTTATATACTGAATATATATTATATATAAATCATGTTTTAAATTATTTAATTAAGTATATCAGGATATAATTAATAATATCAAGAACAACATGTCGAAACATGTATGATAAGTGGAATGATTTTACCCAAAACGCTGCTTTAACATGGAATTTATAAAATAACGGGTGATATAAAGTCATAAGTGAACCATATATGATATCTTAACAATGAATATGACTCTGTAATAAGTCAATGAAATTATTTAAATCATTATACATGAGGTTCAAATACGTATGAAGCATATCAGACCTAAGGTAAGGGATTACTATTCCAATCTAATTTTTATCGGATATTGTTTATTCGTAAGTATTTTCTAGGGTTATATTCGTCATCCATGTCCCTGTTTTATAAAAATGTTTTCATGCATGTCTAAAGTCCTTTTTACCCATTTTTGACTTTTACTACATGGTATATAAGGAATCTTTCTTTTATTTACCATACGAGATACTTTTTGACTTTTCTGGAAAAAGTACGAGAAGAATGTTTTTTTAACTTATAAGGCATGAATGGATTTTTAAGGTTTTATAACGCCTTATTTTCATGAAGATTACTCGAAAATATTTCCTGACTATTTTCAACAAAATCATTTTCTTTTAAAATTTCATGACATTTTTTGAAAAGAAAATGATTTTGAAGAAGAAAGGATATTTTCCTCAAGAATTCATTTCAAGAGTTTTATTAAAACCACTTTCCCTCTAAGATGACATTATTATCATATGTGTATGTTTCAAGTATAATGTCTCTATGATTTACATGGTTTCAATTTTCTTATGATGAAACTATATCCATTTGTTTTATATGGATTATGTTATGATGGGTTGATGTTTATGACACCCATTTTATTCTTTGGGTTATGATGAATGATTTATGTTTATTTTGTGGCACAAGTAATAATGATTTCATTTTGAGATGGGTGGGACCTATATCTCCCTCCAATGCATTGGGTGAATAATTATATCTCATGAGATATACATGTCTAGAATGGTAAGTTAATTTGGTTCAGTGTTACAGGATTGGAACGATGAGTGAACTCGATTCAGAAAGGGAATTTGTCCACTAAGATGGTCTTGGCAGCAATGCCTTGGCTACTATGGAAATCATAAAATGTGATTAATGGATGCCAAAATTACATGTTTTATTCTCATGATTTTTTATCATGATTAATGTTTCATTTTGATCTATGACTTACGTACTACCATGTTTTATGTCATTTCTCTTGATTTTGAGGTTTAAACATTATGTTCATGTTTTTTTAGTTCAAATGTATATGATTTGTTTTATTTTCTCTATGCTTACCCTTACTGAACATTTGAGCTCACCCTTTATATGTTTTCTTTTCCCCAGGATTTAAAGAAAGGTTTTAGGTAAGAAAACAAAAGGTGAAGATCTTTATGGGAGATGTTGAAGATCTTTCACCATGATTAGAAGATTATATTCTGAGTTTCCAAAGACACTAAACTATTACAGTCCTTTTGTGTCTGTTTTTGTTATGTATTAAGTATTCCACAAAAGTAATGTAATTTCTATGTACGTCATGTTTTGGGTCTCTACAGTTGGTATCAGAGAGAGGTTTAGTTAACCTTTGGAAACTAGGATGCGAAAACTTTAGTGAGATCCCTAGAGATATTTATAAGGAATGTCTAGGGATGTCCCTAAGGTTAAGTATAAGTATAGGTTATAGTCCTAGAATTACGGTAACGATCTTATAATTAAACCTAATATGTTAGATATTGAAGGTACTCCCCCTTTATTATGTTTTTTCCCTAGCATGATTTTTGCCTCTCACACTATTCTTTTTGGGTTTTAGACAATGGCTGGAACCCGAAAGAACCATGTTGATCAATATAATGGACAATGCAATGACTGTCCTCCTGAAAAAACCAATTTCATGGGAGATGGAGTGAAAAATATTATTTCTATACTTAAAAAATATATGAATCATTATGTACTTCCAAATGAGTAGAGAAGAGAACAATATTCTATTGAGTCCTTCATTGGGAACCTTCTACCTTCTTTCAGTGGGTCTTCTAATCCACTTGTTGCTAAACAATGGATCAGTACCATTGAAAAGATATTTTCTATACTCGCTGTTTGGAACATGAAAAGGTAATTCTGGAAATTTACCATTTAGAAGGTGGATCAGATCAATAGTGGTCTCTAATTAAGAATACAAGGCCCTAAGATGAAATTGAATCCATGGAATGGGAAGAGTTCGAGCACTTGTTTTTCAGTAAGTACTTCCCCTATATTCTTCGAAAAAAGATATAAAAGGAGATCCTTGAGCTTAAGAATAAGGATGATGAATCTGTTGGTATATACGAAGTGAATTTTACAAGACTTGCAAGGTATGAATCTGGCTTTATCATCCAACCAGAAAGTAAAGTTGATCGATTTTTTAGTGGCTTAAAACCAAGTCTTCGAAGGGCATTAACTATAAGAGACTTCAGTAGCTATGAAGAAATTGTGCATTGTGCTATCAATGTAGAAATAGAAGTTAGTGTAACATATCCATATCACGGTTTTGACAAGAAAAAAAAGATGGAGTTCAAGGAGAAATCTCAGAATAATGGTAAAAAGAAGATGAATGTTTCTTTATGCTCAAAGTGTGGAAAGAAGTATGGTGGAGATTGTCTAAAAGGTACTAGAGAATGTTTTAAGTGTGGAAAAGAAGGTCATCGAGCAACTGAGTGTCGAATTAATGGAAAAGGGTTGCTAATGATGTAAATAAAGAAAATATTATAGAGAACTCACCACCAACACTTCAATTCTTTAAGTACAAGGAAATGGGGCATTATGCTAATCAATGCCCTAATCTAGGGGTTAATGATGATCAACATGAGAAACCTATTAAGGAAAAGGATAAAGGTAATTCACATGTGATCACTATTTGTGATGTTGAGTATGAAAATGATGATGTGTAATGATTAAGTGTTTAGGTAATGGGATTTCAAAATAGTATCATGGAATCTCATTTATGGTATCATAGAACTTTGGTTTATCTATGTATTGATTTTCAATAATTATATGGTACCGGTAACCATGAAAAGTGATTGAAATATTTTTGGAATGAAGATGATATACGCATAATGATGGGATAAAGAGAAAATTAAATGATCTCATGACTAATATCATGGTTTGAGTATATAGAATTTTTGGGATTTTGGTATGTGGAAAGTGTTAACTTTTGACAGCATTCATGTTTTCACTAAGGTTCAATGGGTATTCATTTTTCAAGAGAATACATAATTAAGGTATTCACATGTTTGGAATGTGACCAACAAGATATATCATATGATATATTGGGGATAAATGATGGTATTCACATGCTTGTTTGATGAAATTTCTAGTAATCATTATCTTTATACTATAAGATTGGACAAAAGTATTTTAGATAGGCCTAAAGATTGGGATGGATTATGTTGGACATAAGTTAGTATTATATAAGGATAGAACTTTTTTTTGATATTATTGATGGGATTTTATAATAATGTAGTTTTAGAAAAAGGACAACCTGTAGGATGGGTGACAACCCGTCGCGTCGGACAAGGCTGTGGGAATCGAACCCACAACCGAAGTGCGACATGCCTTTATTGCCTACCACTGGCCTACAGGAAATCTCTAGTTAGTAGGAACTAGTTTTATTTTATTAAGCGGTATGATAGATGAAGTATAAGTCCATTTTTGGAATCATATACGATTAATCTCACCATATATGGACATATGTATGTTTAATAACTTATGCTAACCTTTTTGTGATAGAAACAGATGGAATGACTTATCATTCTATCGCATGATCTGCTAACACTTCATGAAGGAAAGATTCTGCTTCATTTCATTAAATAGAGATAAAGTGGATATTGTTCATGGAATGACCAAAGATGATATTACACTAAAATCAAGTAAGTATTTCTCCTTATGTAAAAGTTCATCAAGTTTAGGGAAATGATCTTGGAAACCAAAAAGTTTGTCCTTGTACTATCATATCTGATGAATCAGATGGTACCTTAGATCATCACAAATTTATGGCTTTACGATTATTGGATTTTTCATAGCCGTGTTCTCTACCACTCTCCATCAGAACTTGACAGTTAGATTTCTCTTCCATATCCATATTTTCACCTATATACTCCTATGTGGGAACCCAAGTGATGAGTTACTTTGGGTATCCATTTTGTTTCTAACTTTACTTTTTAAAATGATGATTTAGTATTCCTTTTTACGATGTGGGTTTCTATGAATGAAACTTTAAAGTAGTAAATGATTTATAACCCGATGAATTTTGAGGGTGAAAATCATTTTAAGGGGGGTAGAATGTAACGCCGCAAGATTTTATGAGATATATTAATTTTAATTTCTTTGATGTATTCTATTATATACTACACCATGATTAGCGTGTACTATAAGCAACACCGTATTAGCTTGCAGTATACGCAACACTATTCTTGGCTCGTGTTACACACAATTTCAAGTTCGTTCTGTGGAAATTATTTTACGCAACATTAAGTATAGATTTTGTTTAATGTATAAATGAAATAAGTTTTGATTATGTTATACACAACACTGAACAGAGCTTTCATGACACGCATCCATGACTTGGCTTTCATTACACACAATCAAGACCTTCATCGATAGCATGTGTAGTACGCAATAAAAAGTTTTTCCAAAACGAGATATTATTATAATATTATTATGAACTAGCCGTTATGAATAGTAATACCATCTTTTTGAAATTTTTATAAATTCTAACATTAAAAATGGACTTCATTTTTGGATTCGGAATATCGAAATTATCCTAGGGTGAATTTTTGGTATTTTTTTGAAAACTTTCAATTTCTGATGAATAGTGAAAACACTGAGTTACTATTTAAAAACCGAATTTTTATTTAAATAATTATTTATTTTATTTAAATTTATTTTAGGTCAAAATTGATACATAATACCTATATAAGTTCAATGTAATTCATTTGAGTAATTTTAGAATAATTTAAGATATATAAAAATTTTATTGAACTTTTCACAGTTTTTTACCCACCTCCTAGGAGAATTTAAAAATCTACAATAAAACTTAATTTTACCTCTTTTGTGAGTGGAATTTCTAAAATCCGAGAGACACGGTTAATATCAAGGAGTAAAATGTGGTTCAATAAGATAAAAATAATTTTTGGTGAATAGTAACTATTTACTTTTATTTACCACAGTTAAAAGTAAATAGGGTAATTAAGGGTAAAAATGATATTATTATTACCCTAAAACATTTCCTAATTCTATTGGATAAAGGAAATTAGACCAAAAACAACCTTAGGAATAAAATATTACTCTTTAGGTTCACTTGGATTAGATTATGACACTTATTATTATTTTATTTAAAGAAGAGTTGAAATAGTAAAAATCAAAGTTAAATAACTAAATTTTTTTTAAGATAGGGTTATACGTACGATATATTCGACTATAAATATTTATTAGAAAGATAAAATGATTTCCTACATAATGGTATTTTATTTATAATTTTTATACATTAAATAATCTAATTTATTTATGACACAATGATGAGCAGTAATTACCTTATTAATGAAATATTAACATTATGATGTTATAAATACCCAAATAAATTTAATTTGAGAATTTTTATGAATTACAATAATTTTATAGGTTAATATGACATGTTAATATTTATTAAATTAATAGTTTTCGAACTAATCATGTTTTTATGATTTTCACAAAAATCAATTACCCAATAGTGTCAAAAATGACAAAAAATAGTTTTTAAAACAAATATTATATTATTAATTGTTATTATACTATTAAAAATATAAGGTTCGGAAAAATGAAGTAGATAAGGTTATATATATTAATAATGAACCACTTGGGGTTCTATTGGATTGTTATAGTATGTTTATTAACCATAGAGTGTAAGAAAACAAGAAGACACGGTAAAAGTTAATTATTTAACATAGAGTTAAATCTAAATGAAAAGGTTAAAATAGTAACCTAAACATTTATAAAACCTATTTGTTGAGATTATTTCGGCCCATACCCACTTTATCGTATAAATAAATCAATTTGGAGCTATTATAAACCAAATATGACTTTATTATAAAATAATATTTTAAGTTTTTCCAAAGGTGCCCCTCTCCTCCCTTATAAAAAGGGCACCCCTTCCCTCTTCTATTCACACCCTTTTGAGCCTTTATTCTCGAAAAAATCAAGACCATTTCCCTTATAATCATCTATATAAACATTATAGGGGTTTTTGTCTCCTCAAAAGACCAACCCTAGTTCCTTAAGAGGAGGTTAAGAAGAGGCGTGTCAATGAAGAGGTAATATCCTTTACCGATTCTTTCCAATTTATTTCTTCTTCTACTTCTTATTATTTATTTTTTAATAATAAATTAATAACATAAGTATCACTAATATACTTATATGTTATTATAAATATTAAACAACCCAATTTCATCATCTATTCATCCTACGAAAAATGAAATCACCGCGCGTGGGTACGTACGAAATACTGTCTCCACACCGTGGTGTAATCTGTTTTCCACCACCAATTTACTTGGATGGGTATAATGGTGTAAATAAATAACTATATATGATTATTTTAAAGTCATATTTATTTTGAAATATTATACCTACACTTAAATACAATTCCACGATCATGGGAATGATATCATCGCTCATGCGTACGTACGTACGAACTACCGTCTCCACGAACGCGATGAGATTCATTTTTCATGATTAACCATTCAAGTATGATTATAAAGTATTTATAATAAATAATCATGAAATATATTACATAATAATGATACTGGATTTATTTACATATATGTTTCTATTAATTAATTCCATTTAATTCAATATGGAAACGAAAACAGCGTTCATGCGTAAACACGACCTACCGTCTCTATGAACGGTGTATTTCATTCCATTTATCCATCTATCATATATATTTATATACAGAATATATATTATATATAAATCATGGTTTACATTCTGGAATTTTTTAAATCAATATATAAGTAATAATATCAAGAACAACATGTCGAAACACATACGATAAATGAAACGATTTTACCCAAAACACTGCTTTAACATGGAATTTACAAAATAACAGGTAATATAAAGTCATAAGTGAACCATATATGATATAATAACAATGAATATGATTATATAATAAGTCAATGAAATTATTTAAATCATTATACAGGATGTTTGGATACATATGAAGCATATCAGACCTTAGGTAAGGGATAACTATTCCAATCTTGTTTTTATCCGAGATTGTTTATTCGTAAGTATTTACTGGGGTTATATTTATCATTCTTGTCCCTATTTTCTAAAAATGTTTTCATGTATGTTTCAAGTCCTTTTTACCGATTTGTGACTTTTAATATATGGCATGTAAGGAATCTTTCTTTTGTTTACCATACGAGGTACTTTTTGACTTTTTGGGAAAAATTACGAGAAGAATGTTTTTTTAACTTATATGACATGAACTGATTTTTATAGTTTTATAACGCCTTATTCTCATGAATATTTCTCTATATGATTTCAGGACTATTTTCAACAAAATCCTTTTCTGTTAAAATTTCTTGACATTTTGTGAAAAGAAAATGATTTTGAAGAAGAAAGGATATTTTCCTCAAGAATCCATTTCAAGTGTTTTATCAAAACAATTTTCCCTCTAAGATGAAATTATTCTCATATGTGTATTTTTCAAGTATAATGTCTCTATGATTTACATGGTTTCACTTTTTTTATGATGAAATGATATTCATCTGTTTTATATGGATTATGTTATGATGGGATGATGTTTATGAAACCCATTCTATTCTTTTGGTTATGATGAGTGATTTATGTTTATTTTGTGGCACAAGTAAGAATGATTTCATTATGAGATGGGTGGGACCTATATCTGCCTCCAATTCATTGGATAAAGATTTATATCTCATGAGATAAACCTGGATGGAAGGGTATGTTAATCCGATTTAGTGTTACCGGACTGGAACGGGGAGTGAACTCGATTCAGAAAGGGACTTTTTCCACTAAGATGGTCTTCACAACAATGCCATGTATACTATTGAAATCATAACATGTGCTTAATATATGCCAAAATTACATGTTTTATTCGCATTCTATTTTATCATGATTAATGTTTCATTATGATCTATGCCTTACGTACTGCCATGTTTTATGTCATTGCTCAAGATTTTGATGTTTAAACATTATGTTCATGTTTTTTAGTTCAAATGTATATGATTTGTTTTATTTTCTCCATGGTTACCCTTACTAAGCATTTTAGCTCACCCTTTATATGTTTTCTTTTCCCCAAGATTTAAAGAAAGGTTTTCGGAAAGAAAACAGAAGGGGAAGATCTTTATGGAATATGTTGAAGATCTTTCACCATGATTAGAGGATTATATTCTGAGTTTCCAAAGACCCTAAACTATTACGGTCCTTGTGGGTCTATTTTTTTATGTATTAAGTATTTTGAAAAATTAATGTAATGTATATGTACATTAGGTTTGGGATCTTTACAATTTTGGTTTTAGACATGTCCATACATATAGTATTAGTTATTTTTTATATTTTAGCATTGTATGGGTCTAGAGATTTGGGTGTTTGTACATGTAACATAAGTTAAAGCCTCCCATGTGAGTGTTATGACTACTCATCATTGGTTAATATACCCTAGTTAATCTGAGATGGTTTTGGGTTAGTCTATCTCTACTTATTTTCATCCATGTTGGCCCCGATGGGTCAGGTCATGACAATAATAATCTAAAAACCCAAAACCCAATGTTTTGGTGTCTTTGGATATTAGCGATATAAAAAACATATTTTTCATATTTGTGAAAATTTATTCATAATTTCACTATACCTATATAATATTTTAGTTGGTTATATGTATATTCATAACATGGGTAATGGAAAACATAAGGTAGGGTGGATCTCAAACACTCAATAATGGAGAAACATATCAATGATCCATAAAGGGTTAGATCATAATAATTTAAGAAATATGAGCTTGGGATAAATATAGGATTAAAAATTTCATTGATTCATAAGAGTTATCCATAATAGGTTACAAAAGTACTTGTAAAATAAAATTATTAAACATATACTATTCAATAAAATTATAGAAACTCGTGATAATATACTTGATCCATGTATAAAAAGATAGAAATATTGAATAACAAAAAAAGGGGGCATAAAAATAAGAAATGGTTAATCGAATTTTTTTTGGAAAACACAATGATTCCCATCCATTATATTGTAAAAGAAATAAATTTTAATACATTATAATATTAAAAAATGTTTTGATGTATTATGTTGTGAAAAAAATAAAATCACCATGACATAGGTTGTGAACAAATCAAAATTCCCATGCCTCAGGTTGTGAAAAATAAAGAATTACCCCATATCACATAATTTACTTAGGAAACCTAAAACAATAACCAATCCATTCTATGGAGATATACAACCCCAAGCATCACATAATGATAATCTATACACATGAGTTCCATATAAAACAAATCATATAACATATTTCGAAGGATCCATTGAATGAACATAGATTTCATACATTTCAAAGATGTATCACATAAAATAACCTCAAGAGTTTGTTAAGTTGATATTAAAAATTAAATCTTCCAAAAAAAGTTTATAAATGGATAATTTTAAGGGTTATTCATGAAACATTACATCAAAGTTGACTTTTATTTTATTTATTAGAAGAAAAGTTGACAGGAAATCATAAAAACATTTTTCCAATTTTTTTACATTACCCAAACAATTGATATTAGGGGTTAATTTTAAAAGTGTATGTTAGAATATTTCCATGAAAAACAATTTCAAAAATTATTTTGAAATAACATTAAATAGTGAAACATTAAAAAAATTATAATTTTTTTTCAGAGGAAATGTATAATAAAAGATGAAAATAGAAGATCATTCAAGGAAATGCCTTTAATATTTCAAACTACATTTATTGAAACCAAAATAAGAAAAAGACAAAAAAGTATTATTTTTGAAATGGGATAAATAAAAAAATAAAGATAACATAAAATAATAAATATTCATATTTTAAAATAATAAATTACAACATTGTATATTATAAATATTATAGAACTAGAATAAAAATAACATATAGGAATGGATAGTAATTAATCACAACAATGTTAAACTATTATTAGAATAAAATTCATCATGGAAGGATATTTGAATTAAAGAATTAAAATTCCCTAGATAAGTATAGAAATATCAATAAAATAATGTCTTATGGGGTAGGAACCCTAAAAATGAATAAATATGTCCAATATGAAGCATTACAACTCAAATGAATGTTATTTGACTTATCAATATCTTATATGGACTTCGTATCTTTTAAATAAAATAAAACATTATGGAGAGAACATGAAATGGATTTTTAAATACCACTAATTTCATGAAATTAATGATAAAAATAATCATTTTATTATTATATATTCATTATAAAAATAAATAGGTGGAAAATATGGAAAATATCCCCAAAAAATAAATATTGAGATGAGAAAACCCTTTCCAT
Source organism: Viscum album (assembly GCA_963277665.1). Classification (NCBI taxonomy): domain Eukaryota; kingdom Viridiplantae; phylum Streptophyta; class Magnoliopsida; order Santalales; family Viscaceae; genus Viscum; species Viscum album. The sequence goes on along the minus strand of OY728166.1, from coordinate 1,362,213,780 downwards.
AATGGTATTAAAAGAAATAAAATACTATGAATTAACTATCATAAAAAAACTCTAAAATTAAATTAAAATTGTATTAATTAATATAATGAAATAATTTTGAAACTATTTAATATATTTAATTTAAGAATATTTGTGCAATATGAAATCATGCCATAGTCAATGAAAATCGAGATAAAAACCATTACATTTATAATCTACCTATACAAAAGATATTTAACCTCTTATAGAAGAAATATAAATATATTAATTTTTTTGGGAACATATTATTATCTATTACATTTTTTAGTATTTAATTATAATCATTAATTGTACATTCATTATCATATTAATCTCAATTTTCATCACTGACGTTGGTAATTTTGATTATTCCATGCATGATCTAAATTATGATGTATATTAACATTAATTAATACCAGGTTAACAATTCATATATTATAAACAGTATTAGATTAGATTAATATTTTATTTTTTATAAAATTATAATTCCATTCCATGATAAGTTCAAACATGATCATGATGATGGAAATAATGACGAACTTATTTTGGTAATTCTTGAAAAACAAAAGTTTATATTTTATTAATGATTTAAACATTAATATAACCCTTTAATAACCATAAAAATATAATAAAAAATTTATAATACATTAAATACAATACTATTTTAAAATAAATATCATGGTGGTGAAAAGTGAATTGTGTCTTTCCTTGGAGGTTACAGTTCATACATACACACAGACAAAGATTTACTTTTCCATAGAACATAAAGAAGTTAGAGAATTATATTTATTCTAAGAATCATAATAATATTTAAAATATAATATTTATTCTAAAAATAACCCTTTAATACAATCATTTTATTTAATTATAAAAATATAACATGTCGTTTATAAAGGCAGAAGTCTACACCTACACCTAGACGGTGTATCCATTTTTTAAAATATGATGGTATATAATGATTATTTAATCAAATATAATAAATTTTTATTACACTAATGATATATATTATATTATTTTATAAATTTATAATAAAATTTTCAGTTTAATAATAATACATAATGAAATAAAATAGAGAATAGAGTTATATAGAACTTTTTATCTTACTCTTTAGAATAGCTTATTTGAAGATGTGATCAAGCCATTAAGATATAGCCTTATGATTAAACAATATTTTCATTTTAATTTATATGAGTATTAGGGAGGTATTTAAAAATATTTTATCCAATATAATGTTATTATAGTGTGAGGATAAGTGGGGTGGTGATGAGATCCTTTTATAAGTTAGAGGATTGGAATTTTTTAATAAAAGGTGAACTATTTAATTAAAGTGGCTCTAAAAGTTATCATTAATGGAGATGGTATGAGGTATATTTTATGACTCCATAAAATAATAATTTTGGGAAATATTTTTCACATGTTTTAGTTCTTTTACCTTTTGATTTATCCCTTTTTCTATTTTGGATGTTACCATGGTAACTAATTTTCGTTAAATAATTTTTTTATATCACAAAATACAATAAACCATATAAGTTAATTTTAACTTATGACTATTAATGTTAAAACTATTTTAAAGCATAAAATTTTTATATTTTATAAAAATTAATCCTAAAACAATATATGTATAGCACATTAAAAACAATTTTTCAGAAAAACATGTCTTATGTTTTAAAATGTCAAACATATATTATTAAATTAAAATTAATATTCTAAAATTTATAATTTTAATTTTAAAATATATACTTAGTCAAAAATAATATTTGATAAATTATAAATTATAAATATATATTAACTATTCCATAAAATTCACTATATTGGTAAAGACAGAAGTTTTCACCATTTATCTAAAACCAACCTTTCCAAAAAAAGAACAAAAAAATTACTCCACACAAACATTATTATGGATATTTTAAATGTTATGAAATTTTTTTCAAATTCATATTCCAATTTTTTTAATTTATCTTTAAAATAGAATCATAATATAAAATTAATTATTTTATAATAAAATTAATAATTAATATATTTACTATTTATATTCTTATTTTCTATATATTAGTAATTTAAATTAATTTTAATAAAATTTTATTCAAAACAATATATTTTATCCTAATTTAACCATAATATATTTAGTTTCCTGAATTAAAAATACATAGAGAATAGAAAAAAAAATCTTATAAAAAGTACATTAATGATAATAAAATCATTATTGTTATTTAGCTAGTCTAATTGAATTTTATCAAGAATTGTCATTAAAAATGAACATTCCTTTCATTTAAAATTTAATATCTGAATTTTTTAGAATACATGTGACATATAAATAATTTATTTCATAAATAATTATATATTTATATAATATTGGATTCTACTTACATGAAACCTCAAGATATTTTTATAGGACCTAAGGACTACATAATCCCTAGTGAAATTAATGGGTGGAAGTTCAATTAACTTGTATTATGTAGAAATTTCAATGATCCTTAACATATCTCAATAAAACTTTTATTGAAACCATAATTTTTGGAGTTTGGCATGAGATTGGTCTAAGAATAATTCTAGTTAAGCTATCACCCTCCAATCTTGGACAACTAATATTTATAAGAAATACTTCCAATGTCTGATTCCAATTTGTTTTCCATTTTCTATATTTTTGTCATAATGTGGAAGAAATTATTTATATACACTAATTAAATTTTCATATTGTAACTATAAATACCCTGAACCTATTATCCCAAGTTTAGAGGTTACTTGATTACAATTTTTCTTAATTCAAATGATTACTTCTGAAAGGGTCGAATACATTAATGGTCTTAGAAAACTGGATACATAATTAAAATTAAAATATTATTTGTAAACATAAAATAAAAAATAAATTTTTTATTAACAATATCATTATTATCATTTCTATATCCCTACATATCAATCATAATACACATCCTAGAATCCAAGAGAATGGAAACATAAGAAATTGTTGAGATCTTAGGAATAGTAAGGGTGTGTGTATAGTGGAAAATATCATGAATAAATAAGGAAAAATAAATATGGAATGTTAAACAACTGAAACAAATTCAATTAAATAAATAACTTGAACATGAAGAATAATATGTTAGAAATAATATAATATCAAAATAATTAAATATGAATAATCCCATAAGTTTTAATCTTATTGAGGGATATTTTAAATAAATGAATAATCACACAAACATCAATAACTATTATCATAATGAATAAATTCATAATACCAGACATCATTTCCGAACTATCAGGGAATCATTTCAAGAATTACTATATAAATTTTAAGGTATTAGCCAAATACCCAAGATTGTTGGTCTCTTGGGACCTAACAATTTATTGAGGTGATATACCGAGCGTAACCCGTCACTTACATTGTCCAATATAGTAATTATATGAAAGAGGAGAAACATAATAAATGAAAAAAAAATCATATTGAATAACTATCATATAAAATATTAATAATTTTACTGATAAACAATGATAATCAACATAAACATTCATATTATGAAACTTGCATATGAAATGTCAAAATATTATCTAATCAACACTCATAATCATAAACCATTAGAGTAATACGTTGAGTGGTTTAAAAATTGTACATCTCTATTAAAACTTATAATAAAACATACATAATAATAATAAGGTTTTTTCCATTAAAACATATTAAAAATGGATTATAAGATAAAATTCTGTTCTTTGTCCTTGAGGAATAGAAATTCAATAACATGTCATTAAAATGTTCTTGAGGAAAATACATATTTCATTTTGAAGATAAATTAAAAAATAAAATTTTAATGAAAAAATCAATTAAAAGAACCGTATAACTTTTAAAGTATTATTCCAATTAAATAGAGGGAATGAATGTGTCATATTCCATACATGTCGAGTATGATAGGAAACCAAGACTCCTTTCACATTTTTTGTAAAAGTAAAAAACTATCTGATTTAAAAAATGAGTATACATATTGACTTGAATTAATTTTTTAACAAGTTTCAAAAGTGTAAAAAAGTAATAATAAATCATTAATATAATTCAAAAAAAAAATTTAAATTTTGTTTTCCAAACATGGACATAGACATGGAAACATTTTTGACTGAAGTGAGAAATAATGTTTGTTTTTCTTAAACAATTTCCCCAAATCATTTTAAGTAAAAAATGTGTTAAAATTGTATTATTACAATAAAAAATAATTAATAACCATATGGTGATATAATATATTAATTGTAATATAAGAATGTCAGATATTTCCCCCAATGCATGATTAAACATAAACAATCATAAATAGTGATGTGATTATGAAATAAACACTTACCAAATCAGTATCTTTGGATATATAACCTCCATGATAGATACATATTCAAATGGAACACTTAAATACCATTAATATTAATATTTTCATTATATAACATATCAAATGGGATGTATGTGGAACACAATAAATAAATAAGTGGTTAATATTAAATATTACTCACATAAGTAAAAGTTAGATGAGAAACCATTACCTTATGTATTATTTCTTTCATACATGTTCATAACTCATATATAATAAAATTAATAAATAATAATATTCATATATTTTATAAAATATATTATATAGCTAGATTATTTTATGATGTTTTTAATAACTATTCATTTTTAAAATCACTCTTTCGGGTGATAACTGCTTTATTTTGTGAATATTTTTGTTTGGTAATTTCATTACGCTTTCTCTAATCATGGTTAAATCATTTAAATAATGGTAATAATTATTTAAATATACTATATCTCTAATATATATGTATTTATAATATTCCATAAATTATAGAGATGAAAAATGAGTTACACCATTCATGGAGAGGGTATGTAAAATGTACACATGAACATTGTTTCCATTTTTCTAATATATAGAATATAACAAAGTAAATATATATTTCAACATTATATAAAAATTATTATATAAATTTTTTCATTTATATTCATTCAATAATTCATTATTATTATCCATTAAAATTTAAATGAAATCCATTTCACATCGCTGTATGGAGGAGGTAGTCCACACGTACATATGAGCGATGTTATTATTTTCCAAATAGACAGGTAGGTAAGAATGTATAATTTATATTATAATTTTAAAAGAAATAATTTCATAAATACCATATAACTATTTTAACTAAATCGTTATATTCATCTTTTAGAGGTGGTGATGGAGGATGAAATACACCGATTTGTTTGGTGGTAGTCCTCCGTACACACAATCTAAAGTTTCAATTCCCATTAGATGGAAGTGGAGATTGATATAGGTTATGAAATTAAAATAATAAAATATAATTATAAGATATAATAGTTTAAATATTCTATAATATTTGGATAGTATTTTAAGGAGTTATAAGAATAAGTAAAATTTAAAAACACGGTTATGATGTTTACATCTTCTTCAGATAACCTCTTTAGGCTTATACCTAAAGCCTTCTGATATTTTTTTATGAAAAAAAAATCTGTTTTATTTTTGGGTGGGATTAGAGGAATATATTTGGTCAATTATTATTAAAAACAAAAGACTTTGGTAGTTTGAATGGAAGAGGAGAGGGTGTCACCATTTATTAGGGGGGATGACACCCATGGAGTTTTAAAAAGAAAATGTGATAATAATATTTTTTGAATAAAAATGGCTCTAAAATGGATCATTAACTGACTATAGATGCTATATGGTCTTAATAAGGCTGTAAAATGGAATTAAAAAAATTTATAGTTCATTTATCAATTATATTTGTAGTTTATCCCCATATAAACACGTTTTTAAACTTTACCATGATAATTATTTATTATAGTTTTTACTATTAATTATGACCCAAAGTTATGTTTTTCATATAATGTAATAATAATTATGATGATTTAAAATATGGAGTATTTTTGTATGTATTCAATTTATACATCTGTAAGTATTTAATTTAAAATCAATCCTATAGACACGATAAAAAAGAGGTTTTCAAAAGAGTAGTTATAATAAGTATAAAATTTTTCAATATCAAAATTAAAAATTAAATTGATTAAAATGACCTCAATTTTATTTATTAAAATAAAATAGAACTAATTTTACTATTAAAAAATTTTTCAAAAAAATAAAAAAAATTATATTCTTTAAATAAAAAATTTATTTTTCAATAAAAAAAACAATTTCAATATTCATAAAAAAATATTTTTTAAAAATTCTACACAACTGAATATAATATAATATTAACATGTTGATTTCATAAATTAGTTCATTTTTTGAAATAGATTTCCTAAAATTAGTGAAATTAATTTTATTATAATTTATCAAAATGTAATTAAACTATTTTTAGAAAAATACAATTTAGAAAAAAAATTTATTTTTCTTTAAAATGATTCTAATTTTATTTCAAATTACTAGATATTGATAAAATTTATTTTATACAATTACAAACCATATAATTTTTTTATTTTATTTACTTTTATTCATACCACCAATTTAACAGCATGTTTATAATGTTGTACTACAAGAGAGTTTATTTATACTTTTGGGTATATGTACCAGAATCTAGCAAATAGATTTAACTAAAACAACTATATTTTGGAGACTATTTATGCTAGGTTGTGTTTATAAAATATACAATCAACCAAAAATTTCTTATTTTATAATATTATGGTGTTATAATAAATTTTAGATTAAATAAATTTATTTTAAAGTATTATGAATCCATATTAGTTCGATGTCACGTATGATACAAGCTATAAAATAGATTATTTATTTATAGATAAAATTAACGCAAACATTTTGGGGTATTAAATTCTAACACCTTAAATAAATTTTATCCCGGAAATTTTAATTATCACATACTAAGGAAAATAACTAAGGGTATATAAAAAAGGTATTACTTAAGGTATAATTTCTACAGAGTTATCATTATTATATACATAGAGAAAATATAATTTTTATTTAGAATAATATTATCTATAATATTGAGTCTTTATACAACCATTTTGTGAAACATCCCTCGTGAATTTGTATTATGAATCCTATGAAACCCTATCTTTTTAAAGAGAGTTATCAGTCATCCTTTCACTGATAGATGATAATATATTGGTTTGAAATATAGAAAGTGATTACCAACTTTTGGAAATTAATAAAGAGTCTATGTAAATGTAGAAAATATATATTTAAATGTTCAACTAGTTCATTTAAGAGATTAATAATAATAATATTATGAATATAATTCTAATAAACATGACCATGGGATACAATTACAAATAAATAATATTTTTCCTCAATAATAAAATAATTACTTTAATGATAAAATTATCCTAGAAAACATCAATGATATAATTGGATGGATAAAATCAGAGTCCAATATGAAATTAAAAAATATGGTATAGAGAACATGTGTACCTATATTAATCCAATCCACTTCCCTTATAGTTATTGAAATTGATTTTACATATTCCCTTTATATTAGAAGCTACTAATTTTTTTATCATAATTAGCCCTTAGGTAGGGGTATAGATTTATATAATTCCAAAATACATTAAATTTGAAACATATAAGTGTGTGAGGAACAATTGTTGAAATCTATATACCTTCTATTATATCATAAAACCTCTTAATCTCTCTTATATTCTCATGATCTTGATTTTCAATACATTCACACTAGAAATAATTTATCATTCCTTTGAGATGTTCCCTTGGGTGATTTTTCCCATCATTCACATGTAATAAGTTGAATATTCTTTCCTTCATGGTCTTTCACACCTAAAAATCTATAAAAATTCATTTGTCTCATAATTGTTGATTTGAGTCATTTTTATGGTTTATTTTGTAAATTATAAGTTTTGATAGACTAGTGAAAATGACCATAATATTATTCATATAACCTTTCATTCCATTTAGTTTCCCATAGGTAAAATCACTCAGTTTTATATTTTATCCCTTGTAAAGTTAATTTCCACCTTCTCCATCCATTACATAAATAAGTTAAATTTTATGTTTGATAATACATAAAGTAATAATGTATAAAATATTACTGTAAACGCAAAACAATTAAATCATAAATGATATCCATAAGATAAATAATGATCTTTTGAACTTATATCTACATTAATCAATGTAATATTTATATTAAATTAAATTTACCAAACTATTAATACTTACCACTAGGTTCATCTATTCTAGAGCATACATTCACTTTTTTGTATCGAGATAAGTATTCTACTATTATGATATTTCACAAACTATAATTTCCCAAAACAAATTATTTTTACCTGTATTTTGGAATATTACTAGGGTTTCAAATAATTTTATCCAATACTAATACCTAAAAATAACTAATATAATCCCCAAAAATAAATAAACGTTTATTTGATTCCAACTGAAGAAATTTAGACCCACACTCATTGATCTCAGGGGAATTTTTTTTTCAACACTGGATTTGATACATAATAAGAAAAACCACTAACACATATATCATTTCCCATTAATTTATAATCACATATCAAAATAATCTTATAATCCCAAAACCCAATGTTTTAGATTATTTTTAGATTAAAAAAAAAAGATTTTATTTTAAATATTTATTAAAATTTCACCACACCATACTAGATTTAATTTATGAAATTTATTAGGTTACACAAATCATCATAACATAAATAATGGTAAACATATAAAGGGGTGAACTAAAATAATCATTAAGGGAAATACATATCAGTGACATATAAAGTGTTGGACGATAAAAATATAAGAAACAAGGGCAAGGGAGAAATATCAATTTAAATGGATCATGGATTCATAAGATCTATCAATAAAAAATAAAATAAGAACACATAACCTAAAACGATTAAAAAAACCATGGTAGATTTTTTATATAAATAATAGATTATAAACATGGTCCATGGAGTATAACATAATTATATGGAATAATAATTAAATGTTTTATAAGTATAAGCATACGAAATTAGATAGCTATACGAAAAAATGATCCCCATGAATTATGTTGTGACTTTGTTTCATGAATTAGGTTTTTGATATAGAAAAATACCATCACTCGCTTTGTAAATAGAAACTTTCAATGAATTATGTAGTGAACAAGTGAAAATTTACATATATCAATTTGTGTTCAAAAGAATTTCCATGCATCACATCATTATCTCATGAGTCATAGATGATTAATTAATTAATTAGAGGGAGATACAGGTCCCAAACATTATCATAATGATAATCCATACACATGATTTTTATATAAAACAATCATATATCATATCATTATGAACCGATGGAAAAAAATGGTTTTAGTAACATTTATTAGAGAAACCACATAAAATAATCCTAATAGCTAGATTAGTTGAGAACAAAAAATTAACTAAAAAAAGATTATTTAAAAAGTTAATTTAAATGATTATTCATGAAACATTAATCCCATGGTATTATTTATTTATGAAAGAAATAGGAATATGTACGTGAAATCAAACATAAGATTACATAGGACATTTTTAACAATATAGATAAAAAATGAAGTTGATTGCCATTTTAAAAATTCAATTTGATGAAGTTGACCTGATTTTTTATGAATTATTATGAAATAAATTTCAATAATGGAACCAATAAACTAATATATAGTTATTATATAAAAAATATAGAGAGTAAATTAACAATTATGATCTTTCAAGTAAAACACCTTTAATATTTGAAAAAATCATTATCAAAATCCATATCGTAAAAAGAGTGATAAAGATTATTCTTAAAAATGGTTAAGTGAAATATGAACATCAACATAAATGATACAAATTTAAATTTAAAAATAAGAAAAGAAACTATCTTCAGGAGGATATGATATTAACATGGGAGATGAATGAATTATTTGAATGAACAAGGTTTATTCTTAACAATGTTATACTTTTATGAGAAATAAATTAATCATGAATGGGTATTTTAATTGAAAAATTAATATTCATTATAGATGAAGTATATGTATCTTATAATAAAATATTACTATGTAAGAACCCCAAAATATAATAAATAAGTTCTAGAAGAAACATTATAACTCAATGAAAGGGGATTTGAGTTATCAATATCCATCACGTATTTCGTAGCTTTTGAATAAAATGGATACTAAGTGATATAAAACTAAATAAATTTTTATATAAAATGAATTGTATTATAGGTATGATATGATTAATCCATTGGTTAGTATATATACCATATAAAATGAAACATGTGGTGAATATGACATACATATCAATATGGGAAAATTGAGGGGAGAAAAACCCTTACCTCTTTATAATTAATTAAAATAAAAGTGTATATAACAAGTTTTATGACAATAATTATAAAATGTACCAAATAAATCACTAATAATGTGAATATAATACCTGTGAAGTGTGTACGTAGTATTAAATATAATTAATTGTGCTCTACGAAAATATACCCCAGTGAATGGAAATTGTGATGAAAGCCCTTGCAATCCATGAGTATGATTTTAAGTACAATAAAAATGACCATAATAATATCATATTTTATAAAATTAATTAATATCATTTAAATTTCATACTATTAAGGTATAATCATTCAATATATATTCAGTTAATATTTATTTTCAATGTCGAATGTTATTAATTTTTATTATTCCGCACATGATTTGAAATTTTAATGATAATTACAATTAATTGATATTAATTTAATCATTCATATATTATTAAAGTTATTTCAATAGATTATTTATAATTATTTATACTAGTTTCCTCCGAGTTTTAGTCATGAATCATGTAAATAAAACCATGAATGGTATCCTCTCAAAAAATTTTTGTAAACCAAAATTTCTATATAAATAATGATTTAAATATTAATAAAACATTTTCAGAACAATAATCATGTTAGAAAAAAATAAATTCATTAAATAAATTCTTATAATCATCCATGTAGGGTGATGATGAAAAATAAAATGCTTCATTATTTAAATGTGGTAGTTGGTATATACATGGTACAATGTTTCTATTTTCTTTATAATGGAAAGAATATTGAGAGTGATTTATCTATTAAGAACATTAATCATTATATATATATATATATATTATTTATTCATTAAATACCCTGTTTAACTATCCATGTATGATAATGATGAAAAATAAAACATTTCCTTCATGGAGGTGGTAGTATGCACATACACCTGGATTATTTTTGCAGCTTTTATACGGATAAGGGAGGAAGGTAGATAATTATTGTAACCCACAAAGCTTCCATGATATGTATCTCTTTGAAAAATACAATTATGTGAGATGAACGCAACACCGAGTTCAAACACATCACAACCTATCAAAATATCCATTTAAAAAATAGTTATGAATAGTAATAACCACATTTTGGATTTTATATATATCCCATATAATTTTAACATTCATATTTTGTGTTTTTTATACATAATATGTGGATAAATTAAATTTTTCAGATTAAAGAATTATTTTTTAAAAAATGTAGTTTTTCCGCCTTTTAATGGACAAGCCTTTTCAAATACAATATTTGACACTTTTACATATTCAATTTGATGAAATTGTATTCTTATTTAGAATCAGGACAAAAAATATTAGTTTGAAAAAATATTTTTTGTTTTTCTGATAACTTTCATATTTTGATGAATAGTGAAAGATACTAAATTTTAATTGAAAACAAAATTTTAAATCAAAATAATTTGTAGTGTTCAATTTTACATCTGAATGGATTTGAATCATAATTGAATTAAATTTTATTAATTTAATATAATTTTTGTCATTGGAAATATTTTCACATTTAAATTGGATATTAAGACATATCAATCTTTTGATAGTTTTTACTTCTCAAAACACTCTTTTTGGTTTTGACAATGGGATTTAATTTTAAATTAATTACTCTAACTTATATGTTTTTAATTTGGTAAAATGGAAATCATTTTTGAATTTATAATATCAAAATTGTCTTTGGGTGAATTTTTGGTATTTTTCTGAAAACATTCAATTTTTGATGAATAATGAAAACACTACGTTATTTTTTAAATCCAAATTTTATTTAAATAATTATTATTTTGATTTAAATTTATTTTATTGTCAAAATATATACATAATACCTATATTAGTCCAATTTAATTCATTAGAGTTATTTTATAATAAGATTAGATATATAAAATTTTATTGAACTTTTTAATGTATTTTACCCACCTTCTTGGAACATTAACAAATCTTCATAAAACATAATTTAACTACTTTTTTGAATTTAATTTAAAACTTATGAGAGACACAGTTTTCATAAGTAAGTTAAATTTGGTTCAATGAGATAAAAATACTTTTTGGTGAATACTACCTTTTGAATCTTATTTACGTTGGTTAAAAGTAAGTAGGGTAATTAATGGTAAAAATGATATTATAATTTCCCAAACAGCATGTCTAAATTCTGTTATATTAGTGTATTCAGACCTAATTCATCCTTAGGAATAAAAAATGACCCTCTTTGATCAAATTAGATTACATTAATATGTATATACTTGTTTTCTTTAGAGAATAGTAAAAACTGTAAAATTCAACATTTAATAACAAAACAAATTTACTATAGGGTTATGCATAAGATAAATTCTACTATAAATATTCATTATAAAGATAAATGGATTTCCTACATATTTTTATTTTATTTATAATTCATAGAAATTATAGAATTAAATTTATTTATGACAATATGATGATTCCCTAATTACATTTTAATGAAGGACTAAAATAATTGATATTATAAATATAACAATAAATGTAAATTGATAATTATGATGCATTCCACGAATTTTATAGGTTAATATAACATGTTAGGATTAGTTTTATGTGTTGTTTTCGAAGTAAAAATGTTTATTGGACTTTGAACATAACCAAATAATAAATAGTGTCAAAATTGACATAAATGAATTTTTAAAAACAAACAATATATTATTAAATGATATAATATTTATAAAAATGTAAGGTTCAGCCAAATGACTCATATTATGATATATGTTTCATTAATTAACCACTTGGTGCTCTCTTAAAATTTCTTAGTATGTTTATTATCCCTTAATACAAAAATACAAGAATACATTGTAAAAGTTAAACAATTTAACTAAGAGTTAAATATAAAATATAATGTAAAAATGGGGACCAAAAATTGTCTAGAAACTATTAATTGAGAGGTTTTAGACCCATAACCACCTTTTCCTTGAAATAAATCTTTTTTGAGCAATTATAAACATAATATTGTTGTATAATAAATTAATATTTAAATCTTTGCCTAAAGTGACCCTCACATCTCTTATAAAAGGGAACCTCTCCTACTCTCAAAATAACACCTTTAAATCCATTTGTCTCAGTAAAAACCTACTAAAATATCCTCCAAACTACCCTAAATTATTCTTATAGGCCTTAAATTGATCATAAATCCAACCTAAGTATCTCTTTTGATCAAATCAAAAGGAAGAACCCGAAGAAGAGGTAATAATTTCATCACCTCTTTCAAAGTTATTTTCTTCTTCCACATCCTATTTATTTGTTGTTTCCATACCAAAATTATAAATCCCATACCTCCTATATACTGTGATGTTATTATAAATATGGTAAAACAATATTCATTATTCTATCCATCCAATGAATGAAAAATTCACCATATGTGCATAAGTACGACTTACCGTCTCCACGTCGTGCTGTAGTTTGTTATTCAACACTTAATTACTTGGATAGGTATAATAATGAGTACAATTTATGTAAATAATAAGTATAACATGTTAATTATTATATATATATGATATACAATCCAATAATATACTATTACACCATCAATAGAATGGTATTGTCACTCATGTGTATGTACGGATTACCGTCTCCACGAACGTGATGATATAACTTCCCCATCGAAACCATTCAAGAATAAATTTAATTTTATGATTAAAAATAATGTTTAAGTACATAATATAATCATGTATATGAATAAAATAAATTTTATCCATAAAAAGTATGAATTATTTAACAATACATATAAATGAAAATAAATCAGTTGACACCGAGAACAATGATACTACTAAAATATTATTATCAAAGAAATATTAGAAGATCATTTATGATAAAATATTTTTGTATGTCGTTCCCATATAATTTAATAACAATTCTTTAAATACTATAAATGAGGTTAACATACCCTCAACTATGTAATAATACAAAGTAAGCATTAATTTTACAAACTCTTTATTATTCGAGGATACTTATATGTGAGTATCTACTGGGACCTCTTTATCATCCACATCCGTGTATCTTAAAATTTATTTATAACTATTTTTACAATTCCTTAGACTATAGGTTAAAGAAATTTATATCCTTTTTTGAATTTTTTTAAAATTATTATAAAGTAACCTTTTTGTTGTTTTCCAAACAATTTCCTTTATGATTTTTTCGACAAAATTAAATAAAGAATGTTTTTTAACTTATATTATGAGTGGGGAAATTTTTCGCCATTATAACACCATTGAAGTCTCACTTACAGGATTATAATAATATTTTCAAATTATATGTTTTATTTTATAATTTTATGACTTTTAAATGATTTCAAAATAGAAAGAGATATTTCCCTAAAATATTTTTGATTTCATCAATGTTAACATCCTTTTATGGATTTTACACTTGTTTGAAGTTGATTTATCAGGATACAATCTTCCATATTGTATTTATGGTTTTGTGATATGTGTAACTATGGATGTTGAATTTATATATCATTAATGGTTTATAGTTAATGTATTAACATTTTGTATGATAGTATTAATACAAATGTTTATGTTATGATTCAACGTATTAATATAAGAAATGCATTGGACATAGTAAGTGACGGTTGGAGCCCACTAATGCTCTTCGATGCATTAGTAGGAATCATGAGACAAAATAGTGTCTGGGCACAAGGTCTTAACAAAATCTTATTTGTAGTCTTGGAATGAGGCCTTGACTTTGTGGTTGTAATGTCCGGCATTATTCCTTCCATCATTAGGAAATTTGGCTGTTGATATTTCATGTGATTATTCCACTAGTAGAATATCCATGTGAATAAGTAAATGGAATTATTTGATTTATCATTGTCATATTATTCTGATGTCTATGTTTAAGAGGCTTGTGTTTTAGTATTATAAATTTCCTTAAATGTTTATTCTTATTTATGAATGTTTCAGCTATATTTTTTATACTTACTAAGCATCTAAGCTCAAAACTTTATTTGATTTATTTTTTCCAGGATGCGAGGAAGTATATTTTTATTGACCTGCAAGAATAGGCTAAGGGATATGAGTGTGTTAAAAAGGGGACACAATGTTGTTATTTTTCCATTTCATAATATAATATAAAACATATTTATGTATCTAGTAGTTCCAAGGCTACTAAAAAAATTGGTCTTCTGAGACGTGATCTATTTTGATCATGTCAATGTTATGTAACAATACAACGACTCTGGGTAACTAGGGTTAGGGCATTAATGTTGGTATTAGATAAAGTATAGTACAAACCATGGAAACTAGATTTATAAAAAATCTGATTAGAAAATATTACCCTAAGATAAATATTGAGTACTATTATATAATAACTTCCTAGAATTTTGGTAATGTTGAGATTTTGTGAGTTTTCCAAGAAATACATCCCTGTCTGGATATGAGCATGTAGAGGTGGATCTAGAACAGATGTACCAAGAAGTAAAAACTATGAGAAGGAAATTTGGGCCTGACCTAGGGTATTCTAATACACAACAACAAGATTTAATAAACTCCTGGTTATGACACCCTCGGGGTACATGCTTAGGGTAATTCATATTTTCATTACAAACCATTTTAAGGATTTATGATTAAATACATCCTCAAAGAAAACATTTTTATGATTTTGGATTATATGCCCAAACTTTTCAATTTATGTTAAGTATTTTACACGTTTTGAATTATGAATTTTTATTTATAAACTAACATAGTGTATTCCATTGTTTAGAAATGGTTCCCAGTAGAAGGAATGAGAACTCCAACAAAATGCATGATCCTAAGAGTAATAAAGATCATATCATTAATGGTCTTAAGACAAAATTTATAAGTGATATAGTCTCCCATGCATTCTCATGATATGAGAAATGAGTATCACATGCTAATAATATAAGTATAGAATACTCTTAGTCATATGGATTTGAAGGGAAGCAAGAGAAGAAAAGGATGGTAGAGAGAAAGATGGATAAAGGGATGAAGGGAATGAAGGATTTTCCCATATGTGATAACTATGGAAAGAATCACCTTGGTAAATTCTGGAATGGAATCATAGTTTTTTATATGTGTGGAGAAAAATGACACCAATTATGGGATTACAAGTGTAAGAAAAAGGTTTCTAATGTATAATGCATAATTTCCAAGGAGTTGGGACATTGTGTGATTCAATGTCTCAATCGTTAGAGTATACCCCAAATGATGCAATTAGATAGTAATCAAGTTATGATACTACCATAGATGAAAAGGAACAATTAGTGTTCTTATATTTTTATTGATTAATTATGTCATTTTGAGTATTGTATCAACAATTTACTGGTTATATTAATTATGGAAATAAATAAGGATTATACTTCAATATTATTTCATTGAGGATTTGAAATTATATGGTACTAAGAAATGTGACTCAACAGCTTGTTAAATTTTTTGTAAAATACATGTTTGAAGGAAATAAAAACCATAATATAGTCCTGATACTGACATAGTGATTTTGGAATAAGAGATGGTTGATTTGGATAAATTATATTGGATATTCATGACTACGTTGGAACTGATTAATGGGTTGTTTATTCCATTATTGTTGTAGCATTCAAAATTTTTGGATATAAGGAATTTAACTAGTATTCTATAAAGAATAAGTGATAATTAATGTAATCAATAATTTTTTATGGTAATTGACAGTGGTAACATGTTATAAGAGGATACATGATGAAGGTACTCACAAGTTTTTATGTGGAAAAAATATATATTCATTATGTAATGTTGACATTCCTTATAAATTTTTGGACTATGAGTTAAGACACAAGTATTTAGGATAAGTCTAAATGTTGGAATGGATTAAGTTAGACATTTGATACTATTGTTTATGGTTAAAATATTTCTTAAGATTAATTTTGGATTGTTATAAAAGGATAAATCGGAGGTCGGGTGACAACTCGTCGCATCCGGAAAGGTCGCGAGACATAAACTCGCAACCAAAGGGCGTCAAGGGTGTATTACCTACGACTAGCCTACATGATGTCCTGATCTGTATAATTCTGTTTTTTTAAATGGTCTGACATATGAATTCTAAATTAATATTTTTTGAACCCTATAAGATTAGGATAAATTGAATATTTTTGAGTTCTATAATCTATTGATGTGAAAGGTGAGTTTTTAGTATAAATTAGTTAGATGATGGAACTATACCTATCAAGTATTATATTTTCTAATTATATGAAGAAATTAATTCATTAACAATATTTAAAGGATCTTAAAACCATAAATGTGTAATCCTAATACCTTTTGTTTTGTTAAACTGGCAATATTTTAAATCATCAAAGATTTATGGCTTTTAGGCCCTCAATTTTCCATTCACTTGTTTTTGATTGATGACCTCAATAACACCCAATAAATATTTAAATTTTCCCCAAATTTTAATTTCCACCAATGTTCTTCTATTCGAAATCCTAATTTGGTGGTGAATTTTTCATTTCCCTTTCCGTCTTATTAAGACAAATTTTTATTAACCCTATTTTCGATGTGGGTTTTCCACAAAGGTTTTTTCTATTTTTTAACATTTAATTTTCAAATAACAATTTAAAATTATAGGATTAAATTTATTTAAGGAGATAATCATGTAACACCACATGCTTCCTCTATACGTTTCTATTTGAGTAAAACAATAGCGTGCAATTTACACAACACCGAGTTCAAGCACACCATGACTTATCAAACTAGCCATTTAAAAAATGGATAGGAATAGTTATAACAACATTTTGAATTTTATATTTATCCCATATAATTTTAACTTTCATCTCTTGTGTTTTTGAGACATAATATAAGGACAAATTCAATTTTTTAGATAAAAGAAGTATTTTTCAAAAAATGTTGTTTTCCACATTTTAATAACAGACCCATTTTAAATCCAATATTTGACACTTTTATATATTCAATTTGATGAAATTAAATTATTCTTTAAAATTGGGTCAAAAATTTTTAGTTTGGATAAATATTTTGTGCTTTTTTGATAACATTTATATTTTAATGAATAGTGAAAGACACTAAATTTTAATTGAAAATGACATTTTGAATCAAAACAAATTATAGTGTTAAATTATACATTTGAATAATTTTGAATTATAATTAGATTATATTTTTTTTATTTTATCAAATGTTTTTCATTGGATGTAATTTCATATTTAAATTAGATATAAAGACATATCAATGTTTTGATAGTTTTTACTTCTAAAAACCCATTTTCTGGTTTTGACAATGGTATTTAATTATAAATTTATTAATGTAAAATTTATGTTTTTAATTTGGTAAAATATACATCATTTATGGATTTGGAAAATCACAATTATCTTCGGGTTAATTATTTGTATTTTTCTGAAAACTTTCAATTTTTGAGGAATAGTAAAAAACATTGTGTTAATGTTTATAAACAAATATTATAATAACGATTTCTAATTAAATTTATTTTAATGTTAAAATATATACATAATTCCTATATTATTCCAATTTAATTCATTGAAGTCATTTTATAATACGATTAGATATATAAACGTTTATTGATATTTTTAATGTCTCTTGCCCACCTTCTAGGCACATTATCAAATTTGAAAAAACATAATTTTACCACTTCTGTGAATTGAATTTCAGAAATATGAGAGAAAATGTTTTTATCAGTAAGTAAAATGTTTTTCTATGAGATGAAAATAGTTTTTGGTTAATAGTAATTTTTGAATTTTATTTACCACCGTTAAAAGTAAATATTGCAATTAAAGTAAAAAATGGTATTATAATTACGCCAACACATGAACTAATTTTATTGGATAAGTGTACGTAGACCAAAATAAACTTTAGGAATAAAATATTATCATATTTTATCCACATGGATTTTATTAGGACATTTATTATTATTTTATTTAAATAAGAGTTAAAAGCATAAAATTCAATGTTTAATAACAAATTTTTTTTAAAATATAGTTGTACATAATATAAATTAGAATATAAATATTCATTAGAAAGGTAAATATATTTAATACATAATGGTGTTTTATTTATATTTTTTATATATTAAATAATTAAATTTGTTTACGACACAATGATGATGTCGTAATTACTTTACTAATGAAAGACTAAAATAATTGACATTATAAATATATAAATAAATTTAAATTGACACTTCTGATGAATTCCACGAACATTATAGGTTAACATGTCATTTAAGGATTGGTTAAATGTATCTTTTCCATAGTAATAATGTTTTTTGACTTTCAAAGAAACCAAATACTAAATAGAGTCAAAATTGACATAAATAAGTTTTTAAATAAAAAAATAAATTGTTAAATAAAATAATATTCATAAACATATATTTTTTGGAAATAGGAATCATAAAATGATATATATGTCATTAATGAACCACTTGGGGTTCTCTATTCATTTTATAGTATGTTTATTAACCATTTAATATAAAATTACACGAAGACATTGTAAAAGTTAAACTATTTAACTAAGAGTTAAATCTAATGTACAAGGTTAAAATGGTGAACAAAACTTGTCTAAAATATATTTTTTGAGAAGATTTATACCCATAACAACCTTAACCTCTAAATAAATCATTTCAGATCCATTATAAACCAAATATAATTTTATAATAAATTAATGTTTCAAACATTTCTTAAAGTGACCCTCACCTCTCTAATAAAAGGGTACCTCAACTTATCTAAATATAAAACCTCCAAAGCTTTTTGGATCAGCCAAAACCTGATCAAATATCCTCCCATCTACCCTAAATTTAACCTAGAGTCCTTAATTTGATCATAAATCCATCCTAAAGAACCCATTTGATCAAATCAAAAGGATACACCTGAAGAAGAGGTAATAATTTCATCACCTCTTTCAATGTCCTTCTCTTCTTACACATCATATTTATTTATGGTTTACATATCAAAATAATAAATCCAGTAACTAATTAAAACTTTTATTTTAGTATAAATATGATTCCACAAATTTAATTATTCTAGCCTCCTTTGAATGAAAAAGTTACCATAGGTGCGTACGTACAACTTACTGTCTCCACGTCATGGTGTAGTTTGTCATTCAAAACTTAATTATTTGGATGGGTATAAAAATGAGTATAATTGATGTATATTATAATTATAACATGTTAATGATTCTGTATATATGATATAACATCCAATTATATATTATTACATGATCAATATAATTGTATCATCTCTCATGGGTACGTACGGATTACCATCTCCACAAACACGATGAGATTTATTACCCATCGTAACCATTCAAGAATAAATTTCATTTTATGATTAAAAATAATGTTTAACAACAAAATATCATTCTATATATGAATAAAATACATTCTATCTATAAAAAACACGACTTATATAAAAAAACATATAAATGAAAATAAATCAGTTAACACCTAAAACAATGATACTACTGAAATATTATTAACAAATAAATGTTAGAAGATAATTTATAATATCATATTAATGTATGTGGTTCATGTATAATTTAATAAAAATTATTTAACTATTATACAGAAGGTTAACGTACCCACGAATAAGGAAGAATACAAGGTAAGGGTTAATTTTACAATCTCTTTATTATGAGGGTTTATTTATATGTGAGTATCTACTAGGACCTCTTTAACATCCACATTTGTGTTTCATAATAATGTATTTAAAAAAAATACTATATCATATACTATGGGTTAAATTAATTTATACCTTTTTTTTACTTTTTATATATTTTTTATAAATGAATCTTTCGGTCATTTTCCAAACATGGTCGCTTATCGCATATGTTCTACAAAATTAAGGAAAGAATGTTTTTTTAACTTATACGGTGAGTGAAAATATTTTACTCTATTACAACACCTTTTATGATTCCTTTAAAAGCTTATAATAATATTTTTAAATTAACTATTTTATTTTATAATTATGTGACTTTTAAATGATTTCAAAATAGAAAGATATATTTCTTTCAAATATTTCAAATTTTATCTATGTCAACACCCTTTGATAGATTTTGCACTTGTTTGAAGTTAATTTATTATGATACATTCTTCCATATTGTATTGAAGGATTTTGTGATATGTTTGACCATGGATGTGTAATTTTTATACAATTAATGGTTTATGGTTAAATTATTGACATTTCATATGTTATTTTGAATACAAATGTCTATGTTATGTTTCAAACTTTTCATATAAGGAATGCATTGGACTTAGTAACTGACAGGTGGATCCCGCTATTGCTCTTCAATGCATCAGTATGTCCCATGAGACAAACCAGTTTCTCCACATAAGGCCTTGTCAAAATATTTTGTGTACTCTTCGCATGAGGCCTTGACTATGTTGTTACAATTTACGACATTATACCTTCCATCGTTATGAAATTTGGCTATTGATATTGCATGTGATTATTTTACGAGTAGAATATCCATGTGAATAAGTAATTGAACTTATTTGATTAGTCTTTTCCATATGATGCTGAATTTTAGGTTTAAAAGTATTGTGTTTTAGTCTTATACATTTATTTAAATATTTGTGCTTATTTATGAATGTTTCTAAAATATTGATATCTTTATTGATCATCTATGATCACCTATTTCTTTTGTTTTATTTTTTCTAGGATGTGAATAATTATATTATGATTGATTATTAGAAATAGTATAAGGGATATGAGTGTGTTAAAAAGGGGATACAATTTTATTGTTTTTTCATTTCAAAATGTAATATAAAACATATGTATGTATCTAGTACTTCAAAGGATACTATACTAATAAGTGTTTCGAGACTTGATATCTTGTGATCATACTAATGTTATGTAATAATGCACCGACTCTGGGTAACTAGGGTCAGAGAGTTATAGTTGGTATCAGAGAAAGTTTAGTACAAATCTTGGAAACTGGATTTATAGAAACTATGAAAGGGGAACATTACCCTAAGATATACTTTGAGTATTAGTATAGAAGAACATCCTAGAATTTCGGTAATGTTGAGATTTTGTGATTTTTCAAATCAATACACCCCTCTCTGGATACTATCTTGTAGAGGGGGATTTGGAACATATGTACCTAGGAGTGAAAATTCTGAAAAGGAATTTCAGGCTTAACCCAAGGTATCCTAGATCAAAAAAATGGTCCATTTTGAACAATTGGTTATGACACTCATAAGGTATATGCTTAGGATAATTCACATTTTCTTTACAAACCATTTTTAATTATTTATGAGCAAATACATCCTCAAAGAAAACATTTTTATGATTATGGATTATATGCATAAACTTTTTAATTTATGTTTGGTATTTTAAAAGTTTGGAATTATGAATTGTGATTCATAAACTAACCAAGGGTATTCCATTGTTTAGAAATGGTTCCCAATCGATGGAATGAGAACATCATCAATACACATGATCCAAAGAGTAAGAAGGGTCATATAATTCATGGTCTTAACCCATCATTTATAAGGGAAATAGTTTCCCACATATTTTCATCGTATGAAGAAATATTATCTAGTGTTAATAAGATTTGTAATTAATTTTTTGAGTCCTATGGATTTGAAGGGAATGCATAGAAGAAAAGGATTGTAGAGATAAAGATGGATAAATGGATGAAGGGAAAGAAGGATTTTCCCATATATGACAATAGTGGAAAGAATCACCTTGGTAAATTATTAAAGGGAATCATAGTTTTTTATAAGTTTGGAAAAAAGTACACCAAGTACGTGATTTCAAGGGTAAGAAAAAGGTTTCAAACGTACAATGATTCATCTTCATGGAGTTGGGACACTACGTGAATCAATGTCCCAATCATCAGAGTATACCCCAAATGATTCTATCATATAATAATCATGTTATGATACTACTATATATGAAGAGGAATAATTAGTGTTCTTATATTTTTATTATTGAATTATGTCAATTGAGTGTTGTATAAACAATGAACTGGTTATATTAAATATGGAAATAAATAATTATTTTACCGTAGCACTATTTTATTGAAAATTTGAAATTATATGGTACTAAGAAAACTGAATGAAAAACATGTTAATTTTTTTTGGAAAATACAAGTTTAGATGAAAGACAACCCTTAATATGGTACCGATACTGAGGTAGTGATTTTTTAATAAGAGATAGCTGATTTATATAAATTATATTTGATATTCTTGACAACCTTGGAACTGATTAATGGTTTGTTTATTCCTTTATTGTTGAAGTATTCTAAATTTATGGATATAAATAATATAATTCGTATTATATAAGTAATAATGTTGCATGAATGTAATAAATAAGTTTTTATGGTAAATCAGGGTGTTACCATGTTTTAAGAGAGTACATGATGAAGGTACTCAGATATTTTTATGTAGAAAATAGAGATATTCATTATATTATGTTGAACCTCCTTATAAATTTTTGGAATATGATTTTGGTCACAAGTATTTTGGATAAGTCTAAAGGTTGGAATGGAATAAATATTATATTGGATAATATTATTTAATGTTAAAATATTTCTTTATATTAATTCTGGATTATTATAAAAGGATAACCAGGAGGTCAGGTGACAATCTGCCACATCCGTCAAGGCCGCAAGACATGAACCCACAACTGAAGATCGAAATGGGTGCATCACATACCACTGGATTATGTGATATCCTGGTTTGTATAATGTAGTTTTTTAAATGGTTTGACAGATGAATTATAAATTAATTTTTTAGAACCCTAAATGATTAGGATAAATAAAATATTTTTGAGTTCTATAATATTTTGGAGTGAAAGATGAGTTTTTGATATAAATTAGTTAAAGGATAATAATCTACTTTTCATGTACTCTTTTTTCTTATTCTGTTATGAAATTAATTACTAAAATTTATTGAAAAGATCTTAAAACCAAAAATGTGTTATCTTAATACCTTTTGTTTTTTTGAACTGATGATATTTTAAATCATCATTGATTTATGGATTTGAGGCCCTCAATGTTTCATTCACTTGTCTGTGATTGATGACCTCAATCACTCCCTATAAATATTTACATTTTCCTCCAATTATAATTTCCACCAATTTATTTTATTTGAAATACTAATTTGTTGGTGACTTTTTCATTTCCCTTTTCGTCACATTAAGACTAAATTTTATTTACCATGTTTTCGATGCGGGTTGTCCACAAAGGTATATTCTATTTTTACCCATTTATTTTAGAAGAAAAATTTCAAATTGTGAGAAAGAAATTTATTAAAGGAGAGAAGAATATAACACCCCAAGCTTCCACGATACGTTTCTCTTTGAATAATAAAATAGTGTACTATGTACACAACATCGAGTTCAAGTACACCATGACCTATCAAAATAGCCATTTAAAAAATGGTTATTAATAGTAATAACCACATTTTGATTTTTTTATATATACCATATAATTCTAACATTCATATTTTCTGTTTCTTATGCATAATATAAGGAAAAATTAAATTTTCAGATAAAAGATGTATTTTTCAATAAATGGAGTTTTTCCGTATTTTAATTGAGAACCCTTTTTAAATACAATTTTTGAAACTTTTATATATTCAATTAGATTAAATTAAATTATTTTTTAGAATAAGGACATAAAATTTTAGTTTGGATAAATATTTTTTTTTGTTTTTCTGATAACTTTTATATGTTGATGAATAATGAAAGATCCTGAATGTTAATTGAAAAAAAATTTAGTCAAAAAAATTTAAAAAGATAAATTATACATTTTAATGGTTTCAAAGTATAATTAGAATATATTTTTATCATTTAATCCAATGTTGGTCATTATAATTAATTTCACATTAAAATTTGATATAAAGTCATATAATTCTTTTGATAGTTTTTACTTTCAAAAACCACCTTTCTGGTTTTGACAATGTGAATTAATTTTTTATTAATCAATGCAACTTCTATGTTTTGAATTGTTTTAAATAGACATTATTTTTTAATTTGGAATATCAAAATTATATTTGGGTGAATTGTTGGAATTTTTCTGATAACATTCAATTTTTGAAGAATAATGAAAAACAATGTGTTATTGTTTAAAAACGACTTTTATTTAAATACTTATTATATTTATTTAAATATATTTGAAAGTAAAAATATATACATAATATCTATATTAGTCCACTTAAATTAATTGAAGTCATTTTATAATCATATTAGAGATATAAAATTTTATTAAACTCTTTAATGTCTTTTACCCACCTTCAAGGCACATTAGCGAACTTGTATAAAACGTAATTTTACTGCTTCTATGAATTGAATTTCGTAAATCTTAGAGATAGTGTTTTCATCAGTATGTAAAATGTGGTTCAATGAGATGGAAATTATTTTTTGTGAATTGTATCTTTTGAACATTATTTACCACAGTTAAAAGTTAATGTTGTAATTAACAAAAAAACGGATATTATAATTACCCCAACACATGTCCTAATTCTATTGGATAAGTGTAGTTCAACCAAATTAAACTTTAGGAACAAAATATGATCCTCTTTTATCCACTTGGATTAGATTAGAATGTTTATTATTATTTTATTTAAATAAGAGCTAAAAGTTTAAAATTTAATGTTTAATAAAGAAAACATTTTTAATATAGGGTTATAAATAACATTTATTCAATAATAAATATTAATTAGAAATATAAAATTATTTCCTACATAATCGTATTTTATTTATAATTTTTAGAAATTAAATAATTAAATTTATTTATGACACAATGATGATGCAACAATTACCTTATTAATAAAATATTAAAATAATTGATATAATAAATATAAAAATAAATGTAAATTGTGACTTTTGATACATTAAAAAAAATTATAGGTTAATATAATTTATTATTATTGGTTTAATATATTTTATTTGAAGTAATCAAGTATTTTTTACTTTCAAAAAAATGAAATACTAAATAGTGTCAAAATTGATATAAATGAGTTTCTAAAAACAAATACTATATTATTAAATGATATAATATTCCTAAAAATATAAAGTCCATCCAAAGGAATCATATAATGATATATATGTCATTAATGAACAAATTTTGGTTCTTTTTTCATTTTATAGTAAGTTGATTAATCATGTAATATAACAATACAAGAAGACATTGTAAAAGTTAACCATTTAACTAAGAGTTAAATCTAAAGGATAAGGTTAAAATGGTTACCTAAACTTGTCTAAAACCAATAGGTTGATAGGCTTGCGACCTATCACAACCTTATCCTTGAAATAAATTATTTTTGTGCCATTATAAACCGAATATTATTGTATATTAAATTAATATTTCAAGATTTTCCTAAAGTGACCCTCATTTCTCTTATAAAAGGGAACCTCATATTATTTCCAAATCACACCACAAAAGCAATTTGGATCAGCCAAAACCTACCCAAATATCCTCCCAACTACCCTCAAATCAACCTAGAGGTCTTACTTTTATAAAAAATACAGCCTATGGATCCCTTTTGATCAAATCAATTGGAAGCACCTGAAGAAGAGGTTATAATTTCATCACCTCTTTCAAAGTTTTTTTATTCTTCCACTTCCACTTTCTTTTTGGTTTCAATAAAAAAATAATATATCCAGTAACTTGTACATACTTTAATGTTATTATAAAAAGGGTACAACAATATTCAGCATTGTATCCATCCTATGAATGACAAAGTCACTATACGTGTGTACGTACGACTTACCATCTCCAGGTTGTGGTGTAGTTTTCATTCAAAACTTAATTATTTGGGTGGGTATAATAATTAGTATAATTGTTGTAAATAATAAATATATCATGTTAATTTTTATTTATATATTCTATATCATCCAATTATATAATATTACACCATCAATAGAATGACATCGTTACTCGTGCATATATACGGATTACCGTCTCCACGAACACGATGAGAATCATTCCCCATCGTAAAAATTCATTAATAAATTTTATTTAATGATTAAAATTAATTTTTAAGAACATAATATCACTATAGATATGAATAAAGTACATTCTATTCATAAAAAACATTACTAATGTAAAAAAACATAAAAAGGAATATAAATCAGTTAACACTCAAAACAATGATACGACTGAAATATTATTAACAATGAAATATTAGAAGATCATTTATGATATCATATTAATGTATTTAGTTCTTGTAGACTTTAATAACAATTATTTAAATATTATACAAGAGGTTAACATACCCTCTACTAAAGAAGAATACAAGGTAAGGGTTAATTTTACAATCTCATTATTATCCGGGGTTGTTTATACCTAAGTATCTAGTGGGGCCTCTTTATCATCCACATATGTGTTTTTTAAAAATGTATTTCAAAACCTTGTTACTATTTCATAGACTATGGGTTAAGGACATTTATACACTTTTTTTAATTTTTTAATTTTTTTATAAAGGAATATTTCTGTCATTTTCTGGACATGGCGCTTTATGACCCTTTCAACAAAATTAAGGAAGAATGTTTATTTAACTTATACGATGAGTGTGGATATTTTATGCCATTATAACACCTTAGAAGATTTCCTTATAAGTTTATAATATTATTTTCAAATTAAATTTTTTCTTTTATAATTATATGACTTTTAACTGATTCCAAAATAGAAAGGGATATTTCTCTCAAATTGTTTTCATTTCATCTATGTCAACATCCTTTGATGGATTTTATACTTATTTAATGTTGATTTATTATTATAAAATCTTCCAATTTTTATTGAAGGTTTTGTGATATTTTTAATGTGGATGTGTTATTTTTATACCATTCATGGTTTATGGTCAATGTATTAACATTTCTTATTTTAGTTTTTATACAAATATTTGTGTTTTATTTCAAACTTTTTCATATGAGGAATGAATTGGACTTCGTAAGTGATGGGTAGAGCCCACTATAGCTCCTCGTTGCATCGGTGGGTCTCATGAGACAAACTAGTGTCTTGGCACAAGGCCTTAAAAAACATTCCATGTAGTTTTGGAATGAGGCCTTGACTATGTGGTTATGATGTCCGACATTATGCATTCCATCATTATGAAATTAGGATAATGATATTACATGTGATTATTCGACTATTAGAATATCCATGTGAATAAGTAAATAGATTTTTTTTCCATATTATGCTGAATTTTATGTTTAAAAGGCTTATGTTTTAGTCTTATACATTGCCTTAAATATTTATTATTATTTAAGAAATTTCCTCTATATTTTTATCCTTACTGAATATATTATCTCACCCCTTTCTTATGTTTTATTTTTCCCAAGATGTGAAGAAGTATATTACGATTGACCTACATGAATAGGTTGAGGTATGTGAGTGTGTTAAAAATAGGACACAATGTTTGTTTTCATTTCATAATATAATTTAAAACTTTTTTATGTATCTATTACTTCTAAGGATACTAAAATAATCAGTCTTTTTAGACTTGATCTCTTGTGATCATGCCAATGTTATGTCATAATGCACCGACTCTGGGTAAATAGGGTCGGGGCATTTCAATTATTATTCAATCAATATGAAAAAATATACTAATTAAAGTAATGTTTTTATTTTAGTATTATATAATATATTTTTATGTCGATAAAAAAAACATAATGAAATATAAATAAAAAGCAACCTTATTTGAGTTGTTACATTACTCTTCGGAAGAACACCCTTAAAAATTTGACTAAGCCATTCAAGGGTGGTATTTTTGGGATACTAAAACCTATAGTTTAATTTTAAGAGAATATGGGAGGTATTTGGATCGATGTTCATCAAAATAATAAGCTTTTAATTTAAGGTGAAGTGCAGGGGTGAAGGTATCCTTTTATAAGTGATATGCGAGGATGTTTTTGTAATTATAAGTTCACTATTCATATAAAGTGTTAATAAGAGTAGAAAATAATGGATAGGGGATAAGTTAAGGTAGATAATTCCTTAAAAACTTGTTTTGATACATGCTTTGAACTATATTTTGGTCCTTAAACTTTTAATTATAATTTTTAAATGTTTATATTTTATCTTTGTACCAATAGAGATGTAGTTTGTTCATTGTAAGACTTGAAAATATATCAAGGTATTTTTTCAGAGCCATTTAATGAGAGGGTGTGTGATTATAAGGCATGGTATGCCTGAAATTTACTTTATAAAAAATTATTTTATATTTTATATAATTTCCACATTGTTTTTAGAAATAATGGAATATATTTTAAGAGGAGTATTGATATGAAAATCTCACACTAAGGTTGAATTCGGAACACACAGTTTACCATAGGTGCAACCTAAAATTTGTCGGTCTGGGATGTTCGAATATGGTGATCATTGGAAGGTATGTTGTGTTAATAAATTAGTAATATAATTTAAATACCTCATTAAAAGTCTGAATTTTTATTTTTCATCTTTAATTTGCTTGTTATGGAGAATCAATAAGATTAGCTACATAACCCTAGGAATTTTGAGGAGAGGAATCCATCGTTCTTCTTTGGAAAATTGATATTGGATGATGACAAGCTTTTAGATCCAAGTGATTCCAGACACAACGAATGAAAAAGATATTCCCCCATCATTTTTGAATGTTCCATTCACAAATTATCAATCAAATATCAAAGTAGGAATCATCATTTTTGGATTTCACCGCTCAAGAGTAAAATATCGATCATGACCAATTCACTATTCTTGGATATTAGTTTAATTTTACCTTTGTACACAATCGTGTATTGTATTTATATTATTTATTCAATCAATTTCTATTTAGTGATATTTATTACCCCAAAAATACCAAATATTTTTTTCCATGAACATTTATAAAATGATTGTTTCACCTTCTATTTATTCACATTCCTCTCATCGTTCTTCACGATCTTAGTCATTGGCCTATGGAATCATATTTTGACATTTTCAGATGGAATATATTTGTATCCAACCCCATATTTCTGGGTAGATTCATGTTTAATGAATTAATTTTTGATTATATGATTGACTAGGATGATATGTAGGATTTGGGCGATTTCAATGTGGATTTATAAATTTGGTGAGGCAGTGGGAGGCACCACTAGCAATGGAGGTGCACATGGGCTTTGAGCTGCGAATCTAATTCAGATTTTATCAACCAATGGGCCAAAATAAAAAAACTAAGGCCTTCTCCATAAATTTTTGGAAAAAATTAGTTTTGATTCAATGAAGCAAATTAAGATTATGAACACAAAAAGAATATTTATCTCTCAATGAAAATATATACTGCACAAAATTTAATGGGATGAACACATTCCATATTGTGGCCTGAATATGGTGGATTCAGATTCTAGGTGAGTTAAATATCACTTTCCATGTCAGAACCCAACACACCATGTGACATGATGCTGGTGACCCAATGTGTACTCTAGTAGTTCAATGAAATGGGCATGATGAGCCACATGTCATGTACTGGCACATGTCCATCGTATGGGGACATGACCTAAAGGACACAAGCATGATTTGGGAAATATGACTTGGAACTGAGTAGCCTAGAAACAATGTGTAGTACCCTCACACCTCATGTATTACTATGTGGAAATTTAATATTTTGTGCTAGAGGACATGGCCAGGAAGTAGAGAGGGACCTCATGATGTGTGGATCCATTACACTAAGTGTATCTTTTTTAGAAAATGTATACCTCCTGTATTTGATTCATTTGGATCGGGATGTGGTACCATGATTATACTATAATGAATATGCTTACACGTAGAACATGATGGTTTCCTTTATATAGTCTTTTATGATATGATGTGATATGTTCCAATCTTGATGCTTCTTTAGGAAATAATCGATGAAAATAGTTATTGGGAAAGATCATCAGAGAGCTTTGAGTGGCACACTCCAGAAGAGTTAAGGTACGGGTCCTCTATAAAAATACTATGTGGAACCCTCTGGTGGAGTGATGTCATGGGTCCACGATCAAGTGAGTGGTACCTTATTACATAATCAGGGCATGAGTCCCCCATCTACTAAGTGGAAACCCCAAGTAGAGTCAGAGCATGGGTCCTCTATCTAATAAGCGATACCCACCTCTAGAGTCAGGGCATCTATCCTCTACCTAATAAGTGTCAACCTATTTCAGATTTATGGGATAGGTGCTCTACTTATAGATTATCAACCTCTAATGGAGTAAGGTCAAGGATCCTATATCTATTGAGTGGAACCCTCCAACAATGTCGAGGCTTGGGTACTCTACCATTAGTTTGGAACCCATTGTACTAGGGTATGGGTCCTCTACTTGTAGATTCACTACTATCACCTATGTGTTATAATGGAGATGTGAGGCTCATATTGGATACATCATGGACATACATGCAAGATACATGTAATAATTAAATAACCCCTTTATGTAGAATGAAAACTCTTTTCTTGGGCTAGGATATGAGATGGAGATCCCCTTTCTCTATTATATGGGTTTATTTTATGAGCAAATATCCTTGTTTATTTGTTTCATTTATATATTATTATGGTTTGATATTTTTACATCTATCATATATTCAATTACATCCCCTTAAGATCACGGGGTGTCTTTTTTGGTATTTATAAACTCACCCCTATATGGGATTTTCCTGCACTTTTCTTATCTTATAAAAATTATGGATATGTTTTTTGTGTTTTTAGAAGATCATAGGGATACCTCTGTTCATTAATCCTTGTAAGGTGGTCGGGGATTTGGGATCTAGAGTTGTACTTTCGTAGCAATTAAATTTCTAGTTATTTTTAGGTTTGGACATATTTCGAGTTGGTCATGTAATTTTTAACATTACTTTTTAGATTATGCTATCATACTATCACACTCCCTAGAGGTTGTTACATGCATGGTTTTTACTCAACATGTTACTGTATTTTATTTTTATCACTCTACACTTCTGGAAGGATGTAGTTGGAATGTCTGTGTGCAAGTAAATAAGGGAAAGGCCTCACAAATTATCTATTACTTTTGAAACTTTTCACTAGACCCTAGACTATAGAGGAAGGCTTGGGGTAGTGGAAGCTAAGCTCTCTACTAGCTAAGTGGCCTTCAGTGAGTCGGGTCCTGAAATATTGGTATCAAAGCAGTTTGATCTCAGGATGATTTTTCAATATTTTTCCCTTGATGAAGTTTGGTTGGAAACATAGTGATATGATGAAAAAATGTTTGGACTGGATTTTGGGCTAGGGAACCCAGAGTTGGTGTGACCATCAATGTTCCCATTACCCATTACTCTGACTACCTTCATGTCAAATCAGTATACCAGTACATTGATTGAAGGGATCATTAAAAAATATATTATATTGGATTATGTCTTTTTAGTATCATTCTGAAGTCATATCCCATATATATATATATATGTATATTCTCAAATAAATATGGTAATTCTTGATTTATTTTAAAATTCCACCATAAAGGAAGTTATCCATTTCATAGACCCCGGATCGTGACGATGATCCGATGAGAAATGAAGTCTCAGTTTAGGGGACACCATGAGAGATATTTTCAGTAGGGGACAAGAAGCATAACCCCACCTTCCTAGAGGCATATTGAACTAGTAGATCATGAAGGGGATGTATGTAGGATTAACGATCTCTTTGAGATCCAGTTCCAGATTCCTCTATGTTTGTATGGTGATCTTGATCCCTAGGGAGTTTGGGATTGGATAATGTTGGTTATCTGAGTGATTGGAATTTTCTTTGCACTATTTAATCAGGTGGTTTCACTGGTACCTAGTCTTTTCCATGGATCAACGAAGCATTTTTGAAGCTTAGTTATTTAGATTCATGAGGAGTCAAAACAATCATGTTTCAACTTACCACATTTGTTTCGTGAGGTTTATTATACCTCATTCTTTAGATCAGTTCATATTCAAGATATTTTTGAGATGAAATAAAAATGAATTATAGTTCTACATTATTTTTTGAGGTTTATTCACGTTATGTGGTACTCCCTCAATATGAATCTCTATGCCTACTTCTGAGTGTGTAATTTTTATCAGGGTCTCTACAAAGGAATTAGTGCTAGTGTTGTACCCGTGTGCACTCTCACTTGTGACGGAGTGTTGGAGAGGGTTCTAATGACATAGAATTTCATGTCATAGGGATATCTGGAATCTGATGATGGAATTGGCTATCATAGGTTTGATCCATCTACATCAACTATCATGTTCTAGTCCATAGGATCATGCCACATCATCTCTTTCCAGGGTCATACATGGGCCAATAGTCTACCAACAGAGGGACCGTGTAGTGGACCAAGGAATCCTAGAAACAGTGGTGCTATGTGTGCGATGGGCGAGGACACATTCCATGTGATTTCCAAACCTCATGTTCTAATACAAGATAAAATATAGAGTATGCACTACCATGGTAGAGGTGGTACCATGATGGACCTCCCAAACGTGGGTAGAGAGACCCATAAAGAAGTGGATCTGGTTGAGGAGTATGTTTGGATCTTGTAAGAGGATCATGGGTTGTGGGATTCATTATGATATCCTACCACTAGCACCGCCATGAAGCCCATATCTGGTGTAGGGACCTTGCATTCATGGCCATAAGAAGCTGCTGGCGATAGAGGCTTATGACCCAACAACACATGATATGATTAGAGGAATGATATATGTTTGTTATACTCTTTCATAAGTACTAGTAGAAATATTTTACTGTCATTAATTCATCATTTACACCTACTGTGAGAGTCAAAGCTCCCACTTGAGACTTTATCCTACCATATTTACCTCAAGATTCGTACCATGAACACTTCTTAATTATAATTTTTCTTCAGACAGTTCAAGCAGCTACTTCATGGAGATAGTTTATCATGGGAAATTTTGGTCATTACGATGAAACCTTATGATTTCATCTTTACTATGGAATGGTCATCTATGGAATAATCTTATATTGACTATCACTACTAACAATTCAGATTCCTTAGTATTGATGGGATGAGATTCTACTTTTTGGGAGAGGGATATTTCAAGATAGTGTGAGTGTGTTATTCAAGAAGAAGGATATAACCCATCACCCATCAGTATGTGATTTTAGACCTTACCATAGTATTCTCATCAAGAGTTCAGATTCCTTTAGTTATCTGGGACTATACAGATATATTTATTGAGTACATTTTAGGGCTACCTCCAAGGAGAGATATAGAGTTTTTTATTGACATGTACCCAAGGGCCACTCTGGTTTCTTCTGAAGCATATCATATGGGCCCTACCGATCTCTGGGAGCACAATTTTTAGTTGGAGGACCTTTGAGATAAGGGTTTTATCAGACTCAGTGTGTCCCACTGGGAAACTAATAATTTGGTCATGAAAAAAAATATAGATGAGAACTTACATAATGATGTAGATTATAATTACATGAACCATGACATGATAAAGAATAATTACCCCTTATTAAAAATTTATGAGATCTTTAATACGTTTAGAGGCATGATATGGTTCTCAAAGATCAATCGCATGTCTAGCTACCAACATTTGAGTGTTTTTTATGCTGATATTGTAAATATAACATTCTAATACTGGTGTAGACACTATAAGTTCATTGTGATTTCTTTTGGTATGATGAATTCCTGTGTTTTTATTATGGATTTAATGAATCATATCTTCCAACCACACATGGAAGAATTTTCTATTGTATTCATTGAATAAATATTCACATACATTGTATTGGAGGAGGATCTTGGAGAGCACTTGAGGATGGACCTAGATATACTTCTGGTGCACCATATTTATGGTAAGCTCTCAAAGTGCACGTTCTGGATCCATGAGGTTCATGTTATGGGGAATTTCATTTGTGAACATGGATTATTTATGGACTTGATAAATATTGATGTATTTATTTCTTTGGATCCACCAAAGAAAGTGTAAAAGGTGCATAGTTTTTTCCTCTTTCTGTTGTGAAATAATTTTTTTGTGGTAGAAATATATAGTATTATAGTCCCTTTTCCATCCTTGACATGTAATGGGGATCTATTTACATGGAAATATCAATTCTATATTTCATTTTAGAAGTTAAGTATAAGGCTTTGAGGTTGTCTTGTTTTGATTCTATTGAATGACGATATTGAGTACATAATATACTATTATTTTTAGAGAGTAGGGCTTGAATGCGTTTTGATGAAAATACAAGCATTTTTCAAATATCAGTCATGGAAGTTGACACCCCATGAGTAGAACTATACAAATCACGACCTAGATTTTTAAATGTTATTATTTTTCATGAGAAATTAGAGGAACTTCCTTATAGTAGAGCAATTCATTGTTGACTCAGAACATCTGAGTCTCAGTATGTTTTCTTACATAGGGACATGACCCCGATGCAATGACACCAGTTTGAGTTATTACAAGACTATGAATTGGAGACAGTCTATAATATTAGGAAGGTAAATTTAGTGGTATATTACCATAACAGGAAGTCCAGGGCTTGTTTTGTGGGGAAGGTGTATGAGTAGTTGGCTTCCTTGTAGTTGACCATAGTTTAAGAGGATGGTATATATTTTATTCAATCGATGGTGGTGATCCCTCAACATTCAAATATTTAAAGGCAGGATCACCTGGGAAACATCAACTATGAGGTACTAAATGACTAGATATGCTCATGAGTTTCAACAAATGGATTTTATGGATGGGGGAATCATGTCATCATTTTACATGGATAGACGTTGGTCCCAATCATAATATGGGAGGAGGTGATGAGATATTTTCAAACATATCCTTCGGTTATAAATCCTGATGTTAGGAGTATGTATATAGAAATTAATTAGTAGTTTATTTGGGTTGACATGACATGGAGCGTGCCCAAGACTATCTCTTAGTTCCTTACATGTTAGGAGGTGAAGGATGACCACCCGGTTTTGGTATGATTGTCGTAGCATATTGAGATCCTGAATTGGAAATGGGATGACATATCATATGACTCTGTGATAGGGATTATATGGATAACAATAGTAGATGAAATAATATAGGTGATATCTGATAGGATTAAGAAGTCTATACACTTCATTTCTATCAGGGAGTATTTTTTTGTGAATATTTTCAGCTAGTTTAAGTTACCAGAGATCATTATCCTTCATGGGGTTCCCTTGATGATTTTTTACCACTTTGATGTGTGGTTTATGTCTAATTTGAGAGAGTCATGGATGAGGGATTCGGGACCCAGATGAGGATGATTACATCCTTTCACCCTATATATATAGTCATATCAAGCGCACTATCCATGTGATGGAGGATAATTTGAGGGTTTGTGGGTTAGAATTTGGTCGACTTTGGGGTAATCATTTTCCATTAATAGATTTTTCATAATATAATAGAGATCACTCTACAATCAGCATGTCATCTTTCAAAACCATTTAAGGGGGAATCTATAGGTAAAAATTATAATGCCCTGAGATCGGAAAGGCATATTTTGCTAGGTTACAGATGGTATAGGAGACAACAAAAATGGACCATGTGATCCATGAGTGGATTAAGACAACATAGATTTGGTTTAAATCTTATGAAGGTCAATGTCTTAGGGCCTTGGAGTTCAATCAGGGGGACAATATTTTTTAGAGTCTCCAAATAGAGCGGATTTCAAGGATTCACTCATGGGGGGAATTATCCTTAAGGTTCATCAGGTCGTTTGAGATATTCTAGAGTGTTGGAGAGGTTGTCTTCTAACTCTCCTTACAACCATAGTTCTAGTAAGTTCATGATTTATTCCATGTGTTGAAGCTAAGGAGATACATGAATGTTCCCAAGAAAATTATTGACTAGGGTGAAATAGATATGAAGGATGGATCCAATTTCATAGAGTAGGAAATGGAAATCAAGGAGTAGTAGGAGGTTATCTCTTTTTGATAGATCATTTCCATGGTTTTTGTGATGTGGCTACATGATATCGTGTAGGAGATATCCTTGGAGAATGAGAGTCAGATACATGCTTAGTATCCCCATATTTTTGTTTAGTTATTTTTTCGAGGATGAATATCCTAATAGATTGAATAAATAAGAGAATTTTTTTTTCCTTTTAGGTCTTTAAAACATATCGTTGAATATTTTTAGAGTGAGGCACTAAGACGACACACAATTCTGAGGCCCTGTGTACCATAAAATTAATTTTATAAAAATAGTAAATATATTAGATTTCATAAAATAATTCTATTTAATGAAAATGTATTATATCATAGATTGAGTATTGAAATAGAAATTTGTGACCTCTATTGGATCTAAAATGATTATTTTACCCTAGAAACAACAAAAATTTTATCGGTGCTAGACATTTGGATAACACGACTGTTGGTAGGTACGTTCTTTGAATTAATTAAATAAAATATTTAAATAATTTATTTAATGTATAAAAACCAATTTTTCATCTTTAGTTAGAATATTATAGAAAATACCATGGGTTATCTACATAACCCTAGAACATTTTATTGGATGAATCCATTGTTCTTCATTGGCCGATTCTGATCAAATGTCGAGGAGCTTCTGGATCCATGTGAATTAGAGAACAATGACTGCAACATATCACCCCACATCATTATAGAGTGTATTATTCACCAATTAATGAACAAATATTGATGGGGGACTCATTATTTTTGGATTTATCCCCAAATGATAAAAATATATAGCTTGATTGATTACTTTTTCTTTGATATGTGTTTAAATTGAGAATTTTCATGCACCGATGCATTGTATTTAAATTTTGTATTAAATCCACACACATTGTGTGATATTTTTCACCTCATATGTCCATAATAATAATTATTTATCCAAGAATTCTTCTCCAATTATTGTTTCACCATTTTTATGTGCTATTCCCCCATCATTCTTCGTGATCTTCATTGTTGGCCAATGAGGACACAATTCGACATTTCCAAGAGGGATCAATAGTGATTGAACACCTTCATTTTTAGTAGATTCATTTGTTATGAATAATAAAAAATTATAAGATGGATCACAATAATAAGAAGGTTCCAATTGATTCCACCAGGGATTATGAAATTTGGTGAGGCATCAGGAGTTTCCATGAGAGATGGTGATGAATGTGGGGTCCAAGTGATAGATAAAAATCAGATTTCCGTCCACTATAATGTTGTAATAAATGAATAAATGCCTTCCCCTATGATTTAGAGAAAGTATATGGAAAATTTCTATTTATAAGTGGAATATCAAAAATGTAGGGATCATATCAAACTTTCTATTAAAATCTTAACTACATGGCGTGTATGGGATTAACACATGTCATGTAGTGGTGAAAATGTGGAGGATAGGGTTTTTAAGTAAGTTAAATATCACAAACTATGTTGGAACCCCCAAAACAATTTGAATTAGAGATGGATACTTGGAATATACACAAGAAGTACATGAACATGGGAAATTCATAACACACGCTTTGTATAGGAACATGTCCAGTGTATACTGACATGACCAGAAGGAAACGAGCATAGTTGAGGGATTAAAGTTTGGCCTTGGGTAGCCTAGAAAGGCATGTAATACCCCTACATTAAATGTAATACATACTGGTAAGATTTTCATGTTTTATTGATGATGAAACTAGGGATCCAAGAGGACCTCATTCCATGTGGATCCCTAACAAATCGTGTTCCTCATTTATTGAAATTTATACATCTTTTATCTCCTTTGTTTAGACTTAGATTTTGGAATGAGAGTAGCCTATAATAAGTTTATTTCGACATATAAAACGACGGTGACCTTCGCTGGGTACTTTTTGAAATAATTCATGAGGTTATTAGAATAATTCCTCTTTATGAGAATCTCAATGATAATAGTGATTAGGTAGAATCATCATAGAGTCTTGAGTGGAACTCTCTTGCAAAGTTAGGGAATGGGTCATCTATCTAACTACTGAGTGGACCCCTCTAGTAGAGTCATATAAGGGGTACTACATCTACTAATTAAGAACCCTCCTCGTGTGTTATGGCATGGTTCATCTATCATATAAGTCTAAAACTTTCACTGAGTCAGGATATATGTTCTATATCTCTTGATTAACACCCTCTTATGATGTCAATGCATGGGTCCTCTACCTACTTAGTGGAAGAATTCGGTGGAGTTAGGGAATGGGTCCCCTATCTACTAAGTGTTACCCTCCTATGGAGTTAGGTAATGAGTTCACTTCCATTATAGTGGCACCATCAAGGTTTACTATGGTATGCTTCCTAAATTTAGAGATTGTTTCCCCTCAACTATGTGGAACAATGGCGAGGTGTGGGTTACCCATGATACTTATTTAGATAGTCATTCTTGTTGTTGGGAATCATTGATGATCCTCTTAGAGATTATTAAATAATATCTTCCTAGGGTGGGATATGAGATAAAGATATCATTTCTCTCTTTTTTGGGTTTCTTTTATAAGTATATATACCTAATGATTGATTACCATTTTCTTCATATTATGGGTTTGGAAGTTTACTTCTATCCTTTTTTTAAATTACTTCCACTTCCAATTTTGGAGAATATTAATATGTATGATTATAGTCAAATTTTATGGTTTTTCCCACACATGACATGTCTTATTCATATTAAAAAAGTTTCGGTAGTGATTTCAGAGGAGAAAAGGGATACCATGCTGCATTTGACCATATAGGATGGTAAGGGCTATGAGATATGGAGTTGGGCTATCAAAGAATTTAATTTCATCATTATTTTTAGGAAGGGAAAACTTTATTGTTTGGAAGGTATTTTCCCATTTACTTTTAATATTACAATTTCATACTATTTTATTCCCTAGTGGTTATCACATGCATGATTGTTTCTCTATATATTGATATCTTTTACTTGTATTCCTCTACAGTTATGCTAAGAGATGTTTGGGTTTTTTCATACATGTACATTAGGAAAAGGAATCCAACATTATTTATTCATTTAGTCACCTGTCACCATGCCCTAAATTGCGGAGGTGAGATTGTGGTAGTTACGGCTCGGCTTTCCGCTAGCTAGGTGGGATCTAGTAGTTTGTGTTGTGACAAAACCCAATTAATTTATTTTTGTTTCTATAAATAAAATGGAACTTATTGCATAATTTAGCTTTCATTATTCTAAATATGAAAAAAATTAATAGACACAATTTCTGAAAGTGAAGAAAAATTAAGTATGAAATAGTATATGTATGATGTATTAATGATAGTTTTAGAGTGAAATATATCTTAGGTTCTCAAATGTGAAATATAGGTTTTAAAATTAAAATTAAAATTTATCAATATATAATTTTACTTATAGAATATATATTTCATCATGAAAATGATTTCATATACTTTTATGTTATGATTATATTATATTGATTTTATAAAATTAATTGTATTTTAAAAAAGGGAATTTGTTATTATTTAAATAAAAATAAATCATTTACAAAAAATAAAAAAATTCGCTCTCAAATAATACTATTAGGATTATTCCAATAATGAAGTAATGTTTTTAAAATTGAAATTCTAAAATTAAGGTTTTTAACTTTTAAATGGAATCATAAAGTATAATGAAAAACTATTTTAAATGGAAAATAACTTTTTCAAATATTAAATTTATAGTTCTTATTTAATATCAATTAATAATTAACTTTAATGTTAATATATTATTTATATCTATAATATATTTTATCATTATTTAAACATAATATATATATCTTCAGAAAAAAACATAATAACATAAAGAATACTAGTTTTAGAAAAATATTCACATTGATGAATAAAATAATTTTTGTTTTTCCCCTACACTAATTTAATTTTATCAATGCATTTGTATTAAAAATAAACATTCGTTTCTTTTAAAAGAAGAAAATATAAATTTATAAAATACATGTTATATATGAATAAAATATTACACGAGTAGTTATATTTTTTATATCTTATCAACATAAACTTATAATTTCGTGCAAGTTCTTCATATAATACCTAAGGATAAGAAAATCGTTGTTAGAGTCATGGATTACATAGCAGCTACCATTGAACTCATAGAAATTTTAATGATCTTGAAATTATCTCACAAATGATTTATCAAAATACTTGATTGTTATAGTTTTGATTGGTTATGGTCTAGGGAAACTACTATATAAGCTACATTCTTTATAATCTCAAACAAATGAGATTCATAAGGAATGATACCACTATGTGATGAAATATTTTCTATTTTTCAACATTAATTTTGAAATGTGATTACTTATATTTATACAATCTAATTTTAGGACTATATTATATTTTTTTAAATTTTATAATTTTATTTTAAAGTTACTTGGTTTCATTTTAGTTCTATGTTACATGTGAAATAAGCTATTCAACACAATTTTTATTAAGGAAAAAATAAATACTAAAATATTATTGTGTTTCACCTATTGTGAAACCCCATATTTTAGAGGGTTCTAACTAACAATGATGTCCTATCAGCAGTAATGTGAGGAATTATCCTAAATATTATATAACCTTAAATAATAGTAGAATATATAATGAAATACTATCAATAAATTATAAAAAGATAATATGGAAATTTTATTTTCAAGAGGATAGTAAATAAATAAAAAACCATAT
The DNA here is from genome assembly GCA_963277665.1 of Viscum album. Lineage (NCBI taxonomy): Eukaryota > Viridiplantae > Streptophyta > Magnoliopsida > Santalales > Viscaceae > Viscum > Viscum album. Next base: position 1,362,172,030 of record OY728166.1, on the reverse strand, counting down.
TATTTACCAAATTTAACTACTCCAATTTCATATGATTCATATAAAAATAAATGTGCCTATACATGGGATAATTATATTCATAGTTTCCTAAATTATATAAAAAAATTACCACTAAACTAGACCTGAGTCCCATCCTTATCCCATATTCGGACACTGACTATAAAATTCCACATCATTCATCTAATATAGAGACCTTACCATTACTTATTTCTAGAATCAAGAAATCTACAAATTTTTTTTGAGATTTCCATTTATAGAGTGTGTATAATAAAGTAGATCGCTAAAAATGGGGTCCCTACCCAAATCAAATATATATAATTTCAAGTTGATGTTAGAAGTTTATAATAATATAAAAATTAAATCCCATATTTTTTTCATGACCTACTGTGGGATTTACTATACCAACATTATTCAGTTTAGGTATCGATTCTAAACATGACATATAATTATATATAGGTTCAACATGAAATCTACCCATAACACAATTCCCCATGGAATAGTTCTCTATAAAACAAATTTTTGTATCAATTAAAAGGTTGTAATTATGTCAAACTTTCATAAAAATAGAGATAATGGTTTTAAGTACAATAATACTAATTTTACACCGTATCCAACATTTTAATTATACCCAATCACATGAAAAACGATCACCTAGGTTTTAGTTACACAAATCCATAAAAAAAACACCCTTGGTTGGCATTACACCCAACTACACTACACAATGATAAAAATTACATAAAAGGTGAAAATATCCTGAACAACTTACCATGTTATAATCAGATTTGGAATTTCACATAACCACATAACAAATGATATAATAGTTCTTCATTTCACCCAACCACATACTATAAGATACTTAAATATTTCACTATAATAAATTACATACAAAAAGATAACCTTATTTTTCATTGAAACCATCCACATTTCAGATAATACCCTAGGTTATCATTATTATTATCCATATTCAAGATGATACACTAGGTTGGTCATTAAAACCATTTTCATACAATATATCACCCATGATTGGAATTACACCCAATCGTGAACCAAATATGTTTTAGACTTAGAATTAAAACAAATCACATCTAGTAAATTTTCCTAGGTTAAAATTACACCAAAACACATACTAGATATCATAATTATTGAGAAAAACAATCAAAAGTGTCTATATAATAACAATCAAATCTTAATATAAACTAAGGATATTAATGAATTCCATTTACAAATATACCTCACATGTATTTACATGGGTTTTTAATTCATGAAACCCCATTTCAAACATAATATTTGGTTTTCAATTCATACAAACCCTTTTCCCACAAATTAAAAACATTCAAGACTAGCCAAAATATATCATCACTTTAATATGATTCACATCATCATCATATATTGCAATAAACTTATTAAGTTCCCTCATAATTTAATAAATCAAAGTAAATCCTTCATGTATTCACATTAACACTTCCACAACTCATTATTTTAGAACACGGTAATCAGTAACCATGTTGTCACATAAAACACTCATAAGACCTCTTATCATTATAAAAATTTTCATTTAATCTATTCAATACTATTAAAACACTTTTTTTTATAAATGATCATTTTATAAGAAATGTTTTGGTGGAATAGATCATAAAACTCATGTAACCAATACAAACTAAAAATAAATATTGGGGACTAACTAACTGATCTTAGAAGAATCCCACTCAACTAGAATCACAAGGTGAATCAGCCTCATTCCAGAGAGAAAGAAAAACAATAAAAACTACACCAATTTATGGATATTAGGTGGAACATTAAATAAAAAAAATGAGAAAGCCATGAAATAAGGGTGACATGGAAAAAACATAACATCTATTTACTAATAAAAGTGTATAACATATAAATCATATGAAACAAAATTTCAACCATAAAATCCTAGAACACAATGGGTTTTGGGGCAATTACTCATTAGATAAGAGGTGGTGGAATGTGGTATTAAATTTAGGAGGGGAAGAAATAAGACTATATTTTTACCATTTGAAATTGAGTTGTTGGGGATCTATTTGAAATCTAGTGGATCCCAACTAAAACTTCAGGTGGTTCATGGAAATGAACCCTAGAACCTTTCATGAAAAATTTAAACTGAAAAACCTCCCATCAAGATTCTAATCATAAATTGGTGACATCGGTAGATGTTTCCAATTGAATTATTTCATTATATTTATATCCCTTTACTCTATAAGTCACCTAAATAACAAAATAGTCAAAGTAATCATGGTTAAATAATAAAATAACTATATTTAGTTCATCATGATAATTTAAAATAATGTTTTATAAACGTGATATCATTTGATATGGATTTAGAAGACGTGGTAGGGTTTTATATTCCATCATATCTCATGGATATATGTAGCTAAAGTGTTTTTACCACTATTTGGGATCATTAATTTTTCTCTCTTTTATAATTATCCATATCAACATGCTATTGAATTATTGATTTTTCTACATTGTAGTATTGTTTAAGGATTGGTTGTATTTTTATTATCGATATAAGTAATAATTTATATATATTTTTAATTATTTAATATCCACAATTCTCAGTTATTATAAAATGTTTTGTTCTTTGCTATTTATGATTCTATTTATTACATATGCATGACCCACCAACCAATTTTCTTTCAATTCCAATTTTTTTAAAGACATTTCTAATCTTTTATAACCCTTTTTGTGGAAACATTCCCAAATGAGTAAGATTACTACTTCAGACTTATTTTTCATCCTTTAGTGATCTGTAATGCAATTTGGGCATTTTATTAGACTATATTGAGTATAAAGGTAGAGTAATTTGGGTTGACCATTAAAAAATAGTGCATGGTGGTTTATTGAACAATTTTTAAAAGCGATGATCAAACGTTATTTTAAAGTAAAAGTAACTATATCATGTTTAATAAATGGATCGATTGGATTTACCATGCATGAGAAGTGACCAATTTTCAATACATGTGTAGTTGTATATAATTTAAATATTGGAAGAATTTATTGTATTAATTTTCTGACTCTCTGATGATATGTAATATTATGTGACAATTATATGTAAACCAGCACATAAAAATATATTAGGATAAAATGCCTGATCATTATTGATCATATATTCATGGGAACAATATAGGTACTTGTTAGGAGTTAGATTACATATTGGTATCTTAGGTTCTGTAATGGAATGGAGCTATGTTGTTGATCTTTAGTGAGAATTCATAAGCAATCACAAATAGATTTTGATAAGGTCATATAATGATCCAGGGATGTTGTGAGAAACATTCCATGGAATTAGTGATAGTGAGAGGGTTCACCATTAATCTTTTGGGAAGCGATTACCTGGTTATGGGTCAGACTGAGAGACAGTTTTAAATTGGATACCAAGACCAATTTTGGCATGATAGTTCTTAGGTTATTATGGTCCATTATAGAGACCTAGATCATGGGATATGATTATATGGGGCATCCTCTTTGTTGTTTTATCTTTTTCATGTATATGAAATATCATCATCCCATAAATCCTATCACATAGATATTGAATTAGAGATGGACCTCAAACCAATATTTAATATCTTGAATGACTACATGGATCGATATATGACCAGGATTGGGTGGTCATTATAGAGATAAAATCAAGGATTGTGATAAATATCGAGTATAGTTTTCCTTATTTTTATTTTGAGTATGGACACCTGAATTATGATGCATACACTTAAAAATAGTGACTCAGTGAGTGGTTCTAATCCCTTTACAAATTTAGACATATTTTTTTTGATTTATTTGTGTCAAGGTGGGAAGTGTTATTGAATTTATTGATGAAATAAATCCTATCCTAGAGAATTTTTGTCTTCCATAATCCTTATAAACTAGAAGATAATAAAAATGAAATATAAGATGATATTGATGATGGTGTTTGACATTTTATTGGTGATATCATTTTATTGCAAAAAGTTATAAGTGATTTTGAAATAGATTCAATTCCCTTTAATGAAATTTGATAGATGAGATAGAGCTTGAGGTTATTCATGGGTATTTTTTTTTTCAGTTTCTCCTATGATAACAAATTTGATGAGGTTTGTAAGTTAAAAAGAAAATATAATATCTTACATGATTTAGTAGGGCCTCAATAATTTCTTTATATTATCATTATCATGTTATCGATATTAAATTGTAATTTATTTATTTAAACCCTCTTTATATAACCCTATTAGATTTCATTATCCCTAATAGTAATTATGTATGGTTCATACATATTGGGTTTTTTAAAATATAATCATTTTAATTTCTATTATTTTTCATTATATTTTTGGTTTTGGTAATAAATAAGTAATGATATGTCCAATGAGTTATGTGAGGCCCTATTTAGTGATAGTCAATAGGGATGTCAGATGAGATATCTTGATGATCATGTATAATTTGATGAAAATGGATTGTAGTATAACACAATTGTATATTAGGATATGCATGTACATTATTATACAAAGGTGTAACTTGATATTGGTTGTGTGTTATTGATTATTAATTCTATGTTTATTTGTCTTATATACCATAATAGCACATAATAATAATGATATGGAATTTTATTAAATGAAATATGTTTTTTTTGGTTTGAGTGACATATATTACAAAACATTAAATCCACCTATATGATTTCAAGAATTCATTGAGTCACATGGTGTCATATATCAACTTCGTGTCTGTAATTTGTTTGGTTTTAGGATAGTTATTTCTATGATTGGGATGTGTTGTTTAGTGTTAGTGGTTTAGTGTTTGTGTTTTAGAACATTTCTCGAAGAAAAGTTTTTGGACCATTCCTTGGTATTAGATATTTTCACCTGGGATTCAACTAAGTGAATCAAGCTTTACCACAATGGCCCTTACTAATCTTGCTATGGTAATTCATTTTTTTTCCACCATGTACTCCATAACCAATAAGGACCCACCCATTAATTGTAGAGACCCGAAGCTTATCGTACATGGACTTTACATTACATTTTCGGAATACTTAGTACATAACAAAAACACACACTAAAGGATCGTAATAGTTTAGTGTCTTTGGAAACTCGGAACGTAATCTTCTAATCGTGGTGAAAGTTCTTCAATATCTCCCATAAAGGTCATCCCTTTTTTCTACCTAAAACCTTTCTTTATATCCTGGGGAAAAGAAAACATAAAAGGGTGAGCTCAAATGCTCAGTAAGGGTAAACAAAGGAAATATCAATCACATAATTTTCATAAGAACATAACATTTTTGGAAATCTTAACCTGCAAAAGAGAGCATAATTTCATAACATGGGATAAATCATAGTAGTGAAATGAAATCATAACTTAAAACATTACTCATTGTGGCATACACACATAATCATAGAGAATCATTTCTTGTTAGTCAAGACTCATTGCCAAGACTATCTTAGTGGACAAAGTCCCTTTCTGAATCGAGTAATCCTCGTTTCAGTCCTGTTTCACTGAACCGGTATAACCTACCATTCCAGCCATGTCTATCTCATGAGATATAAAATCTTTACCCAATGCATTGGAGGGAGATATAGGTCCCACCCATCTTTTAATGAATCCTTTCTTATGTGTGCCACAAAATCATAAATCATACATCATTTCATAACCCATGTAATAAAAATGGGATTCTTAAACAACATGACATCATAAAACCATTCATATAAGATAAAGGAATTCATAAACATAATTCCATCACAACATAGTCAAATCAATGTAAAAATATGGATAGAAACAGAACTCTTTATTATCTTAGATGGAAAATAATTTTGATAAAACACTTGAATTGAATTCTTGAGGAAAATATCCTTTCTTCTTCAAAATCAATTTCTTTTCACAAAACATCATGCAACTTTAAAAGAAAGAGATTTTATTGAAAATAGTCATGAAATCTTTTAGAGGAAGCTTCATGAAAATAAGGCTTTACAAAACAGTAGAAATCCGTTCGTGCCGTATAAGTTAAAAAAAAAACATTCTTCGTACTTTTGTCGGAAAAGTCAAAAAGTACCTCGTACGGAAAAACGACAAAAGATTCCTTTCATATTCTTTACTAAAACTCACCTAAGGGTAAAATTGGATTTAAACTATTGAAATTGGATGGAAACAATATTACATATTGAGGGAACATGGATGTGGATGATAAAATACACCCCAGAAAATACTTACGAATAAACAATCTCGGATAAAAATGAGATTGTGATATTTCCCTTACCTTAGGTCCAATTTGCTTCGTATGTGTCCGAACCTCCTGTATAATGATTTAAATAATGTCATTGACTTATTACAGAATCATATTCATTGTTATGATATCATATATGGTTCACTTATGACATTATATTACCCGTTCTTTTGTAAATTCCATGTTAAAGAAGCGTTTTGGGTAAAATCGTTTCATTTATCGTAGGTGTTTTGACTTGTTGTTCTTGACATCATTATTACTTATATCATGATTTACTTACTTCCAGAATATAAAATATGATTTATATATCATATATATTCAGTATATATATATATATAATAGATAGATAAATAAAATGAAAAACACCGTTCATGGAGACGGTAGTCCGTACGTACGCATGAACGCTGTTTTTCTTTCCTTATTGTCTTGAAATGGAAGTAAGTAGATGACATACATATGTATATATATATACATAAATCCAGTAGCTTTATAATGTCATGTATTTAATTATTATTTCTTATATATACATTATAATCATTCTTAAATGGTTAACATGGAGAATGAATCTCATCGCGTCGTGGAGACGGTATTCCGTACGTACGCACGAGCGATGATATCATTTCTATAAATATTGAATTGAATTGGAGTGGATTATAAAATATATCAGAATCATTATGATGTTGTAATAACTATGTATAGTTATTCTTTACACCATTATACCCATCCATGTAAGGTGGTGGTGGAAAATAGATTACACCACGGCGTGGAGACGGTATTCCGTACGTACGCACGCGCGGTGATTTCTTTTTCCGTAGGATGGATAGATGGTGAAATAGGGTTGTTTCATACTTATAATAACATATCAGTATATGAGTGATACTGATGTTATTACTTCATAATGAAACAACCTAAGAAGAAGAAGTGGAAGAAGAAATAAAGATGAAAGAATTGGTAACGGTAATTACCTCTTCTTTGAAGTGCCTCTTTGAGACCTCCTCTTAGGGCACTAGAATTGGTCTTTGAGGAAGACCAGAACCTCTAGGATGTTGCTAGGGAAGTGGAGAAGGGATTTTGGCAGGGGTTGGCCGAGCTTGAGTGCTCAAATTGGTGTGAGGAGGAGGGGGAGGAGGTGTCCTTTTATAGGGGAGGAGAGGGGCACCTTAGGAATTCTTAAAAATATTAATTTATAATAAATCTAACCCCACTTAAAAACCTCCAAAAATGACTCATATTCGAAGCTTAGATGAGATAGGGTTGTAATCCCATCAACCAATCAAATTTAGACATGTTTGGATCTTATTTTAAACCTTATCAATTAGATTTAACTCTAAGTTAAATAATTTAACTTTTACCGTGTCTTTTTGTTTTCTTTCACTATATGGTTAATACACTTACTATAACATGCCAAACGAACCCCAAATTGTTTATTATTAATATATATATCCTTATCTAAGTCATTTGGCCGAACCTTAGATTTTTAGGAATAAAATAACAATTAATAATATAATATTTGATTTAAAAACTATTTTGTGTCAATTTTGACACTATTTGATATATGATTTTTTTTTGAAAGTCATAAAAGAATTATATATTCGAACCAAGTTGATTAAATCAACACTAATATATCAGAGTAACCTAGAAAATTAGTGGAATTCATAAAAAGTCTTAAATTACATTTATTTTGGTATTTATATTATCAATTATGTCAATATTTCATTAATAAGATAATTACTGCATCATCTTTGTGTCATAAATAAATTATATTATATGCTGTCTAAAAATTACAAATAAAATACCATCATGTAGGAAATCGTTTTAGCTTTCTAATGAATATTTATAGTCGAATTTATCTTATGTATAACCCCATATTAAAAATGATTTACTTATTAAACTTTGATTTTAACTATTTTAACCCTTCTTTAAATAAATTAATAATAAATGTCCTAATCTAATCCAAGTGGGCCTAAATGGTCATATTTTATTCCTAAGTTTGTTTTTGGTCGAATTACACTTGTCCAATAGAATTAGGACATGTGTTAGGGTAATATTAATATCATATTTACCCTTAGTTACCCTATTTACTATTAACCGTGGTAAAAAAAAGTAAAAAGTTACTATTCACCAAAAAATTATTTTCATCTCATTGAACCACATTTTAGTCCTTGATATTAACCGTGTCTCTCGGATTTTCGAAATTCCATTCACAGAAGCGGTAAAATTAAGTTTTATGCAAAATTCCGTTTTTAACCTACCACTTAGTGGTTTCACTATTCATCAAAAATTGAAAGTTTTCAGAAAAATGCCAAAATTTCATCCTAAGCTATATTTCATATTCCGAATTCAAAAATGAAGTCTATTTTACCAAATTCATAACATAGAAGTTGCATTAATTAATTTTATAATTAAATCCCGCTGTTAAAACAAATAGCGTGTTTTTTAAGAAACAAAATCTATCAAAAGATTGACACTTGATTATGTCTGGTTTAAATGTGAAATTACAAACAATGACCAACATTGTATTAAATTGTAAAAATATATTCTAAATATACTTTAAAACCACTCAAATTAATAATTTATCACTATTAATTATTTCGATTAAAAAAGTTGTTTTTAATTATAATTTAGTAATTTTCACTATTCATTAGAATATGAAAGTTATCCGAAAAGTACCAAAATTTCACCTTAGGCAAAATTCGATACTCCGAATCCAAAAATGAATTCCATTTTGAAAAATAAAATTTACAAAATTTCCAAAAAGTGGTTATTACTATTCATAACGGCTAGTTTTAATAATATTTTAATAGCATATCGTTGTTTCGTGAAACTCAGTATTGCGTACTACACACGCTATCGAGGAAGGTCGCGATTGCGTGTAACGGAAGGAAAGTCAAGGATGCGTATTGTGAAAGCTTCTTTTGTTGTAGCGTACAACACAAGACATTAATGAAATTAAAAAGAATATTTTTCATAAAATCTTGGGGCGTTACATTCTACCCCCCTTAAAATGAATTTCGCCCTCGAAATTCGTCGGGGTTATAAATGGTTTACTATTCAAAATTTTCTTTGATAGAAACCCACATCGTAAAAAGGAATACCAAAACATGGCTTTAAAAACTAAAGTATGAAATGTAACGATTACCCAAATATACTAATCACTGGGTTTCCACATAGGTGAAAATATGGATATGGAAGAAAAATCTAACCATCATGTTCTGATGGAGAGTGGTAGAGAACATGGCTATGGAAAAGCCAGTAATCACAAATCCATAGATTTGTGATGATATAAGGTACCATCTGATTCATCAAGTATAAGATCACTAGGACAACATTTTTGGTTTTCAAGATCATTTCCCTAAAGTTGAAAATTTGCTTAGAATAAATACTTACTTTATTTTGGTAAAATATCACTTTTTTTCGTGCCTTGAACAATTTCTACTTCATCTCTTAAATAAATGAAGTTGAATTTGTTATTCGTGATGTGTTAGCAGATCATGTGATAGAATGACAGGTCATTCCATCTGTCTCAAACAAAAGGTTAGAAAAACTTATATACATAAGTCGATCTATAGTGAGATTAATCATATATGGTTCCTAAAATGGACTTATACTTCATATATCATACTGCTTAATATAATAAAACTAGTTTCTACTAAACAGGGACTTCCTGTAGGTCAGTGGTAGGCGATAAAGGCCTGTCGCACTTCGGTTGTGGGTTCGATTCCCACAGCCTTGTCCGAAGCGAAGGGCTGTCGCCCGTCCTGCAGGTTGTCCTTTTTCCAAAACTACTATAACATCCCATCAATAATATCGTCCAACACAATCCATTCCAATCTTTAGGCTTATCCATAATACTGCAGTCCACTCTCATAACATAGTGAAAACAATTACCAAAGATTTAATATCATCGTTGATCCCCATATATCATAAGATATGTTTTTTTTGGTCACATTCCAAACATTCAAAGTCCTTAATCATGTATACTCTTGAATACCCATTGAACCTTAGTGAAAACTTGAATGCAGTTAAAAGTTAACACTTTACACATACCAAAATCCTCAAAATTATTTATACTCAAACCATGATATCACTTAGTCCTTATATCAATCATGAGCTCATGAATACTATTAAACATTTCATTTTCTCGTCTTCATTATGCGCATATCATCTTATTTCCAAAAAAAATATCTCAATCACTTTGAATACCACATCAATAAATATTGCAATACTCAATGATACAACATTATTTTGGAATCCCATTACATAAACACTTAATCATTCCACCACATCGTTGTCATATTCAACATTGCCAATAGTGATCGCATGTGATTTCCCTTTGTCCTTTGCCTTCAGTGGTTGCTCATGTTGATCATCACTAACCCTTGGATTAGGGCAATTATTAGCATAATGCCCCATTTCCTTGCACTTGAAGCATTGAAGTGTTGGCAGTGCGTTCTCTGCAGTGTTTGCTTTATCATTAGAAACCCTTTTTCCATTACTTCGACACTCAGCTGCTCGATGACCTTCTTTTCCACACTTAAAACATTTTCTAGTCCCTTTTAGACAATCTCCACCATGCTTCTTTCCACACTTTGTGCATAAGGAAACATTCATCTTCTTTTCACCATTATTCTGAGATTTCTCCTTGAACTCCATCTTTCGTTTCTTGTCAAAACCATGAGATGGATATGTAACACCAACTTCCATTTCTACCTTGATAGCACAACGCACAATTTCTTCATAGCTACTGAAGTCTCTTATAGCTAATTCCCTTCGAAGACTTGGTTTTAAGCCACTGAAAAATCGATCAACTTTACTTTCAGGTTGGATGATAATTCCAGAAGCATACCTTGCAAGTCTTGTAAAATTTGCTTCATAGGTACCAACAGATTCATCGTCCCTTTGCTTCAGTTCAAGAAACTCTTTCTCCATCTTTGTTCGAAGAATACGAGGGAAGTACTTATTGAAAAATAAGTTCTTGAACTCGTCCCATTCCATAGACTCAATTTCATCCCTTGCCTTGTATTCTTAATAAGATTCCACCATTGATCAGCATCTCCTTCCAAACGATACACTGCTAGGATGAATTTATCATGTTCAGAACATTGAAGAACTGAAAATATCTTTTCAGTAGTACTAATCCATTGTTCAGCAACTAATGGATCAGTAGACCCACTGAAAGAAGGTGGACGCTGCCTCATGAAGGATTCAACAGAATGTTGCTCCTTCCTTTGCTCGTTTGGAAGTCCTGCATGATTCATAGCTTGAGAAAGTTGTGTGATCATGGCTACAAGATTTTGCATTCCAGCTCCTATATCGTTTGGTTTCTCAGGGGTACAATCATTGCATTGCCCATCACATTCCGCATTAACACGGTTCCTTCGGGTTCCAGCCATCGTCTAAAACCCCAAAAGAATTGTGTGAGAGGCAAAAATCATGCTAGGGAAAACAACATAATAAAGGGTTAGTACCCTCAATATCTAACATCTTAGGTTAAATTCGAATATCGTTAGCGTAATTCTAGGACTATAACCTATACGTATACTTAACCTTAGAGACATCCCTAGACATACCTTAGAAATATCTCTAGGGATCTCACTAAAGTTCTCGCATCCTAGTTTCCAAAGGTTGACTAAACCTTTCCTCTGATACCAACTGTAGAGACCCGAAGCTTATCGTACATGGACTTTACATTACATTTGCGGAATACTTAGTACATAACAAAAACACACACTAAAGGATCGTAATAGTTTAGTGTCTTTGGAAACTCGGAACGTAATCTTCTAATCGTGGTGAAAGTTCTTCAATATCTCCCATAAAGGTCATCCCTTTTTTCTACCTAAAACCTTTCTTTATATCCTGGGGAAAAGAAAACATAAAAGGGTGAGCTCAAATGCTCAGTAAGGGTAAACAAAGGAAATATCAATCACATAATTTTCATAAGAACATAACATTTTTGGAAATCTTAACCTGCAAAAGAGAGCATAATTTCATAACATGGGATAAATCATAGTAGTGAAATGAAATCATAACTTAAAACATTACTCATTGTGGCATACACACATAATCATAGAGAATCATTTCTTGTTAGTCAAGACTCATTGCCAAGACTATCTTAGTGGACAAAGTCCCTTTCTGAATCGAGTAATCCTCGTTTCAGTCCTGTTTCACTGAACCGGTATAACCTACCATTCCAGCCATGTCTATCTCATGAGATATAAAATCTTTACCCAATGCATTGGAGGGAGATATAGGTCCCACCCATCTCTTAATGAATCCTTTCTTATGTGTGCCACAAAATCATAAATCATACATCATTTCATAACCCATGTAATAAAAATGGGATTCTTAAACAACATGACATCATAAAACCATTCATATAAGATAAAGGAATTCATAAACATAATTCCATCACAACATAGTCAAATCAATGTAAAAATATGGATAGAAACAAAGCTCTTTATTATCTTAGATGGAAAATAATTTTGATAAAACACTTGAATTGAATTCTTGAGGAAAATATCCTTTCTTCTTCAAAATCAATTTCTTTTCACAAAACATCATGCAACTTTAAAAGAAAGAGATTTTATTGAAAATAGTCATGAAATATTTTAGAGGAAGCTTCATGAAAATAAGGCTTTACAAAACAGTAGAAATCCGTTCGTGCCGTATAAGTTAAAAAAAAAACATTCTTCGTACTTTTGTCGGAAAAGTCAAAAAGTACCTCGTACGGAAAAACGACAAAAGATTCCTTTCATATTCTTTACTAAAACTCACCTAAGGGTAAAATTGGATTTAAACTATTGAAAGTGGATGGAAAAAATATTACATATTGAGGGAACATGGATGTGGATGATAAAATACACCCCAGAAAATACTTACGAATAAACAATCTCGGATAAAAATGAGATTGTGATATTTCCCTTACCTTAGGTCCAATTTGCTTCGTATGTGTCCGAACCTCCTGTATAATGATTTAAATAATGTCATTGACTTATTACAGAATCATATTCATTGTTATGATATCATATATGGTTCACTTATGACATTATATTACCCGTTCTTTTGTAAATTCCATGTTAAAGAAGCGTTTTGGGTAAAATCGTTTCATTTATCGTAGGTGTTTTGACTTGTTGTTCTTGACATCATTATTACTTATATCATGATTTACTTACTTCCAGAATATAAAATATGATTTATATATCATATATATTCAGTATATATATATATATAATAGATAGATAAATAAAATGAAAAACACCGTTCATGGAGACGGTAGTCCGTACGTACGCATGAACGCTGTTTTTCTTTCCTTATTGTCTTGAAATGGAAGTAAGTAGATGACATACATATGTATATATATATACATAAATCCAGTAGCTTTATAATGTCATGTATTTAATTATTATTTCTTATATATACATTATAATCATTCTTAAATGGTTAACATGGAGAATGAATCTCATCGCGTCGTGGAGACGGTATTCCGTACGTACGCACGAGCGATGATATCATTTCTATAAATATTGAATTGAATTGGAGTGGATTATAAAATATATCAGAATCATTATGATGTTGTAATAACTATGTATAGTTATTCTTTACACCATTATACCCATCCATGTAAGGTGGTGGTGGAAAATAGATTACACCACGGCGTGGAGACGGTATTCCGTACGTACGCACACGCGGTGATTTCTTTTTCCGTAGGATGGATAGATGGTGAAATAGGGTTGTTTCATACTTATAATAACATATCAGTATATGAGTGATACTGATGTTATTACTTCATAATGAAACAACCTAAGAAGAAGAAGTGGAAGAAGAAATAAAGATGAAAGAATTGGTAACGGTAATTACCTCTTCTTTGAAGTGCCTCTTTGAGACCTCCTCTTAGGGCACTAGAATTGGTCTTTGAGGAAGACCAGAACCTCTAGGATGTTGCTAGGGAAGTGGAGAAGGGATTTTGGCAGGGGTTGGCCGAGCTTGAGTGCTCAAATTGGTGTGAGGAGGAGGGGGAGGAGGTGTCCTTTTATAGGGGAGGAGAGGGGCACCTTAGGAATTCTTAAAAATATTAATTTATAATAAATCTAACCCCACTTAAAAACCTCCAAAAATGACTCATATTCGAAGCTTAGATGAGATAGGGTTGTAATCCCATCAACCAATCAAATTTAGACATGTTTGGATCTTATTTTAAACCTTATCAATTAGATTTAACTCTAAGTTAAATAATTTAACTTTTACCGTGTCTTTTTGTTTTCTTTCACTATATGGTTAATACACTTACTATAACATGCCAAACGAACCCCAAATTGTTTATTATTAATATATATATCCTTATCTAAGTCATTTGGCCGAACCTTAGATTTTTAGGAATAAAATAACAATTAATAATATAATATTTGATTTAAAAACTATTTTGTGTCAATTTTGACACTATTTGATATATGATTTTTTTTTGAAAGTCATAAAAGAATTATATATTCGAACCAAATTGATTAAATCAACAATAATATATCAGAGTAACCTAGAAAATTAGTGGAATTCATAAAAAGTCTTAAATTACATTTATTTTGGTATTTATATTATCAATTATGTCAATATTTCATTAATAAGATAATTACTGCATCATCTTTGTGTCATAAATAAATTATATTATATGCTGTCTAAAAATTACAAATAAAATACCATCATGTAGGAAATCTTTTTAGCTTTCTAATGAATATTTATAGTCGAATTTATCTTATGTATAACCCCATATTAAAAATGATTTACTTATTAAACTTTGATTTTAACTATTTTAACCCTTCTTTAAATAAATTAATAATAAATGTCCTAATCTAATCCAAGTGGGCCTAAATGGTCATATTTTATTCCTAAGTTTGTTTTTGGTCGAATTACACTTGTCCAATAGAATTAGGACATGTGTTAGGGTAATATTAATATCATATTTACCCTTAGTTACCCTATTTACTATTAACCGTGGTAAAAAAAAGTAAAAAGTTACTATTCACCAAAAAATTATTTTCATCTCATTGAACCACATTTTAGTCCTTGATATTAACCGTGTCTCTCGGATTTTCGAAATTCCATTCACAGAAGCGGTAAAATTAAGTTTTATGCAAAATTCCGTTTTTAACCTACCACTTAGTGGTTTCACTATTCATCAAAAATTGAAAGTTTTCAGAAAAATGCCAAAATTTCATCCTAAGCTATATTTCATATTCCGAATTCAAAAATGAAGTCTATTTTACCAAATTCATAACATAGAAGTTGCATTAATTAATTTTATAATTAAATCCCGCTGTTAAAACAAATAGCGTGTTTTTTAAGAAACAAAATCTATCAAAAGATTGACACTTGATTATGTCTGGTTTAAATGTGAAATTACAAACAATGACCAACATTGTATTAAATTGTAAAAATATATTCTAAATATACTTTAAAACCACTCAAATTAATAATTTATCACTATTAATTATTTCGATTAAAAAAGTTGTTTTTAATTATAATTTAGTAATTTTCACTATTCATTAGAATATGAAAGTTATCCGAAAAGTACCAAAATTTCACCTTAGGCTAAATTCGATACTCCGAATCCAAAAATGAATTCCATTTTGAAAAATAAAATTTACAAAATTTCCAAAAAGTGGTTATTACTATTCATAACGGCTAGTTTTAATAATATTTTAATAGCATATCGTTGTTTCGTGAAACTCAGTATTGCGTACTACACACGCTATCGAGGAAGGTCGCGATTGCGTGTAACGGAAGGAAAGTCAAGGATGCGTATTGTGAAAGCTTCTTTTGTTGTAGCGTACAACACAAGACATTAATGAAATTAAAAAGAATATTTTTCATAAAATCTTGGGGCGTTACATTAATGGTATTGGATATTTCCAGACACCAAATATCAATTAATAATTCACTAAGGCATAGATGAAGGCACGATTTCAGGGATTTGAAAATTTGAAAAATCCAAACAGGTGCTCGAAAATCATTTGTAGTTTACTAATCCACATGTGATCATAATAGAGGGTTTTGATGAATATATAAACTCAGTTTATCTCTATTAAAATAAATTATATCCTCCTTTTGTGAAGGGATTCATATTGAATGTATTCATTAATGTTTTTGGGAATTAAATCTTCCCATTTATGTTCTTTTAGATTAGTTCTTGTTATTCATTACTATGATATCAGTTTATGGGAAATAGAGTTTGGATTTCCTTGATCATTATGAAAGAATTATTTTAGATATTTATTTTTCATTTATTTTGGATCCCTTTTTGTTTGTTTGATAATATTATTCTTAAGGTTGGTTTCTCCACAAAATAATTACTATCAATTGAAAATATTTTTTCGTATTTGAATTGAATAGGATTTCCAAATCATTTCCAAGTAATAATTTTGTTCTTTATATAAATGTTTTTGAAAGGTAATAGTGTCTATGAAGAAATATTTATGGATGTGTATTTTAGAATAAAGTTTTAATTAATGGAAAATAATTTTTATTTGAAATGATTGATTTAGGATTTAAATTGATGATAAATCTATTTAAAATAAAAAAGAAAATAATTATATATTTGAAATTGAATGAAATGTTTTGAAATTCATGAGTTTTGATAATAAATATTTAATTTTGTTTTTTGAAATGAAATTTCATTCATGAAAATTATATTTTTGGATGATTTAACAATTAATTATAAAACTAATTTGAGATGAATGATTTTCTATGGAGTTATTTCTTTGAAGAACATGGGAGCCTCAGTATGTAGGCAGGAGTCCTAAGATATACAAGTTGGGAATGTGTATTATCTACATCAAAATGTAATGATGATGAAAATGAAAATTGAACATGATCAGGGAAGGTTTTTTTTTCATTTTTATGGATTTATATTCACCTTAGGCTTGGGATTTAGGGATGTGTTCACAATAGGAGTCATAACTCAACAAAAGTGTGTGAACCTTGATCCATGAGATAACTAACCTTGAGGCATGTAATCATTCTGTGATGATTGAATATTAATTATAAATACAAATTTTTATGAAATTAACTATTCATTCTTTTTATGATTTAAACACTTATGAAAGGATAATTTGATGGAAACAAACTTTTTTATTTTTTTTATTCTTAACATTGAATTTATTGGAAAAGATTGTTAGTAATGATTTGTGAAATTATTATCATGACATGGTATATTTAAAGTTGAACTTATTTAATTTATTTGGTATAAATTAATTATGAAATGTCTTGGAGGGAGCCCACTTTATTTGTGTTTCTCATACATTATTGTTTCCTTTGGGAGATATTAAACATTCTTTTCCCAGGTCATGGAAATTGGAAGGTGCTACTTAGATGTGGTTCTTCTTCTTGATTCTGAAAACATATAGATGGAGGTGAAATATAGTTTATGTGGTCCATTTCATACTTGGCTATTATGAGGCTGTATTGGTTTATGTATTATTCTATATTTATTATCTATTTACGAATTTTTACTAATATATTTTGTGGTACATTTTGTATGTTTATATTTTTGGAATACTAGCTATTTATGGATTCAATTCTCCAATTTTGACTTATAGAGTTTTTATTAGGGTGGAATAATTCACCCTTGACAATTCTAGATTCCCTAGAACTAGTATCTTACACTTGGGGATCAAAAACACCCTTAAACCATGTTAAGATTCATTCAAGTACTTGTTTAGAGTGTTGTTTCAGTTGATCATTAGAAAATATGTACGAGAGGAGGTCATTTCACTTTTTAGATGTTGGTGTATTTTATGGTATGTATTTGTATACAGTAGATTGGATTTATGGTACATAAAGAGTAGGTTAATAATGAGTGTCTCAAAAGATCTCATCATAGTGAACCTTAAGTTACCATGATTATTTGGGAAAAGGATCTTCAAGGGTTCGTTTGAACAGATTCTAGACTTTTTCTTATCTTTTATCTCATATTTATATTCCCATGTTGAGTCTTCATTGAAAAAAATAAAGTTCATATGCCTCTCAACACATTTTTCATTATTATATGTCAATGTTGGGTAGTAACTTTCCCCCAAAAAGAAATCTAGTCATAATTTAGGTGGGATATTTAGATGAAAAACATAAAACAATCCCCCAATTAACTAGAACCTCATAGAGGTAGTAGCATCTGTGGCACAAAATCTTGTACAAGGGGTTGTAAATGTTAATGTATAGCCGCACAAGAAATGGTATTGTGAATGGATTACATTAGAGATCAATCCCAGGAAATTTTTCATCAGATTCCACTATATTAATAAGGAAAGAGTGATCCTCATGAGGAAGAGGATTGTTTAAGAAATTATGAATGATCCTTAAAGTTATTAGATACATCATATTCCATTAATGTGATTTGTATTATCTTCAAAATTGAGGGGAATTGTAGGATATAGTGAGATGTAATATTTATGAAAAAGTGGAATGTGAAGGTGGAGTGTAAATACTTCAAGACCCTTTTCCTAGATTAATTATTTCCTGATTTGGTGATTTTGTTTATGTCCATAGATTTCACCAACATTAATCTAGTGATTGTAATGTAACTCAATATACCAATGGTTTGGATTAACTTTCTCAATTATCACCTAAGGTAGTGTGAGATGATAAGTTGAGAACCGTATGGTTTTATATTTATCTTTGATCATATATCTAGTCTAATGTATTAATGTTGAAGAAACCATAAACTAAGATGTTCTGGATAAGGCTCTAAGGGTGGAAATTGGCATGGCTAGTAATATGGGGTTTATTTGATTACCTTCTACTCTACTGGAAGCATTAGAAGTTAATTTAAATGAAATAGAAAATGTAATACACCTTATAATAGAAGCAATTGTGGTGGTCCAAGACTATACAGATTATTTAAATCATTCATAGTGTCTAGTAAAGGTCGACTAACTTATTTCCAATATAGAATGGTTGGGTACTGAAAAGAATTCTTGCATAAATGCACTAAATATTTTTAGCTCAAGCGGTTTTGGACACATTTATAAGGGTTTCAATGTTTTGGAAAATCTTTTTTCTAGTATGCGATAAACAATAAAAAGATGATCTAAGGTATATAAAATTATTAAATACCAATGGGGTCCTATCCATAGGTATAAACATTGAATGTTCTTAATAAAATGGATGATTCACCAGTGGGAACTAATGTAAGTCATCTAGTGGTGAGATGTATCATTACTATTAATCCACCTTTAGGGACTTTTTTATTAGATATTTGTTCCTCGTTTTCATTCATATCAACCCACACCATGGACATTTTGGTCAACCTATAGAGAACATGCCTTATAAAATAACATTTATAACACTTATATGGACAAAGAGATAGAAGGGACTCTAATTCTTATATTGTAATTTCTCTTTATCATCCATAAAAAAAATCTGGTTATTTTTGGTTCTTGAGATTAATGCTCTAGAATTTATTTTAGTAATGTACTAGTTAGTGGATGAAAAATCTTGGATTTACTATTATCATTTGTGGGGGACCTTCCCCCCCAGTGGGGAGTCTCATGTTTTTCAAGAATAATGGGACCTACCATCAATTTGATCTACACATCATCTTCCAAATATGTGTAGGATTATATCCCTTTATATTTTTTATCTAGGTTTGGAAGTTTATTGTAGTAAGAATAATCCAATTTATAAGGACATTTAAGGGGTGAATCTGTTTGAATTTATATCCTATTGTAGGAGAGGGATGTAGAGTTTTCTATTTAAATTATTTTAAGTACTAAATCCACATCTACTCCTTCCTACCATAATGAACCATATAAACTAATGGAACTAAATGATTATTTAGATGAATTAATTTCAAAATGATTCATTTGACCTGGTGTGTCACCATGGGTAGCACTAGTGCTTTTCACCAAGAATGAACAAGGGACCCTTAAATCATGTATTAATTATCAGAAGGTCAATAATGTTTCTTTGAATAATAGGTATATATTTACATATATATATATATGTTTTTTATGACATTCAAAAGGGGAAAATTGGTTATATAAGATTGACATTTTGTTTATTTACCACTAGGTAAGGATTAAGGAATATGTTATTCAAAAGATCACATTCAGGAGTAGGCATGAACACTGTGTATAGTGAACTAGGCTTAACATACATGTATATTCCCTCATTTATATGAAAATCATGTACATTAAAAAAATACATTCTTGAGAACCAAAATTGTTTAGTGTATTTAGAAACTTGGAAAAAAAGATTCTATCCCAGTGAAGGATCATCATCATCTCTTAAAATGATATCCACCATTAGTACTTCTACCAAAGACCTTTCTTCATAACATGGGGAAAGGAAACATAAGAAATGGGTGATCTCACATTCTCCGTAAGGGGAAATAATGGAAATATCTATGCCTGTCCTAAAAATATGGGTATAATAATGTGATCAAGATCACTGTAATACAATAACCTATATATCTAAGATCACAAACATGAGTTATGGGATAAATCGTGGAATTTCATAAGACATGAATCATAAGGAAATAAACATCAAGATCTATGAAACTGATCCTGAGGAATATTGTAACGCCCTGACCCCAGTTACCCAGAGTCGGTGCATTATTACATAACATTGGCATGATCACAAAAGATCAAGTCTCGAAAGACCGATTAGTTTAGTAGCCTTGGAAACACTAGATACATTCATAAATGTTACATTACATCATAAAGTGAAAAACTACAATAAAAAAGTCTCCATAGTCCACACTCATATCCTCTTCTGACTATCCCTGCAGGTGATTCATAAAATACTTCTTCACATCCTGGAAAATATTAAAACATTGAAAGGGGTGAGCTCAGATGCTCAGTAAGGATAAAAATATTGCGGAAGCTTTCATAAATAAACAATAACATTTAAGGCAATGTATAACTAAAAAAAATATTTTTTAAACTTGAACTTCAGCATAATATGGCAAAAATAAAATTAAATAATGTCATTTACTTACTCACATGGGTATTCTACTAATCAAATAATCCCATGCAATATCAATAACCACTTTCATAATGATGGAATGCATAATGCCAGACTATCATAACCACGTAGAAAAGGCCTCGTGCCAAGACCACAAATAAGATTTTGTCAAGGCCTCGTGCCAAGACACTAGTTTGTCTCATGAGACCTACCGATGCATTGAGGAGCTATAGCGGGCTCCACCCGTCACTTATTTAGTCCAATTCATTCCTCATATGAATAGGTTTAAACATATCATAAAGCATAACATAATCGTATCACATAAAACATGCATAAAGGAAACCTAACATTTCCACATTTCACTCACAAGATATCAATGCAACACATTGATATAATAAAAACATTTTCAAAACCATTTTCAATACCAGAATAAAATAAAATTAAAACTTTGTATTTATTTTTCATTTTAAAAAAAACTATGGCTTGTAGAGGAAGACGAAACTCAAATAATGGTCACGGCAGCAGAGAAGTCATTGTCATCGTATACGTAAGAAAAACATTACTTTTTGTCGTTTAGTAAAAACGCTTCGTATAAAATATTCCTTTTGAATAAATTTAAAAGTCAAAGGGGTTTATACACCATATAAATGAAAGTTGTGTATAAACCAAATATGCCTCAATGAAAGGAGATTGAGACGAAGTCCTTACAAAGATAATTTTTAAAATAAAATAGATCTATTATGTGTATTCATTATAATTACACATAAAGAAAGTACAAATACAAGATATGACAAAATAATATCATCAAATAATTTGAAAGTAGGAGATTAACCCAAAGAATGGAAATTGGGTTAAGAAATTCCCTTACCTCGTATCCGACTTGACTCGACCTCTCTTTAACCTCCTGAATAATAAACTAGAGTTAATCTCTAACTTCTTAAGAACATTTTTTAAGTTCATTATTCCTTTTATATCACTTATTACCATGTCATGAACATTATGTAATTATTTAAGTTTATAACGGTCGTTTTTTCAATCTTAGGTACTTGAGTCAAAAATAAACTTCTTATAATTACACTTTGTTGATGTGGTTATATATCCATTATATACATAATTATATTAATGATGTATATATCATATACATCATATATATCCAGTATATACATTCATTTATAATATTACATAACATTTAGAGGTAAGAAATTAAATGCACCGTTCATGGAGACGGTAAGCCGTACGTACGCATGAATGCTACTTTCATTTCTATTTCGTATTTAATGGAATGAAGTTATAATTTTATAACGGTATAATATAATTACAGTATAATATAATGTATAATACTATTTACTCCATTCTGTATACATCTCACATATGGCATTAACGATTCAAATCACTTTGAGGGGGTGGTAGTCCGCACTTCCTAAAATGAAA
Source organism: Viscum album (assembly GCA_963277665.1). Taxonomy (NCBI): domain Eukaryota; kingdom Viridiplantae; phylum Streptophyta; class Magnoliopsida; order Santalales; family Viscaceae; genus Viscum; species Viscum album. The sequence goes on along the minus strand of OY728166.1, from coordinate 1,362,149,442 downwards.
TTATCACATTTACCCATAATGGAAATCATAAAGTATGACATAAAAGAAAAATACAGAAGCATAAGGAAAACATAAAAATAATATATATATCATATATGAAAATAGTGTCATCAAAACGGCCACCATTAGAGGTGTTAAAAAATATTGAACAATCATCGTTTGGTGAGGCAGTATTTCGCCACCCACAGAAACAGTATGTTCTTTAACCATTAGATGAAGGTGTGTGTAAGTGTAAACCAAATAATTATCATAACAACATAATAGTATATTTTATATACTGGTTTTGTTACAAAATAAAGGAATAAAAATAGTTTAAGGGGTTTGAGAAGCAAAATAAAACAAAACAACATTAGAGAAGACATTACCTTAAAATCGGGTAACTCTTTTTGATTTGAGCCAAAGGCTTCCTTGGGAAGACTTATACACAAAGTGAGGCTTCTAGGAGTAAGGGAGGGAGGTTGGGAGAGTATTTGGGCTGAGTTTGGCTGAGCCAAAAGGCTTTGAAGGTGTGAGTAAGGTGGTAGTGGTGGGGGCCTTTTATAAGAGGAGAGGAGGGGCACTCTTGGAAAGTCAGGAAATGTCACTTTATTATATAATGGTTTTTGGATTTTAAAGGTCCCAAACTTATATATTTAGAGGATAAGGTGATACGGGTTCTAAATATACTCATCCAATAAATTTTTGACAAGTGTATGTCTTATATTTTACATTATCTTATCATTTTATTTAAATCGTTAATTAATGAGGTAATCGCTGCATCATCATGGTGTCATAAATAATTTAATTTATTTAATGTCTAAAAATTATAAAAAAATTATCATGATGTAGGAAATCATTTTATCTTTCTAAAAATATTTATATTAAAAAATATGACTTGTATAACACCATTTAAAAATTGTTTTAGTAAAACAACTCATGTTTGCGACATTTTTATTTTAACATTAAATAAAAAGTTTTTAATTTCATTTTCCTACCAAAGTGGCTCCATGGGGTCCCCATGTTGACCCATGGATTGTCTTGGTCGGCCGTGACTCATCCAATAGGAGTAGTATAAGTGTAAAGGTATTTTCATATTTTTATAATATCATTTTTACCTTAAATTTCACTAATTACCTTTAATGACGATTAATTAAACTTAAAAGTTACTATTCACCAAAAAATAATTTTAATCCCATTGAACCACATTTTTATTCCTAATGAAAACCATGTATGTTGGATTTTTGAAAATCACATCACAGAAGTGGAAAAGTTTCATTTAAACGAAAACTCAGTTTTTTAACTACAACTTAGTGGTTTCACTATTCATCAAAAATTGAAGTTTTTCAGAAAAATGCCAAAATTTCACCCTAAGCTATAATTGATATTCTGAATTCAAAAATGATGTCTATTTTACAAAATTCCAAACATATAAGTTGCATTAATTAATTTTATAATTAATTCCCGCTGCCACAACAAATAACGTGTTTTTAAGAAACAATATATATCAAAAGATTGACAATTGTTTATGTCCAATTTCAAAGTGAAATTAATTCTAATAACCACCATTGGATAAAATGGTAAAAATATATTCTAATTATACTTTAAAACCACTAAATAGTATAATTTATCACTATAAATTATTTTGATTATAAAAGTTGTTTTAAGTATTTTTCACTATTCCTAAAAAATTGAAAGTTCCCAGAAAATTATAAAAAATTCAACTTAGGATAATTTAGATATTATGAATACAAAAATTAAGTACATTTTTAAATATAAAATTTCTATAATTTAAAAAATTTGGTATTACTATTCATAACAGCTACTTTGATTAGTTGTGGCGTGTGTTTAGAACTCGAAGTTGCGTACAACACACGCTGCTGTATTATTCAAAGAGAAGTGTATCGTGAAAGCTTGGGGTGTCACATTCTCCCCTACTTCAAATAATTTCGTCCTCGAAATTTCATATAATATCACTGTATAAAAAGACTTGGGTGATTTTTCATTATAAGTTCCCCGGGTTCCCATGTTTCCTCCTCCATCTTATGGTTTCTCCATAGAACTTTTACCAGACGAGTCGTCCGGTTTCTCCACACTTGTTCTCTTGTATCAAGAATCCTGATGGGATCTTCGTAATAAGATAGTTCGTGTTCTAGTTCTAATTACTCATAGGTGAGTACATGCGTTGGGTCAGGCATGTATTTTCTCAACAGTGATACGTGGAATACATCATGAACTTTGGAGAGAGTTGGTGGCATTGACAAACGGAAAGCTACAACCCCAATTTGTTCTAGAATTTCAAAGGGTACGATGTACCTGGGACTCAATTTACCCTTCTTACTGAAACTTAGAAATCCCTTCCATAGAGATAACTTCAAGAAAAAATGATCTCCTACCTGAAATTCGAAATCCTTCCTTTGGTTTTCGGCATAGCTCTTCTGCCTACTTTGAGCTGCTTTGATGTGGTTTTAGATTACTTTCACCTTTTCCATTGTTTCCTCCACCAGTTCTAGGACTACAAGTTTTCTTTCACCAACGTCATCCCAACAGGTTGGTGTTCGACATCTCTTTTCATATAACGCTTCATATGGTGCCATTTGAATACTTTAATGGAAGCTATTGTTATAGGAAAATTCTACCAGAGGTAAATATTGATCCCACATTCCTTGAAAGTCAAGTGAGCATGATCTCATCAGGTCTTCTAAGGTCTGAATAGTTATTTTTGACTGTCCATCTGTTTGAGGGTGGTAAGCAGTGCTCAAACGAAGTTCAGTAACCAAGGCCTTCTGAAGACTTTTCCAGAATCCTGATTTAAATCGAGGATCATGATCTGAGACAATCGACATGGGTACTCCATGAAGTCTCACAACTTCATTAATATACAGTCTTGCTAGACGTTCAAGTGGTAGATGTTCCCTTATAACAAGAAAATATGCTGACTTCGTGAGACGATCAACAATGAACCATATTGTGTCATTTCTTCTAAGAGTCTTTGGTAGTCCCATGACAAAATCCATCGTAATATTATCCCATTTCCACTCAGTTATGGGAAGAGGTTGCAATACTCCACCAGGCAGTTGCCTTCCAGCTTTCACTTGTTGACAAACCATACATCTTGACACAAAATCAGCAATCTCCATCTTCATGTTGTCCCACCAAAAATGTCCCTTTAAATCTCTATAAATTTTGGTGCTCCTAGGGTGTATAGAGAAATTGGAGCTATGAGAATCCTCCAACAATTCCCTCTTCAAATCAGGTATATCGGGAATACAAAGTCTCCTCCCAAATTTCAAAATTCAATCTTCATACACAAAGTCACTCAATCACCCATCATTCACAGCTTTAATTTTCTTTTTCAACTCTTCATCATTGGCCTAAGAAAACTTTATCCTTTCTAGTAAAGATGGTTTGGCAACCATTTGAATTTTTTTTGATGTTTCATCCCCCATGGTGATTCCCATATCCATCTTTACTAGATCCATGAAAATAGGATCCATTTCCACTCTCATCATGTTCAGAACTCCATGATATTTTCTACTCAAAGCATATGCAACCTTATTTTCCTTCCCTGGGTGGTAGTGTATCGTGCAATAATAATCCTTGAGTAGTTCAAGACATAGCCTTTGCCTCATGTTGAGTTCTTTTTGTGAGAAAATATATTTCAAACTCTTGTGATCGGTATATATCTCACATTTTTCACCATAGAGATAATGTCTCCATATCTTCAAGGAAAAAATTACAGCAGCTAACTCGAGATCATGAGTAGGATAGTTTTGCTCATGAATTTTTAGCTGTCGTGATGCATAGGCAATAACCCTATCATTCTGCATAAGGACACAACCAAGTCCTTTCATTGATGCATCACTATAAATAACGAACCCATCATTCCCTGATGGTAGAGTCAATATAGGAGAATTGACTAATCTTCTCTTCAGTTCTTCAAAACATTCTTCACACTCTTTTGTCCAGACAAATTTAACCCCTCTACGTGTGAGCTTCGTCAATGGGTTAGCCAATCGGGCAAAATTCTGGACAAAACGTTGATAATAACCTGCCAAACCAATAAAGCTGCGTACCTCAGTTATACTCATCAGTGTTGGGCATTCTTGGATTGCATTAGTCTTATAAGGATCAACAGAAATTCCATCCTTAGAGACAATGTGTCCAAGAAAAGAAATCTCCTGAAGCCAGAATTTACGCTTGCTAATCTTCCCATATAATTCATGCCTTCTAAGAGTCTTCAAGATAATACGCAAGTAATTTTCATGATCTTCGTATCTTTTGGAGTACACCAATATGTCATCAATAAATACCACCACAAAATCATCTAGATATTCCTTGAAAACTCTATTCATTAGATCCATGAATACAGAGGGTGAATTAGTCAATCCAAAAGGCATTACTGTAAACTCGTAATGCCCGTACCTTGTTCGAAATGCTGTCTTCAGAATGTCTTCCTTCTTCACGCACAACTGATGGTATCTCGATCGAAGTTCAATCTTTTAAAAGTATTGAGCTCCATGAAATTGGTCAAATAAATCATCAATGCGAGGTAGGGGATACTTGTTCTTTATTGTTATAGCATTGATCTCCCTGTAGTCAACTCACAACCTCATAGATCCATCTTTCTTCTTAACAAAAAGGACAAGGGATCCCTATGGAGTAACACTAGGGAGAATAAATCCCTTATTACTCAATTACTCTAGTTGTTTATTTAGTTCAACTAATTCCATGGTGGCCATCCTATAAGGGGTCTTCGATATAGGCCTTGATCCAGGAATTAAATCAATGGAAAACTCAACTTCTCGTTCTAGAGGATGTCCAGGTAAATCCTCCGAAACCACATCTTTATATTCTTTCACAATAGGTACATCCTCTATTTGAACATTACTTTCCTTTCCCTCAGTCATTTCATTCTCTTCCTCCCCAATAATTGAATTTAGGTGAGCTACTGGGGGTGGATCTAAATAAGAATTAGGTGGTGACGATTCTGCTCTAAAAATAAGGTGTTCCTTATCATCATCATCAAAAATATTAAACTCCTTCTTCATACAATAAATATTTGCATCATAGTCCAAAAGCTAATCCATACCAAGGATTATATCAAACTCAATCATAGGTATGACAATGAGATCAACGGATAATGAACAGTTATGTGCTCTAATGGGGACTGATTCACAAAACTTTGTTGCAATAATATTTCCCTTATGAGTTTTTTTTGACGATTATCTTGTTAAATAAAATTGGAAATATCTAATTTTCTTAGAAAACTGGGAAGATATGAAACAATGCGATGATCCAGAATCAAATAATGCACTTTCTAAACTTGAGGAAACCATTAAATTACCTTCCACTACGTCTTTCGGAGCTTCAACCTCAGCAGTAGTGATAACATAAGCTTGGCCTTGATCCCTTAGCCTCATATGAGGCGAGTTCCCCTGACTCTTAGGACATTAATTTGCATAATGTCCCATCTCTCAACAATTATAGTATTCCACATTGACAACAACTTTCTTTCCCTTTCAATCATGAGCTTGGTGGAATTTTTCACCACACTTATAACAGACTCCCATTCCCTTCAAGCAAGTACCGGGGTGTTTCTTTCCACATTTACTGCAGGACTGATATTCAACTCTTCCCTTCTTCCCCTTATTTCCATTTCCATATTGATCAAAAGATCTCCTCTTTTATTTCTTTGCTTTAAAGTCATAAGACTTAGAGAATTCCTTTTCTGTCTTGATAGCACACAAGACAATATCTTCGTATGACGAGAAGATTTGTGAGACTAATGCTCGACGGAGAAATGGTTTTAACCCATCAAAGAAGAGATAAATCTTACTTCTTGGGTTACGTATATAATCTGCAGCATGCCTTACTAACCTTGTAAAGTTAGCCTCATACTTTGCGACATTCTCATCCTCCTTCTGCCTCAGATTCAGAAATTGCCTTTCCATATCTACTCGATGTTCATGTGGAAAGTATTTTTCTAAGAAAAGATCTTTGAACTCTCTCCATTCCATATTTGATACTTCATCATCTTCCTTTGTGTTTTGAATCAGTGACCACCATTGATCGGCATCTCTAGTGAGGCGGTAGACTGCCATGACAACCTTCTCCCTTTCACTACTCCCCAAGGCATGGAATATTTTTTCTTAGGAGTTTATCCATTTCTCAGCTACTAATGGATTTATACCCCCATTAAATGTTGGTGGTTGTTGCCTCATGAAGTGGTCTAACATTGATCCTCCACGTTGCGGATTAGGGTGATCCATACGAGTAAGGTTATTATTCATAACCTGAGTGAGTTGTCCCAATATGGTAACAAGTTGATCAGCACCAGTTGTATCTCCAGATCCACAATAATTATCTTGAGCAGGAGGGAAATAGCTACAAGGAGTGCGTGCATTGATATGGTTTCCATTCCTTCCACTAGGTGCCATTTCTAAAAAATGGCATAAACTAGATTAGTTTATGAATCAAAATACATAATTCCATACTTGTAAAATATTTAACATAAATTGAACTATTTATGGATATAATCCATAATCATAAAAATGTTTTCTTTGAGGAAGTATATACTCATAACCCTTCATAGTGGTTTGTAAAGAAAATGAGATTTATCCTAAGACTATCCCCCTGGGGTGTCGTAACCAAGAGTGCAGCAAGGCCCGTTGTCGTGCACCGGTTCCTGTTCGAGTCTAGCTCAAAGCGGTGTTTTCGGGTTTTACTCCTAGGTACATCTGTGCCAGAGCCGCCTCTACCTGCTCGTATCCAGATATGGATGTATTGCTTGGAAAACTCACAACATCTCTATAATACCAAAATTCTAGGAAGTTCTTCTATACTAATCCTCAAAGTCTATCTTTGGGCTATGTGCTCTAATCAGATTTTATCTAAATCTAGCTTCCAAGGTTAGTACTAAACTGCCTCTGATACCAACTATAACGCCCCGAAACCAGTTACCCAGAGTCGGTGCATTATTGCATAACATTGGCATGATAACAAAAGATCAAGTCTCGAAATACCGATTAGTTTAGTAGCCTTCACTAGATACATTCATAAATGTTACATTACATCATAAAGTGAAAAAATATAATAACAAAGTCTCCATAGTCCACACTCATATCCTCTTCTGACTATCCCTGCAGGTCATTCATAAAATACTTCTTCACATCCTGGAAAATATTAAAACATTGAAAGGGGTGAGCTCAGATCCTCAGTAAGGATAACAATATTGCGGAAGCTTTCATAAATAAACACTAACATTTAAGGCAATGTATAACTAAAACAAAATATTTTTTAAACTTGAAATTCAGCATAATATGGAAAAAAAATTAAATAATGCAATTTACTTACTCACATTGGTATTCTACTTGTCGAATAATCCCATGCAATATCAATAACCACTTTCATAATGATGGAATGCATAATGCCAGACTATCATAACCACGTAGGCAAGGCCTCGTGCCAAGAACACAAATATGATTTTGTCAAGGCCTCGTGCCAAGACACTAGTTTGTCTCATGAGACCTACCGATGCATCGAGGAGCTATAGCAGGCTCCACCCGTCACTTATTAAGTCCAATGCATTCCTCATATGAATAGGTTTAAAAATAGCATAAACCATAACATAATCGTATCACATAAAACATGCATAAAGGAAACATAACATTTCCACATTTCAATCACAATATATCAATACAACACATTGATATAATAAAAACATTTTCAAAACCATTTTCAATACCAGAATAAAATAAAATTAAAACTTTGTATTTATTTTTCATTTAAAAAAACTATGGCTTGTAGAGGAAGCCGAAACTCAAATAATGGTCACGGCGGTGGAGAAGTCGTTTTCTCCGTATACATAATAAAAACATTCCTTTTTTTCGTTTAGTAAAAATGCTTCGTATAAAAGATTCGTTTTGAATAAAAGTAAAAGTCAAAGGGGTTTATACACCGTATAAATGAAAGTTGTGTATAAAACCAAATATGCCTAAATTAAAGGAGATTGAGACGAAGTCCTTACAAAGATCATTTTTAAAATAAAATAGATCTATTATGTGTATTCATTATAAGTACACATAAAGAAAGTACAAATACAAGATATGACATAATAATATCATGACATAATTTGAAAGTAGGTGATTAACCCAAAGAATGGAAATTGGGTTAAGAAATTCCCTTACCTCGTGTCCGACTTGACTCGACCGCTCTTTAACCTTCTGAATAATAAACTAGAGTTAATATCTAACTTCTTAAGAACCATTTTCAAGTTCATTATTCCTTTTATATCACTTATTACCATGTCATGAGCATTATGTAATTATTTAAGTTTATAATGGTCGTTTTGTCGATCTTAGGTACTTGAGTCAAAAATAAACTCCTTATAATTACACTTTGTTCATGTGGTAATATATCCATTATATCCATAATTATATTAATGATGTATATATCATATAAATCATATATATCCAGTATATACATTCATTTATAATATTACATAACATTTAGAGGTAAGAAATGAAATGCACCGTTCATGGAGACGGTAAGCCGTACGTACGCATGAACACTACTTTCATTTATATTTAGTATTTAATGGAATGAAGTTATAATTATATAAAGTTATAATATAATTCCAGTATAATATAATGTATAATACCATTTACTCCATCCTTTATACATCCCACATATGGCATTAACGATTCAAATCACTTTGAGGGGGCAGTAGTCCGCACTTCCTAAAATGAAATTACCACGTTTACCCATAATGGAAATCATATAGTATGACATAAATGAGAAATAAATAACCATAAAGAAAACATAAAAATAATATATATATATATATCATATATGACAATAATTTCATCAAAATGGCCACCATTAGAGGTGTTAAAAGAATATTGAACAATCCTCGTTTCGTGAGGCAGTATTTCACCACCCACAGAAACAGTATGTTCTTTAACCATTAGATGGAGGTGTGTGTAAGTATAAAACAAATAATTATCATAAATACATCCTAGTATATTTTTGATACTGGTTTTGTTACAAAATAAAGGAATAAAAAGAGTTTAAGGGGTTGGAGAAGCAAAATAAAACAAAACAACATTAGAGAAGACATTACCTTAAAATCGGGTAACTCTTTTTGATTTGAGACAAAGTCTTCCTTGGGAAGCCTTATGACTAAATTGAGGCTTCTATGAGTAAGGGAGGGAAGTTGGGAGAGTATTGGGTCCGAGGTTGGCTGAGCCAAAAGGCTTTGAAGGTGTGAGTAAGGTGGTAGTGGTGGGGGCCTTTTATAAGAGGAGAGGAGGGGAACTCTTGGAAAGTCATGAAATGTCACTTTATTATATAATGAGTTTTGGATTTTAAAGGTCCCAAACTTATATATTTCGAGTATAAGGTGATAAGGGTTCGAAATATACTCATACAATAGGTTTTTGACAAGTGTAAGTCTTATATTTTACATTATCTTTTCATTTTATTTTAATCGTTAATTAATGAGGTAATCGCTGCATCATCATGGTGTCATAAATAATTTAATTTATTTAATGTATAAAAATTATAAAAAAATTATCATGATATAGGAAATATTTCTATATTTATAATGAATATTTATAGTCAAAAATATGACTTGTATAACCCCATTTAAAAATTATTTTAGTAAAACAACTCATGTTTGTGACATTTTTATTTTAACATTAAAGAAAAAGTTTGTAATGTCATTTTCCTACCAAAGTGGCTCCATGGGGTCCCCAAGTTGACCCATGGATTGTATGGGTCGGCCATGACTCATACAATAGGGGTAGGGCAAGTGTAAAGGTATTTCCATATTTTTATAATATCATTTTTACCTTAAATTTCACTAATTACCTTTAATCACGATTAATTAAACTTAAAAGTTACTATTCACAAAAAAATTATTTTAATCCCATTGAACCACATTTTTATTCATAATGACAACCATGTATGTCGGATTTTTGAAAATCATATCACAGAAGTGGTAAAATTTCATTTAAACGAAAAATCAGTTTTTTAACTACCACTTAGTGGTTTCACTATTCATCAAAAATTGAAGTTTTTCAGAACAATGCCAAAATTTTACCCTAAGCTATAATTGATATTCCAAATTCAAAAATGATGCCTATTTTAAAAAATTCCAACAATATAAGTTGCATTAATTAATTTCATAATTAATTCCCGCTGCCACAACAAATAGTGTGTTTTTAAGAAACAATATATATCAAAAGATTGACAATTGTTTATGTCCAATTTCAAAGTGAAATTAATTATAATGACCAACATTGGATAAAATGGTAAAAATATATTATAATTAAACTTTAAAACAACTAAATAGTATAATTTATCACTATAAATTATTTTGATTAAAAAATTTGTTTTATGTATTTTTCACTATTCCTAAAAAATTGAAAGTTCTCAGAAAAATACAAAAAATTAAACTTAGGATAATTTCGATATTATGAATAAAAAAATGAAGTCCATTTTGAAATATAAAATTTATATAATTTTAAAAAGTGGGTATTACTATTCTTAACTGCTACTTTGATTAGTTGTGGTGTGTGTTTAGAACTCGAAGTTGCGTACAACACACGCTGTTGTATTATTCAAAGAGAAGTGTATCTTGAAAGCTTGGGGTGTTACAAATATGACATAAGATTTGTATCATAAATATAATAATATAAAATTTTATGTCATGACTTCCTATCAAGACCATTATAACATGTTAGGCTTGAGATATAACCCATGTACCTACTTTGGGATTTGGCTTGCAATATGGGTACCCTCTTTCTTTTATTCTTAGGCTATAACCCATGTATATTATTGTTTTCATGAATGGGATAAAACCCATGTTGTAACATCCCTAGTAAGTAAATAATTATATATTTTCTTATCTATGACTATTTATGAATTAGATACTATTTTAGAGGTTTAAAATGAGAATAAATCCAATCTTAAGCATGGAATACTCTAATATTTTTTTAAAAGATTGTTTTACCGCCTTTTGATGGAAAACCATTTTAAAATCAACCTTTTGACAATTTTATAAGCTCTATTTGTCAAAATAAACTTATTCATTAGAATTGGGACATTGATATTTACTTTGGATAAATTTTTGGTATTTTTCTGACAATGTTCATTTTTTAATGAATAGTGAAAAATACTGCATTTTACTTCAAAACCGCTTTTTAGTCTAATTTAATTATACAAATAGATTGTTATTTTAATTGGGTTTAAAGTTTAATTAGAATATATTTTTACCATTTAATCCAATTTTTTCATTATAATAGATTTAACTTTGGAATTGGGCACAAATAAGTGCCAATCTTTTCATAGATATTGTTTCAAAAAAACCCGCTATTTGTTTTGACAACGAGAATTATGTTTAAATTAATTATTTCGATTTATGTGTTTGGAATTTGGTAAAATGGATTACATATTTGGAATTAGAAGTTCCAAATTATGTAATTAATTCTCTTTGGTTTTTGGAAATTATGAATAGTAACGACGGAAATTATCTTTGATTATCATGATTAATTAGTAATCAGGTAGTTAAGGGTAATAAAATAATATCATAATAATAAAAAATGACCCCAAAATGTGTCCTAATGCTACTGGTTGTGTCATGGCCGACCATTGGTTTCCTTGTGCCAATCTTTGTGACCCCATGGAATCTCTTTTGTGTGATAGTGACTTTTTATCTTTTTATTTTTAAAGAAAGTTAAATATAACAAAGTATGTAACACCTAAGTTAAACAATTTTAATTTTTTCTAAATAAAAGATCTATTAGAATATAAATATTCATTGGAAATATAAAAAGATTTCCTACATCATAGTATTTGTTTTATAATTTTTAGACATTAAATAAATTAATTTTTTTTGACACAATGATGATGCAACGATTACCTCATTAATGAACGATTTAAATAAAATGAAAAGATAATGTAAAATCATAGACTTACACTTGTGTTACCCGATTTAAAGGTAATGTCTTCACTTGTGTTATTTTGTTTTATTTTGCTTCTCCAACACCCTAAACACTTTTTATTCCTTTATTTTGTAACAACACCAGTATCTTCAATATACCAGGATGTTGTTATGAGAAGGATTCAAGCTACACTTACACACACCTTCGTCTAATGGTTAAAGAACATACTGTTTCTGTGGATGGCGAATTTCTGCCTCACGAAACGATGATTGTTCAATCTTCTTTTAACACCATTCAGGGTGGCCATTAAGATGTAACTATATTTATATATGATATATATTATTTTTATGTTTTCTTTATGCTTCTTTATTTTTCATTTGTGTCATTACTTTATGGTTTCCATTATGGGTAAACGCGATATCTTCGTTTTAGGAAGTGTGGACTACCGTCCGCTCAAAGGGATTTGTTTCGTTAATGCCATATGTGGGATGTATAAAGGATGGATTTTATGATGTTATATAAGATATTATACTATAATTATAATATACCTCTATATTATTATGATCTCATTCCATTAAATACTAAATAGAAATGAAAGTAGCATTCATGCATACGTACGACTTACCATCTCCATGAACGGTGCATTTCATTTATTACCTCTAAATGTTATGTAATATTATAAATTCATGTATATACTGGATATATATGATATATATGATATCTAAATCATGAATATAATTCTGGATATAATGGATATTTTACCACATGAACAACTTGTAATTACAAGAAGTTTGTTTTTTTTACTAAAGTGCCAAGGGTCGACAAAACGACCATTATTAACTTAAATAATTACATAATGTTCATAACACGGTAATAAGTGATATAAAAGGTATTATTAACTTGAAAAAGGGTTTTTAAGTAAGTATAAAAACTCTAGTTTATTATTCAGGAGATTAAAGAATGATTGAGTCAAGTTAGACACGAGGTAAGGGACTTCGTCTCAATCTCCATTCATTGAGGAATATTTTGTTTTTAAACAAAACTTTCTATTATATTGTGTATAATCCCCTTTTAATTTTACATTTATTCAAACCGAATCTTTTTTATATGAATCTTTTTACTAAACGAAAAAAGTTAAGGTTTTTGTCGTACGTATGCGGCGACTACGACTTCTCCGCCACTGTGACCATTATTTGAGCTTCGGCTTCCTCTACAAGCTATAACTTTTTTTAAATGTAAAATAAATACCATGTTTTACTTTAATTTTATTTTCGTATTGAAAATGGTTTTGATAATGTTTTTATTATATCAATGTGTTGTATTGATATCTTGTGATTGAAATGTGGAAATTTTATGTTTCATTTATGCATGTTTTATGTGATACGATTATGTTATGGTTCTTGGGAATTATTTATGAAGACAGGTGGTTCCATGATAAAATAAGGGCGGGTGAGCCTGTGATAGCCCTCCAATGCATTGGGTAACGCGAAGGAGTTAAATGATAATGTTTCTCCAAATAGATTTAGGGAATATACTGTGACAGGTATTCCAAAAGCAACCTTGAGAGTTACTCCCTACGTAATAATATTATGAAAGCCTCAAGTTACCTTTATATCATATTATTTCTATGAGTTATTCATAAATCATATGATTTCATGAGGTATGATAAAGTGGTTATGTTTTATGAGTAAAGTATGATTTCATTAATTCTTATGTATATAGAGGATAATGTTTTCATTTTGTACTTTTATATCCCTTACTGATCTTTTTATGCTCATCCCAAGTTTTTGAAATGTTTTTCACAGGTCAAGGGAAAAGTACATGATGTGATGATATTGTCAAGGAAGTGTCACGAATGAATCCATGTTTTATTTTAAATATGACTCCTATGATGGGAAAAATGAATACTGTCTTTTATGTAACCACCTTTTTGAAATGTGGAATGTAATGCATGATTTGTGATCTAATTCTCTAAAACTCTAAACCTGAAAAGATCCTCAATGTGTATTCTTGTAATAAATCAAGATTAAGTAATGTTTAAGGCACGTGGCCTTATAGTTGGTATCAAAGGTCCATTTAGATAATTTTAGGAGTTATAATTCTATTAAATGATTATCCAAAAATATTTTTTTATGGTCAAATTGAAATGATATAGAATTTGAAGATTACCATGTTGCTTCATCTATGACATGTTTTCTCAGAATGGTTTTCCGCAAAGGAAATATGAAAGTAGTGATAGTAAGGCATACAGAAGGAAATGACCTTCTGAATCATCATCCTGAGATGGTTAGAATTGGAACTGAACAATTTTTTGTAGTAATGGGATAGTTGGCTTAGGCGATAAATGATGGTGGTATCCATGCCCGAGATCAACCAGATCAACCGCAGAGGAACATGTCAATGGTGGAACATTTGATGGTGGTATTCATGGGGTGTTCAGACAATCAAAAGGTTAGTCTTGCTATTTACCGTTTGGAGGGTGAAGCAGATCAGTGGTGGTCGGTGGTTAAAAATATCAGGGACACTCATGAGATTGATGCCCTTAACTGGGATGAATTCAAATGTATGTTTCTTGAGAAATATTTTCCTAAGGCTGTTCGACTTAGGATGGAAAAACAATTATTGTAATTGAGGCAAGAGGATGACTCAGTGGATGCTTATGAAGAATGGTTAACTCGATTGGCAAGGTATGATCCAAAATTTATCCGAGACCTTGATAGAAAAATCAATCGTTTTTGCTCAGGATTAATTCCAAAATATCGAAGGGCTTTGTCTTCTCATGAGTTCAAGAGTTATGAAAATCTTGTTCTATGTTCTGAGAAGGTGGAAATGGAGTTTACCAATGATCACATGTTCTATTAAAACCAACAGAAGAGGAGACCGAGGTGACATGAGAAAGGGAAGAATCCATCAAAGAGGTCTGATGGTAAGAAAACCAAGTTTTCAGTTTGTGATAAATGTGGTAAAAGGCATGCTGGGGAATTTATTTTGAATTCTGGAAATTTCTACTGATGTGGTAATATGGGACATAAGTCTTGTGGTTGAACTGAAAACGTTCAGGGTGATGGTAAGACCAAATTTGATTTACAGTTAGTGAAATGTTTCAAGTGCGATGAGATGGGTCATTATACAAACGAGTTTCCAACAAAGAGGTCGAATGATGGGAAGCAGTCAGACTATAAGCAGAAAGGTGTGGCGAAATCCTTTGAAACTACTTCAGTAGATATTGGGCCATCAAATGAAGTGGTATCAGGTAATTTGTTTGTTTTCTCAGATTATACCCGTGTGTTGTTTGATTCAGGGTCTACACATTCTTTCATCTCTGAAAAATTTTCTAGTAAATTGGGAAATCCATCTCAAGAATGACTCCTGAAATTATGGAAAAAATAGCTGGGGGAAATGTTGAGAGAAAAATAATTTATAAGAGTCTTCCTATCCTTATCCATGGAAAGAACCTACTTGAAAACCTTATTAATTTATCCATAGTATAGTTTGATGTTATCCTGAGTATGGATTGGATCTTTGTTTACCATTCTAATATTGATTATAGAGCTAAAGAAGTTTCTTTTCAGAAAGTCTTTCAGTTTGTCTACAAGAATAAACCCTTACTGTTGATAACATATCAAGAGGCTGAGAAACTTTTAAAAGATGGAAATGAAAGTTACCTTGCACATATTGTTGAAAATAAAGGAACCATTTAGATTAATGTTGTGCCAGTGGTAAATGAGTATCCTGTAATTTTTCCTGACGAGTTTCCTAGAATAATACCAGATCGGTAATTTTAATTTATTGTTGACTTAGTTCCTGATGCCAAGCCAATTTCAAAACCACCTTATCGAATTTCTCAAATTGAACTTTTAGAGTTGAAGGGGCAATTTCATGATTTATTAGAGAAAGGTTTCATTCGACCTAGCACATCACCATGGGGTTCTCCTGTCTTATTTTTTAAAAAGAAATATGGTTCAATGAGACTTTGCATTGATTATAGAGTCTTGAATAACATCACTGTTAAGAAAAAATATCCTTTGCCTCATATCAATGATTTGTTTGTTCAGCTCCAGGGAGCTTAGTATTTTTCAAATATTGACCTGAGATCGGGGTACCATCAGTTGAAGGTAAAGGAATCAGATGTTCTAAGGAACGCCTTTCATACAATATGTGACCATTATGAATTTGAAGTTATTTCTTTTGGGATAACCAATTCACCTGCTGTATTCATGGATCTTATGAATATAATTTTCCATGAGTTCATGGATAATTTTGTGGTAGTTTTCATTGAAGATATTTTGGTGTTTTATAAAAGTAAATAGGAGCATGAAAGTTATTTAAGGGTTATTTTGAAAACCCTAAAAGAAAACAAATTGTATGGGAAATTCAGCAAGTGTGAGTTTTGGTTGCAACAAATTTCTTTCCTTGGTCACATTATTTATAAAGATGGAATAACTGTTGATCTTGCAAAAACAAAGGTTGTTGAAGAATGGACAAGACCCACAAATGTAACCGAGATTCATAGTTTTCTTGGTTTGGAATGATATTACCGAATGTTTGTTATAAATTTTTCACAGTTATCTAGTCCAATGACTAAGCTAACTCGGAAGGGTGTTAAGTTTATCTGTACAAAAGAATGTGATGATTGTTTTTAGGAATTGAAAAGAAGATTGGTGAATGCTCCAGTTTTGGAAATACCTTCCAGGAATGGTGATTTTTTTATCTACAGTGATGGTTCATTGAAAGTACTTGGTTGCGTCCTAATTTAGAATGATCAGGTAATTGCTTATGCTTAACGTCGGTTGAAAAATCATGAGGTAAATTACCCTACACATGATTTGGAATTAGCTGCTGTTTTTTTCGCTATAAAAATTTAGAGGCATCATTTGTATAGTGTAAAGTGTGAAATATATACTGATAAAAAAAGTTTAATGTAAATATTCACTCAGAAATAATTGAACATGAGATAGAGGAGATGGCTGGAATTAATCAAGGATTATGATTGTAAAATTCATTACCATCCGGGAAATGCAAATAAAGTGGATGATGCTTTGAGTCGAAAAAGTATTGCCTCATTAACCATGTTACGTTTGGAACGTGATCCTTTGGTTAAGGATTTGATGAACTTTGGAAAAGAAGTTTTTGGGGCAGGATGTTCTTCTGTTTTGTTTCAGGTATCAATGAAATCTTCTCTATCAGACAAAATTAAGCAAGCACAGAAGTAAGACAATGAGTTGAAGAAAAAGGTAGAGATGGTTCTAAAGGGTAAGTTACCTAAATTCAACATTGATGATTATTGTGTTTTGAGATTTGGGAAGAGATTGTCTGTGTTGTGTGATTCACAGTTGAAGCAAGAGTTGTTATGTGAAGCTCAAAGTTCTCCGTTTTTAGTTCATCCTAGCGGTACTAAGATGTATAGAGATCTTCTGGAGTATTACTGGTGGGATGGAATGAAAAGAGATATTTTTGATTTTAATGTGAAGTGTTTGACTAGTCAACAGGTTAAAGTAGAGCATTAGTTACCAAAAGGGATGCTTCAGCCTTTACCAGTGCCAGAGTGGAAATGGGAGAATATATCCATGGACATCGTTGTGGGATTGCCGATGACACCTCGAGATAATAATGCAATATGGGTTATTGTTGATCGCTTGACTAAATCTTCTCATTTCTTTGCTATACGAGATACTTTTTACCCAGATCAAATTTCTCGTTTGTATCATAAATAGATAGCCAGGTTACATGGAGTTCCCCTCTCCATTGTATCTGATCGTGATCCCAGGTTTACTTCTAACATTTGGAAAGGCCTTCAGAAGTCGTTGGGTACTGAATTAAATTTTAGTACAGCTTTTCATCCACAATTAGATGGGCAGTCAGAATGAACAATTCAGACTTTGGAGGATATGCTACGTGCTTGTTCGATGGATTATCAGGGAATTTGGGACCAAAAACTTTCTTTGGTTGAGTTTTCTTATAATAACATTTCTCATTCTAGTAAACAGATGGCACCATTTGAGGCATTATATGGGAAGCAATGTCGAACTATAGATTTTTGGGATGAAGTGAGTGAAAGGAAGTTGATGGGACCAGAATTGGTGAAAGAGTTGGCAGAAAAAGTTCAGCTGATATAGAAACATATGAGAATAGCTCAGAGCAGGCAGAAAATTTATGCGGACAACAAGAAGAAGGATCTCACTTTTGAGGTAGGTGATCATGTCTTCCTCAAAGTTTCACCATGGAAAAGTGTGATGCGATTTAGTAAGAAAAGAAATCTGAGTCCAGTGTTCATTGGACCATATGAAATTTTGGAGAGGGTTGGATCAGTTTCATACCGAGTGGATTTACCTCCGAGTTTATCTCAGGTACAAAATGTTTTTCATGTTTCAATGTTAAGGAAGTACATTCCAGATCGATCTCATGTTTTGAGTCCAGAGGTAGTTAAGCTGGAAGGGAATCTATCTTATGAGGAAAAACCGGTCTAGATTCTTGACTACAGGGAGAAAGTGTTAGGAAATAATGTGATTAATCAAGTAACAGTTTTGTGAAAAAACCACATGATTGAAGAGGCAACATGGGAATCTAAAAATGCAATGAGGGATAAATACCCCCACTTATTCTATAAGTAAATAAATTGCGGGGATGAAATTTTATAAAGGGGGGAAGGATGTAACATCCCAAGTAAGTAAAGAACTATGGATTTTCTTGTCTATGTCTATTTATGAATTAGATAGTATTTTAGAGGTTTTAAACGAGAATAAATCCAATCTTATGCATGAAATACTCTAATTTTTTTAAACGGTTGTTTTACCGCCTTTTGATGGAAAAACATTTTTAAATCATAATTTTGACAATTTTATATGCTCTATTTGTCAAAATAAACTAATTCATTAGAATTGGGACATTGAAATTTACTTTGGATAAATTTTTTGTATTTTTCTTACAATGTTCATTTTTTAATGAATAGTGAAAAATACTGCATTTTACTTCAAAACTGCTTTTCATCTAATTTAATTATATAAATAGATTGTCCTTTTAATTGGTTTTAAAGTATAATTAGAATATATTTTTACCATTTAATCCAATGGTGGTCATTATAATTTATTTCACTTTGGAATAGGGCATAAACAAGTGCCAAACTTTTCATAGATATTGTTTCAAAAAACCCCGCTATTTGTTTTGACAACGAGAATTATTTTAAAATTAATTATTGCAATTTTATGTTTGGAATTTGGTAAAATGGATTCAATATTTTTAATCAGAAGTTCCAAATTATTTAATTAAGACTCTTGTTTTTGGACATTATGAATAGTAATGACGATAATTATCTTTGATTATCGTGATTAATTAGTAATCGGGTAGTTAAGAGTAATAAAATAATATCATAATAATAAAAAATGACACCAAAATGTGTCCTAATGCTACAGTTTGTGTCATCCACATCCATGGGTTGCCTTGTGCCAAACTTTTGGACCCCATGGAATCTCTTTTGTGTGATAGTGACTTTTTATCTTTTTATTTTTAAAGAAAGTTAAATATAACAAAGTATGTAACAGTTATGTAAAACAATTTTAATTTTTCCTAAAAAAATAATATATTGGACTATAAATAGTAATTGGAAAGCTACAAAGATTTCCTACATCATAGTATTTTTTTTATAATTTTTAGACATTAAATAAATTTAATTTTTTATGACACCATGAAGATGCAGTGATTACCTCATTAGTGAACGATTTAAATAAAATGAAAAGATAATGTGAAATCTAAGACTTACACTTGTCAAAAACCTATTAGATTAGTATATTTTTAACCCTTATCACCTTATCCTAGAAATATATCAATGTGGGACCATTAAAATCGGAAAAACATTTTAATATAAAGTAACATTTCTTGACTTTCCAAGAGTGCCCCTCATCCCTCTTATAAAAGGCCCCCACCTCTACCCCCTAACCAACACATCTCAAGCCATTGGCTCGGCCAAACTCTGATCATTTAATCTCTACAAATCCCTCTCTTCATCCTAGAATCCTTACCTTATGGAGAAAGATTTTCAAGAAACCTTTTTGGTTCAAACCAAGAGGAGTTACCCGATTTAAAGGTAATGTCTTCACTTGTGTTCTTTTATTTTATTTTTCTTCTACAACCACCTAAACTCTTTTTATTACTTTATTTTGTAACAACACTAGTATCTGGAATATACTAGGATGTTGTTATGAGAAGGATTAGAGCTACACTTACACACACATTCGTCTAATGGTTAAATAACATACTGTTTCTGTGTTTGGAAAATTTATGCCTCACGAAAGGATGATTGTTCAATATTTGTTTAACCCCTTTCATGGTGGCCATTAAGATGTCACTATATTTTTATATGATATATATTATGTTTATGTTTTCCTTATGATTCTGTATTTTTCATTTATGGCATTCCTTTATGGTTTCCATTATGGGTAAATGCAATATCTTCATTTTAGGAAGTGCAGACTACCGCCCCCTCAAAGTGATTTGATTCGTTAATGCCATATGTGGGACATATAAAGGATGGATTTTATGATTTTATATATGATATTATACTATAATTATAATATAACTCTATATCATTAGTATTTCATTCCGTTAAATACGAAATATAAATGAAAGTAGCATTCTTGCGTACGTACGACTTACCGTCTCCATGAACGGTGCATTTCATTTCTTACTTCTAAATGTTATGTAATATTATAAATGCATGTATATACTGGATATATATGATATATATGATATCTAAATAATGAATATAATTCTAGATATAATGAATATTTTACCACAAGAACAACTTGTAATTAAAATAAGTTTATTTTTGACTCAAGTGCCAAGGGTCGACAAAACGACCATTATTAACTTAAATAATTACATAATGTTCATAACATGATAATAAGTGATATAAAAGGAATAATTAACTTGAAAAAGGTTCTCAAAAAAGTATAAATTAACTCTAGTTTATTATTCAAGAGATTAAAGAACGATCGAGTCAAGTCGGACATGAGGTAAGGGACTTCATCTCAATCTCCTTTCATTGAGGAATATTTTGTTTTATAAACAACTTTATTTTATATGGTGTAGAAACCCCTTTGATTTTTACGTTTATTCAAATGAATCATTTTAATACGAAGCATTTTACTAAATGACAAAAGGGAATGTTTTTGCTATACGTATGCGGCGACAACGACTTCTCCGCCACCATGACCATTATTTGAGTTTCAGCTTCCTATACAAGCTATAACTTTTTTTTAAATGAAAAATAAATTCAATGTTTTACTTTTCTTTTATTTTAGTATCGAAAATGGGTTTTATAATGTTTTTATTATATCAATGTGTTTTATTGATATCTTATTATTGAAATGTAGAAATGTTATGTTTTTTATGCATGTTTTATGTGATACGATTATGTTATGGTTCTTGGGAATTGTTTATGAAGACGGGTGGTTCCCTAATAAACTATGGGAAGGTGTGACCGTGATATCTTTCCAATGCATTGGGTTACATGAAGGAGTTAAATTATAAGGTTTCTCCGAAGAGATTTAGGGAATATGATGTGATGGGTATTCCAAACGTAACCATGAGGGTTACTCCCTACGTAAGAATGTTATGAATTCCTCAAGTTACCTTTATGTCTTATGATTTCTATGAGTCATTCATAAATATTATGATTTTATGAGGTATGATAAAGTGCTTATGTTTTATGAGTAAAGTATGATTTCATTAATTCTTATGTATACATGGGATAATGTTTTCATTTCATACTTTTATATCCCTTACTGAGCTTTTTTTGCTCATCCCAAGTTTTTGAAATGTTTTTCACAGGTCAAGGGAACAGTATATGATGTGACGATAGTGTTGAGGAAGTATCACGAAAGAATCCTTGTTTTATTTTAAATATGTCTCCTATGATGGAAAAAACGAATACTATCATTTATGTAACCACCTTGTTGAAATGTGTAATGTAATGCATGATTTATGATCTAATTCTCTAAAACTCTAACCTTGAAAAGATCTTCAATGTGTATTCTTATAATAACTCAAGATTAAGTAATGTTTAAGGCACATGGCCTTATACATGTACCTTATTGTTTTTGACCATGGTATACAACTCATGTAACCTTGGCCTTCTAGGTTTGGGATATAACCTATGCGCCTTCCTGTTTTTAGTATTGGGCTACAACATGTGTTTTGTCATTCATTTAGTCTTGGGCTACAACCCATATACCTTCCTATTTTTGGTCTTTAGATACATCCCACATACCCATGAGTTCATATAAAAATTATCGTTCCCCAATTCATTAGAGTGAGATATAGGTCCAACCCCTCACATAACGAAGTCATACATACATGTGCCATAGTATAATAAAACATGAATCATATCACGACCCATACAAATAGATGGGTTTCATAAACAAAAATCATAACCCATGAAATGTACTGGGTATCATTAAATTTTCTTCACATCATAACCTATAGAGGATAGATAATTTTCCTTATCATTTAATTAAATAATAACCCAAGAAAATAATTGTGATTCAAAAGTATATTACTCATGGAAGATAAACAGAGATCATAAATATATAACCCCTGAAAGTGAAATGGGTTTTCTAAAAATAGAATATGTGAAAGAGAAATGGGTTTCACAAAGATCATGACATCAAAGATATCTAATTTATAGAAATATATGAATTGAACATTTTGATCATTTAAAATAATGGAATGAGTTACACCAATAGATACCATCTGAGATGGGAAATAATTTTGAAATATATTCTAAAAACATTTCTTTTATAAAACTTGATTTCTTCTTTGAAAAATAATTTTTAACACATAAAACCATGTGAACATCATTTTCCTAGATAATACCTTGAAATCATAGAAAGATATATTGAAATCATTTTGAACACATTCTTCCTTGAAAACATAATAAAGAAAAATAAAAAAATTTGAATACATTTCTTAATTGGAAACATATAATACACGCTTCAAAGCATTATAAAAATCATTTTATTTCAAAACATTTGTAAAACTTATAAAGAAAGATTGGAGACGTTTTGAAAACCATTTCATTGAAGATAACTTTGAAAAATTATAAAGAAATATTTTGAAAACATAGAAAATTTTAAAATTCATTTTCTGTTGAAAATTATCATCAAATATTATTTGAAAATAATTTAGAAAAGATTTTTGACAAAAAAAAATCGAAATAAAATAGATTTCTGATTGAAGAGAGAGATACTCTCAAGTTTTCTTTAAAAACGTTTTCTTATTTATCATAAGTGACAATGAATGGGAAAATGGTAATATTACATTGGTATACCTTGAATAAACATAGTATAAGTAAACTTTTGAGTTTTATTTTCATATGGATCATATGTTTTCATTAAATAATCCTAATCATTAACAATATCTAAAAGAGATGAGATTGTTTCAACAATCTCTTATCACTTGGTAACTTGGTGTAACGTCCCGGTTCCAGAAGCCACCCAGAGGTGCCCCGTACCCGATTGGTCACATGGCCTCAAGCGCATTTCCCAAAATGCCAGAGGCTACCGACTAGCAGTGAGGGCCTTGGGTGTGATAGTGGGGAAACTATGCCCACATTGGCAGAGTACACAGTGGAAGAATAATAAACATGCAATAACATGAGCAGTAATAACCAACAATGTAAACAGTGGAAGAATAAATCAACAAACTGGAGAACATATTTATATATATAAAATGATGCATGATACATAACTAGGAAAGCATCCAAACAAGTCACAATGATGGAAAAAACTATAGTACCAAAACAGGTACAAAAGAAAAGTAAACGGCTCCTCAGCATCGCAAGCCAAAGGTTGGTCCCAGGCTCCCCTGCTCCGAGCAATCAAGTTCCAGAAGTCGAAGGGCACTTTCCCTTGTCTATACCTACAACCACATGGTCTTGTTGGGCCCAAAAGCATGGCCCAAACAGAGTGTGAGATAAAATACATGTAAGAAACCACCCGAAGATCTGTGCCTAACAGTTAGTGAGTATATGGAAGGTTATAGCACACAAAGCAGTAAACATCAACAACAATGCGGTAGGCAGTAAACAGTAAGTAGTAAAATAGGATGATACATAACAGCAATCAATCCACAACCAATCAATAGAAAGAAATAGATAAAATCCGAAAACCCTCTCTGAAGTACTCACAGCCATCCCCTCTGGTCCTATCCAAGAAGTACCACAACCCTCTGGGTAGTGCACTCAGCCTAACCTCTCTGGCTTGGTCATGCGAATTTATGAGACTCTCTGGGGAAGCTCACTCAGTCAGTTCCCCTCAGAGTCTAGGGTAGTCAGGGACTCTCTTGAGGAACATCACACGGTCTAACCCCCTTATCCCCAAGGTCTAGAGACTCTCTGAGGAAGCTATCTCAGTCAATTACTCCTATAGCTTCAGGTATACCACAAAATCCTTGAGGAAACTCACTCGGTCAATTCCTCCTCTAGCCTGGGAATGTTCTTAAAGAGATTCAAAAAAGGTAAGACTCTCTGAGGAAGCTCACTCGGTCTACCCTCCTGTAGTCTATAAAATCCAAGACTCTCTAGGAGCTCACTCGGTCCATCCCCTCTGTAGTCTTTAATATCTAAGACTCTTTGGGAAGCTCACTCGGTCTATCCCTTATAGTCTATAGCACCAGGTTCTCTCAAACCCGTGCCAGTAAGTGCATAATAATGCTGTAAGTCCAAAGTACACATATAGATATACTTGGCTAACCAATGTACACCTCTAGAGCTACTTATCTAAATAGTCTACAAGGCAAAAATCATGTCACGAGTTTCACTTCAACCTATAACTGCAAGGCATGAAAACAGGTGTAACATCCAAAGGAAAACAAGACCCAAAGGTCATAAACAAGAACAAATCAAGGGAAAAACATCCAACCACAACAAATTATCCTCTAACAAGGACAAATTTCCTCTAAAAAAGCATACAAGCAAGGTAGGAAAACAACAAGGGAAAAAAGGTGAACACGCAATACCCCATTCACAGGTATCAGTGAAAATTCGCATATAAAACTTAGAGACATTGAACGGTAAGGAACAAACCACCTACCTCGATCCTAGGAGATCGATATACTTGAACCATAATGGAAAATACCCCCAAGAATGTTGTAGATCTGAGAAAATGCACAAAACGTTCAATCTTAGATAACATGAGAAAGAAGAAAAATTGGAAAACAAGGCTCAAGAAGAAGGAATAACTAACCGATGCGCTTCCAACGCAATTGACCGTGCTTGAATCGGAGAATGGTTGTAGAATCGGGGGCTCAGGGAAGATCCGGCCATACGGGTCGCTCTCGGACGAAGAACCTGGAGAAGGGGTGTGTTCTGTCTGTCAGGCGCGACCCCGATGCATTTAGTGAAAAAAAAGAAAATTACACGGCGTGTAATTTTAGAGTACACGACGTGTACTAGGTTTTTCTGTACTCCACCAAAATGGCCTCCATATCACCCCTACACACCGTGTGTGTGGCCCAGGCACGACCAGTACACGGCTTCGAGCCGGAGAGGAGTACACGATATGTACTCAGAAAGTACACGGCGTGTACTTCGAAATTTTCCAGAAACTCCATTTTTCATAAAAACTCCAGAAAAAGGGAAAGAGTACTTGAAACAAAGATCTGGGTTCTTAAAAACTTCCTCCCTTAAATAAATTTGTCCCTGAATTTCCTTATATAGGTGTAGAAGAAGTATCCTCAAACAGCTCCAGCCACTGTGATCGAACCTCGACCTCCCTCTACCAAGTCTCGTCTTGTACTCACCTGTGCTGCCATAGAACTCGTACCAGAGGAACAAACCGGCCTCAGAGAACCTTTATACTGCGATCGACAATCCGGATGGGATGCTCTTTAAACGACGCATCCGCTTAGAGCTCAACATCCTCGAGCTGAAAGACATGAGATGAGTCTAAAAAGTAACGTAGGAGTTGAGAGATGTGGAAGACGTCATGCATGGCCTAGTACCTCTAAGGTAGCTGCAACCGATAGGAAACCGGCCCAACTCTCTCCAAAACCTCAAATGGGCCGACATACCGCGGTGAAATCTTACCCTGTCTCTGAATCCTCTTATGTCCAAACCTTGGTGCGACATGCAGGAAAACCTGATCCCCGACCTCGAACTCCAAAGGTCGTCTTCGCTGATCAACAAAAGACTTCTATTGAGACTGTACTGTAGCCATCCTCTTCGGAATCAACTCTATCTTCTCTATGGTCTCCTGAACAAGATGAGGCACTATCAAAGCTGCCTCTCCTGCCTCTAGCCAGCATAAGGGAGATCGACAGGTTCTTCCGTACGGAGCCTCGTATGGTTCCATCTAAATGGTCTCCTGAAAAATGTTGTTGTAGGTGAACTCCACAAGAGGTATATGCTTCTCCCACAAACAACCAATGTCTAAAATGAATGCTCGAAGCATATCCTCAAGCACCTGGATCGTGTGCTCGGACTGGCCATCAGTTTGGGGATGGTATGTTGTACTCAAAAGTACCTGTGTACCCAAGTCCTCCTAAAGTACCTTCCAGAAACGAGAGGTAAAGTGCGCATCTCTATCTGAAACAATGGAGTGTGGAACTCCATGTAGACGTACAATCTCTCGGATGTATAGTCATCCCAGATCATCAAAACTGAAGGTTTAAGAAGTGTGCAACATTCATAAGCCTGTTAATGACAACCCAAACAGCATCACTTCCCCAAGGTGACCTCAACAACCCGGTCACGAAGTCCATCGTGACATCGTTCCACTTCCACTACAGAATGGGTAACTGTTGTAAAAGCCCTACTAGTCGCTGATGCTCTGCTTTCACCTACTGACAAGTAGAACTTCTCATGACAAAACCAGCCACATCTTTCTTCATAACTGACCACTAGTACTGGTGATGAAGATCCCGATACATCTTGGTGATGCCAGGATAACTGCCCAAACTGAGGAATAGAAATACTTCATTAGCTCCTCGTGTATGTCTGCTGGCACCCATACACATCCCTAGAAATGCAAGATCTCATCCTCACCCACTGTCCATCCAGGAAGAGGGTCCCCTCCTGACACACTCTCCTGCAGGACTAAGGCCTCTAAATATGATAGCTGCCTCATTCGTACCCGGTCAGGAAGAGTAGAGGTGACAACCAAAGCTGAAAGAAAGGTCTATCCCTACCTGTCGTGCACCTCCAGATGTATCTCAGTGAACAGATCCATAAGCTTCCAATCACTACTGGCCTCCCGAATTGCCTGAATCTAGGTTCGTCTTCTCAATGCATCTTCCACTGCATTTCCCTTTTCCGGCGTATAGGCGAGCCTGAACTAAAAGGACTGAAGATACTCGACCCACTTACGCTGTCTCAGATTCAGATCATGCTGAGTGAAGATATACTTGAGACTCTTGTGGTCGGTGAAAAGCACAATGTGCTCTCCCAGAAGATAGTGTCTCCAACACCGTAAAGCATGAACAACTACTGCCAACTGCAGATTGTGTGTAGGGTAATTCCTCTCGTGTGGCCTCAACTGTCGAGACCAATATGCAACGACCCCATCTCCCTGCATGAGCACAGCTCCCATCCTGATACCTGAAGCAGCACAGTAAATAGTGTAACCCTTGCCCGGCTCTGGAGAGACTAGTATTGGTGCTGACGTCAACCTCCCTTTTAGCTCCTGAAAGGCTGACTCACAAGAATATGACCATAAAACATCACCCTCTTCTTGGTCACACCTTTCAACATTGCTGCTAGATGTGAGAAGTCATTAATGAAGCGTCTGTAGTATCCGACCAGCCCTAGGACACTCCACACCTCAAAGACGTTCTTCGGCTGCTCCCAGGAAACTGCAGCTCTCACTTTCTCTGGGTCCACTAACACTCATGTTTTTGAGATAACATGACCCAGGATGTGAATCCGATCCATCCAAAAGTGGCACTTCGAGAGTTTATCATACAGATGATTCTCTCTCAGTGTACTCAGAACAACATCAAGATGTGTGGCATGGTCGTGTCGAGTGTGAGAGTACACCAAGATATCATCCATAAAGACCACAACAATGGAGTCCATGTACGGATGGAACACTCGGTTCATCAGTTCCATGAATACTGTAGGAGAATTTGTAAGACAGAACGAAATTACTGTATATTCGTAAAGACGATACCTACTCCTGAAAGCTGTCAATGGTATATCTTATGGTCTAACATGCAACTGTTGATAACCGGACCTCAAGTCGATTTTCGAGAACACCCAGACTCCTCATAGCTGATCAAATAGGTAATCGATCCTTGGCAAGGGATATCGGTTCTTGACCGTTAGCTGGTTTAGCTTCCGATAATCCACACAGAGCCGAAGGGTACCGTCTACCTTCTTCACGAACAGGACAGGAGAACCCCAAGGAGAAGTATTGGGTCAGATGAAACCCTTTGCCTGCAACTCCTCCAACTACTTCTTGAGCTCCTGAAAGTCAGGTGTTGCCATCCGATAAGGAGGAATGGACACCGGTTTTTCTCCTAGCATGAGCTCAATCGAGAAGTCTACCTCACGCTCCAGAGGTAAACCTGAAATGTCTTCTGGAAAGACATCCCTGAAATGATGCACCACTGGAGGAAATTCTAACTGTGAAGTCCCCTAGTCATCCAGATAAAGACTGAAAATCTGGGCTATAACTTCCCCTAGACCATGATGATCTGGTCCAGCTCTACCTACCTAGACATCCCACTCGCCTCTATGAAAGAAGGATCCACCCCTGGTGATATGAAACTCACCCTTGGTGATAGAAATCAATGAATGCCTGGAAGGGAACCGACTAGTCCATACTGAGAATGACGTCATAGCCCATCATCTCTAGGACATAGAGGTCCCATAAGAAATGACACCCCACAACCTCGAGAGGGAACTCTCTACAGTTACGTACACTAAATGTCCTTGTTCCCAACGGTGTGTCAAGAGTCAAAAAGTTGGAAAATGAAAGGATAAAAATACCAAGGCTCTCCACAACCGCAACAGAGATAAAGCTATGAGAAGCACCAGTATCAAAAAGAACTGAAGATAAAACTGAGGCTACTAAGATCATAACTCGAACTGTAGAAGGTACGAGATCCTTCTCTTGATAGGGCTTCTCCACGGTGAAAGACTGGCCTGCATCGCGGCCCTGTACCCCTGGCTGACTGCTCTAAGCTGATCCACTTTGTTGTTGCTGATGACCTGGTGACTGACCACCATGGCCGCGACCTCCACCTCAGCCTGAATGGCTCGAAGAACTCAAGTTCCCTGACTGGTGGGAAACTGGTGAAGCATCTCCAGAATGCGGGGTCATAGAGGAACCCCTACCACCAGCTGAAGGTGAGAAGATGTGATAGAAACACTGAAGATGGCCCATCTTTCCGCAAGACCGGCACTCCATAAGATCCCTTTGGCACTGAGGCCTAGTATGCCAACTCCTACCGCACTGTTATCATACAACCTGGCTGCCATAAGACGCATCCCACGAACCTCGATCTCCATGAGAAGAATCTCTACAACGATTCCTACTTTCCGTAGGAGGAACACCAGCTCTGGATACTGAACTGCCCTGGCTGACTACTCCAGAATCTCTCAGATTGCACTCAGTGATCAATGCCTAGTTGACGATGGAGGATATCAAAGTCAACTGGAAGATATTCACCTGGGAATGGATCTCCTTCCCGAGACCATCCTCTAACTTCCTAGCAAGGAACAAAACATCACCTGCTGGGATCAGTGTGAAATGTTGTAGCTCAGTGAAGCGAGATGAGTACTCCATAACAGAGAGAGTACTCTACTGAAAACTCATAAAATCCTGGTCTCAATCGGCCCTCAGGGTCTATGAATAAAATTAGTCATAGAAGGTGCGTCAAAACTCATCCCAAGACATATCCTGCTGACGCCCTGATCGTGAGATCATCTCCCACCACCTCTTGGCAGTGTCCTGGAGAATATATGTAGCCAGTGTTACCCTTTTCTCCGGAGGGATCTCTCGGTGCTAAAAGATGGTCAGTGTGGCCTCTATCCATGGATCTGCTTCTTGAGTTCCTCCATCCTCTAAAAAAGTAAGAGGATGATGCTGCTGGAAAACCCACGTCAACTCTGCCATCGACGGTGTAGGAGGCGACACTCCCTAGAAGGTCTGCATCATCCTCAGAAAGTCCTCCCTGAACTGCATCTCGGCGCCTGAAACGTATATGACAGTCGGTGCCAAGGTTGGCTCGACTGGAGGATCGATAGGAAGTCCCTGATCAGCCATATCTGGCGTCTGATCACTGCCTGAAAACAGATGTACAACCAGAGGACGTCTCAGAGGTATAGCTCTGAAAGATCAAAAGAACACCTTAGATCAGGATTGAAAAATATTGAAAACACATGAGTATAAAACGTCAACAGGGGAAGAAACTATCAAGTTTTACAAAATAAAACTACACGGAGTGTATAAAAACTACACTGTGTGTCTACTTAAGCCATTAACATGGCCGTGTACCCCTACCTGATTGGTTGTGTAACACCTCAAACTACACGGCATTTTGACCCAACACACGGTGTGTACTCAAAAACTATTCCCCTGCCCGAGTCTCCTTACACGGCTAACTCACATGGTTCAAACTAACCTCAGACTACACGGTGTGTTCCCTAGGGACATGGCGTGTACTAGACACTGACTCAGCGGCCCGTGTTGTTAGTTACACGGACGTCTACAGGGCTAGCCCTTACACGACGTGTTCCGAACAAAAACCACATGTATAGGAAAAGGTGACATTGTCCTGTGTTGTTCATGACACAGCCGGGTACCTGGTCAAGACTACATGGTGTGTTCCAAAAGCAACACGGCGTGTCTAAGAGAAGGTTATGCCGACCCGTGTTGTTCGTGACACGGCCGGGTACCTGGACAGAACTACATGGCATGTTCCAAAAGCAACACGGCATGTCCAAGAAAAGTTCATGCCGACCCGTGTTGTTTGTGACATGGACGGGTACCTGGAAAGAACTAAACAACGTGTTCTTCTACAACACAGCGTGTTCTACTCGAGATTCCCTGACCTGTGTTGTTAGTGACATGGCCGGGTACAAGGCTCCACACTACACGATGAGTACATACCATACACGGCGTGCTCTTGACTTTATTTTCACAACACCATGTTCCTGCACACACACAGTCAGTAACACAGCCTAAAAACTACCCTGTGTGTAACCAGAAAGCACACGCCATGTATTCTGGGTTTTTCTGGGCAGTACCTCAGAAATTGCACATAAGCCCATAAACACGGGAAAAAAAGCAAAGAGGTTCCAAATTCTGATCCATGAGGGCCCATACTCCCCGTGAATCAAATCTTGGCATCCCCTACAGTCATGTACAAGAGGAAACAGGATCATGATCTGCCAATTTGTGATTCAAGAGGGCCCATAACACCTCAAGAATCAAAATTTGGTGTTAATTTAAACAAAGTAAAATACAAAAAATTCTCTAACAATCAGTAGAGATTCTATCAAACATCTAAAACAAGAGCATTCATAATCTACACAACGTCTATCACAACAGTATGCAATAGTTAATGAACCCTAAATGGCATGGAAAGAATGCATGGCATGTGATTTCTACAAGTGACTATATGATGCATGAGATGGAATACCCTCATCTCATTGGGTTTCAACAGAAATAGAATCGTAATATCAAAACAATAATAGTACAAGCATGTGAATCACCATAGGAGAAATCGTATCAACCGTAAAATCTCAAAACCAGGAAACTGCAATAAACGAGGTAGTATGGATTTTCCTTGTACACGAGTTAGCTACTCTCGGGCACAACTTATTACCAAGTACCGAATCCTTCCTATCCCTAGTTAAGTCTCCAAATAGTAATGCAAGAGAAAAGAATGCCTCTAATACCAATTTGTAACATCCGGTTTCAGAATCCACCCAGAGGTGCCTCGTACCCGGTTGGTCACATGGCCTCAAGCGCATTTCCCCAAACGCCAGAGGCTACCGACTAGCAGTGAGGGACTTGGATGTGATAGTGGGGAAACTATGCCCTCATTGGCAGAGTACAAAACGAAAGAATAATAAATATGCAATAACGGAAGCAGTAATAACCAAAAATGTAAACAGTAGAAGACTAAATCAACAAACTATATCTCATATGTATATATATATAATTATGTATGATACATAACTAGGAAAGCAGAAAAACAATTCACAATGATGTAAAACACTACAGTACCAAAACAAGAATAGAAGAAAAGTAAATGGCTCCTCAGCATTGCAAGCCAAAGCCTGGTCCCATGCTCCCCTGCTCTGAGCAATCCAGTTCCAGAAGTTGTAGGGAGCTTGCCCTTGTCTATACCTGCAACAACATGGTCTGCTTGGGCCCAAAAGAATGGCCCAAATATGGTGTGAGATAAAATACCAGTAGGCAACCACCCGAAGATATGTGTCTAAGACTCAGAGAGTATATGGCAGGTAAAAGAACACTAAGTAGTAAACAACAACATCAAAGCAGTAGGCAGTAAACAGTAATCAGTAAAACAGGATGATACATAGCAGCACTCAATCCACAACCAATCAACAGAAACAAATATATAAAAGTCGGAAACCCTCTGAGAAGTACTCACAGCCATCCCCTCTGGTCCTATACAAGAAGTACCACAACCCTCTGGGCAGTGCACTCAGCCTAACCCCTGTGGCATGGTCATACGAATTTATGAGACTCTCTGGGGAAGCTCACTCGGTCCATTCCCCTCATAGTCTAGGGTAGTCAGGGACTCTCTTGAGGAAGATCACATGGTATAACCCTCTTAGCCCCAATGTATAGAGTCTCTATAAGGAAGCTATCTTGGTCAATTTCTGTTATAGCTTCAGGTATACCATAGACTCTATGAGGAAGCTCACTCGGTCAATTCCTCATCATGCCTGGGAAGGTTCTTAAAGAGATTCAGACAAGGTAAGAATCTCTGTGGAAGCTCACTCGGTGTACCCTCCTGTAGTCTATAAATCCAAGACTCTCTGGGAGCTCACTTGATCCATCCCCTCTATAGTCTGTAATATCTAAGATTCTCTAGGAAGCTCACTCGGTCTATCCCTTATAGTCTGTAGCACCAGGTTCTCTTATACCCGTGCCAGTCAGTGCATAATAATGTTATAAGGCCAAAGTACACCTATAGAACTACTTTTCTAACCATGGTACACCTATAGAGCTACTTACCTAAACAGTCTACAAGGAAACAAGCATGCCACAAGTTTCACTTCAACCTATAACCACAAGGAATGAAAATAGGTGTAACAGGCAAAGGAAAATGAGACCCAAAGGTCGTAAACAGAACAAAGAAAGGGAAAAACATCCAAGAAAAACAAATTATCCTCTAACACGAAAAAATGGCCTCTACAAAAGCATACAAACAAGGCAGGAAAACAACAAGGGAAAAAAGGTGAACACAAAATACCCCGTTCACGGGTATCGGTGAAAATTACCACATAAAACTCAGAGACTTTGAACAGTAAGGTACAAAACACCTACCTCGATCCTAGGAGATCGATATACTTGAACCACGATGGCTAATTCCCCCTAGAATTCCATATATCTGAGAAAACGCACAGAACTTTCAACTTCATATAACCTGAGAAAGAGGAATAATTTGAAAACAAAGCCCAAGAAGAAGGAAGAACACACCGATGCACTTCCAATGCAATCGACCGTGCTCGAATCGGATAATGGACGGAAAAGCGGGGGCTTGGGGAAGATACAGTCATACGGGTTGCTCTTGGACGAAGAACCTGAAGAAGGGGTGTGTTCTGTCCGTTAGGCGTGACCCCGGTGCGTTTAGTGAAAAAAAAGAAAAGTACACGACATGTACTTTTAGAGTACATGGAATGTACTAGGTTTTTCCATACTCCTCAAAAAATATCCTCCACGTCACCCCTACACACCGTGTGTGTGGCCCAGTCACGGCCAGCACACAACTTTTAGTCAGAGAAGAGTACATGGCGTGTACTCAGAAAGTACACGGCGTGTACTTCAAATTTTTCCAAAAATTCCATTTTTCTTAAAAACTCCAGAAAAAGGAAAAGCGTGCCTGAAACGAAGATCCGGGTTCTTACACATGGGATCATAACATATATATAATACATGGAAACTAAATTAATTTTATAATAACATTAAATCAATTATATTCCTAAAATATCATGAAAAATGTATGTATATACACCTCAAAATGAATTTAGGTTCATAAAAACATGATTCTCAAAGAATGAAAATTGACACAAAACTATTTTACCGAGTTAATAACTTTTGAAAACTAAAACCCCTAAAATAAATATCAAAAATGGAAATTTTAGTACCCATAAATTTAATTATAAAAATAAAATTATTTAATCATTGTTAGTACATACTTCACACAAATGTAAAGAGTCGCGAACAGGGCATGTATCTCACGAAAATAAAAAGTGATATGAAATCCCATTACCTTGGGTCTTGACTCTCTTTGTAGTCATTAAAAAAACATTAAAATATATATAAATTTACTAAAAATATTTAAAATAAAAATATTTTTATATATAATCCAATATATTATTTGATTATAACCTTATATTACCCACTTTTTAACTATTCTATGATATGGTTTCATTTTTGGTAATATTCTCTTTATTCCTTACATGTGTATTAATTTGGTATATCTTTGGTCTTTATACTTATATCATGATTTAAATAATTTAAAAAAATATATAAATATCATTTATGTACATTATATATTTATTTTTATAATATATATAATATATTTTTATGAAATGGAATACACTATTCTTAGAGATGATATGTCGTATGTACACCTGAACACTATTACAGTTTAATTGTCACGTTGAATGAAAAGAAAGTGAATGACAGATATGTATATATATATATATATATATATATATCATTATTAAATTATCTTTATGTTATTTTATATATCATATTTATTCATAAAAACAGTACTTAATACAATCCACCTACTGTATGAATGAATCATATCACTTTGAGGGGGAGGTAGTACACAATTTCTCAAATAAAATTATCGTTTTAACATAAAATGGAATGTAAAAATAAATGTGTTGAAAAATGGAATAAAGAAGATTAACGACATAATAAATACAATATATTACATATATAATTTTTTCCATTATAATTTCTACCATGAGAGGATTTACATAAAAATGAATAATCATTGTTTTTTAAGGTTGTAGTTCGTCGTACACATAAAAAGAATGTTTGTTACCCATTATATTTAGGTGTCTGTAAGTGTGGGTTGAATCCTTAGAATAATAAAATCCTATTATATTTTCTATAACGTGGTTTTAATCTATAATGTAATAAATATAGTGGAGGGTAGATAAGGGGAATAAAATAATGGAGTTTGAGAGAAGACGTTACCTCTTTCTCAGGTAACTCCTTTTGGTTTGTTGCAGAAGGATTACTTGGAAGATTTTATGCCACATGGGAGGATTAATGGAACACAATTTTTTTTGGGAATTTTATTGGGATGATATTCTCTGAACATAATAGGTTTTATAGTTTTGAAGAAGAGGGAGCGATGGTGGCCTTTTATTGTAAAGGAAAAGGAATCACATAGAATATTTGAAAAAAAACTTGGTGTACACTCATTATTACCTAACACAAGTCATACCAATCTAACCTAAATAAAGAATAAAAGGGTTATGAATAAAATATGGACATTTAACGGTTTTTGGGAAATTATTTAGGTCATTTGGGCCCCTAAGATTAATATTTTGTCACTAACTTTGATTAATTTTACCTTAATCATTGTGAATAATTTTTATCACTTATACTATTCTTTGTGGTCAAATATTAAGTTGATATTATTAGACTCTATATTTTAAATTTAATATAATGGTGTATGTTAGGTTTTCTAAATTTAATTCATATAATTGTAATAATTATGATTATTGGTAATCCTATAGATGAAACAAAATTATGTGTCTTTAAAGTAGAAAGAAGTTCATAATATTATTAATTTTTTATATTCTATTTCAATGTGAAATTGATTATAATGAGCTAAATTGTACTAATATGTGTATAATTGATCTAATTTGACCTTAAAAAATTAATATATGGTTTAAAATTAATTATTATTTAAACTAAAATGTAATTTTAACCTAAATGTATTATTTTTAACTATTCATAAAAAAGAGATGTTTCTAAAAAAATATCAAAAAATCACCCCAAGATAATTTTACAATGAAAAATTCAAAATTTATTTTTATTTTATAAAATTAAAATTTTAAACATGTATAAAATTAATTTTATTATTAAAAGTGGTTCATTCAAGAAAACGTCATTTTTAAACATAAAAGGACCATACAAAAAAATTATCTTTCAGGGCCATGATGTTTTATTTATATTAAAAAATTATAAAAAATATTTGTAAATTAGTTATTATTATTTATATTACTAATTTTTTTCTAGGTTATAATTAAAAAAATCTATAAAATATAATAATATGATACTTCACTGAAACTGGGTGTTGCGTGTAATCTATGCCTAGTCAGGGCTTTGGGTAGCGAAAGACAAGTCAGAATTTTTTGTTCGACATGAAAAGATGGTATTGTGTGTAGAGAAAGAAAAGCCAATGTCATACGAAATTATATTTTTGACCTTGGTTATTAATATATATATATATATATATATAACTATTTTTAGTGTCACGTGAAAGGAAAAATATAAAGAAGATAAATTAATTCGAAAAAAATAAATCACAAAACCTTGGGGTTTTACATTCTACCCCACATAAAATGAATTTCTCCCACAAAATTTGTATATTTTATCAAAGTTTTAACACTTTAAATATTAATTCATAGAAATTCACATAGTAAAAATGAATACTAAAATATCATTTAAAAAGAGAAATTTTGAAACCTAGTTGTTACCCAATGTAACATATAACTATATTTCCACATAAGTTAACATAGGTGTGAAGTTATGACATTAACATTGAGGAGAAATAAAAATATTAATTTCTCATGGATATTGATAGAGAAAATTTATCAGAAAAATTGGATGACCAGAAAACCATAAATCTGCGATGTTCTAAAGAAACTTATGATTCATCAGAACTAATGTTTCTAGGATAAATCTTTTCTAATATACTTTTACTAGATTTCAAGATTTATTTTATTATATAGATAAAAAATAAAATATACATACTTTATTTAATTCCATTTCTTATGTATAATCTCATCCTTTGGTTATTTTTTGATCATTTACCACTACAACTCTTAATCCAGGGAATGATGGTGAATTTTTTATTCATAAAGAACTAATAGATCACGATATCCATGATATTCTATCCTATATTTAATCCGTTATTATCAACAAATTTTTTTTAGAATATGTTATCAAATATGCATAAATCCACATATTGTGAGATACAACACTAACCTTAAATCCTTTATCTGAAGATTTACTTATGTCCTTCCCTAAATGGTTACCCTTATAGGTCCTCTAGAAGATGAAAATTCAAAAAATTAGAAAGAAGTCCACAAAATAATCTTAGAATTAATACCTCATATATCATATCATAGATCTTGGTTGTCCCATTCCAAAAATGTGAATACCCTCATTATATACTCTCTTGAAACATGATAATAATAGAAATTACCATAAATACCTTTTCAAAAAATGAATGATTCTATATTACAAAGATTACTACATATATTTCTTAAATCCAAGAAGTTTTCAGATTCATCCTTGATTAAATGGACCAATTTTTCAATAATCAGTTACATGGTAATCAATAAATTCAAATTTACGCATTCATATCAAACATATCATTATCTAAATAACATCATCTCAACATCATGTCTTGAGATGTGTACTCACAGGTAGATTCCTTTGACGAGGGTGGAGACAAACTCTATGTTATTGTAAAAAGTGTTGCTGGGCAAAGGTAGGGTTCCCAGAAATATTACATACACTGTAAAGAGATGTAAATTGGTCATGGGGTTTCACATGGATATCTCTCACACTTGGTGAGAGGGAAATATAGTGAATGAATTTTTGGAATCCATGGAAACATCAGATTGAAGTATTGTTTCCTTCATTAACATGGAGTATTTTCCTAGTGAGGGGATTAAGTTTCTTCTCAATGATTATTTGGGATTACTGTACTTTAGACCACCATGATGAACTTTGGTGTATTGTGTTTTTTTTTTCAAATCAATAAAATTTTAATTTTCAGTCAGTTAGTCATCACCTGTCACCATTCTTTTTTCAATCACTAATGAAAACTTATAATGAAAATACTTATATATTTCATGATTTATATGACATAATCATTTAAATTCAAAAACATAAATACTTCATCAATATAACATTATTCTTAAACCATTACCTAGGCTTTATCAACTTATTATTTAATAACCCTTTCCTAGAATATTAAATAAGAATCATGTCTTATTGTCTCTAAAAATCAATATAATCATTCTTTTTATGTTTAATTTAAGCAATACAATAAGAATATAACATAACATTCACATGTCATTTGAAGTATATTAATGATTAGAGGTACTACCAGTACTCATACCACCTTCTTGATTCTCATTATGATTTTTCATGTTGGGAAATAGATTTTAATATCACCCAAACTTTGCACATCTTAAAAAATTAATGTTAAAAATGTTTCTTCTAGTTATCTCCAATGACTAAAACTATAAATCATAGGGTGATAAAAACATATCACATAATAAAACAACATAATCCTAAAAAATTAATTATATGATCTCTAAATAATGAATCCTTACATAATCTATGGAACCTTAGTTTTATGCTCGGTTATTCCTAGATAAATTATATTTAATCCTTCTTGATGGTTCGCTAAGAGTTTGTGAATTACCAAAGCATATCCCCCCATAGTTTCAAACCAAGTGCGTATGAAGGACCATTGTTATGTACCGGATTACCCTGAGTCAGGCCTAGAACATCATGTTAGGGTTGTTATGCATAGGTACATATGTTTCAGATCCACATCCACTTATAGTATCCAGACAGGGATTCATAGCTAGAAAGCCACTGTATCTATCCTTTACCAAAATTCCAAGACATTTTCTAAATGTTAACTCATCCTTATAATTATCCTTAGAGACATCCCTAGACAAATCATTAAAAATATACCTAGAGATATCACTATAATTTTCTAATCCTATTATTCAATTGATAAATAATTTTTTTCTGTTACCATCTATAGATACCTAGAATTAACATACATGGATATTGAATGATTTTAAATAATTATTCATTACATTACAAAAATACATTCTTGGAGACTGTAATAGTTTAGTTTATATGAAAACATGGAAATGAAATCTTCTATCCTATTGAAAGATCTTCATCATCTCCCATAAAGATATCAAACTTTAGAATTTTTACCTAATACATGTCTTTATAACATGGTTAATGGAAATATAAGAAATGGTTGAGCTAAGATGCCCAGTAAGGGTATATAACTAAATTCGTACACATATCATAAACATAAGGGTATGAATATGTGATCACGATTGTTAGAAGATCATACACTATATATAGAAGATCATAAACATGAGTTATGGGATAAATATTATAATTTCATAAGACATGAATCATAAGGAAATAAACATAATGATCTATGAAATTGTAACTGAGGAATATGACATTGGATTTGTGGAACTCATATAAGAATATAAACTTTTATTTCAAGGAAACCTACTATGACCATCATAACTTGTTTGGATTCGGCTATGACCTATGTACCTACTTTGGGATTGGGATCGTAACTCATGTACCCTCATTATTTTAGGATTTGTCTAAAACCCATGTAACTTCTTATTTTCAGTCATGGGATACAAACCATGTACCTTCCTATTTTCAGGCTTCGTCTACAACCAGTATACCCTATTTCCTTTATGATTGTTCTAAAACCCATTTAAATTATTGTTTTTGTGCATAGGTTATAACCTGTGTACCCTATTTCATTTAGTCTTGTGTCACAACCCATATACCTTCTTGTTTTCAGGCTTGGGCTACAACATGTGTACCCTTTTGGCTCATATAAAGCTGTTAATTACCCAATATATTGGAGGGAGATATTGGTCCACCCATAAAATTAAAAAATCATAGATTTGTGTTCCACAAAAAAATTAAACATGAATCATATCATGACATATTCAAAGAGATGGTTTTCATATACAACAATCACAACCCATGAAATTAATTGGGTATCATTAACATTTCATCATATCATATCTTATAAAGGATAGATATGTTTCTTAATCATCACATTAAACCATAAACCATGAAAAAAGAATAATAAAAACTATATAACCCATATAGGAGAAATATATTTCATAAACATATCACCCATGGAAGAGAAATTGGTTTTCATAGATATATAAAACATAAAAGAGAAATGAGTTTCAAAAAGACCACAAAATAAAAAATAACCCATTAAGAGAAAGAATATTGAGGGAGCAATATTTAATTTCCTTGAAATTAATGAGTTACATAAAATAATGTCATATTATATGGATAATAATTTTCAAATATTAATAAAAAACATTTCTTGAGTAATACACACTTTCTCCTTTAAAAAATTAGTTTCAATGCATAAAACCATGGGAACATCATTTTCCTAGAGAATACATAGAAAAAATAGAAAAAATGATTGAAGTCATGTTGAAATAATTTTTCCATGAAACCATATTCAAGAAAAAAAATTTACATTTTGAAGACCTTTTTCATTGATAATATATAAACCATGTTTCAATTGATTTTAAAAATCAGTTTCTTTAAAAATTATTTGAAAATATATAAAGAATGATTGAGATCATTTTTAAAACCATTTCATTGAAGATAAAATTGATGAAAAATAAATAATTCCTTTGAAACAATTAATATATTAAAAATATTGTTTAATTGAAAATTATATTTAATGGTTTTTTGAAAATATTTTTGAATGAATTTTGTAAATCATGGTTTTGAAATAAAATAGATTTCTGACCGGAGAGAGAGATAGGTTCAGATTTTTCTTAAAAACATTTTCTTAATTATCTTCAGAAAAATATAAAGGATAATGGTACTAATACATGTATATATCTTGAATAAACATGGGATAAGTAAACTCATTACAGTAATTAAGAGACGAATCATAATATTTCATAAAATAATCATAATCATTAACAATCTAGAAAAGCGATGAGACTATTTCCCTAAACTCTTATCACATGGTAACTTGGGATAATAATATAAATGTAAGAAAAGAAAATTACATGATTCTTAGAATATAATGAATTGAAGTATATTCATGATATATTAGGTAAAATAGAATTCTATACACCTCAAAATTAATTAGTCTCATAACAAAACATGAGTCTCAAAGAAGGAAAATTGAGACAAAACTATTCTACCAATTTGGATACATTTGAAACATAAATCCCATCAAAGAGAGATCAAAAAATGGATATGCGAATGTAAATAATTTTAAGTATAATATAAATAGAATTAAATCATGGGTGGTACAAACTCCAGACAAAAGTATTTAGTGGGGAAAATAGCATGTTACTCATAGAAATAAAACATGAGATGAAAACCCCTTACCTCATGTCTTGAATCTCTTAAACTCTTTAAAACCACCGGTATAATAAATATAAATTTATTATAAATGTTTTAGAAAACCATATTATTATATATATAATACCATATATGGTTTTATTATGACCTCATATTACCAGATTGTTAACCATCATATGTTATGGTTTCACTTTAGGTAATATTCACTTTTATTTTTCACATGAGATTTAATTTGTTATATCTTTGGTCCTTACACTCATGTCATGATTAATAGAATGTATTCTATGATATAAATATCATTTATATACATTATATGAGTATTATAATAATCTATATAATATATAAATACGAAATTGAATACACTGTTCATTGAGATGGTGGGGCATACGTACCTATGATGTTATTTCTATTTAATTGTTGCGTTGAACGAAAAAAGGTAAATTACATATATTTGTGTGTATATATATATGATTATTAAAATGACTTTTGGATATTATATATTTTCACTAAAACCATCCATAATAAAATCCATGAAGTGTATGAATTAATCATATCACATTGAGGGGTTGGTAGTCCATGCTTTAATAAACAAAATTATCATATTAACATTAAATGTTATGTAAAGAGATGTGTGTTGTAAAAAGGCATATAGAAGCTTAAATAAATAATAAACAGTTTTCTTGTTATACATTAGATGGAGGTTTGTGTAATTATAGGTATTAAACATAGTAAAAAAAATTCTATAAATATTTATTATATTGGTTTTGTTATAGAATAATGGAATAAAGAGTGAAGAGGGAGAATATAAAGAATATAAAAGAAAGGATCTTGGGAGAAGGTCTTACCTCTTAATTGGGAAACTTTTATTGGTATGTTCCAAAAGGCTTCTCATGATGACTTTATTCCAGTAGGGATTCTTCAAGGATCAGGGGAGGTATTTTTGGAAGTATATTTGGAATATCATAGATGAAACTATGGGTTTTGAGAGGTTTGAATAAGATGGAGAGGTGGTGGCTTTTTGTAGGGAAGGAAAATGACTCGCATTGAATTTTAGAGAACAAGTTAGGTGAACACATGTTCTTACATAAGAAAAGTCATAAAAAACAAACCCAAATCATTTTTGGATGGTGTAAGACCAAAATATTTCAATAAAATGGGGTTTGGAAAAGTTTCTATGTCATTTGGGACCTTATGATTATGGTTTAGTCCCTAATTAAACGTAATTTGACATTAATTGATAGGATTAATTTTAATCACTTTTACTAATATTTTGGGTAAAAAATTATGTTGATCTTATTAGACACTAAATATTAAATTGATTACAATGGTGTGTATTGGTTTTTTAAAATTCTATTCACATAAAAACTAAAAATTAAAATTAACGCTAATCTCGCAGGCAGGATGAAATTACGAGTCATTAATGTTGAAAGATGTTCCAAAGTTTATTAAGTTTTTATATTCAATTTCAATGTGAATTTTACTATAATGGCCTAATTTTTTATAATATATTTATAATTGATCTAATTTTACCTTGAAAAAATTAAAATATAATTTAACATTTTTAATTATATATAAAAAATGATATTTTAAAGATAATAACAGTATTTTTTAATATTCGTCAAAAAATAAAGTTTCTCCGAAAAAATCACAAAAAACCACCCTAAGATAATTTCGGAATTATAAATTCTAAAATTAATTTTATTATATCAAATTAAATTTCTAAATGTGTCTAAAAATAATTTTACTATTAAAATACATTCATTCAATTAAAAGATATCTTTAAAAATAAAAGGACTTATAAAAAAAATCATATATTTCATTATTAATATGTTCTATTTATAAAAAAATATTTTAAATGAAGTTATCACTATTCATATTACAATTTTTAATGTATAGTTTATAATTATTTTATTTTAAAAAATTATCATAAAATGATGCTTTTCTGAAACTCTATGTTGCGTGTAACATATTCTTAGTCAATGTTGCAGCTAGTGAAAGCCAAGTTGGTATTATATGTAGTGAAATGAAATTCTGTATTGTGGGTAAATCAAACCAATTTGATATAGACAATTATCCTAACATGTTTATATATTTGGAAAACATATATTCTAATACCTTGAATCTTTGAATATGTTATTTTTTGATGACATATTGGTTTACTCTAAATATGAGGATAATCATATTCTTCATTTGAGAATAGTTTTGGAAATCATGAGGAATTACTTACTTTATTCAAGGTTATAAATGTTCTAATTTTGGATTTTATAGGTAACGTTATTAGTTAATGTGGTCTCCAAAAATGCTATATTAGTTTATATTGAGAAGGTAAAGGATTTATTTTCATTGGAAGACCACCAAAATGTCTTTGAGATTCATAAAATTTTGGGTCTAGAAGTTTATTATCCCTAGTTCATGACACATTTCTCTAATTTGTTTTTATTGTTGACTGATCTCCCTTATAATGAAGTGAAATTAATTTAAGAATTTGAGAGGATGAGAACAAGGTTATTCTGGTGCTTGTTCATTTGACATCCTCACTTCTCTAGTTGATCCTCTAAGAGAAGCATCTTGATGATGAGTTCTAAGATATTAAAAATTATTTATATTGTGGGGATACTATTGATGAATGGTCTCAATCATTACATGGTATTATTTATATTAGGAAACATTATTTAATTCTTTTTTCTATGAGAACGGTTTTCATAACACTGTTTTTCATCATTCCAAGTAGGTGGTTTACCTATTAATGAAAAATATTTCATATTATATGAGGTACCAATTGTATTTTCCCAGTATTAAATGGGATATCATAGACTTTTTTTCATTATTATACTTATCAATAGATTAATTATAGGAATTAACACTTTATTGATTTCTCCAACCCCTTCCTATGACAACTTCTATGTAGGATGAGATATCAATGGATTTTTAGTTGTCTTGTCGTGTACTCCTCGAAGATAATATGTGATTTGTGTAGTGACTGATCGATTGACCAAATTATATCACATTGTTCATATTCATGATAGAATAAAAGTTGAGGATTTGAGGATTCTATATGTGTGTAATAATATTATATTGAATGGATTTTTTATTCCATT
The DNA here is from genome assembly GCA_963277665.1 of Viscum album. NCBI lineage: Eukaryota > Viridiplantae > Streptophyta > Magnoliopsida > Santalales > Viscaceae > Viscum > Viscum album. The sequence goes on along the minus strand of OY728166.1, from coordinate 1,362,104,823 downwards.
TTTTTATAGGTTCCCTTGGATCACTTATAATTTTGGAAGAGTCCCCCGTGATGTTATGGAATCCTAGAAAAAACTGAGCACAACATACCATCGTCAAATAGATGTTTATGAATAATGAACTATACGTATTCTTGATGAAATTCTTTGAACATGCATCATTGTTATTGGAGGAGAATGTGCTTGATATTTGATTCTAGTTATGTTTTTAAAAAATTAAAGATATAATTCATCCATAAAAAATGGAACCCTTTGAGGCCTTGTATATATGTCCTTCTAAATATCTACTTTCTTGATCATAGGTAAGTAAAGGTTACCTAGTGGGACCTAGTTTGGTCAAAGTGGTGACAAAAAAATAAGCATGATTCATTAGAATTTGGTGATGGATCATAGAATTTGAAAATCATTTGAATATCACCAATATCATCCTTTTTAGTTCTTAGTTGGTAATCATGTCTTCTTGGAATTCTCTCCATGGTTGGGTAAACTGTGAATAAAAAATAATGGGATGATGGAACTATGATAGGGGAACTATATGAGGTCATTGAGTGGATTGGAAATGTTGTGTTACATTTATCCATTAAACACCAGATAGCATTGATCTATAATTAATTCCTTGTATTACATCTTAATAATTATATTACAAACACGTATCATGTTTTGAATTGGGAGGACCAAAATCTGGAACTTGATAAGATCGTGAGTGGTTTTCCAATTCAGACTATTGTTTCTAGGAAAAAGGTGATTCAAGGGATGTTTATACATTTGTTTTGGATTCTATAGAAACATGGATCATATCCTCATGAAACTTGGGTGTTAGAATCACCGATGAGAGAGTAGTTTTCTTTCCTCATAAAATAGTATTTCTTACTTTTCATGGGGAGAAAGGGATGGACCATACCATGGGTGAATCCATTTTTCACCAAGGTGTCACTTGTGGAAAATGGGGTTTTTGAAAATGGATAGTACTGGGTGTAATCCATGGAATTAAATTATGGTTGTTAGCTAATCCACATTGAATAGAGAGGCCCCACAAAATAATGTTGTTGACCATGAACCATACCAAAATTCTATAAAAATATTTAGTAGGGTATGGTGATGCGATTTCCAAAAATTGAAATTCCGGAACATTTGGTGGAACGTATAAGAAGGTTAGTCTAGAAAATTATAATTATAATAAAGGGTTTTAATGTGACTCTTAAATATAGTTCCCTTTATTAAACTAAATTATTTTCTACATTTTGAATCTATTTGAGATTGATAGTGTTCCTATTGGGTTTTTGGTATTCCAGCTTATATGATAGGTGAACATGGTATGGTTCTTGTTGTTCCTTACTAGGATATTACTATAATTGAGAAATAGGTTTGTTTTCCTTGATTTTTTTTATTGGAATAATTATAGACCATTCTTTCTCGCTAGTTGTTCCAATCATTTTTCATGTTTTATAATAATTTTATTAAGGTATGTGTATTCTAAAGTAAATATATATTAAATGAAATTGTTATTGTTTTTTATTTGAAATGGATTTAAAATTTACTTCCAAAATAAATATTTGATTTTTCAAATAAATGTGTTTAAAATGGAATGGTGTGTGTGATGAAACATATTTTGAAGAATGATTTTAAAGTATTTTTTGAATTTGGAAAAGTGTTTTTTAATTTAAATGAGTTATTTAAATAATTATTCTGTTGATGTTTTAAAAGAAATGAAGGATAATCTAATTTATATATTTGAAATTAAATTAATGTTTTGTAAAGAATGAATTTTTATAATGAAAATTTGATGTTGGTTTTAGAAAAGAAATGAAATATTTTGAATGTTTATTTGGGGTTTCTTGAATTATGAAAGATGAAAGTGATCTGTTATGAATTATTTTACCTTAAATAAAATCTTTTAAGCATGCCAGAGCTTGGGTAGTTTGGTGGCTGGCCTAGGATATTCACACTAAAAATGTATTACCACTACCTAGAAATAGATTTATAATGAAAATGATAAATAAAATCGATACAGTTAGGGGGATCATTCTTTTTTATTGATTTTTATTCCCCCGATGAAGGGATCTTGGGAAGTGTTCACACTAGGAGTCATAATTTATTGAAAGTGTGGGGAACTTTGATCCTTGATAAAACTAATCCCATGACTTATAACCAAGATTATTTGATTGAAATTGATTTATACAGGAAATTTTTTATAAAAAAACTTATTCAGTCCTATTTTTATTAAATACTTATACATTTTTGATTTTATGGAAATTCATTTGTGTACATATTTTGTACTTTATATTTAAATTATTGAAAGGATTGTTTTATATTTAATTGTGAAATGATTAAAATGACATGATTTATTTAATGGTGAGAGAATTTCATTTTATTTATATGAACTAGTTAAGAAATCTCATTATGGGATCCTATGAGGATAGTATTGTTCACATCCTAATTTTTAATTTGGGATATTGTAGACTTTTATTTACTATGTCTAGTAAAAGGTAAAGAAAATATTATTGGTGGTGGATCTTCATAATTGTGGTACCTTAGTGTTAGATTCCATAAGAGGATTATTTTATCCATATGTTAGTAGGAGGCCTTGTGGTCAATAGAGTTTATGTGATTTTTTATATTGACGATTCTTTTCAATATATTTAACTTTTCGACCATGTGGTAATTTTTCCATGTTGACCTTTTTTGATATTGGCAGTTTATGGATTACCTCCTCTACTATTGACTTATTGAATTTTTATTTTCATAAAATCATCCTAGATTATTTTTTGATGAATAGGAAGTAGATGAAACCCAATGGGGATTAATAACATCGATCACGAAATGTTAGGATAGTTTCAGGTACTGGTAGAGCGGGTTTTCTATGATGGTTTGTGACATAATTAGAGTAGGGTAATCATTCTAGGTTATTGAAATCACATTTAACTATGTATATGATAGATTTTTTTATATAAAGGGATGTACCTTCATGTTAGATCTTAGTTATATATAGTACGTTAGAGTTAGACTTATAGATCTGAATAATAAGTTTTTTTTGGAGATTTGGGATTCAATGTGAGATAGATTATTGAGTCAGACCAAATGATATTTTCTTTTTTTATTTCAAAGTACTACATTTGTTTCATCCAAGGGGTCATCCATCATATTTATTTATGATTCTTATTGTATTTTTTCAATTCTGATGTATTATTTATTTTTTTGTTCATATAAACTATTGTTTTTCATTTATATAATGAAAGGTGAGATGCAACTATCAACCCCATGTTTTATTTCTATAGATTGTTTTTGTATAATTTATGTATGTATATTCTTTATGTTTTTAAAATATATCAAATAATAACCCCTATAATTTATTTTAGGGGAATATTCTCTCTGTGTTGGGACTTATTACATTATTTATAGTTGATAACGTCTTGTGAATTAGTCAACAAATTTGAAGTTATATAACAATTTAGTTCAAGAATTGTTTGTATCATATCATTTTCTTGTTTAGATAAACTAATTTATAGGTGGAAAGAAGATATCATGTCATGGTTGATTGGTAACTAGTATGCTTTCCCAGCATGGCATTTTAGGAAACCCATATTTCCTTGGGATGTCCTATAATGAAAGTATGTAATTTATGATTGACTGATATTTTAGACTTTGGAATACTATAAATGTAATTTATGAGACTCTATTTGAGTTTTAAAGACTACAATAAATCTGGTTATTCATTGTTTATGTGTCAAAATAGTGGCATGTTTAGAGTATTCAATATGTTCTTATGAGGAGTGTTGATAGGAATAAAACCTTGTGAGGGTCAACATGAATTTTAAAAAATAATAATCCATTTTATGGTTTGTAAAAAGGATCATTAGTTGTGGCTTAATTATAAGGAATCATATTTTTTTCTATTATTGATCAACTATGATTATTTAGCTATTATTAATAAATGTTGTAAATATTTTTAAATAATTCGTATATTTAAAGAGAACCTGATTTCAGTGAATAATAATATAATGAATATATTTTAAAAATATGTTTTAGAAATAATGGATCATGGTTATTATGACATTTAAATAGAATAGTTTTTTTCGAGAAATATAAAATTTTAAAATAAAAATTTATTATAATGAACAGTGTCTCTAAAATAACATTATGATTGGATTTTGGGAAAATAATGTCAAGATTTAGTTTTTTGGTTTTATTATTTTGATATAATTTCCTTGGAAGCATAGGAGTTAATTAAAAACTACGATTTTATTGGGCATATGAAATGATTTGGTTAGTTTTAAAAGATAACACCTAGTGGATGTGTAACTATGTCACCATATGTTGATGATGTGACTAGTTGCGACAAAGTTATTTTGAATTGATTTTTCATTTCTGTTATAATTTATTTGAAAAAAATAATTAATTAAGCTCAAGGAACATACGTTAAGGGAATAGCTCAAGTACTTGAGTATGTGAGATGGTAGTTTGATAGTTTTGATTATGTTAGATGTGTTTTCATTAGGAAATTTCTGAGGTAGGGAGCACTATAAAGTTGAATGAGTTTTTAGTAATTTTTCATTATAGTGGGGAGAATCAAAGTATGAGTATTTTTTGGTCAACAATTTTCATAATTATTGGGTTTTACCATGAACCATCTTAGTCTCGTGGAAGTATATACTTGTAGAGTAATTCGTGGATTAAAATTATAACAAAAGATCACGAATTTAAAATATAATTAAAGATGATTCCATTGATTTGATTTTGGTTGTGTATATTTTTTTGAATCATAGTGATCATGTTACATGGATTTTTAATAGTAGTGCACTTTGTGTAAGATGTGTCTTGGTTGAGATACAATAGGAAATCTTTGAACAAGGTAACAGGACCTTAAATAATGAATTAGATATGTTTATATTGGTGGGTATATAACTACAGAGGACCATTAAAAATTAAATTTAATTTTACATTATATTGAGGTTATATTTTTTTCATTTTAGAAGTCAATATAAGGTGGTGACTTCGGTGATGGATTGAGTAGTATCTACCAAAGGATATGTGAACCTGTGACACATACTCTGAGGGGAAATAATAATATAAATTCTCTACTACGTAAAAATTCAGTTCTAGAAAACCTATATGAAATCTCAATTATATGTGGGTTTTGATGTGATGGTCGGTTTGGATCTAAAATTTATATAAATGCAAGGAAAAACAATTTATAATAATAAAATATAATGTTAAATATATGATAGTTATCTTACTACTAAACAAAAACTTTAAATCTTATACAAGTCATATTTAAATAGTGGTAAATAAGTTTATTATATTTTAGAGAGTTAGATGAATGTAGAGAATCCATCCATGTATGTTATACTAAATGAGTTGTTGTATTATATATTTAAAAAGTCAGGTATCATGATTTATAATCCCCAAAGTAATGGGGAATGAAGTAAAGAATATGAGTTCTTGAGAATACTCAATCTTTAATATTTTAAAATATATATAAATCTTAAACAAGACTAAAATTAATTTTATTTAGTTAAATAATTTATAGAATTATTAAGATCTATTTCATAGTGATTTTATATTTTTGAGAAGGTAAATAGTTTATATTATTAGGCTCATATTTCTTAAGAATAAAAATGGAATTCTAGTGTTGGAATGTGAAAAATTTCAAAAACAATTATCCTATGTGACTAGTGCATATGATAATTTATCAAAGTCAAATAAATATCTTAAGAACACCTGATATTGAATTTGTAAACATATCCATTATATATGATCTGAAAGGGAAAAAATGTATTTTCCTAAATGTAGTATATTTTTCCAACACATAAGTGATTTGAGTAATACAAGCCACATGTATGTTATTTTGGTGAATCTAGTATCTGTTTTTTAGTTCGAAATAATTTCACATAAGAAATATTTATATGATAAATGATATATCAATAGGGAAAATATATTTCAGCATCTATAGAATATTATAGAAGGTTATAAATGTTTTTTCTATGAAATAAACATTTTTTCACTATGTAACTCAATTCCGTTATGTGGATGAGATTTGGATAAGAATCTATCTTATACAAACAATATACTATTTTTCTTATATGATTTATGGAGAATATATACAATATTTGACTTTGAAAAATTAAATATATTACTACATATGATATTTGAATCCAAATGATTTATGATGTTCTTATGCATAAGAAATAATATTTCCAGAGATGTGTGGTTTTGAAGAATAAAATAGGATGATGTGTAATATAATACTACAATACAAAAACTCATTTAAATTTAAGGGATATAAAAATTTAATAATTGAGTAAATTATCTTTATGTTGAGTAATAATAAAATAAAATCATAAAAGAATAATTTTAACAATCATATGTTCTGAAATTATTTTTATGAATAATTTAGAAAAATTTACATAAAATACCAACATGTAAATCATAACATAATGTATTTATTAGGTGATTTTTTACTAAATGGATTAAAGAAGAATTATAATATTCTATAGCTGATGAAATGGATACCACACAACATACAGTTTCAAAATATTGAATAAGAAAAATCATGGATACTTTCAAAGTATCAATGGATAAAATAAGCTATTTAGAGGAGGAAATTACATGATATTGAATATAATGAGAAAATAAAAAGGTGGTTCTTTTAATTTTCTTTTTGTCTAATCATTACCTAAATATTTCTAGTTTTAGAAATATTAGATGACACCCACAAAATGATAGAAACAATTGGAACTTGAATGAGATTGTGGGCCACCTTATTAGGTGGGATTTTATTATATTATTAATTTATGATAATTTAATGTCTTCAAACTATAAATAAACATAAAAATAATTATAAATAGAAAAAAAACTAGATCTAATATCTTTTCATACATAAATGATAATTAGAGATTTGTAGGAGTAGAATAAAAATTCCATTGCATGTTTTTTTGAAAAAACTATTGTGTCGAGCCTTGAGTACCAGTCTACTGGGTTTAAAAGAAGAATAAAATGATTTTAGGTGAGATACATATATCTACTGAAAAACTATTTTTGAGGAAGAATATATAATAATAAGAAGTGTTTTGGAGACTATGTTAATGTCATGTGCATCTAAAAAATATTACTTCCCCTTAGATTACATTATTGAGGGAAAATAAGAATGATGAACTATGTAAAGACTGACTTATTATGTATGATTAAATATTTTATGTTGAAACATATAGTTTTTTAAAACTTATATAAGAAAGGTAAAAATCAATTTCAAGATAAAATATAAGAGTTCCATAATGAATATGGGCTCAGTTTCATAGTTCAACTATAAAGATCCTAAGGAAGTAGATGTTTCTTTGGTTTAGGAAATTTATTATCCTTATAATTTTAGAGACATCCCCAAATAGATTTTAATCTACAATAAATGGATACGTAATATTTTAATGGGAACTAGAGGTATTGTAAAATCCAAAAATTAAAAACTACTTTTCATTTTATCTTTCTTAACATGTAATATTTAGCTTTAAGAGAACTGTGATATTCTATAAAAATATTATTATTCAAATGTTACCATTATAACCAAGAAATTAAATTGGAGGTGTGAATTAGAATAAAATCATTAATAAAATATTTATAAGTTATTTACATAATGAAAATGAAATATCTAAGGAAAAATATAAAAGCACTATATTTTTTAAAAATTCATTTTATGTTTCTAAAATATGATTTCATAAAAAATGGATTTTATTTTAATTTTTTTGGGGAAATTATAATTTTATTTTATTTTTTTTAAGAAGTATATTTAATAAAATTTTTATCATTTTCTAACTAATCATGTAAATAGTATATTAGATTGAATATTTAGAGTTTTCTAAACGAATTTATTTTTAAGTGGATAGTGAAAATAACAATATTTCCAAAATAGCAAATTATTTTCCTTAAATGATGTAATATAAGGGTCTCACTAAATTTCTTATTTTATATTAATGTAAAATAATTATAATTTAATTATAATTAATATAAATAATTACAATGTATTATGTATTATACTTTATTTTGGTATAAGTTCAATTTTGGGCTTGAAAATGCATTTTTCTAAAAACTGTTTTTATATGCCCAATGTGTGATTATCGTAACTAATTCATAAATTAACAAGTTGTTAATTATTTTAATTTACCTTGTAGAATATATATTATATAAGATATTTTAAAATTAATTTTATAATGTTCACTATGCATGGAATGACTGTAAATTTATTTTTTCATTAAAAATGTTTTTTTTCAAAAAATTGTTTTTATTAGATTTTATGCACTTATTTTAAATTGAATTTATAAATATATTTGAAATTTAATATTTTAAATTGTATTACATATTTTTAATAAGAATAATTAATACTATTTAATATGGAAAACATAATTTTTGGGCATAATGAATAGAAAAAACAGTAAAATCTACTCGGTATGGTTGAGGTTAAAATGAGTTTACTTATGGTTACAAAAGAAGACAATAGTAATAATGCCACATAAACTTGTGAAATTATTATTGGATTTATATATTTAGATATTAGTATCTAAAAATTTAATTTTTCTCTATTTTAGGCTCTTTAATATTAATTTTTCATTATTTTATTATAATATTTTATATAATTCCATGTGTGACCCACCACATGCTTACAAAAGTGAACCTATTATCATCCATTTTTCTCAAAATTTGATCTATCTATATAATCCAATACTTACCAATAAATTCTCCTAGGTTAATTTAATTTATTCTAGATCCCTTGTTCTTCTCTTAAGTCCAAAAATTCTATGCCTACGGTGTAATCGAGAGGAGTTCTCCCAAAGAATATTAGGTTAAAGCTCTCACAAATAAAGTCAGTCATAAGGTAGGGGTTCATCATCTAAATATTTGTTTTTTGGATATGTTTCATGTCAGGTAACTATTTATTTTTAAAATTTTTATATAATAATTTTATGACATGTTATATAATTAATAATTATTAATTCATGGTTTTTCAAGTTACAATTTGAATATTTTCATATCTTGGTTTTCTAATATAATGTTTCCAAACTTATAAGGGTTTATCAGTGAAAATTATATTCTTTGGTAAATATTTTATATTATACACATATATTAGATTATAATGTGAATTTAATTTTTATTTTATGTTTTATATCATGAATCTCATTGTATTAATTTTATTTTTATTCTCATATGAATTTATTTTATTCGTGCGGCATGGTTCAATAGTTACCAAAGCAATAACAGTTTTAAGTTACAATATCATTTCAATTAATATTGTTTGTAATTAAATTTATAATGATAATGTTATATAATATATCTCTCTATTAAATATTAATTATTTTCTTCTCCTATATTAATTTTAGGAAATAAAAATTTTGTTAATTACAGTTTGTCTCTCTAAATAGTAAAAATTTTGAAATAGTATTTTTATAAATAACTGACTCTATTTTTATATTCTACAGCAAATATAATCTTTCATGACCCTATTTTCTTATAATATTATACAATGATTGATTAATGGAATTTTTACCCACGTTTTAATTTCTATAATAATGTTTAAAATGAATATTATTATTATTTTCTAAATAGGGTACGTTTTAATAAAGGTGAGAAAAAATATACGTTTTCATGTAACTACACGATTGTATTTTACCTCCAACATGAATACAATTTTATTTTAATATTCCATTATATGTTTCCAAGAATTTATTTAAAACATAATAACATTTTCAAAAAATTTATATTTCATATAACTCGATTAAAAATTAAAATATAACGTTCCCCATCAAATGTTTCAGTGATCTTTGAAATGTACATTCATATATAATAGAACCCATTTATTTTATTTATGATTCACTGGGGATGTGATCTAATTATACTACATTTATTTTTACTCAACATGGGTTTTTATTATGGTGATGACGTTTTGAACAAATGTATTTTCTTTTCAACATGTTGAGCTATTATGAATTGATATATGTTTTCATGATATTATGGCATACATATTAATCGATTATGATTAAATAAAAAGTGGTTCCATTACATAGATTGATTAATTGGGAAAATATTAATGTCTATGAGAAGAAAGGGTACATGGGTGGTTATCCCAAGCCCAAAAAGGGTTCACTAAATGTTATCGTCATCCCAAAACAGGTACACAAGTGGTCAGCACAAGCCTAATATTTGATGAATATCTTAGTGGGTAACCTTGACATGAGATTTCTAAGATTTTGATTATAACAAACTTTATGTCACACTTATATGACATGATAATATTCTAAGGTTATTATCTCATGTTTCATGTTATTTGAATATATTATCATTAATTTCTTATGAACTAGCAAAATTTATGTTGTAACTCGTGATTATGATAAAATAATTTATAGGAATTACTTTAAAATATCAATCACATGTTATAATACCTTTATAGATATTTTTTAATTAAAAATATTCATGTATTTATATCTATCTTATTTACCCTTACTAAGAATCTAATCTCACACTTTTATTTTTACTTTTTTATAGGATATGATGAAAGTTTTTAAGTATGATTTTTCTTATAAGGGTTATAGTTGTGAAGAGCTTAGTTGGAGAAGATATCAAACTTTTATGTATCATTTGATTTTGTATCCTTATTTCTAACAACACTAATATATTAAGATTATTGTATTGATCATATTGATATGTATCAAATATTCCTGAAAAACAATGTAATATTTATGTATGTAATGTTTGGGTAGCATCAGTTATTATCAGAGACAATTTTATTTTTTTTAATACTAGGATGTGGAAACATTCGTGTGAACCATTATGATAAACCTAGATATATGTCGAAATAATATGTTATGTTAAATAAATAATAGTGGATTTCCTATGAAATAAATCTGTTTTTGGATACTATAATGTTTATGTGGTTGTGGACTATATTAAACTTGGTTTAAAAATAATGAATGAGAAGAATTAGGTATTAAATCAATCATCACAAGTACATGATGAGTGGGGTTAAGACTACACACTTCGATGGACACTCCTAGTTAATTTTCATGGATTAATTCACATTCTATTTATGAACCATTAAAACGGATTTGAATATATAATGATCATAGATATATTTGTTAAATCTAAATTTCATATTTTGGAAAAATGTTACATGATTAAGAAATTATATAATTTATTTCTATTATTATACAATTCTTCAATATGATTACTAATGGTTGGACCCAAAAGGAACTCCATTAATGTATAATGTGATGGGAGAGTCCAAAAAAATTCTACATAAAAAACCAAATGAAATAGGGGATATAATGTGAAGTATTATGATTATGAATAACTAGAAATATAAATATATGATCAACAACTTAACCATTGGTGATTTTTATAATGAACCAAATAATGTAAAAATGGAGTTTCTTGAAAACAATGAGTGATAGAATATTTACCTTCTAACACGTTTAGAATGTGGGATAAATCAACCATAGAAATGTATCAATAGAATGATAATATATTATATATACGGAAGTGGGTAATCAAGAGAATAATTGGCTAGAAAAATTAAGAGTTAAATAATGAGAAATAAAGTATATCCTAAGGTACCCTTAATAGTTTAATAACATATATGTGGGGAACTCAGGCATTATCTGAGTAAATTCCCCAATCCAAGATATAACACTTTGCCCAAGGAAGGGAATATGCTATGTAATTTTTTTAAGTAAAATTATTGATGTTTTTTATATATTAGGATCTAATAATTATATTATAGTGGTTTTTTATAAATGATATTTTTTTAGAAATTATGAAACATCTATAGATTATTTTGTAATAGTTTTTCATTAAGTCATTGAAATCATAGGTTTAATGGTAAAATAACCTAGAAAGGTGATTTAGTAGTAAGGCGGTATTTAAAAAAAATATTATTTAGTGATATATAACGCTTAATATGTGGATATGGTTGAGATAATAGTTTTTATTTTAGATAAATATTTGTTTTATATTTTTAAATAAATTGGACAGTATTGGTGACCGTGAGATTAATTAGATATTTGATGTTAGTGTGATTTATGTTATATTTGATGAGGTTTTTAACATTTTTAAAATTTTAAAATATATTTGGTACAATGTGATTTTTTTTTATGAAAAGGATATAGTTAATTTGTGGAAGCTTATATGTTTTCATTGAGTTTTAAGGTAATTAAATGTTATTATCATGTTCATAGAGAATATATGATAAAGTTACACACATGTTTGAAATATGAAATTATGAGATACTTTATGTTTTTAGGGATTAAAGTTAAATTTATTTTGGAAATTGTGTCACTCAATTTTTCTAATTTTTTTGGATTTTTATATTGGTTAAACATAATATAAGATGTTTTGGAGTAGATCTAATGAGAAAAAAATTAAGTAAATTATTGGGTAGAATAATTTAAATCATTGTTATTAATTATTCAAATGATATTTTATTATATAGCTGTCATAGGATATAATAATTTTTTTAGTAACTGAATAGAGACTGGGGGATATATTTTCATCATTTTATATATATTATGATCTATATAATGTTTATTTAAGTGCTTTAGTAATGAATAAATTATATTTTTCATTTTTTAGTTGAATATGGGATTAAAAGATATGGAACCTAATTATAATACACAACCAAAGGATGAAATTGCGATTATGGATTTAAATAAAAAATGTATGTATATTTTCTAGTATTCCATCATAAAATAATAGTACAATACTAGGAATATGATTTTTAAAATTAAAATGTTTTTCTTCTTAGAAACATGTATGAATGATTTTTGGTTATTTTAACCCCACACTAATTTATGGTTTTATGGTGATTAAAATTCTAATTATACTATTATCTATCACTCTATATTATTATTTAGAAATAATAATTCTCTTAAATGACTATATTTTAATGTCCATCCAATTTTCACCTTATCTGGAAACCTTATTATGTGTTATTTCATGTAAATTTTAAGTTTATCACTTCATGTATTCAATGGAAGTTTAATTATTCCATTGTACAATGTGGGTCTTAAGTAGATTTATTTTCAAATATTGTACACATTAATATCATGATAAAAATTTTGAGGATGAAATTTATATTAGTGGTGGAGAATATAACAACCTAAATATTTAGAATACTTTTATCCATAACTTTCTTAACACACAACAATGAGCATTAACCGAACTGTGATATACATTAAAAATATTATTATTTAAATGTGACCATTATAAGATAGACATTAAATTATAGGTATGAATAGATAAATCAAAATTATCCAAAAAATTGGTATAATGGTTTTACATAATGAAAATTTATTGATTAATTATTAATATACATGTACCCATTTTTCAGTAAATCCATTTTATGCTTAAAAAAATGTTTTCATCAAAAATAGGTTTTATTACATTTGGTTTATGAATATTATAATTGATTTAAAAATTTACAAAAAATCATATTTTAGGAAATTAAAATCATATCCTTAATCATCATGAAAATATTATATTACAGTTCATTTTCAGAATTTGTATAAAAATAAATATTTTTATGTGAATAGTGAAAATATAAATTTTTGTAAAAATGTCATTTTAATTCATTAGAAGAATTTATTTAAAAGTATAATTGTTTTTTAAAATATATTTTAAATAATCATAATCCTCATTTAATTATTATAAATATAATTAATTATATAAAAATCAAAATTATTATTGATTTATGTTTATATTCTTATTGGGGGTTAAAATATATTTTTCTTAAAAAATATTATTCGAAAAATGTGTTTTTAGATTAATCAACTAATAAAGTTAATGTTGGTTAATTATTTTAAAGAAATACATAAAATATATATTAAATATAATATTTTAACATTCCTATTAGAGTTTTTTACTTAGAAATGAAATAAATTAAATTTAGTTTCACTCATAAAAATACATCATTCTATAAAACAAGTTGTGTTTCTTAAACTTATTTTAACATATATTTTTGCCATTTATTGAAATTATATATTTTAAAACAGATTATATATTTTAATAATAATAATTAATATAATTTAATAGGTTCAAATTAATTTTTTGTCATATTTAATTTTAAAAACAGTAAAATTTTGGTATTACATTTAATGTTAAAATCAGTTTACAAGGATGAATAAATTGAAAGATGAGGATAATATTTCCCCATAAACATGTCTATTTATTATTTTTTTAATTTATTGAAATCATATTATATTTTAGCTTTTAATTATTGGTGATTTGGATCGACTTTCTATTGAGTCAATAAGGTTTTCCTTATGACTTTTCCATTCCTCCTTTTTTTGAAAATCACAAACACCTTATACTTAAGAAAATCGATATTTTAGTTCTATAAGGAAATTTTCCTTAATGAAATTTACCCTAACCTAGATTTCCTTATACATATCAATATTTTTCTTAAGTATACAAATCAGATTCATACCTAAAACCATGGAATCATATAATACTTAGATATGAAGTATTCTGTTTTAGGATCTGAATTCAAGATATGAACTGTAAAGAAGTTTCATTCCGAATTCTGGATACGAATGCAAATATAGTTCAACATGGAATTTGGGATACGAACTCTCATATAGTTCCACTCTGAATTCTGGACTCCGAACTCTTACTAGTTCGACTCCAAACTCTTACTAGTTCAACTCCGAACTTCTAGAAGTGAAACTCTAAACTCTTACTAGTTCAACATTGAACTTCTATGAGTTTGACGCTGAACTCTGCAAGTTCAGGTTTTGAATTCTAGTGAAACCAGACTCTGAATTTCCATAGAAATTTAGACTCCAGATTTCTATAGAATTATGGTTCTGAATTCCTAAAAAACAGAATCTGAATATCCTTTTATTATAGACTCTGAATTTCATTTTGGTTACACTCCAAATTATTATTATTTTACATTTCGAACTTTAGTTTTACTTATGCTTACACATGTTACAGAATGATGTCATGCATTCAGTTACACATGTTTTGTTATAAAACGATGTTGTCCATTATTTTTTCTAACTAACATTTGGTTAAGTGAAATGTGTACGGGTCCCTCTGAAATTTAAGGAAAATATGACCGTTGGAGGAGGGATCTGACCATTCCAACTGAGCCTATAAATAGGAGCTCATTTGAAAGAGCTCAATACACAACAAGTTCATCACTCTAGAGACCACATATTGTTAATGTGATTTCTAGAGAGAGAAGCTATTCATTCTTTGTGCGTACTGAACTGCTCGTTCAGATTGCTTCATACGACTCTAACTATTGGTGATTACATTCGAGGGCTTCCAGGGATAGGAAGACAAAGGTGCCGAGTACCATGAAGTTCGATGGATTCCTTGCTAAGGAAGATAGAGGTTCCAACTACCTTAAAGTTTAGGGCTTACGGGGATAGTAAGATAGAGACTTCGATCTTCTTATCGAGGGCTTACCTTGGTGTGGGAAAGAGAGACTTTCTTGAAAGTATAAATCAAGGGACTTTTATCCAAGGTTGTTGGATGTCTTTCTCTTTGGGTTAAAAGATTTATATCTTGTTACTTGTTTTTGTTACAATTTTTTCCACTCCATATTGTATTGTAAGGAAAGTATAACCTTATTATATTTCCTTACACTTGTACTCTGACTTAGTTAGATTCTACACGCTTTAAGGTAGAATCTCATATTGTAAACTTTGGTTCAGTTTCATTTTCTAGATCCCTATTTTCAGAACCTATTTTTCGGAATCACTTTCCAGATTTAAGAAAGTGCATAGAACCAGAATTTTGTAACCTCATACTTTGTTCCAATCCTTTAATTGGAGTTAAAGGTGTTGTGAATTTTTTTAGTTTAACTTTTTTATACTTAGATCTTTCCTTATTTAATTAAATTTTTAATCTGTTCAATTCACCCCCCTCTTGTATATTGAGCATCTACATCGTTATTTCGATCCTACAATTGGTATCAAAGGTTGGAAACCTCATACTCTATACCAATCCTACGATTGGTATCAAAGCAGTCTCTAAAATACTTATACTCGCACATAAGTTTTTCTTGCTTATTTTATTTGTTTTATATTTTCCTTGATTAGGAATATTTTCTTTGAATCCGAAAATTTTTTTCTAACAAGTTTTAGTGTAGAAATATTTTTAAGATGGAAGGTTTAAATGTTGGTTCCATCGACAACCTAAATCTTACACGACCACCAATTTTTTATCACAATTATTATGAGTATTAGAGAGATCGAATGAAGACTTTTGTTATCAATACTGGGGTAGATAACTTTGTTATGATTATTAGAGGTTATCAAATTCTTGATAAGGAAGTTATTACTTTCACAAACCAAGAGAAGCATGATTAACAATTAAACTATAAGGTACGCAATACTCTACTATGTTCAATGACTAGGAACATATATAGCCAAATTTCTTCTTGTGAAACAACTAACTGTATATGGAAGAAACTTGAAGTTACTAATTTTGGTACATCCAAAGTCATAGAGACTAGAAGAGAAATGCTTAGAGCATAATACAATGGTTTTAATTTTCCTTATGGAGAACCCATTTGCAATGTACAACAAAGGTTTATGACTTTCGTGAATAACTTACAATTTATGGGAGAGAAAGGCCTGGATGAAAAATCTCTTGTAGAAAAGATTATAGATATTTTGCCCAATGAATGGGAATCAAAGAGAACAGATATTGATGAAAATAGGAAGGTCACTAAACTTTCCTTAGATGAGCTGTTTGGAACTATTCTCCAACATGAGACAAGAATGAGGAGAGATGCTAACAACATCAAAAAGAAGAGTGGGAATGGTACTGTTTATTTTACTACAACATCAAATCACATGAAATCTAAGACTCCTGAGAGAGTAACTAGATCCAAGTATAAGAAGGTTACTATCCATTCCGAATCTACTGAGAGTGAAGTCTAAGAGAATGAGTTAGCTAATCTTGCTCGAAGGATGAACAATATAGCCGGTCAAAGAAATTTCCAATCCATGTATAAGAAGAAGGAGAGGAAAGATAAGAAAGATTCAGAGGTCACATGTTATGAATGAAAGACAAGTGGACACATATGAACTGATTTCCCAATGATTAAAAAGAATGAAAGAAAATAGAGGCATTCTGAAAGGAACATGAAAAAGTTCTATAAAGCTAAAGCTATGAAAAGTCTGAAAGCTAATACTACTTGGAGTACTAGCTGTGGAGACTCTTCAGAAAGTTAATCCTCCTAAAATGATTCATCAGCTCAGAAGAATATGGGATTCATTGATAATACTTCTTTTCCACATACATGTCTAATGGCCATGGTACACTCAGCCGAGGCCTTAACAAATTTTTCTCTTGATAAGAATTACTATTATGAAAATAGTACTTCTAATAAAGATACTTCTTCCTCATAAAATGAAGAACCTTCATACGAAATAAGTATCTAGATTTTACAAGTTACATGAAGAAAAAAATTGTAAAATTTCAAAGAAATTAGACAAGGAAAATACTAGGGAAGAAATTCTTGCAAAAGAGATTTCATATCATTCTTCATATCATAAAGATAAAGAAGATCTTTTAGAAAAACTTTCTAAAGTCCTTGAGAAAGAAAATTCTGATAAGGAGAAACTTTATAAAGATATTAAGAATGCTATTTTAATGATGAAAGATTTTAAGGAAAAATCTAAGTCTAAGGAAATGATTCTTAAGGATATAAATTTAGTCATTAGACTGAAATATGAAATAATTTCTCTAAAGATGCTTCTTGAAAAATTTACTTCTGGAAAGGAAAATTTTGACAAGATGTATTCTCAAATTAAACCTCAAAGAAACATTGCCGGAGTAAGTTATACTCACCAAAAACCAGTTTTCAAAAACAACTATTTTGTTCCTTCTAAAGCCCCTTTTTTTGCACTAAGTGTCAAAGTGGTGGGCATTGGAAGAAAAACTGTTCTTTGAATAAAGTTCAATCTCTTGGGTTTTATAAAGCATATTTCTCTAAAAAAATTTGGATACCCAAAATTTTGTTATCTGAAAATCTTGGATCCAAACAAGTTTGGATTCCAAAAGTCTAATTCTTTTCTTATTTTCCAGAAGATAAAGGAAGAACCAACAATAATACTTGGTACATGGATAGTGGGTGTTCCCGTCACATGACTGGTAACAAAAACTATTTCGAAAATATTATCAAGAAGAAAGGAGGAAAATTAACTTTCAGAGATAATGCTCATGGAGAAATTGTTGGTTTAGGTAATATTGTTATTCTCGGTAAAACTTTGATTTCAAATGTTTTTTTTGTTAAGGGTCTTAAGAACAACCTCATTATCATAAGTCAATTATGTGATGAAGGATACCTTGTGAATTTTCGGAATGATAAGTGCTTAGTACACAATTCCAAGGAAGTGTTTATTCTTTCTGCCCATAGGGAAGAGAATGTTTACACTTTGAACTTAGAATAACTTAGGAGCCAAGACTTACCATGCCTAAGTGAAATGGAAGATCATTCATGGTTATTTCATAGAAGAATAAGTCATTATAACCTTAGAAACTTATGTAAACTCTCTAAGAAGAAACTAGATAAGGATCTACCGAAGCTTAGATTTGATTCTTCTAAAGTTTTCGATCCTTGTCAATATGGAAAGCAACATAAATCTAGTTCTAAATAAATCGGTGAATTCTCAACAACTGATGCGTTATAGTTGGTGCACATGGATCTTTTTAGTCCAACACAAACTGGAAGCATTGGAGGCAAATACTATGCATTTGTTTTAGTTGATGATTACCCTAGATTTATATGGGTCTATTTTCTAGAAAAGAAGTCTGAAGATTTTTATTATTTCAAATGTTTTATAGCCCAATTTAAAAATGAGAAAAACCTTCCATTGAAAATAATTCATAGTGATCATGGAGGAGAATTTCAAAAATCTGATTTTGAAGCATTTTGTCGTAGAAAAGGTATTACTCACAACTTCTCGGCACCTAGAACTCCCCAAAAAAATCATGTAGTTAAAAGAAGAAATAGAATAATTCAAGGGATAAATAGAATCATGTTGAGAGAATATTCTATAGCTAGGAATTTCTGGGATGAAGCTGCAAGTAATGCTTGTTATACTAAAAATCGAGTTTCGATTAGACCTTTTCTTAAGAAAACTCTTTATGAGTTATAGAATGGTATAAAACCTAGACTTTCCTACTTAAAAGTTTTTGGTTTCAAGGTATTCATTCTGAATACTAAAGATAATCTACACAAATTTTCACCAAAATATGATGAAGGAATCTTCTTAGGCTACTCCACAACTTCTAAGGCTTATAGAGATTTTAATAAAAACACTTGTTCTATTGGGGAAGCAGTACATGTAAAATTTGATGAGTCTGATCCTTTTATTTTTAAACCATCCCAACCTACATCCTCGGATGTGTTTTCAAAAACTGATTATCAAACTTTATTAGAAGATCCTTATGATAAGGAAAATGTTCAAGAAGATTCTATAGAAACATTTACCCCAAAATACTTTCTACCCTATGTTGATGAACACGTTTTACAAAACCCATGTTAGGTGTTTCTAAAGAATAATCCTAGTGATTTTATCATTGGTGATGTCAATCAACCTGTAAGGACAAGAAGTTCCTTAAAAAATGAAGTAGAACATCGAGCAATCCATTCCCAATTGGAACCAAAAATCACTATTGAAGCTTTAGATGATGATGATTGGATAAAATCCATTCAAGATGAGCTAAATGAATTTTAAAGGAATAATGTCTGGACCTTGGTTGAAAGACATAAGAAAAATTATGTTATTGAAGTAAAGTGGGTCTTCAGAAATTAGTGTGATGAAAATGGAGTCATAGTTCGAAATAAAGTTAGACTAGTTTCCAAAGGATATAATCAGCAAGAGGGAATAGACTATGAAGAAACATATACTCTAATAGCTAGACTTGAATATATTCATATCTTACTTGCCTTTGCAACATTTTTTAATTTTAAACTTTTTCAAATGGATGTGAAATGTGATTTTCTTAACGGCTATGTTCAAGAGGAAGTTTTTTTTGAACAACCTCCTGGCTTTGAAGATACAAAACATCATAATCATGTTTTTAGACTTACCAAACCATTGTATGGCCTTAAACAATCCCCACAAGCTTGGTATGATAGAATTATAGGTTTTTTGCTTCAAAATAACTATGTTAAGGGAAATGCAGATCCAATCCTTTTTATAAAGAAAGATAAGAAAAATGTTTTGGTTGTTCAAATTTATGTTGATGACATTATATTTGGTTCAACTCAGAAATATTTAACTGATTCCTTTGGGTATCTAATGAAATATGAGTTTGAAAGTAGTATGATGGGTGAGTTATCATTTTTCCTTGGTTTTCAAATTTCTCAAAAACCAGAAGAAATCTACATATCCCAACATAATTATATTAAGGATCTTCTTAAAAAGTATGGGTATGACAACACTAAGAGCTTAAGTACTCCTATTGGTACCTCAAAGACACTTGATCTTGATGAATCCATGAAAATAGTGGATCAACCATATTTTAGAGGTATGATAGGAAGTCTACTTTACTTAACAGGTATTCGTCCAGACTTAATGTTTTCTGTATGCTTATGTGCCAGATATCAATCCAATCCTAAGGAATCTCATTTAAAGGTAGTGAAAAGATATTTTCGATACTTAAAGGGAACCATGGATCTAGGATTATTTTATACTTCTGGAAATGATTTTATCTTAAAAAAAATTTTGGATGCTGACTTTGGTGGATGTAGAATGGATAGAAAAAGTTCTTCCGGAACTTGTCATTTCCTAGGAGATTTGTTAGTTTCTTATTCATGTAAGAAGCAACACTCAGTAGAACTCTCCACTACTGAAGCAGAATATGTAGCAGCTGAAAGTTGTTGTGCTCAAGTGTTGTGGATGCAACACACACTCACAGATTATGGCTTGAGTTTTACTAAGACTCGAATTTTGGGTGATAACACAAGTGCCATTGCCCTTAGTAAAAAGCTTCACATCACTCTCGTGCAAAGCACATAGATATTAGGCATCACTTTCTTAGGGATCACACACTGAAAGAAGATATTATACTAAAATTTATCAGAATGCAAGATCAACTTGTTGACATTTTCACAAAAACATTACCTTTTGATTGATTTGAATACCTTAAATAGAAGTTAGAAATGATAACCCTGAGGTAATCTTTATTCATTAAATTCTTGTCGAACAATTATCCCTACAGTAATAAACTTCTTTTAATAGGGGGAGTACATTTTCTTGTCAGCGTAATCAAAATATCCGTAGCCATTTTCTCAAACTTTTGTAACCAAAATTTTCATTGTCAGTTTTTCAAACTATTGTATCAAAATTTTTTTAATGAAGTTTTCAGAACTGAAATTTTTGTAATGGAAATGTTCAGAATTGGAACTTTCATAATGAATTTCTCATACTGGAAATTTTCGTACTGAAATTTTCGTAATGGAAATTTTCAGAATTGGAACTTTCATAATGAAATTTTTTGTAATGGAAATTTTCGTAATAAGAAATTTCATACTCATATATTTTCGTAGTGAGTTTTTTCGTAGTTAGTTTTTTGAATTCAAATTTTTCTTCAAGAAGAATATCACCTATTACGAACAAAATTCCTGGACAATCCAAAAGGTATGATTTCCTTACATAAGTTTTCGTAGTCATATTTTTCTTACTGGTATTTTTCTATAAGTTTTAAAATTTCTTGGATTCTAGTCTTCTTAAATCCGATTGTTTTTCTTAAAACCTCAAAAGATCAGATTCAAGATTTCCTTGCGGATTTGATTTCAACAGTCATATCAATCATAGAATTTCTAAACCGCTAGATTGTTTTTGGATGCTCAAACATCATCTCCATCGCCTATATAAAAAACACCCCTATTGGTTATCCCATATCGATTTCAAGCTCTATCGTGTCGAAGCTCTGCATTAGTTGATAAAGGCCTTTCTGAATCCTTTAGAGCTCTTTCATTCTGAATGTCTATAGAATCCACTTCCCAAGATATGTCTACCTCAAAACCAATTTCAAAATGGAAAGTGTACAGACAAATACTTGTCCATTCGAACTTTTACATGTACGATTATATCATCTCTATGAATATCAAGCTGAATGGTTGGGAAGACGTATGTGTATCCAGGACATGTAATCAAGGTGCGGTTTATCCAGAGTTACTTGTAGAATTCTATGAATCAGCAAGCTTCCATGAGGAAGAGGGAAGAGAAAAATTTTCTTTCAAGTATTATGGAATGACTTACAAGCTTACTTATACCAAGGCAGCAAGCTTGGTGGGACTCGCTTGTGATGGAGAAGCCAAATTCTTCTCACACAAACTCCCAAATCCTTAAGGTAGTTTTGTTAAGGTTAAATCCTTACAATGTATTGGACTTACTGATGTAAAGATAGCCAAGATTTCTCACCTATCTCATAATAATCGGATCCTTCAGCTATGGATACAAGGTTTCTTGGTTCCGAGAAAGGGTGATAAGGATACCATTAAGAAAAGTGACATATATTTCTTGGACTTCTTGGTGAATCTAAGAAAAATAAATCTGATGAGGCATTTTCTTGTGATGATCCAGAACATCAAGGAAGGAAATTTGAGAGATCAAATCATAATGTACCCTGCTTTACTATCAAAGCTGATAGTTCGGTGTTTAGATTCTTTCAAGATTGCATGTATGTATAAGGTTCAGAATTGAAATCTTATGCTCGTAAGTGATGATACATTGAAAACGATGAATATGGCCTATTCCAAGGAAACATGAGAGTTTTATAATTTTCCTGAGGAAGAGGCTAAAATCATTCCGGAAAATGTGGAGAAGACTGGACCAGTGAAGAAGGTTTCTAAGAAGAGGAAGCTTAAGGAAGTGGTTTCTAAAGACAAAATCCCCAAAGCTAAGGAAACCCAGTCCGCACATCCCATGCTGAAAAAACAGAAATCATATCTAGATGAGGTCACTTCTAAATGGAGAAAAGACAAGTAGAAGAGGAAAGAAGGGGATCCAATGTTTGGAATGGACCCTGCTGAGGATAAGGCTTTAAAATAGAGAGATGCTGATGAGTTAGAAAAGAAAGCAAAAGAAAAGAAATTGAAGAAGAAGATTTCAAAAGAAGGGATTGTTCAATCTATTTTGAATGCAACATAGATGGATTCTGAAAAGATTCCCATTCAGGAAACATTTGATGTCCAGCCTTTACCAGAGAACCCTAGGAAAAAGTACTTCACTCTGGAAAAGTCTATGGGTAAAGAAGTTGGTAAATAAGTAGAGAAAATAGATTCTGAAGAAGTATAAGAAGAAGTAGTAGAGGATGAAAAAGAAGAATAAGGAAGTGCTGATCTAGATGACTTGATCAAACAAGTGTAATATTATCAAGAAAAGGCTGAATCTTCAAACTTTGTCACTCTAGGAAAGGGAGTTGGGAATTATTAAGGAATATGATGTCCAGGAAGAAGAAAATGAGTTATCTGAAGAGGAAAAGACCTATGAGAAGAATTTTCTTGAGGAAGGAGCAGAAAAGGAGAAAATAGATGAAGAGAATATTGTTCAACTATTGGAGAGTGAGGAAGAATCTCCAGATGATCAACCCATTCCGAAAAATGATAAAGGGAAGTAAGTGCTCATGGATACACCAAAAAATATATCATCAGGAAGAAAGAGGATGGTGGTTCCTCTAGAAGGAAGCTCATTGAAACTCAAGAAGAACAATCCCCAAGAAAATTATCAGATTCAGAGTCATTAGCACAGGGTCATGACTTTGTTGTTGAATCTTTGAAAAAGTTGGTGGAAACCATTCCGATATTTCCCACCATAGAATCCATATGCCAGATGCTACAACACAGTCAGAATCAGAAGTCAGAATCATTATCTATGGTGATGGATAAGCGTGTGAAAATTGAAGCAGATCATAGAAATTTCCTTATCAATTATGATGTTCACAGGAAATCTTGCAGTAAAATCACTTTGTGGTCTAAGAAAGTTGAAGAAGACATGGCTGAGTTTGATAATTTTTAAAATGAGGTAAAAGATTCTTTTGATACCGAGGATGCTAAGATAAACAATCTTTAGGATGATCTGATCATTGATAAAAGTTATCACAATCAACAAGTGAAGGACTTGAATGATAAGGTTAACTCTCATGCTCAAAATTTTGAAAGGGATAGGGATCTCTGGATTGAGCTCCAAGAAAAACATGTAAAGTAAGATGAGTTAGTGAAGTTGCAGGAAGAGGCCATGAAGGATTAGGCAGAGGTGTTGAAATCTCAACAAGAAAGGATCATAGCTTTGGAGAAGAAATCCGAGGAGGATCAAAAAGACTAGAAGAAGCTGAAAATCTTGTTGAAGAAGCTTATTCGGAAGGAAAAAGAGAAAAAATAGACAAATCTGATATTTTTTGCATTTGATTTCTATTGTAAAAAATCCTTTCAAATCTAATGAAATTTTTGGTTGGTTTTATCTTGTGATATTATGTACTAATGTTTCAGGTACTCTATTTCTTTTCCATTCCCTTAAATTCTTTTTGAAAATCACAAAGGGAGAGAAGGAAAAAAGAACTACTCAAATGTGGAGAAGGAAAATTTAAAATGGAGAAGAAAAAATTTCTAAATGAAGATATCCTTAAAGTAAGAGGGAGTTCCTCATTATGAGGGTTTTCATTACCATGATAATGAAAACTCCACTCTGGAAATCCATAATACAATCCTTAGTGTTTCAATGCCTAAGGGGGAGTTAGTTGTATTCACTATCATCCATGAACAAAGGGTGATAAGTTTTAATTTCAAAGTCTAATGAAAATTTTCAAAATCCTTATATTATTTTTCATAAGGTTGTTTGTGCTTTCCCAAAAGGGGGATATTGTTGAGCCAATAAGGTTTTCCTTATGAATTTTCCATTCCTTCTTGTTTTGAAAATCACAAAAACCGTATACTTAAGAAAATCAATATTTTACTTCAATAAGGAAAATTTCATTCCTTAAGGAAATTTAACCTAACCTATATTTCCTTATACATATCAATATTTTCCTTAAGTATAAAAAACTGATTCATACCTAAAACCTCGGAATCATATAATACTTAGATATGAAGTATTCAGTTTTAGGATCTGAATTCTGGATACGAACTCTAACGAAGATTCATTCTGAATTCGGGATACAAACTCTAATATAGTTCAACTCCGAATTCTGGATACGAACTCTCATATAGTTCCATTTTGAATTCTGGACTCTGAACTCTTACTATTTCAACTCTGAACTCTTACTAGTTCGACTCCAAACTTTTTCTAGTTTGACTCCGAAATTCTATCAGTTCAACTCCGAACTTTTACTAGTTCGAATCTGGACATCTATGAGTTTGACTTCGAACATCTACGAGTTCGACTCCGAACTCTGTAAGTTCAGGTTCTGAATTCTAGTGAAATCAGACTCTGAATTTCCTTACAAATTCAGACTCCTGATTTCTATAAAATTTATGTTCCTAATTCCTACAAAACCAAATCCGAATATCCTTTTATTATAGACTCTGAATTCCATTTTGGTTACACTCTGAATTATTATTTTCTTAAATTCCGCACTTTATTTTTACTTATTCTTACACTTGTTACAAAACGAAGTCATGCATTCAGTTACACATGTTTTGTTATAAAATGATGTCATCCATTCTGTTTTCTAACTAACCTTTGGTAAAGTGAAACGTGTACAGGTCCCTCCAAAATTTAAGGAAAATATGACCGTTGGAGGAGGGAGCCGACCGTTCTAACCGAGCCTATAAATAGGAGCTCATTTGAAAGAGATCAATACACAAAAAGTTGATCACTATAGAGAACAAACACTGTTAAGTGATTTCTAGAGAGAGAATATTTTCATTCCTTGCACGTACTGAACTGCTCATTCATATTTCTTAGTACGACTCTAACTATTAGTGATTACATTCGAGGGCTTCAGGGGATAGGAAGATAGAGGTTCCTAATACCTTGAAGTTCGAGGTATTCCTTGCATAGGATGACAAAGGCTCTAACTATCTTAAATTTGAGGGCTTACGGGGATAACAAGACAGAGACTCTGATCTTCATATTGAGGGCTTACCTTGGTGTGGGTAAGACAGACTTGATTGAAAGTATAAATCAAGGGACCTTTATCCAACGTTGTTTGATACCTTTCTCATTGGGATAAATGATTTATATCTTGGTACTTGTTTTGGTTACAAGTTTTTCTACTGCATATTGTATTTTAAGGAAAGTATAACCTTATGATATTTCATTACACTTGTACTATGACTTAGTTAGATTCTATATACTTTAAGGTAGAGTCTCATATTTTAAACTTTGTTTATGTTTTATTTTCCGGATCCTTATTTCCAGAACCTATTTTTTGGAATCACTTTCCAGATTTAAGAAAGTGAATAGAACCAGAAGGTTATAACTTCATACTTTGTTCCAATCCTTTAATTGGAGTTAGAGGTGTTTTGAATTTTCTTAGTTTAACTTTGTTAAACATAGATCTTTTCTTGTCTAAGGAAATTTTTAAAGTGTTCAATTCACCTCCCTACTGTATATTGAGCATCTACATCGTTATTTCGATCCTACACTTTCACATGAAATTAAACATATATTTTTTAAATCTTGTAAGTAATTCCCTCTGTGTCCCTAAACTCATTTATAAATGGGAATCTATTCTCCTCCCTTATTTACCCAATTTAATCCTTCTTACTCATCCAAGACCCCCAAAAACCTTAAGATATTTATTTCCCTCATCTTAGATCCATTTTTATACTACTAAATTTTTTTTGAGGCTTAAGGTGTAATCCAAATGAGTTATCTCAATGAAGGAGAGGTTATAGTGCTTATTACTCATGTATATCATAAGGTAATATTTATTCATCTTAGAATTATTTTCTTGAAACATGTTTGATTTTATTCACATATGTATTTTTATGAGGTGTATATATGACTAATTATTCATATTATATCATGTAACATTGTAAATTTATGTAATTTAATATTATAATACAATCTATTTCATCAATGAGGTTTTTATTTGAAATTTATTAAATTTGAAAGGATTTATCATATCAAATTGTTTTCTTTGGGAATTATTTTATATTATAAAACTATCCAATTTTATGAGGATTATATAACTCTCATTTAATATTTTATATAATTAATCTTTTTATATTAATGGTATTTTATGTTTTCTTCAATGTAATTTTATTCAAGGGGTTATAGTTTAAAAGCAACCGTTGTGGTAATGGAGTTGAGTTACTGTAACATTATCACATGGATTATTTCTATACACATTTTGAATGATTATATAAATATGATATATATATAAAAAAAACGTGTTTTCTTTATTCTCCCATGGTTATTTTTTAATATTACATTTTTCTCATTTCATATTTGTCTCTCTCTTTACTCAAATGTCCAAAATATGATTTTAAGTAGAACTAACTATTTTTTTCTATGTAGAAAGGAATAATTTCTTATATGTCCCCATTTTCTCAAAAAAATATCAATATTGTTTTTATTATTCGTAAATTATTTATTAAAGAAATTTTTACACATGTTTTACTTTTTATAAAAATGGTTAAAAAATGTTCATGTTTTTAATGAATAATGTGATTTCTGATAAATGTGTGACAGTAATATTTATTTTAACATATAAAATCGGTTTTAATTTTCCCACAGTCATGACTAATATATGATTTAATCCTTAATTTATAATTTTCATTTGTTATTTGATATAAATATGTTTTTTTAATATTCATAAATTTATAAATTTAAAAAAAAAAATTAAATGAAATGTGTATTTTCCCAGTGAAATATTCTATTTCTCTTTAAAAGGTACAAAAATTTATGAAATAACCAATGATGTTGCTTATGATTCACTAGTTATATGATCTAATGAAATCATAATTATTCTCTCTCTATACATTTTATGATTATGATGATTAAATATTAAAGAAAACTATTTTTTCCATTGGTTAATTAATGATATAATGGTAAATGCATTCATGATCTTATAAAATAAAAAATAATTAATTATGATTATATGATCGATAGATCTATTATTTACCTCTAATTAATTGGGTGAAGATTAATCATCTATAACTCAAAGGGTACATGTATAGTTAACCCAAGCCCTATAATGGTATGCATCAGTTTGTCCAAAGCCCAAAACTGTCACACTTTTGGTTATCCCAAGACAACATGTGATGAATCTCTTAGTGGGTATCCTTGAAATAACATTTCTATTATTATGATGATTCCAAAAATTATTCCACTTCTTTATGAAATGATGTTATGATATTTTTATTCTCTCAGGTCTAAAATTTTTTGGATTATTTATGATTTATGTCCTATTAATTTTGAAGAAATATTCCATGCTCATGATTATAATCTATGAATTTTTGGTTATTATTCTCACAATTTAAGTTGTTTTTATCATTCTGAAATACTAACGTTACACTTAAAAATTATCAATGAGTAATATCACCCATGTTCACCTTTACAATGAATCAGCTCTCAACCTTTATTATGATTTTTTTTCCAAAGATATAAATAATTGTTTAAAGTTTGAAATATATAAGACGGGAGATATTTGTGAAGAACATAGAGGGATATGATTTATATCATTTTTATTCATTGTTTATGTATCTATGTTTTTATAATAACTAAACCTTTACAATTCATGCCTTGATCATAATGATATGTAATCTATATGATTCTAATAATATATAATATTTA
Source organism: Viscum album (assembly GCA_963277665.1). NCBI lineage: Eukaryota > Viridiplantae > Streptophyta > Magnoliopsida > Santalales > Viscaceae > Viscum > Viscum album. Next base: position 1,362,076,081 of record OY728166.1, on the reverse strand, counting down.
TGTGTTCAATGTTTGGATTGCCTTATGGATGCTAGTATAAAAGAGTGTCAGGTGTTTTCGTAAACCCTTGTTTAATATTGATACCTCACATTAATTTAATATAGTGTTTTATGGTTTTAGTATGATACATGTGAAACTCCACTTATATTGATCAACATATTTATATTGTATAATCTATGACTTGGACATCCCAATAACTATATGGATTATGATTCTGGGTGCCTCTGAACCTTATAAAAACATATGTTCATTAATTAATTATTATTTATTGCATATATTAATATGGTATATTTAACTAGAAAATGTCCAATAATATTCATTGGATAATAGGATTAATGTTCAATGGGTTTTAATTGTTAAATAAGAAATTTAAAAACTTGTAAAAATTGAAAAAGACCCCCCTCGCTCTATGTCTGCATGGCACAAAAAGCATATTATGTGTTATTAGTTATAGTATTTACATGATTGGATATATTATTCCATAAAAACTAAGATTATATGTGATATTAAAGAGCCTAAAATTGAAGAATATACTATCAACCTTATCAAAATAGAGATAGATGTAAAAAACAAAGTCACTGAGAAATAGATAGAAGGAATTATATAAATAGTATATAAAAGCATGAATAAAGGAGGAGTTCACACCATTATCTTTAGGTATAAATAATGGTGAGTATTTTTCATTTAAATATTTTAGTGATTTTACCTCTAGTCAATATATCTCATGGTATGGAGAAAACGATTTCAACGAGTCTTTTATTGACATTTATACTGAAATTAATGATCACTTTATAAATAGAATACATGAACATTTCCAATATATATTTTCATATATTATGGTAAATTTTGTCAAAAAAAGAATAGATAGAGGAGGATTTATGTACAATGGAAGAAGCATTGGGAAAGAAGATGAGTTCCTATGATAATCTCATAAATATTTTAAAATAAAAGGTATAATCATATATGAATTTCAGTGAAAATTCATATTAATTTGATGAAGAATTAAGAAGATTTATTTGGGAGAAATAATTACTTGAGATATTTATTAAGGATTTATTCAATTAATTAGAAAACCTTCGTAATGTTTCCTTGGGTGTCAAAACTACACATCTTAAAGATAACTAAAAATAAATAAATAATCAGGAAAATTGTATTATCGATATTAGAAATTTTAGTGAGGATATAATTAAAAAATATTAAATAGGATTGGGTAGAAACACTGAATTCATTTATGGATCCACAAAGTGGTCTTAATTTTAACTGTTTGGAGGTTGAAGTGAAATTGATAAATATAGATTCAATAAAATATGTGTCTTCCCAAATACTTTATAAAAAGTGTGATTCCACAAAAAAATAATGAGTACTATATAAAATAATACTAAAAATAGTGTAAATATTATTTTTAAATTATATATTAAATATTTAATATAAAAATGATACAAAAAGTCATCCAAAAAATCGGAAAATGAAATTTATAGTGAATCTAAATTTACAGATACTTTAGGAAAAATAATAAATCTATAAAGTTGCGAAAGAGAAAAAAATTATATATAATACAATATTTCATGGAAGGAGTTTGACATAAATAATAATATCTTTCTTTAAAAAGGATCATTAAAAGTTGGTGCTCCAAACAAAAAATAGTTTGTATTTCATTTTGGACTAATTTCACCTACATGAAATGAAAAAATGTATAATTGGAATATGTTCGTGTTGATGGAGTTTTGGGTATGTGTAAATTTAATATGAGAATAACATAACTTTATCAAAAAATTCTATTGTCCCTATATTAGGTCTTAAGAAAATTAAATAAAGGATAGAACCAACTTGAAGGAAACACACTCTATATATGCAATTGAATTAGTCCTATATGAAAATATTTGAACCACATAAAATTATCTTTGAGTTATATAAGATAGGTGGTCAATGTTATGATGAATGAAACTGATAAAATATTAGGTATACTAATTTTATTAGACAAAAGATAGAACTTCCTCAAATTCAAATAAATACGATGAGAAAAATAAATTCTTCATTGTGAAATAAATCAATAAAGAATATTGTTAAACAAGAAACATCTAAGAAGTAAATTAACAACGTTGATCATGATATTCATACCATAAGAAAGAAAAACATATTTTATGGTAAGAGAAAAAATTTCATGGATAATTGAAATAGGTTCATCATTATCAATGTAAATTGGAGAAATATTCAAACCCAAAGGTAATAAATCTAGGAAATATGAAACTGAATTGATATGGCTATAGACATCAGGGAATAAGAGGTTGAAATAATACCTAAAATGGGCATCTCAAAGGTGGAAGAAATGTTTTTGGAATTTGTTTTAGGAAAATACATGAGGATTTCAAAATAATGATTATTATACATGAAAAAATAAATATTAATTTAAATGTACAAATGAATCATACTAATAATAAATATGTTCAATTTTTTCCACACTAAAAAAGAATTAATACCATGTGATGAAATAGTTTCTCTCCATATGGTCAAATAAATTTAAAGACTATAGAAAGTTATAGAAATATTTCAAAACTCAAACTGATCTAGTTAAATAATTTGGGAAACCCAATACCACTATAAAGAATGATGAATGAGAGAAGAAATTAATTCTTCCAAAAAGTGTTGATATTTTTTAAAATAAAGTTTAACCTATAATGATGAGTTCTAAAGTATATGGAACATCATAGAAGAAGTTTCTTTTGTTGATAAATACATCTCAACGCAAGTACTCCTTTGGAGAAGATGAATATTCACTATATTCCCATATATATTTATTTTTCCTTAAAAAATGAGATTTAAAGGTAAACATTTATTTTAAGAATTCCATGAGGATCAGTTATAAAAAGAGATGAATATAATGGTGATTCATATTTTTTTATTGAACTTTGAAATCTAGATAGGTCCCTTAAAATTATAAAGAGATTATATAGTTATCATTATCCCATAACATCTTTACCTCATATTCATTATGTTTATAAAGGAATTTCTATATAACCAAATGCGTATCAAATACCATAAACCTGAATTTTTTATGTCTGTGTTAAACTGAGTATATTTTCATAAACATTAAATATAATTTTTTATAAGTAGACCCTAATAATTGAAACATTTAATTTGGTATCACATTTTGGATTATTTATATACTAAATATTTTTATCTAAATATATAACTCATATTTTATACTCTAGGATATCCCAGGTAGACTTATATTGGATTTTTAATTTCCCCTAAAAATAAAAATTTGGCTACACTTTATTTATAATTTTTCATTATGAAGGTTCTGTTCTTCCAATGACATTCCATATGATAGTTCTTTTTTTCCAGAAAAAATTATTTGATAAGAAATATAACTAAACTCTAGGATAAATTTTAATTTAGGATCTCTTATTCATCTTTGGGTTCACTATTTCGATTTATAATGGAAGAATGTGAAACATAATACCCCTAATCTCTAGAAAACATAGTTATATTCTTTATCATATTCATATCATGTTTACCATTTCTAATTCCCTTAGAAATGCCTTTAATGTTCATCTAAATCAATTATGGTTTGATGTGAACATCACTAAAAACATTCATTATAATGGTAGTAAATCAGTGGGTTTATTAAAAAAATATTATCTATAATTCACATTGTTCAATAGTATGGGATATCATGATCAATTAACCCTTTTTCAGATAAGAATATTTCAAAATGGTACACTATTATAGTATTATATTGTATTCGTGATTCATTCCAAAATCCTAGTGGAGGAATTTTTAACCTCATGATAGTAATGAATCAAACCAATTCATATCTATTAATTTATATATTTTTCATAGCTTATCAATCTTTAATTTACATTATGGTGATGCTTAGTTTTGGGTACTATGGTTTAAAATCCAACACATGTGGGAACACTAGTGTTTATCACCATACAAACAAGCAGTTGTTTTCATCAATGATATATGCTAAAATTACAAAATAATAACATTGTATTAAATTTAATAGGTTACATGGAACACTATAATAAAAAACCCAATGAAATATATTTCCTCAAATTTAATATTTCTAATTGTTTGTGAAACGCCCAAACCCGAACCTAAATGAACAATAATATAGTATATCATCATAATATATCCATTAAATTGGTGGCAATGAAAAGTAAAATTAAAATTTTGAAAATTATTTTATTTAAATGTGTACAAAAATTTAATGGTTTTATTTTTATTTTTAATAAAATTACATTCATTTAGGATGAAAAGAAATGTTTTACCAAAATCTATATTTTTTTTATAAAGGATGGTTTAGTCATGCCTTATGCACATGATATCAAACTAAAATTTATGTCTTTTAGAAATATAATTTCATAAAATTAACTTTTTTAAAATCATAATATAATAATTTTCATAGGGATAATTTCTTAGTCTTTCTAAAATAATTAATTTTCTAGTCACTAAAAAAAAGGATTTTTATTTCAAAACTACCATTTCTTATAAATTATTTTCATTGTAAAATTATATTTTAAATTATTTATATAGTAAAATTTGTTAAATTTTATATTAGTAAATAAAATTTACATAATTGTAATGAATTTTATATTGAATTTTGATATTAATTGCTTCAATAATTTAAAAAAATATCTTTTTGAAAACCAATTTTTTCATCGCATCTGATGTTATAATTTTAAATTTGATTCTACCAAATAAATGAATTTTTTTTTTCAAAAATGGATTAAATATTTGTAATTAGAATAATTTATTTTATATTATATGTTAAAACTAATTTTTTACCAGAATTAACAGGGAAAATAGAAAAAATTTATTATCACAGTTAAGGTAATAATGGGTTTACTGTGGGTGTTAAACATAGAATATGAGGGTTAAAATGACCTAAAAGCTTGTCAAAATATTATTGGATAGAAATAATTACACCTTATCCTATCCCAAATTCAAAAATATGTTTATTTAGGATCAATTTTAGGTTAATTAAATTATCAATATGGATTCTTTTGGAAATTTTCAAGTAATTTGCAAGAGGGTTCCCTTTCTCCGACATATGAACGGGTACCCCCTCCCTACATTTATTCACACCTAAAAATCCATTTGTCTTTAAAAAACCCTAAAACAAATCAATCACCAATATCCATAGGAATATATGAGATCTACTGGTATTCTTTAAAGACCAATCCTGGGGTCCTTAAGAGGACATACAAAAGATGTTTTTCTTAGAGAAGATAATTGCCTTAAAAAACATATTTTATTTTATTTATTCTTTATACACATTAATTTATCTCTCAAAATATTAAATATACTAAAGAAATTATCTGAAATATACATAAATGTTATTGTCATTATGTAATAAATTTTTTAACCTCCACTTCCATGAAATGAAAAACGAAATCATTGATCGCGTGTCCTGAGGACAACCGCCTCGTGAACTGATGTATCTCATTTTCCATAAAAATAAAATATGGTTATGTATAATGATGTAATTAATGTTTATGTATAATATTTTTGATATGAATATTCTTATGAAATTATAATATCATATATACCATCTTAATTTTCATTCCTTTTAAAATATGATAATGTTTTCCATGTGTACGACGAACTACCACATCACCAAGCGATGTGGATCGTTATTAACTTAAAAATTACAAGTAACTTAATAAGGTTAGATTTAATTAATAAATTATATATATATGATATTATATTTTTTATTAGAATTTAATATTTCCCCAAATTCATTACCCATTCACCCATTAATGTAATGATATCATCTCTCATTGGTATGTACAACCTACCCTATCCATGAGGTAATGCAATTCATTTTACATTCCCAAATTTAATTATTTGTTAAAAACATGTATCTAATTATTAAATATGACATTTTTAACATATTATAATTCCATATATTTTTTAATTATATCCTATATATAATAACCAAAAATATCATTAAAAAATGTGCTTGAGAATAAAATGCAATTAACACCAAAAAGAAGAAAAATAATGAAATATTATTAACATATAAATGGGAAAAAGTGATAAGATCTTCATAGATGATATTATAAATAAATTTATGTTTCTTATAAATTAATAACATTATTAGAACCATTATATATGAGGATAAATCAAATTCTACCAAAAGGAAGTGTGAGGCAAGGGACTCCATCTCAATTTCCCATCATTGAGAAATATTATAATAATATGCCCATAATTTATTTTATAAAGTGTATATAATTCCACCTTAAAGTGTAATATAATGAATCAAACATAATTCAAGGTATTTCAAGTTTCAATTTAAATAGTTTATTACATAGTTATTTGAATTGAAAATTTTCTAATGGTAATTAATTTCATACCTCAATTTCCTTTTACTGGGTTATATTCCTTATTTGTTGTCTTTTAAAATCTAAGATTTTGTGTGAAATTAATGTTTACTATATTATGTTGTATTTAATTTTTTTTTGTGTATTCACACATTTAAATACCTAAATTATTTATTTATTAATTCCCACTTCAATTTTATGATTTTTTAAGGGTTTATTTCATAATCTCATTTTAATAGATGTAGTTTACATATGAATTCATGGTAAAGGAAATTATTTTATCATTGTCTAGTAAAACCCATTAATTTTATTATCATAGGGTTACTAATTAAATTTTCATGTTATATTACCACATTCTACTATTTGGTACTTAAAATTATTTGGATGCTCTTTTTTGTAAAATCTTTCTCCATTTTTATCTTTGGTCAAAAATAAATTTTCTTCCAATACCATTTTTTCTAATTTTTTTTGAAATTTTCACTAACATTTGAAAAATTGATTTATTTAAAAAATTACCATTGTTAGACATTTTTACAAAAAAAATTATTGAATCATTATTTTATTTTACAAATAATGCATATTTTTATTTTACTAAAATAGTGGAGGGAATATTTGTTATATTGTGTTTCAAAAGCACATAATTTACTACAATCAAGATCTTTTAATGTTTTTAATATTCATTTATATGTTTCTAAAGTTATATTTAGAAAAATATTATTTTCAAAATATTTTTTGAACTTTTAGTTTTCAAAATTTATTTTCTAATATAATATGATGTTTTCCTCAAGAATGTATTTAATGATATTTTTACGGTATTTCTATTAATCAAAGAAACATCCCATTATCTTAATTATAAAATAATTGAGATATGTTGAAATGATTCCATCCTTATTATTTCTATAGATGGTTTATGATCATTTTGACCAAGGAAATTATTGAAATTAAATTACATGTTTCATTTTTTTATTCCTTAACTTTAACTTAAAATATTCACTTTCTTGTGATAATTACACATTAAATTTCCCCTTAATATTCATATTATTTTTCTTGGATATAGTTATTTAATAAACTATATCATTTTTAAATATGTTGTTTTTCACAGAAATTTATTTAGACTGGGAAATACTAATAAATATGTATTTTTTAGACAATAAGAATATTTGTTGATAAAGAATATTGTTCATGATTTAAATTGGATATTCAATTATTGTGTTAAGATTTGGACATGTAGATATAGGTTTGTCCTATTTATAGATATCCTATATATGAATCGATAGTCTCATGAGAAAAATCAATTGGATATCCTCTGTTTAATTGGTATATGATGTGCACCATCCAATAAATTCTAAATTGTCATAAATAAGGTCTTGATAGTAGAAGTTTTCATGATGCACGAGATTGTGAAATCTAATAACTAATCATTTAATTAATTGTGAATTTATTTATTAATATCAAAAACTATTAGAAAATGATATTATCTATAGATTGATTTCCTTATTAGTTTATTGATTAAATGGAATGTGTTTTCATTTATTTACCTTTCGATATTTATTATGAATTATCCCGTTATGATTGCCACAATATTGATTAAATGGAATTTGTGTTTAGTTATTTTCTATTACATATTTATTGTAATAGTCAAATTATTTAAATGGAATTTGTGTTCAGTTATTTAATAATCCATTTTGATTATGCTTATTTATTCATGATAGTGTCCATTGTACTTAACCTCTACAAAACATTTAATATCGCCCTTATTTTGTTTCTATTAGAAAGAATATATGGAGTGTAATAAAAAGTATATGAAAGTATATTCTAGAGGAAATAATGATATTATTAAAAACAATTGTAATTTCTGTGTTTAAATGTAGTATGAAAATCATGTAGGGATCTATTTTACCATGACAACTAAACTATTCAGTCCTACAAGATGTGATTCCTTGTATCTTATTTCTTTATAAAAATGAAGAAACTGGATTTGGGATACTGTGGTCAAGTTCCTTAAAAACTTTATTGAAGGAAGTTTATTAGATTATTTTAAAGTAATATTTAGGAAATCAGATATTATTTTTCATAACCATATGATCAAATTTGAGGATAACTATAAAAGAGAATCCTAAATTATTTTTGGGATGATATTATGCAGTTTTTACTTATAATACATCCATTTATGGATAATAAAAGTGTATATGGATTTTAGAAAGTTGTACATAGGGGTAGTAAATCTTAAAAAAGTGAATTGGACTTTACCTGATTATTTAATAGTGAATGATATCATTCTTTTTTTTCCACCTACATTGACACTACTGTGGAATATTCTTTGGATAATTCCCATTTTCATCACAAACTATTATGAAGTATTTGAATATATTATGAAAATTAATGACCTCAGTTAAACCTAGAGTATCATAGATTAAAAAAAATTCATTATATAAAAATCCTATAAATAATTATATGGTTATCATTATTATAGTTCACACTATAGTATTTGGTTTTTGTCAGTTGCTGAAAACAGAAGGAATCATCTCAAAATTAAAGATAAAGAAAAATTTGGTAACTATGACAAACCAAATGGGATGATTAAAGGAATGAATGATATTATTATTATACCTAATAAGTTAACAAAAAATATGATGAAAAACTTATACCTTAAATAAATATTAAACTCACCAAAAAAGAGAATGATGAGTTTTTTTAAGAGATAGAGTAGTAGATACAATGGGGGGAAAGAAGTTATGATTTCCATTATGTGAGAAATGTGGAATGAGACACCCAGGAATGTTTCTCAAATGAATGAGTAAATTATATATGTTTGGAAAATAAAGGCATAAAGTAAATAATTACTGAGGAGAAAAGGAAATTATGCTGGTGGGAAATAAATATCCTCATAGGGATCCATTTATAGTTCATTGTCATAAATTTAAGTAACCATGGAATTATATAATTAAATACCCCATTATAAAGGATAACCCCTAGAGAAAGTAAGGACCTATGTTTAAATAAAATGGGGGAAGTATTTAAATATTGGTATTCAAGAAATAATTGTAAAAGTTTTTTAACCAATGATATTTTGGTTATAGGAATAATAAATTATATTTGGATTTTTTAAAATTCTAGAAACATATATGTCCCCTTTTATATAATAATCATGGATACCATCATGTGTTATAATTTTAAGGATTATCATATGTTCAAATTCTTAAACACCCATTTATAGGTTTTCTATGGATGTTTACAATGAGTAAGGATGTTTCTGGAAAAACAATTATAGGAATACATCCTTTTGGTTTAGATAATGAAATAGTTATTTTATGAGTAATTCAATTATATTTTTTGGAATTAAGATTCTAGGTATTGATAAAAATTAAGGTTTATAATATCATTGATTTTGTATTAATTATGGGATATCATAACATTTAATGTTATTACAATTATATTAATATTTTTTATATAATGGACATCTTTTATTTCAGGTGACAAGTCGTCACATCCGGTAAGGTTGTGGGGCTTGAACCAAAACCAAATGACGAAACATGGTTAAATCCTACCACTATCCTAAGCGATGTTTGGGTTAATATAATATTTTTTTAGTTAAAATATTTGATGAATAAATATTAATGATGAACTAGTGGTGTTATTGTTGATGTTTGTAGATTAATTTATAATATTAGATATATTTTTTAACCATATTTTTTTGAAAATAGTTATAAATAGAAGTAAATTATTATTAATATTTTGTGGAAGTTACAATCCATTAAAATTGAATTTTACTCCATTATGAATAAAAACATTATTCTTTGATATTAATTTCTTATAGTGAGCCATTATTGGAAATTTTGTGAATCAAATTAAATATATGAAATTGTGAATATGAAATAGAAACATATCAAGTAACTATATTTCCTTACATTCATTGATAGTAAAATAATTAATTAACATTTGGAAAATAATCATAAAAAAAATATTATCATATTAACTACATATCTGATGAATGAAATGGTGTTTTACATAAAAAAAGATTTAAGATTTTTACAACCATATAATTCCATTGATCATTAAAATTATCATGATCAATGACCAATATGTTTCTCTATAAATATTATAATTTTTCTTCCATATACTTATCTTTACATGAAACCAATGTTTTGCAACATATTAAACCTAGTTATGTGGTATTACATAATACAATTTTAATTCTATTAGTCTATTATTAATATAATATATTATTAACCCTTTTTATGATAATTTTTGTTTTCAACAAAAGAAATTTTCAAATATCAAACAGTTAATTTCTGAGTTCAAGATCAAATTGAAAGGACCTGATTTAATTATGGTGAAGAGAATATAACACCCAAAAATTATAAAATAATAACATTTAATTTGATTCTATATGTGACACACAACACCAAGAATAAAAACCACATGAAATCTATTTATTAGAATTTAATCTCTTTGTTATCATGTGGAACATGAAACTGTGAGTATAAATGAACCATAATATAGTATAAATTATAACATAGCCATTAAATTAGTAGGTCTCAATATCACAATATAAATTCTAGAAAATATATTTTTAATCATGTAACATCCATTTAATTTTGATTTATTTATTATAAATAAAATTATAATCATTTACAATAAAATTAAATGTATTCGAAATTTTTTTTGGGACTTCTCTGAAAGGTTTCATTTTTTATTAAATATTGAAACATACTGATTTTCATTTGAAAATTTTGTTTCAATTTAAATTAATTACAATGCAATTTTTTTAAAATTTTTTTTATAGTAAAATTTGTTATTTTTTTTATTCAATACAATTTGAGCCATTGGAGAAATTTTATATTTAATTTTTATATTAAAACATTCTATTCAGATTAGAATTTTGTTTTTGAAAACCTTCTTTTTCATTACAACAATGAGAATAATTTTAAATTTGATTCTTCCACTTATTTGAATAAAATTATTTATAATGGATTCCAAATATTTAATCACTATTATGATTTTTATCCAATATGTTCAACAAAATGTTTTACCAAAATTAATTTTGAAGACAATAAAATTTAATTATCACGGTGAAGGTAAAAACATCATTACCATGGTGATAAACCAAAGAATATAAGGACGATAAATAAGCTAAAAACTTGTCAAAATATTATTTTATATCTATATTGTAACCTTATAATAAAAAAAATATAACCTAATTATATTTTGAGATATTTTTAATTTAAATTTTTTACAATTAAGGTTTTTTTGGAATTTCCAAAAGAGTTTTCCCTTTCCACACTTATAAAAGGGAACTCCCTCTCTTCACTTATTCACATATTCAAATCACTTTTTCTAAAAAAACATGTAAAATATTACTCCAAAAAATATTTAAACACATTTTAGAGCTACTGCTATTTCCAAAATACCAACCAATGGGTTATTGAGAGGAGATCCAAAGGAGGTTTTTCATAAAGAATGTAATTGTCTAAACAAAGTTATTTTATTCTATATATTCTTTATCTGCCATAAATACTCCATTAAGACATTAAATATAACAAAATAATTTTTCATATATAATAATATTTTATTATTTTCATGGTATATTAATTTTTCTTCTAAACATCCATCAAATGTGATATGAAACTGTCGATCCTGCGTACGATGGACTACCGCTTCATGAACTGATGAAAGTTATTTTCCATCAAAATCTCTAATGTTTATATATAATTGTGAAATTAATGTTTATATATAATATCTATGTTATAAATATTAATTTTTAAATATAATATCACATATTCTTTCTTACTTTTCATTTTGTTTAAAATATGACGACGTCACTCGTGTGTACGACAGACTACTTCCTTGCAAAGAAATTTGAACTCTTGTAACTTATTATTTACATGAAATATAATAAGGATAATATTAATGAATTTATATAATTTATATGAGAATATATTTATTATTTAAATTTAATATACCACCCTCATCCTTACCCTTTCATCTGTTATGGGATTGATATTGTTTCTCATGCATACATATGGCCAACTATCTCCATAAAGCAATGTGATTCATTTTACATACTAAACTTTTATGAGTGCTTATAATAAGGTATATAATAGTTAAATATTTTATTTATAAAATTACTTTCATAAAATGGTTGATTTAATTATATCCAATGTGAAAAACCTTAACATTCATTAAAAAACACTCATCAGAAAACATGGCAATTAACAACTAAAATAATGAAAATAATGAAATTTTATTAATAATTAGGTGGTAAAATTTTTTAATAGGACCATATAAGATATTATAAATATTATTCTGGTTGAATTGTAAATTAATTATATTCTAAAATCAAATATATATGATGTTATGTCACATTCATCAGGAAGGAATCTTTGAGTGTGGGACTTCATCGTAATTTTCCTTCATTAAGGCATAATATGATGTCATTCAACTAATTTATTTTATATGGTGTATATAATTTCTCCTTTTTATTTTATTTCATGAATCATTCATATTTTTTTGTATTTTATTTTTCAAATTTAATTATTTCATTCACTGTTATTTGACATGAAGATTACCAAATGGTGAAGAATTTTATAACTCAATTTCTTTTTATTAGGTTATATTAATTCTTAGTACTCAGTAATATTATAACATTATGACTAAAATTAATTATTACTATAATATATTGTGTTTACACTATTTTAAAGGTTATTTATGAATGAAATTCATTAGATATTCATTTATTAATTGAAACATAAATTTTATGATCATTATATTGTTTTATTTTATGATCTAATTTTAATCATGATTTCTTATTATTAAATATCAATTGGAGGAAATTATTTGAAAATTTTATAATTAACCACATTAATTTTAATAAAATATTATTATTTATTACCTTTTAGAGCAGTAATAAAATTTTCCAAAATTTGGTACATAAAATAATTCAGAAAATTATTTCAATAAAATCAGACTTCCTTTATCTATTAATCCAAAAATTTCTTTTCATCCAAAACCATTTCTTCTAATAATATATTCAAATATTTATTTTAACATTATTAAAAATTATTATTAAAAAAATATCCATGTTATACATTTTAAAAAAATTAAAAAAATCTCCATGTAATTTCTCAAACAATACAGGTTTAGATTTTACTAAAAAAGTGATATGAATATTTGTTTTATCATATTCAAAATGTATTTAATATCATGAAATAATGACTCCTCAATGTTTTAAATATTCATTTTAAAGATTGATATTTTATTTTCCATGTATATTATCCTCAAAATATTTTTGTGATGTTTTAGTTTTAAAAAGGTTATTTTCAAAATGAAATTTATATTTTCCATAAAAACATTTTAAAGATATTTTTATGGTATTTCAATAATATAATGATAATAAAAATTAGTTTTACATTTAATTCAGTATTAATATATTGTATTGATACCAAAATTATTATTTATATTGATATTTTATTATATATATTTTACCATGGAAAGTATTGAAGTTCAATTTATTCAATCTATTTTGTAGTGATTAACTATCCTATAAAATATTTTTTTCCCTATAAACATTTGAAATTAAATTTATTATAAACAAATATATTTTGTATCATGGTAATTATTATTTCTTAGAATCTATCTAATTTATACATATTATATTTTATATTGAAATTTATTTGATTAACTAGTGAAATATTGATAAATTAGCATTCTTTACCCAAGAGGGATATGTATTGATAAGGCATAATATTCATGAATTAGATCTATTATTAGATATATGGAGAATTAATTGGGTATTAAAATATGGTGGGTCCTAGTTATAGATATTCATTCAATGCATTGGTAGTCTCATGATACAAATAAATTGGCTAACTATAGTTAATTGGGGTTTGGGTGTATACCTACCCATCAATTTTAAACTGTCTTGGGGATGGTTGTCATAGTATATGGTTTTATGATTCATGAGATCATTATGTCCAATAATTAATAATTTCCATCACTGAGAATTTAATTTTTAGTGTCCAAGATATTTTTTCAATGATATTATCTATGGATGAATTTTATTCATAGTTTACTGATTAAATGGAATATATTTTCTATTTTTTTAATTTCCATAATTATTATGCCTTTTCCAATTATGATAGTAATGATATTGCTTAAATGGAACGTGATTTGAGTTATTTTACATTCATTATTTATTATAATAGTCATGTTATTTAAATGGAATGTGTATTCAAATAATTACTCTTCCATTGTAATTATGCTTACTGATTCATGAAATATTCTTCAAAACATAACCCTTACCAAGGATTTGACATCATACTTATTTTTTTATTTTCCATATTTCCTAGAAACAAAATGATAAAAAAAGGATTATTTAGAGGGGATAGTGTTATTCTTGATTTTTTTTTTCAAATTTAATATGCGAATCATTTATGTATCTAGTTTACCAAGACTACTAAACTCTTTGGTTCTTCTCGATGGGATAACTTTTATATTATGCCCATATAATAATGTAAGATATGGACTCTTAGATACTAGGGTTAGCGTATTTATAGTTGAGTTGGGATTGAGACCATTTAAGGGGCTTCTTATGAATCCTTATGATTGGAATAAAAAATCTAAAATATCAGTGATGTTTAACTATATACATAATTATTTTATATTAATGTGGAAAAGAATTAATTCTATGTAACGAAAATTCTTGTAGAGGAAACTATTTGAAAAATATTCCAAATAATGGTTTGTGTGGGACTTATGCATTATCACCCATTTTTATTGGTATTGAAAGGAATATATCTCAACAATATTAGAACTATTTTACATGTAATGTATCCTTATTGGATAAGTGGTTAAATATAATTGAAGGGATAAATCACAGTAAGTATCTCATAGGTAATATTTCCCTAATATGCTTTGTATGATTATTTCCCAAAGGTAATATGAATCTATAGGTTATAGAATGATCTCAAGAAGAGTATATCCAATGAAAAGATTAGAGTTTTGGATATTAAGTATAAACCTAAAAGTGGAATCTTATGTATCATATTGAAACCTCCATCAAAACCCACATTTTTTGAGTGACATAGTTCATGGACATATGAATTCACATAACCATATAGTTTAACATCATGTGGAAATCTTTTTTTAAGAAGTTGTACATTATAAGACTAGGAAATTGGGGTGTGAATCAATAACATTACTAAATTGATTAACAAAAATCTATATTCCCTCCTGATTCATGCTCAGTATTAAAAAAATATATGATATCAATCCTGATACATTAAAATATCTAGGGAATAAGGACCATAAAAAAGTTTTTCATGGAAGATATATCCCCATGAGGATGAATTGGGTCTTACACATTATATATGACAATATATATATGTTTGTGGATTACACATAAAGAGGAGGTAGATGTGCAGCTAATGATCTATGAGATAATGAGTGGGGATAAATCCTAGATGAATTTTACATATATGTGGTTTTACATTACTAATTGATGATTCGGAGGTGATGAAATCATCAATGGATACATGGATGGTTATTAAAACATGGAAGGAATACCATTATATTATGGATCAGTGATTATAATCATTAATTCACCATGTTTCCTGGATCATATGGTTTTTACAAAGATCAACTAAGTTAATCTGTGTAAATCTTCAGTGGATATCACAATTTCAACACAATATAAACCCTTATTATTAATGGAATACATGATTTTAATTCCTTGAGGATCATA
Organism: Viscum album; assembly: GCA_963277665.1. Taxonomy (NCBI): domain Eukaryota; kingdom Viridiplantae; phylum Streptophyta; class Magnoliopsida; order Santalales; family Viscaceae; genus Viscum; species Viscum album. The sequence goes on along the minus strand of OY728166.1, from coordinate 1,362,060,007 downwards.
TAATTTTGGAGGATAACCTTGGATGTTTCATCAATAAAGGAAATATGTGGTTGATGGAGTGAACACTAGTGTGCATGGCCTAATCATGTATATTTAGTGCATCTTGAAGAGGCTTTAAATTGGTGTTTTGGGGTCTTCCACAAAATTAATGTGATTTATTATAATGAAACTGACCCCAATATTAGGAAGTCAATTCTTTATATTTTACATTATCATAAATATAAGGGTTTAAATACTAAAATATTGATCAATTTAGTATTTTTAGATAACCACTCACATTCATGATTCCCATTTTAAATAAATAAATAAATAAAATACATATATTAGTAATGGAAAACACAAACTATCCATGAACCCATTCAAAGAATTTATCTTCTTGTCCTATGGAATGAAAAAAAATAAGGGTGAACTCAAATACTTTGTAAGGGTTATTTAGAGTGGAAGATATCATGAAAAAATAAAGAAAATTCAACATGGATAAGTAATTAAATGAAAAATCATTCCATTTAATCAATAACATAAGCATGAAATATTTAATAATCAATATAGAAATCTAAAAAATGGAACACCAATTCCATTTAACCAATAAACTGAGAATGAAATGTTTACACAAATTATATCAATTATAAAATATCAAGTATAATAATAATAAAGATATTATAAATTAATGAAGTCCTTAAATGTTGGACTTCATTGTCTCTAGAATCATAATACCTCTACTATTAATGAATTTCTCAAAATAGATTAGAACAATGAGTTAAAACCCCTATGAATTGGAGAACAATTTTATCTCATGATACTTGTGATGCATCAAGGGTCTATCTATAACCTATCCCAACTATAAATATATTTCTAAAAAAGTTCTCATACATTGAATTATACATTTAATTCATGATTCAATATTCATTATCATCTAATATCTGTATTGAGTTAAGGATACATATTTATCAATATTTAACCTGTTAATAAAATAACATTCAAAGTAAACACTATATATAAAAATTTTATACAGTTTATTAAATAATTATATCCAAAATACAATAATATGGATTTTCAAGTGAAATATTATTTCTAATAAAAAAATTCACAAGATTTTCATTGTTTCAAGAGAAAGTATGCAATCAAAAAAATGTTAGATTGTAAAATACTTTTTACCTCTTTGGTACCATTTAAATTGTAAACCCATGAGTAATGAACATGAAGAAAACATTAGTAATAATGAATAAATATTTTTAAATGTTAAATACATTAATTTGGTAGTATATACAACACATAAAATTTAAAAGGGTCATATTAACAAATATTTATCAATGAAGTAGGAATTGTGATGAAATCTATTACTTAAGGCTTTCATGTAGTTGAATTCACTTTAAAGTCAAGTAAAATGGTTATAGAAATTTTATAAACACATACCAGAACCATAATTAATCTTATAATATCATATATGAACCTCTTATTACATTTTACCACATGTTTGTTAATATTATTTTATAATTTTAATTGTTTCAGGTGTTAATTACCTTGTTTTTTCAAGAAAGTTTTGTTATAAAGGCATCGATTCCTATAAATAGGTTATAAATAATTCATAAAAATTGATAATTTTATATATATCGTATTCAATCCTTATATGAATTATTATAACCATTATTGTAATTTGGTCATGGAAAATGAGTAGCATAATTTCTTGGAGATGGTTTCTAATACACACACATGTGCGATGATATACATACCTTAATGGATGAAAGGGTAAAGAGTGTATGATATATTAATTTTAGAGAATTTAATTAATTCCAAATATATAACATATATTCATTAAATTTTTCATTATCACCTTAATTTAAAATAGTATGTTAAAAAAGAATCACATCGCTTCATGAGGTTGTAGTCCTCTGTACACATGAGGGAAGATATCATATTTTATATGGAATAAGAAGTAAGAAAGTAGATGTAATATTATAATTAATAAATATATATAATTATATAATAAATAAAATATATACATATTAAATCCTTCATTTTAACCTACCATAAGAGGTGTGGATAAAAAATGAGTTACACCGATTAATGTGGTGATAGTCTGTCATACACTTGATCAATGGTTTCGATTCCCAATTAACGGAAGATAATATTAAGATAGGTTATTCCATTAAAATAATGAAATATTAGTATACAATAGATTCTATATTAATTATACTATAATGATTTAATAATATTAAAAGGAGGTGTAAGAATAAATAAAATAAAAATGTTCATTAAAAAATGATACTTTTTCTTCAGATGGACTCTTTAGGTTTGCATAGAAAGCTGTCCTAGAAATAAATTCTAATAAAAAATGACTCTGGGATATTTTGATGGATGTAAAAAATTCATTTGGGAAGATAATGGATTAATCAATAGGATTTAGAAGGGTGAATATGGGAAGAGATGGGTGGCCTTTATAAGTGGGGGAGAGGATACACATTAAATTTTTTAAAAACAAATCAATTAAATCAACATTTATATAAGTAAAAAATCTTCCCAAATAGATAATTAATGGTATTTATAGGTGATAGGGTTGATATATGGTTGTCCAATGGGTTTTTTACAAGTTTTTATGTCATTTTAACCCTTTTATTTTTAGTTTAAACCCTCTGTCAATCTATTTTTTCCTTAACCATAGTTTTTAATTTTTTACATCTGTTACTATTTATAATTTTCAAAAATTAATTTGACCATATTCGATAATAAAAATTTATTTGATTAAAAATGTTGATTCTATTTTTTTATATTTAATTAATTTATGTGATAGAATCCAATTTAAAATTATACACAAATATGTGACGAAAAGGTATGATTTCAATCAGAAAAATATCATATGTATTGATGGTTTTAATATCAAAATTAAGTATGACATTTATTAAAATAACTTAAATAGAATTTTCATATTATATTTCAACTAGTTTTACTTTTAAAAAACTAATATATAATTTAAATATATAAATATTTAAAATGAAAATGTGGTTTGAAATAAAAATAAATAATTTTTTTCTGTTCATCAAGAAGTTAAAAATTTATAAAAATTTCCAAATAATAACCCTACAATAATTTTGATATAATAAATTCCAAAAATGAAATTCAAATTATAAAAAAAATCCAATTTTTTTAAAAAAACATCAAATTATGCTCCAAATTCATTAATAAATTATCTTTTAGAAAAAATATAGTTTTCTAGAAAACATATCTTTTTATTTCAAATGATTAAAATATTAGTCTTAATAAATATTTATACAATAATTTATTTTATTCATGTATAAACCATATAATTTTGATAATTTAATTATTACTATTCCTAACCACCAACTTAACAGTTATGTTAAAAAGTTCATGTTTAAATATTAATTTAATATAGTATTTTCATTTCAACTTGGTGTTGTATTCTTAAAAATCTATAAACGATATAGAATTTTTTAAAAGGAAATAAACTGTAAAGTCTTGGGTTGTTATATTATTTTCTCCTAAAGAAATTCCATCCTCAAAATTTCATGGATATTACATTCTAAATAAATTATGGAAGTTCTTATTTATAACATCCTTATATTCTGATATTGCTTCCTCCATTTTGTGCTTTCTTCAAAGTACCATTACCAATAGAGCTATATGATTCCCCAATACATTATATTGAGTATAAATAACCTTTATGTGTTCTTCACTATAAGATATATCAGGTTTCAATTATATTTAATCATAGTTGAGAACATGCATTGGTTTTGGAATGTACATCCTTAACAATGATATATAGAACACATCATGTTCTTTTCTGGGGAATGGTGTCATTTCCAAATGGTAAGAAACAACATCAATTATTCAAGGATTTCAAAGTGTTTGATGTACATGGGGATTATTTTCCATTTATTATCAATCCTTATAACACCCTGTCATCGATATACCTTCAAAAAAATGTAATCTCCCACATGGAATTCTGAATCCTTCCTCTGATTTTCAGCATAACTATTTTTCCTAGATTTACCATAATTAATATGAGCATGAATAGACTGTACCATTTTTATTGTCACTTTAACATGTTTTGGTCATAAATGTTTCCTTTCACCAACTTCATACTAACATGTTAGAGTATGACATATATATTTATTTATACTGCTTTATATGGTTTCATTTGATTACGTGAATGGAAACTGTTTTCATAGGAAATATTTTCCAAAGGTAAATACTGATCTCACATATGTTGAATGTCAAGTGATAATGACCTCAAAATATCTTCAATTATTTGAATTATCCTTATAGACTATCCATTATTTTGAGGATGGTATGAGGTGCTCAAATGTATCTCGGTATCAAGATCCTTTTCAATAACCTTCTGTAATATTGATGTAAAATGAGGATCATAGTAAAACATGATAGAAATAGGTGCTCCATAAGGATATAAGAAATTATTAATATAGAGCCTTATGATACACTCTAAGGGTAAATATTCTCTTATAGTGAGTAAATACCTATGTTTGTTTATATAATTAATATTAACCCATATATCATAATTATTTCTAGGATTATTTGGTAGTTTTGTGACAAAGTCCATAGTAATGAAATCTCATTTCTACATATGAATTGGAAGAGGATTCAGGAAACCTCAAGGATGTTCTGTCATAGCATTGACTAATTAAAAAATGAGGAATCTTTATTAATAGTATGTACTTTTCTACTTTATGTTAACCCACAAAAATGATCCCTCAAATCCATATACATCATTGTTCAATCAGGGTGTATAGAGAAATTTGATCTATTAGCATCATCCAAAAATTCCATTTTTATATGAAGTATTGTTGTAACACATAATCTATTCCACAATTTGTGAACATTATCCTCACAATTAATTTCTTCTAATTTCACATCATCTAGAGCTTTAATTTTCTTCTGAAATTTATGATCATCAGATTGAGAACATTTTATTTTTTCTGACAAGTATGATTCCTAAAAACAATTGAATAAGGATGGATGTATCTAGTTCCTTAACAATTCCCAGAGAAATATTTACAACATTTAGGAACATTATACCACTATCAATCAAAATTTGAGTTATAATATCATTTCATATCTCTCTAAATGCATATTCTACCTTATTTTAATACCCTTGGTTTTAGTGTATTGAGAAATCATAATCTTTGAGAAGACTGAGTGAATGCCTTTATTTCATATTGAAATCTACATATAAAATTTTTAATTTTTGGATTTCATGGTATGTGTATATCTCTCATATTTCACTAAAAATATAAGGTATCTATATCATCAAAGAATAGATTATAGATTTCATGTCAAGATCATGGGTTGGATAGTTCTATTAAAGAGTCTTCGATTTCCTTGATGCGTATTCAATAACATTATAATTTTTCATTTGTAAAAAACCAATTCCATTATTCTAAGCATCAATATATATATTATAAACCCATAATTTTCAAATGGTAGATTAAAAATTGGTGTTTTTACTTCCCTGGCCTAAAATCCACTAAACCGGTTCCCTAAGCGTGCTCTCCACATGACCATAGGCGCACCTACCTAAAATCTAGAGGACACTAAAAAGTAGAAAGGCTTTGATAAAACATATGGTGAGACTATACTATATTTATTTACGTATTCAACATCAGATACTAATAAAAAATAAATGAAAAAGTATAACCAATGAATATGAATTACAAAATATTTCCCAAAACTGGTTACAATCCCACAACCAAATAGTAAATATTCTTGGTCATGTCATATAGTTCTAAGTGAGAAATGAATCGAAAATAATGAAAAATAGAAGAATCCAAAAGATGGGTCCGGAATCAATGTTTGGATATCTCATCCATCGAAAAAACATGCCCATATCAACCCTCTAGCATATGACCCTTTCCTTCTTCGTGTCTTGTATCCATGAAGTCAGATCGAGTACCCAATGGCATATCGAGAAGGGTATGTGTACAACATAGTAGGCCACCACCAATAGCTTCTACAACATATAAACTCTAAATAGATAGTTTATAAAACTATTAAATAAAAAAAGATTAACAAAGTTATACTGGTTCCATTAGTTACCAAATTCCATATAAACCATTTTTATCATTTATCTCTTTGGTTTTAAATCATCATCTATTTCACTTCATCCTATGTCAGTCAACTACTATGCATTTGGGGATAAATCAAGTTCCCTATATCACTTGGGGAAAAATTCCAAAAAAATAAACCATAATCACCTTGGAGCCTCAGTTCATGTAGTCACATAAAATACAAACATTTGGGAAATAGAGAATCAATCCTCTTTCTAACCCATGTATTAAAAGGGTGGGGTTCAGAGCCTCAGTATAAATTGACATGTGGTTGTATATCCTCAATTACAATACCCCACACAACTAGATAATCCATTCATACTTGCTTAAAAATCATTTATCACATATACCAATTAACAAACCATACATAATTAACATAAAAGATTATAAAATCATGGTTCATTCAACACACATATCATCTTCATGCCCTAACCCATGAACACATTTACCATTTTCATTCCATATATCAATTAACCCATTTATTATTCACATTCCATAGCCAATCAAAAATATTACCCTTTTTACCCATTCATCATTTAACCAAATAACATTATTCCGAACAACCCCTTACACAAATTTTATAAATAAAAAAAATTATCATAAGTTCATTTCACATCCCACGAAAACATGTGATCACATATATAATCTATCTATTTCATAAAAGTCCAATTCTATGTTTAACAATTAATTTCTATGTTCATGAATGATAAAACACCCCATTGGTTTCCCAATAACTGTTCTAATCAACCTTGATATATCCAAAGGGGGTTATGAGTGGCTAAACGCATAATTGAGAAAATAATTTTACCAAATCTGACTAACAATATCATATACACAAAAAGAAGGAACTATAGAACAATAACACACACATAAAATAATAATAAATACTATGAGATATAACTTGTCTAACACTTAACTTGATTCCAAATAAAACACTGTATTAACCCAATCCTTTGATCTAGATTCAAAAACCATTCGAAGCCCCAACCTATGATCTTTGGGAATAATTTGGTATTATGTCTTCAGAAAAAGAAGAAGAGAAACTACACAATCTGAAATATAGACAAGAAATAAATGTGGAGTTTTATACTCACCATAATATTTCATATTCATGCAACGGTGCTCCAAATGGTCTAGAGATGAACACGATCGATCCGTGGGAATCCATAGCTATTTTACTTCATCCCAATTTCATCTGGAGATAAAAAGATGATGAAAATAATGTTATTAATCCAAAATCCTAAGGGTGGAATGTGGTAAAATCCCACTTTTTAAGGGGTGTATAATTTGGTAGAACAGTTGGCCAAACTATGTCCCAACCATGGACTACCCCTATCTAAGAGGTGTCTAGGCCACACAGTTACCTAGGAATCATGAATGGTTAGAAAAACTATGTGTTGACTATATGGTATTGTTATTTCCATTCCCACATGGTTTTCTTATACCCCTTGATGGTTTTCTTCAAATCATGCAACATTCCTCTATGAAATCATGGTTATGGTGAATGGTTACTACTAACCATATTCCACCAGTGACACATTAACTAGATGGAATCATTCTACCATATTTCATGTCTTGAATGCCAAGAACGCCTTGGATCCTCTACATAGACTTGAGTAACATTTCATTTACCAACATGAAGATATTTAAAAAAAATTAATAATGGGTATAACTAACTTTTTTTGGGATATTTCATCATAAAAATATAAAAATGGATTGTCAACGAGGTACCCTGCCAAGAATCCTTGATATTTGAATGTGAAATGATAGGGCCAATGGGCCCTCATATTAGTCTCCCTCTCCCATGTTTCTTCTAAACATTACTATGAAACCAGGAAACTAAAACCAAAGGCACATTAATTTCCCTCAAGACATACTCACTAAGTTACAAAATATGAACTGAATTCTCCCAATGGATGCATCATACTCAAGATCAACACCATTTATATCAATCACATGAGTTGGGTTAGGGTGATACTATCAAGGATGCGACAAATGAAAACACTGTTCTGGGAACTATAGAATTGGGGAAGAGCCAATTAGTATTCCATTGGTTTAATCCTGTCAAGAATCTCAAATGGACGCATATACCAGGGTTCCAATTGACCATAATTCTGAATATGATGATAACCCATCCATGGAGACACTCAAATAAATAGGTGATCACCCTGCTTAAACTCAAGGGGACTACAAATTCAATCCATATAAAACTTATTCCTAATCTAATTTGTATTCATTAAATTTGGAATCAAATTAACTTGTTCTAACATCTCTTTCAAGAGAATCGGTCGAACAAAATATGATTACATATCCTCCATCCATCATAACAATGATCTACGTGGCCAAACATAGTGAACCTCTTATAGTTCCTTATGAATCATCTCCCGGTAACTATTTCAATGATTGAACTCAAAAAGCACCATGTTCTTATCCCAATATCTACCAAAATAATTGACACATTCCCTCAACATGTCCTCTAGAACCTAGATAGTTCACTCAGAATACTCGTCCGTCTACAGGTGGAAATCAATACCCAAAATCACCTGGGTACAAATATCCTTATGTAAACCATTCTAGAATCATGTAGTTAACCGTAGTTCATGATCTGAAACAATATTATACATCACCTAGAAAAACCACAATATTCCACAGACATACAAATCACCCAACTGGTTAATGGTGAATGTATTTTTAATCATTAACAAAAGTGATGCCCTTGTCAACTATTCCATAACTACATATTGTATCATTCTTCCAAGGTGTCCTTGGACAACCCACCCAAAGATCATTTGATAAGACATCCCATTTCCATTATAGAATATAAAAGGGCTGTAAAAAACCACCTAGTTGCTAATGATAAGTTTTTTTCGAATGAAATCTATAACATCATGCCATTAAACTAACAAATCCTTTCTTCATCCATGATCACAAATAAATTATATGGAGATCATGATACATTTTGGTAGTTCGAGGATGCAACACCTAGTTTGAGGCTTGTAAACATCACATCAACCTTTCCCACATACAAGTAGTCATGAAAACATAACCCTGAACATAAATGTTCTCAACATTGCTAATAGTACAACCAGAAGTTGGATCCCTACCTTCACGACATTCCCCCAAATCCAAATAATTTGGAACCTCGTACTTATTCTCCATGATGTGACTCATAAGTGTATAATCAACTACTAAGGATGAAAGTTTCATCCTCCCATTCCCATCCTAAACCTGTAGATGCATGTCGGTAAACAATTCCATCATCCTCCACTTAGAGTTAGTTTTTTTTAACTTCTTGGTTTTGAGTCTTACGACTCAAAGTATTTACAACATTGTTCCCCATTCTAGGCATGTAAACCTTTACAAAATCAATAGAATACATGTAATATACCCATATTCATTTCCAAATATACAAATCACATTGGGAGAAAATATAATTAAGGAATTTATGAATAGTATACATAGTGAACCTATCTATCATAAATTAGTGCCACAAAAACATTAAACTGTAAACCAATGTGGCCAATTCAAGATCATATATAGTGTTATTCAATTCATTAGGCCCCAACATCCATGAACCATTAAACACCACCCGATCATTATGTATCAACCCTACCCCCATCCTGAAAATGTATTCTTCAAAATAACTAGGTATACTCAATACATTGATCGGGTAGGAAAAAAATGGTGTAGTATTCATCTTCGTAATCAGCTCCATAAAATCATTCTCTGATTATTCAGACCATTCAAACTTGATGCCCATCTCAGTCAAGCCTGACAGTGGTACTGTGAAATGGGATTAGTCTTTGATGAGCCTTATCTAACTTCAAGACAAACCCACAAAACATTGGACATCAAAAACATTCCTGGTATTATCCCAAGATATAATGGATTTCACTTTATTCAGGTCCATATACACTCCTTCCTCAGATAATATGTGACTGAAAAATGTACTATGTCAATCCTTCAACGAAATTTGTATAGCTTCTCACATAGACTATTCTATTGTAGCGTACATAAATTTATGTTAAGATATTGGTCATGATCTTCATAAGTCATAGAGTACACCAAAATGTAATCTAAAAATACAACTATAAAATGATCCATGTTTGGGTGAAATATCTAGTCAATTAGGGCCGTAAACAATACTTGAGAATTAGTTAACTAGAATAGCATAAAAAGAACTCAAAAATATCAGAACATCTGAAAATATATATCTATAGTATATTATATTGTCTCACCCTAAGATGAAGATACCCTAACCTCAAAAAAATTAGATCCATGAATCACCTCTCAACTGGTCAAAACGATCATCAATTCATGGAACATGATATCGATTCTTAGCCATAATCGGATTCAGCTTCAAAAATTGACAAAAAACTCCAATGATCCATTTGAATTATTGTGAAGTAACATTGGGGATCATCTAGGTGACAAACTCAGATGAATAAACTCCATGTTCTCTAATTACACAAACAAATTATTATGTTTCCGGAGATCTTATATGGAGAAATATAAATAAGTTCTACCCACAACAACAAATATTTCATGAAAATATCATCTCCCTTGGGTGGAAGCCCTTATAAATACTCTGGAAACACATCCTGAATCTAATAAATCAAATTTTAAAAGATAGGTAACTCCACTCCCCCATAATTATGCCTAAAACAATACACATGGTCTATGATCTAACCGAACTGCTAACTCACCGTCCCTATATGACATGCTTAGATATACTATTCTTCATGATCAAAATAAATATTCCCCACTAGGAAAAAAATATTAAAATATGAAAATAACAGTCAATATGGGATTGGTAAAACACTAACCAATCTATCATCAATATCAGATCAAAACCTTCTATTTCAATCACACACAAAAATACCCAGGAAGCGATACCCACCAAACTCAAGGAAACACTCCATGCATTTCATGATATATTCTACTCATATCCCTAATGTTTAATCAATCAACATATTCCTATACATATGATCCATGTCTAGTCTCAAAAAAATAAAAAATATGGAATATTTAAAAGAATGTGAGACACCTATATAAAAAACTATAATACATAGAAGATATATGAATCGTACCTCGAACTATCGATGGTCCATCCTCGCTACCACTAGGTTCTGGATGAACTAGATAAATATGAAATTCCCCTATACTATGGGATCATACCTGGGTTCTTGGTGCTGCATTACCATGATTATGTGGACAATCCCATCCAAGTGTACAACATCCACCACCTCGAATAGTACGACCATTTGAACTCCAAATTCCTTGCTACTATGGGGTAACTAACCCCCTTTATGAACTCTATATCATCCTAGATCGTTCATCACATTATAGCTATTGAGGGTTCCTAAAAACCTCTATATATATCCTATCCTTTCACACACTTGGAAATCAACACTTGGTCGGGGTAACTGACTGTGCATGCGAACCATCCTCCCTGATGATAGAAAATCACCTGGTTACCACCATGAGAGGTGGTTCGTCTATTCCAACTACTCTATACACCACCACCCTAGTTATAATTCTAAAAATGAAACATTATCCCCTCATAAGTTTCACAAATAGATCGTCCAACTATAACCACATGTCCTCCCTAGAAGCGTCCTTTAATATTACCTATAAAATAAGGGCCTGGTAACTATAACACCCCAAAATTTTGTGAGAAATATTATTTTTAATTTTAGTTTTGTCTTTTTTTAAGCTACACAAAGATTTACATGAATTATACACAACACCGTATTAGATTGCAGTACACACAACAATATTCTTGGCTCGCGTTACACACAATTTCAAGTTCGTTTTGTAAAAATTATTCTACGCAACATTATGTATAGATTTTGTTTAATGTATAAATGAAATATGTTTTGATTATGTTTTAAGTGACAACAAAGGGAGCTTCCACTACACGCAACCCTGACATGGCTGGAATTTCATTCAATCGCGACCTTCCTCAATAGCGTGTGTAGTCCCCAATATCGGGTTTCACTAAACAATGATATGTTATTAAAATATTATATAAACTAGCCGTTATGGATATTAATACCCACTTTTTGAAATTTTATAAATTTTATCTTTCAAAATGGGCTTCATTTTTGGGTTTGGAATATCAAAATTAGGCTAGGGTGAATTTTTGGTGTTTTTCTGAAAACATTCAATTTTTGAAGAATAGTGAAAACACTGAGTTATAGTTTAAAACCAAATTTTTATTAAAATAATTATTTATTTTATTTATTTTATTTTAGGTAAAAATAGATACATAATACCTATATAAGTTAAATGTAATTAATTAGAGTCATTTTACAATAATTATATATATATATATAAAGTTTATTGAACTTTTTACCGTTTTTTACGCACCTCCTAGGAGAATTTGCAAATTTACATGAAACTTAATTTTACCACTTTCGTGAGTGTAATTTCAAAAATCCAATAGACTTGGTCAATATCAGAATGTAAAATTTGGTTTAATAAGATAAAAATAATTTTTGGTGAATAGTATCTTTTTTCTTTTATTTACCATAGTTAAAAGTAAATAGGGTAATTAAGGTTAAAAATGATATTATTATTATCATAACACATATCCTAAATCTATTGGATAAGTGTAATTAGACCAAAAACAACCTTAGGAATAAACTAATACCGTTTAGGTCCACTTGGAATCGATTAGGACATTTATTAATATTTTATTTAAAGAAGCGTTAAAATTGTAAAAACAAAAGTTTAATAACAAAAACGTTTTTAATATAGTGTTATACATAAGATAAATTCGACTATAAATATTCATTAGAAAGATAAAAATATTTATTACATAATGGTAATTTATTTATATTTTATAGAAATTTAATAATTTAATTTATTTATGACACAATGATGACACAATAACTACCTTATTAATGAAATATTAACATACTTGATATTATAAATAACCAAATTAATGTAATTTGAGACTTTTATAAATTAAGATAATTTTATAGGTTAATATAACATATTAGGGTTGGTTATATGAATTTTTTTTAAGTAGTAATTTTTTTATGAATTTAGAAAAAGAAAAATACCAAATAGTGTAAAAAATTGACATAAAAGAGTTTTTTTAAAAAATATAATATTATTAATTGACATAATGGCCCTAAAAATATAAGGTTCAGAAAAAAGACTTATATAATAATATATATTACATTAATGAACTAATTTGGGTTCTATTGATAGTTTATAGTAAGTTTATTAACCATTTAGTGTAAGAATACAAGAAGACATGGTAAAAGTTAAATTATTTAACTTAGAGTTAAATCTATATTATAAGGTTAAAATGGTAACCTAAACTTGTCTAAAAACTATTGGTTGAGAGGATTATAACCCATCACCACCCTAGCCTCTAAATAAGTCATTTTGGATCCATTATAAACCGAATATGTTTTTATTATAAAATAATATTTTATGTTTTTCCTAAGGTGCCCCTCTCCTCCCTTATAAAAGGGCATCTCCTCCCTCTCCTCCTCACACAAATGTGAGCCTTCAAGATCAGTAAAACCCTGCCCATTTCACTTCTCCACTTCCATAGAAACCTATTATAGGTCCCGGTCTTCTTCAAAGACCACCTATAGTTCCCTAATATAAGGTTAAGAGGAGGCGCGTCGAAGAAGTGGTAATCTCTTCTATCGATTATTTCAAGATTATTTATTCTTATACTTACTCTTATTTAGTTGTTTCATTATAAATTAATAACATCAGTATAAATAATATTCTGATATGTTATTATAAATATTAAATAACCCCATTTCACCTTCTATCCATCCTACATAAAATGAAATCACCGCGCGTGCGTACGTACGAAATACCGTCTCCACACCGTGGTGTAATCTGTTTTCCACCACCACCTTACTTGGATTGGTATAATGGTGTAAAGAATAACTATATATGGTTATTATAACATCATACCGATTCTGAGATATTATATCATCCACTCTAATTCCATTCAATAATTGTGGGAGTGATATCATCGCTCGTGCATACGTACAGATTACCGTCACCATGACGCGATGAGATTCATTTTCCATGTTAACCATTCCAGAATGATTATAAAGTATATATAATGAATAATAATGATATATGTGACATTATAATGATAATTTATTGATATATATATATATATATATATATTTCAACTAATTACTTCCATTCAAGTCAATTAGGAAAGGAAAACAGCGTCCAAGCGTACGTACGACCTACCATCTCCATGAATGGTGTGTTTCATTTCAATTATCTATCTATTATATATATATACTAAATATATATGATATATAAATAATTTTTACATTCTGGAAGTAAGTAAATCATTATATAAGTAATAATAATATCATGAACAACAAGACCAAACACATACGATAAATGAAACGATTTTACCCAAAACACTGCTTTAACACGGAATTGACAAAAGAACGGGTAATATAAATTCATAAGTGAATCATATATGATATAATAAAAATTATTATGGTTCTGTTACAAGTTAATAATATGTTTAATCCCACTACAAATGAGTTTTGTACACGTATGGAAGAAATTGGACCTAAGGTAAGGGATAATTTTTCAAATCTCATTTTTATCCGAGATTTCTTATACGTAAGTATTTACTGGGGTTATATTTTCCATCCATGTCCATAAAAATGTTTTTCATAAAGTGTTTAATATTTTTATATGTATTTTTAAAGTCATGTTTACCCATATTTGACTTTTACATTATGTTATGGAAGGAATCTTTCTTTTGTTTACCATACGAGGAACTTTTTTGACTTTTCCGACAAAAGTACGAGGAGAATGTTTTTTTAACTTATACGGCATGCACAGATTTTTACAGTTTCATAATGCCTAAATTTCATTTAGATTCCTCTACAAGATTTCATGATTATTTTCAAAAAAATCATTTTCTTTTAAAATTTAATGGCATTTTATGAAAAGAAAATGATTTTTGAAGAAGAATGGATATTTTCCTCAAGAATTCATTTGAAGTGTTTTTTCAAAACTATTTTCCATCTAAGATGAAATTATTTAGAATGATTATGTTTCATGAATAATGTATCTATTATTTACATGGTTTTATTCTTCATATGATGAGATTATATCCCTTTGTTTTATTTAGATTATGTTACGATGGAATGATGTTTATGAAACCCATTTTATTCTTTGGGTTATGATGAATTATTTATGTTTATTTTGTGGAACAAGTAAGACTGATTTCATTATGAGATGGGTGGGAGCTATATCTACCTAAAATTCAATTGTCAAAGATTTATATCTTATGAGATAATCATGGATGGAACAGTAAGTGAATTTGGTTCAGTAAAACAGGGCTGGAACAGAAAGTAAACCCGATTCAGTAATGGAATTTGTGCACTATGATGGTCTTGGCAGCCATGCCTTGGCTACTATAGAAATCATAACATGTGCTTAATGGCTGCCAGAATTACATGTTTTATTCGTATTGTTTTTTATCATTATTGATGTTATTTTATGATCTATTCCTCACATACTTCCATGATTTATTTCAAATCTCATGATTTTAATGCATAAACATTATGTTCATGTTTTTATGTTCAAATTTATACAGTTTGTTCTATTTTATCCATGATTACCCTTACTGATCATTTGAGATCACCCTTTTTATGTTTTCTTTTCCCTAGGATATAAATAAAGGTTTTAGGTAAGA
The DNA here is from genome assembly GCA_963277665.1 of Viscum album. Lineage (NCBI taxonomy): Eukaryota > Viridiplantae > Streptophyta > Magnoliopsida > Santalales > Viscaceae > Viscum > Viscum album. The sequence goes on along the minus strand of OY728166.1, from coordinate 1,362,044,215 downwards.
AAACAAAAGGTAAAGTTCTTTATGGGAGATGTTGAAGATCTTTCACCATGACTAGAAGATTATGTTTCGAGTTTCCAAAGACACTAAACTATTACAGTCCTTGGGTGTCATTTCTTCTTATGCATTAAGTATTCTGCCAATGTAATGTAATGTCCATGTACGTCAAGCTTTGGGTCTCTACATTAACTACCTCAGCAAGCCTCTTTAGACAAATGATATTCACTTGGGACATGATCTCATGTATAAGTCTATCCTAAAATGTCTTTTCATAGTAGCCTAATCCCATACCAACACTAGGAAAAATAATTTCAAGTCTATCCTAAAATGTCTTTTCATAGTAGTCCCTTAGTTCAATCTCAAAAACTCGCCAACCATGTCCTATCTCAAGGTCTCTAAATAGAATTGTTCCAGCAACTTTTCCTGAATGTATTTCCATAACATACCATCATACTAATTTTATTGAACCATAATATCCCACCCTCAATTATTTGATCCTTGCAATATATAAGTGTTCAACTTGACCCTCTTCACAAGAGGATTCTCCAGGTGATCCAAAATCTTCTCGAAGGTCTCTATCCTGAACTATGAATCCCTGAGACCACCATCTCCTACAAAAGTCAGAGTTTCTTTCAAGTACAACTCTCTAATCATATCAAACAAAATCATCAAATCCTGCACAAGGTCTCATTCTATCATTTGCATAAAACTGAAAATATTCTCACAAAACTACCCCTCTAATCTATTACTCTGAATCACTGGGTTTTTTTAGACCACTTTTAGAAGAGAATTCTCAGTGATAGCCTTTTTTCTCCCATCCAAGGCATGTCATCCTGGATTAATTTATCTTCAATGACAAACACATATATTATAACATATAGAATAAAACATTCACAGTTTCACAAAAGAATTCTATCTGATTTCCCTAAACAACCCATTTGGTATACAAAATCCCCATAAGACATAATCACATCCCTATTACTTCACATAACCATCCCTACCATGGGCCAGGGTGAACATATTGTAAAATGACTCACACCAATACATGTATTTCTATTATAATTTTTTTACCATTTTCACTTCCACAGCATAAATATATCCTTTTTAGGTACATTCCCACATTTACAACTTATCATGAAATTTTTTTATCCCATTTATATCCTTTAACTAAAAACCATTATTACCCATTATTTCCATTTACCCATTTTAATTTTCATTATTAGACACCATTTCATTCAAATTTTCTAGGAAATTAATATCTGTTTCATCCCTCACATCCCACAAAGCTTCCCCATGTGTGCCTACCATGATACATTCACCCTATATCTATAGGTTCCTAAAATTATGCATGAATTTGAAACCTCATGCAACTATGGCATTGATAAAAATATCATAAAATAGTCACATCACAAAACAAGTACATCACCCTTTAGTGAAATATCATTCAAATATAACAAAATACAGCAATAAAAAAAATACCAATCAAGGAACTCATGTTTCCTCGTATATATATTAGCTACTCCCAAGCAAGATCTCATTGTGAGGAACATAATGCATCCTAATCTCATGTATTCCATCCCCAAATAGCAAGGAAACATACAATAACAACTTTTACGCCACTTTGTAATGTCCCCAATCTAAAATTCACTTAATTGATACCCCATGTGAGGTCACTACATGACCTAGGGAGTGCCTCACCATATGCCAAAGTCTATCAAACATCAATGAGGGTTTGATAAAATATGTGGGTAGACTATACCCTCTTTATCAGAGTATGATACAATAGAAAATTATAATAAATAAAGGAAACTGTAAAACCAATGAACATGCATTACCAATCATTTCCCGAAAGGGGGAACAATCCCACAAACAAATAGAAAATATGATATTTTATGTCTTCCAATTCCATGTGAGAGAATAACCCAAAATAAAGACAAAGATAAGAAGCCCAAAATGGGTTCATAATCCAATTATGGATCCATCATCCACGCACATCCTAGGCTCAGATGAATGCTCTATCATATGGACCTTTCCATCTTCCTGACCTAAAACCATGAAGTATGCTCACGTACCTAATGGCGGAACGAGCATGAACTGAGTACAACTCAGTTGGCCACCACCAATAGTTTCTACCAAATACCTAGTATAAATAGATAGTATATGCAGGTACTAAATCAAAAATAAGATAAAAAAGGGTAGATTGGTTTCATTAGTTATCAAATTTCACTTAATCCATTTTCATTATTTATATCTTGGGTTTGTTATTCTCTTAAATTTCACTTCATCCTATTCTAGTCAAATAAAATGTGTATGGGGATAAACGAAGTTCCCTATATTAACAATGGAAAACATTTCACAAACAATACATCACACATACCATGGAGTCGCAGTCCAAGTAGTCTCATTAAAGGATATTATTAGGGGAATAGAGCCTCACACCTCTCCCTAAATCTTGCATTAAAGGGTGTGGGGTTTGGATGATTATTCTAACCCAACCCGTGGGCATAGAATCTCATGTCCAATACCAAACACTTATCACTAATCAATGTAAAAATTCTTCTTCAATCATTTAAAAAGTATACCAAATAACCAACTATACACAATTTACATGTAATATTCCCAAATCAAGGTTCATTCAACATATAAATCAATTCTATTCCCTAATCCATTATAACATATACCATTTACATGTCATATCCCAATTATACCATTTATTATAGACATAAACTTTCCCATAAAACAAATTTCCCTTTTTAACGAATTATTCCTTGAAATCATTAATATTATAATAAAAACCCCTTATTCCAAGTTTACAACTAAAAAAACTACAATTAGTTCATTTCATATCCCACACTCTCATGTCAAAACATTTAATATGGATCTATTTAATAATAATTCAATTTAATATTTAACACTTTCATTTCTATGTTCAAGAATGATGTCACACCCCAAGGATGGCCCTATAATTGGTCTAATAAACCTCATTTCATCCCACATGGATCATGAGTGATTTAATTCACCATTATCAAATTTTTTTTAGTAAATCCTAATAATAGAATCATATAAAAAACAAGAATACACCATAGAATTACTACATACACAAAAAATAATAATGAAGATTATGGGATATAACTTATAGACCACATAACTCAATTATGAATAAGAAAACCATCTTAACCCTAGCCTTTGACTCGTATTTGTGCACCACTTGAATCCCCATCCAATTATATTATTGAAAAAGATTTTTTTAGTGGTTCAAAAGTAGAATAAAAAATAAACCATACCTAATCTAGAAAACAATGAAAATATGAGTGTTAGAATCACCAAAATATTTGATTCTCACCCAACAATCACCAAAAGGACTAGAAGTCAAAGTGATCGATCCTTGATAATAATTGGGTAATTTTTTCTATCAAACTTACTACTAGTAAATAAATGAACAATAAAATATGGAATTTAATCACAAATCTTGGGTGGGGAAAGGGAAAAATCTTACTTTTTTAGTGGTTTACTATATAATCACACAGTTGTCCAAACCATGTTCCAACATTGCACCAAACTCATTCAATGATGAGTATAAGCCACATAATTACCTGGGAACCCTACATGGTTTGAAAGACCATGCACTAACCATGTGGGATTTCTCTATCCAAGCCTGTACAGTTTGTCATTCCCCCATTCTATGATTTTCTTCAAACAATGAACCTCTCCTATTGGAAAGCATAGTTATGGTGTATTATTACTACTAACCATGCACCAACTAGGAAACATGCACTGGATGGTCATGTTCTCCCTTATTTCATGTCCTGAACCCCCAAAACACCACTGATCCTCCACGAAGACACTGGAAACCTTTCCTTATCTAACATGAATATATTTAAACCCGACTTTAAAAAAATGGAATACCAAAAATAATTTAGGGATATTAAAGGATTTTTTACCAATCTCCTCTTATTTTATTCAAAACATATTTCTTGATCCTTTTTCTAAAAAAACATAACCCATTTATGTGAAGTCTTTATTAACGGGTTAGCCAATAGGGAAAAATGAAGAATGAATCACCAATAATTACCTTCCAAACCAATGAAGCTACATAATTATGTTATGTTCATTGGTTTTGGACATTATATGATTACCATTGGATTCATATGCTCATCGAGAATCCATCCTTGGAGAAAATATTTATATGAAAAGAAACTTTTTAAAGCTATAAATCACACTTACTAAATTTCGAATGTAAAAATTTCTCATGTAACTCTTTCCTTCTAAGAGCCTCAAGAAAAAAATATAAGTGATTATCATTGTCTTGTAGCCTTTATAATAAACCAAGATAACATCAATGAATACCCAAACAAAATCATAAAGATATTTTTTGAAGACTATGTTCATTAGATATATAAATACATAGGTCTTATTATTCAATCAAAATGGAATTATAGTAAACTCGTATCATGCATACCTCATTCAAAATGATTTCTTCAGAATTTATTCCTTATTTACTCTTAATTTAAGATAACAAGAAAGAAGGAAAATCATTCAAAAACAATGTTTGAAATTAATTTGATTAAATTATCCATCGATTAAAGGAAGAGGATATATGATATATATTTTAATTGTATTGGTTTCTCTATAATCAATGCATAGCCTCATGGATCCTTATTTCTTCTTAATAAAGAGAATATAGACTCCCCATGGTGAACAAATAGGGATAATAAATCCATTATAACACAAATACTCTAGTTTTTTCATTAACACCAAAAATCCCAAAGTATACATTATACAAGGTTTCATTTATATTGGTCTTATATTAGTGATTAAATCATTGGTAAACTCAAATTTATACCCTAATGAATGTCCAGATAATTCCTTAGGAGGAACATCAATGTATTACTATAAAATAGGTACATACTCTATTTTATTATTACCTTCACCATCCACATATGTTTTTCACTATTTCTCCCCAAGAATCTCATTTATAATATCTAATATTGTTGGATCTACAAATGAATCAAATGAGGAAGTCTCTACTCTAAATATAATTATTTCTAAATCTTCAGCATGAATAATAGTATCCTTCTCCTTGTAATATAATTTTCATCATATTTTTAAAGATAGTACATACCATAGATTAAATTGAATTGAACTATATGTATGAAAATAAGGTCTGAAAATAAATCACTTTTATGTGTTATAATGGGGAATTCATAACAGATTATTGTTTTAGTGATATGTACATTATGAATTTTGACAAAAAAACTCTCTTCTTAAAGTGCTTGGGAAATATCTAATTTTCTTGTAAAAATGGAAGATAAAAAATAGTGGAAGGGTCCATAATAAAGTAATGAATTTTCAATATTTAAAGTTATGAATAATGAACCATCCACTACATCATTGTGTACTCCCAAATTATATGTAGTTATCACATAATCTTGGCCTTCTCCCCTTGGTATCTTCTATCGTAGATTCCATTCATGCTTAGGGAATTTGTTTGTGTAGTGACCCATATAAATATAGTTGGAACACTAAATATATTTTTTATTTCTTCCTTTTTAATTATTTTTCCTAATGGACCTTATATCAACACTTCTAACAATCTCATAGGCCCTTCAAGAAATTACCAGGATGATTATTTCATAGTTGTCATAGGATAGAAATTTTTTCATTCTCTTCTAATTCGTTGGTGTATTCCCTATGAAAATCCTTGACTTTTTTACAAATTAAATAATAATTTAATACATAAATTTAAACATAATATGACTCATAACATTGATATTTATTTTATATTTGGGTAATTAGTTATATTACATAACAATCTTTAAATAGGGGGTGCATTAGCATTATTTAAAACCTCTATAACATGCACATATTATTCCATATTATATAAAACATCATGGGAAAACATGGGGACATACAAAATTGAGCTATAAATCACATTAATGCAATAATAATGGAAAATTAGAATTATGGTTTATATTTCAGATAATAGGAATTTAAATGGGGAAAGAATAGGGAATGAATCATAAAAATAAATTAAGAGGTATATTATAGCACAATAACGTTAAGAAAACATGGGAATGTAGTAACAACTTAAAAATTACATCATAATCATAAGTCATGGTTAACCCCAAAAACAACCCACCATTATGTGCTTAGGTTAACCTCTTGAAAACCATACATGTCATCTTTTGAGAATAAAATAATTCTAATGCATTGGAGTGGTATCTGGGTTCACCCACCATAATCATATATTGTACATTTTTATGTATTCCACAAAGATCGTATACATAAGAACATATTTAATAACATTAAATCCCAATATAATTTATTATAGAATACAAACATGCAATTCCTCAATCAATGAAGTATATGTTCAAGAAGTTTAACACCCAAGATATGAAATGGGTACGTATATTCGCTACACAATTGTTCTGCAGGGAAAATTGTAGTGAATGTTTGTTAGTATAACTAGGGAATTAGAAGGTTCATGTAAGGTTATAATGATAGTAAAAGGGATATCTCATCATTTATAAATTATATGTTAATATGGGGGAATATGGAATAAAATATCATAAAATTAGGAGTTGGAGATAAATGGTACAAGATAATGAAGATTCTAGAACAAAGAGGAAAAAGAGAGGAACCCTTAACCTCTAAGGGATATTAAATATGATTGGGATGAGATCATTGAGATAATGGAGTCACATTTTGGAATAGAAATGGGATATTCGGTTGATTTATATTGGAATATAGATGAGAGTTTTATATTCTTTCCCAAACACAGGTTTCAGAATCTATATAATAACGTAATCAAAATTTCAAACCTTCCCATGGCTGTTTCGCATGGTTTCAAACAAAAAGCAGTGGTTTTCATTATTTTATAAGTTTGTGTTATAAAATTATACAAATATTACACAAGGTGATGTGGAAGTGACAAATTTTCATAAATAAATGATTTTTAAACCTTAAAAAATAATATTGGTTTTGGGGGATTCATATAGGCATTATAAAATTAATAATACAACCTTAAATAATTTTAATCTAAGAAAAAAATAGATTTGGATATAGATACATTTTTTAGATTTTATTACACCACATTTGGGTAATTTTGAGATAATAATTATCACTATATATTTGTATCACATTTAATGTTTACCTAAAAATTAAACTATAATATAAAATTATGAAAAAATATATATTAGATAATTTTAAAAGGATGATTCCTAAAATAATTTTTATTTTATCAGAATAATTTCATAAATAGATTAATTTTTACTTTCAAAATAGAATCAATTTTTTTTAGAAATGATGAGTTTTTTACGATAATTGTTTTTTGAATTATTATAGAAATTACATTTTAAATAATAAAAATTATATTATCATTTACAATTACTAATAATTATATAATAAAATTATTTTTTAAAAATATTATTCATTTTAGAAATCCATTAGTTCATCAAAATAACTGTCTTCATTGAAATTTCATATTACCAAAAAATACATTTTTAAATTGTATCAAAATCACAATCATATATAAAGTAATGAATATTAGATTAAATATATAATAATTATTTTATAAAATATTCATATTAATATTGCGAGGGTCGTGATACATACCCCTTAAATTACGCCAAAAATCTCCCTAAGTGATGTTGTGTGACAGTGAGATTTTGATGGGCTAGTTCGATGTACATGGTTTGGGTTGTGATATTAATGAGCATGAACCTCTCCCATAAATGGGTTCAATAATTCTTTAGATGTCAGATTTGGCTTTGGATTGATCAACATAAAGTCCTAGTGATGTTATCTCCTTTAGAATCTCTCATAAATGGGATTTATAGTGTATGATATTACTTGTGGAGGACATCAAATAATTTTTATGTGTCAATTGGATTTTTCAAAACCCTATATATATATTAATAATATTACAACTGTTCAATAGCTATATTATAAATGTTTATGTTAATTATGGTTTTTAAAATATGATATGATATAATAATCCCAAAGAAGTGAATTGTTTTCTATAACTATGATACATATTGAGTCATCTAATTGAAATAAAAAGTGAATTTTATTTAAAAATGCTTGGTTCATTAAATATCCCCCCTTTAGAAAAATGTTTGATGAAATTTTCATTTCACGTGATAAAACAGATGAGGGTAATTCTATTTCATCACCTCCTATGGTTCCCACATCAATTAATTAATATTCTTGTTTCCCCATTGCACTTTGATCAGGTGGATTGTCTTATTTCATAGAACATTTTGTTTATGATCTAAGATCTTCAATGGATTCTCCTCATATGAGATTTAATTCTCCAGTGGTACTACCTATGTATTCATCACATGTAAGGGGTCTCATTTGTAAATGTTCAAGCAGGATACACGGAACACATTGTGTATATGAGATAAGTGAATTGGTAGTTCTAGTTGATAGGCCACCTATCTGATGAAATCAATGATCTCAAAGGGACTTATGTATCTTAGAATAATCTTTCTACTATTATAAAATTCTATGAAATTATTTCATGAAGATATTTTTAGGAATAAAAATTCTTCATACTCAAACTCTAGGTCTTTTCAATTATTTTCATCATATTTCTTCTCTCAACTCTGAGAACGGCTAATGTGATAATAAATGGTCTTGAAATTTTCTATCATTTATTTAACCATTTCATGACCTAGATGCTTCTGTTCCCCAATATCATACTAACATGATAGTGGTCCACACCTCATACCACAAATCGATTTATAGGGGACCATATTCACATTTGTGTGGAAACAAATATTGTATGATAACCCAAATAGAGGAACATGTTTCTATCAACATCCTTTAAATTAAATTGAGTATTTTCTCAATATATTCTCAAGTATCCATATAGTCAACTCAGATTGTCCATCAGTTTGAGGGTGATATGTTGTGCTAAAGTTCAACTAAAAATTTAGATCATTTTGGATACATTTTCAAAACAATTATGTAAATCCTATATCTCAATCATATAAAATAAATAGTTTTGTTACATGTATCCTCACCACTTCCCTAATGTATACAATTTGATCAAGTGAGAAGTCCTCTGGTTTTCTGATATAGTTAGAAAAAAATTTATGATGATCCACCATAACCCATATATAATAAATTTCTCTTAATGTATTTATAATACAAATGAAGACATATATGGTTATGTTTTCCCATTTACTTGTTGGTATGGTAATGGTTTCATATTACCATTGTAATGTTTCCATTGATCCCTCCCTGGCTGACATACAACACACCATGATGTATATTGTGTGATCCCCTTATTCATATTTTCCACAAATAGTTCACTAAGAGATCTTGATGCATCTTTGTGCTCCCTTGATGGATGGAGAACGTCAAGATATGTGAATCATCCAATATCACATTATTTAACTCAGTATTTTATGGTACACATATTCTTGAAACAAATATTATAGCACTATATTTGTTAATTTTTAACTCTAAGGATTTCTCTTTAAATTTAGATCCAACCTTCTTATAATTTCCAACATCATATATTTATGTGTTCTTCATCTTCTCTATAAGAGATTTTTGGGAAATAGTTCTCGAATGTATGTATTATTCTACATAAATTATGATTTCCATGTCTGTACTTTCCATGTCTAATATTATTAGATATTTCCCTATTATGATAAATGATAAAATTGATGGGTCCTTTAGAATGAGAGTTTCTATCAATTTTTTATATTTCCCAAGATTATTGTGGATTGATTAGTCATAGTCTTTAATCATCTCTAACCATATTTTTATGGCATATTAAACACTTACTATGTGAATATATACTTGAGGATCTTATGATCTGTATATATTTCACACTTATCCACCAAATAGAGAATGGTGACATATTTTTCAACATCAACATTACTGAAGATAAATATACTTATTGGGTTGTGTAGATCTATTAATGAACTTCTAATTTTTTAAGGTATAAGATTTTACATTTTCATACTTCATTATTATGTATCCCAAGACCATATTTGAATCATAATTCTAAACCAGGAAATGTTCGCCACTTGAGGGAAGTGTAATTATAGGTGCAGTCATAAGCCTATTTTTCAACTCATTAATGAACTCTTCACATTCATCATTCCAAACAAACATGAATCCCATGTATGGTATTTTTTAGCTTGTTTGAAAATAATTATATTTTTTTCTCAATCAAAAATATTACAAAGATAATCCAAGGAATATAATGTTTTTTATTATAGATATATTCCTTATATATCCCTCAATTTACTATTTCTTTAAATAGTATAGTGATACCTACCACTTGTGATAATATTACTCAATAATGATACTAAATTAAACCATAAATATTATTTTATTAACTTTTAAAAGAGCTCATCCTTTGGATTATTCTTTATAACGGTGCTCAAATTCTACTCATACACCACCTTTCTTTCATATTATATTTTAATTTCATCTTTATAGACAACAATTTTTTTTGACCTAATACCTAAAGATAATATTAATAAATTCCTTGAATATTGATGGATTATTAGTGAGCCCAAAAGGAATTACTCTAAAATCCTACTTCATGTACCTTTTAGGGAACATAGTCTTCAAGATATCCTCCTTCACCCTATCTTGATAATACCTATACAAAAGATCCATATTTGAGAATTATTAGGATCCATAGAGATTATCAAACCAGTCATCAATTCATAGTATAGGGTACTTGTTTTTTATTGGGGTCTTATTGATATCATCATAATCCTAGAAAATGCGCATTGAAATATCCTTCTCCCTCACAAATATGAATGCTGCACCCCATGGTGAAGTACATGGGCATATGAACCCTTTATTGAGATTATCTTGTATTTGTTTCCTAATCAACAAAATTTCAAGAACATCCATTATGTATGGGTTCATGGATAAAGGAAATTACTTATGTATAATATGGATTAAAAAATCAACCTCTCGGCTATAAGGATGATCAGAAAATTCTTTGGGAAACACATTAATGTATTCCAAAGTAGTGGGAATGTATTCAAGGATGATTGTTTTTTATTCAATCATCTAATATAGATATGATTTGTCATAGGTAAAAATTATCCATTCTTGATATTTTGATGCTAAATAAGTTACATCATTCTCCTTTCAGTTGTATATAATTGGAAGATTATTCGCAATATAGATAGTGATTCAATTCTTGTGGAAAATTATGCCATATCTATATAAAGAAACCCAATCCATACCCATAATTTCCTCAAATTATACTAAATGAAGTATCAGAAGGTTCAATGGGTAGTTTATTCTAAATGTTTTGATAAGGGATGTGTTATATACTTGAGATGAAATAATTTACACATTTTTCATTTCAACATATAGATCTACTTCCATGATTTGTGGTAGTGATTAAGTAATTCAACTAAATCTATTTGATATAAAGTATTTTTTAAAATTAGAATAAAAAATTATATTCTCTATTCATTTAATGAATAACATGTTTATATAAAAACACTTCATTATTGGGATCCACCTGAGCGATTATGCTATAATATGTTTTCCCTTGCTGACTTGGAGATCATTGGTATCGATTTCCTCTGACAACCCTTAACATAGAGAAGTGTTTTTAATAGTTATATTCTTCCTTAATGTTGAAAAATTATAGAACAGGATGAGTGTTGGTTTAAGAATTATTTTCATCCATTACAATGGTGGGTTTCTCCAATAGATAATCACTAGCCGGATGCCCTTATTTTCTACACAAAAGCATTTCATCATCCCCCTTGGATAATTTTTATGGTTCTTCTTTAACCAATTTTGATATGTGGGATATTGTAATGTCTTAACTCCATTCAATTATTCTAGCACACCACTATAATTAATGTCCCTTTTTTGTTTGTTATCCCTGTGATACCCTTGATGTTTGTTGATCTCTATTTTTTACATTGAAGTCACACCAGACAATTTCGTCATAGCTATTACATTCTTGGATTGAGGAAGCTTTTAAATGACTCAATTTTACCAACCAAATAAGTAGTCTCCATTATATACTATTGTAATAAAAAATATTGAGGCATATCATGCAAGAATTGTGATTTTTTGTACACTCTATTGAATTTATATCCTTTTTTCTTATGGGCATGTAAATCCCTTTCCATTTTAAGTGATAGAGTGAGTGAAAAGTATTTGTTAAAAATTATTTCTCAGAATTCCTTCCACCCCATCACTTCGATCTCTTCCTATTGATATTTATTATTGACCAATGTCAACCACTATTCATTTTATCACTTTTTATGATAAAAACCCAATATAACATTCACTTTAATAGAACATTGAAGGATATAAAATATCATCTAATTGGTGTTGATCCATTTTTTACACAATTAAGGGATCAAATGATATATTTAAATTTAGAGGCTTTGCCACATTACGGTTTAAATGGTAGATCATTCATTATTAAGGGGATTTATATTCTCCCCCTAATTTGGTTTTGTTTTCAAAACATGATTAAAATGAGAGCGTATAATCAAATAATTCTTGATTACTGCTCCCATCATGTTGGGAATATCATTATGGAAGTCCTCACATTACCCCTCACATTGGTATTATAATCATTTCCTCATATTTTCGTCCACTGACTAGAATATGGTAAAAATTAGGGATCAATATTTTTAGACTATTAAACACACAAACGATAATCCAATAACATTAAATGCATAATTTATAAATTGGATTTATAACTGAACTTGTGAATTTATAGACTTTAATCTATGTTATCAATAATTTATTTCATTACATAAACTTTTATGTAATTTTATTTACCCTAATAATGGATCATAATGGGATTATGAATTTACCATAGAATATCCCCTGGGAGTGTGAAATTATGTGTATAGTAAAGACCATTTTGTGCTTAATTCTAGATCATGTCTATCTGAATTCGGTGTTTTCTGATTTTCTACTAGGGATATCTGGGTCATAGCCACATCCACTTCTAGTGTCCAGAATGGTTTGTCTTTTCATTGAAACAACATAATCTATTGTTTAAAATTTTTTAGGGATATCTTCTTATGTTTATTATTATCCAAAATGTTTTTTCTAGATTTTTCAAACCATAATACCAAAAATAACTAATCATTTATATGTTAAAAACTATGACAACCCTTGTCTTTATTACCCATTAATTCCTGATTTATTACATAAGAATACACATAATACAACCCATAAGATCAATTAAACTAGTGTTTTATGTAATTAAGTACATTAATTAACAATCATAAAATATTGAGTATACCAATATTATTGAAGACATATTTTTTATGCTAATAATATTCCATTATATAGAAAACTGCATGTGATACCCGGGGACATACATAAGAAATTGGTGATCTATAAATATCAACAGTATAATTAACCTAAAAAAATTAATAAATCATTACATGTTAGACAATTGTCATTTCAATGTGACATAAAAGTGGTGAGAATCATATACATGAACAATTAGGCATGATATAACATGATAACATAAAGGAAATATTAGGAATGTGGCCACAAGTTAAAAAATTACATATTAAGAATAATTCAAGGTTAACCACCAAGACAAAATAGAATAATGTGGTTAGTATAACCTTATGTGACCCCACATGGTGTCTCAAGAGACTAAAACATCACCCAATGCATTGGAGCAATATCACAATGCATCGATCATAATCATATATTTACATCTATAATTTTTCCGCATAGATAATATACATAAGACATATTTCATAAAATCTAATCCCTTGATAATGCAGTTTTTATTAAAAAAATTAATTTCTCACATCAAATAAGTATATGTGAATAATGGTGAACACCCTTGATAGGAAATGGGTATGGGTAATTACTACACGATTTTTTGGTATAAAAAGTCATATTTAAATTTCGGTACCACAACTGGGGAACACAAATCATCATGTATGGGATTAAGGATATTTAAATGGGTCTCCGTAATTTCTAAATAATAATTTAATTAGTGGGTATATGGAGGAAAATCTCCCAAAATTATGAATATGATGTAGAATGCAAAAGATAATGATGATTTTTGAATGAAGAAGAGAATTAGAGGATCACATTAGAGGGTGATTCCAAATGATTGGGAGGATCTTATTAAGATATTGGGAGAACTATTAGGGGACTCAATAGAAGGGAGTTCCTATAATGGATTTGACCCATTTTTATTTAAGTGTAATTGGGGCTCGGGTTGCTTTATATGTGAAAAGATAGGGGTTTTCTTTATTATTTCCAAAACATTGGTTTTGGACTCTATATAATTAATTAATCATAAACATAATTTTTTTATTTCCCATGTATTCCTCCAAACCATAGAGTTTTTAATTTAATTGTATGAACTTATTAAAATATTACTCTAGGTGATGTGGAAGTGAGTCATATTACTAAAAAAATGATTTCAAAACCATAAAATAACATATAGGTTTAAGAGGATTCAAAAAGGATTTATAATAGTAATCAAATTACCCAAAAAAACTAATTTATAAGGGAAAGATATATTTGGTTGTGGATAACTTTTTTAGAATTCAATACATCCCTTTTGGGTCATCATGATTTCATAATAGTCGCCTTATATTTATCCCTTTTTTAATTTTTACCAGAAAATTCTGTTGTCAATTTTTTTTAAAAAAACTCACTATGTGATAATTTCAACTTGATGATTCCAAATGTAATAATTATTTTCAAAAAATAATATTATAAATATATTAATTTTTTCTTTTCAAATATAATAGGCATTTATTGATAAATGCAATGTTTTTTACAGTAACATTTTTTGAATCATTATATACATTACATTTGAAATCATAAAAAATATATTATCATTTGGATTTATTAATAATAATTTAATAATAATAATTTTTTAAATATAATTTTTTCTATAAATTAGTTAATTACACCAATATAAATGTATTAATTTAAATTCCATATTACCCAGAAATAAAAATTATATTTTATCATATCAAAATTAAAACAATTATAAATATGTATAATAAGAAACAAAAATGTATTCAATATTTTTTAAAAAATAAATATTCATATTATTATGGTCTTGATAAATTACTGATTATTACACTAAAAAATTCACTCAAGATATGGTTTATGGAAGCGATAGTTTTGTGGGTGGTTAAGTGTATATGGTTTGGGTTTTGATCTCATTGATTATGAGATTCTCATATAAAAACATTCTCTGGTGATTTCGTTATGGGATATGGGTTTGTGATTAGTCCGGTGAAACACCCAATGATGCTATATCCCATTGAATGTTTTATAAATTGGCTTTATAGGGTATGATCCTACTAGTGGAGTCCATCACATTCTTTTAATGAATCAATTGGATTTCTCAAAATCCTATATTTATATTAATCCCATGATCACTATTCAATGGTTATAGTATCAACAGATATGATTCTTAATGTCCCTTTAAAATTAGATAGAAAATAATAAAACCAAATATGTGCATGTGTTTACTATTACCATAAAACATAAAAAGATATATAACTAAATCAAAACGTAAATTTTGTTTATAAATGTTTGGGTACTTACCTTCCCCTTTTCTTAGTACTCAGTCGACCTGTTATTTTCTTGATTTCAATTAAACATGTAGCATCTAGTGAATTCCATATTTGTTTTGATGGAATATAAATCAGAATCATAATACAACTAAATTTTTTATATAACAGAACCTTTATGATACTTGGATTATTCCCTTTAATGAAATGGTCAATATTTCTCTATGTGTTTCATATATAATGGATATCCTTGGAAAGGTATCCTCATACTCTGAAACAATATCTTCTTCCTTTTTCTTTATTATTTGATAAATTATCTTTATTTCATATGTTCTATCATGAGGGAAATATTTGTTGAATAATTTCTCCTTAAAGTAATTCCATTCCACATGTTATACTTCCTTTTCGTCTTCATTATTCTAAATCAATGACCACAACTAATCACCATCTCCTTTGATAAAATAAATTTCATGTCTAACATTTTCTAATACCCCAAGTACATATATATTTTCTCAATAGAATTGATTCATTTCTAAAATACAAATGTATTAGTAGTCCTCCCAAAAGATGGGGGGATTATGTCGTATGATGTTATCAAACATTGGAGAATAATTTTGTGGAACTAGTTTCTCCATTTGAGCAGGGTTATTTTTCATTACCTAATTAAGCTACCCCAATACAGACATGATCTTCTCAATTCCTGTACTAGCAGTATTGGATTGATCAGTGGAGAAATCTCTCAATTACCCATGAGTATTGATACTCGTAGTCCTTCTAGGTTCCATTTCCAAACATTTTAATATAATAAACTAAATCATAAAATTCGAATTTTAAATCATAGTATATAATTTTAAATACAGTGTAACACATAAAATAAATAAAACTTTTATGAATTTTTAATAACATAAATATAAAATTCGTTTCTTGGTGGATATCTTTATTTTCAAATCCTTCATAATGGGTTTTAATTGAAATGTTAGTTATCCTAAGAAAATAACTCTGAAATTTCAAAATATGTGTGCATTAGGGCCCATTTATGTGTACTTGGTAATTCTCTAGGAAATACTATTGCAACCTTTTAAAAGTTATTACCCCTAGGTACCTCTGTTGAAAAATACAATCCACTATTAGGATACAAAAAATGATGAATTTTTATGAAGAACGACATAATCTCTTCCTCAAAAAAATATTTTTATATTATTTTATACTTATCCTCATATTCTATCACTGGTTTATATTGTAAAATTAATGTTTTCCAAAATCTAGTTCTCATTGTTTCTACTAAACGTCCTTCGAAACTAACAAGAACATCCTAGAATATAGAGCATAATTTATTACATTCGCATCAATACGAGGGATAAAACCCTAAAGTACATATTAGTTTGATTTTTTTGGAGAACTAGAAAAATACATAATACCCATTTTATATAGATAAATAAAATAAAAACCATATTAATGGAAAATATTTGGAATCCATGATCTCATTCCAAGAATTCATTTACATATCCAAATGAAAGGAAACAGAATAAGGATATTCTCAAACTCACAAAAGGGGTTATGAAAAGTGGATTCTATCATGTGTGAGTATATAACATTAATTATGTTAGGGTATATAATTGAAAAAAAATTCAATTTAATATCTTTATCTTTAAATAAATCATAATCAATATAGAAAGGTAACTAACTGAACACCAATGAAATTTAATCAACAAACTGAGAATCAAATGAATCCAGATATAATATCAATTAAACAATATCTCAAATAATAATAAGATATTATTTCTAAATAAATTAAATTCTTAGTTTCTTGACGTCATGATCTTAGATATTAAGACACTTACAATTTTATTACCTTTTAGAAGATAGTTTAAAACTATGGGTAGAACTCTATCTTATTTTCCTAACTGATTTATCTCAAGAGACCATTTGGTGCAATGAAGGGATATCTATAATCATAACCCACCAATAACATCATTTTCAAATCAATCCTTATATATTTAATAATAAATTTAATTTATTAATCAATATTTCTTATCATCAAATACTAATTTTGAGTAATCGATATGGATTTACCAAAATTTCTGAAGTGAATCACATAACATTCAAAATAAAATAGATATGTAATAAAGGTATGTGGTATAAGAAATAATCATTTACATAATAATAAAATATGTATATTTTAAAAAAAATTATTTCCCAATTAAAAATGGTACTAAGAAAGTGATTGTTTCCAGAGAAAGAAAACAATCAAATAAGAATGTGATATTGTACAATAATTTTTTCATCTTATTTGGATTTTAAATTTTAAATCCTTGATTAATAAAAATGAAACAAAAGCATTATTAATTATATATAAATATTTATTTTTGTTAAAATTATAAAATAGAAAGTATATACACAACATAAAGTTGAATAGGTGTATATTAACTAATATGTCGCAATAAAATAGAAATTGATACAACATCTCTTACGTCATGATTTACTTTGGTTGGACATGGTATAAACTATTGTATAATAGTTTTAAGAATTTTATTAACTTATAAAACAAACATAATAAAATTTATAATATCATATATTATCCTCTTATAATATTTTACCTCATGTTTATTAATAATATATTTTTGTATTCATTGTTTCATATGTTAATTTCATTGTTTTCATATACATGTTTTTTCTTGAAGTCCATCATTCTTGTACAATGGATATAAATATATCATGTAAAAAATTATAATAATGTTATAAATATCATATTTACTCATGAAATACATTATTATTACCATTATTGAAGGTTTTGAATGGAAAATGTGTCGAATCACTTCATAGATATGGTTGGTCAAATGTATGCATGAGCGGGGATATCATCCTCCTAACAGTTGAAAGAGTAAGAGAGGGTATTATATAATAATTTCAAAAAATATACATCACGTAATATTTATCTAATATATTCATTAAATTTATTATTATTACATTTCATTTATAACATATGTGAAAAAGAATCACATCGCTTCATAAGGCGGTATCTCATTATACACATGAGCATCGTTATCAAATATTAAATTGAATGAAAATTAAGATGATATATGTGATATTATAATTCCATAAGTATACTTATAGAATAAATATTATATACATATAAATATATATTTTTTTAAAATCCATAATTCTATCTGACCAGGAGACATTTTGATGGAAAATGAATTACATTGGTTCGTGAGGCGGTAGTCTGTCATACACACGATCAACTATTTCATTTCCCATTTTATAGAAAAGGAGATTAATATAGGTTATTACATTAACATAATATAATTTCAGTATATGTGATATAATATTTTTAGTATACTATATTGATTGAATAATATTTTAATTACTTTGAAGATGAAATGAAATAAAAACATTCATTCTATAACCGTACCTCTTCTTTGGATGACCTCTTTAGGTATGCACAAAAATACATTTTATGATGTAATTATGATTATAAAAATACCTCTAGTATGTTTTTAGGGGACAAATTAAGGTATTTTTATTTGTTTTCCAATCCAAATGGCATTAGAATTGTGAATAGGTGATCAGAGGGGTGGTGTTTTATGTGTGCGGGAGAGGACACATAAGAAATTTTTGAAAAGAATCAATTAAAACTATATTTTATTATACCCAAAGTCGAAAATGTGTCATTATCACCCCTTATATGTTATAATGTGTAATTATGGTTTTACAAAATGTGTTGGAAAAGTTGGTAGTCCATTTTTATAAGTATATTTTTAGTTTAACACCTGGTAAATTAGTTTTACCATAATGAAGGTAATTAATTTATACTTATTTTATAATTTATAATGGTAAAAACATAACTTGAACTTATTATATAATACGAATTTTTAATATTTTAAATATTTAATCCATTTTAAAAAATTCAAATCATAGTTTTTTTAGAATCCAATATAAAATTATACTCATAGATGTGATGAAAAAGAAGGATTCCAAAGATAACACTCTCATAAATATATATTGTTTTAACATAAAATTTTAAAATTGAATTCATTACACTAAAATTAATTTTATTTATAATAACGCAGTTGATCTAATTTTACTTTGAAATTTTTTTTCATATATTTTAACTCTATATGTAATTTAAATGAAACAAAAATATCAATAGAAATCAACATTTTTCAATATTATTCGAATAATGAATCTTTTAAAAAACCCAAAAATTGACCCTTAGATAATTTTAATACTATAATATCTAAATTACGTTATTTTTATCAAATAAATTATAAAAATGATATAAATTAACGTATATTATGTGCGCAAATCATGAATAAACAACATTTTAGAAACAAATATAGTCTTTCTGAAAACATTTCATTTTCTTTAAAAGGATTATTATTTTATTTGTATTGAATATATATCTATTTATTTATTTTTTACACATATTTAACATATAATTTTCATTTTATATTTTTTTCTATTCACACTCCGTAGCATAATAGTTGTGGTAAAATGTTCATGTTTAAATAATATTTTAATATAATTTTTTTGTTTGAACACGTTTTCTCATGCACCCCAAACTATCAAAGAGATTAAATTTATTTAAAAAGAAATAAATCATAACATATCAAAATTTTACATTAGTGAACTCGTTTTAAATTGGAATAGCCAGACATGGAACCCAGTCCACGTAGTAAAGGAGAAGGTCATCCCTTCTCCAACCGATTGTTTTCTACCTCGCAATGGGGGAGATCATGTACATATAACATATTTCTTTTTTAAAATGGATATCATGTAAGGGTTGAAGGATGCATAAATATGATATTCATGGAAAATATGAAATTTAGGTACAATAACTCATGAGGTAACCTCACACTTGCCTTTGTGATGTCCATATCATTGACTATTCAGATGAGTTGGGCCTTATAGATTGGTCTCATGAGGTCATATCATGAAATACCATCATGGTAAAGGAATAAATGGGATTATCCTCTATGGGATTGGCCTCATAGAGTATAATCATGAGGTAGGAATCATATACCAGCCTCATGAGGTCTTCATTTAAGCTAACTTCAGGGGATTATCCTCTTTAGGCCTAGACTCATGATGACACATTGAAGGCTAAGTTTTTAATTCCCGTTTTCCTTGAGACGGTTTTTCAATTGGATAATTTTTATTACATGAGAGAATGATTTCAACAATCCAGAACACTTTTTTATCATTTTATTATACATTTATCATCATTATAAATACATTTTTGTCTTATTTATAGAATTAATTTTCTTATTTATAGGTGACCTTAGGAAATATTTGTTCAAAATGGGTGAAAAAATATAGATTCCATGTGGCTATTAATATTCATGGATGGTTAAGAAAGTGTGGAGAAGAATTATATGGTGTTGTTGAAATTTCATCTTTAACAAAGTGAATTTTGCAACTTTATCGAGCACACGACCTTTTGAAGATATTACAATTTCTTCTATTTCATCATATAGGCTTGTTCTATCTCGAAATGTCTAGCCCATGAGCTAAACCTTCACCTAATAATGACGTCACCATATTTCATGCCAAAAAATAAATATCTAATTTGTCATGTTTGGGAACTATTTGAATCCATGTTCCCCATAATATTTTCAATTAAATAGAGTTACCTCATTTTAAAACATTTCTATGGGGTTGGTGACATCACATGGTTAGGTGTTTCATGAGTTTGGACTCTACCTAGGGAACACCTTTAATCATTTTTCCTTTTTCATTTTGACTTAAATTGTTATAAATTATTCCAAATTCACCAGCCCCAACAACTTCTCATATAATTAATGGGTCCATTTAGAAAAATAATTTTATAACTAAGTGGATGTATAAGATATCAAATTTATTTCATGAGGACTATTGAAGTAGGACCAAATATATATATTGGTTGTGGTCCCCTTTCATTTTCCACCTTTCCATGGAGGTACCAAGAATATTTATCTATGAAATTAACCCATATTATAAACCCCCTAAAGTATCCTATGAACATTAAAATGATTTATTACCGAATTTTTTTTTTATTCAACTAATATATCATGTGTTCATCAGATAAATATTTTCCATTATCATTATGTTCATGCATCCATGTTATCTATGTGGTTTCCCATGTGGTTCATGTGGTGACAACATAGTCTACATGGTCAACTATAAGTCCTATCTGTTAACCTCTTGGTAAGGTTCCATTTCTTCCTTTGTGTTTCATTCTATATACATCCTTATTAAATTGGGAAAATTATTTCCATCATTAGATAGTGTAGAAACAATATAATTTGGATCTATTTATTGATATGATTCTATAAATGTCTCTAAAAGAAGCTTTTTAATCATTATAAATGTTAATTTGGATGCTTAATACTACATTATTTATCAAAATGTAGCCATTTAAGAATTTATCACATAGATTCTTTATTATTATCTTAAATCTGATAGATTTACCATGTGAATCATTAGTTTTATAAATGTTATTTGGATTCTTGTTCTTATTATAACAATCCATCGACACGGTTCTCGAACTCCTGGGATATATCTGATTGAACATCTCTTTAGATATTCAAAATATCCCGAAGTCCCTTCTTGGGTATGCATACATCATGGATCTCCCTCCGTTAACCCATGATAATAAAGATCATTTTCAACTGTCTGTTTTCGATAATTACTCATCAATTTTCAAATCCCCACTAGATAGTCCAATAGTAAAATGGAGTCTTAAGTAGGATTTTCAATTGGGTGGTATCTTTTCAAACAAATGAGAATGAGCATTATTTGTTAATAAAATTTATGTGATGTTCATCAAAAAAATGTGGGTAGTTTATTTTTATGTGGTATAATGGACCTACATATTTATATTGTGTTTGCCACACAATTTTATTCTTTGTGAGGTAGGGATCAGTCTCTAGGATATTCGAAAATAGGGAGGGATATTCATCCATTGCAGGAAATATGATGAGTTTTTCTTAAAAATAATGTCTAGTTGGATATGGGAGAATCCCCTTACATATAGAGATAATTTTTAACCAAATATGAGGGTATATTTTGTGATATTCTTAATATCTATTCTATCATCCCAATCAAAAATGTTATGGTGTTTTACTTCAACCCAGAGGACCAAATCTTGATGTCTATACCCCAAAGACCTACCATTATAAATAGTATATGAATGTGTAAGGTTCATTTTAGACCAAACTAGAAGCATACCACTACACCTCTTAAGGGAACATAGGTTAACAAAACATTTCCCCACACAATGATTAATATGAATGCATTATATTTTTTATGTATATTTCTTAAAAAAATTATATTTCATTTATAATTTAAAGAGTTTTCAAATTTTTTTGATTGATTTAAATGAGTAATCTTAGGGAATCTATTTTATTATGGTAATAAGAGAAATTTGAATGAAATATCTAAAATTGATTACAATGGGTTTTTACAGATTTATTTTATTAATTAATATTTTATTAAAATTTTATTAAATTCTTTAATATTTTATTCAGTTAAATATTTTGTCACAAATCAAGATATACCTAAATTATGATAGAGTTCCATGTAGCCTACCTAAAGTGGTTTGGTTGGAAAAAATATCCATGTATGGCCTACCTAAGATGGATGGGGGGATGCAAGCTGTACGGAGGATGAATCCCATGCGACATGAGGTCTGTGGGAAGGGATCCTGTCTTTATAGCGTGCGAAAAGGCTAACATGGGTTGTGGAGGCCATATGTGTGCTTGTGTATCTCAGAGACCACTTTAGTATCATCCTTTGAGATAGATATTTTACTCCTTTATTAATGAAAAATATCTCACCTACATATCTAGTTCTATGTGGGATAGATTCCATTAAGTATTGTCATAATTTTACAAAAACAAATTCATTGTTTCACTCAACCACCTTGTGCCTCATCCTCGGACACACCCTCACCCACCCATATCCTTTTTACAAGACATTGGTTGCTGCTGTAGAGCTATAGATCTACGATGTATAATGTTTCTCGACATTGGGATCGATCTGAAGTCCACCAGTAAAGAAAACAACCACATTGTATTGATACATTTACCTTAAATAATCACCATGGATTCCATTTCAAAGCTACCTCCATCCACAATGAATGACAATTGTTGAGGTAAATCCCCAAAAATAGTTTACTTTTTATGCACACCTATAATAGGGAATGTAAAAAAGTAAAGCATAACATCCTAATGCATCATAGAGGCTGACCACGGTCATCTCCATTGAGGACCATCCCATCCATTTCAATCACTATTTAAAATTCTCCTAAACTACTTATTTTTGTTTTTTATTATTTATAAAAGTAATGAAATCTATGATTTTGGATTTTGGAAACAAATTAAATGAAAAAATAAAATTAAACTAACGTAGAATTATAAATAATCATGTATTCTAAAGAAAATAAAATTTGAAAGGAAATAATGTTCTCGTAATAGTTTTTTAGTGAGAACCTTAATTGACCTGTTTCAAGTCATCTTGGGGACACACACCACCATTTCTATACACAAACTTATCTACCCCAATTTTGAATGAAAAGTGTACTTAACAACATCCAAACACATTTAACATCCACTGCCTAAACTGAGTTTTAGAATAAGAATATAGACTTTAGATAACCACAGTGATGATTACACCAACTATAAACTTTCCTTATATTAATTAAAAGAAAAGTTTAGACATGGTCTCATATCCAAGAATTATATTATCCCCCAAGATATTCGTTTTCTCATTTATGAATATCTATGAGTAATAGTTGACAATTGATTAATTCAAAACATGAGATGAATTCTCATTATAAAATTAATAAAGAAAACAAAAAAAATAACAAAGTTGATATGGGATATTAAATAATGTAAAATACATTTAAGAAATCAAATATTATTGAATAATTTGAAGAAATTAAAATAATTGATGAATAATAATAAGAAGATGAAAATTATGGTTAGAATAATTTCCATTAGATCACACATGAATAGAAAAATTAATGTGTTTTTTATTTAAGAAACTTAATTAAATATTACATTCAAAAAAACTAATAAAAAATAAAGTAAATAACAAAAATAAGAACATAAGCATGTGGCCTTTTCCTTCTCCTTACGACAGGTTTATCCCTAGATCTGAGGTTGTGGTAACTCCTATGATATTTATAGATATATATTCAATGTATCTCATTCTCCTTCAGTCAATGTTGATTTTAAAATAAATTATTTTAAGAAATCTCTGGGACATGTGTGTAAATATTTTCCAAGAAAGATAATTTTTTAATAATCCATGACTCCAGGAGAATAATATACCTGGAATCCTTATCTATAAAGAGAGGAGGAGTAACCACTGCCAAGGGACCCATGGGACACCCGCCATGAGGAAATGGCCAATTCCACATACTTTTATACTTCTTTTCATTAAATATTTTTATTTTATTATTTTATTAATGTAATATTTAATTATATTTCTTAAATAAATAATGAATTCATTTTTCCATTCATGTAGGATCCACCTAAATTTTTTATTCATATATTCTTATTATTATTTTTTTATTCTTCATCATCTTTTTACATTATTCTTATTATGTTGTCCATTTAGATATCTTAAATTTATTTAAATTTATTCTTTTTTATTATCATCTTTCTTTAATTTACTTTTTTCCTTATTTATTATTTTATTAATTTTTTTGTCAAATTCATAATGCAAATACTATTATCATTTTTAATTATTCCTCCATAAAATCTTATATTCATGGAAATGTTTAACTAACCCAAGGAATATCTCGGGGGAGTGATCATGTTCCTATACCTTAGACCACATCTAAATTTTTATTTGGGGTAATCTAAGGATAATTTATATTTAGTATAATCCTCATTGTGGTTATCTAAATTTTGTCTTCTGATTATAAAATTGGTATCCCTCGGTTGAGGAGGTGAATGTGGAATGTTCTTCGAAGTCGGTATGTAACCTTTTCATTAAGAATTGGGATAGGTAAATGTGTGAATACATGTAGTGATGTGTGTTCACTAAGATGACTTAAAAAAAGTCAATAAAGGTTCTCTTGAGAAAAAAGTTGGTTCATTTATTTTATAATTTCATTTTTTTACATGGTAATTTAGAATTTAATTTTAGAATTTTTTTTCATTTCATTTTTTTACAAAACATAAAAAAACAAATTTTATTACTCTCATAAAGAAGGAAAACAAAAAAATGGTAGTTTAGGTGAATTAGGATTTTTGATTGAACAAAATGTGATGCGCTTTAGGTGATATGACCCTGGTAATCCTTGGTACTACATTATAAAAAATAAGATTGTCTTTTTCTATTCCATATGATAGGGATGTGTCATTATAACTTCTTCGTTGGGGAAATATACTTGTGAATTAATGTTGGTACACAAATGATGGAAGTGCTACTTGCACAAGTTTAGTTAGTTACTCAGGAAGTGTCGATTAAAGTGTTTATCAACCATATATCATTCCATATCACTTCTAAAAAACTACCATACAACCAAACTTCAATTCCAAAATTTTGGAAAATAGCAATCATATGCAGCTTATAGCCACAATTTATGTAAACAATGTATATATGAACATATATATCCATGAATATATGAATCCAAGGTAATAGGTTTCATGGTAACACTCAAAGAACATGAAAAATTGGGAGGAAAATAATAATTTAATGTATTATTAAACCGTTTCTATATACACCTAAGGCCACCATTCAAAATGTGTCTATATCCACCTAATTCCACAATTTAAACCATGTCCATATCCACTTAATTCTATATTTGAACCCATGGCTATAGGAACCTAAGTCGACAATTTTAATTGTGGCTATATAATACTATTTCTGTGGTTAAAACCATTCCTATATCCACCAAAAGACGGAATTTAAAATTTGGATATAGTAATGTAAGGTCATGGTTTAAACCGTGACCTTATTCTCCAATGTCCGTTGTTTGAAACCATGGTTATAGAAACCTAATTCCATGAATTCAAGTAATTTCTATAGGGTTTTTATATGTTATGTAATTAATAAATATATTTATATATAATTTAATATACATTTATATGTATATATATAAGTATATAAATATTTATAAAATTTCAGTAGTCTTCAGTGCAGTGTTAAAGTGTTGGAAAAATTATAGAAGAGGTCAGAGGATCAAACCTGAGTCACAACATTTTTTAATTATACTACCATAGTATTAAACCATGGTTATGTCTACCGATGGAAATTGTTTCAAATTTGGAAATATCCACCAAATGCCATAGTTTAAACAGTGTCCATGTCCACCTAACTCGACTGTTTAAACTTTAAATATAGAAACCTAAGTCCATATTTTAAACCATTGGTATATCCACCGATTTCTCATGGTGTAAACTAGGGCTATAGAAACCTATTTACATAGTTTAATCCATGGAAATAGTTTGGACCCTATTTTAATATCTATAGCTACCACTTTTCAAGTGAACTATGTCCTTTGGCTATGGCCATGATTTTTTAGCATATTTCCACAATTTTAATCTCTATAAATAAGATGATTTTTAGTATTGCATATAAAAAAGAGGTATATCATACCAGATTGGTGCTAATTTTAGTTCATTTATTATTAGGTGGTAGGGAATATTTTGTGCTTATGTGTTGTCATATAGTAGTAATTCTTCATTTTATATAATATCTGAAGATACTCAAAATGTTTTTTACCTAGAAAATGTCTTAGATCATTCAAGAAGTTTCCGGCATATAAACCAATCATTCTCACTTAATAATTATTCTATATAATTCACTTTGAAATATTATTGTTGAGAATTAAAATGGAACCCTGAAAGAACATTGATTCATTACATATTTTTTGAGTGGTATATTATTATCCTAAATTGATAAAATAGTCATTTTTTGGAATTATTCCCCCTATATATTTTCTAAAAAATGTAGCTGCATAGAAATAGTATCCCCCCTTTCTTTGAATAGTGTGAGAACCAAGTGACATCTTGTTGTTACCCACCAGCACTAAATAATATTAGTATTTCCGATATGGGTGTTAATATTATATTTCTACCCATTAATTCCTAGAAAAACATATCATTGGATTATTCTATGTAATGTGTAGTGAGACATCCATATGGAATACTTAGATATTCCATAAAATGTGTGAAAATACATTGGATTTTTAATTCTTACTTCCTAATTCTATCTTGGAGTAGATAGTCAAACTAATTGGTATTGGGACTAATCACAAATGATATCATAGATATTCCTTATCTTTATGTTCTGTTCACATCAAGAAATCTTTCGACTCAATGCGAGTGATTTTTTAATTAACCTCATTGATGAAAAAAATATTTATTATGCTAAAAATCAGTGATATACCAACAAATGTTGTCATTACTAAGCCAACCATTGTAAATGGTTTGGGGAACTCATTGACAGATCATCTATAATTATATCGTTATTGGTCTCACCATTTGTGGGTTTGACTAATGTCTAAATACATTTAATGGTGGCTAATTGGTGTGTGACTAGAAAATAATTCTCAAGGTTCAATTGATTTGGAAGTGGTCCTGATAAAAATTCTTTATAATAAACAAGGAGACCTTGTTAGAAGAGGTGAGTGACAAGGCTAAAAACCTTGGATAACAGTTCTTTTTCAATGGTTTATTTGGATACTATTATTGGAACCCACATTCCCACATTTAAAAAGATCTAATCAATCTAGAACAATTGGAATCCCAGGAAAGTGATATGAACCTTTTCAATAATTTTAACAATCAAAAGGAAGCTATGAAGAACTAAAACACTTCACTTCCAAATAATTTATTTTTTGTAACTAGGTGTCTACTCAGACTTTGGATCTCTAAGAATAAATTTCCTCTGTAGAAGAGGTGAAGTTGTAGCAATTAGTGGCCACTATGGTATTCAAATATTTATAATGAAAGAACTCAAATATTAGGTATCTATAATGAGATATTGATTTCAATAAGTGATTCTAAAGGTATATAAAACTGAAATTATAATAATCTATCAAGGTTTTTCATATTGGGAAATCTACTGAAATCATCTGATAAAAAAAATGAACGATTAATCTTTAATATTTTTTCATAGAGGGAGAATCCATATTGAAGGTTCTCCTCGTGTTTTTGATCAATGACTGAAAAAAATATTTCAACCATAATGATTCATCAATTATTTGACTTATATTTCAATTTTGATTTTAATTCATGATTTATTTTTAATCCTCCAAAGGGTAATTTCAAGATAACATGAATCTAGTTGAATAATAGACATAAATTAATTCATAAAATTATGGTTCTAAAACACATGAGTTAGAAATGTTTCCTCTTGGTATGGCTCAAGGATGGGTATATGTGTTGGTGTCAGCAACATAGACTATAGTTGGCCTGTTCAGATATGTGACACGATTTCCTCATATGAATGGCTCATGAATGGGTATAGTCATTGGTATAATTACATTAAACTGGAGTTTTTATATTTGTTTATTGAACATGGATTCCTCTTGATTATAACACACAGATTGGTATATTAAAGGGTTACATCTCTAGATATTATTGTTGATCCATTTGTATATAGAAAATAGTAAGAATCTATGTAATATGGATCATGATGGGAAAAAATTCATAATAATAAATCCAATGTTCCATGAGTTTAATGGGATGTGATACATTAATTATTTCCTTTGAAATGAGGTCTGTCAAGCATAGCTTAAATGTTTTTGTGATCATATAGTCGAACCCACAAAATTTATGCATTCTTCTTTATTGCAGTCATTTTTTATTAAGCCTCATATTGGGACGACATAATAGGTAGGTTTATTTATTTTCTTTAGGGACCCCCTTATGAGTTTTTGATCTAACATGTTTATATTGTTTTCAATTTAAATGCTAAATTCTTCCTCAATGAGTCATTTTTTTCAGGTGAATATGGTGAGATCCATTAAATTTCTACCTCTTCTTGGACTTTAACTGTAAATTTATTCCAATAAATGAATTTGGGGAACTTATAAAGTGGATACTAAAATTTTGTTTCGGGATTCTATTTAATTTTTTTAATCCTAAAATGTTTTGTTTCTTGTTGACTAGAAAATTAAGGACTTTTAAATTGTACCAATGTAGTTTTAGGATATATGGCCTTGGATAAAAGTATTGAGTTTAATTTCATCAATCATTGGGAAAATTTGAGGTGATAAATGTTGCAATGGTAAATAAAAAAATGATTTTAATGACATTATGTGAAATTACATGGACTACCTAAAAGGATTTCATCATGTTTAAAGTCATAATTCATAGATATTCATATGAATGGAAGTATACAAAAGAGAAAACTAAACACGTGTTTATGGTTGAGAACCCATCAACACTTTTGGAATAGTGAAATGGGATAATGTAAACTGAAAATCAATGTTTTTGGATCAGGATTGATGACATAGGGAATGTACACAATGGATTAGTAGTAAAAAAAATTGGATAATGGGTTCTATTGTGATGATGTGGTGGGATATAGAGGATATAGGAACTTATCCTAATAAAAATTACTCTATCTAGAGTCCCATGTTGTGGGTTCATATATGAATCCATATGTGAGGTATTCATGGATATGTCGGCAAAGAAATCCATTGATGTCAAACACACTCATTATTGATATTCGTGAAAGACATGTGTAAATTTGAAGTGATTAACAAATGAATCATGGTTTATGAAATATTTATTTATAGACAAGGTTGTGGGGGTAATTATATAACTATGATTAGAATATCTAGGCTTCCATGATTATTTATAATGGAGTGATAAAAATGATGGTAACTGGAATATAAAACACTGGGGTATTAAGAACAAGGAAATAATATCCACTAACATTGGATACCATATATTGTGCACTCCCACATGGATATAGGTCTCATATTGTGTATTTGGGTTATCTGAGATCAGATTCAATGAAGAGATTATGGTCACTCTGGACTGACCATGTGTCATTCAATTTAATAATATGTTGTAAGTACTTCGATGTTGAGTATTCTAACATCATACTACAAGGATTAAAAAGAATGTGACTTAGTGAAAACCCTTTAGAAGGAATCCTGATGTTAATAAAGTTGTCTAATCAATTAAAAGTGAGGTTTTGATTTAGATTCATGATTGGGACATGGATAACAAATCATTCTTTCTCTATGTATCCTATAAAAAATTGGAATTAAGTCATTTGAAGTTCATGAAGAGAAATTGGCCACAAATTTCTTTCTCATATACTTGGAAAGAAGAATTTTTATTGATATTTATATCTTATCCTAGAATATGATATCGATGTTTCCATATGTATCCTATGAAAATAGGAATCAGGCCACACAAATTTCATAATATTCGAGTGTAAGAAATCATTAGGAAGGATCCAATAGAATAATGTGTCATCTGACACTAGGATAGAGTATTATTTATTTATTGGTTCTGGTTTACATAAAAATTTATACTGGAAGAACCTATATAGATATGGATCATACAAATTAGAGGTTTTTTTTGCGATTGATTTCTAAAAGGCCTTGTATATTGGATACAAGCATGATTACATATCCTCGTTAAATAGCAATCAAACCACACATAGAACTTGAAGTATGGTAGTAATTTTTTGTGAATGTTTAACAATATTCCAATGTCTTATTTCTGTATATAACAATCATGTAATAAAAATAATCATATTGATATACCAACCAAATGGTTTTTAGAAGTTATATATAATAAAATATATATTGCGGCATTTTACATCATGTCACTAGGATATAACTCTATGCCTTTTAAATATGATTCATTTCAAACACCCTAATCGAAGGGATATTCTAGGCCCTCTAAGCTCATGTGAGTCATGACTAGTGTGAGAAACAATGGTTGATCATGAGGTTTTGTGTGTTTAATGATATTTTATTACAAGGGAGAAATGAAAATGATGGGGAATTTTACACTAACATTATTTGAGCATGAATTCATCAAATAGACTCATTTTCATTTTAATGTAAGATAGATAATGTTATAAACCATAAAATAAGAGTTATTTCATAGATTTAGATCTTATGTAAGGAATTTAATTTAATGACCTGAAATTTTATAAGTAAAATCCCATTTTTGATTTAATTAAATGACTTATTTTGTATTATGGTTATCGAAAAAGCATTAACTTATTTTGTTTTATTTTATCCTATTATATATAATAGACCATTGTGAATAATAATTTTTGGTAATATAACTATTGAAAAGTGATCATATGATTAATATAAATATAGTTTTTTGAAAAATATAATTGACACATGAAGAGGAAGTGAAAGCCTCTATCAATAGGATCATATCCTATAAATACCATTTATTAGAAATTTTAATACAGATAGAATCCCTAATATTTGACCTTAACCAATCCCAAATCATGATATATCAACTAAAGGATGAGTGAAACCATTTACAAGAGAATTTTAATCTCATCAAGATCACAACCCAAACTATGCACACCAAACCACCCCATGAAAATCACATAGCATCACACCTTACTCTTAGGGAATTTGTTGGTGCAATTAAGTTTTATGTATCAAGAACATGATAATATGAATATATATATATATATATTATAAATAATGAATACATTTTCATCTTCTTATTATCAAATTGTAAATGATTTTTATTTTGATATGATAAAACACAAATTATATTTTTGGGTAATATGATATTTCAATTCAGACATTTACTTTGATGAATTAATAAATTTTTTAAACACATAATATTTTAATAAAATATTATAATTATATTATTATTATTAAATATAAATGATAATATAGGTTTTGTGATGTCAAATGTGATTTTGATTATGGTTCGAAAAGTATCATTGGCAAAAACCCCAAAATTTAAAAATAAAAATAAATTTTGTTTAAAAAGTAAAAATTTATATATTTAGAAACATATGTTAATAAAAATAATCTTAAATTTGGAATCATCTTGTTTTAGTAATCTAATTGTGAATTTTTCATAATTTTTTGTGACAATCAAATTTTTGGGAAACAATTAAATACGGTATAAATATATAGTGAGTATTATGAAATCATAATGAACTAATAGTGATTTAATTAATAATATAAATTTTTTCCATAAATAGATAGGAATTATCCACTTAATTTAATGTTTTTTTGAGGTTATTTTATTAATTTTATCAATCATTTATTAATCTTCGAAACCCGATATTATATTTTAAGGGTTTAAAATTATTTCTTTAAGAACATGACTTGCTTTCAAATCACCAAGAGTAGTATATTAACATGATCATCTAGTTACCTTAAAAAATATTATGAAAAACAATCATTTGGTAGAATCCATGGTAAAAAACCATGGTACTGTTTTTGTTTTTGATTACTTTATTATATAGAGCTTGAAACATGTGTTTGTGAAATAATAAAGAACTCCCCTCTCTTTTTTGATATAAACCCATGAAATATCCTAATACTCTTCATTTAAAAAAATGTATCATCTCTCTAATAAACCCTAAAATCTATATATTTCTCTTAAGTTTATCCCATTAACTCAATAATATCCTCCCAAGAATTTCAAATCATATTCTCAAGGTACGGATCATTTCATTCTCATATTTATTCAAGAATATTCATTATCTTATAACTTTATCTCAAATTCATAATGCTAGGATACATTATTACATATAAAACTTACATTAATTATGATTTATAAATAATTATAGTCCCCTATAAATATTATTAATCTCTCACACGAACATTTAATTTCCTCTTTTGGTTTTTGAAATTACACTGTGATATTCTATGAAAAATAATTGTGTAGTGAATCCCTGTACCCATTTACTATCAAGCGTGTTCGACATTTTTCTATTATACCTATTTTATGGTGGAATTAAATGTATTTAATTCAAACATAATTTTCATGGGATTAAATGTGATGAAATATGGTCTTATATATATGATCTATATGGTGCAATTATGCATGTACATGATATGATTGTGATAGGTGCACCTAGATTTCACTCTAATGAATACTATTATGGTTTAGTATCATGATATTCCATTTACAGTTCACTATAGATTATCATAATAATGTTATTTTACGTTTTCTTAGAGATTAACCTTGAATTATTTTTATAATGTCAAGTTTTAAGTTAATGCCACATTCCCAGTTTTCTTTTATGTTATCATGCTATATAATGTTTCATTATTCATTTGTATGATTGTCACCCATCTTTTCTATGATTGAAATTCCAGTTGGATAGCATGTAAAATTTTCTTCACGTTATTCCATGTTTCCCCTTACCTAGAATTATAGCTCAACCCTTTATAATGTTTGTCCCTGGGTAATCCTATTCATTTTTAGGTACGATGGAATATATGAGTTTGGTAAGGATGTTTTCCATAATTCCTATGTAACCTTGTTTGATGATTTATATGTAATTATTCTAATTACACCAATACACTATACGTATCAATACTATTGGTTGTATATTTTGTACTAATATGTATTAAATTTGGAATTAATGTGTAATAAATACACGGGATGTCATAGTTTATATCAAATTAATGTTTAGTAAATTTTGGGATTATGATTTGAATACTCTAGTGAAAGTCATAGGGATCAGAGTAGAAATAATAATACATCCCTAAATTTATGTAATATATAAGATAAGTGGTTTCATATAAAATACATCCTTTTTTGGATACTATATGTTGATATGTCTCTTTCACAGATGTACCTTGTTGTAAATTTCAAAAACACCGCATTGACAAGAATTGATTTGAAAATGGTGCATGAAAACTGGCCTTTTTGAAAAATTGGTTTGATTGTCCCATGTGATTTGAATTTGTAAATTAAAAATATCATTAAGAACCATTATTAGGGAAAACAATTCTCATAAGTCTCTATGTTAGAAAATATATCATGGATAACATAGATCAAAGACTAGAAATTTATATGTTAATAAATAAATATATTTTATAAAATACCACTCTAATGTTATTTTATTCTAATTTATGTGTTTAAAAGTTAAAATTACTCTTTTATAATTTTAAAATTACTCAAAAAATGGTCAAAAATAAGAGGTAGCAAGTAAAAAACTAATGTAAAGGGAAATGTGATGAATACTCAAACAAGATTCCCAACCCAATGGGAGTATGAATTAAAAACTTTGTGATGATGCAATATTAGTTTGAATGTGGTTATAAATAGAAGACTGAGTCAAGAATAATTTCCAAATATACCTATGAAGGAACAATCTACAATTGAGACCTTTTTTCAACAAATGCCTCGTTCTTCAATGGACCAGTTTATCACTTAATGGCGGAATAATGGATAAATAAAATTGAAAATATCTTCTATATCCTTTAATGTTTTGACCATGAAATGGTTATAAAATATGTTTATCATATGTAAGGAGAATCTAATAAGTGGTGGAAATTAATCAAGAATACAATACCCAAGTAAGATAACAAAGTGATTCAGTGGATAAAATTATAGTAAAAATATCTGATACATTTTCCCCAAATAATCCGACTTAAAATGGAAAGGCATTTCCTTACCTCAAGAAAGAAGGTAGTGAATCCATCAGGAAGTTGAGGCAATATTCAAAAGACTCATATGACAAGCCTCCACATTTTTTGTTTCCCTGAAATGAAAATATAACTACTTCTTTGGTGGGTTAAAACTGATTCTAGGAAATCTTGGGAGATATGAGGCTTTAATATCTACGATGAAATATTTCTAGTGTACACTTAAATCCAAAATAAAGATAAAAAAATATCAAGGGACACATGGGGAAAATAAATGGATGGTGGAGTTTAATTCTTATGGGGAAATGGGAAAATATAATGTTGGTAATAAATTTAAAATAACATCTTTCAAAATTGTGGAAAGAATAACAGAAAAAATTCATAATGGGGTTAAAGAAATGATTTAGGGTTGGAATGGAATGACACCTTTCAAGAAATTTTATATTAGAGAAACCCAAAAATTAAATTGAAAAAGTAATTCTCAATTATACCCTCATACTATTGTCAAATTTTTCAACTTCATGGAATAAATTAATTATCCAAACCACATCAATATGCCAAGGGTTATCAAAGAAAATAAAAAACCACAATCTCTATGGTTGGAAGGGTGAGCATATTGCATCACAACCACTAAGGTGGATCCTGAAAAATAATGGGTGTAAGGTATTCTAGTAATTCATTCAATAATAAAGAATTGAATTTTTTTATTCTTAATTTACACATTCTTTTATATAATGAAAGATTAGTAGAACTATTAAAACACCACCACAAATCATGTAAGAATATGTGTTAGTGAAAACATAAAATGGGCCAATTTTTGCATCCCAAGTATATAACACCTCCCTTATCAAAATATATGGAATTTATGTCCTATAAAACCATTTGATACTCCTTTTAGTGTAATTTTATGCAATTATGGGAATGGATTTGATTTTATTACATCGAGCCAACAAAAATTGTTGTGAGAAAGAAATCACTCTCTGTATTGAGAATCATCATCTAATTTAGTACAAGTGTAAGGAAAATGAATCTTATTTAGCAGAAAAATTCCAAGAACGGATATTATTACACTTTGATAAAGGGAATCTTTCTCAGATGATTGAGTCTGTGGAAATGATCATCCTTCAAGACAAACCCAGTGTGAGGTGATATGTTGATGTGTTTCTTGAAAAATGTCCTGGTCTTCCACCTAGTTGAGGGGTTGTATTTTCAATGAATATTATATGTCGTACATTTCCATTATCCAAGATTATAAAAATAATGCATGTTTTGGAACTTGAAGAGAATAAGAAAACATATATATGGGAATCTGTACAAAGGGTGCATATGCCCAAGTGCTTCATCGTGGGGTGAACCAGTCCTCTTTGTCAAGATGAAGGATGGGTCAATGTGCCTTTACATTGATTATATTGAGCTAAAAATATAATTATAAAAACAAGTATCATCTACCATGGGTTGATTATTCGTTTGATCTGTTACGTGGATATTAATACCTCTCCAAGGTGGATATTTGGTTAGGGTATTATCATATAAGGGTGAAGAACAGAGATATCCCCAATACTGATTTTTGTACAAGGTATGTTTACTATGAGTTCATTGTCATTAAAATTATAATAACTAATTATCTATATAGGCGAATTTACCTGGGGAATATAGTATTTATAGATTAGCTCAAAAAAATTATGGTAGTATTTATAGATGATATTTCATTATACTCAAAAAATCAAAGAGGAGCATGAGGAATATCTATGCACTATACAAAACACCTTACAAAAGGTGAATATTTATGAAAATTTTAGAAGGCATGATTTTTTGTTTAAGGAAGTTTCATTTTTTGGGAATATTATAACAATTAATGGGATATATATAGACCCTATAAAGATATAAAAAATTAAATGATGGTCAAGGAAAACATCTATGACATAAATATGATGTGTTTATGGATTATATGGGTACTATCATCAATTTCTGAGAAATTTCTCATGATTTTCAAACACTCTATCAAAATTAACTCATAAAATAGTCATGTTTGTTTTTGGAATAATGAAATTAAAGATAGATTCAAGGAGTAGAAAAATTCACGAGTCACTATACAAGTTCTTGTGTTATTAATAAGTGGGAAACATTTCAGGGTGTACTACGATGCATAAAATAATGTAATGGGATATTTGTTAATGTATAATTAAAAATTGAAATATTGTTCTGCAAATAAGTTGATAATTCATGCACATATCTATCCAATGCATGATCTATAGATTTATACAGTGATCTTTACATAAAAAATATAGGATCATTATCTCTGGGGGAGAACAGTGAATTGTATACTAATCATAACAACCAAAAGTATAAATTAACATATAAATATATGACTTTTCACCAACAAAGATACTTTGAGATGACTAAAAACTATGGGTACTCAATCCAGTACCATCCTAGGAAACCAAATAATGTGGTATATTCTCTATGTAGAAAATATCAGGTAATTTTTTCATTGATGAGAATTAAGAATGAGATGGTCTTCATAGACTTGTAAAGGATATATGTGTGAATAATAATGGAAGGAATATCCAAAATTCTTTTAGCAATAAATTCTCAATCATCAGTTCTAGAAATGATAAAGGATGATCAAATAATTGATGTGAGAATCAAAAAGGGGGAGTGATCCACAAGAAAATTTAAATCATCATAGTTCAAAATTAATGAAGAATGAGTTTTTATATTTGGGTGAAGATAATTTGTAACATCAAATCTTGAGTTAAAGAATGAGATTTTAGAGGATTCGAAAATCTGGAATTTCAAAACCCATCCAAGTAGAGAGAAGATTTATTGAGATCTATGAGGGCACTATTGGTTGGACAATATGAATATAGATATTCCAGAATATACATCATGTTTTATAGTATGTCAATAAGTGAATGTTGAAAGGTGAAAATCCATGGGATAATGAAACCATTACCCAAAAATACATGGAAAAAAGGAAATATAACCATGGAATTTCTCACTGGTCTTAAAAAGATTTGGAGAGGAAGTAATGCTATATTGGTTTTTGTGGATCAAATAACAAAGTATTCTCACTTAATTACAATCTGAGAGGACATGACACTTGATTATATTATAAATTTATATATTATAGATGTGGTGATGATTCTTATAAAAATATTATGGATTGTATCTGATGAAGATCAAATGTTTACCTCCATGTTCTATAATATTCTTCATCATGCTCAAAATACTGAGTTGGACTTCATAATGGCTTATCACCCTCAAACAGATGTAAAATATGAGAAGACTATCGGGATAGGTGAGATTCTATTGAGATCATTCTTAATTAACATTAAAAGTGTATGGTACCAACAAATTACTATGTTAAAGTTCTCATACAGTAATATTTTCTACTCAATAATCCAAATGGATCCCTATGAATCATTTTATAGGAATATGATTATAATAGCTTCATGTTGGGAAGAAGTTGGATAATTCTAACAAATAGGTCATGAAATGTTCATGGATATTTTGAAAATGTTCAAGACCATTTAGAATCACATTTGGGATTCACGTATTCAATAGATGAGATATGATGATAATCATAGATGAGGGCTAGATATTGAGTTTATTGATAAGGTATTCCTCTAAATACCTCATTGTATGAAAATCATGATATTTGGGAATAATAAAAATCATAGTTCAAGATAAATTAGTCTATTTGTTTTCCTTGATCATATCAGAGTGGTGAACTATTAAATAGAACCCCCACCTACCCTATATCAAGTACAAGATGTATTGAATGTAACCCTCTTGATTAAGTACATACCATATCCCTCACATGTGTTGAATCAATAGTGTTACCATTTAGATAATGATCTCTCATATGAGGAGTAGTCGGTGAAGATATTATATCATAGAGACAATGTTATACAAAATAATATAATACACCTTGTTAAATATATATGGAGACACCATAATTTTAGGAAGTGATGTGGGAGCCGAAGGAGGTGGTAAAATTGAATTATCCTAATCCCTTTTCGTGTGAGAAATGAAATTTTCAAGGGTGAAGTTACTGAAGGAGGAAAGATTGTAACGACCTAACAGATTATAAATAGTATTCCCTTGGTGATTTAATTAAACATCATATAGTGTATTGTTGTTAAAGAAAACACACAAACTTATTAGTTTTATTATATCAAATCATATTTAAAAAATTGTTAAGCATCATAACTATTGATGATATAGTCATTGAACAATGATCAAATGATTTATGTAAAAATAGGGTTTAGAAGAATTCAATTGACATAGACATTGGAATTAATGGACACAACCAGTAGGGTTGTACCCTATAAAGACCATTTATCAATTATTATAAGCGAGATATGATAACTAGGATTTTACCTTTCTAATATCAATCCAATTTCCAACAACTTAAGCACAAGTGAAACTCTTTATGGTAGATGTTCAAGATCATCGAGATCACGACGCAAACCACGTACATCGAACCACACCATGAAAATATAAATATTCTTAAACACACCCTAAGGTTTTTTATGGTGTAACAAAGGGATATGTTTTAAGACCATAATAATAATAATATTTATGTTTTATTGTTTAAATAATATATTTTCTTATTATTTTTTTAGATTATAAATGATTTTCATTTTGATATGATACAACACAAATTAGATTTTTGGTTAATAAAAAATTTCAGTTAAGTCATTTATTTTTGATGAATTAATAAATATTTGAAATAAATAATATTTTTAAAAGATATTATTATTAAATTCTGATTTTTTAATTTAAATGATAATAAAATTTTTATGTCTTCAAATGTAATTTCTATAAAGGTTTGAAAAATGTTATTATAAAAAACCAGTACTTCTCATGAAATATAGATTCTATTTTAAAATAAAAAATAAATAGCTTTATAAAATTAATTTCATGAAAAATATATTATTTTTTTGATCTGCTTGTCAGAATTATCCAATTCATAATTTTCCGTAATTTTATGTGATATACGCATTTTCTAGGAACCATTAAATACAGTATAAATATATTCTTATTACTATGACATCATAATGGCCTAAAAGTGTTGTAATAAATTATATAATAGAAATCCCAGACCAAATTTATGATTCCAATTTAAATTAATTTGTTTTTTGGTTATTTTATTATCTTTATAAAGCCATTATAAATCCTCCAAAACCTATATTACAGTTTAATGTTTTAAATTCATTTATTAAAGAAAATTTCTCACTTATACACCACCATGGGTAACATTTTAATAATTTAGACCCTTTAAGATAAAAATAAATGAATCAAACTCTTCTTTGTTGGAAACTAGGGGCCACTACCATGGTAAGGTTTGTGTTTTTCATTAAATTATTATATGACGTCCAAAACCTATGTTTCAGAAATAATAAATAACTTTTCTCTCTTTTCCTTTATAAACTCAACCAATATCCCATTAATAATTAATAAATGACCTTTTATAAGATACTTAATTTGACCTTCCCTCTCTGGAGTCCACCCAAGGTGCCCCCGGGCACTTTAGAATCTCCTCCCAATAAATTTAAATCACCCTCTCAATGAAAGGGATCCACTCTATTCTCATATCTTCATTATCATATAGCTTTTATAACTAATTAATAATGTAGGGATATGTTCTTAAATATACCCCTTATAGACCTTATAATTTATAAATTATGAAACCCCCATTTTACTCACATTATGAACTCCCATTTACATTTATATGCCCTTGTTATGCTATCGAAACATCATTGTGATTTTCCATGCTAAATAGTTGTGTAGTGAATACCCATACCCATTTTCTATCAAGGGTGTCAAACTTTATGAACATATACTTAATTTATTAGGGACTTAATGGTATTTAATCTTCACTATATCATAATTTTATAAAATAAGAATAAATATGTTCTCTTGAACATGATCTATGTGGAACACTTATCCATGTACATGATATGATTATGATGGGTGAACCCTGACAGATCTCTAGTGAAATGGGTAAGGTTTTAGTCTCATGATATACCATATATGGTGTGTGGGAGGTTATCCTATGAAAATTATGTTATTTTCTCACTATTTTTATCCTTGAATTATTCTCATGATTTTATGTTTTATGTTTTGCCCACATTTCTATGTTTATTTTATGATGTGTATGTTCATATTTATCACTCTCACCACTTTTATTCCCCACTGAAATGAATATTATCTCACATGTAATAATTTCATCATGCTATTGAATTTTTATTCCCACAATGATCTTTATATCTCACCCCTTTCTTATGTATTACCCTAGGTTATCCCATGTTTTTTTGTATGATCAAATAATATGAGCCTGTGACAAATGTTTTCAACAATGTCGATGTACCCCTATTTTAAGATAGATAAGAAATGTACCTTATTATTCAAATATCATCTAAAAATAAATATTTTAGGTAGTATTATGTGAAATATTTTGTAATAAATCATGAATATTTGTGTAATTAATAAACCATTTATCACATTTAATCCACGTAAGGTGTGTTTATTTGAGCTTTTTAAGATATTGAAAATTGGAACAAGTGAAATGAATTCTAACATCATATTTCCTGGACTATGTTATGTAGTTTAACATGGAATAAAAATGATAAAATTTAATATAGTTTAATATATTATGTCCAATACTTTGGGGTTCCCAAAATGGAGGGATTTTTGTGGGTCACATTGTACACTTAAAGTTTAAATAAGGTAGGGTCATCATAACAATATTTAAAATAGGGTGATTTTTGCTTCTGAACTCAATTTTGGGTAAAATATAGGTGATCCTAGATGTAACTACATATCCTGATAGAATATGAGTAAAATAAGACATATTTCTTGGAGAATATTTACAGAGATCTAACTCATATGCTGGGGAATGGTGGAATTTTCCCTTGAATATATCCATCGATAAAGAATGACATGCTAATAGATCCTATATAGTTCTGTCCAAAAATGAGAGAGGGGAAGTTTCATTCTTCTGGAACAAGAACCAAATTATTTTGAGGGCATAAGGGATGACTTTGGTGTCAAATTGTTCTAATAGTAATAAAAACATTGTTCAGACTAACGTATGGAGCTTGGGTGTCACTACATATCACACAAGAGAATGAATCAAGCCACATATACTTCTTGATAAGGATATGAAAAGATACTGGAACCAAAGGGAATATATCATACTAAATAAGGATGATGATTATATAGTTTAACATTATGTAAGGTGATAAATAGTTTATTATCATACAACAAGAACTATATCATATAGTTATTCATCCTATAACTAGTGTGTTCATATTAAAAAATGTGAAAAAATGAGGGGCAGGGTGGGGAATATACATTGATCTACCTAGGAGATAGGGGAATTTGTCTCATGTTTTTTCACATGGTGCATCATGTTCTCATCACATGAGTAATCCTAGGCTCATCACTTTATGAATCCATTGTTTCTAACATGGGATATGACTAAAATTTATCATTAAGATCCTAGGATTTTTTGAACTAACATGAAATTATAAAATGTACTCCTTTAAGAAAAATTTAATTTATTGAATCCAGGATGAACTCACCATTAATGGTGATCATAGGTAAAACTCAATTGGAATATATTTTTTGTACAACTCAAGGACCTACCTACATTGGTTAAATGTTTAGTAGATTCATTCAAAGTATCATCAGTGCTCATAGAGCTTAACCTAAATCTTCTTAGAGGATTGAGTAGAAGAGTAATTTATTAAAAAATCCTCATGAAATCAGATTCATGTAGATTTCTAAGTTATGTAATGTGTGGATCTATTTTCCATTGACACGTTCAAACACATCAATTTATCTTTTAGAACTATTCATATCTGAATAGATGGACACATACAGTAACGAGAAATGAGAGAAATTGATCCTGAATGTGTAACATGACCATTCTACCATTAATAAAAATATTGAAGTCAGTCGTGTGGAAATAAATTTCACTGTGTTATAAGTCCATAAGTATTGCATGAGTTTTTTTGGCGATGAATTCTTACACACTTCCACAATTTTCTAAAAGATATTTGAAAAAATATTATTAAATACCTCAATCTATTTTTTTCCCAATTCATTTTAGCAGGATTAATGATTATATTAGATGTTATATAATAGTTAAATACTCTAAAATTATAATGAATAGAGAATAGAATCATTTTTATCAATATTTTTTGGGGTAAACCAAATACGTTGATGATGTTATAGTACACAAAAATGGATGATATTATTTTTCCTTTCATTCTTGATGAGTATGACCTCTACCCATTTGGAATAAAAAAATCACATAAAGTGAGAAAAACCCTGAATTTTTAGGACGTAGCTTAAGGATATGGATCCTTTACATCTATCCTTATCCAAAAATGGCCCCAAATATCTTGAGGTGTGCAACAGCTATAGGGGTTGATGGATGTAGTTGGCATGTATTTGATAAGTATGCCACTTTTTTGTCAATTTCCAAAAATCTTGTATAATATTTTTCCATAAATAGATAAGTCTCATTATTTTAAGTGAGATAGTGGTACTTGAATGATGATAGCCAAAGTTTCTTAATTCAACATACTATATAATAGAGAGAGTTTAACTAATTTAATGCATATAAGAATGACTTGATAAATACCTCATTTATTAAGAACGTTCTGTTCATTTAGGATATTATAGAAGCTGAAGTTTTATTCATAGTTCTATATATGATAATTCTTATCTCACTATGTTGAAAGGACCATTCTTTTGAGATAGTACCTTATGGTGGACTTCCATATAATAATAAAATCATTTGATGAGGATATTCACTTACCATGTTCTATAGAAATATAATCATCACTAATTTATTCTATGTCATTTGTAGTGAATGGGGAGACCACTATATGTTGTGAGATAAAAATAACTATATCATATTGGATATGATCCATCATGGTTCTCGAAATGTTATCCAATTCACCAGCATTGGTATTTTGTGAGTGATGGATGTGATTTTCCATTGGCTTAAATGATATTTCTTTCATCAACACACTTAAGAAATTATGAAGGGGAATAAACTCTTCCTTTTTAATGGAATATTCACTATTATTATTCTTACTTACTATCTATGAACCACATTTAACATTAAAATGAGATAATTGTTACTTAATGGGTAACCCCAATCCAATGATGAGATCTTAGAACTCTACTAATTTTTTTTGGTGCAGCCTTCATATAATAGAAATGAGAGGGTTAAATTCTATTGGTAATTTAAGTGAATAAAATCTCCATACTAGATATATTAAGCTCTCAGTTTTATTTTCCCTCATTTTTTAGTGGGTATTCCAAAATATTCATCAAAGTAAATTTTACACATTTATGGAGTCATATTGATTTTGAAAATCTACATCTATGATTACTTAGTATTCACTAATATAGTTTCTAGGGAAAGTAATACCGTGAGAAAATTGTATAACTCCTACTATTGG
This sequence comes from Viscum album, assembly GCA_963277665.1. Classification (NCBI taxonomy): domain Eukaryota; kingdom Viridiplantae; phylum Streptophyta; class Magnoliopsida; order Santalales; family Viscaceae; genus Viscum; species Viscum album. The sequence goes on along the minus strand of OY728166.1, from coordinate 1,361,999,630 downwards.
ACTATATTTTATGTTACATGAACTTAATGTTGAAATACTACACGATTTCCACCCATATTTCCAAGAATATAGTCAACATAATATTATAAAATATGTAGTTTAGTGGATCAATGTGAGCGACTTAGAAGACCTCATGGCATTGTATGTACTTCCATAACTATTGTATTATAAAAATCAGTGAGGGGGAGTTATTATTATAAAATGGAATCTTGATACATATAATTTTATGGATTAGATATTAGATATGATTTTCTACCCCCATTTCATTTGTATGTGAAATAGGGACATAAAAATATTTCTCCATGGGGGTTACATACAAAATCATTAGTTTCTCCTCTACCTGTGTAAATATGAATGGTGGGTGAAATATATATTGATTGATATTTTTAAATACTTATTAATAGTCTTCATACCATTTTTATTTTACCCATTTCTTCATGAAATTCCTATATATAAGGAACTTACTGGAATGATTTTCCATGAAACACTATGTTTAACCAGTCCATCCATGGAGCCATAATACCACATTAATGGTTTTAATAGGCTGAATTTCATGGATCTCCCATGTCTCCACAGTTTCAATTTAAATTCCCCGATTTAATACAATGAAACTAAATAATTTTCTTGATATCACCCAAAATTAAAATTGTAGGAGGTGTCATAATTTTATTGTGTGGTTTTGGTTTTATGAAACTATCTCATGGTTAGCAAGATATTCTTAGCATTGCTAAAATTTTACCTTAGGTTCATCAACATAGAATTAAAATTTTACAAAAATTATTAGAATATGTGGATCATGGTGCATTAATATATGGGTTCATTATTTATCAAACCAAAGGGAATGCAATGATATTAGAATATCCTTTGGGTTTCTCCAAAAAATCAACTTTTTAATCAATGGAGACCCTCCTGATCTAGTTGTACCATGAGTAATTATCCATAACGAAATGAGATTACAAGTATATTACTGTATTGATAAAGATATCTATAATCAGAATTAAAAAATTATCTCTCAAGAAATTTTTTCTGAGAACCATGAAATTAATGAAAACTCTAATTGATCCATAATTTTTCTTAATAAGGACAATGTTGGAAAACCATTTCAGGTACTCAAATTCTCAAGAAAAGTTGGATTTAATCAATTTTTTAGATTCGACATCATCTGTAGAATAATGGAAAATATAGATCCACATGGATACTTGATTCCATCCACAAACATCATCTGGAAGGCCAAGATGGTGGGTGGCCACATCGAGATCTAATCCTAAAATTTCTATATAATATCAAAAAAAACATATCATATGTTTATTTCAAGAAGAATAAATATATTCCATAATATTCTAGAGGTGTGAAGGAACTAATAAAAATAGGTTTTGGATCTTCCTTTGGGCCATGATTTACTTTTCTAATATAATCGAGCATTGAACAAAAACATTACTTGTATATTGGAGGGGAATCTCTAATATTTTATTTCTACACTCTTTCTATATTTATTTTATTGAATGTGAGAGAGGATGGGGAATTTTAATTTCATCAGATTGGTGAGGAGATGTCTTTGGGTTCTAGAGTGTCTGGTGTGGATACCTCCTCACTAGGTGTGACTTAAACAAATTCTGCATCTACTTTACTATCATTAGGTGCTAAGGTAGATATAACTTTCTTAGATTCAGGTAATTTGTTCAAGGTATATTTATCTCTTAGTGATGACATATAAACATCTTTGGGTCCTAAAAATGATATAGTGGTGTCTTTTCTTGATAATAGAAATAATAAAGGGAAACTTTAATCTGGGAAATTATCAATATTTTTATAATTACACCCCTATTTTAATTGGAAATCTTTAGCTATCATATATTATATATGGGGAAATGGGATAGATTGATTATCCCATCAATTTTCTATATCTAAAATAATCACTTTAACTTGGTTGATTGGAAACAAATAATCCTAAAATACAATATTAAATGAGTTTTTATGATCAATTTTCATGTTTTTGGGGTGGTAATCTATGTATCATTTATTATCAATGGTTAATTCCCTTCACTTTTGTAGAGTCCTACAACTCTATAATTGAATTATTGAGACTCAAAGGGGTAATTATAACCAAAATTACTCTAAATTATTTCATTTCAATAATTATTCAGGCACTGGTGGTATAAGTAATGAACAATTGTTTTCATATAAAGCTATAGTCGCAGTCAATTCCTTGACTACCCCATTGAACTCAATGGGTTTACATCAACTAGCACATTGACCAGAAACCAATCATTGTTTTTATACATAAAATCCATTTCAGAATCCATGGATTCCTACAATCTTGAATCTTCATATCTTTCTACTACCTCTTAATATAGTATATTATTATCATTGTTAACCAATAATTAGTCACTATATTAGTGAAAAGAAAATTGTATCTCTCTAGTTCTCCTACCTCTCTCATGATCTTACTCAATACATGTGTTTTAGGAACTATATCATCCATAGGGACCTGTATAATCTATTAATTTACCAAATCTGGTGTATCTTGAGTGTAAAATTCATCAAACTCAGTCTTTCACCCACTATCCCTTTTTAATTTTTCTCCCTACCAAGAAATATGGTTTTCCGAGTGATATTCACTTTCTTACATGAATTTTTGTATAGGTATTATCCCTTTTTTCCTTGGGATACCCAATAAAGATAAACGTAGTTCCATAGGGGGATAGTTTTTCACCTAATAAGGCCTTAAAAAATGCCTTATAACCCTTTACATGTGTGTGTGATAAAATGGGTTTCTTTACACTCCATATCTCAAAGGTAATTCCATTTTCCACTTTATATAGTACTTGGTTTAATTTTTTTTTTCCAAAGTCTATAATTCATGTCCCAAAAAGGATAATGGAATATATGCGTGACTCATTATCGAACATACCTTGTTTAATAAGGTGAAAATCCTCCTTTCGCTAACACTATTCCACTGTGGTGAATAAGGTGGAGTGAGTGGGGATTGAATCCAAAACTCCCGTATAAATCTAATAAACTCTTGGATAAGATAAAAAACACCTCAATATGATCAAAACATCTTTATCATCTTACCAATTTTATGTTCTATATCATTATTTATTTCCTTAAATTTCTCAATGGACTCAGACTTATGCCTCTTTATGTAAACATATCTATATCCATGGATCCTTATAGTACAACATATCCATATCCTTAGTCTCCCTCTATTTTTTCAGAGCCCAATACCCCCCACAATTGGATTCGGAATATACTGTTTCTTGGAAATTCTAGTGGAAAGAATTTATATAACAATTTTTATTACCCTGAATTTTTTGGTCAAGTAACTTGAATGGTTTTTAGTAGGCATTACAAATTTCAACTACATTAACTTATTGTTCCCTGATATGTTGAGTGGACTCCCCAATCCTGAAATCCTCAAATTGGATTTCTATAACCATTGCCTCTCCGTTACACTATGTCCAACTTTTTAAGTCAACTGTAAATGTAAACTAAGTTAATTCAACCCAAATAATCAAGTTAAAATTCCTAAATAATTAAATAAACCCCAAATTTTTCTGGTCAAGAACATTGAACTATGGTATTATTTTTACTAAAGTTGTGGAAGGTTATACCATCTTAATATATAAAAATGAAGAATTTTATCATTTTATGTGTAAATTTCTTATTATTATCTTAAATAAATGATTTTAATATTATGTTAATTTACATAATTGATTGACCATGTCTTAGATAATATATACACAAAAGAAAAAATTATTTTAGTTCTATCATACATTCCCAATAATTTAATTATTTCATGTGATCATGATAAAAAATTCATAATGAGATAACCATGGAACATGAATGAAATTAAATAATAATGAAGTATGATATTTAGCTTTGGCTAATTATTAGTTTATCTAGAAGTTGATTTACTAACCATCTACAAAGAGAAAAAACACATTGAACTAATTATGGTTCGTGTTATATCTTTTCACCTATCCACATATGTATCTATATTGGATTGGATTATCTTCAACACCAATCATGAACCACCTCTAGTAGTTTGGGAGCTCCATCCATTACATATGGTTTTAATCATACATATAAGAGGGGAAAGGGTTTACATAAAAAAAATAATGGGAATGCATGCCCTTACATAATAAGAGGAGAGAAAGAATGCAAACAAACAATTTATTATAATAAAAAATTAAATCATACCAATCACATACAAAGGTTGGGTCTTTAATCATGATAATACACATACATGAAAAGAATTACACACATTGAAAAACTAGTATTTAATTTTTAATAATTATTATTTAAAAAAATTGAATCCATTAATTGTCAAATTTAATTAATCAATTCTTTTATTTTAATTCTAATCATAATTTCCTTGAAATTATCATCCATTATAATTTTAAAAAATTAAATAATATTATTTAAAATTAATCGTGTACATAAATGGACCTCGTAGAATATATGGTGAATACCTTTCAAAATATATCCAACAAGTAATGAAATATTATACTATTTACTCTTGTGACATATATCATACATGACTTATCGCGTACATTCATGACATACAGTATCAACTCAATGATTACATGAATTAAATTATTTTGCTACTATGAATCATACTTTAATCAACATTGACTAAAAAATATAATTTCATTCATACATCATATGTATATTTGAACATTAAATAGATATTAATAATATATATATATATATGTATTTATATATATCTAAACCCATCGCACGGTATTTCTTATCTAAACTAATTACCACACACAAGAACATGTCTATAAGGATTACACGCTATAATAAATAAATTTTAAATCTACATAAATTGGTATAAGTACATGGTGTGGCAATCAGCGTAACACGATGTGTACATATCTCATAATGTATCTGAGGAACACGCCAAGGTACTTAGTAAGAAAAATTTCCCACAAACAATAGTATTTCACAACATGTATAAGAGACTACACTACGTGTGGTCTCCGAGTTACGTGTTCTCCAGTCAGGTAGACCACGTATGGTAATTCATTACCCATCAGCGACTCAATTGGACTACACACCATGTGTGTGGGATAAATAGTGAAAAATATATCTAATTGTGTGCCACCATATCCCAGCCAACACATGTTGTATGAAATAACTACACCATGTCTCATTAATGTGGTTTGATTGAATTATTTTTTGAATTAATTCATGTTGAATTAAACACTAGTACATGGAATGTAGCTCTTGCTACACAACATATACTCTTGTTTTATACATTTAGAATTCATGGCACATCAATATGTGATTTTTGATTTTCATAAATTCATAAAATTAACCACATTTGTTAGATCTACGAGAAAAAATGGAGAAAAAGGAATATATCAAAATTTGGATTAAAAAATCAATTAAACTTTTATTGAAAACTAAATTTCTAGTGTATAAATCAATATATTATTTTAAAATAATTATAAATAATTATTAGAACATTCTGATACAACTTGACGGTTTTAAGAACGTCGGAGGAACATATAGGTGGGAGATATATTAAAAATAATTAATAATCATTTCTTAAAATCAGGTGTGAGGATCGTTAACATCAAATTAATGGTCTTATTAATTAATATTTTTCACCGAACACAGTTTAGGTTTATTCAATCTCGTATTTCATTTATTTAAAAATATAGTAACTATTTAGTTCTTAAATAAATATTTTATTCACATTCTAGTGAATAAATATATAATAAAATATTTAATAAATAAAACAAATATTTTTTTTCAAAGTCTACAGAATAATGACTTATTTAATTTATACGATCAATATAACATAACTAAAATTATTCATAGAGGTTGAGAATAAAATATTAATTCCATTAATTAAACTCAAATAGAATTTAATCAAGTTCAATTGTAAAAGATAGTGTATGACCCTCTATAATTCTCTCTCATTGGAATTAATTGGGCTTGCCCAAAGTCCATGATTACTGTCCAACAACGATTAAAGGAACCCAAGAGAAACAACATGATGTCATAATGTTGAAAACCTCATAAAAACACTCACTACGTAATATATTATTTTTATCATAATATATCATCATGCAAGTTTCACATCCATGTTACCAACCTATATGACTAATATGTATTTATTTTACTATCTGAATTTAACACATCATTACACCATGGACATTAAATTTAATGTGACTGTTAAATTCCTATAAAACAGATGATATATCAGCTTTCATAATGTTGGAAGGGACAAATACTTTCACGAATTATTCAATAATGACATGTCATTCATAATGCACCCAATGTATCAATCTTCCCCATGATATGTTGTCTTCATGGATTATAAAATACCTATATATATGCAATATGTAACATGAATTAATATCAGTCAAAAATAATAAGGACCATCACACACACAATTAGATTTGAATATCTGATGACACCAAAACATAAGGAATTCCTACAGCTAGTTCTGTTCTCTTAATCTATCTTCTTGGAGATTACCAAGTGTGAACTTAATGATAAGAAACCCCATATATTTATGTGTAATCATAACAAATAGTATTTGTACTATTTTTCCCATCATAGTATTTTATCCTACCTCAAAACATTATTTGAGAATATAATCATATAACATCAAGGATCCCATTATAGATAGGAACAGATATGACCTTATCAATTTCATTAATAATCTTGGAAATTATTTACTTATAATCCTGAAGAACAAATATAATATGTAATATGATGTTTTCTTAATATAAAATAAGTCAAATATTTATGTAATCAAAGTGTAAAATGTTTTTCCTAGGACACAAACACAAATAAACTCCCACTTTTACTAGATCCAACTGCCTTTGATGTCCAGTCCACTACACCTCACATGATAGTCCTGTTTATGATGATTCAAAGATTCATTATAGGGTACTTCCATGTTGTCTTCAGTGGAAATATATTTCCCCAAAACATCACTTCTCTGAGAAAAATCATGGAAGATATTATACTTATGAATTATATGTTTTGTCCTATAATGTGGCCTTGACTATTTTGAAAGATCCACCACTGTACTATTATCACAATAGAGTGTTATAGGATATTTTATTCTATGTTCCACATAATTATCTTTAAAAAAATTTCATCCATTCTTCTTCTTTATCAAAATTAGAATAAGTAATATACTCAAACACTACTGTATAATTTGCAATAACATCTTTCTTTGAGCACTTACAACTCAAATCATATCCATTAAATGTGAATATGCATCATGTTTGTGTCTTCATGTCATCATTATCAGTTTAGAAACTATAATATTTATATCATCTGATGATTAGTTCCTCATCTCCTTCATAAACCAGGATCATATCATCAGTATGCATGAGATACATATGTATAGTCATGACTTCCATCATATGTCAATGACCAAGATCATCTTGATATTTTCCTACCACACTTAATGTGTATGAGACATCTAGCATAGTATATAGAACAACATACATGACTCACCCGGTCATTGATGCATATGGAATAATTTTCATTCTTTTGATTTCCTCATGTGTCTGAGGATACATTTTACTAGAAAGATAAATGTCATGTGATGTAGGAAACTATCCCCTCTTGGATTGTTCCATACTAAATCTCTTCAGTATCTTTTCAGATTTTATACTTTTACATAGGCTATGAAACCTTTTTGGATATATCGTGATGGATTTCTTACCCAATATTATTTACTTCCCCAATCTATCCCTTTACAGAGAAGCATTTATTCAACCATGAAATAACAGAATCTAAGGCCGATATTTCATTTCTAATGAGTAATATGTCATCAACATATAATATTAAGTAAATAAATGCACTCCCACTAAACTATTTGTAGATGCATAGCCTTCATTCCTTCTTTACAAAACCAACCTCCATTAGTTCCTCATAAAAATAAATGTTTTTTGACCTGGATTCTTATTTTAATATATAATTGGAAATTTGAATCTTGCATACCTTTTCGGTATCCTTTAGAGTCGTAAACCATTTGGTTTGTGTCATATATAAATATTCCTAAAGGATCCAATTATGGAAGGTTATTTTGACATCAATTTTCCTAATCTCATTCACATGGAAGGATGCAATGGCACGTAGAATTATGATGGATTTCATCATTGGAACTAGTGAAAACTTTTCATCATAGTCAATCTCTAACCACTATTTAAACCCTTTTTCAACTAGTCATTTCTTATAGGTACTGAATTGTCCTTCCATGTAAAGCATTATCTTGTATACCATTTTCAATTAACAGGATTTACATCTACTGGATTGTCTACCATAATCTAAACCTTGTTTTTTCAAATAGAATCCATTTCAGAATTCATGAATTCTTTCCGTATGGAAACATATATACCAATTTCTACATACATGTAGGTTAGATGATCATTATCATAAACTAATAATATGTAACCATCTTTGGTGACTTTAAAACTATACTTTTCTAATTCTCTAACCTATCTAGTAACCCTATGCAGTAATTGTCTCTACGGAACAATTTCACCTTCTATAGGGTTTTGTGGAATTGTTTCTTATTCCAACTCTTATTTATCATAATCCAAGAAATTCTCAAATTATTTCTCTCTACAACTATATATTTTAGAGATAATATCCAATTAATGAAATGTGAGACATCATTCAAAAAAAACTTTTTCTCTGATAAATTGTATCGAAATTATCCCTTTGATTTGATGGGATATCCAATAATGATACGATTTGTTCCTTAGGTTCAAATATTATTACCTTAAAAGGCATTAAAAAATTCTTTTCAACCCCAAACATGTATATATGTAAATATGGGTTTCTTTCCATCAAATAGTTTCTATAGTATACTGTCTATTTCTTTTGTGGGCACTCATTTTGGCATACATATTTTTGTTTGTAACTCACATCCCCAAAAATAAAATGTAACACTCATATGACTCATCATTTATCTCACCATGTGCAACAAGTTATGGTTTACCTTTAACTTAATACATTCTAATGAGGAATATAAGGGGGAGTGAGTTGAGATATAATCATGAAATCCTAAATATAATTAATAAATTCTTGATTAGGTATTCCCCACCACAATTAGAGAAAAGTTTCTTAATTTTCTTACCATGATATTTCTAAAATTCATTCTCATATTGCTTGAATTTATTGAAAAATATGACTTATAACTCATTAAGTATACATATCCATGTCCACTAAAATCATCAATAAAAGTTGTGATGTATGTGTACCTTCCCCTAAATTCAATAACAAATGGTCCACACACATCAATATGAACTAATTAATGAAGCTATTTAGCCCTTTAACCTTTCCCAAAAAATGAGGTTTGGTCATTTTTCTTTATAATCATGTGTGAAATAAACCATGTGGGGGTTTAGTTACAATGAATCTAAATATCCATCTTGATGCAATTTAGTCAGGCACTTCTCATTTATATGACCTAAGAGATGATGAAAAATATGGGTTTGGTATGTGTCATGTGAAGTAACTTCATTATCGATTTCCATTATTTGGGTTGTGTAATCCTCCACATAAATACCATTATTTAAGGGTTAATTACCAAAAAATTGTTATCACTATAAAAAATTAAAAATTTATTCCAAAATATGAATATATTCCCATCTGTATTAATTCAAGATTCAAAAATAATATTTTTGGTAACTGGAGGAAATAATAACAACCCTTTAAAACCATGAACATGAGCCTCATCCCAGTTGGTGAGGTATCCATAAGTGCATCCACATGACCCAGGTTCAAAACTAGGTAGAGGCATATTTCTAGGGGTACTGTAGCAGTACTGTTGTAGGAACAGTAGCAGGCACTGTAGTAGTAATGTACATTGTACGGGTACTGTAGTAGAACTGTACACTGTATGGGTACTGTAGCAGAACTGTACACTGTATAGGTACTATAGCAGAACTGTACATTGTGTGGGTACTATAGCAGGTATTGTAGCAGTTACTGTAGCAGGTGGAACTATTCACCTTGAGCCACCAGTTTGGTCTTGGAGACCTTATGGCTTTCGGGCCACCCAGGCCGTTGGGTTAGTAGGGATTTTAAGCCACCTTTATGGCCCTCTGGCCACCTCAAGGCTTTTAGGACACATGCAATTTCCCCGGAAATACTACATAAAAGGACAAGCCCCAGAGAGGGATTCAGAGCAGTTGCACTCACCAGAGCAGAGAAAAATGGATTGTCAGAATGAGAGGGTATGGCTATGCCATTGGTACCAGCCTGTGCATGAATGGGAAGCCTAGACAGATTTCCATGCAAAGGTGGAGAGCTACTATCATGATGCATATGCTGGGGAGGGGAAGTTCCTTGTAGATAGTCTGGTTGAATTCCCTAAGACATTCGGGTCATGTAATCTCCTAAGCCTACAGACCTTGTAATCTATGAGCCTACGAGCCTTTCAAGGGTTCCCCCTCATCCCTTGAAAGGGGGGTTATCAAAAAATCAATAAAAATGAAGGCCTTAGGGCCATTTGAGCTTTAAAACTAGGATCATTCTGGTTGGAAGCATGAGGCAGTAGTCCCCGATAGCTACAACGTTATGTTTATCTTTGTTGGATTCTCAAAGGAATACATATCCTTTATCAATCATTCTAAATCTACATGGTTTCAATATTTAATATATATGCGAGAACAACATGTTGTATCAAATACCCAATTTATTGAAATTGATAAATTGAACGTGATAACAAATACACCAAAAGATTCCACTTTCTTCTTTAGTTGGGTGCAGTTTTTCTTCTGGTGGACCTTCTTTCCAAATGTGAAACAAACAACATCATGTCCCCCTTCTTTCACCTTGATCTTCCTATTCTTATAAGGGCTTGAATAATCATTGGGATTAATGATTCCCTTTCCATTTTTTCACCATAATGATGAAAGGGTTTTCACTCTTTATATAATTATGTTCATATAGAATAAGTGTAATAAGATTTTGAAAATACTTGTCAATGTGATTCATTTTAAAATTCACATCCAAACTGGAAGATATAAGAGGGAGTGATGCTAAAATGTAGTTTGTTCCCAGTTCTTCAGGGATTTTAAACCCTAGAACCTCTACACGCTCAATATAACCAATAATATTAACTATGTGAGAACCCTCTTTGAGATTTCACTGAAAGAGCACCTTGGATATATAAAACATTTCCATTCTAGATCTCTCCTTGTAAAGACCACAAAGGTTTTAAAGCATGCTATATGCATCCATATTTTTGTGAGACATCATTAGTTTTTTGGGAATTTATGATAGTATAAAATATTTAATGTCAACCACGTCACTCAATTGTTTTCCATAGATAATAAACTTCTCATAAATCACCATTTTTGCAGGAGGATCAGACATTGATGATTCTAGATCCTAAGATTTCCGTTCATGGTGTCGCACAACCTGAATGATTCTAAAAAACTCCTAGATGTTACATCTAGTTATAAGGTTATATTTCTATTATATTAATCACATGGATAGTGTAGATGATTAGAATTTAAATTTATTCTATAATTAAAATGAGTAGAATATTAGTACATTTCTTTATTAAAAAAATAAGTGAGATTTAATAAATTTAATGTTACTATTAATTTATTAATTAAATATCCCATTATTTTATCAATTCCTAATAGCCCTCACCATTAAACATAGAATTTACAATTTCCAAAACAATCTAGTGGAAATGATCCCCATTAAATTTATTAATGATATAGACTTTTTCCATTAAAACTATACTAAAGTAATTAAGAAGGCGGTTTTTCCAATTGCAAACATTCTGCCCCTAGATCCATTGAGTGAATTCCCCAATCCTAAAATCCTGACTTGTATTACCTCAACACTTTCCCTCAAAATTGTATTGGCCAAATTTTTTCTATTAAACTCAATACAAATATTTATTAGTCGCACGTTGGTGATAAGAGCCAAATGTGTTTTGGAAGGGGGTTATAGAAATATCCTTGGACAGGTTGGCCCTAAATAATAATGGAGGGAGGGATGAATCATTGGCCATCATTTAATTCAATATTAAATTATTGTAAAATCATGAAATAAATTAAATTAACACATTCAATATACATGAATTTCTTCGTTAAGCATATGAATGGTAATACATGCAATGGATACCCAAAAGTAAACGACTATAATTCATTTTTAAATTTTTTCATTTATTATTTATGTTAAATGATCTTGCATTAGGTATTTATTTATTTATTTATTTAACTCCCTTTGATCATAATTACCATCCAATATTATTTGGAGATACCCTTCATTAATGGAATTCATGTAAAATAAATAGAAAACCCAATAATGACATATTAATTACAATACATTAATTGAGAATTTAAAAATTCATTAAAAAAATTATTTAATGGTCAAACACACAACGGTGTTCTAATAAATAAAATAATAATTTAATGCTTCGATTTTCAAATTTAATGTTATTTTTAATTAATCTATTAATGGGATACTACACTGTGTTTACATACAACTACACGCCATATACCTCGTTTAGCATATATTGAATTCATATGCCTCGGCCTTCAGTGTGATAACTTGGCTAGACTACATTGTGTGTGCATGCCAGCTACACACCTTGTATCAACATTATTTGTTCCACGATGGCCTGGTTAACATATGTTGTGCAATAGAGCACCACATGTAATTAATTTCATGGAGTATCTAGATAAAATGTTCAAGGATATATAGTTTTTAATCCGGCTACACACTGTGTAACCCATATTTATACACCAATGAATTTCACTCCCTAATGGCATATCTAGTCATTATTTATTTTTTTGTAAACTATTATGAAAATCCTACACTTATATAACATGAATAATATATCGATAATATGTTAATTAAAATTAGATTAAAGAAAAAAACATGAAATGAAAATCTAAATATAATTTTACATAGATCAAAAATCAAATAAATAAATATAAATTTAAACATGACCGCTCAGATACCAATTGATTGTTATAGGCGTATTGGAAGCATGTGATGGTATGAAATATATTAAAATGTATCTTAATAATCATTCAATAAAACCAAGAGCAAGGATCTTGCACCTCAAATTTAAAATTAATTTATTTTATATTAAGATAAATAAATACCTTGTTTGAGGGGATTGCTTTTTTGGTGAATGTTGATCCCACAAAAGGGCCCTTTCAGATTACCTTCATTTTTATATAAGGATCTATGGATATAATCCCTCTAGTGGTGATCCACACTTACTCATATGATCTCTGAGCAACACCACTGGATCTCTAGGTGCTAGCACGGTGATTCAAATGTCTCACATTGTTCGTTCTTGATTTATCATTCTTTATTCTTGAATAAATTTCCCATGCACTTATAGTTCCAGAGAGATGAAAAGAGAGAGAATGAGGTGTTGATAGAGAATTAGTTGTATTCAATAATTCTCTATTCTCAATTTTTTGATTCTCTAGACAATAAACATTGATTCATATTTATATAATTGGGATTTATGTTAAAATATTATTTAATCACATATCGGCCAATATAAAAATTTATTACCTTTAATAAACCTAATTTCACATAATAAGAATTATATAATAATTATTTTGTGGTGCTCAACAACATGTGAAATAACAAATATTATATAACAGACTTCTCAATTAATATTTTTCATCAGACTCAATTTTAGTCTGTTCGAACACCTCAAGCATTTATTGAACAATCAAATAAATATTTTATTCATAAATAAATATTTTATTCACAATCTAGTGAATAAATATTTATTTAAATATTCAATCAATAAAAGAAATATTTTATTCACAAGTCAATGAATAAATATTTTTTTAATTTATGCATCCAACATAACTTGAATAAAATTATTTTTTATATTTTAGAATAATATTTATTATGTTAATTAAACTCAAATACAATTTAATCGAGATCAATGGAAACAATTAGAGTTTGACCCTATAGGATTCATTATCATTGGCATTAGGTGGGCTTGCCTAAAATCTAAGAGTATTGGCTAGAAACGGGTCAACACACCCATGACAAAGAATATAATGATGAAAAATCAATAACCACATATGAACGATCACTAGGTAATATAATCCCAATATCATGATATCTCATCAATAAAGATTCATATCAGTGTCACCAGCCTATATGCTTGATATGAATTTATTTGACAATCTGAAATAACCACATAATTACAACATGGACAAGGAATTAATGCAACCATTGTATTCCAATAAAAGGATTGAGATAGAAGCTTCCATTAAGATGAAAGGGGGGAAATCCTTTCTTGACTTATATTTTAGTGATATGTCACTCATGATACAACCAACATGTCTATCTTTTCTAGGAACTGTTGTTTTCATGGTTTAGGAAATAAATCTATGTACACAAGTTGTAATATGAATTAATAATAATCATAAAATATAAGGACCATCACACATGCTCGTAGATTGGAAACATGAATAATTCGAACTGGTGTGTCTAATATCATAATATCTTACCAAGAAGCTCCCCAATTGAGAACTTCTTGAGACAAAGTCTCATCTTCTAACGAGTACACACACCTAATAGTCTATGTACTGTGTATTCTATCGTAGTTCTTTATCAAATCATAGAACATTCTTTGAGAATATCATCATAGAACATAAAGGTTCTTATCACAGTGGGGATCTTCTATGACCTTATCAATGTAGTGTATACTCTACAAAATTATTACATTAGATTCATGTAGACCTGAAAATAATATGTAAAAAGTCATTTTAATAACATCTAATACATTGAATATTCATGTAATTAAATTAAAAATAGTTGGTACTTAGACACCAACCCCAACACTCACTGAGCGCATTCATTAGAATTTTATGGTACATTTCAATGTTGTTGGGGGTGGTAATCTATGTATAATTTCCTATGAATGTTAGATTCCATTTTTTTTGTAGATTCATGCAATTATATTCTAGGATTCATGAGAAGAAAAGGGGAAATTATCACCATAAAGTACTCCAACTATTCCATTGAAAAAAAATAATTAAGGCACTAATGGTATAAGGAAGGAATTATCGAATTCTAATGAAGCTACAATCATTTTATTTTAGCATTGATGATGTTCCCAAATGATTGATGAAGAATTTAGTGTCATATCTGACATCCAAAAACTAGTCTCTATGCTTGATTTGACCATTTGGTTTCTACTATATATCATCATATTATTGGATAGTAAAATTGGAGGAAGATATCATAGATTCTTTGAAGCCTAAACATTGTAGCTTTCGAGCTACTGTGAATTTTATCTTGGAACCGCTATTAATGTGGGATCAACATATGTAAATACTGTCAAAATTTCTAAAAATGTAAAAGTTATTATGTATCCATATATGGAAAACTCTCTATGATATATTGTAAAGTAGATCGCTATATATTATTTCATAGTATCAACCTCTACGCAGTAGACTTCAGTTACTTCTATGAAATCCCTATAATCGTGAGTGTTTAAGAGGGCCTCAATGAGTGCTTCTTGGAGGTCAATTAATTTTTAAAGGGAATCAAATATTGATTTCTTATATAGGATGATAGTTATTTTTTTCGAGATATCTTATTCTTTTAATGAGACCTTCCTTTTACACCATATATGTTTTCCTTGTTTTAAGTCCTAGAGATCTATGTAAGCTATATTGAAGAACCCTATATCTTGATAATATTTAGAGGTAGGTCTTTTGTTCACAAGTTGAACTAACATAGTATTTCTTCAGTCTAAAAATGACTGGATTGAGGGTAATTTTTCAACCAGTGTTCTAATAGTATGGTACTTAACCATGATATAGATAACTTGGAATTGGATAAAATCCCATATTGAGGAAATTAATGTTATTATCTCTATGATTCTGCAGTATATATGACTTCAGTTGAGACATGTAATAAATTTAAATATCCATATTTATTTCATCCTTCTTAACCACCTTATCCACATTCTCTATTTTCCAAATTATGATAAGATAATGGAGGATCATGATCATAAATAAATTATTCATTAAATAATGAGTCTTCCTTTTGGATAACATTGGCCGAATAATAAAATGAATCATAATCTTCTATGGATTCCATTTTATGTAGTGGTTCCCATTAGTTTAATGAATGTTGAAGAGATTATTTAAGAGACCAGACAGGCTTGTGAACCTATATGAATTATGTTTCTAGTGCCATTCCCATCCCATGCTCGTAGGTCAGAATATTATAATCATATGATGTTGAAGGGTATGATATAACTATTACAGGGGAGATACGTTCTGCAAATAATTGATTCAACAAGGGAATTATTATTATATTTTCTCAGTTATTTAGTTTTTTGGTCATATAATAGTCAAACGTCTATGATTTCTTACTCGATGATTCATGTCATTCACTTTCATCATCTAATTAAATAGATGAAACGTGTGTTACATATGTCTAAGGATTTCCTAACCTGACCTATCACAAATCAACTATCCATTAGAGGACTTATTAGATGACATATAAATCATAGATTTTATAACCCATCATATGATGGAAGGGTTAGTAGTCCATATAGTAAGTGATATTGACCTTGTTGAGTTTTATGGGATATAGTACCATGGGAATGTTATTCTCCAATAGTATTAAAATGTATCTTGGACCACTATCCTTTATAAAATAATAGATATTGTTCATACAATCCATAAATGGTGGACTCTACTAGCGATTTCACTCATATTGATGGGAATTTTATTATTGTCATTTCTTTTTAATGGTAGGCATTGAATGTTGTTGAATGGAGTTTGGTGTCAGGGCCTTGGATCCATCCTGAGTGTAACATCCAATTTATTTTACTTCACTGGTTCCAATTTATTCATGTTTTGGCATCATCATAGACTTAACCATTGTGTTTCATATATCATCATTCATCCATGGTTAAAAAACTGTTAGTTCTTGGAATAAATTATCATAATTCAATGGGATTAGTAATGTTGGGAACTCATAAGAAATATTTTCTTTGTAACCCTTATATAAATTCCCCCCAAGAAGTTTCATGTTCATGGAGTATATCAGTGGAATCCATCTAGAAATGATATCTAAGACACTCTCATTATCATATTATTTGAGATTTGATAGGTCAAAGACTGTCAAAATTATTACCATTTATCTTAATTGATAAGGAATATTTCAATGAAGGTATTTCCAATCAGAATAAAGCCATGTAGTAAGATTCCATACATGAAAAATTTTAGTCCATCTAGACTCTATGGAAATCACATCTTCTTAAATGACGGTTGGAATTAGGGGGCACTATTGAGGTAAAAAAAAATTGAGGTGATGTTTCAGGTCTCCAATGACATTAAATAATAGAATGTTTGTATTTTCTATGATAGGTGAGGGAGGAGTCACATAAATACACCAAAGTTATGGTTTTGTCTCTGGTCACACAGATGATTATCAACCTTCTATTTCTCCTAATTTGGAGGTAGATATTCCTTAGAGTCAAGAATATCTATTTGGATGGTTGGATGAGCATATTATTCATTAGAGGTGATGGGAAAGGTCTAATATGGTCAATCTGCACATGCCTATTGCAGACTCCCAATATGAGTTTTTCAAGAGTAGTTTACCTGAATGGATCTATAAAACATCTTATTTGTTGTAATTGTTGATACTCTTAAATTTACTGGATTAGTCACACCAGCATATTGGATTTAGGGCTTCTAGATAGTTATGAATTTCTTGCATCCACTACACAACTCTCTCTTGATTGATATTTATTGCAGGGGAAACATTGATCTCTACTATAGAGTTTTACTCATTTGGATTATTTCCCATTATTTATTCAATGTTGACTTATTTGTGTAATTTATCTCAACATAATAATAATAAAAACCTTCCTCAAATTTACATGTTCAGTCTACTTGTGTAGTAAGTGTGATGAAGCTAACCATTTTCCCTTCTCTTTGGTTAAAGTTCAATAACTAGGTGGAAGTTGCACATTTAGGGGAATCCATGATCCCGAGTCTCTATATAGTGTCACATACAAACACCTCCTTCAAATGATTATGTGGGGATTATATTTTGGTTAGTATCATCCTTGTCTACATTTTATATTATAAAATATCATTATCATCCATCTGTGGAGGTGATTCTCATGATATTTACTATTGTATAATATGTCTTTTGTATTATATCTTTATCTAAAAGTTTTTGATATCGACCATCCTCTGGATAATTATCCAATTATATACTATATTCATTCCCCAATGGTCTCTTTCTTAAAATGACCTTCTATATTGCAGCCTCTATAGGGATTCAACTTACCTTTTTGGTGTTACCCTAGAATATATATATCAAGGAAAATCTTGAGAGAACCTCTGATCACATTTACTAATCATTCAAAGAATGTTAGGGTTGTGTAATGTATTTAAAGGACATTTTAATGTGGTTTATATGATTATTCATTCTGTAAAAATAAGTATAAATTCTATTTTTGAGGAGGTGTGATTTAATATATTCACATATCACAACAATTTCAGGATTTCGTGACTCTTATAACACTATTTCTTGAATAAATTGGGGTTTTTTATGTCCCCATACTTGGTGATTGTGATAAAAATGAAGAAAATAACTCAACACCTATAGTCTGGGGATTCCCTTGTATTACTGTGATAGTAGATTTCAAAGGTTTCCATTTTAAATTTCTATCCTTTTTTCATGAATGAAATAGATATGCCACTTTTTCTAGGAATGAACCACTAACTATCGATGGAAAATCTATGGTTTGAGATTTTTTTCATCCTTGGATGTAAGGACTTTTCCATATATTTTTTACTATTTCATAGAAACATCATAATTTCCTATTAATTTTGAGTACACCATATTTTGGGAATTGTAAGTATTGATACTCAACTAAAGATACCATTTAGTGTGTGCATACCTCGATCCTGAGACATCTCCAATGGCTGTGACATTGAATGAATTCCTTCTAGGAGGGATCAAAAAAGACAATAAATATGGTGAAATATAATGATGTATTCTTACCACATCTATTTATAGTTTCTTCATATGATGTTTCTAAGCTGTTATAGAGATTTCAAGGTACTAAGGTAGGTAATGTTGTGGTCTTCAAGCTATCTTATAGACTTCAGGATTCATACAACATAATGGCCAGCCAGTCAATCTAATGGAAGAGTTATCTGATTTTCGTACCATGGTTACTGTACTCCCCATAATACATATGTCTCATATTTTTATTTTGAAGAGTCTTCTACAGAGTTATAGAATTATAATTAATGAGTTATTTTTCCAAATATTTCTGAATATCATAATTTGGAGTGCCCATGGTCCATAACATAACCATATTATTATTTTTAACTAATACCATTTCCATGTTCATAAAATTATCCTCATCAGGTGAAATATTTTTTTATATATAATATGAAATTTTTTGTAATTTTCCTATTTTTATATCGAATGGAATAGATTTTATGGGATCTCCTTGGTTTTATTGAGGGGAAAAATATGTTTAGGATTAAAATTAATGGATGATACCTCAGATTAACTCGTGTTTAATATATTATATCCCCATTTAATGGGTTGGTACCATATTTTATGAGCCTTGAAATTTCAAAAATATCTTAATATAATGTAATCATTAGGGTGACACTGAATATTGGAGGACCTTCTTATAAGAGGAGATTGCACTATGATTAGGAAATTAAAGACGGATTCCATGGGGAGTTACTCCATGGAGGAAAGTTTCTAATACACTATAAAGGGTAAGAACTTCATGTTAATTTGTATTATTTCCTCTAAGAGGATTATATCTCATACCATGAAAATGGCCCCAATGATCGATATATATGTCATTATATGAATGACCACTATAGTGGATGTTCTTCCAAGGAATTATAAAAAAAATTAGTACTACCTAGAGAACCTTCATGACTATGTATAAATTCCATTTATATTGATGATGTATCAAATTCTATCCCTTGTATTGAAATATTTTTCATATCCTCATGATTATCCATGTTACATAGGGAAGGGATATTATCATTTGGCTAAGCTATGTAATGACCATGATGACATCACATTTTAGACATTCCCTGTCAGATATCTACTATTATTTATTATAAATATTTTCCTTTACAAATAGGCTCTTTCTAAGAATACTTCTATGTTTATAGAAAAATATTACAAGGAGAATCATTAGGATGGGAAATGATATAATTATTCCCTTTATTTTTACTAATATATATCAGTGGGTATCCGTGGATTGGGCCAGAATGTGGTCTCAACTTTTTTTTCATTGGGATATACCTATAAAACTCATTAACTAGAGAGGGAGTATGGATATATCCCTTCTATTGAGAAATTTTTCGAATGCACTGATGAGTTTCAATAGTTCTATAAAGGATATTAATATACCCAAAAGTGGTTTTCCGGATGTATTGACCAAATCCAGTTGGAACAATCATATGATCTCATTCCTAATACTTAATAATTTTTTGAGTAACCGAACTATCCTCCCAAATTGATGTGATAAAATAATCCAAATCCTATGTAGATTTTAGAATATACCAATGAGATACATGAACATTTGTGTGGGTCGAAATATGAAAATTTCCTTTATTGGCCTCCAAAATATGTCAATGGGTTTCCTTTACTACTATTACTATTTTGATATACTAGATACTCTACAAGGAAAGTATAAGAATATAATCTTTCCCCTCTATTGAAGCTAGGATCTGAAGATTGAATATCATAGTAGTAATGGAGATACGATATCACTCCTTTGAGAGAGTTAAGACATAAGTCCCATTGAATCCTTCATTCACCATCAGAATATTTTGAAGTGATTCTGATGGGAGGGCATGAATATTAACTTACCCTTTGATTCATTCCACAAGTACGTCATCTTATTGCACTAGTTATATCAAAAATTACATTAGTATAATTGTTGATAATGATGAATGATATAAAATTTATCATTAGAAGCTACCATAGTTTTTTGAAAAACATCTTTTATGGGAATAGGTATATGAGTGCATTACCTATCTATAGTAGATGTATATCCTCAGTTGTATCTCATAAGGGCTTATAGCCAATACCTCATATGTGGAATCATTAACATATTAATAAATTTTATAGTCTATGTTGTGTTATAGTATGTGGTGATCAGAAAGGGCCCTCCTAGGAAACTATTGAACTGGGGTGAGGTCATGGTCGACCACCTCTTCAATTTCCATAATATAATAGAAGTACATGTTTTCATTCTCTAGGTCAATTATCTGGAAGTGCTTTTTTATGGTCATGGGATCCACTAAGTTTTTGTAGTAATCCTCTATCATGGAGGTTACCTTTGTGGTTATATATCCTGGAGTCTCTCATTCACAATCTCCAAAGTGGGAGAAGAATAATTAAGGTGGTACTCCCTCTAAAGTGAATTTGTGTCTCCTTGGTTGAGATGTTTCATGGGAAAGATATCATTACTGTGTCACAAGGATAATGCCATAAATTTAGATCCATGGTGTATACTTCATGAAGAGTCATGTAGAAGAACAACAGGAACAAAAAAGATTCTCAGTCAGTATAGTAACATAACTAAGAGTATGTAAAATGAATCACCTTCATTAGAGAATATTAACAAAATTATTTTTGTTATTAAATAATTCATGTTGGTTTAATCATTAATGATTTTGAAAAAAGATATAAAATAGATTGGTTCAATGCTCCAAAAAACCTGGTTATTTTGGATATCCACTTCTCATCGGGATCACCATTTCTATTTTAGATGTAACAATGTAATATATAGTTCTCCAACACTCTAGGAAGCTTAGTTATTTGGGAACTCAAACTCACATTGAGTACACAATTTATATTTATAATGGAATCATGTAAACTATAATGTCCTAATTTTCAAGGAAACTTGAATATTTTCACTCTCATATTCACTTGAGGTTCACCATTTATGTTTCTAATGAGATCATCTGGATGAAAATGGAAAGAAACATAGATAAAAATTCTTATTTGGGAACTGAAATTTTCTTTGGGTTCACCATTTCTATTTCTGATGGAATCATGTCAAACAAAATAGTCTGACACTCTATGTAACTTGATTATTTGGGTTCTTTAATTCACATCATTATCATCATATCCATTTATGATGAATTCATACTTAATTTATGTTTAAATCGATGAGGGTTCAATTTTAATGTTATTTAAAACCTTCATTCCAAAGGTTGGTAGTCATTGGGATCCTTTTCCAGTGAAAATTCATTATGCACATTGGTCAAGAGTATGTGAGATTAGGAAGATTTCACCCTTTTATAGGAAAATATTTCCTACTCTGAGTGTCTCATATATATATTTACATTGTATTAGTGAATCATTCCCTATTCTTAGTATGATAATGGTTACCCTTCTTCATAAAAATATATTTAAACCCCATATACATGTCATTTTTTTATGTAATATATGTTCTCTATATTCAATTTACTTATTAGTGACGCATTTTATTGGATCATATAGATTAACACCAACATATCTGGGAACTCTAGAGTTTATAATCATCAAGGTAGGTGGGGGTTGTTGTGGAGTTGGTATCGATCCCAATTGAGGGACCTACTACATATCATTAAAGAAGAAATCAAAACCCAAATAGTTTGGTGACACTTAATGGGAAACAAATTAACTTTTAAAGCCATTTGACAATGATAAATTCCAAGTAGTTGAATTATATAAATAGTGGGTTTTTTGGGTAAATTCTTATAATAATATATGGGGTGGGACTTATGTAATAGGGATAAATTTAATTAGTATTAAATATAATATAGATAAATAAAATTGGGTATGGTTCATGGGTAATAAAAACTTATTAGATATGTTTTTATCATCTTATATGGATATATAACACTAAGTCTCTCATATAGAAAATGGAAAAAATTAGGTTGATATGATTATTTTCTAGAGAAAATATGGATATATAGGTTGGGGTGATGTCATCAGACATATGGCCTAATGAAAAGATGATATTTTTGGATATTGTGTTTGAACCTCAAAGAGGATTCCAATATATCCTATTAAAATAGATATAAAATCCCATGTCTTTTGATAATAAAATATTAAATTCAAATGATTTCATTTTATAATGAATTATAATTCAATGTTGTAAATATGTCGCACTGTTTTATCTCATGAAACTAGGAAATTTGGTTGCGCCTCAATCATGCTACTGAAATGATCAAACGAAATCACGAAGACCACATGAATCATTCTCAATGTGAGAAATAAGAGTTAGAATATCAGTCATAAAGCATGAATGATTTTAACTAATATGAACCACAAAATAGGTTTTCATACAGGATAAGTCCTTGTAAGGATGAATTAGGGATTATTAATTGGGGACACGCAAATGGATGTGGTTGAGGATTACACCTATGTATGTGATCCATGTGTAGTTCAATATATGGGAGATAATTAGTGGGGATTTATCATGAATATATTATACTCATATGTGGGTGTTGATTTCTCATTAATGATTCATGGTGATGAAATAGTCAATGATAACATGGATTTGGCTTACAACTAGGAAGGATACCTATTTTCAGTTTTCTCATTTATTGGAATTTAGTGTCCACCAATTCATTAGGTTGGTGTGGTATTGTCTAGAGTGAGCTAGAATAATCTACGTGAGCTAGGAGAGTCCATCTTTGTGAATTCACAACATAAAACGTCATTATCAAGGCAATAAAACACTATTACTCCTTAGGGGTCTTATCAGTATAAGAGAAAAACAATAGAGATGACATTAATCAAGGTTACACATGATAGAAGAGGTTTAATTTGGTCTACATGCCATACTCACATATTTCATGTGTCTCAGGAATAGGCTTTATATTGTCCTTTTCGGGGGTTGGAGGTTAGAAAATGGAATTCATGAAGTCATTGTATATTTGAATGGCCTGTTGATAAAGATTGGGGTAATGGATAAGTGTGAAAGGTATATATTCTCCAACTAATTGGTAATTTCTTCAATCGGGGGGATACAACAGATATTCAAAAAATATATTATTTAAAATGGATTCCATGTGATAGAGGTATACTAACTAAATGGGAGACTCTAAGAAATGAGTGGATACACAAAAAGGATAGTCCATGAGGTTGACCTCATTGAGGCTAGTAAGTGGTGGTACCTTGTGAGGAAGAATCCTAAAACTCTATCTCTTCATAATATCTACCATTTATGAAGTCTTCCTCCCTTACATGGTATCAATTTGAAATAATAATTTTTTGTTATGTCCAATATCTCCCCCCATTGTGAGGAAACACCCAATCGATTAAATAACATATACCATTCACATCTTTCTCTTCTATTAGTCTACCATTTTGGGCCATGAAAATTCAAAAATACCTTCTTGACATATTTTCTCCATGTTAAATACCTCAAAAGGGAAATTTAAATCCTCTTCTAGAACTACCCAATTTAGGTTATCATAGCATGAACACCATTCTGAACCACTTCAATCATATATTCTCTTGCTAAAATGAATCTGCTCAGTTTTCCTAAAAAATTGATAAGTCACTAAAGGAATTGCAATATTGTATTCCATTTTTAATGAGTATTTGTATTAGGGGGAACCATAATGATCTTTCATTGTTAATATAGCTCAGCTTGGCTAAGACTAACCAAACTAGATTAGAATGGGTGCTTGGTGGATGCATAATTCTTATCATGGATCCAAGAGAAATTGGGCTTCCCATAAAACATTAAGCCTCATCCATATTATCATTTATGATTCCATCAAATTGAATTGTTAAAAAAAGAAGTAATTTCCCTATATGGGAATTCTACATTCAATAAAAAGCATACATCTTTCTCTCTCAACTCTAGAACTACACATGGGTCTCCTCCTTGGGTTTAATCCCCAGCTACAACCAAATGGGATGCCCCATTGTGTAAACCCTAATTCATCCTCACGGGACCCTATCCTCTATGTAATCTCTTTCTAAGTGTCATATTATATCCAACCATTCTTGTATCATGATTCATCTCATATATCTTCTTTCTCACACCGAGTGTAACTCACAAGGGATTATATATTTTGTTCCATTATTTTAATAGCATGATTAAGTCACATCCAAATGAAATATTTTCATGATGAAATGATTCAATACAATTTCTTTAGTGCATGATAACAAATTTTATAGAACAATTCTATCATGTGACCATAAACTATTTCACTTAAACTAAATAGAATTTTTATTTTTAAATAAGATACATTGGAATACTCTTTTAGGATCAGAACCAACATCCAAAAATCTTATATTCTCATTTTGTTATGCTCTTGGTGAAATATTTTCAATAATTGGAGAGCCAATTTCACCCATAAAAATAATCATATCATCCTCATTTGGTCCATATTCACTTTGATACACTAGATGTGGTATATCCATAATAGTAGATCTGACCTCATATTACATGGTTTTATAATATCTATAAAACAAACCAATTATTCTTATGATATATTATATTCAATACCAATCAAAAAGTTAATAACATGTGTAAGTCCCACACCCACCTTTTGTAGGTTCCTTACACCTAAAATTCAACTCAACATGATGTTAAAATACTTAGAATTGGTTATTATCCCATTAATTTTTTTTAAATGTATCATTATGTGTAACTAAATTATGTTTGTTCAGGTTCCTTTTGAAAGGATATATTAATATCCCCTTCGATGAATGAAAACCTAATTCTACAACAACCACCAACTCAGAAGATAGTGACAAACTTTAGAGCATCGTGCTATGAGGGCTTTAAACTATAGAATACCAAAATAAGAATCACTAATAATTAAATTAAAAATGTTGAACATCTAATATATACTAGTGTTCACATCTATATATGGTTTGGAACCACTATTTCCATATGGGGTACCCAGTCTGGCGGAAGGATTTGGTAAGGATTTAGGAGTATGAAATAAATCTATAGTAGAGTCCTGAAGTAGGAAATAATTTACCCTGAATGGGTGGGATGAGCTCAACCATCCATCTTCTCAACCAATGTTTATTCTAAAGAATCACTAGCCCAAAACTCCTATGATCACCTGCCTTTAGAAATCAAATTTAGAATGATGTTGACATCAAAAAATACTGGATTCAAAAGATAATTGAGGAATTTTGAATTAAAAATAATAATGGTGAACTCTACATGAATTACATTTCCTAAATTACTAATATTTATATATCATCATAGATTTTCTTTCTCCTGGTTCTATCATAAAAAATGGAAATCCTGATGTGAATTGAATGAAGCAAAGAAAAATTTTCTTAGAGCGTCAAGACTTATATTTTATAGGATTCAATCAAAAAAATCCATTTTTTATTAATGTTGATAAATTGATCCACATATTCATATATTTTATATATTAAACTATTATTCATACTTCTTTTGATGTATCTATGTATTCTACTTGCAACCTTTATGTGTGATTATTTTAGAACACATTGAAAAAATTAACACAAGTTCATTGCATAGAATATATTAAGTAAAGATGTTGTGAGATAAATAAAAAATATAATAAAATTATATAAATATTTTTATTAATACATTTCCCATAAAAATCATTACTCGTGTTTCTATCAGTTTGTAAGGGTGTATACAATATCTTAGAGAACACTACACCAAATTTCTTCAAAAATTATTTTACTATTTTTTTCAAATATGAAAATATATTTCTATTTTTATATAAATTGTAATCATAAGAATTATAATTTCAAAAGAAGAATTTACATTTTGAAATACTTAGTCATTTTTCACAAACATTCTTCATGTATATACTATTTTTCACCAAACAATATTATTCCATACTCATAAATAATTATGATTAGAGTACCTTTGATAATTATTTCACATTAATATAATTCTACACATTCAAAGTAGTTATAAATAAATGTTTCAATATTATTTCCATCATTTTAAAGGATAAAACCTTTAGATAGTTAAAAATATATATACTTAATCATATATATTCAGGAAATTATTTTTCACATCAATTTTATAAAAAATAATTTCTTATATACTGGAATAGCTAAGAACAACCTTATTTTCTCAGCATATTCCTTAAGTGTAAATATTTATTTAATGTTATCAACATTAGCATGAGTGTACCCCTTACATACCAATATATCCTCATTTCATAAAATCTTATATTTTTTATAGATAATTTTTTGAAACCCCACTTGGTTCCAAAAATTTTCTTTCCAATGTTTTTTTAAACATGATCCTATGTGACATTATTTTCAAAATAATATATTTCCTAATTCATAAAATTTATATATTTTTTTCAATATCATATGTGACAATGTGTTGATCATCTTTTTAAACTATATATGTTTGATAACAAAATATTATTATTTTTTATATTGGTGATTCATGATTTATAATGATATTTCAAAATTTTACACGATTTTACAACTTATTATATATCTAATTTTAATTTATATAGACACCTTCATTATTATTGGTATCATATTAATCAATATCAACATTTTTTATTATATTTATATATTCTTATTCACCAAATTTTCAAGAATTTCAAAATTTTTTTCTTCACTATAATTCTCAAAATATATATAATACACTTTACCAATGTTGAGATTTTTTTCATATATTTTCATCTATTATTAATCATAGAACCTATATAGTATTTTATTTTAACATCTTCATCCTCTTAAATTGAATATATATCTAGAAAATTCAGCCATCAACCTTCCCCCTAAATTTTTCTAGATTTGTATTTTTAATCTTTATTAAGAATTTATTGAAAAACACATCAACATACAACAAATAATGTTTATTTCTCTCACTAAATTTCATAGTTGGTCAAATTTAATTCATGTATTTGCATGAAACTATTTTTAATAAGAAAATTTATATATATAATTAGTCTCATAAAGATTTTTTATTTTCTGATTTCATTATGCATGGTTCTTCCCCTTTTAGCCAAACATATATTTATATCTTTGAAATTTCATTATATTATTGTATATAAGGATACTAATATTTATGCTTAATTATATCCCAAAAAAACATAGAATTCAAAAGAAAATCTATTGAAATCCCTTCTAGGATTATTTTTAATGATGACTCTAATCTCTCTCTCAAGTTACCATTAGAATATTTTAGACAGTTACACTTATGCGTACTTGTGTTTCAAGAAAATACCCTTAGTCATACTAGTGAAATCATCAATAAATTTGATATAATAAAATATCAATTTTAGTGTTTTCATGTATCATTGACCCACAAAAATAAAAAAAAATTATTTAAATCGGCTGGTAATTTTAATTTTTAATTATTTTATATAACCATTTACTATTTTTTCTTTTTTGAAATGTCTCACAAAAAATAATTCATTCACTTATTTCCAGTGGAGATTATCTCACCAAATATCCCTTTAATCTAAATATTATAATCCATTGAAAAATATATACAAAAAAATTATGTTTCATATCTTGTGATTATTTATTGATCTCAAAAAACATGAGTCATTAGAATTTCAAATTTTCAATAAGTTGCACATGGTTCTATCTCACTTAGTAATAATTATTATATATTTAAAATTAATGATTAATAATTAATATCATATATTAATAAATTTATTCCTATAATCATAAAATTTACTAATAAACAACTAAATTTTCTTTATACCATAAAAAATAGCACATCTTTTGACTTTAATTTTAGCGTTGAATTTTAGTTTTAATAAAACATTTTATTTTCAATGAAATCTCACAACCAAATGTAACTGAATGCCCATCATGAAATTTTATGATATTAAATATATTTTTATATCAAATCATACAAAATAAAAACATTCACAATAATCCATGGCATGTTCCTTTTGAATATTTAAAATATATTTCAATAAGTGACTTCTCTAACTTTCATTTTTTCTCCAATCATCGACCTTCAATGGAATGAGGGTATTTTCCTAGAATATTAGTCATGTTTAATTCCTAAAAACGAACTTCTTGGTAAAATTCTATATACATTTATTCCAAACAAATCAAATTTTTCTTTGTATATAGATGTTTTGAATTTTTTTTATCTTTATTCTTCTTAGTATTTGTTCACAAATTTTTAGGGTAATTCATCCCACTTCATAATGAATTTGAATCTAGGTAAAAATACATTATTTATTAAAATAAATACTATTTATAAATATAAATACTATTTAAACCCATATGTTTTATATTGAAAACGATTACCTTTAAATCATTATCACCCATGATGATATTAATTTTATTTTGGAAAAGTTTGTTGGTTTCCAACTATGTTTTGATATTCTTATTACCTCTTTATTGAAGAAAACTTCCCCCTAAAAATAATTTTGAATCCATTAGTTATAAATGTATATTTTTGTTGAACTATTATAGCCTTAAAATTCTCATTTTTTCCTTAATAACCTAAACTATAATTTTAGATAGATTTGATAACCTCCGTATTTATAAGATTAAGTATTACTTTATTCTTTGGACTAACTTCCTTTGAAACATGATATGATACATCCTACACTTAAAAATAATTTTTTAAACACCCCTAATATTTTTTAATATGTTTTAAATATAAAAAATAAATTTATTTCTTCTTATTATACTCCACTTACATATGGAAATTTTTTCATCAAAAACTTTTATTATTTTTTTAGTCTACTATTATCAACATGATATGCTACACTTATTCTATAAAATCAAATTTTATCCCCAGTAAATCATTTCAAATTATTTTTTAATCCAAAAATTATACTTTATAAACCTTATTTATTTCTTTAACTTGGGGTTTCTCTTAACTCAAGAATCAGTTTCATCTTTCAGAATGATTTAATTGTATGTCACATTGCTTTCATTAATGTTTCTTGTAGTTTCATTAGGTTTATTAATGTAGGATTTAATGTTTAAAAGAATTTATTCAATATTTTCACCTAATCAACTAATAATAGTAGATAATTCCTCATATTCATTTCATAGTATACTCCACATTCTTCTTCTTGTGGGATTTATCTTATTCTATATAGTTTTATTGGCATCTTTATCATTTTTACTCCATCTCTTCCTATGAAAATTCTCTTCTAGAACATCATTATCACACTCACCACCTTTCTTATTTGTAAAATCAATTGAATTATATCCAATTAAATAATACATAAAACAATTAAATAAAATTTTAACATTTTATTTAAAATTTAAATTTTATAAAGTTATTTTCATAAAAAATATTATTGTCTCGTACACTTCCTCATTATTATATTCTAATGAATATTTATCAATCCACTCTCTGTGATTATTGTTTTCTGGGGATTTGAATGAAAATTATATCTCTAATTTAACTATATTCATTAAAATTATATATTTCCTTATATTATATTCACCAAAAAAATATCAATCCAATTAATAGGTAACTTATTAAATATTCTATCTTAAAATGTTGAAATTTTTTGATCAAATATATCACCAAATTATCTCAATACCTTGTCAAAAATGGTAAAATCTTTCACTTTTTATCCAAAACCCTAATATTTATAATTTTATCATTCAATCTTGTAATTATTTTTTTAATAATTTCATCATAAATTATTATAACATCCTTATATATTTATCTCTAGATACGTTTCTTAGATTCCTTCACTTTAACATTTCTATAAAAGAAATCATGTTTATACCAAAATTGACTTGAAATTTTGGTGACCCATAACCATAGTGTATACATTTTCATATTTAATCCTCAGGAAATCATTCCTCTACATTCAATTATCTTCTATATTTTTTTATCAACATACATCAAAGGAAAAAATTATTAACTAAAGTAAAACCAATAATTAAAGAATAAAAAACTGTAAGGATGTGTGATAAGAGATATTTAATCATATAATTCTTAGATAAATGATACTATTAACAATTATAATAATTTTTCTGTAAACTTTTTTGTGAGTTAAAATTAAACATCTTTCACTTTAGTTAAGATAGGATCATTCAGAGGGGACCTGGAAATGATACCAATTAAAGTTAAAAGGTTATATTATATGTAATAAAAAGAATGGGGTTGAATTAGTATTATTAAATTTTTATAACATAATTTAGGTTTATACCTTTGTAAATGGTTAAATTTGAGATAAACTAAATATTAATGTGTCTTACTCATTTTTAGGAAATTGATAAATGTGAAAAAAATACACAGTCTTTTTACAATTTTCTCCCATAATGAGGGTAACTACATCCATTCTACGTTTGGGTCATTTCTATGACACATGTACTTTACTAATTAAATAAAATGTGTATATTTTGTTTTGTATCATCCTCAACCCCTAGTTATTTGCTAATAGAAAAGGCTCCAAGATCTTATTTATGCTGGATACCTCTAGGTTTTAATGAATTCTAAATCATAATTAAAAAATATTTTTTATGATTTTGGATTATTCAACAAAAATATAATTAAATTATCCCAATACATTAGAAGACACAAAAATAATTCAATCACATTCTTCTTTAAGAACATTGGTGCCCAAAAATTTCAAAAAATGGCAGTATATCATTGAATTTGTTTTCTCATTTTTTTAATCTAATACACTATTATTTTACTCCTCTTCTCTTTTTAAAACACAACATTGATCAGTTAGACTAAATTTGATAATCAAATTTCAAAAATTCTACACAAATTCAAAATGTGTTATTTATATTTAAAAGTAGTTTTGTTTTCTATCATAGAAAATCTCCATATTAAATATAATAAAAATAGAGTCAAAATATTTTTATAAAATATATTTATTTCTCCTTTAAATATAATCTAAAATTATAAATTTATATTATTCATATAAACCCCAAAAAAATCAATTTATTTTAACTATATTCGACATTTAAACTTTTTTTATACCTTCATCTTATTTTCTATATCCTTATAGTGACATGTAAATTTAGTTTTAGTGAAAAAAATTATTCATGGTGTAATATTAAATTTCTAATATCAATAAAAACAATATGTTGATTCATTGATCAATATAAGAAATCATGATACTTAAATCACGATGAAAAGTAATTCATTTTTATATTTAATCTTTCATTCATAGTGTAAGTGAAAAATTATTGTTATATATTCTATAAAATTTCCTATTTCTATTTATAAAAAATCATATATATGAAGAGAAAACACTATGATAATATTATATATCTCCAAATTACTCTTCTTCAGATTCCTTCTTTGAACTAGTTATAGAAAATATCAAACATAGACTATTGAAATATTTTTTTAATATTATGTATTTATTCTTATCTAATTTCATTAAAAAAACACACATATATAAATCTTACATGGAATGAAGTATATATTGTCTAAAAATTTAAACTAACATAACTTGTCCTTGTCCATATCAACTCATATTTATAAAACATTATTCATCTCAATTTCAATAAAAAACATTATCAGACACTTTTAAATTGTTATCATAATCTATTGATTAAAAATTAAACATTCACATAATAATTATGTGTGTTCTTTAATATATTTTTAACATCCTTTGACATTTTTTTGTATTTATCTTGATGTAATGAGGGGAATGTGATTTAAATATTTATTTCGTTCATTCCATTTGTAGTATCCTTCCATTCATCTTGTAGTGTACATCTTGAATTTTCATGTGTTCTATGACTATTGAGATTCCTTTTTAAGTTCCTTTGGGAATAGAATGTGGTTAACATAAAATTTCAATCCATTTCTTAATCTTTAACCATGATACATAACTTATAAAATTTCATTAATTTGGTATATATATTTTCTCCATTATTTTAAAGAAGAATGGTACTCAATAATGTATATCATGGTTTAATGAGAGGATAGAAAGAAAAGGATAAAAAGTATAAAGAGAAAAACAAAATTTGTTAATGTTTTTGTAATAAACATTAAATTATCAACATGGATCCCTGGTAATGGATCCAAATTTGACAATTCTTTATCACAAGGCATATCAAATATCTATTACAAAACCATAAATATATCTAGTGGATAACATGGTTTATCATTTAAAAAAATGAAATGAAACACTCATTATACTATCACGGGTACTAATATTATAGGAATTTTAATAATTAATTAAACAAAAAATATAATTTAATTTTTATTATATAAAAAATTTAAATGAAATGAAATGGAACACACTTTTTATTTTAAAACAAAAGTGAGATGGTGATTCCTTATGGATTCAGTCATTACTCTCATAGTTATTCAAATTATTTTAAATAATTAAATTAATAACATTTTAATAAATATTTTAAAACAAAATTATTATGAAAAAAAGAGAGACTAAAAAAGAAGGGTAAAGTGAGCCATGGTGGATGAGAGTGGTGGATTTTAAGGGTACTCCCTTGTAAAATGTTAATAAAATCATGTGTTAAAGAGATGATGCCTAAATATATAATCACCCCCTTATAACATTTTTAAGTAATAATATATACCACTTTTCCCCTCATACCATGTGTGAAAAACATTAACATATTAATTCAAAATTTATCTATATGATTTAATGGTGAAAAAAATACTCTAGTGGATTGCTGAGGAACCCATCATAGCATTGACGACCATGGACGATTCTGATTTGACATCAGAAATGTAAATTTTATTTTAAGATAAAATAGTCATAATTGATTCCATTGATAAATAATGTTTTTTAGTATAACTACCCACCACATAATTTGCAGAGAATGTTGGGATGGTAAATCTCTAGTAGTATCAGATGATTCCTCCATCATGCGTGATATCGTGAATACAAGACCCAAATGTATTTTATTATCCCTTGACGTGGAAGTTTATAATTCAACCAAGGACTTGAATCCTCAATGACATTCATAGTTATAATAGAATATCTAATAATCTGATTGTCGATGGACTAGGGTAGAAAAATCCCATACATATTTAAATGAGACTACAAACAAGTGAAATTAATCTACTTTTGAGGTAACCTTGATTATGTTCCATGGATTGGTAGCTTTCATCAATACAATACTCCCATAAAACCCAAAGGCTAGAAAAAAAGTATGCTTCAACTTTGGTAGTCCTTTTGAAAATGAGCATGATCAATAAAATATATATCTAGAAATATGGCCATAGATTTTTATCATCCACTATCCCTAAGAATACCTTTGAAAAAATTCTAGAAGAAACTCTCACAATAACCTTCAGTAAACAAATGAAATTTAGATTATACATTTCCACTACCACAACCCTAATATTTGGATGTAATCTGAATACCGTTCCTTTGGATATCATCATCATCATATATTTACCAATTCTAGATATTCCATATAAGAAAAATGAGCTTCAATGGTGTTTATTTCATTCAAAATACAATCATACCATTCATCATATATGTATTTCATAAGTATGAGATATTTATATTTAGAGATACTAAATAGGCCCAAGAAATAAATATGGAAAATAGAAGTTATGTTTATTAGAATCTTGGAATTTTTTATATAATTATTTTTTTGTATCATTGATGACTATGTTAATAAATGTAGGATTTTTAGTGTAATTTCTGAGGCTCTGGTCTGGGATTAGACATCCTAATAAGTATATGGTGGATCGAACCAAATTTCCTTTCTATTATTTTATATCCTCTTTCCAATAACCCAATAACACTGATCATATAAAGAGTAGATACCACTATTCATATCGTTCCATTGATGAGAACCAATAAATCCCTCACTCCAAGAAGAGTGGGATGTCCTTGTATTTGTTTGATGAATCTCACCCCAAGGGATATCCCTGAGATAACCTCACAAACATACTTATCTTTCATGTATTTCATTATTTCATAAATACTCTTGAAATTAATTCACCCTTCATTAATCTGGTAATCTATTCTAAACAATCTAGCCAATTATTCCAGCCATCCTAGTGAGAACCCAAGATGATACTATTGAGAATGAGTTTAATGTTATTTATAATTATCTTAAAATTTATCACACTGATAGAAAATTCATTTTAATGGATGTGAGAATAGAATTCCACATAGTGTTCATTTCTCTAAAAGAGATAAATGAGCATTTCCCAAATGGAATCCATCATATGATCCTACTAATAATACCATAAGAAGGGTGTGTATGGATTATTCCATTATCATTTGGAAAACTAAGATATCTCATAGGAAATTTCATTCTTGATATTCATATTCACTCCTCTATAATCGTTGAACTCCTATAGGAGATCTTTTTTATGGTAATGGTACGTTTACTACATTTATAGGCAGGCTAGTTCTGACACTATAATGATTTAGGATTTATTTATACTCTTGAATAGTGTTTCTTTTATTACTAATAATTAATTTAATGTCATCCATAATGAACAAATGATAGATTCCAATGATTTCACACTGACCCCTAAACTAATGTACTAACCTACTAGAAATACCTTAGTTATTATTTTTATCAAGGACATCCTAATCCAGAATAATATTAACTTGAGAAAGATGATATCCATGGGGAAGCCCCCTCTGAGATTCGAAGAAGGAAAATATATTCCACATGAGTGAAACCATAAACCATGGTGAGGATATGCATCATAAAATAGGTTTCAATCCCAGAAATACAAGACAAATAGATGAATGAAACATAAGAATAATTTCTTTTTCATGTTTCCATATGATTTTTCATGTCAATTTTAATGATTGAATTACATATAACCATACTTATGTCCTTGTAAACTATCATTAATTGATTTAGGACAATTTATCATTGAATGGTTATATATTAATGAAATGTATTTTTATAATCTGAAATTTCAGTATCTGGGCTAAGAGATATTATTAATTTAAGAATATCTCAAAAATAATTGTATTTAAAATTAAATATTCTCATCAGATGAAATTGAATAAATCCACTAGACTTATTAATGTTAGGGATAAGTAAAGGATAGTTTTTTAGTAACACTAGGGAGAGGATCACCCTTGATATAATATTTAACCACTTCAATAACTTATTATAATGACTCTAGATTTGGGTATTTATTCCTTTAAATATTTTTATATATATCAATCAAAATTTTCCCCATGAATTGGAACGGTTTTTGGGTTTCATGGTACCTTAACATTAGTATATTAAAAATATTAGTATATATTAAATCAATAAAATATATATTTTTAGAATAAAGGGTTCTTCAATTATTTTTGACATCATATAGGAAATCTAAGACCATAGTTGACTTCGAAAAGAAGGGTTTTCCCAAGGTATAATGTAAGGCTTGTCCGCACTATAAATATCATGGAAATGGCCATTTAAAGTTATTTAATTAAAATAAAATAAAATTTTATTTATATTTTCTTAAATACCAATACCTAGAATTTTTCTCAATTAATATGCTATTATGGAAAATCTATAAGGTTATCCATATAGCCCTACGATATTATAAAGGAGGGGGAGAGTGTTCGTTACTTTGGAATGTGAATCAACAATATGAAATCATGAAGATTCCTAGGATAAAAGATGAACACAATGGGATCATTACCTTCACTATTTATGGATGTGTACATCACCAATGATCAATAAAAATAAGGTTAGGGATTTTTTTATGTTTCCACCTGTTAATTTAATTGAAGAAAATGGATTTCAGTATTTTATTTAAATGTGTGATTACCTATTCTTCAAATGATTAGGAATATGATTTGAGTTTTGAATCTAGTTTATGTTCTTTATGCCTCAATTCTACCCATGGTTCTTTAATTTATTATTTTTTTCAAGCATTTCATCATCCAATAACGATCATCATCTTATTCTATTATTTTCCCCATTGTTTCTCATGTTCTTTATCATCGACCCATGGGGTTAGAAATTCGATATTTATAAGTTTTATTTGATTGTGATCAAACCCATGGACACTTTAATTATGATTTTATGATGTATTGATCTATATTTGGTATATGGATTGTGTTATATCATGGATTAGAGGTGACAGCTACGGGGGTTTGGGACCCCGAATGATGGATTATCTGGGACAAATTACTACATATGTGATCATATTTGTGATTTCCAGCCACCATATGATGAGAACAAATTTTAAAATTTTTGTCCTTAAATTTTTATGTATTTTAGAAGTTAAACAGGCACTCAAGGTGGAATAAATGTTTGATTTAGAGTTAGTGAGAGGTCTAGGATTTACTACTTGAAAAAAACTAACTACACATTATGTATTCTTGATGAACTCGTGTCAAATTCTTCAGTTTCTAATGAGGGCTACGGTTTTTTCCGAGTTATGGATAACAAAAAATATGTTCGATCCCAAGTTGCATGTTACATTACCCAGGTATCTAAGTTGTGTACCATACACACACACACACCATATGACCCGGTGTGATCTGACGCATTGTGTCACCTTAGGGACAAGATATTTGGCTGTATATAGCTAATTGAGCTGTGTACCATGTGTATACACCTAGTAACCTAGGTGGACATAAATTACATGTGTCTTAGTTGACACTCCATGTGGTTGGAAATGGATTCACAAGCCATGTATTGGGTATAACACTCTATGGTGATGAGGAGAGTTCAAATAGCATGTAACCCCATGTACATGCTATATAATTCTCCCAAGACATCTACCTTTCATATCACATTCATCTGGAATTATCTTTTTTCAAAAGCGTATCATATCCTATGTGTCTTATCATGTAGGATATAATGGTGTCCTTTATAGAGTATTTTGATACAAAATGTTAGGTGTTTAGAGCATTAAAATTCTTTTACTCATTCTTGACAGATGGTAGTGATTGGGTAGGATCATCCTTGAGATTCTATGGTTGGAAAAACTCGGTAAAACTTGGGTATGGTTCCTTCATACTCATTACATAGATTAGTTTGGAAACCATCTATACTTAATTTGGCGTGATTCCTCAATGTATGTATTTGACTCCCCATGTATTCAAGATCTGTTAGGGTGTGTTCCCCCACTAGATATTGCGCTTCTTCAACTATGGAAGAAAGTGGAAAGGTGTGGTCCCACCACATGGATTATTGTGTAGTTGTGTGTTATGTTGGGTATCAATGATAGAAATTTGGATCTATATGAATAATTTTCATTATTCGTTAGTATATAGATATTGAAATCTCCATTATGTCTCACTTTGAGTTTTCTATGAGAATATATATTTGGTTTTTGTTTTCCCGTTTCATATTGGTTAATGTAACTATTATATCTACTTATTGATCCCTTATTTGTATTTTAGGCATAAAACATGGTATATATATACTCACACCTATATGGTATTCACCTACACAATTTGTTTCTTATGTAGATGATGGGAATATTAGCAGCGACTTCGTTAGAACATAGTTTTACCTTGGTGCATTCATCATGTTATGTGGTCGTACATAGAGATTAGGATATTAGCCTCATAATTCTTCCCCTTTTCTAGTAGTTTTCAGGTTGGAATTTCATTTTTATTTGGGAGATTATTTTACCCTTTAATCTTTCATTTTCTATTTTCATACATTGATGTATTTCCAAGAGGTTATTCACTGCATGGTTATACTCTAGATGTTGATGTATATTATTATTCCTCTATAATTTTTTATGGTTATGGTATTTTATGTATGTATAAGTACATTAGGCTAATATGTAAAATTTTACATTGTGCCTTCTTGGTGATTTTCTCTAGCTCCGAGCCTATTGAAGGTGGGATTGTTGTGTCACACCTGACTTATAGTCTTCCAGATAGGCCCCAGTGGGTCGCGATAGAGTGGTATCATAGTAGTTTATCTTAGGATCTGGGTTTGGTTTTTAAATTTTTATGAGGATTGGTTTTTTAAATTATAATAATGGTGTTGGGGTGTATTAAGTGTGCCTTTTAGGCCAAAGAACCTTGTGTTGGTATGGGGGATGACATATCCATTCACTAGGACTCTGACTACCTACTTGTCAACTCGGCATACCAAAACACTTGTTCTAGGGAATAAATGGTACATTCAACATATAGTATTTGGTCTTTCGACTTTCATTTACTTCTTTATCCAAATACCCATATATTCTTGCATAATCATGGAATATCTTCAAAACATCTTGGATACCTCTACGAAGATAGCCAACTAACATGTTGATAGGGAATGAAAATGATTCTTGTATAATAGAGTGATAATGCCTCAATTCAGGTACCTTCTCATGAGGTATTTCTTATAGAAAGGCATATAGTTTTATCACCACCTTTCGATCAATGGATAATTCCAATAGTTTGTAAAAAATATACATTCGGGTTGTAAAACCTTGAATTTTTATGAATTAATTTTTTTTGAATAAATTAGTATCATATGATGGATTCAATTTCATGAAATACGAAGTTAATATTTCGTTATACACAACATAATATTAAGATTTTGGTATAAAAACCACTGAGTTTTTATTTTTTTACATGCAATTATGAGCTTAGATTGTGTTACACCCAACACCAAGCATAACTTCTATCACAGGTAACATAGAGTTTAAAAGAAACAAAACATGTTTTTAAAATATAAGTATAGTTCTCACCTAGCCAATAGAATTTTAATCATGAAAAGAATAAAAATATATTTAAATATTGTATATTCATGTTTACAAAATAAATTCTCTAATAACAAATTAATTATAAATGAACGTAAGAACTATTTGAAAATGATGAAATGCTTATTTTTTTATGAACATACGTGTTTTTTATCAATAAATTAGACAACTGATTTTTTTCTTTATTTTAGTGAAATATATATTATATTCAATAAATTATTTAAGATTATCCTTGTTTGTTTTCAAGAAAATATATATGAATATATTTAATTTTAAGGTAAGAACATATATTTTTCTTAAAGATAAGTATATCTTCTTTTAATATAACACATAATTTAAATATAATTTTGGAAAAATTTATAAATTATATTTTAAGAAAAAAATAAATTTTCACATAAGATTATATAAATATCTTATGTTAATTTTTTGGATTTTATTGGAATGTTTTATTATGGATGAACATTGAAAATACTGAATTTTAAATAAAAACTACATTTTTATTACTATATTTATGAATTCATATTCTATTTTACATTATATTTAATGTATAATTATATCAATAATATATAAATTAATCCAATTTAGGTTTTTAATGTATTTTAAATTGAATTTGAATATAAAAACATTTTGATATTTTGATATTTTCTCTTTAAAAACCCACTTTTTCAATAGGTCTATGAGATTAATTTTCAACTAATTCATACCAATTCATTGAAATTAGTTTTTAAAAAGAATAAAATATTTATAATCATAATAATTTTCAATTTAAAATAAGGCCAAATTATTATTTTTACATATTTATTAGTCAAAGAAGTTGAAAATAATCACGACGATTAAGAGAAAAATGAGTTCACCAAGAGACTAAAATTTATAAATAAGGGTAAAACTGAACTAAAATCTATTAAAAACCAATTTGATAGAAATAATTAGAGCATTACCCTGGATTAATCTAATTTTTGAATTATCGAATAACTTTGTTAATAAAAAATACGGGCACACCTAACTTCTTTTCCAAAATGCCATGTTTGTCCTCCCCCCATTAATAAAAGGACACCCCTCTCCCCCTATTTTCAAACCATCAAAATAATTTGATTATTCCAAAAATAGAAAAAAAAAATATTTAATTCCTCACCCTCAACCTAAAATTTTTATTTTAGGAAAAATACAACCAAGGAATTGCTTTAGTGCGAACAAAAATGAGAAACCCGAAGAAGTTGTAAATTTATTCAATGAATTTTTTTGTTTTATTTAATAAAAAAACCCCATAAATTCATTTTATATCATTATTATATAAAATCGTCAATATAATAAATATAATTATATGTTTTAATTAGTGTTTCATGGCCTAAAACCACACACACAATGCATTACTAAGTCGTTTCTTTTGTGTACGGTGGATTGTCACCTCACAAACCATTATCATTTGATTTTTAACTACCATCTCTCATACATGGTCATAACGATGGAATTAATTTTTATATATTATATTTATTATAATTATTATTTTTTATTATTTTTCACTTTAACATCACATATACCTTCATTATTTCCATTTTTTGGGAATATGATAACGTTGTTCATATGTACGGTGATTACCCCCTTGTGACGCAATGTGATTAATTCATGTTTTACATAGAATGTATTTCATATGGGTTTAATAAGAATATTATATATATATAACATAAAATTGATACTTAGTGACTATATATATATTTCATTTAATTTTATTTCGTTCATTGTGATAATAAAATGGAAATATCATTTATCCGTACGTATGGCCTACCGTCTCCATACACAGTGGATTTCATTTACAATTTCTATATTTTATATGTTATTATAAATACATATACAATTAATATATATGATATATATATATATATATATATCATTATTTAAATTCTTAAATTATGAAATAACAATCAAATTAATAGAACCAAAAATAACAAGTCAAAACCTATATGAAAAACAAATAGGTTATTACCAAAACCATGACATTAACATTAAATTATTAACAAATTGATAATAAAAATTCACAATAAAACTATATATTATTTTATTTATATGAATATAGTACTTTAAAATATTTATAATAATCTTATATTTATTATACATTAGTTTTTAACATGTATGAAGGATGTCAAGAATTAAGCTAAAGGAATTTTTTCATCACTTTTTATCTTTATAAGACACATGCTCTACTCACCACCTATTTAATATATGTGGTGTATATACTTCTCTTGAATATATTTTATGATTATTATAATAAATTTTATGGTTATTTATATTTCCATTTAAGAATATCTCTTTCATTATGTTAATAGTTACATAGTTACCAAATCGATAATGGATTTTTGTCTCAATTTTCCTTCTTTGAGATGTATGTTTTTATATGCACCTATATTCACTCACAAGATTTATATACCAACACTATGAATTTTAATTTAATTAATTTATTTATACTCATTGTGTTTTATGTACTATTTTATATAATTACATTATGTGTCTTTTGATTTAAGGTTACCAAAGTAGTAATACTTTTGTGATTCAATATCATCATTTATCAGGATTGTTTATTATTATGATTATAATAATAAAATATTATGTTATATATATCACGAATTATGATGAATTTTATTCTCATTTTTTTATTCATGATATCTTCATTTATATTTTCCTTTTCTTCACTCTTTGGAAATTACGATATTTAAGGATGTGTTGTTCATCAAATACAACCATATTTCTCTTTTCAATGTGAAATATATTTTATTTAAAAAGAATGATTTATAAAAATGTATTCAAAATTTTTATAATTATATTACATTGTAATTTTCTATAAAATGTATTTTTTATAAAATAAAATTTAATAACTGAGTTAAATTATTTTGAAAGAATCATTAAAATATTTTTAAGGTTACATTCAAAGAAAATAGTTTTCAAGTGCCTTTACATTTTAAAAAGAGTTTTTTAAAGAAAAATTTTATTTTTCTAGAGAAATGTTTTTAAAATAATTTTCAAATATTTCATTGTATGTTTCCAATATTATTTTCATTGAAAATTATTTTTGAAATTTTTTATGAAAGTTATTTCAATTAATTTTTATTTTCATTAAGAAATGCTCTAAGTGATCTTTTAAAATCCTTCTAGTACTAAGATAAAAAACTTTTTTATAGTTAATTCATTATGAGGGATATGATCCAATGAAACAATTTTTATTCATTTATTTAATGATTTATATGTAATATGATTAGAATTTTATGATACCCATTTCTTTTCCATGGGTTATACCATGATAAAATGATCTTGAAGCCAGTTTATTTTCATAGGTTATGCTATGATGAAATGATTATGATGCCTATCTATTTTACATGGGTTATTATATGATAAATATTTTATAAAACCCATTTGATTTCTTTGTTTTTGATATGAATAATGTTTATGATCTTTTGGAACACATATGTATGATTATATTTTGTAGAGGGTGGGGCCTATATCTCCTTACAATACATTGGGTAAATATTTATATATATCATTATATTGTCATGGATCAGGAAATAAGTGAAACTGGTACAGTAATATAGTGATGGAATAAAAATAGAACTTTGAAAAATAATACAAGGTTGGAATGGGGAGTGAAGCTGGTATAGTAATATAGGGATGGAACAAAGAGTGAGCTTGTTACAGTAATATTGGGTTGGAATGGGGATTGATCCTGGTACAGTAATATAGGGTTATAATGGGGAGTGAACTTGATATAGAATTACATGGATGGAATAAAATGTGAACCCATTATATAATGACAAGGCTAGAATATAGGATGGTGGTGTGTCCCTACCAAGAGGTGTATCTTCCTATGTGTTAACCTGATTACTTGTTCATTATGTTTTTCAAGAACCTAATTAAAATTTCTCAATGATTTGTGTGAACCTATTTAGAATTTCATAATGTTATTATTGGACCATGTTTCATGGCCACAACATTATGGGAGGTCCTTGTTTCATGTCCTTAACTTAATGAGAGAACTTTATTTAATTTAAAAATTGTAAAGATGTTATAAAATAATGTGTTCCCCACAATTATATTTTCTATTCCCATATTATGCTCTCAAGAAAAAAGTTTTTTATTTACATATGATTCATGTCTATGAAAAGGATATATTTATCCCATGCCTCGTTATTATGATCTTTTATATGTAGGTGTTGATGCTCCTTTCCGTCACAGAGTCTAAACGAATGAAAAGGGAAATGCCTTGGCATAAATTGAGTCATCCTTTGAAGAAAACATCAAAAATTGACAAAGGCATGAACAATGGTTATTTTCCCTTTGGGTCGCGCAAGTTCCCACATAGTCGTGCAAGTACACTTGCACGCCACCTAACGGTCGCCCAGGTGAATTGCACACCCTCTTTGAAATTTCGTCCAGGGTCTCTCTAGCCTCTAAATACCCCTGTGGGACCCCCTATTTGGTGGATGAAAAAATCCAAAACATCTTACTTGAGCTCCCGGTTCCCTAGTCTCTTTTCAAAGCTTCCGAACACTTCTAAAGTATTTTCTTACCTATAAAGGATGATCTAAAGAGGAGGAGTAAGGCTTAAGTGTTGAAGCTCGTCAACACTTGCGCGCCTGGGTGGCCACCCCTTAAGGGAAATGACCACACTTGCGCGCCACCTTACCCCTTCCACATAACTTGCACGTCTCTCTTCTGGAAGCCTCTAGGGGTAGTATTAAGGGCTTTAGTGAAGCCTCTCCCAAGTTCAACCCCAAGGTTTGGCTGTCGCGCAAGTACCCATGTGTCATGTAGGTAAACTTGTGTGACCAGGACTTGCGCTCCCATGTAGTACTTGCACGCCCATCTCTTTTTGAGTGCCATTCCTACCCATTGCACCCCTTTT
The DNA here is from genome assembly GCA_963277665.1 of Viscum album. Lineage (NCBI taxonomy): Eukaryota > Viridiplantae > Streptophyta > Magnoliopsida > Santalales > Viscaceae > Viscum > Viscum album. Next base: position 1,361,955,165 of record OY728166.1, on the reverse strand, counting down.
ACACCTATTCACCTCTCCTCTTCAGGATTAAGCCTTCAGAACTCTCTCCAAAGCTATTCATGGCATGATTTCTTTGTCGGCTTCCATATCTGAAAGGAATTATGTGGAGAATCTCTTAAAACATAGTGATTTATATACCCTCATGTCACTAAGGTCACGGATTTCATTCATTCAACCTCATCCTTTAAGATGAGAGAATCTTTATCATGGGCCTCCTTTTCAGGAGTAATCCCCAGTCCAAATTCTCATTTATTTGGGCATAATCCTTAGGAATAATCCCTAAGTCTTCATTAATTTGGGCCTCCTTTTCAAGAGTAAGCCCCAAGTCCCTAAATCTGGGCATCCTTCTCAGGAGTAAGCCCAAACCATGGTTCTCTTAATGTAGTATTCCTCTTCAGGAATAATCCCCAGTCTCAAAGTCTACAAATATGGGCATCCTCTTTAGGAGTAAGCCCCAAGTCCCTTAACCTGGGCCTCATTTTCATGAGCAAGCCCCAGTCTTAATTTCTCATACCAGTCTTAATTTACTTTTGATCTGGGTTTCCTTCTCAGGAGTAAAACCAAATCATAAAGTCCCCTCCTAATTTGGGAATTTTCTCCAGGAGTAAGCCCCAAGTTAGAGTATCCAAATATCCATGAAGTACAAATACCTTTATGCACCTTGTTCATGGGTTTCTTCCCGGAAGTAAATCCTAATCTTCATCTATTTGTGCATTCGTAAATACATAAGCCCCACATCATTGCATATTTCGTGGAACAATTGTTTGGTTTCACCAATACATCTTGTTTCTCACACCGAGCATGACTCACGTGATCATAGAGTTTAAAAGTAATCCTGACATATTTCTTGATTATGCATAAAAATCATACTCCCTCACTCGTAATACGTGGGTTATGATTCCTTTTCTAAATAACGGATACGTATATAGCCCATCTGCAGGTACGGTCCCAACTCTGAAATAATCAATATCCTTCTGAACAATAATTAACTTCAAGTGCCCCACGGAGTGTCTTTAAACCCATTATAGTCCTCATAATGACCAAGAGACTTTTATGTATTGAAGGATACCATTGAATAATAATATCTAACAAATACAGATGATTCTCTATCAATGAAGAACCTCTAATACATATAAAAGATTCTCTAAATCTCCTACATATCTAATCATTGATTTTCAGATCTAAAGGAAAGCTCATTTTATACTTGGTAATGTAATAAGGATTCACGAACATAACTTAAATCTATAAAGAGAGTCCCAGAGTAGAAAATAATTCCCCTAAAAAGGTGTGATGAGTCCAACCTCCCATCCTCTCGACCAATGCCAATTCCTAAGCCTCATCAGTCCACAACTAATGAAAACGACCTTTGGAAAGTAGGTCCAAATGGATATGGAATCATTGGATGTTTCCGGTTCTACGAACAAACCCGTTAGAAACCGATTGGAATGTTTGAACCATTAATCAACGAGGTCATCCCCAATTCCAGAGGAAATAGTAGGATATGGTTTTATATTATTATTCTCATTTTCTCATACCCATATGAAAATGTCATGTTTATCTATCTTCATTTTATACTATTTATGAGAATTTGAGCTCACCCATTCATAGGTTTCCTTTCTCCATGTTATGAATAAATGTTTTACTCGCTGTAATATTATGAAGAGTGTTAAAAGGGAAGATATTTATGGGATATTTTGCAGATCTTTCACAAAGATACAAGATTATGTTTACATGTTTAGAAAGGTACTAAACCATTATGGTCCTCAGGAATTTTTTTTCTGTAATATAATGATTATTCATCTACAAAGATGTAATATCTATGTATGTTGTGCCTTGGTCATTATATTTGGTATCAAATAGAATGATTAGTTAACCATTAGAAACATGGATGAGAAAACATTAGTGATATCCCTATGGATATTCTAGATTCCTTCCAGGATATTATAACAGCTTCAGCAACATCTCAAGGAAAGATACATAAATCTATCCATGCCAATGGAGTGACACATCAACAGTTCACTTCGGAACAAACATACAAATCTGTTCCAGTCCAAGAGGGTTGTGGGGCATACTCCCCCATATCATACAGACTACCACGTCAGGCACATACACCTGGTTTGAGCAGAGATAATCAGCCTAAACTGGTCATTTCTCTTGAGTAGGCACTTACACCTGCCAAGTTCAGTAAGAAGGCGTCTAAGAAGAAGACCCGCCCAGCAAAGTCAAGAAATCAAAGGACAATATGTAACAAGGCCTTACTCGATTCTCAAGTTCTTGATGCACCCAGACAACTATCTGTTGCAACTCAAGATTCTTCTCTCTCAGTTCCCAATAGTCGGGATATTAATTCTGAAGGGCTGCATCAGACACTTCCTCATAAAGTCTTGCTTCATGAAAATTCAGTTGATCTCGAGGTTTCATCTTCAGATGAGAGCCACAAGAACCCTCTGTGTGGTCAGAAGAACAAGGAGAAATTTTTTTCATCTTTTTCTGTAACCCACCATGGTGGTCCTCCCCATGATGATGAATTTAGCTGCAAAAGTCCTCCTCGCAGTAGTGATTCACATTTCTTGGAAAATTCTCCAACAGACAATGTAGTGATGAGAAAGCCCTCTTATCTTGAGGCAGATGAAAATGTGAATCTGGTCATGTATTATTCCTTACCATTAGCAGGTGAAATACTTTCTCAACCAGAAGATATCCCAGGGTGTAGGTCATTCTCCGAACCACCCCTAAGTCTTGCATCTTCTAGTTTGATCAGTGATTTATTTACCAATCATGTTGAATCTGATGAAGAAACAAGGAAGCACCAACTCTGGTCTAATCAGGTAGAATAATCTTCATTGAATGGTAAAGAGGAAGTACTGAATATGATAAAACAACTGGAAAAAGGTGAAGTGCCAGTTTTGTTTTTTCCTTTTGCTGATTCTCAGTACAACATTCCAGAAATGTTGACAGAAGATGAAATTCATGATATTCACCTCAACATATGGAAAACTCTTTGTCCGTTGAAAAAGAAAATATTATCTTATGATGAATATGAAAATCATGTCAAGATAATAGAAGGGTTACAACGCCAAATTGATTTGGAATCTCTCTCAGTTTCTCGATATCTGAAGGCTGAAAAGCAATAGATATCCCTTCAGCGTTCATTCTTTAGCGCACTAAGAAGATTGCTCCAGTTAATTGCCAATGCCCCATCTGGTATTCATATCAGAGGATGGGGTGTTCATGGAGCACTACAATTCACTGTGCTCTCTAGTCATCAAAGCCCGCTGAAAATGGTTTCATGCAATGTTATTTCCCATAGCCGGCCACAGTCAATAGGTTTTGTTTGTAATCAAAAGCTTGACCATGAACAGGCTTCAACTAGTTCCTCTCAAAATCAAGCATACAGAAAAAAAGTTGTTGAATTACTCCTACATCAAGAAAATGAGAATATTGAACAGGCCTATCGTTTGGAGCAAGCACATCATCAAGTGATAGATGTGTCAGAAATCATCCAACAGTCTTTTGAGCCATGTGATAAAAGTGGATGCAGGTTGATGCATCCAGCTAATTTCTAGACTAAAGTCTGTATGATCAGGAGAGCATTCAAGAAGGTCTCAGATATAGCATGTCAAGAACTACCCCGGCTTGCCAGACTAGGGACTCTTTTAACCCAACCCTCAGAATCAACAAATATGATTCAAGGAGTTGAGAAAAGACAGAAGGAACAGCCCTAGTCCACTGGACTGGGGACTTTTTCAAATCCTCAATCCCTCCCTCAGAGAAATTCAGTCTTCTCTCGATTAAGGAAGAAGCTTCAAGAGGAATGAAGAGACAAATTATCAGGATATTCCGTCCGAATTATGGTTCGTCAAGATGTTCCTGAGGGATTGAATCAAAAAAGGCATTGTCTCATCAAGGACATGGAAAAAGACAGTATCACAGAAATTATGATCGAAGGGATGCAATGAGTTATGCAATAATTAATGACATTAATGTCGTTGTTGCTGATCCCCCATATGAGGCTCACTCAGAGGGATCAGATGATGAGATTCCTGCTCAAGAAGTTGTATGCACAGACACAAATGAAGAAGGTGTGCGTACATGAAATCAAAGGATTACCCAGAATCTAGGAAATCCTTCAAGTAACCCACTTCCCACTCTACAAAATGGAGCCAACAAGGGGAACAAAAAGAATCAGGTTACATACCCTTCCTATGGAGAAGGCCAATCGCTATCACTAGAGAAAAGATTTTCACAACAGGAGGAAGAAATGAAGGAATTGAGGAGGTTGAATGCAAAACTACTTCAAAGTCATCTTCCTCCTAAGCCTGCTGGAGTTAGTCAGCCAAGGTAATTTTTTATGGCTACTGAGATAGATAAATAATATCCTCCTCTATCAATAGACCGTCACAGGTCTAATCCTATGGGTCAAGTGCAACAACAATTGGCAGTGCTACCATCAGTTGCACTACCATCCACCACATTTTCACCAGCTCCAGTCATTGCACCTGTTCAGGTCTAAGCTCAATCGGATGTTACTCAAAAGCTAATAACTACTATTGAGTCATTAATATCTCGGTTGGAAGCTATGGAGGGAAAGCATGCTCAAATTCAACCAGAAAAGAGAGATTACCCAGAATGGGTTGATGAAATTCCTCCCGCATCAAATTTTGAAATTACCACATTGCAAATCTTTAATGGTTTGGTAGATCCAGAGCAACACTTAACACATTTTGTTTCTCGTTGCGATCCTATGATGGGAACCCTTCAGCAACAAGAAGTAGTTAAGCTCAGGTGTTTGGTAAATTCATTACAAGGACCTGCTTTTGTCTAGTACACAAGCTTGCAATCCCGGTCAATTACCGGATGAGAGGATCTTCGCCAAAAATTCCTTTATCAGTTCAGCTCAACATTTTCAAAGACAACCGTTTTTGATATTACAAACTATAAGAAAAGGGAGAATGAAAGGGTCTCAGATTTCATTTCTCGCCGGAAGGGATTAACATATTCCCTAAACTTAGCACTCCCTCAAGAGAATTGTTGCCAATCTGTATGGAAAATTTATGTGATGAGTTGTGCATGCCAATGATCCCTGTGAAATACACAGGAGGGTTTCGAGACCTTACATCAATCGCTCAATAGATTGAAGATTCTCTTATAAAGACTAAGGATAAAGATCGTATAATTCCATTAGCTCCAAGAATGAGAATGGGTAAATCAGATACTGCTATAGTTATGCTTAAACAAGCACCTGTACCTGCTTCTACTTCCAGGCCTTCATCTTCTCGATGGGCTCTGCCTCCTGAGCATCAACAACAGAGGCTGTTTCTTCAAGATGATCAATGTGATCAAAGACGGAAACAATTCGAGGGTTTGAAGAGCAAAGTTTACTCTTTCCTAAATGAACAAGTTCATGGTTACTTCATTTTGGCTCTGGAAAATAATTTGGTTCAATTTCCAAGTCCCAAGATGCCGAATAAGGAAGGAGATGAAGATCGTCCCAATTATTTCCCATTTCATCAGATGTTGGGGAATCCCATTCAGGAGTGTTTTTTTTCAAGGACCTCCTGCAAAAAATGGTCAACATGGGACAAGTCAAATTGAAAGGTTCTTTAGCTCAAGTATCATGTGTTATTGCTACAGATCCAGAATAGGGGGGTGAGTGGCAAGTAGTCAAGAACAAAAATGTGCAAAAATATGATGATTGGATGGTCAGAAAAATGATCAATCGAACTCATGCCATTTTTCGAACACAATTGAAGAAACCAATTGTGTCTTCTGCCATGAATGCCGTAACAAAAACCTCTACATCAAAGGTAAAATCCTCAAAGAAATGACATGATTAAAAGAAAGAAGAAGAATAAGAAAAGGATGAGTATGTGTCAAAGCCAAAGTTGTCTTTGAATCTGGCAGATTTTATGCCATCTACTTCGATGCCACGGGCACCGCCCCACCAAACGGAACAACCTAAATAGGAAAATCAGGTAGAGTCTTTATCAGATGAACAACTGATCTTCAGTTCTGTTAATATGATTCAATTAATAGATCCATATTCTAGTCGTAGTTTCGATTTTGATGAGCCTGAATTCCCTGTATCAAGCAGAGAAATCATAGGATGTTCCAGAGGCTCATGATACATTGGAAGACGTGGATATTTTAGAGGACACTATTCCAATTATACCTCTGCTAGAACTGTTTATGCAGCAGAAACTCATGGCAGTGACCTACAACGAGCTCAACAAGAACAAGCAAGTTCTTCCACACAAGGCAGACTCAGTCCTGGCATAATTATTCTGGAAGATCGGTTGATGGTTCTATCTTCTTCCTCTCAGCAAGTAAATAGACCTTATTGGTCTAATATTCCAAAGCTAAGAATGATACCAACTCTTATCCCAGTACAATATGCATCAACTTCCAAAGAATCTACTTCTAAGGTACCTGTGAAACCACATGTTCCTGTTGGGAAACGCAGACCCTTGGATCAAAAGTATGATGTATTGAAACACTTGGCCCAAATACCGGCCAAGTTATCAATTCTGGATGTTTTGAATTTATCGAAGGGTCTTCGGGATGCACTCATCAAGGCTTTATCGAGTCCTCAAGAGTTTGAAACTGAAATTGGTGCAGCTAAAGTCTACCATGTAGAGAATAATCCTGCAGAATGCCATGCAGTGATATCTTTCACAGATGAAGATGAAGATGATGTCATGCATGGACATATCAAACCCTTATACTTATATGGAAAGTTCAATGGTGTAGGCGTCTGAAGAGTCTTCATTAATAATGGTTCATGAGTCAACCTCATCCCCATTCATACACATCATTGATTGGGCCTCACAGAATCTGATTTATCTCTATCTAATTTGATGTTACAAGGATATCAAAAAAATAAACAAGAACCACTGGGAGAGATTACACTCAGAACATAGTTTTTAGATCTTGAATCCAATTCAGATTTCATGGTTGTTGATCAAGATTCAGCTTTCAAGATCAAGCTTGGTAGACCCTGGATACATCGTTATACAATTATCCCTTCGTCATACCATCAATGTCTCAAATATTGTTTCGATGGTCAAATTGGGACATTACATGGTAATAAATCCCTGTTCAAGACATATGAATCTCAATACATTGAGGCGTAATTATATCACATAAAGGGAAAAGAAAAATCCATAACAAGGGAGATTACCAAAGTTAATTCTCTATACAGTTTGGAAAAGATTCCAATAAACCCATTTACACATGTGAGTACAGATTATGTGTTACCTATTAGTCAAATTGATAGGATAGACCCAAATCAAAATACTCTTATAGAAACCTCCATAATTTCAATTACGGCAATCAATCCAGACAACATGGAAGAAAGTGGTGATCCACCAAGTAATGATGAATGCTCAAATAGGAATGTCTTCATTTCATCAGCTGGAATCCAACAAGTCTATACTTCGCCAATCAGGCCAGAGCAAGTTATAGTAACGTCAGAGGTAAATGATGATGTCCATTCTCAGTCCATCATCTCCTCTTTGTTACCCAAAGAAGACCCTTCATCGTCAATCGGGTCAGAAATGGGAGCTTCTTCTTCAAGATGTTAAAATTTTAACATCTCTTCTGATCATGAAAATTCTACTTCATCTCTACTATGAAAGTAAAAACAGAATAAATAACACATGTTGAAGAAGAAGAAGAAGATCTCAATGATGCTCCTCCATCATTTGAAGAGTGTATCTCTACCACCGTGGATGAACTTAGAGAAATAAATCTGGTTATAAAAAAACATCCACGCTCAACTTTAATTAGTGCAGTCAGGACTCTTGAAGATAAAGAGATTCCAGGGCTTAATCCTGATGTTTCCACTCATTGTTTGGGTTTTCCAGAAGAACATCGAGGATTCAAACAAGCTGCTAGAAGAACACACCCAACTTATGCTTCCAAAAATGTAGCTAAAGTGGATAATATCATCAAAGATAACTTCATCATAGAAGGTAAATATCCCAAGTGGTTGGCTAATATTTTCCTAGTGGAAAAGAAGAATGGGAAAATTAGAGTTCGCAATGATTTTAGAGATCTTAATCAACATTTTCCTAAGGATGATTTCCCAGTTCCGATTACTGAACTCTTGATTGATGCAACAGCTGGCTATGAAGCAATTTTCTTCATGGATGGATATTCAGGATATAATCAAATCCGGATGGCTCCAGAAGATGAAGAATCTATAGCCCTCAGATCCCCTCAGGGCGTGTTTTGTTATTAGGTAATTCCCTTTTGCCTAAAGAATGCAGACACAACATATCAGTGTGCCATGCATCATATCTTCAAACCCTTTTTAGGGAAGTTTGTTGAATGTTATGTGGATTTTTTGGTGGTTAAATCCAAACAAAGTTCTAATCAATTGTCTGATTTCAAAATCATATTCCACAAACATCGGCAATATAATTTGAAGATGAACCCCTTAAAAATGTGCTTTTGGGGTAACCTCAGGAAAATTTCTCGGCTTCATCATATGCCATCGTGGTATCGAAGTCAATCCTGAGAATAAAAATTCAATCCTTGGTATGTCACCTCCTCGAAATTTAATATAATTGAGAGGAATTCAAGGACACCAGGCCTATATTCGGCGTTTCATCGCCAATTTGGCAGGAACAAGTTTACCCATCAACAAATTGATGAAGAAGAGAGTCACTTACAAGTGGACACAATAATGTCAAGAAGCATTCGATATTCTCAAGAAGTATCTCTTGATTCCACCGGTGTTAATGCCACCTGTTGAAGGAAGACCACTTATCCTCTATGTGACAGCTCTAGAGCGATCATTTGGTGACTTTCTTGCTCAGAAGAATGATGGTGGGAATAAAAACAACCTCTACTATCTCAGTTGGACTATGCTTAAATCAGAAACCTGATATTCAAATATTGAGAAGTGCTGCCTAGCATTAATCATTGTAGTTCAAATGTTGAGACATTACTTGCAACATCACGTGGTCCAATTGGTATCTCGTAATAACGTGCTCAAATACTTCCTTAGTCGTCCAATTCTTACAGGACAACTGTCAAGGTGGGCAGTTATTTTGTAGCAATTTGATATTCAATATGTGTCTCAAAAGGCAATAAAGGTCCAAGATTTTGCTGATTTCCATGATGAACACCCTTCAGTGTAAGTCACATCTTCATATATTGAACTCCCTAATGAGGAATTATTCTCTATTCAAGAAAGTATTCTAACATGGGAAATGTTCTTTGATGGTGCTTCCAGAAGTCCAACAGAGAGGAAAATGGAAAACCCTAAATTCAACAAAGTTGGCTTAGGAATTGTGATCATTTCTCCAGAAAAGGCAGTGTTACCTTATTCCTTCTCATTGTTAGGAGGTGGTACAAATAATGAAGCATAATACCAAGCTCTCAACGTAGGATTGGAGTTGGCACATCAAGCACAAGTGAATCACCTAAAGGTGAAAAGTGATTCAGACCTGGTAATCAAACAAGTCAATGGGGATTATGACATCAGAAAAGAATAACTAATCCCTTTGTATGATTACGTCAGAGAGTTAATGGCGGAGTTTCCTTCAGAACCGACATTTTCTTATGTCTGAAGATCACAAAATGCCCAAGCTGATGCACTGGAAAATATAGCCACAACTCTGGAAGATCCAAATCAGGATGAGACAACCATCAGTATTGCCCACCGTCATACAATTTCACATTATGTTCAAGACAGAATAGAGGAAATCAATGAAATTAGTCCCATCTCTGAACCATATGGTCATACTATAGGATAGATTTCACCTATCAGGGAATACCTTCAAAATGGAAAAAGTTCCACCTGATAGAGCTGGGAAAGAACAAGTCTGGAGATGTGTGGTCAATTTCACTCTTTATGATAGCCCATATCACTTAGATAAAGTTCTCTACAAACGTGGTTTTGATGGAGTTCTCTTCAGATGCATTGATGGTGAAGAGACAATGGCTGCCATAAAAGAAGTATATGCAGGAGTCTGTGGTGCCCACCAGTCTGGACACAGACTATCTGATCAAATTTGAAGGCTTGGATACTTTTGGCCTTCAATGATACAAGATTGTGTTGATTTCACAAAGAAGTGTCATTCATGCCAAGTACATGCCAACTTCATTAATCAACCCCCTGAGTTTCTTCATACAGCTATATACCATTGGCCATTTTCCACATGGGGAATGGATGTAGTGGGACCATATCCTATGGCTACATCCACGAAGTTGAAGTATATTATTACTGATACTGACTTGTTTTCCAAATGGGAGAGGCAATACCCCTCAAAGAATTCAGTTCTAAATGAATTGTTAGCTTCATCTAGTCTAACATAATTACCAGATTTGGTGTCCCTCATACCATATTGACAAACTATGGAACCAACTTCTGTTCATCCGAGGTGAGGAAGTTGTATCAAGAATAAAACATTAAATCCAATCATTCCTCTTGGTGTCATGCAGCGACCAATGGCCAGATAGAAGATTTCAACAAGACTCTATCAAATATACTGCAAACGAAGGTGGATAAAGATAAGAAATCATGGCCTGATAAACTCTTTCATGATTTATGGGCTTATCGGACCACCACCCGTACTGAAACGCGGTCAACACCATATTCATTGGTATATGGAACAGAAGAAGTCTTTCCAATTGAGGTTCAACTACCCTCACTCAGAGTATCCATTTTTGATCAGTCATCTACAGATGAAAAATCTCAAAAGAGAATGGATGAATTGGAATGGTTAGATGATAAAAGATTGTGCACCTTACACCACTTGGAAGTCTATCAGAATCGAATAGCTCGAGCTTTCAACAAAAAAGTTCTTCTTTGTTAAATAATTCAGGGAGAATTGGTATTAGTTCTCAGAACTCCAATGATACCAGGAAAGAAACCTCCCATTCTTGAGCCAAAATGGGAAGGACCCTATTCAAAAAATAATGTCTACTCCAATGGAGCTTATTCTTTAATCTCAATGGATGGAGGACTCATCACTACTCCAACCAATGCCCGATTTTCTGAGGAAATGTTTTTTATAAACACAAAATATATCTAGGGTCCATGCATACGACTTTAAACTATTGGCATTTACATCCAACTTGACGATAAACTGTGACGTCCTAACTACATGACACTAAACTGTAAAGAAGTCCCTTACGTCCAGAAAGACATTAAACTTCATAACCAACGGTCCATGAATATGACCTTAAACTATTCACACCATCGTCCAACATGACACTAAACTATATCGTCCCTTTTTTCAAACATGGCGTTAATCTATGGAAAAATACCTAATACGTCTAACATGACGTTAAACTGTGTCCTCATTTGTCCTTACTAAATGACATTAAACTGCACAGTCCCCTTTTTCGTCCAACATGACGTTAAACTGTATTTTGTCCCTACTTCATGACACTAAACTGTGCAGCACCAATAGTCCTAACTGCAAGACTTTAAACTGCATAGTCCTTTCATATTTCCTACATTCCATTAAACAATGCATCGCTAAGGTTGTTGTTACCTCTTGTTTCTCACATTGAGTATGACTCACGTGATCTTAGAGCAAATTTCAACCATAACACCCTCTCTAGGCCGCTAACCACATGTAAGTCCCAACACCATTTTTTTGGTCATTGTCCCCAAGAACAACTTGATCACTAATTCATTATTTAATTGAACTATGTGGACTTTGATCCATGCCTTCCAGACTGGGTACATAGGCAACCTCCCAAGGTTCAATCCTAAAACCAATCTCTTAACATTGGTTCACCTTCATCCTTGCTCTATGATGTTAAACTGTATGACATTTTTTGTCCTATATGAAAATAAACTACAATATTCTTTGATACCCTCAGCTAAGAGGGAATCATTATTTACATTTATTTTCATTCATTTTTTATTTCAAATACTATGTGCATACATGGTAATGGCTGAAACTTTTATCTTGGGTCAAACCATCATTGCACTAAAGTCCCATTTTCACCCTTCACTTGTACGAACCAAATCTGTACATAGGGTATTTCTAGAACTATGTGGGCTTGATTCCCGTCCTTATGGGATACGTAGGAATATTCGAGTTTCCCCCAAATCCATCCCCAAGTCTTTGGGCCTAACCCCAAATTCCACTTTCAGTCCCCTAGCTGAAAAGTCCCCATGAAAACACACACTGTGTATTTCTTATAATGGTCCAAGTTCTATGAACCTAAACTAATATCTCCCACAGTTTCGTCCCAAATGAGGATAAACAACATTTCAAGAACTACGTATGGCTTGATTCCAAAATTTATGGGATATGTAGTGAAGTCCAATATTTCAAATCAGGATCCTGCCACAACATGATTATGGTTAGCATTGATCTGTGTATCTCTGCATACATAGGACAATACCCATCTTTATGTGTCATAATACTAGTCTTAAATACTTCCAGATCTTCATAACCCTTTTATTGACTTTTGGTCACAAAATGTCCAAATTTTGAGAGTTCTTTTTCCTGACTATGCAGCACATGCCCTTGGGTGGCCTTGCATAAATAGTCTACATAACAGACTTGTCAGCCAAAGGATACTATTATTTGACTATTCTACTAATTCCCTCAGGTGGCCCTGCATAATTAAACCCCCTAACGGGTTTTTCAAAATAGTGGTAACTTCATTCTTGGGATGAAAATATCTTTTGTCCTTAGTTGTCTTAATGAAAATATATATAGATCCACAAAAAAAATGGCCATCCTTAACATATCTGTCCCATACTCTTTTTCATGATCTGAAAGTATTCAAGTCTAAGGTTTATATATCCCTTCCCTAAGTTTTGGTCAGACCTTCGTAGGAGTGACATTTATCCAATTCATAGAAAATCTTGTTTGGAAATATCTTATCCATATTCAAGTACTTCTCTCCATACAGAAAACTATATGCTTTGTAAAATATGAATCCCCATAAACTTATACTAGCTTTTTTTCAATAGAAAAGTAAATTTCTAAGAATTCTTTTTCCTAACTACGCTACACATTCCCTTAGGTGGCCTTGCACAAACAGTCTAAATAACAGACTTGTCATCCAAAAGATGTTATTATTTGACTATGCAGCCAATGCCCTTAGGTGGCCCAACATAATTCAACCCCCTAACGGGTTTTTTAAATAATGGTAACTTCATTCTTGGGAACTACTTCTTCTAATGCATTTTTAGCCCTTTTTCGTATCATTCCTCAGATTCAAAATTTCTTAAGTCATAGTTTACATGTTTCACTTCATACTTGAGTGTGGTAATATGTTTTTAGATAAATTTTCAAAGAATTGACTCAATTTTAATCCATTCAGTCACATCTATTTCGACCTTAATCATTAGCCTAGTTATGTCCAATGTGCATGAATTTAAACTTCCAATAACCACAAAGACCCCTGGTTTCTCTTTTTTCCTCAGAGTCAAATACTCTTTTCTCTTGGGCTCCAACTATGAGGGGGGACTTTTATTGACGTTCCTTTCTGTCACAGAGTCTAAATGAATGAAAAGGGAAATTACTTAGCATAAATTGATTCATAAATTGAAGAAAACATCAAAAATTGTCAAAGGCATGGACACGGGTTCTTTTCCCTTTGGGTCATGAAAGTTCCCTCATTGTCATGCAAGTACACTTGCGCGCCGCCTAATGGTCGCACAGGTGACTTGCACTCCCTCTTTGAAATTTCACCCATGCTCTCTCTAGCCTAAAAACACCCCTGTGGGTCCCCCCATTTGGAGGACAAAAAATTCCAGAACCTCAGACTTGAGCTCCTGATGCCCTAGTCTCTTCTCAAAGCTTCTGAACACTTCTAAATTAATTTATTATCTTGAACAGAAGATCTAAAGAGGAGGAGGAAGGCCTAAGTGTTGAATCTCATCAACACTTGTGCACCTGGGAGGCCGACCCTTAAGGGAAATGGCCACACTTGTGCAACGCCTTACCCCTTCCTCATAACTTGCGTGTCTCTCTTTTGGAAGTCTCTAGGGGTAGTATTAAGGGCTTGAGTCAAGCCTCGGCCAAGTTCTACCCCATGGTTTGGCTGTCACGCAAGTACCCATGTGTCGTGCAGGTACACCTACGTGACCAGGACTTGCACTCCCACGTAGTACTTGTGCGTCCCTCTCTTTTTGAGTGCCCTTCCTACCCATTTCACCCCTTTTACACCTATTCACCTCTCCTCTTCAGGATTCATCCTTCATAACTCTCTCCAAAGCCATTCATGGCTTGATTTCTTTGTTGGATTCCTTATCTGAATAGAATTCTGTGCAACATCTCTTAAAACCCAGTGATTTATATATCCTCATGTCACTAAGGTCAGAGATTTCATTCATTCAACCTCATCCTTTAAGATGAGAGAATCCTTAGACTGGGCCTCCTTTTTAGGAGTAATCCCCAGTCCAAATTCTCATTTATTTGGGAATCCTCCTTAGGAATAAGCCTCATTTCATCATTAATTTGGGCCTCCTTTTCAGGAGTATTTCCCAAGTCCCATAATCTGGGCATCCTCCTCAGGAGTAAGCCCCAAAAATAGTTCTCTTAACTTGGGCTTCCTCTTCAGAAATAAGCCCCAGTCTCAAAGTCTAAAAATATGGGCATCCTCTTTAGGAGTACACCCCAAGTCCCTTAACCTAGGCCTCCTTCTCAAGAGTAATCCATAGTCTTAATTTCTGCTAACCAGTCTTCATTTACTTTTGATCTGGGTTTCCTTCTTAGGAGTAAAACCCATTCATAAAGTCCCCTCCAAATTTGGGAATTTTCTCCAGGAGTAAGCCCCAAGTTAGAGTATCCAAATATATATGAAGTACATATTTTTTTATTGACCTTGTTATTGGGTTTCATCCTTGAAGTAAATCCTAATATTAATCTATTTGGGCATTCATACATACATAAGCCCCACATCATTGCATCTTTCATGGCACAATTGTCTGGTTTCACCAATACCTCTTGTTTCTCACACCGAGCATGACTCACGCGAGCTTAGAGTGTAAAAGTAATCATGACATCTTTCTTGGATCCATCATTTATGCATAAACATCATACTCCCTCACTTGAACTATGTGGGTTCTAATTCCATTTCTAAATAAAGGATACGTAGGTATCCCATCTGCGGGTGCGATCCCAACTTTGAAATAATCCATTTCCTTCTGAACAACAATAAACTTCAAGTGCCCCACTGATTGGATTTAAAACCAATATGGTCATTGTAATTACCAAGATAATTTTATGTATTGAAGGATACCATTGACCAAGAATCTCTAACAAATACAGTTGATTCTCTATCGATGAAGAAACTCGAATACATATAAAAGATTCTCTAAATCTCCTACATATCTAATCATTGGTTGTCAGATCTAAATTAAATCTCATTTTATACTTGGTAATGTAATAAGGATTCAGGAGAATAATTTAAATCTATAAAGAGAGTCCCAAAGT
The DNA here is from genome assembly GCA_963277665.1 of Viscum album. Classification (NCBI taxonomy): domain Eukaryota; kingdom Viridiplantae; phylum Streptophyta; class Magnoliopsida; order Santalales; family Viscaceae; genus Viscum; species Viscum album. The sequence goes on along the minus strand of OY728166.1, from coordinate 1,361,939,743 downwards.
AGACAATAATTCCCCACAAAAGGTGTGACGAGTCCAACCTCCCATCCTCTTGACCAATGAAAATTCCTATGCCTCATTAGTCCACAACTAATGAGAACCTGCCTTTAAAAAGTAGGTCCAAATGGATATGGAATCATTGGATGTTTCCGGTTCTGTGAACAAACCCATTGTAAACCTATTGGAGTGTTTGAACCTTTAATCAATGAGGTCATCCCCAATTCTAGAGTAAACAGTAGGGTATGGTTTTATATTAGTATTCTCATTTTTTCATACCCATATGCAAATTTCATGCTTATCTATCTTCATTTTATACCATTTATGAGAATTTGAGCTCACCCATTCATATGTTTCTTTTCCCAATGTTATGAATAAATGTTTCATTTAGTGTAATATTGTGAAGAGTGTTAAAAGGGAATATCTTTATGGGATATTTTTCAGATCTTTCACAAAGATTAAAGATTATGTTTACATGTTTAGAAATGTACTAAACCATTATGGTCCCCAGGAATATTTTTTGTGAAATATAATGAGTATTCCTCTAAAAATTTGTAATATCTATGTATGTTATGCCTTGGTCATAATATTTGGAATCAAAGAGAATGATTAGTTAACCATTAGAAACATGGATGAGAAAATATTAGTGATATCCCTGTGGATATTTATAAGGATATTTATGAGGATGATTAAAACAATAAGAAAATGTCCTGGATGTTTGAAAAATCATAGACAAAGAGGTTTACAATAAAAACATTCATGTGTATATTTTAAAAGTGGATGTGGCTCTTGGAAAAATTTATATTGGGGTAAAAACACCAAAAAAATATATTATTGAGCAATATTGGATCGGGAACTAGTTCACAAAAATGGACCTTTCTATACCCCTAGTTTGATAGTAAATGGGGATGCACATTGTAAATTCATAAACTCTTTACAACCATCATGAAGTATTTAATTATTTTATGAAAACTAATTACCTAAGAAGAAACTAAGGTATCATAGATTAAAATTGACGTATCATGATTTATACACCGCATTAGTGATTTTAATGATTATGTAGTTTCAACTATTATTAGTGTTACTTACACTATGGATTATAGTTTTAGTCAATGGAGGGAACCAAAATAAATCAGGTTAATAATGAATGTGACATACAATTTATATATGAGAAGTCAATTGAGATGATGAAATGAGAAAAGGATGTTTTGACTATGCTTAATATGTTTTCATGGGATATTATTGTCAATGTGAACCTTAACCAACTACTAGACATACCAAATAAGGTATGGAAATATTTTGATGATATGTTGGGTAGTTTAGACCATTTAAAAAGTTACAGTTTCCTATATGTCAAGTGTGTTGGAAGAAGAACTCTAGGGAATCTCTCAATGGGGTGAGATGATTTTTTGACTATGGAAAAAAATACACAAATCATGTAACTTAAAAGGGAAAATGAAAATTTCAGTTAACAAAATGGATGAAAATTATAGTGTCACAAATATAACATAAACATTTGAGTTCTTTATATATGTAAACTATGGGAAACATTCAAATTTATTCCCTAAGTGGAAATCCCAGAAAGGGGTCCACAATGTGCTGTAAGTAATGATTATACAAGAGCTGATGAAGAGACTAAAAATAACATATTAATGTAAAGTAGTATTAATGAAGAAGATATGGAATCCGAATTAATTTCTTAAGAATTATGTGGAATAATAAAAGTGTTTATGTATTTGGAGTCAGAAGTAATAAATTTTGACATATTTAAGGATTTTTCAGAATAGGTTTCTTGTTAAGGATCTACAAGAGTATGTTACATGGAACTGATGACATAGAAAAGTGGCTTAATATAAATATTATATTTTTTGGAATCATGTGATTAAGTGAAGGTGACCCAAAATATGATTATCATATCAAGAAAATGGTGTTTATTTTCGATAAAGCGATGTTGTATAAGAAAATAAATAAATTGGACAATACTTAATACTTTTGAAATTGATTCTAGATTTATTGAAAAATTTGTTATGATATCATGGATGTAGTTAAAATATTTTTTGGATTTAAATAATATATCTAATAATATTTTTAATAATATAGAATTCCGGTTTTAAATAATTATTTATGTTAATTAATGTTATAACCATGTTCTAATAGAATAGATGATGAACACATTCACATGTTTGGTATGTGGCAACTAAGAGATAATTTATGATATATGAAGGATCAATGTTAAGTTAATTTTAAGAAATTTAGTGACCTTATTTGTAAATTTTTTGGATTCTCATCTTTCAAATGGTTCAAATGGTTAAACAATTATGAAAAATATTGAACATCGAATGGCGTTTTAGAGATTAATTTATTATTTATTAATATGAATATTTTTTATATATTTTATAACCTATTGTTACCAATTTTTTTATAATAACTAAATATAGATGGAATGACTTATCATTCTATCTATAGATATTACGATCCATTAGTTCTCTAGGGATAAATATTTCAAAATTATTTCATAGAATAATATATTAAGTGTTTATTAAGGCACCACCAATTGGTTAGATTGTGCATATGAAATTGAATGAAATAAAGTAGGTATATCTCCTTGTGAAAATTTTTCAACTGTAATAAAGGGATCTTGATACAAAAATTTTATCCTTATACCTTCATTTCTGATAAATCAAATATTCCCTTAGATCATCATAGATTCGTATTATTTGTGATTGTTAACATTATATGGAAGAGACACTTTATTGTGATCAGTGATCTCTATCACTCTCTATAATTATTTACATTTTTATTCTATATCCATATTTTCGAGTTCAACTTATGTTCTACTATGTGGAAAACTAGTTATGAGTTACATTAGGTAACAGTTATGTTTCAAATATTACCTTTTAAAGGATTTCATGTTATTCATTTTTTTGATGTGGGTTCTTATTAAAGAACCTTTCAGGAATTAATATTTTGAAGACCTATATGAATCTTGAGGGATAAATTATTTTTAAGGGGGTAGACTGTGAAACCTAGAGTTTTTAGTAATTATTTTTTTTATAAAATAAATTAAACTAATTAAATAGATTGAATTTCAAACTACACCATTTAAATTTTGATTTATAATAAACAACAAGTTGTGATTTTGGTACATGCAAAACTTATTTTGTCTTGTGTTACACGCAGTATCGTGCTTGGATTGTGTTACATGCAACATCAAGCTTACCCTGCATAACATACAAAAATAAGTTTAAATGAAAGGTTAAATTTTATTAAAATATTATTATTTTTATCATCAAGCCATTGGAATGGTGGTTATGAAAAGGATTAACAAAATTATGAAAATATTATTTATTCTCATTTACAAAATGAATTACTTGGTAACCAATTAATTCAAAAGGAATGTAAGAACTATTATAAAAACAGAAATACCTATTTTACTATTCACAATCATATTTTATGTAAATAAATATTACAATTGACTTCTAGTTAAAATTTTTAATGAAATATATATATATTTAATAAACTACTAATAATTCAACTTCTATTGTTTATAAATAAGAGATATGAAAGAATTCAATTATACACATAAGAAGTGGTATTTTTTAAAATTATAGTTTTACCACCTTCTAAGGATGCACTTATTTTTAATTTCATTTATCAAAAATTTATAAATCATAGTTTTGAAAAAAAAATCCATTTTTAATCCAAAACTACTAAATTATCTAAAGGTTAATTTTTGGGTTTTTTTCTAAAAAAACATTTATAATGAATTATGAAAAATACATAAATATAATTGAAGATATCATTATTGGTTAACTTACTTATAAAAATAAATATTATTTTATATTAGTTCTAAAGTATAATTAAATTAATTATTCATTAATTAATCCAATTTTCGTCATTGGAATAAATTTCACGTTGAAATGGGATAGAAAATCTTTTCAAAAGTTTGACCTTTTCTCTTAAAAACATGCTTTCTCACCGTGTCTGTAGGATTAATTTTAAATTAATTTCTGGTAAAAATGTTAGTTGAATTTGAAAAAATGTTTTAAATATTTTTAATCACAATAATTAATAATTTATAATGACTGTGACTTAATTTTTAGCCAAAATTATTAGTGACAAAGTTAAAATTTAGCGTGGTGATTAATAGAAAAAAGAGTTTACCAGTGGACTAAAAATTAAACATAAAGGGTGAAATGAACATGAAAAATTTACATCACCCATTTCATATATAGTTTCTACATTAAACATTTATTTATTAAATATATTTCATTATTTAAGCATTTAGTTAGGTAAAAACATGGCAATATGTAACTTCCTCTAAAAAATGACATGTGTGTCCTCTCTCGGACTTATAAAATGCCTCCCCCTATCCACCTATATTCGCATCTTAAAAATAAATTGTTTGAGAAAATACCTAACCAAAAAACTTATCCACTTACCTCCTATCATCTTATAAGATTTTTTTTGGAATAATTCCAACTAGGGCAGTCCTTTGCTACAAAGCAAAATGAGTTACCCTAAAAGGATATAACATTCATCAATAAACATTTTCATTTAATTTATTCCTAAAACAACATATATTATTTTTTATATAATGATAATATAATAACATAAGAATATTAAATATACTTATATTATGTTATTTTAAATTTACAACCTATAACCACCCACACTTCCCTCAAATGGATTACAAAGTCATCATCCGTGTGTACGGAAGACTACCGCCTCACAAACCAATGTCATTTGTTTTACATTGCCACCATTCAAGTGGACAAAAATAATAGAAATACTATTTTTATTTTATATTTATGATGTTCATGATGTTATTATTATTCTATATTTGGTATATCAATGATACCTTCATGGTTTTCATTCTGTGGGAATAGAATAACATTGTTCTTGTGTATGGAGGATGAAAGCTTTGAGAAGCAATACGATTCATTTACACATTAGATGGAAAATATTAAATATGGGTTTAATTCATGTATGTGATATATATATTATAAAAACTATAATATAATGACATATATATATTTATATCATTTACTTTTATTTTTTCAATATGATTAGAAATTTGAAACAATGTTCATGTGTATGGATGGCCAACCGTCTCCATGAATGATGAATTTAAATTATTATTTCTAAATTTTATAGATTATTTAAAATATATATTATTAATTTATATTCTGTTTTTATAATGGTGTAAATTCTGTAAATTTGGACATTATGATCTAATTAAGAGGAAATAAAATAACCAGTCAAAACATATTTGAAAAAATAAAGTGGTTATTACATGAAATATGACATTATCATGAAATTGTTAATGATTGAGTATTAAAATTTTATAAGAAACCCATATAAGAAATGATATATACAAATAGGTTGTATGTGAATTTTTAAAATAAAATTGTATTTATTTTACAAGAGGTTTGAATGTGTATGAATAAATTCAAGACATAAGGTAAGGGATTTATGTCTCCTATTTAAATTTTACAATAAATATATTTTATCCACCAATTATTTCTTATATGTGGTGTCCATAATTAACATGAATTCATCATATGATGAATATAGTAAAATTTATGGGTATTTACATGTCCAATTAGGGATATATATTTCATTAGGATTATAGTTAATTTTTTACCAATTCGTAGGGGTTTTGTTTCTCAATTTTCCTTCTTTAAAATGTATGTTATGATATGAACCAATAATATTTCATGAGGTGTATATATATCCCCTCTGACTAGTAATATAATTAATTTCTTTATCATCATGATAAATTAAGTTCTATTTAATTTTATTCTTTCATGAGACTTATAATTCAAGGTTACCAAAGCAGAAATAATATTATGTTACAATCTCATTGTTTATTGGGATTCTAAACGATTATGATTAAAATAATAAAATATTAGGATCCATATCTCAATAATTATAATTATTTTTATTCTACTCTAGTTATTAATGAAATCTTCATGTAAATGTACCTTTTTCGACAGATTGGTTTTATGGACCCAACCATAAAAATTACTTTCTCTTGTTATTTTTTAAAAATATAAAACACTCTATTTTCCAAAATACAGTTTAGTTCTAGAGTTTTTGATAATTATAAAAAACTATTACATATTAATCCCATACAATACATGTGGACACAAATACTCTATATCCATATTTCAACCAAATTAAACTAGTTTAAAATAAATCATGATTGATTTTCAAGACCCATCCTCAATACATTCAACAAGAAATATTCTTTTTCCTTACAAGTCATAAGAACTATGGAAATAAAATTAAAACTTTGGATAAGAAAAAAACCCATTAAGTGATATAAAAAACAGATATCGGTAGTGTAGTGAAAACATGAAAACCCCTTAAATTTTTTTTCCTAAAAACAAATTAAAAATCATAAAAAATCACATAATCCCCTTAGGAAATAATTTAGAAACCACTCTTACATTCACCCTTACAAATTTTACAACCATATAGTCAACTTCCATCTCCAGAGTACCCACTGAATTTGAGAGCTATAATGGGGCTCACCCATCATATTCTGAGATATAATTAAGCTCAACCCATCATATCACAATCTATAATAGATATTAAGACAATATATATTGATAATTAATGGGATTAACCTATAAAAAACATCCAAGGAATATTTTATGAATAAAACCTTTGAAAACCATTTTTAACCCACATAAAAATCACATTCAAATATCAAAATACCTTTTTCATATAAAATCACTTTTAAAATATAAAAAAAATTCACATAATAATGAAGTCATTTTATTTAAAAAGAACATCAAAAAATTTATATATAAATATAATGTAATAATGCATCATGAAATCACGATAAATTGTCCATATTTTATAAGTAAAAAATATGTTTCTTTTGACTTCTGTGAAAAATGTAGAAAAGTAACTTTTAATGACGGTTTTTAAAATAAAGTCCATTAAAAAATATTCATTTATAAAAAAATTTAAATGTTCCAATTTAAAACATTAATTTACATATAAATACTTTAATAAAAAAATTTAAGAAATCTATAATAAATCTATACACTTAGATGGAAAAATCTTTAGAACATTTTAAAACAAGGTTTTTAGTTAAAAGGTATCTTACCTATAGTCTGACTGATCAAGTACAATCAAAATCTTAATCAATAATAAAATTAGTTTATTTATTTTTTTTATTGTGAATATTACAGTTTTTATTATTCATTTTATATCACGTATTTTAATTTTATAACAATTAATTAATTATTAAATTTATGTTGGACGTTTTGAGGATATTTGGTACTTGAGTCCAAAATTAATTTGGTATGATTTCAAAAGTCAAAGTGGTCATAATTTCATCATTTCTAGAATAATATTAATGAGATAATAATCCCCTTTATACATCATTTTTACTTTTAAATCATTCTATTACATATGTAAATGAAAAATGAAAAACATTATATACATGGAGATTGTAGGTCGTGTGTACGCATTAATAACATTCCAATTTTTAAATTATCTGGTTGGAATAAAGATAAGTATTATTTTATCTTACCATAATTACCATAATATCATTAATATAATATTAATTATTTAAATATACTTATATATATCATAAATGTGATGTGGTTATGAAAAATTAATCACATTGCTTCGTAGATTTGATAGTTCACATCTATGCAAGAACGATGTTATTAATTTTATGTGCACGCAAAGGTAAGAAAATAAATGATATTTCAATATTTAACAATGATAAATATCAAATTAATATCATATATAATTATTAATTATATAATTATAATCCTTATTTAGAAACGGTGATGGAAAACGAATTATATTAGTTTGTGAGGTAGTAGTTCTCTATACACAAGAACGATAATTCATTAACCATTTGATGGAAGTGGAGATATATTTAGCTAGTGATATAAAAATAATAACATCTCGGTATATTGAGGATACTGAAATTATTATATCATTATGATGGAATAATATTTTACGTAATAGGAAGAAGAAATAAAATTGAAACAGTTAATTAAAAATGATGCCTCTCGTTTGGAGGGCCTCCTTTGATTAACAACTTAACACCTACAAAGAGGGTGTTCTCCTTAATGTATGGCCACTATATTGTGTCGCGAGATTCTATGAATTGATTTTTATATATTTTATATACCAAATTAGTTTTTAGGTTTGATTAAATGATAATAATTCATTCCCTTTATATGGGAGGGAAGGGGCACTATTGAAAATTCTCAAAATATTAAATTAATATAAATTTATTTTGTTATAAGAATACTCAAAAAATATTAATTTACAATATATGATGATTATGTGTTGAAATATCATCACCCAATAAAACTTATACATGTTTTTTAAAATTTTTTAATACTTATCTTTTTTTTAAATATTTTTTATCTTTTTTATTCTTTTATGATATCATGAAATTTAAACATTAATGGTTAATATAATAAAAATAAAATGACAAAATAACAATAAATGACTAATTGATGAAATTTTAGACTTATCAAAATCATTTTTTGTAATTCAATATTTTTATTAATTTTATATCATTTAATAAAATATCATTTATTTTAAAATATCATTGATGGAAATTTAGACACTATTCATTACTTGACTTTTTAAAATATCAAAAAAATATGATAACTTCGAAAAAACAATATCAAAACATCACTAACATGTCTATGTCATACATAAAATTCTTTTATAAAATTTATTATATCAAATCATATTTTTTAATATTTTAAATATCATTTATTTGATTAATGTATTAATTAAAAAATTATTGCATCATCATTGTGTCTCCATTTAAGTTAATTATTTTATCACTAAAAATTATAAATAAATAACCATTATGTATATAAATATCTTAAAATTATAATTTCTATTTATTATATAAATTATCTTTTATATAAACCAATATTAAAAATATTTTACTTGTTAAAAACACGAGTGTGGAAAAATTGCCTTTTCTTTGAATATAAAATTAAAAATATAATACTCTCATACTTTTGGAATAAAATGGATTTAATTTTGGTCCATGTATACATTGGTTCAATAAAAACTCATCCAATGAAACTAGTACATGTGTTAGGGTAATTTTAAATTTGTTATATTATTATTTTTATATTTAATTACATGATTCACCCTTAATCGTGGTAAAAAAAATATTACAAAAGTTACAATTCATAATTTCCAAAAATAAAATGGGCCTATTTAATAAATTTGGAACTTATGAATCCAAATATAGAATCCATTTTTATAAATTTAATTCATTAATCTTTTGGAAATTAATTAAAATATATTCTTTTTTACAGATCAAGAAAACTGAGTTTTTAAACTATTAACTTCTAAAATATTGAAATGTTGTTATATCCAAATTTAATGTGAAATTGATTCCAATGACCAAAATTATCTTGAATAAAAATTAATTGATATAATTATAATTTAAAAACATTTAAATATAAAATTTTACTATATAAATAAATTTGATGAAAAACTAGTTTTCGATTAAAATGTAGTATTTTTCACTATTTAACAAAACATGAAACCTATCATAAAAATATCAAAACAAAAAAAGTAAATTTTGATATTAAAATTTCAAATAATAGGTTTATTTTGAAAAATAGAATTGATAAAATTAGAAAAAATATTTTTAAAATAGGTTCACCATTATAAGGTGGAAAAAACCTATTTAGAAAAATACATCTTTTGTCCATAAAATTGGAATTGTTCTTATATCATGTATATAAAAAACTTAATATGCATTTTAAAAATTCTATTTAATATTGTATATATATATATATATTCATATGAAAATATAATATTGGTGATTTTTATATTTATTGGTATAAAACAATCTTGTGCTCATTTAAAAAGATTTTCAGAAAAACATTTCCTTTTATTTTAAAATGGTGTTATATTAATTTATAATTTATTGGTAATAGAATTATATACATGTGTAAGATAAATTTTCATAATTAATGTAATCATGTTCATAACCACTATTCAAACAGCTATTATATAATTGTAACATGTGAATAATAATATTAATTTGTTTTCTTAATCTTGATGCGGCATATCATGTATGCTATCAAACATAGTGTTTACTTTTAAAATCAAGGGATTTCACATTATCCCCCAGTATAATAAATCGTTTCCTCAAAATTTTAACTTGTTATCCAAAACTAGGGGTTTTATTTTTGAAATTACCTTTGTTGAAATCCCGCATCATAAAAAGTATAAATGAAACTTCCACTATAAAATATAAAAAGGGATGTATGAGGGTCATCTAAGATAAAAAAATACCATTTTTTCATATAAGAAAGCATATATATATAAGAGTAAACTGACTCTTAAGGACTAATATACAGTGATAGGGTACATAATCATCGAAAATATAACCATCAAAAAACAATACATATATGATCATTTAAATGGGAACCCATTTATTGTTAAGAATGTAAATGGATAACTTTTTTTTTAAGATCCTTTTCATATATTATATGAATTTTTTAATTCCTAGGCAAGAAACACAACTAAATATAGTTAATTTACAATTATATTTTCATCCATTAATAATATTCCACTAGAAACTCATAATTTTCTCTTAATTAGGAGTATTTCTGATGAGTTTTTTTCATGCCCAAAGCTAAAGAATCAACTTCTAGAGAATAATATAATATATAAAAGAAAAAAAATATAATTATCAGATTTTTAAACATTAAACAAAACCAAAATGGTTATCATAAGATAATATAATTCCCAAAAAAATATCATTTAAATGAATAAGACTACTTTTAATCTTCAAAATTCAATAGTGATAAAAAAGTTCAAAATAGAGAATTCAATAAATAAATTTCCGTAAAACTCCTTAAAAAATTTCAAACTAAGATTGAAACAAAAAATTTCGTAGGATTTTATCACATATTCTTCTAAGATAAATTTTATCATTTATCTCCAAATGGAATTAATCACTTTTAATGTCTCTTACCAAAAATTTAATTTCTTAAAACATATAATTTCCAAGAAATGATAATTATTTACATAAATAACCTGAATCATAATAGTTACATAATAAAATCATAGATTATTAAAAAATATAATTCAACCTTTACTCCTCAAATAAATTTCAATAGTATTCTTTTTAACATGATCATTTACAGTTCCCAAAGTATTTAACAACTTTTAAAAAAAATTAGTCACTTAATCACAATAAAAAATTTCAATTCCATGGTTATTTATTCGATAATTTTTTTTAACAAAATAAAAATTTTATAAATCCATTATATCATTTAACATCAAATAATTAGTCATACTAACTAATAAATCATGGTGTCCTGTGGTAAGCAATCCACCCTTTTCTCCCTTCAATTGTGAGAACGATTCCTATGTCATTTCTGAACGTGATGGGTATTCACCCATCCTATGATGTTTCCATTTTCAAAAACCAAATAATTATTATAAAATTACAAAAATATGATAAAGTCCTTAAAATAACCATCACTTGTTTTAACCTCAAATATTATGTCATACCATTCATTTTTTACCAATAGTTAATAACCCATAATTACCACAACAATTAATGTCTCCAAAAATATCATTAGTCACATTATAATTTTAATAATATAAATCCTAAAAAAGTGGTTCTAAGTCATTGAACATATGATAAACATTAAAATTAAAAAACAATGATGATACCATAAGACTTAAGAAAACATTATAACCTCAAAATATATTTAAACCCTTATCTAATAAAAAATTAAATGACCTGACCTTAAACATTAATTATTCAACTTCACTTTTAAGAATAAAAATAACTTTATTTTTCAAATATATTTTAGGTCTAGTGTTTTAGTGAATTAGTAAAAACTCTAACATAGTAAACCCATACATTATATGTGGACACTTATACTCCTTATCCATTTTTTCCACCAAATAAAAAACATTGAAAATAAAACATGATTTATTTTCAAGGCACATATTCAATACATTCATGATGACATTGTATTTTTCTGTAAAAATTGTAAGACGTGTAAAAAACATTTTAAAACATGGAATGGGAAAAACAATATTTATATGGGACATAAAACAAGGAAATTGTTAGTACAATGAAAATATGTAACCAAATAAAACACATTTCCTAAAAACTTGTTCGAAAGAGTAGAAACATTACATAGGTTCCTTAGCACATAATTACCATATCAATATTATATTCACCGTCACAAATGGAATAACCATTTTATCGACTTCCATATCTAGAGTACCCAATACATTAGAGAGATATTTAGGGGCTCTCCCATCATATCTTGAGACATAATAGGGCTCAACCGATCGAATCGTGATCTATAATTAGGTTAAATCCATCATATCTTGAGATATATTGCATTAAAACCATAATAAACATTTTTAATGTAATATATAATGAATAAAACCATTAAAAACTTTTTTAAATCCATTTGAAAATCGCTTAAACATATCAAAATATCCTATTTATGTAAAAAATAACTTTTAAAATATAGAAACCAATACAGATAATAATGAAACCATTTTATTGTAAAATAACTATGGAATATTATAAATAAAACATTAAAGTAATAAAGCTTAATGAAATAAAGACAAAACATTCATCTAGTATAAGTTAAAAATCATTCCTTTTGACTTTTTCTAAAGAAGAGTTGAAAAAAGAACATTAAATTAGGGTTTTTAATAGAAGTTACCTTAAAAATATTATTTTATGAAAACATTTAACATTACCATTTTAAAACATTAATTTACAAATAAATACATTATTAAATTACCATTATATATATGGGTACATGAAATATAATTATTTATAAGGACAAATCATTTAAACATTTAAAACAAGGTTTTTAGTTAAAAAATCACATACTTTGAGTCATAATCCTCATGTACAATCTTTTTCGTAATGAATAATATACATAGGATAAATATATACTTACTTGAGAATATTATACTTTTTATTAATACTTTTATACAACATATTATCATGTTATAACAATTACTGAATTATTTAATTTTATATAGTATGTTTTGATGATATTCGATATTTGAGTCCGAAAATAATTTGGTATGACATAAATAGTTAAGTCTGTAATCTGTAGAATAACTTTAATCACATACTAATAAATTTTATAAATCATTTATTCTATTAAAGCTTTCTATTAAATATGAATATTAATAATGAATAAATTTATAATCATAGAGACATTAGGTTGTACATATATAAGAGTAACATTTCCATTTTTCAATGACCATTTTGGAAAGGAGGTAAGTATTATTTAATTTTACCAGAATGATAATAATATCATTAATATAATATTAATAATTTATATTTACATATATATATAATCAATGTGATGTGGATCTGAAAAATTAATCACATCGTTTCATGGAGGTGTTAGTTGACACGTACACACGAACGATGTTATCATTTTTATATGCATGGAAAGGTTAAAGGATAAATAATAATTCATTTTTTAATAATTAATAATATTTTATTAATATTATATATAGACATTCATTATATCTTTATAACTAGTATTGAGAGATAGTGATGAAAAAAAAAATTATATCAGCATATGAGATGGTAGTTTGTCACACACATGAATGATAATTCTTTTCCCATATGATGGAAGTTGAGATTGATTTACATTAATATATTAACACAATTAAATATAATTTTTTTGATGGTACTATAGTTATTATTTCATTATGTTATAATAATATATGATGGAATAGGAAGAAGAAATAAAAAAGAAACACCTACATAAAAATGAAACCTCTCTTCCAAACGACCTCCTTTGATAAACAACTTAACACCTCTACGGAGGTTGTTTTTCCTAATAAATGTCCTCTATAATGTGGTGAGAGATTATATTAAAGTATTTTGGGAGATATTTTTCTAATCCAAATATTTTTTGAGGTGTGAAGAAAAGATATCAATGGGTTCCCTTTTATATGTGAGGGGATGAGCAATCTTTGAAATTTTATAATTATTAGATTAAGATAAATTACTTTAATAATACAATGGCTCAAAACATATTAATTTATAATATATTATTATTGTGTTTCTAAATAACTTCATCCAATAAAAATTATACAAGTTTTGACCTTTTTAATCCATATCTTTTTCTTTTAAGCCTTTGTTAACCTTTTTAATTCTTAAAGTGATATTGTGTAGTTAACACTTTTGGAGTTAATATAATTTATATAATATTCCAAAAGGCCAATGAATGAGATATTTATGATATTTTAAGACTCATCTCGATAATTCATCATAATTATAAATTTTTATGAATTCTATATCATTTAATAAATTATTAGTTTTTTAAAAAATTCATTTTTTTCAATTTTGATGCTATTAAATACATGACATTTTAAAAATGTCGTAAAAATATGATATCGTAATACCAACTTTTCTAACACATCACTAAAAATGACCCAGAAAATTTGTTCTTGAATTAATTCAATCAAATTATATATTTTATTAATATTTTTAATATATTTTATTTGATTTATCTATTTAATAATCAAGTATTGCTTCATCATTGTGTCACTATTTAAGGGAATTATTTTATCACTAAAATTTCAAAATAATATACCATGATGTATAGAAAACATTTAAATTTAAATTTGATTTTTATTATTAAACATATTACTTATTTTAACCTATACTAAAAAAATTATTGTTAGAAACATGAGTTTGACAAAATATACTTTTCTTTGAATAAAAAACTATAAATTTCATAATCTAATCCAAGTGAAGTAAAAAGGATATAATTTAATTAGAAGGATTATTTGGGAATAAAAAACCTTATTAAATTAAATTATGACAAGTTTTAGGGTAATTTCATATTATTTATAATGTTATTTCTTTCATTAATTACCCGATTTACCCTCTAACTGTGGAAATAGAAATATAACAAAATTTACTATTCATAATGTCTAAACATAAAAGGGACCTATTTAATAAATTTTTACCTTATGAATAAAAATATGAATTCTATTTTTAAAAATTTAATCCACATAATTTGGAAAAAATAATTAAAATTTAATCTTGTTGATGGATCGAGAAAACAAGTTTTTAATATAAGAATGTCCAAAAGATTGAAAATTTTTTATATCCAAATTAAATATGAAATTAATTAAAATGACCTAAAATTAATTAAATGATAAAAAATTGATCTGATTAAAATTTATAACCATTGAAATATATAATTTAACACTATTAATAATTGTGATGAAAAACTAGTTTTTTATTAAAATGTAGTTGTTCACTATTCATCAAAACATGAAACCTATCATAAAAATATCAAAATTTCAACCCAAGTAAATTTTTATATTCCAATTTATTAAAAACAAGATTATTTTTTCAAATAAAATTTATAAATGTTTTAAAAAATTATTTTTAAAATAGTTTCTCCGTCAAAAGGCGACAAAATAGTCTATTTAGAAAAATACTTATTTAATGCATAAAATTGGTTTTGTTCTTATATATTGTCTAAAAACACATAAGATCAATTTTCAAAATTACATATAATATATTATATTCATACTTCGTTAAAAAATTCAAACCATAGTGACTTGTTAATTTATTTGTAAAAAACACACTTGTGAACATTTAAATAGCTTTTCAGAATAACATTTCATTTTATTTTAAAATGGGGTTTAAATTAATTTATAACTAATTAGTTACATAATTATATGTATGCATACAATATAATCTCATAATTATGTTAATAATATCTATACCTTCCACTATAAAACCTATGTTATAATATTAACATTTATATATAATATTTATTTGTTCTCTTAAGCTTGATGTGGTATATCATGTAACCTATTGAACATAGTGTTTCATTTTAAAAACATAGGATGTTACATTGGTTATTAAGATAATTAATCATGAGTTTTTAAGAAAATATGACCTCATTTACCTCTTTAGTTATAAGTATATTTTATTCAAAAAATATTCTTTCTAAAATACTAGTTTTTTCTAAAATAAAACATAAGCTCATTTTTAAAGAAAATGATTTTTAAAAATTAATGTTTTAAAAATAGATTTAAATTATTTTCAATGATTATTTTATATTATTCAAGTATATTTTTAAATGAATTTTTTAACAAAATTTTATTCATATTAAAAATAGTTTTTAAAGGGAAATGTATTTTTTCCTCAGGAAATATTTTAATTGAATTTTGAATGATTTCTCTATAAGTTTACAACATTATTTTAAAATAAAATGATTTTGAAATTTTTCTATTATAGTTATTTTCAAAGAAATGTTATTTTCCTTAATAAATGTTCCAAGTGGTCTTCAAAATCCTTCTCTATCTATGATAATGTCCTTTATGAGAGTTTATGCCTTATTAGAAATATTATCCAATGACACCATTCATATTATTTATTTGAATGGTTTATGTTTTTTTTATGAAACTCATTTATCTTCCACTAGTTTTACAATGATAAAACGCTTATAAAACCTTTTTATTTTAATGGGATATTCTATAACTAAATTCTTATAACACCTATATATTTTCTATTGGTAATGATCTAATGAAATATTTCTGATACCCATTTAATTTTATGGTCAATTATATGATGAATGTTTACTATCTTGTGGAAGATGTAAGATTGATTTCATTAGGTGATGAGTGGGTCCCATATCTCCCTCCATTTAATTGGGTAAATAATTATATATTTCATGAGATAGACATGTGTTTAATAGGGATTGAACCCATTATAGAAAAATGTGGCTAGAATAAGGAGTGCAATCAGTACAATAATACATATATAGAATTGCGAGTGAACTGAGTTGAGTAATAAAATTCTATAATGTGGAATGAAATTTTTATAGTAATACATGGATGGAACGGGGACTAAAAATATAATGTAATATAGGGATGGAATATGTAGTGAAATAGATACAGTAATGCATTGCTAAAATGGAGATTGAACCTAGATCATCAAGATTGGGCTTCCACTAGGTATAATGGCATGTCCCTCCAAGGAGTTGCAGCCGCCTATACATGAACATTATTACGTGGTTACAATGTTATTTGTGAACATAATTAAAAGTTAAAAATATTATACATGAACTTAGTTACATTTTTAAAATGTTATTCATGGACCTGGTTCTATGTACACAAGTTTATAAGAGGGCATGATTTCTTATTCTTCACATTATGAGTGAGCTTGTTTCTATTTATACATGTTAAAAATGTTATAAGCTAATGTGTATTCCATAAGAATATGTCTTATGACCACATTATGATCCCATTACTCTTGTTTTTTTATTTCCTTACGATTCATGTCTTATAATCTACCATTAATTATTCCATTAATCATGTTTGTGGTCTTTAATATGCAGGGTATGGTTTTCAAATGTCATATTCATGTTATCATACACTTATGTTTATTCTATTATTATTTATCTTCCTTGTTTACATTTATTGATCATTTTATATCACCCTTTATTCGATTTCCTATCCCCATGTTTTGAATAAAGATTTTATGTAGGCCATACTTGTGAATAGTACTGAAGGAGAAGATCTTTTGGGATATGATGAAAATATTTGACCATGTTTGAAGATTATTTTTTCATGTTTCCAAATGTAATAAATTATTATCTTCCTTTAACATATTTTTCTATAATGTAATAAATATTCATTTTAAATGATTTAATATCCATGTATGTTAATCTTGGGTCCCTATAGAGGTTCATTGTGTTACACGAGTTCAAGTACCTATAATCGCTAAGATTTACTGGTAATCTAAATACCTTTGTCGAAGTGATATGGATTTTCATGCTTTTCCAGACCCAAAACAATCTAGTAGTTACACATTTATCCATTCTTCATCATGTAGTTTAAGGGTGATAGTGGAGCATGATAACAAAGATGCACGATGAGATGACGCATTCATGGAAATATTTCCAATAGCTATTTTGTAATGGGTATTACCCTTCACGCTTCCACTCTATATGGATTCAAGAGCTTCTAGAATAGTAGAGGGATGATATTATTGTTTTTGAGTACACTGTGGGGTTTACATACTTATTTATTTACACCCTTGATATGGTATATTATGGTTTCTTCCAGATAGAGAAGTTAGATAAGGGCCATAATAGATAAATCCATTATAATTTCGTCTCCTTATGTATTCTTACTTATGTGGAAGTGTAGGAGTGGGATGTGGTTATATAGATATTCCTATAATAGGAGAATATAGTGGTAGCAGAAAATAGTTTACATCATGGGGTTGGTTCATCTGTATCAGCTAGCAGGCCTCAACCATTAGGGTCTCGTCATAGGAGACAACTCCATTCATAGACTCAAACATGTGGGTCTACAGTGCAAGGTTCTTACAGAGGATTCAATCATTCAGGATAAGGGTGATGGTATTATTATGACATATGAGGTCATATAGATCATGATTTCTTAAAAAAAATATACTTTGGAGGGTTGAAATATGGTTTATGCACTACCATGATAAAGTCAGTGTCGTGATCATGGATCTCTGTGGCGTGGTCACGGTGGCTGCAATAGAGGTAGTGCTGGGAGACGAGTATATGGATCTCTTGAGAGAGAATATGAAAGCGGATGGTGAAACTACAAGCTATTCATACCACCATGTGACCCACACCCAGATTAGAGAGATTTTATTCACTATTATGGGTATTTTTATGCTATGAAAGGATATGACCCAGCTACTTATGAGATGATTCGAGGTACAATACATTTTTTTCAACTCTTTCTCTCGTACTTGTATACATAGTCATGATACATTAATTTATTTATATATCACTTTATTAATATTAATTTATTTCTATTGATAATTTTTTAACAGATGAACCGCTAGAGGACCCGACTATGAGTGATTCTTCTATATCGCAATTTTTCTGAGAGTGCAAGTTGGTGTTTTGTGGAGAGTGTTTGTCATCGGACCTCTGGGACTAAATGATGATGCCTTATAACATCATATAGGGTATAAAATTATTTTCCATGATGCATGAATAGATACAATTTCATTGAAATACAGTTAGATACCTTCGTACATATAGAATGAGATTTTACTTTGTGGGTGAGAGAGATATTTTGGTAAATAGGAAGGGCATACGAGCAGAAAAATACAACACATCACTCATCAGTTAGTGAGATTATCCCTTTATGTAGTGATATCTAAAGGCATATAGTGTCCAACAGTGGTGGGGGAATATTTTTATTTCTTCCTTGAAGACATTCTAGGGCTATCGTCGATGTAGGGGATGGACTTATACAACAACATGCACCCTCAGATCACATAGATATATTATTTGGAAAATTAGATGGTCCCTATTGTGATATGGGAGAAGTGTGTATATTTTTAAGACCATTTAGATAATGGTTTTATCATACCCATTGTGGAAGCTCTTATTTTATCTATGAAAAAGGTGAATTGGTGTTTAATGCTTTATATTGATTATTGTCACATAAATCAGAAAATAATAAAGAAAATGTGCCACTATCTGAGAATTGAATACCTCTTAAACTAGTTTATATGTGGGTTTTATTTCTCTAATAATGATATCAAGTTGTTCTACCATTAGTTGAGGGTTCATGAGGATATTTATCTGAAAATGGAATTTATATGTAGCTATGGACATTATAAGATCCCAGTGATGTATTTCAGTGTGATGAATGCCGTCATTGTCTTCATCAATATTATGAACTATATTTTCTAGCCATAAATGGACTAATTTATAGTTTTATTCAATGATTACATGGTATTCTCTCAAAGTGCCAGTTTTGTATTAGTTTGTTCCATTTTAGGGGAATTTCATCTCTATAAATGCTTTTTATATAGACCCACTGAATATTGATGTAGTGATTCATTGGGATCTAAACAAGAGCTTGATAGAGGTGAATAGTTTCCTTGATTTTCTTTGGTACGGAAGGAGTTTTGTAGAATAATTTTTAGGTTAGATTCCCCTTTTAGTGTGTCTACATGGAAAGTAAGTATTATAACTAGTTTGAGTGTTAGAGATATTTTTAGAGTTGGGGTAACCGTTTCCTATTGATATAGACATGGATTTTTTTTGCTTATGGGTTGAGGTAGTTGAGACCCGAGTAGAAACATTAGGAGACTCATTAATTATAATTAGAAGTGGTTGTGTTTTCTCTGATGATGTGGAGTCACTATCTTCTAGATGGTCATTTCATTTTTTACTCAGAACATCTGAGTATTAGGTACATTTTCACTCAAATATACCTTTACATGGGAAATATTTTTTTTATATTTCTTGTATGTTTATGAATTTCAGATATTTTATACGCATAGGAAGTGAAATTTCATTGAATATTACATTATAAATAAGTCCCCTTCTTGATTGGTAGAGGATATGTCAGATCAGTTGGATTTATTGTGGCTGACCCTAGTGGAGGATAGCGGTGTAATTTTACTTCATTTGATAATGGTGATTCCATTTCTTTTTCAGTGTGTGAGAGAGTATAATTTTGGAGAAATCAACTATAAGGTTATTCAAGACAAGATATCTTGAGGAGATACACTAGATGAATTTTTTAAAGGATGGCAGCACATCATCCTTTTCCAGGGATAGACGATTATTCCAATTATATTATGTTAGGAGTAGTTCATGGATTTCTATGCCTCTCCCATTCTTATACATCCTGGTGTGGAAAATATGTACAGGGACCTTCAGTGGAATTTTTGGTGGGTGGTAATGAGGTGTATAATTTTCTTTTTTATCTCTATTTGAATCACACATCAGTTTGTAAATGTTGAGTATTAGTTTCCCGCACGTTTGACCTAACATCTGAAGTTCTCTTAGTGGAATTGTGATTGGCTGTTGTTGTATTTTGTGGTGGGTCATACAAAGGCAATTATGGCCCATGATTTCATATCATTGATTGTTTACCGACACACTATGTCTGCAAACATTCCTTCCATTAGGATGTAGAGGTTAGCAGAGAGTTGGGGTTGTTATATGTGTTGGAGATTGTCTAGATTCATGATGTACCAATGATGATTGTCTTTTAAGATGATTCTCAGTTCATGTCATGAAATTATATGCACACAATGGATGCATTCAAGACCTAGTTATAGATGGTCATTGTTTTTCTTCCCCAAATAATTGACCAGCTTGAGCAGACCATCCAGTTATTGTTGGATATATGGAGAGAAAGTATGTTGGACTTCTGTTAGGGATGGGGTGATCACATTTCATTATTATAGTTTTCTTATAATAATATATATATATTTATTACGAGCATGCCACATTTTTAGTCCACAGATGGTATACCATTTAATTCCTTGTTATATTGGATTTACATTGGTGACACATATATTATTGGTCCAAATAGAAATCTTATGTAGATTGGAATAATATGCCATTGTATTTGGAGTAGTGAGATGATGTTTTCCTTATAATATCCCAATGACAAGGATTTATTATATTTGTCTAGTGAATAAAGATTTCATCAAGGTTTGTTGATCCATTAGAGGTGCTTTATATTGTTGGATAGGTTTCCTATCATATAGCTTTATCCTATTAGTTAGACTGAGTGAATAATTTTGACCATCTGTGAAAGATGATGAAATATGTGCATGACCCAATTCCAATTATTAACTATGGTGAGCTATTTATCAAGGATTTAATAACCATATTAATGTACCAGATGGAAATAATGGATCAGTAGGAAACATTATGTGTGGATTGCCCATTCATTTAGTTTGGTTGCTTTGATAGCATGATAACATAAAAGAGATTTCCTAGGATCTTGAGAGTCATATGAGGATACAGTACCCCCTTATTTTTATTCATCTATTTCTTTTTGTGGTGAAATTACATGAGGTAGGGGAGAATGTAATTACTCTGGTCTCGTTGATTTACTCCTTTAAATATTTCTACACACATACACACAAACACACACACAAACACACACACACACACACATATATATATATGAATTTATTTCCTCAATTTTAATGTGGTGTTTTGGTGTCTTGGGACCCCAAAATTAATATATTGAAATTATTAATATATATTAAATCATATGCATGAATATTTTATAATAAAGGTTTTTCTAATGTTTGGTACATAGTATGGGAAATCCAAAACCACAGTTGATTTTACAATATGGGGTTTACCCTATGTGTGATGTACATTTAGTCGGTGTCAGATGTTTTGTGGAATACATCCCATGGTAGTGCATTAAGTAAAATATATAATTTCTTATGTTATGTTTTATTTTAAATTACAATACCTATTACTAATCTTTATTAACATTATATTATAGAAAATATATATTATTAATCATATAAACCTAGGATACTAGAGAGGAGGACTAGATTTTGGTGAATTGGGAATGTGGATCGAAAAGTGGATATCATGGAGATTCATGGGACATATAAAAAAACATAGTGGTATCATCACCATTTTCATTAACAGATGTGTCATTCACCAACGATGGATCTAAAATAAAGGTATAACTTGTTATTTGTGCTGTTCACAATTTGATTTAATTAATTATAATGGATTTAATTATCTCTTTTGATTGACCAGATATTACACATTCTTCACATGGGATAAAATAAGAATTATGTTTTGAAACTTGTTTATATTTTTTATTTCTTTATCCCACCCAAGGTTCTACCCTTTATAATCATTGGTCGATATCAAATTATGACTTCACTTGTTTATATTTTTTGGTCTTGTATATTTCTCCCACCTTTCATCATGTTAATTTTCATTCTCCCTTGGGGTTGGTAGTTTGACATTTTTATATCCGATTCATGCATGATAAAACCCCCTAACATGTATAGAATGTGCATAAATGTATGGTTCAAATATTTTTAGATAGAACTTTATTTATCAAGGGTTTTGAGTGATGAATTTGGGTTTTCATGACCTCTAGAGATGTTAAAAACATGAAGGAGTGCCACATGGGTGATCATATATCCAATTTCCCACCATTGTTGGGAAGGAATCAATAGAGAAAAATGATTCCTTCTATTTTTTTAGAGTTGAGCTATAAAATAGGCATTCAATGCAGCAAAAATGGTGGATATGGAGTCCATGTTAGGTCCAAAAGTTTATTCCTATGAAAATATTACTACGCATTATGTATTCTAAAAAAGCACGTGTTGTGTTCATCAGATTCCCAATGATTCTAGGTTTATGCTCAGGTTAAGTATTGTGTGAAATTTTTCTAAGACCATATATCATGTGGAAGTACACAAGGTGATATGTTTTCTTCCATCTATAGATTCTTTGGGAACCTAGGTAGTCATACATTCCATGTCACCTTTGGGAAATTTGATGTGGCTCTACATGGAAATTAAAGAAATATAGTAGGTGTACATTACCAAGAACTCAGGATTACATACACACCATTATCCCTAGTGGACAGAGCATGTGGTTTGACTAGTCATACCATGTTTTTTCAGGAGGTGAACAAGCCCATGGGATGAGGTGAGGTCACACACCATGTGACCCCACATAATGGGTTTTTACTTCCCTCGGTAACTTCTACCTTTTATATCCCCTTCATCGGGACATGGATTTCATTCCTGCAAGTAGTATATACTAAGTAGTTTATTTCATAGAAAGTGATAGTAGTCATTTTAGTGTATTTAGAGATATAAAGTGAGTTTGTTTATCGTTATTATTCTTTTAGAGTTAATTGATCTATGGTAGTTATGAGAAAGTAAATTAGGAAGAAGTTGGTGTGGGTAAACCCCTATCAAACAATGGTGTGGGTGCCCCATACTCATTACAAAGGTAGGGTTAGTAAACCCCATTATAAATTGGTTACAATTCCTCTATTTATAGAGTATCACCGACCCCCCCCCCCCTAATTTGCGACCTCCAATGGGGAGTAGTTCCTCCACTAGATATTGTTACTCCTCGATTGTAGATAATATTGGTGAGGTGTGGTCCCTCCACATAGATCCTTATATGGTTGTCTGTGATCACTACTAGAAAAGGGGGCATTGAAGCCCCCCAGACTCGGGCGACCGCCATTGGCGGTCGCTATAGCTAACCAATAGCGACCGCCAATGGCGGTCGCTAACCTATATAAAAAAACGGGGGGCTTCTGCGCCCCCCCCCCCCCCCCCCGCGCCCCCTCGACCTTGATCTCCCTCGCCGCCCTAACCCCCTACCTCCCTCGCCGCCCTCCCCTCCCCCGCCGCCCGGCCTTCCCCACCGCCCGGCCTCCCCCGCCGCCCGGCCTCCCCCGCCGCCCGCCCTCCCCCACCGCCCGCCCTCCCTCGACGCCTGCCCTCCGGCCGCCGCCCTCAAGCCTCCGGCCACCGCCCTACGACCGCCGCACTACGGCCTCTTGGACCTCCCCCCCCACCCCGGACGGCACCCGCACCCCGGACAGCCCCCCCCCCCCCCCCACGCACTCCGGACCGCCCCCCGCACCCCGGACGCCTCCCCGCACCCCGGACAGCCCCCCCTGCACTCGTACACCCCCCTCGAACCCGGACAGCCCCCCCCCCCTCCCCCCCCCCCCCCGCACCCCGGACAGGCCCCCCGCACCCCGGACACCCCCACACCCCGAACAACCCTGCCCGCACCCCTGACAGGCCCTCGACACCCCGGACACCCCTCCCCGCACCTCGGACAGCCCCCCCCCCCCCCCCCCCCCCCCGACCCCGGACACCCCCCCCCTCGCTGCCCGTCCCCCGTCGCCTCACCGCCTCCTCTCCTCCAGCTCCTTACCGCCGCCACTGCCCGTCCCCTCCCTTGCCGCACCGCCTTTGGCTCCGGCTCCCCTTCGCTGCCTCCTCTCCCTCGCAGCACCGCCTTCGGCTCCCCTCCCTTTCAGGTTTGTAGCTCAATCAGGTAACATGAGCTTTCAGTTACATTATTATTTTATCAATGGTTCATAAAAAAATGGTTAATATTTATTTTTAATATACTTGATTTGAAAAATGTAAATGTAATAAGTATTGTGTAAATGTTTGTTATACAGATATTATTATGGATAAGAGTTGGATTGATCTTCAAAATCGAACGTCTAGAGAATATTTCAATGGCATTATGCAGTTTATTGACTTCACGAGAGGATTTGAAAGTGACTATATTAGTTGTCCATGTAGAAAATGTGCTAACAGATATCAATTCACACGATATACTGTGAGGGAGCACCTTTTCTTTAATGGATTTCTGTAAAATTATAAGAGTTGGACTCATCATGGAGAAGAATATGTTCGTTGTCAAAATACAGATGCAGCTCAGATGGATGTTGATGCAAGGATGACTGATCCAATGCATGAAATGCTTACTGAAATGGTACGTGGGTTTGATCCTGAAGGCATTGACATCCAGAATCTTGAGACCGGTGAGATAAATCTTCGCTCTGGTGCAAATCATGATTCGAGGAGGTTTTATGAAGTACTTGATGATGCGAAAATAGAATTATATCCTGGATGTACTTCTTACAATAAATTGTCGTTTATCGTGGAGTTGTTGCATTTGAAGACTTTGAATAATTGGTCAGACACATCATTCGACATGCTTTTGGTTTTATTGAAAAAAGTTCTTCCTGTCGACGCTAAGATTCCTGAGTCGTATTACTATGCTCGTAAGTTGACAGAGAACTTAGGTTTTACATATGAGACTATAGATGCATGTGCAAACAAATATATGTTGATTAGAAATGAAACTTCTCATTTGGATATTTGTACGGTTTGTGGCGCTTCCAGGTGGAAAGAGAACAGGGGAAATAAGACTCATCAAAGTCAGATTGTGATACAAGGGAAACCGATTGCCGTAAAGCAAATGTGTTACTTTCCCCTTAAACCGAGGTTGAAAATATTTTTTATGTCATCTAAAGTTTCTAATTTAATGAGATGGAATGCAGAAAGAGTTCATGAAAGTGACATGTTAACCCACCCGGTAGACTCTCATGCATGGAAGGATTTTGATAAGAGACATCCCGACTTTGCTAAAGATGTTCGTAATGTCCGATTGGGATTGGCAGCAGATGGTTTCAATCCATTCAAGTCTATGGTTGGTGCAACTCATAGCACATGGCCCGTGGTGTTGGTTCCATATAATCTTCCTCCGTGGCTTTGTATGAAGCAACAATTTATATTACTTTCCACTCTTATTGATGGACCTAAAAGTCCGGGGGATAAGATTGATGTTTACCTTCAGCCATTGATTGATGAGTTGAATGAATTTTGGGGCGATGGTGTAATGACATATGACTGCGAAACGAATGAAATGTTCAAACTGCATGCTGCTTTATTGTGGACAATCAATGACTTCCCAGCTTATGCAAATTTATCAGGCTGGAGTACGAAAGGTGAATTTTCTTTCCCTTGTTGCAATAAAAGTAAAAAATCTGTATGGCTTAAACATTCCAAAAAATGGGCATACATGGGTCACATGCGTTTTCTCCCTCCTCAGCATAGGTTCAGAAAGGACATTGTGGCATTTGATGGTTCTAGAGAGTTCATCCCAGCACCAAAGATCATGACAGGAGTCGAAATGTTATCACAGATTGAGGAAGAAAACATCCGCACGATATATGAAATTCAGGATTTGGTGGCTCCTCCAGTACGTAATATTCGTGCTGTGGGTAGGCAGCGTAGTCACAATTGGAAAAAGAAAAGTATTTTTTATAGTCTTCCGTATTGGAAAACTAACATGTTGAGGCATAATTTGGATGTCATGCACATTGAAAAAAATGTTTGTGATAACATATTGTGGACCATTTTAGGTGTTAGTGGAAAGTCAAAGGACCATGTTAATGCACGCCGTGATTTGGAAGAAATGTGTTTAAGGAAACAGTTGCATTTACAGTTAGCCGAGGGAAACAAGGCATATATGCCTGCTGCACAGTATTCAATGACTACAGAGGAGAAAGAGACATTTCTTTCCATTTTGAAGATGGTCAAGGTTCCTGATGGTTACTCTTCTAATATTTCAAAGTGTGTGAATCTGACGAGCAAGACATTGCAAGGGTTGAAAAGTCATGACAATCACATATTACTTCAGCAGTTGATTCCAATCGCAATTTTTGATTGTTTATCCCCCAATGTTGTTCAGCCCTTGATTGAGATGAGTAATTTTTTTAGACATCTTTGTTTAAGAAATCAATGAATGAGTGATTTAAAAAGTTTGCAGGACCAAATTGTACTTACGCTTTGTCACTTTGAGAAACTTTTACCCCCCTCATTTTTCGATGTTATGGTCCACTTGACAGTTCACCTAACTGATGAAGTAATGGCTGCTGGTCCAGTGCAATTCAGGTGGATGTATCCTATTGAACGGTATTTGAGTACATTGAAAAGATTTGTATGCAAAAGAGCTCGTCCAGAGGCATCAATAGCCAATGGTTATTTGATGGATGAGTGTACTACCTTTTGTGCAGAATATCTTACAGATGTTGAAACAAAATTAGATATGCCCTCTCGGATTCATGATGGTCCAGTTGGAGAAGGAACCACATTTGATATGGACAACATCGAGTGGATACAAGCACATCGATATATCTTGTTCAATACTCCATCAGTTGCACCATTAATGCAGTAAGTATCTTATCAATGTGCTTGTATATCTTTTACATGTTTTGTTTGCATAAGTTGATCTTTTAAACATCGCGTAATCATTTGCAAGAAACACATTAATGATATAAAAGAAGAGATGCATCGTGCGACTGAGTTGCAAATTCAACAATCTCATTATGCGGCATTTCATGATTGGTTCAAGGATTATGTATGTATAAATTGATTTTCATTATGAGTGAAGTATTAAACTAATTCTGTCTGCATATATCAGTATTGATTTTTATAAATTATGTAGGTTCGTAAGCTGAGGGAGTTAGGGGACCCCACGCTACCTGAAGTATTTATCCAACTGGCTGAGGGTCCATCTATAACGTCTCGTCGTTATAAAGCTATTGATGCTAATGGTTTTCGATTTCGCATTAAAGATGTTGACGACAAACTAGCAACACAAAACAGTGGCATCGGTTGTCCCTTTGTCGATTCTGGTTATTACTATGGTCAATTGATAGACATCATTGAAGTTGTATACACACACGGTTTGAAGTACATATTGTAAAAGTGTAATTGGGTTGATCCAGTGCGTGGATGTAAAGTCGATCAATATCATTTTTCATTGGTGAATTTTAACTATATGTTATACAGAAATAATGAACAAGTTGAGAATGAACCTTTCATTTTGACATCACAAGCGGAACAAGTATTCTTCGTTACTTTTCCTTCGGATCCAAGTTGGCAAGTTGTTGTCAAAATGTCTCAGCGAGGAGTGTTTTTATTTAAAGAAGATGAACCCGAGACTGTTCTGTTGGTTTACCAACAACTTGATCAACATACTGTAGTTCAACGTGAAGAAGATATTTATTGGGTCAGAGCGGCTGTTGAAGGAGAAACGGTCGATTTGCATGATTAATGAAAGGTATAATTTTTTTCCCGCTATTCAATAGAATTTCCTAGGATATCATAAATTATCTAATCATTTTATAAATCCTTATAAGTTTTAATCCTCACTTTTGTAAGTTAATTCAGTCATAAATATTTAGGTTGATTAACTTTCTGATTTTTTAAAATTCATTCAAAACTAATTATTCAATCCATTTTTTGTTTGATTAACAGTTGTACAAGTTTGATTTATTAAGAAAAATCCAATTTATCTTTTAAACACTTTGGACTCATTACTGATATTTTCTATGACTGCAGACATGTCAGGGGAAGAGGCAGAAGATCCACATCATCCATCTGAGGCATCTACGTCTCAGGGTCGAGGTATGTTTGAATGTCATTGTCTATATTTTTTATGTAATTGACATATATATATATATATATATATATATATATAAAATTTTTCAATTTATATATAAAATTGTTTTCAATAGGATCCGACTCGGCTGCTTCTTCCTCTCGCAGGAGAGGCCCTGGTCGTGGCATATTATCATGGAATTCCCACACGACGATAGATGTTTCATTTCATGAGGTATTTCATCCCGTGGGACCAAATGGCCCGGCATTTATTCGTCAGCTGGGTCATATCATACGTTACCCACATCGATTTCCATTGACCACGCGTGATTGGGCTTCTATCCCTCAGGACACATTAGATCGTCTATGGAGGGAGGTTCAGGTAAGAAAATAATTTTACTTTATTTTATATTTATAAAGAATACTAATATGTTTGATTATTTTATTTATAGCAAAATTTGAAAGTATGCCTTGAAGAGTTCCGGACCGTGTGTATGAGAAAATGTCGTAAGATGTGGAAAGATTATAAAGGCAAAGTGAAGAGGGACCACTGGGTACCAAATGTGGGTGCCCTTGACATTTTGGAAAAAGTCCCGAGAGGTGTCCTCCCGGCTCAGTGGCGTGACTTGGTTGCATATTGGTCTACTAAGGGTGTTGCGGTTTGTATATTAATTATTTTTCTATATATATATTTTCAAGAATATGTGATTTGTTTGAAATTTGAATGAATTGAATGTAGGAGGTGTCAACACGCCATTCGGAGAATCGAGCGTTGCAGGGACCAGCTCACAGGCTCGGGACTCGTCACATGTCTCAGATCCGACATGAGGTATATATTATTCATTTTTTAATTTATTAATTAATATGGTTTTGTGTTTATATTATTTTAACATATAGTTGTGAGGGCAAGGTGCAGCAACTGATAAAATGTCGGTGTGGATAAGGACTCGTGATCGCAATGATCCAGAGGTTGCAGCATTGATAGTAAGTGTCTGTACTTACCAATAATTACATAAATCTATATATTAACATATATATATTTATATATATTTAAATATTTCACAGGCTCAATTTGAAGCTGAGTTAGAACATCTGCCAGAGGACCAGCGACAGCTTCCCATGCGACGGGACGAGATCTTTCATCGCATTATTGGTCGGGACGGGCATGGCTTTAGTTTGACCTATGGAGCAGGGATTCCTCGTTCTGTAGTGTCACGCGCTGTGGTTGTCGGTCCTGCTGTTGCTCATATGACACAACAGATGTCAGATTTTGAGGCATGGCTGCGCGCTTCCGAGGAGACAAATGCGCAATTGACAGCTGAGGTTAGAGCACTGCAGGAATATGTGCGTCGAGCTGATGGTACAGGGGATCATACGACGCAGGTATATACTGTATTTATTTATTTAATTTAAATTATTTTTTTTATTAAAATATTTATAATGTTTATTTGTTGTAGGCACCTGGCCCACCAGAAGGAGGTAGCAGTGATGACAACGCGTGACGCACCATATATTCACGAGATATGTTTTTTGTTTTTATTGGTAGGGTTGACATTGATGTACTGTATTTATTCATTTATGTAATGCATTATTACCATCCATGGTGGTCTTTTAAATATTTTATACACATATTGAGTTTTTGATCAGATAATCTTGAATGATTCTACATTTGAAAAAGTCGAACTAATTCCAACAGATCAATAAATCTGATATTATAGATTATGTATTATTCAATATATTTTTTATAAATTTCTGTATGGTATCGATAAAAGAAATATGTATTAATTAGATGTTATCACTTTTATTTTTCACTTTTGTAATCAATGGGATGGCCTTTGCACCCCCGGAGAGCCCCACGCACCCCCGTACAGCCCCCCGCACCCCCGTACAGCCACCCTGCACCCCCGTACAACCCCCGCACCCCCGTACAGCCCCCCCCCCCCCCCCGCACCCCCGTACAGCCCCCCGCACCCCCGTACAGCCACCCCGCACCCCCGTACAGCCCACCCCCTGCACCCCCGTACACCCCCCGCACCCTCGTACAGCCCCCCGCACCCCCGTACAGCCCCCCGCACCACCGTACAACCCCCCCCCCCCCCCCCCCGCACCCCCGTACACCCCCCACACCCCCTTACAGCCCCCCGCCACCCCCGTACAGCCCCCCGCACCCACGTCCGATTGTGTCCTTTTCAGCAGCGCGGCGCGTGCTGAAATGGCGCGTTGGGGGGTCAAAACCACCCGAACGACCTCCGAATACCACGAAACCGTACGACAATATCTGGGGCGTGAATTGTGAAATGGCCGGCCAGACGGCACCTCATTCGGAGGTGCCGTGTGACCGCGGCAGCCGGAAACGCATTTCCGGCGCTATTAAACACAAAAACGGCGTGCGGCGGTCCCATTCGGAGCAAACGTGCTCTGAAACACCTGAAACCGCACGGGAACGATAGGAATATTATTCCTGAGATGCAGGAGGAGGCAGCACGTCCAGTGGACGTGCGGTGCGCACGGCACGTCCGATTGTGTCCTTTTCAGCAGCGCGGCGCGTGCTGAAATGGCGCGTTGGGGGGTCAAAACCACCCGAATGACCTCTGAATGCCACGAAACCGTACGAAAATATCCGGGGCGTGAATTTGGAAATGTTTGGTCAGACGGCACCTCATTCGGAGGTGTCGTGTGACCGCGGCGGCCGGAAACGCGTTTCCGGCGCCACAAAACACCAAAACGGCGTGCGGCGGTCCAATTCAGAGCAAACGTGCTCCGAACGACCTGAAACCACACGGGAATGATATAAATATTATTCATGAGATGCAGGAGGAGGCCGAACGTCCATCGGACGTGCGGTGCGCGTGGCACGTCCGATTGTGTCCTTTTCAGCAGCGCGGCGCGAGCTGAAATGGCGCATTGGGGGGTCAAAACCACCCGAACGACCTCCGAATGCCACGAAACCGTACGACAACATCAGGGGAATGAATTTTGAAATGGTCGGCCAGACGGCACCTCATTCGGAGGTACCGTGTGACCGCGGCGGCCAGAAACGCGTTTCCGGCGCCATTAAACACCAAAATGGCGTGCGACGGTCCAATTCGGAGTAAACGTGCTCCGAACGACTTGAAACCGCATGGGAACGATAGAAATATTATTCCTGAGATGCAAGAGAAGGCCACACGTCCATCGGATGTGCGGTGCGCGGCACATCCGATTGTGTCCTTTTCAGCAGCGTGGCGCGCGCTGAAATGACGCGTTGGGGGGTCAAAACCACCCGAACGACCTCCGAATGCCCCGAAACCGTACGACAATATCCGGGGCATGAATTGTGAAATGGTCGGCCAGACGGCACCTCATTCGGAGGTGCCGTGTGACCGCGGAGGCTGGAAACGCGTTTCGGGCGCCATTAAACACCAAAACGGCGTGCGGCGGTCCCATTCGGGGAAAACGTGCTCCGAAAGACCTGAAACCGCACGGGAACGATAGAAATATTATTCCTGAGATGCAGGAGGAGGCAGCACATCCAGCTGACGTGCGGTGCGCGCGGCACGTCCGATTGTGTCCTTTTCAGCAGCGCGACGCGCGCTGAAATGGCGCGTTGGGGGGTCAAAACCACCTGAACGACCTCCGAATGCCACGAAACCGTACGACAATATCCGGGGCGTGAATTTTGAAATGTTTGGCCAGACGGCACCTCATTTGGAGGTGCCGTGTGATCGCGGAGGCCGGAAACGCGTTTCCGGCGCCACAAAACACCAAAACGGCGTGCGTCGGTCCAATTCAGAGAAAACGTGCTCCGAACGACCTGAAACCGCACAGGAACGATAGAAATATTATTTCTGAGATGCAGGAGGAGGCCACACATCCATCGTACGTGCGATGCGCGCGGCACATCCGATTGTGTCCTTTTCAGCAGCGCAGCGCGCGCTGAAATGGCGTGTTGGGGGGTCAAAACCATCCAAACGACCTCCGAATGCCACGAAACCATACGACAACATCCGGGGCGTGAATTTTGAAATGGTCGGACAGAAGGCACCTCATTCGGAGATGCCGTGTGACCGCGGCGGCCGGAAACGCGTTTTCGGCGCCACAAAACACCAAAACGGCGTGCGGCGGTCCCATTCGGAGCAAACGTGCTCCGCAATACCTGAAACCGCACGGGAATGATAGAAATATTATTCCTGATATGCAGGAGGAGGCAGCACGTCCAGCGGACGTGCGGTGCGCGCGGCACGTCCGATTGTGTCCTTTTCAGCAGCGCGGCGCGCGCTGAAATGACGCGTTGGGGGGTCAAAACCACCCGAACGACCTCCGAATACCACGAAACCGTATGACAATATCTGGGGCGTGAATTGTGAAATGGCTGGCAAGACGACACCTCATTCGGAGGTGTCGTGTGACCGCGGCGGCTGGAAACGCGTTTCCAGCGCCATTAAACACCAAAACGGCGTCCGGCGGTCCCATTCGGAGGAAACGTGCTCCGAAAGACCTGAAACCGCATGGGAACGATAGAAATATTATTCCTGAGATGCAGGAGGAGACATCACGTCCAGGAGACGTGCGATGCGCGTGGCACGTCCGATTGTGTCCTTTTCAGCAGCGCGGCGCGCGCTGAAATGGCGCGTTGGGGGGTCAAAACCACCCGAACGACCTCCGAATGCCACGAAACCGTATGACAATATCCCGGGCGTGAATTGTGAAATGTTCGGCCAGACGGCACCTCATTCGGAGGTGCCGTGTGACCGCGGCGGCCGGAAACGCGTTTCTGGGGCCATAAAACACCAAAACGACGTGCGGCGGTCCAATTCGGAGCAAACGTGCTCCGAATGATCTGAAACCGCACGGGAACGATAGAAATATTATTCCTGAGATGCAGGAGGAGGCCGTACGTCCATCGGACGTGCGGTGCGCGCGACACGTCCGATTGTGTCCTTTTCAGCAACGCGGCGCGCGCTGAAATGACGCGTTGGGGGGTCAAAACCACCCGAACGACCTCTGAATGCCACGAAACCGTACGACAACATCCGGGGCGTGAATTATGAAATGGTCGGCTAGACGGCACCTCATTCCGAGGTGTTGTGTGACTACGGCGGCCGGAAACACATTTTCGGCGCCATTAAACACCAAAACAGCGTGCGGCGGTCCAATTCGGGGCAAACGTGCTCCGAACGACCTGAAACCAGATGGGAACGATAGAAATATTATTCCTGAGATGCAGGAGGAGGCCGGACGTCCATCGGACGTGCGGTGCGTGCGGCACGTCCGATTGTGTCTTTTTCAGCAGCGTGGCGCGCGCTGAAATGGCGCGTTGGGGGGTCAAAACCACCCGAACGACCTCCGAAGGCCAAGAAACCGTATGACAATATCCGGGGCATGAATTGTGAAATGGTCGGCCAGAGGGCACCTCATTCGGAGGTGCCGTGTGACCGCGGCGGCCGCAAACGCGTTTCGGGCGCCATTAAACACCAAAACGGCGTGCGGTGGTCTCATTTGGAGCAAACATGCTCCGAAAGACCTGAAACCGCACAGGAACGATAGAAATATTATTCCTGAGATGCAGGAGGAGGCAGCACATCCAGCGGACGTGCGGTGCGCGCGACACGTCCGATTGTGTCCTTTTTAGCAGCGCGGCGCGCGCTCAAATGGCGCGTTGGGGGTAAAAACCACCCGAATGACCTCCGAATGCCACGAAACCGTATGACAATATCCGGGGCATGAATTGTGAAATGGTCGGCCAGACGGCACCTCATTCGGAGGTGCCGTGTGACTGCGGCGGCCGGAAACGCGTTTCCGGTGCCACAAAACACCAAAACGGCGTTCAACGGTCCAATTCGGAGCAAACGTTCTCCGAATGACCTGAAACTGCACGATAACGATAGAAATATTATTTCCTGAGATGCAGAAAGAGGCCTCATGTCCATCGGACGTGCGGTGCGCGCGGCACGTCCGATTGTGTCCTTTTCAGCAGCGCGGCGCGCGCTGAAATGGCGCGTTGGGGGGTCAAAACAACCCGAACGACATCCGAATGCCACTAAAGCGTACGACAACATCCGAGACGTGAATTCTGAAATGGTCGGCCAGACGGCACCTCATTTGGAGGTGCCGTGTGACCGCGGCGGCTGGAAACGCGTTTCCGGCACCATAAAACACCAAAACGGCGTGCGGCGGTCCCATTCCGAGCAAACATGCTCAGAAAGACCTGAAACCGCACGGGAACGATAAAAATATTATTCCTAAGATGCAGGAGGAGGCAGCACGTCCAACGGATGTGCGGTGCGCGCGGCACGTCCGATTGTGTCCTTTTCAGTAGTGCGGCGCGCGCTGAAATGGCGCGTTGGGGGGTCAAAACCATCCGAACGACCTCTGAATGCCACGAAACCGTACGACAATATCCAGGGCGTGAATTTTGAAATGGTCGGCCAGACGGCACCTCATTCGGAGGTTCCGTGTGACCGCGGCGGACGGAAACACGTTTCCGGCGCCATTAAACACCAAAACGGTGTGCGGCGGTCCCATTCAGAGCAAACGTGCTCAGAAAGACCTGAAACCGCATGGGAACGATAGAAATATTATTCCTGAGATGCAGGAGGAGGCATCACGTCCAACGGACGTGCGGTGCGCGCGACACGTCCGATTGTGTCTTTTTCAGCAGCGCGGCGCGCGCTGAAATGGCGCGTTGGGTGGTCAAAACCACCTGAACGACCTCCGAATGACACGAAACCATACGACAATATCTGGGGCGTGAACTGTGAAATGTTTGGCTAGACGGCACCTCATTCGGAGGTGCCGTGTGACCGCGGCGCCCGGAAACGCGTTTCCGGCGCCATAAAACACCAAAACGGCGTGCGGTGGTCCAATTCGGAGAAAACGTGCCTCGAACGACCTGAAACCGCACGGGAACGATAGAAATATTTTTCCTGAGATTCAGGAGGAGGCCGCACGTCCATCGGACGTGCGGTGCGCGCGGCACGTCCGATTGTGTCCTTTTCGGCAGCGCGGCGCGCGCTGAAATGGCGCGTTGGGGGGTCAAAACCACCCGAACGACCTCCGAATGCCACGAAACCGTACGACAACATCCGGGGCGTGAATTGTGAAATGGTCGGCCAGACAGAACCTCATTCGTAGGTGCCGTGTGACCGCGGCGCCCGGAAACGTGTTTCGGGCGCCATTAAACACCAAAACGGCGTGCGGCGGTCCCATTCGGAGCAAACGTGCTCCGAAAGACCTAAAACAGCACGGGAACGATAGAAATACTATTTATGAGATGTAGGAGGAGGCAGCACATCCATCGGACGTGCGGTGCGCGAGGCACGTCCGATTGTGTCCTGTTCAGTAGCGCGGCGCGCGCTGAAATGACGCGTTGGGGGGTCAAAACCATCCGAATGACCTCCGAATGCCACGAAACCGTACGACAACATCCGGGGCGTGAATTGTGAAATGGTCGGCTAGACGACACCTCATTCGGAGGTGCTGTTTGACTGCGGCGGCCGGAAACGCGTTTCTGGCGCCCTAAAACACCAAAACGGCGTGCGGCGGTCCAATTCGGAGCAAACGTGCTCCGAACGACCTGAAACCGCACGGGAACGATAGAAATATTATTCCTAAGATGCAGGAGGAGGCCGCACGTCCATCGGGCATGCGGTGCGCACGACACGTCCGATTGTGTCCTTTTCAGCAGCGCAGCGCGCGCTGAAATGGCGCGTTGGGGGGTCAAAACCACCCGAACGACCTCCGAATGCCACGAAACCGTACGAAAACATCCGGGGCGTGAATTGTGAAATGGTCGGCTAGACGGCACATCATTCGGAGGTGCCGTTTGACCATGGCGGCCGGAAACGCGTTTCCGGCGCCATAAAACACCAAAACGGCGTGTGGCGGTCCCATTCGGAGCAAACGTGCTCCGAAAGACCTGAAATGAGATTATTTTTTGAATCGAAGTTTTTAAATTATTATAGCACAATGATTTGATATTATATATATATTATATATATATTAAAAACATTTAAAATATTATATATATATATATATATATATTTAAAATATTGTATTTACTAGTATATATGTGAATATTTATATATATATATATATTTTTTTATTTATTTATATATTCAATTCAATAAAAAAAATTTAATAATTTTTTTTAGACTAGCGACCGCCATAGGCGGTCGCTGAAAGCCTCTAGCGACGAGGCAACAGCGACCGCCAATGGCGGCCGCTGAGCGGCCGCTAAAGGCCGTATTTTCAGTAGTGGATGTTAAAAATTGGATATAAACTATTGGAGTTATAGGTAGACTCATTGTTCTTAACTACGTTATAGAGATGGATATCCCCCTTCCCCCTTGCTTGGTTTTCTTTATGAGGATATATGATGATTTTATATTTACAAATTGATTATGGGTTGAGCTGACTATTGTATATTTCAATTAATCACTTATTGATTTTCAGGGTGACTTATAGGGGTTTATATACTCACCCATTTGTAGTATTTTCTCTCATATGTCGAGTCTTATACAGATGATTAAAATATTGGCAGTGAATTTGGTGGAACATAGCCGTACATAGGTTCATTGACGACATTCGGTTGTCATACATAGTGATGAGGAGTCCAAAACTCTTCAATTATCCCTTTTTAAATTTTAATTTGGTTGGGGATTAATTTAGGGTTAGACATTTATTTTTCCCCTTTATGATTTGGTTTAATATTTTTATACTCTAAATTATTTCTTAAAGAATATTTCACACATGGTTTTAATCTATAATTTTCATTCATTTAGTATTCCTTCGCACGTTTACATAGATATGGTTGTGTTTTTAGGTATATTATTCCAAATCCTATCATTTTTTTAACATATAGGATCCTATATCTTTCCCTAATCTTATAGTAGGTGTGATTGGTGTGTCACACATGTCTTGTTTCAATCTAGGTAGTCCCCTAGGGGCCGGGACATGACACATCATGTTTAATGAGATCCCATAATGATCTATAAAATAAACCTAGAAATATATTAGGTCTAGGTGATTTTCTTATATGATGGAAATAATATAGTTTTTATCTCATCTTATTTAAAAATATATTGTAAAATATTGTGGTAATCAGCACCCTGATACCTAGATATGTTACCAATGATGATTTTATCAGCATCTTGTTTTTGGGCCCCTTATCTCCACTCATACTGAGGACCTAAAAGTAAACCGTAAAAGAACTAGGAAACTAATTTTCTTTTGACATTGATATAAATGGATTATGTTCCTTACCCTATAAAAATGTTATGATTGTCAATAAACATCATATCCCATATATAATCATTTAAGTATATCATGTTTCTATATCATTCCCTTATCTAGCATATTTTGGATTATTATGTAGTCATTTTTTATTCTACAACAAAATACTCATTAAGAAATATTCATTTATAAGTAACATGAAGAAAAATTTCATCATTAAAAGTCTCTTGTAACTAAAAATTAAGTTGATTGATCTCTTCTTTAAACTCTCCTAAGTTGGTTTTGAGGATCTAATAGTTATTGGATCCCTAATATTATCACCTTTCAATATGTGGAGCTTATTTTGAAGCACCTCCCATGCATGCCGCTAGATGGGGGATGTCTCGGATGAACACACTATCTCTTTGATGGAACTGTCTTCTATAAAATGATTTTAATAAAAGAAAAAATGATTATAATACTTCATTCTTTGGATATTTAGATAAAGTGGAGTGTAGTCAGATATGTTTCATGCAAAGTGAGTGATAGAAAAAAGTGGGAATCTATAAATGTTTAGAAAGTTGGCTAAAGATCTATATAGAAGAGTCTAGTTTCAACCACTACCAGTTTTATTATCATCCCATGTGAGTGGATCACCAGGTAAAAACATATCCAGGAGGTTTTTATTTGAAATAATGAACTGAAATTCATTCAACCCCTTTCTCAGGTAGTTACCTCTTACCTTATTTTCATTATATTTTATCATGGTAATAAAATCACCTTCTATGTACAATATAGTGGGACTGGTAGCAATTAAGGAAACTATTTTCTAGTGATTTAATCTGTTGAAAATACCACTTTTAGAATAACTTATCTACAATAAGGATTTGGTTTAATACTTGATGATTTTAATATAATTTGTTTGGGGGGAGCCTCAATAAAATATAAAAATAGTATATTCTCCAAAAACATATATAAATGGGATTTAATCAGGATTCATAAATGTACTATTCTGTATAGAGTTTTTTGGGATAATATTTTATTGAAGATACCTTGAATATATCTTCCAATATTTCTAACAAAGAAACCTTATTTTGATAATGCATCTTCCTAAGTAACTTGATTTTATCATAGTAACCAATTCCCCAAGAATTATATATTATTCATGAGATCATAATTAATGGGGGGTACATGATTATATGATCATAGTTTATTTTCATTGGGGGAATAATTATTCATCTTATATATGGTCAGAGAGAGAGTGAAAAAATGACTAGGAATTAGGGTATATAGTCTAATTTTTTCAATCGAATCGAATAGGAAGAATTAAATACTCTTCTCAATAACCAATTATATAACTACAATGTAATTGGGTGATAATTGTGATTTATCTAGTTTAAAGGGGGTTAAAACATGATTCATGTTTCTAAGGCTATCACTCTCCAATTCTAAGATCTATGCCCCGGTGATCTCAAATTCTAGAGGTGAAAAATTCTCTGAGAAAAATTGAGAGTCTATTGAAATATTCTTAATGGGAGATTAGTAGATTAATTTTTGGTATGAAACTACCTTATAAACATAGGAAGGGTTTGGGTGATAGTGAACCTAATTCTCAATAATAATATCATGATGAGATATTTCATTATACCTTTATTCATAACTAGAGGAGATATCTCTCGTGGCAATCTCCCTCAGGGTCTTAACTCCCAATTCCTAGTCCTTATTCCTAAATCTAAAAATGCTGATGAACTCCATAAATTTTGACCTATTTATATTATAAATTACCTCATGAAAATTATCACCAAACTCATTGCCAATAGAATTTCTCCTATTAGTAATAGAATTGTTTCATGGAATCAATTTGGTTTCATTACAGGTAGATCAATTCAAAACTATATTTTTCTTTCCTCTGAATCAACTAACCTTCTCAACAGGAAAACGAGAGGAGGGAATGTTTCCATAAAACTTGATATCGCCAAAGCCTTTGACACTATAGATTGGAATTTCATATTTAATGTTCTATCCAATTTTGATTTCAATGATATTTTCTTAAACAGAATCCGAACCTTGTTCAATTCATCCCATATTTCTATCATATTAAATGGCTCCCCAAAGGGGTACTTCAAATGTTCTAAGGGGGTTTGACAGGGTGACCCTCTCTCTACCATTGTTTTCTCTATTTCTGAAGACTATTTAAGAATACATATTTCACAAACAGTTGAAATAGGTGACTTAAATCTGATATCTTCCTCCAGGAACCTGAATTCCCCCTCTCATCTTTTGTATGTGGATGACATAATCCTCTTTTTGAAAGTGGAAAAAAGGAATTTAAACAATTTAAAAGCCATTCTCTCACACTATGAGTCAGTCTCTAGGCAACATATCAATTGGAAAAAATCCTATATTTACTTTGGAAAAGATTTCCCCTTTGGCAGGAAAAGTAGGATCACAAATGATCTTCGCATCAAGGAAGGCACGTTTCCCTTTAATTATTTGGGAGTCCCTATGTTTTGGGGAAGACCTAAGGAAATCTATTTCTCTTCTATCATTGACCATACTCTTTAGAACTTATCCTCCTAGAAAGGGGAAAATCTTTCTATGGCTGGTAGGATTTTCTTGGATAAATCCAAAATTGTCTCAAAACTTGTCTACTCTATGATGATTTACAAATGGCCAGCTAGTCTCCTAAAATGC
This sequence comes from Viscum album, assembly GCA_963277665.1. Taxonomy (NCBI): domain Eukaryota; kingdom Viridiplantae; phylum Streptophyta; class Magnoliopsida; order Santalales; family Viscaceae; genus Viscum; species Viscum album. The sequence continues at coordinate 1,361,899,068 of OY728166.1, read as the reverse complement.
AATAATACTTCCATTAAAAACTTTGTTTGGACATGGAGTACTCTTGAAAGTAAAATGGTCACCATACCCTGTTCCACCTGTTGTAAACCCATTGATAAAGGTGGAATTGTCATAAAAAACCTTACCTTATTTAATGATTCCCTATAGGACAAGCTAACATGGAACCTTATTTGGAATAACTCACCTTCCAATAATTTTCTTAGAGCTCGCTTTCTTGAAAAACTGAGAAACAAAAATTTTAAGTAGTGCACATCTTCTATTTGGCCTTCCCTCAAACGTACGTTTAATGTTATTATGACAAATTCTAGATGGATGGTCAATAAAGATTCCAATATGAAATTTTGGCTGGACAATTGGACGGTCTCCCCCCTTATCTCTTTAATGTCACCTGATAACTCCCCCTTGAACATCAATGACACCATAAATAACACACTTCACTCAGAAAATTCCTATCTTCTCGATGAGATCAAGAGCATTGTTGATTCTTATCCCTTCTCGCAGAATGATGATCTTATCATATGGGAGCCTGTGCATAACAAAATTCTGGACTCTAAAAGTTACTATAACTTATTTTTCAATAATGACACCAAATTTTTAAACTGGATCAAAAACATTAACAAAGCTTGGATAAAACCCTCACGCTTTACTTTGGTATGGCGTATTTCTCATGGAAAGATCCCCACTGACTCATTTCTACAAGATTTCAGAGTCAGCCTCTACTCTAAATGTTGTATGTGTAATCACAATAGGGAGGATATTAATCATCTCTTTCTGTCTTGTGATACGGATTCTGATCTTTGGAACCATGTATTTGACATCTTTGAATACAGATGGTTGTTTGGAACTTCCCTAACATTGAAGCTTCAAAGATGCATGGAAAACTCAGACTCTATGAAAATCATGAATCTATTTACGGCGGCTGTTGGAGAGATTCTAAATGTGATATGGTATGGCAGGAATGACTACATTTTTTATAAAAACTCATTTAATCTCAATGCAGCCAAAATGAGAATTCTCATTGCTATTCGAGAGGTGGAATCGATTCAGAATGAACACTGCTCTAACTCTGTCAGAGACCTTGGGATCTTGAAGCGCATTGGAGTTTTCATGAAAATTCCTCGCCCTAAATTTATGATGGAAGTTTTTTGGCAACCCTCGCCTATGAGGTGGATAAAAATAAATGTGGAAGGGGACTCCAAAGGCAATCCTGGCCCAGCGCGTTGTGGTGGCATCTTCAGAAATCATTTAGATCAGATCCTTGGATGCTTCTATGGCTCATGCGGATTTGGATCCTCCTTAGAAGCTGAGATGTGGTGTGTTATTCATGCCATCTCATTTTCTAAAGCTCACAACTGGAACAACATCTGGATTGAGAGTTATTACTCTACCATAGTTCATGAAATTTGGAAGGGTACAATTCATCTAGCTTGGAAACTCACATCCTGCTAGATTGACTGCCTACATTCTCTCTCCTCCACCAGCTTTATTGCAATGCACACCAATAGAGAAGCTAATAGGATTGCTGATGGTCTGGAAAACAGAGGTGTGGTGCATGCTATTACATGGAGTGATGAACTGCACCCCGATCTGATTCCGCTTTATATTCGAGATGTAAAAAAAACTCTTTCTTTTCGTCTGGTGTAATCCCTTCTTTTTTAATAAAACTTTTTGATTTCCATTCAAAAAAACCCCGAGATATTCAAAAAATATATTCTCTTAGAAGGATTTGTCAGTACTAGCATGATTAAGGGTATTATAAGGAAGGGGTTTATTGGATCCACCACAACATAAATCTATAAAATTACTATAAGAACAAACTATAATGTATCTTCATAATAACAAAGGTAGATCTCAAATTCATAACTAGTAACATTGATTAAGGATTGATATTTAAAATGGTGGGGAAGTCTAGGAATCCAACTCCCTAATACCTGTAATGAAGAATCACATCCCCTAAGTGAATTTAGGGACTACTGTAGTTTGAATAACCAATTTATTCCATAAGTGAGGTTCTCCATAGCTAATGTCGGGATAAAATAAATCATAGAGGAATATTGAACATAAAATTATTTCTGATTCATAATGGAAATGGTTTCATGTCGAGTTAGATTCCATGGTTTTATGCATCGATAAAAAATATAATGGATAAGTGATCATCCAAAAACATAGCAACTAGAGTCCATTTTTAATACTTTGAAGCCATATGAAATTCACTATTTCAAAGAGAGAGGATTATATAATCTTCCACTGTCTCATATTATATCCTATCTGTGGGAATTGAAGGGATGTGAGGGATAAGGGATTTCATGGGAGGCTAAAGATCACCTTATAGAACCAAATTATATTACCCTATTAAGGGAACAGTACGAGGTCGTAGGGGATCCAAAAGGTGTCTCAAATACATCATAATTAGAGGATCCACCACAAATAATAACCTCAGGAGTTATTAATGGGAACTTCAGTTTTCAAAAATAAAGGAAACCCCATAGAACCCAGTGATGTTCCAAAATAATGGGTAGACTAATGTGGTGATGGTGTAGGGATACCTCTAACCTAGCTAGCATGATAGCACTGTTCAAAGAAAAATGATGAAAACTTGAAAAATAGGGATGCACATTAATCATGTCTAAATGAATTGAAAGAGTCATCCTCATCCCATGAACTAGAAAAATATATTTGATGAATAAGAAATTGTTTTAAGTTAATATCATTGATTTATTACTCTCCTATTAATATTTTGAAACTTAACACACATGGAAGACTACATATGAATACAAGCCCCAACTACTTCATAGTTAAGCAGCATAAAAAATATATCAATTGAGGGCTTTTAACCTTTTGTACACCTACCTACACCATATTTCATTCATCCATCATCCATTATGAATCCACAACATAAATATTTGGTTGAGAGAATATAGGGAGAATATATATGATATGGGAATAGTGATTTCAGGCCTGTGAAAAGTGTGATGTGTCAACTGCCTTCCCAAACAATAATGGCCATGAATTTTTCATGTATTTTTATAAAAGTACTCATATTTTTTGATAGAAATTTTATTATGTTTTAAAATATAATCATATATAAAAACCATTAAATTTCCTAGAAATATTAACAACCATGAATTGAATTTCACCATAATAATGATGAATGGTATAGGGTGATAAAAATAAAATAATAGAGTACTTGTGAAGGTAAAATACATTGGCTGAAATTCTCTAATGAAGATCACATATGAGTTGGTTCCCTAAAAACAAGTACAATATACATTAAATTAAAAGAATATCCACAACCTTTAATGTTAATTAATATTTTACCATATTATTTTTCTTCCACATGCCAACTGTGTGATAATTTCATAAGGGTACATGTCAGAATAAAATTTCATAGATTTCCACCTTTAATGAGAAACTAGATGTTCCATGATAATATTCTTCACTATAATTTCTATGGTTAGATAATATCAAATTATGGGACAAAAATGATACATGATATCAGGGGTGGACACTCATAGGAAATTGATAAACATTATCATGGTGTATTATTAGGTTAATATCAAGAAAAAAGATTATGAGAACATGAGTTCAGAGTCTGAAAACCTCATTTATATGTATAACTGAATGTTCTTATTACTTTATATGTGGAGTGGCCCTTAGAGTTTAATATTATTATTAATTCATGTTGTGATTTCAGAACATTGATGTTTTGATGAAATTGGTGTCCTCATATTCCCATGGTGAGGTATGATGCATTATGTTCATGAAGAATGACATTAAATTACTAAATAATGTGAGAAGGTATTTTTTTCAATTAGATATTAAAGCATTGATATCTCATTCCCTTTTATGTAAATGGAAATTCCTAAAAAAGACTTTATTGATGGACTTCTATTTGTAAATTTGTTTCACAAAGTCAAAGAAGGTGAAATTGAGCACATTGGATGATGAAAAAATTATATAAACTTCTTAAATAAAGATATCAACGATAGGTGGTTATATTACACAATGTGTGTTTATATGTGGTTATTTTACATGATTCATTTAACTCTTTTATATATGGGTACATTGATGTGTCGTTATATGATAAACTAATACTTTAGGTAGCACTATAGAATCCCACTAAGAAAGGGGAATAGACAGTAACACACTAAGTGTATTCAGAAACACATTTAAATTATATAAATTTGACATTTTGAATAAATATTATCTCTGTATGTGGTTTAATACTTATTCTTATTTGGTTGATTAGAAATAATTTATCACAAGTTATTCAAAAAAATATTGTGTTTTTTTTAATATTGTAAAAAAATTTAGTCAATAGGTGACGATTTATTACATGAATATATAATATTTATTTAACTAGTTTATTCATAAGGTGAAAAATATTTTTTTTTAATTTTTTGCATGTATATTTAATAAATATTTATTCAATAAGTTGGTGAATATTAAATTTAACTATTCATCACTGATTAGTGAAGAGTTATTTATGTTTTTAAATAAATAGAAATTATTCATAGTCTAAAAAATATTGTGGATGATTGACTAATCGAGTTTAATGTTCATTTGAGTAATGATATATTAAATAATATTTGAATAAATACTAATTAATTTATTAAAGGAATTAATATTTCTGTTTTTGCAAGGTTATCACAATATTTTTTTCATTTTGAAAAGTGATTCATCAGGGATATTGAAAATAATAAGGGTTTGGGTGCAATTATTTATTGCGTAACCCTAGCTCTCTATAAACCCAATTATTTAATTATTAAAACTAATCATCTTTGTGAATGATGAATGTTAATAAAGAATTATGTCTATCCCTATAGAGATATTCTCCAATTAATGGAATGAGTATAATGGTTAGGTGATAAATGCGGTATTGAATATTATATGTATAAATAGTAATTTATTTATTCAATGAAATAATGTTAATTCATTCATGAGTTTATCACAAGTTATGCCAATAATAATTATATTACTATTATTTTGAAAAAGGGTTCACTGAGTATTTTGAAAATAATAAGGGACATCGTGCAATTATTATTTTTCTCACCCTATCTCTCAATAAACTCAATTATGTCGTTACTAAACTAAATCATCATTGTAAAAAAAATCTCAAGAGAATTATCTCTATCACCATATATATTTTATTCCAGAATACTATTAATAACAGATGGAAATATACCATCACCCACTCAATTATGGAGAGAACAAAATTATTTTTTTTGCCTTGGAGGATTTTATTGAGATCCATAATGAAGGATATAATAATTAGAATATTATATGCTACAACCCAAGGATTTATATAGTCATTTCAATAGGTTTAAGAATCATGTGTTGATCACTACTAGATTAATTGTACCCTTGAATCTTTTTGTATCAATAATGTAACACAAATAAGTAGTTAACTAATTAATCAATGAATAAATAATTCCAATTTTAAGTAATTATTAATCCATATAAATTTATTATTAACATTATTTTGTGATCCTATCTCATATTTCTAGTGTTATTCATCAAACATGTTCAAATTTTATGTGTTTTTCATAATGTTTAGCAACATTTACATACTGAATTTATCATTGAATCTCAAAAAATCTGAGTTAGGCTCATCCTAATATGTGTTTATACTAAGTCTAAAACCTACATGTGGTATCCGAGAATTCCAATTATTATTTTATAATAATTTATTAATATTTGACTAAATATATGTATGTTCTGTTAGTTTTCCTTCCCATATTATTTTTTATTTAAATCTAAACATTGAAATATTTTTTTCATTCTTCATTGGGGATCATATGACCAAGAACAGGTTAAAATTTCATGAAGAACATTTAAAAATTACATCAGTTGTTTCCAAGAGTTATATCTAGAAAAAAAAGACATAATATTTTATAAACCATTTTTACACATTCTGTGCTTATATACACTACACAAGAATGAACCATGATAAGCTTAGGTCATCTGTTATTAAAAACACATATAGTGCATTAATACACATTATGAGTTGACCAAGTTAGGTCGGCACATGATTTTCCAAATAACCAATTTTATAAATCTTGTATATAGCATGTATTTTGTGTATTTTTGTGATGGAAAACACATAGTTAATGACGCTTCATGAAATTATTACATGACATGTTTCACTGAAAATCGAGAAACATATTAATTAATGTAAATTATGTGGTGGTTGTATAAATAATACATAGCCAGTGTATTTAATTCACACAATAGGGTGTTTATGTAATTATTCAACATATGGTTTATCTAATACAAATTACATGGTGTCCATTTACTTACGACCATCGAGACACCTCAAGTATTTTAAAGCACCTGATGTGAAGATGATACCAGATCGAATCTTCAAGGATCAAGACCCAAAGAGGGTTCTGAGAAAAGGGAATTCACCAGAGAAGAGCTAATGGATTTTGAATAATTAGAGGGTATGGAATTTTCCATTGGTAAATGGCCAGTGCACCTCTACACAAGACCTCTAGTCGTACATCTATGAAAAGGTGGAGTGTTGATCATGATGCAGATGCTAGGGAGGAATATTTTTAAGTAGTCATAGTCTATAATGAATGAATTCCATTAAGATTTTTGGGTCATGTAATGTCAAGGGTTCCCATTAATTACTTAAAATGGGGATTATCAAAAAATAATAAAAAATAAAGTCCTTTGTGCCATTCATATACACATGGTGTTCATTTTCTTAATTCACATGCAATGTATCTCATGTTCGACTTAATTGATTCACATATAATGTGTATTGAATTTACATGTGATGTGTAATTAATAAACATGTGATGTTTTATTTATCCACATTTAATTTAATTTTCTAATTCACATGTTGTGTGTTTATATCCCATACATGTTATATAATTAATCCTCTGACAATTTAATTAATTTTTACATGATGTAATTTTTTCAAATGGGGTGTATTTTGAATACACACATGGGGTGTTTATTACATGTATTGTAATTAATTTTTTACACTATGTACTTGTCATTAAATGTTTTACATGTGTAAATTAGTTTATGTAGGATGAGAATAATTTTCCACATTAAAAAGTATACACATATTGTATAAAAGATTTAAATAATATTAAATATCCAATTAATTCCATGAAAAAATAATAACTAATATCCTTGTTTCATCCATGTAGACATTATGTATGTATTTTATTAAAATAAAATGAATTTATTTGTTTGATTTAATATTATTGATGATGTAATTTCTAGGACTATTAGGATTAGATAAAATAATTTATTTAATTTGATTAATTTGATGTTATTTTATATTAATTTATGAAATAATTGGAGTATATGACATATAGTGTGAAAAACTATATTTCATACATATGTATGGATGATAATGAGACAATAAAAAATATATATGTGATTAGTATATTTTAATTTTTCATTATTAAATTAATGTGACGGAATTTTAGTTATCCCCTCCTCCCATTATGTTAGGGTATGTGTTCCCATAGTTTCTTTTTATAAAACCCACATCCAATCCTTTAGTTCCACTGACCTATGCATGACTAATTCTTATGTAATGAATTTATCTCTCATTCTAGTAGATTTGGTTCAATTTTATGGTTTAGATGAATCTAATCCATTGGATATATAGATTGACCGATATAATTCTATGAGAAAGAACAAAGTTACGTTTCAATGTATTTTCCCTATATTCAAGGGTTAGTTATCATATTATAGATAAACTAACTATTAGATAAAATCATGAGCATTAAACTTTAATTATTAATTTTACATTAGCTATAATGTTAGTTTTTTTTGGATTCCCAATTTATAACACGCTGATATTTTTCGATTTGTTTATTTTTCAAATTAATTTAATATTTTTTGATATTTTTCATTTAATAGAACATTAAAAATAGTTTATTTTATATTTAAGAATAATTTTTGTCTGGAATTATACACAACACCATTTTAATCATTCACTACACGTAAGATAAATTTTATCTTGCTCTACCCAGAACATGGAGGTTAACATTTGTTACATGAAACAATGACTTTCCTCGATATTTTGTGTGACATCGATGACTGATTTTTATCAGACAATATTATATCTTTATAATGTTATAATTTAAAATAATAAGATTTGACCTAATAGTTAAATTATCAGTTATAATGTTTTTTAATAAATTTATGAAAATTTATGGTTTAACCAAATATAATATGAATTAATACATTATTAATTAATTAGAAATGAATTTTGAAACTGATTTAATGTAAAGGGAAAAAGTTATTTTTATAACCATAGTGTTGTTTTAACCTAATGAATTAAATTAATTATATTTAGTTAGAGATATTAATTTAATATATATTTTATATATTCAATTAAATATTTATTATATTCGTCCAATAGATTTGATAGGCACAAGATAAGAACATCCCTAATTTTATGCTTAAAAACATATATTTTTTACAAATGTATCTTAACACCTTTTTATGGTGAACACATTTTAAATAAAATTTTTGGAAAATTTATAGATTTAATATGTCAAAATAAAATTCATATTTTTATGTGAAACATAAAATTTTCTATAGGATAATCTTTTGGTATTTTCTGTAAGATTTCTTTTTTTAATGAATATTTAAAATACTAATTTTAAATCAAATATTCTTTTTCATTAAATTTTTTTATAAGGTTAAAAAATATTTTAAATTTATTGAAAATATTAAATATATAATATTTTTGTGAATTAATCTAATTTAAGTCATTGTAACCAATTTCACATTGAAATTGGATAAAAAATGTAGCCAATATTTGATCATTTTTTACATTAAAAAACTGCAATGTCGTCCCGTTTGGAGAATAAATTTTAAGTTAATTTCATCCAATCATATGATTGGAATTTGGAAAAATGTATTCAATATTAAGAATCATTATAATTTATAATGTGTACTAATTTCAATATATTTTTTTTACCAAAAGGATTAGTGAAAGTAATTAAAATTAATTACATTAGTTAAAGTAAAGTTATGTTTAACTAAGGACTAAACCCTAGTATTAAGAGAAAAATGACTTAGAAACTTTTACAAAACTCCTTTTTGGTCCGTTATTTAGAAATTAATCTTATATTCTTGATTTGGTTTGGTATGGTATTACTTTTGTTTATGCCAAAACGTGGGTACACTTACCTTGTTTTCAAAAATGTCAAGTGTGTCATTTTCATTCCCAATAAAAAGCTACCACCTCTCACTCTTCTTCAAACCTCTAAAACCATTTAGGTTTGGTAAAGATATTACAAATATAATTACCAATATCTCTAAATTAATACTAAAATTAAACACTTTTTAAGAAATATATCCAAGTAAAACGTTTGGCACAAACCAAAATAAGTTTCCCGGTTAAGTGGCAACGTCTTCTCTCAAGATCCTTTTATTTTCTTTATCCACCCCATCCACTCTATTTATTAAATTATTTTAAAAAAATAATTATCCTATATATACTATTATTATTTTTATTCTAAGGTTTTTAACTACACATAAACACACCTCCATCTAACAAGTAACGGGCACACTATTTATGTGTAAGGTGAACTACTCCTCACTAAAGGATGATTGTTCATTTTTCCTTTACCGCCTCTCATGGGGGAGATTACTAGGGAAAATATGTTTATATATTTAATATAATATATTTATTATTTATTTAAGATTATTTATTCTTTTTTAAAACACATATGTTATTATTTTACAGTTTTTGTTAATATAACACTTTTGTTTGAGGAAGTGTGGACTACCACCCCCTCAACATGATATGATTTGTTCATACAATACATGGAATGTATTAAAGAAGATTTTAGTGAATATATATGATATATATGATATTATAAAGGTACTATAATAATTATATTTATATACGTATATATATTTATATTTCTTTGACATTCTTCTTTTCAACACGATAATCAAATTGAAATAGTGTTCATGTGTACGCCTTACCATCTCAATGAACGATGTATTTTGTTTCATACTTATAAGTTATAGGGATCATTATAATAAAATTATAGAGGATATAAATTATATTTAAATCACCATTTACATTCTATAAATCATTATATAAGTATATAGGCCAAATATATAAAACAAAAATCCAAATATGAAAAACAAAGAGGATATTATCCATAGTGAAACCTTAACATGGAATTGTAAACAAGAGCGTAATATAAGTCCATAATCAAACCCAATATGGTATTAGAATTAATGATATTCCTATGTTATAGATTTATATTAAATTTATATATATTATACAAGTGTTTTTAATTAGTATGACGATAACCAAAACACAAGGTAAGGTGGATTTCATCTCACTTTTTATTTTCCAGAAATAAATTCTTTATTAAACACTCAAATATTTTGTGTGGTGTATATACAACCCATTAACTTAGTATAACAATATTTTAAGTAAATTTTTGGATTTTTACATATATATTCTATGATCATTATTTAATGGGGTTAATGTTGCAAATGTTACCAAATCATAAAAGTATTTTTTTCTCATATTTCATTTTTTGAGACCCATGTTTTATTATTCCCTATATTATTTAAAAAGGTGTATATTCTTCTAATTCTCATGTTTTATCATGAGTATAATTCTTTTCCTGATATTTTATGCTTTATGTAATTTTAATTTTCTTACATGGGGAGTATGATCCTAAGTTACCAAGTTATAATAGTTTATTGAGACATTCTCATCGCTTTTCAAGATTGTTTATGTTTCTACTTCCTTTGAATAAATATTATGATACTTATCTCAATAAAAATCCTGAATCTTCTTAAAAATTATTGATCATGATATATTCATGTATTTTTACCATTTCAATTCTCTATGGTACATAATATAGTTAATAAAGTGTTTTAAGAAGCCATGAAATTACCCTCTATACGGTCGTAAATCTATGTTCCTTCAAAACCATGTTTTCTAAAAAGGGATTCAAATAATATTTTACCATTACCCTATAATACATAAAATAATTTTTTACCATTTTCTATTTTACCAATCTCTTAAAATGAAGCTTTTTCATTCTTTCTAAATAACGCATTTTTAACCCTTTTACCATGTAGAATTGATGTTCTTTTTACTTCGTATGACATGTACAAAATTACCTTCTATCATTCAATTGAAGATTCCTTTTCATTATTAAATGGATTATTTTTAATAATTTTTTAAAAAAATTATTTTTCGGCGAAATTTGTTTTAAAAATGTTTTTAGGATTCATTTATATGTTTTCAAAAAAAAACTTCCAATTTTTTTAAAGCCAAATTTAGAATATTTCAACGTATTTTCAATGAAAATTTTTTGTAAAATTTTCAAGATACATTTTTATGTTTTCATGTAAAAAATTTTTCCAAACAATTTCATGATTTATTTATATGTTTTCAATGTTTTTTCAAATAAAATATATTTTAAAACATTTTGAATCTTATCTTATAAGTTTTAAAGGAAAAAAGTTTTCAAAATTATTTTAAGTATTCTTTATAAATTTTCAAGTAATTTTCAGGGAAAATAATTTTCCTATAGTTTGATTAAGAAATAACATTTTTTAAAAAATTATTGATATTTTCCATATGAAATGTTCTTTAATAATATTTTGAAATGATTTCCCACCTAAGATGAAATATATTCTTGTTACTTAGGGCCTTCTAGGAAATGATATAAAGGTTTTATTCATATTCATTCTATGAATGGGTTCTGCATAATGTTATGGTATTTGTGAGGTCCTTTTTTCTTTCATGGGTTATATATTCATGAAACCCATTTATCTTTTATGGGTTATATGTTTATAAAACTCACTTATTTTCAAGGGTTATCTTTTGATGAAATGTTTGTGAAACCTATCCATTTTCCATTTGTAATGATGTGATGAAATGTTAATGATGCCCATTTCATTTCATGTGTTATGATATGATGTTTATAAATCTATGTACTTTCATGGGTCATGATATGATTAATTTTTTTTGGAACATGTACGTATTATTTTATTATGTGGTGGGTGAGACCTATATCTCCTTCTATTATATTGGGTAATTATGGATGAATCATAATTATAAATGTTATACATGAACCTAATAAGATGTTCATAATGTTATGTACCGACCTGGGTGCATGTCTGTATATTTATTCATGAACCTAATTACATGTTCACAATGATATGAGTGAACCATATTAAGTGTCTCCAATTTTATGTACGGAACTGGTTTCATGTCAATATTTTTTTGTGGGAACATGATTACATAATAAAAATGTTATGTGAAAACCTGATTACAAGTTCAAATATTTAGGTATGGATTTGGTCTCATGTCCATAAGGATATGTGTGAACTTGATTACACAATCACAGTGTTATGCATGGACATGGATGCATGTCCAAAAGTGATTGTTGGGAACTAATTTCATTTTCTTAACTTAACTAGTGAACCTCTTTATACTTATATATGTTCACAATGTTATAAACCAATGTGCATACCAAAAAATCCATGTCTTATTCCTATGTTATGCTTTCATGACTTATCCTCTTAATTCTATTATGATCCATGTCATATGAACTTTAAATATTTATTTTGAACTATAATATATCAGTTATGATCTTCAAATGTTGTGATCATGTTTCACACCATTTTCCATGTTATGTGTATGCATTTCCATTATTTACCCTTATAGATCATCTGATATCACCATGTTATAATGTTTATTTTCTATAAGTTATGACGAAAGGATTTTGGTAGAATTAATAATGGTGGAGATCTTTATGGGAGATGTTGATGATATTTCCCCAGGAAAGAATATTTTGTTTCCATGTCTCCAAAAAAACCAATCTATTATGGTTCTCGAGCATGTATTTTTTTAATGTACTGATTATTCATCTTGAATGATATAATATCCCTATATGTTATTCCTGGGTCACTATAGTTGGTAACAAAGAAACTTTGTATTTAAACCTTAGAAAATAGGTTGAGAAAACATTCATGAGATCCCTAGGTATATTTATAAGGATATGTCTTTGTATGTCTCTATGGATTAGTAAAAGGATGATTTAATGTTTATGACAATGTCCTTGAATTTTGGTAAAAGATAGAGTGTGTTGTTTCCAGGTAATATATCCCTGTCTGGATACTACAAGTGGATGTGTCTCTAGAATAAATGTACCTAGATTCAAAAAATCTAACTAGATATCTCAGGCATGACTCGTGGTAATCTGGTACATGAAAAAGGGTGTTGCATCACACCTAGTTTGACACTCTTAGGGGATATGATTTGAAAATTCACAAACTCATCATGAACCATTATGAAGGATTTCAATAGAATATGGCTATAAATAAACTAAGACAAATATAAGTTTCCATCGATTAAAAGGTATGTGTCATGATTTATACATCCTATAGGTAATTTTTCGGGATAATTTGGATTTCTTATACGATATGTGTTTCTCACCCCATTAATTAAATTTTTAGTTAGTGGATATAACTAGAAGTAACATGGTAAACATTGAATGTTTCAAATTTGGAAAGTATGGGCACTATACAAATCGATTTCCCAAGAGAAAATATCATAAATAGAATCAAGAAAGTGGTATGAGAATTAGTTATTCATCTGAAGACAAAGAGACTAAAAATGACATGTCAATGGTGTGTGATGTTCTTCCATTATTATTTTCATTGAGAAAAATAATCATGATTAGATTGAGGTTGATAAACCTTAATACATGATTCATATTTCATATCCTTGGAAATAGGTACTATGGAATAAGTTGATGAATCATGAGTAATGTATATAAATAAAGTATGATTAATGAATTATTTATGATTTAGATTTGAAATATTATGTTTTATGAATCATGAAATGTATTATTATTTCCAAAATAAGTTTTCATTGAGAATTGAAACAGACCTTGTGAATGGTGATACAGATATAGAAAATTAATTTCATGGAAATGTGATATATTGATTAAGGGAAGTTAACCATTAATTAATGTCATAAATTGAGATAATTATCCTTGGATAATGATATGTTAGATATTATAAGTAAATTAGCTGGTAAAGATTACCCTAGAATTTATCATTGAAAAAATGGTATATGTCATCAAGGATGCAGTTTATGACTTCTTGAATTTAAAAAAATATAGTGTAATTATTAGAATAAGGAAGTATGCATTTTTTACAAAGTGATTTATGGTAATTAATGTTATTAAATTGTTTTAATGGAATATATGATGATTTTATTCACATGTTTGAAATGTGACAACCAAATGGTAAATTATGATATATGGGGGATCAATGTTAAATTTATTACATTACTTTCTTTTGAAATCTTTTAATATTCATCTCTTAAAAGTTTTATGAGGTTAATAAATTATAGAGAGATTACATTAAACTGTGGATGATGTTTTGGAGAATAAAGTATTATAGTACCACATGGTGAAATATGATTATTGGATAAACTATTATAAAAATGTAGTGTTGATGATAACTGATGATAGATGGGATGACATATCATTGATTTCATGGTCTGTTACTACTCCAGGAATAAAAAATTCACCATCCTTTTTGTAGAAAGAGGTGAAGTGGAATGAGGAATAAAAAAGTATGGGGATATCTTAAAATCATGAAAGTATATATGTTCAAGAAATTTTTTGAAATTTAGGAAAAAGGATCTTGAAACAAAATATGTTATCCTAGTATTGTTGTTTTCGATGGATTATATGATCCCTTAGTTCGTAAAATATTTATAGATTTATGATTTTCAACATTCTCCTAACATTTTTCTTTATCACTCTCCATCAGAACATGATAGTTATTTTTTTCATTAATTTCCATGTTTTCAATTACCACATATCTTTCCATGTGTTGGAACCTAGTAAAATGTTACTTTGGGTAACTGTTATGGTTCCCACATTCCCTTTTTATGGGAAGTTATAATGTTCATTTTTACGATGTGGGTTTCTATGAATGTAATGTTCATGTATTAACCCTTTTATAACTTAGATGAATTTCATGGGAGAAATTAATTTTACATGGGTAGAATGTACTAAACTAAGTTTATTTATTTATTTTTTTCAAATTAATTTAATATTCTTTGAATTTTTTTCATTTCACTCGACACTAAAAATAGTTTATTTTATTTTAATGAAATATTTTTGGCTTTCAGTATAAACAATGCCAAGTTAAGCACTCACTACACTCAATATAAATTTTATCTTTATCTACATATAACATAGAGGTAAAATTTTATTACACAAAATAATGACTATCCTTGATGGCTTGCATAACACACATAACAGATTTATACCAAACAATAACACATCATTAAAATGATATTATTTAAACTAATAAGATGTATTCTAGATTTTAAATTAACAATTACGAATATTATTAAATAATTTATGAAACTAAATTTTTTACAAAAATATTAGATGAATTCATTGGTTACCACTGAATTAGAAATGAATATGTAAACTCATTGAATATAAGGTAAAATATTATTTTTTATGGTCACAAATATATTTTAATATAATAAATAAATATAATTAAAATTTGTGTTTAATATTAGGGTAATATATATTTTTTATATTAAATAAAAGATTTTTATATTCATCCAAATTGATCTAATAGACACATGATAAGAACAAACCCAATTTTATGCTTACAAACTTATATTTTTTATAATGGTATTTCTTATTGCCTTTTACTAGAGAAACCATTTTAAATATAGTTTTTGAAAATTTTATTGATTTAATATTCCAAATAAAAATCATATTTGGAGTTGAAATATAAAAATTAGGTTAGGAATTTTGTTCTTATTTTTCTAAAAGGTTTCATTTTTTAATTAATTATTACAAATATCGTATCTTAATGAAAAACTTCTTTTTCATCAAATTTATTTATAAAGTAAAACTAAATTATAAATTTTTTGGAAAGATTAATTAGATTATATTAGATAAATTAAACTAATTTATTCCATTTGAACCAATTAAACATTGAAATTGGATATAAAAATATTGCCATGTTTTGATAATCTTTTACTTTAAAAACCTTCAATGTCATCCCATCAGCGGGATTAATTTAAAATTAATTTTTTCCACTAAAATGATTTTAATTTTTAAAAATGGATTCCATATTTTTAATCTTAATAATTTATAAATTAAAAAATTTGATATTAGTTATTAAAAAAATTATTTAAAAATGTAATTAAAATTATTTACATCGATTAAGGTAAAATTAAACTTAACTAGGGAATTACCCCTAAATTTAAGACCAAAAATGAACTAGAAACATGTACAACACCAATTGGATGGAAGTTTTTCCATGAATCTACAATTAAATTTTTTATTTTCTTTTTTATGACTTGTTTAGGAAAAATGGTCTTACCAATCTTTTATTCAAAAATACCATCTGTGTCCTTTCACTTCCCTATAAAAGCCACCACCACCCCCTCTTCTTTATTTCTATAAATTCACTTAGATTTAGAAAATATATACCAAATAAACTTCCCAATATCCCTAAATTACCCTTATATACATCCACTTGAGAATAAATCCATCCAAGGATGACCTTTCGCACAAACAAAAATGAGTTACCTGATTAAAAGGTAATGTATTCTCTCAAACTCCTTTATTTTATTTTCTTTATCCACCCCATCCACTCACATTATTATATTATTTTTTTTAAAAACAAGAATACTATATATAATAGAATAATTTTATGAAATGTTTCTACCTACACCTACACACACCTCTATCTAATGGGTAGTAAACATACTATTTATGTGTACAACGAACCACCGCCTCACTAACCGATGATTGTTCATTTTTCCTTTACCACCTCTCATGGTCGAAATTATGATGTAAACACTATTTATAAATATAATATTTTATATTTATTTTTTATTTTTTCTTAATTATTACTTTATACAACACATATCATTTTAAATTCCATTTTGTGTCAATTTGATAATTTTGCTTGAGGAAGTGTGGACTAGTGCCCCCTCAACATGATATGATTAATTCCTACACTATATGGAATATATTAAAGATTTAGTTAATATATATGATATATAAATATATGATATCTTAATGATAATTTAATAATGATATATATACATATATGTACATTTATTTCTTTTTCTTTTATTTTTCAACATTAAAATTAAATGGAAACAACATTCATGTATACAGCTTACTGTCTCCATGAATGGTGTATTCTGTTTTTCACTTATATATTCTATTGATTATTATATTACAAAAATACTGAATATATGTTATATTTAAAAAATATTTTACATTCTTTAAATCATGATATAAGTATAAAGAATAAATATATAACAAAATTAATACATTTAAGTAAAAAAAGCGAAATTTACCTGAAGTGATAGCTCAACCTAGAATTGTTAACAAGAGGATAAAATAAAGACATAATAAAACCATATATGGTATTAGAAGTAATAATATGTTTTTATTATTTATGTATAATAAATATATAGTTATTGTACAGGTGGTTTGAACTAGTATGATGAGAGTCAAGACACATGGTAAAAGGACTCTTCTTACTTTTTATTTTTGTGAGAAACAATATTTATTCACCGCTCACTTATTTTATGTGGTATATGTACTTCCCTTGAATTTATAATATATATATTATACGAAAATTTATGGGTATTCAAATATCCATTATAATATATTTATTTCATGGGGTTAATGTTTCAAAATTTACCAAATTGGTAAAGTAATTTTTCTCAAGTTTCCTTCTTTGATAAACTTGTTTTTTATGAACCTATGTTATTTTAAAGGGTTTATAATATCCCAATTGAAAATTTATATCATAAATATCATTATTTTCATGATATTTTAATCGTCAAATAATTTTATTTATCATACATGGAGAGTATGATCTCATGTTTCCACATTATAAGAGTTCATTGAGACAATCTCATCCCTTTTCAAGACTATTTATTTTTTATCTTCCTTTGATGATATTTTACGATCCATCTCTCAAGAACATTAGTGAATCTTCTTCTACTCTTTTTGTTCAATATATATTCATTTATTGGTTTCAATTTTTATCATTTTTGAACATAAGGTTGTAAAGAATTTGTTTTTAAGAATTCCTATCATTACACGCACTTTGGTCAGGAATACATGTTCTTTCAAACAATTTTTTTTTGAAAAGGGATTCCAAGAATATAGTTCCATTACCCTATAATTGTAAAAATAAATTTTTAACCCTTATTTTACCGATATCATTAAAGGAATCTTCATGTATTTTAAAAAACAAGTCATTTTTCTAACGTTTATACCACGAAAAATGAATGTTACTTTTACCCCATATGTATTCTATGAAATTAAATGCAATAATTTATTTGAAGATTTTGTTTAATTTTTAAATGAATAATTTTTGAGAATCATTTTTTAAAATTTATTTTCAACAAAATTTTTTATTAATTTTTTTCAGGATTCTTTTTTATTTTTTCAATGAAATTATCTTAAAAATGTATCCAAATATTATATATAGTTTTTCAAAATATTTTCAATGAAATGAATTGAAAACCATTTTGAATCTTCATTTAAGTGTTTTTAAGTAAAATGTTTTTCAAAACATTTCCCTGATTTCTTTATATATTTTCAAAGAAAAAGGTCTAAAAATATTTTTAATCTTTTTTCTATTTTCAAATAAATATGTTTTAAATAAGATTTCATGTATGATTTATAAGATTTAGAGGGATTTTCTAAGAATATAATTTTTTAATGGTTTAATTTATAAAAACAATTTTTCAAAAAAGAAATGATATTTTCCTCAATAATTTTTTTGAATGATATTTCAAAATTATTTTCCCTCTAAGATGACGTCAATTGAAATTACTCATTAAATTCCAGGAAATGATCTAAAGATTCCATTCATATGATTTCTATGAATGAGTTATTCTTAATGTCATGGTATTTATGAATCCCATTTCACATTCACAGGTGATATAATTATGAAATCCTTTTCCCTTTTACAGATTATATTTTTATAAAACCTATTTCTTTCATGGGTTATGCTTTGAAGAAATGTTTATGAAACCTATCTATTTTCCGCAGGTAATGATGTGATAAAATGTTAATGATACTAATTTTATTTCATGTGTTATGATTTCGAATTTCTAAAACCCATTTTTTTAATGGGTTGTGATATGATTAATGTTTTTTTGGAACATATATGAATTATTTTATTATGTGACAGATAGGGCCTATATCACATTCTAATGAATTGGGTGACGATGGATAATTCATGAGTACAAATGTTATGTGTGAACTTGATTAAATGTTTACAATTTTTTGTATGGCCCTGGTTTCATGTCCATAAGTTTATAAGTGAAATTCATTACATGTTTACATTGTTATGAGTGGATATTAATTCAAATTCACAATATTTTTAATTTAATTATTTTCATTCCAATAAGTTTATGCAGGAACCTGATTACATGTTAACAATTTTATATGTAAACCTGATTACATGTTCAAAAATTTATTCAAGGACTTGGTCTAATGTCCACAAGGTTATGCCCAAACTAGATTATACATTCACAATGTTTCACATAGACCTGGTTGAACGTCCATAAGTTTATGTGGGGTCCTTATTTCAAGACCTTAAATTATCTAGTGAACCAGTTTCTACTTATACATGCTCACAACTTTATAAATCAATTTATATGACACATATTCCATATCATATTTGAAATATCCCGACCTTTTTTTGGAGCATTATTGGGTGTTTTTATGGGTAATTATTTCATTAATTACCTTTGTGTTGGGGTATGGTGTGGGGTGTGTTTGGTAGAAGTTTTTAAAGAATTTGGAAGATAGGGGGTCGTGCACAGTTTGCACAAGGTTTGGCCAAACCGTGCACAAGCTGACCATGAAGACTGTAGAAGTCGTCATGGTTGGTGCACGGTTCTCCTAACCATGCACCATTAAGTGATGTGGGTAGTTTAAGGTATAAAAATTGGCACATGGTTTTTCCTAACCTTGTGGACTCCAAGGTGAAACCGTGTGCGTAGAGCATTTAATTACGATAATTGGTTTTAAAACCACTCGATCCCTAGAATCCTTTCTAATTCGACCTAGGATTATGCTTGAAAATTTCTAGGTGTTCCCAAATCCATCCAGAGGTATTCCAAGAATATCTGAATAACTTTCTTTGTGATTGAAATCTCATATTGAAGATTTACACTCTTCTAGGTAAGTGGATTTCATCCTGATGATTCTCCAATTTTTTCTCTTTTTTTCTTAATCTTTTCAGGGAATATTTCCCCATTTTCAAGGATCAAAACCAATGAGTTTAGATCTAGATCAAAGATTTTGGATCTAGATCTAAATTTTCAAGTTGATTCTATTGATCATAATTTTGGTTTAGGGATTTAGATCTGAAGCTTGATCGATGATGTTGTGCCACTCGGATTTTATGGACTTTAGTTGGGCTAACATCCAACAATAAACCGAGGTAGGTGGTTTATATTGAACTCCCATACTCATGATTTATGATATTTTAATGTGATTTTATGATTTTATAGATTGCCTTGATAAATTATTTCCAAAATTGGAGCAATTATGAAAGTGGAATTGAATTGTGATTACCTTGGTGAATTATTTAATATTGAATAAGGGATCAAATTAATGGGTATTTCCTATATATATTTTGGATATTTTTCATGGGTTGAGATAATGTAATTTAGATATTGAATAGATTGTGTAAGAATAATTAATTGGGTTGAATTAATTATGATACATTTTTTGGTTATGTATGATAATTAATTGTGAAAATTAATTATGTGCCATGATGTTGAACAAAGATAATTAATTGAGATACTTAATTATGATTCATGATCTGATAAAAGATAATTAATTGTGAGAATTATTTATAGAATGTGAATTGCATTGATTAGTTAATTAAGTGATGAATTAATTAATGTCTAATGTGTTTAGTTAATTTCTGAATTAGTTATTAGCCTTTGAAATGCTTAACTAGTCATTGGATTAGTAATGAAATTATGTGGACAGTTCTTGTTAATTAATGAATGATTAAATGGATGTGATTTTTGTAGTAATAGACATGGAATTCTAAACTGATTAGATGTTGGGACTTGGACATGGAGTTCCTCCTTAATAGTTATGAAAGATTGAGATTATGGGGTTCTAGGCATGATGACCTACCCTGAATTATATTATGGAGTGATAGGCATGACAACCAACACTCAACAAGATTAGGGTGCAAGGCATGATGACCTACACCAAATGAATGGTAATAATGAATGATGATTCAACTGATATTTGTGGTTATAGGAAAGATGACCAACACCAAATTATTAATGATATAGAATGATGATTGAAATGGAAAAAATGAATTGAATATGGGCTTAATGTGATGATTAAAGATTAAGTGACAATGTGATAACTGTTTAAATTATGTATTGTATTTATTGCTTCATAACACTGCATGAACTTTCTTTTCATTGGAATATTTTTAGACACCGTTGGTGGACGCCTACTATGTTGTACTCACACACTATTTAGGCTTCATGATCATAACTCGAGAATAATTTGTTGTTAAAGGATAGGATAAGGGAAAGGCCCTATGATAGGTTGCAGTTTGAGGATTGGAGCATGGGAGAGGGAATCAGATGTGGTCCGGGGCCCGTTTGGGAGTTGTTGTGTCTTCACATTTAATATCATTATATACACTTGACATTTTCATTGTCATAGTATGATTTATATTTCAGTTGAGTATTGTATTTTCATGTTTTTCTATCATATCCCGTGGTATTTTTAGGTTTATTAATATACTTCCACACATTGTTACTTCTATTTTCTTATATTGGTGTTTTATGCTGATAAAAGAGGGGATAGTATGCCTAAGACTAACTTACTAGACCCTCACCACTAATCGGCGCCCTCTGGTGTATAGGGGGGAATTCTTGAGGGCATGTGGCCAACTGGATCAGGGAACCATTTAGTGGATCTCAGGTTGAGTCATTCCAAAGTGGTATCCGATGATTTTTCTTTTCATTCTTCTTCTTTTGTATTACTGTTTTGGGAAAGGTAGACAAGAGGTTAGGAATATTCAAGGCATGAGAATGAGCTTGGGCATGGGAGTTGCAAACCCATGTACAGGGTAAAATCCAAGTACTTAAGGTAGAATTTTTTTGATGGTTTTTTATTATTACAATTTGATATTATTTTACATTGGGTGACACACTTGTGGTGTCATGCAATATTTGTTTTCAAAATTGTTTAATTTTGATTCATGTACTAAAGAGGAACAATAGATGAGTCTACATGCATCATTCTAGGCACTTAGGGTTTTTTTGACATGCATCATTCTAGGCACTCAAGGGAAAACAGGTTTTGGGTATATTGTTAAACTTGAACTCTTTTTTTGTTGTGAGATTAAAATAATGATGAAAAATTTGAATAAATGGGTATCTAATGAGAAACTTGATTGATGAAATGAGTATGACTAATTAATTAATTTTTTTAATTTTTTAATTTGAGACAATTTAATTAATTAATTGTTGAATTAATTAATGAGAATTAATGTTCCATTGTTAACCATGTCCTAGGATTATGATGGTTAAGGGTAGTTATAGGGCCTCGGTGTTGACTGTGTGGTGAGAAAAAGGGAGTAAAGTCATTTAAATCATTGTTTTGATATTTTCTCCTCTTACGTCAATGTTATATGGTTGTGTTACGAGACCTAAGATGTTTGTTTTTTATAGATATTCATCCATAACTCTTGTTGAGGGAGAGACTGAGGGGTATGATCTAGAAAGAACATCCAAATAGGGAGATTGTGGAACCATTGGTGAAAGATGAGAATTAAGGGGAACGATTATAAGATAACATTGCTCATTTCATACAGTTCATGGAGAGAGACAAAGGGTGGGTTTAGAAATGCATTTCTGAGTTGACAAGAGTGTTTCAGTTGTAGTACCCTCTAACTTTTACTAATGAGGGTGGACCTAAGGGATCTGAATTTTGGATTGAATCTATAGAGACAATACATGAACACTTTGAGAATTAGGTAGAGAGGAGGGTGAAGTTGGATGCTCATATTCTGTGGGGTTTAGCGATGCACTGGTGGGAAATTTAGGTATTATCTGGAAAGATAGATGAGATGTTATAGAAGGACTTTCTGGAGAAGTTCTTGGAATAGTTCTATCCAAACACACAGATACAAGATAAAGATTTAGAATTTCTTCATCTGACCCAAGGAAACATGTCCAAAATATAAGACACAGAATGTTTCCCATATTTACAATGTTTTTCTCTAGATTTGGTGGAAGTTAAGGCTTCTTTAGAAAAACGATTTCAGGATGGACTTAAGTGTAAAATTATGTAACAGGTGAATATCGTTAGGCTGAAGAAATTCACATAGGTGGTTAACTAAGATCTCATTTTAGAGTGGAACCTAAAAAGGCTTTAAGTATTTGACAGGTGTCTAGACGATCTTGGAGTGTGCCTTTAGATAGAAGGAAGTGTTGTCATGAGAACTTTAGTCAGGATAGTGGAAGGAAAGGTGCATAGTCATGAGGAATAGTTGCACATGATCTTTCTCATGTGCTTTTCCACCGGTGTGGTAGACAGGGACACTATCATACACATTGTCCTTGACCACCAGTGGAGTGCTGCTTTTTTGGTAAGATGAGACACCTACAGAAGTTCTTCTAAAAGCAGCAATAGGCTAGTGCTGAGGGAGCAACTACTCAATTTCAGAGTGTGGGAAGGGGTTATTATATACCCTATAGGTATAGAGGCTAGAGTTCTACTAGAAGATGTATTAGAGGTAGTGTACATGGTGCTTTAGGGTATGATCACCCATATCAATAGAGTAGTGCTACTCATGGGAGTTAGAAGACACTATATGGAAAAGGATAAAGACAATTACATGCAGTGCAACCTACACTTTTGAAGAGAGAGGCTGATCCATCAATAGTGAGAGGTACTATTTTAGTTGCTTCTACTTTAGCTGGGGCCTATTTTTATACCGGTTTCCCTCATTCCTTTATATCTAAAAATCTTGTTAATGGCTTGAACCTATAGGTGGAGTATATAAGAGGGGTGATGAATATTGATACGTCATTAGAACACAGTCTAGAGATATCTATTTAGGAAAAGGTTGTTCTCTAGAATTTAGAGAGTGAAATTTTATTTGGGATATCTAGGTCCTTGATAAAATGGGATTTGACCTAATTATTGGTAAGGACTGGATAGTCATATATCGAGCCCACATAAACTGTTACCATACAAGAGAGACCTTTATATCTCTTTAAAGTGACAAGTATGTTCTTTGTGGTGAATGGGGTATCCATGCCGACTGAGCTGGTCCAATTACTCAGAAACTAGAAAAACTCAAAACCCAATTTCTAGACATTTTCTAGAATATAGGAGGGGTAGACAAGATGTCCATCCACCAGTAGTAGAACTATTTTAGGATGTCTTTCTCGAATACTTTATAGGGTTTCCACCTGAGCGAGATGTGGAATTCACTATTGAGATCATGATGGGCATTGAGCCAGTATCTATTCAAACGTACATAACGAAACTGACTGAGCTTCCAGGGCAAAAAACTTAGTTCAAAAATTTGGAGTAAAATGGGTTTATCTATCCATGTACCTCTCCTTGGGGATCACATGTTTTGTTTTCAAATAAGGCAAAAAAAAATCTATGCTTGTGTGTTGATAACCATGAGATAAATAAAATGACTGTGAAGAATTTATATCCTCTTCAACATATCGATGATGTGTTTTACTATCTTAAGGGGCTTGTGTGATCTCAATGATTAATATGAGATTGGGTATCATTATATGATAGTTTCAACTTCTAATATACCAAGAATTTCTTTCACGAGTAGGTATGGCCTCTATGAGTATTTCATAATGTAGTTTGGGTTGAAAAATTCTCCAACAATTTTTATGGCCTTAAGGAACAATATCTTTCATCTGTGCTTAGATCAGTTTGTGGTGGTGTTTTTGTATGACATATCGGTGTACACTAAGACTTATGATGTTCTTGTAGAACATCGTTACATCATCTTGGGTACATTGTGAGAGCATTAGCTATATGCCAAGCTATCTAAATGGATGTTTTGGATAAATAGTGTACATGTTTCTAGACACATCATATTAGAAGAAGGTGTGTAAATGGACCCAGAAAAAGTGTAAGCAGTGAGTTATTGGGAGCATCCCAATAATGTTTTTGATATCTGATGATTTTTGGAATTAGCTGGTTATTACATGAGTTTTATCCGTGTCTTTTTTCCATTTTGAAGCACTGATTGTTTGTTTGAAAAATAAAGTGTCAATGTTTGATTGGATTGGAGAATACGAGAATTATATCCTAGAGTTGAAGAACTGCTTGACATCAACAGTGATTTTAATCTTACCGGAGTTAGGTGAGGAGTATACAGTGTATTTTGATGCTTCTGTAGTTGGACTCGAAGCATTGTTGGTGCAAGGGGATATAGTCATTGCTTCTGGCTATTTGTAGTTGAGGCCACATCAATGGAATTACCCTACGCATGACCTCAAGTTACCAGTAATGGTTTATGCTCTTAAGAGTTGGTGACACTATCTTTTGGGTGAAAATGTTATAGTTTTTACTGATAAAATAATACTTAATTATATATTTTCACTGCGTGACTTAGATATTTGGGAACAAAGATGGGTAAAATATATGAATTGCTTTAATTTTATACTACCGTATACAACCGAAAAGGGGAACAGTGTGCCTAATACCTTGAGTAAGAAAACACAGACTCTATTGGTACATGAGTCGAATGTAGAGCGGAAGATGATGACATTTCTAGTAGAAATGCATGTGGTAGTTAAGAAGAGTCATGAGAGGATGACTCTGGTTTTGATAGAAGAGGAGTCTAAACTCTTGAGACGGATCAGGGATAAGTAGTATATGGATCTAAAGTGTGTATCCTTGAGGGAAAGCTTTTAAGGTGTGGAGACACCTTCAGAATAGATTATATATGAGGATTTGATCAACGATGCGAAAAATCATATTTTCATGCCTACAAGAATGTGAGATGAAATCTTTTGAGAATTTCATGGTTCAAGGTGGGAGGTACATCTTGGTGTGGAAAAGTTTCACCATGATCTATGATGATAGTTTTGGTGACCAGGCATGAAAAAAGGAGAGGTTCGGTGTTGTAACAAGATGTTTAACCTATCAGCAGGTGAAGGCCAAGCATCAATGACCTGGAGGCCTATTATTGTCATTACCTATATCGGAATAAATGTGGCATAAAATTACTATGGATTTTTTTATAGGAATTCCAAATAATATTACATAGAATGATTCCATTTGGGTCATTTTGGATCAACTAACAATGTTAGCACACGTCCTTCCTATCAAGGAAACCATTATAATAAATAAGTTGGGAGATATGTGCATATAATAGATAGTTTGTTTTTATGTGGTGCCATAGAAAATATTTTCATATCATGATTCATTCTTTACTTCACACTTCTGGAAGGGATTACAGAAGGTTCTTGGTACACAGGTTTTGTTATGTACAGCCTTCCACCCACAGAAAGAGGGGCAGTTAAAGCATCCCATATAGGTGTTTGAAGATATATTAGGAGCATGTGTTTTTGACATTGTTGGTTAGTAAGAGAATCACTTGGTTTTTATAGAGTTTCCCTATAACAATATTTATTAGAAAAGTGTATATATGGAACCATATGAGGCACTTTATGGAATTCCATGTACATCACTAATATGTTGGTTAAAGTGAGGGGAGTCAGAGCTTTTGGGATCAAGTCTCATCTAAGAGACATTGGAGAGGGTGCAGTTGATTCAAAAACGTATGGATACGACTTAGAGTAGGAAAAAGTTATATGATAAAATATAGAGATGAACCCAAGAGTTTACAGATGGTGATCATGTATTCCTTCAGCTGTCACATAAATTGGGTCACCACAGGATAGGGAGGCATGGAAAGTTAGTTCCCATGTTTGTGGGACTGTTTGTGGTGCTGGAGAGAATATGACCTGTGATGTACCAATTAGAAATTCCATATAAATTAAGTGAAATGCATGATGTTTTCCTTGTGTGACAAATATGATGATATCACCCTGATCCTTCTCATGTGATTGATGTGGAGGAGGTTGACCTTGTGATAGATGTTTCCTTTAAGGAGCATCTAATACGTTTGCTGGATCACGGTGGAAAATTATTACAGGGAAAGACTGTGTTGTTAGTTCATGTGTTATGGAAACATGGAAGTGTTCAAGGGGAATCATGGGTATAAAAAGCAGAAAAGAGGGCTTAATAGCTGAATCATTTTTGCTAAAGAATCCAAGAGAAGTTCGAGAGTGGATCTCAAGGACATGTTGTTATACGGTGGAGAGATTAAAAGATCCTGTCCTTTTTTGAAGACATATTGGGCGTGTTTACATGTATATTTTGTTGTTATTATGTAGCTTTGGGTTTGGTTATAATTTGGGGTGTGTTTGTGTGATGTTTTTAATGAATTGGGAAGACATGGGGCTCTACACGGTTTGTTCATGGTATGGCCAAACAATAAGCAAGTTAACTATGTGGATAGTTCTAGTCAGCATGGCTGGCACACCGTTTTCCTAATGGTGCACCATCATGTCAAGCGGGTAGTGGAAGATGACATGGTTTGCACACGGTTTGGCCTAACCATTTGGACTCCTAGGTGAAATTGTGCATGTTGTGCAGTTTATTCTGAAAATTTGTTTTAAAAAACCTGATCCACCAAAACCTCTCTAATTCAACCAAAGCTCAGGCTTTCAAATTTCTAGGTGTTCCCAAATTCCTCTGTAGGGATTACAAGGTCATCTAAACATCATTTTTTGAGATCAAAATCCCTTATATAAGATCTTCTCTCCTCCTTTTGAGTGGATTTCATCCCAATGTGTCTCAAATTCTTTCTATTTTTTCTAGATCATTACATCGAATATCTCCCCCATTTTATTGTATCTAAACATATGTGTCAATATCAATATTTATGATTGTGTTTCTAGAACAATATTTGAAAGATCTTTATTATTTTGATGTTAATTTAGGTTTAGAGATTTAGATGTGAAACTTAATCGAATACAATGTGCCTCACTGATTATCAAGATTTTTGTTGGGATAACTTCCATCAATAAACTGAGGTATGTTGTCTTATTAAAACTCAAATTTTCATGATTTATGATATGTGAGTGTGATTTTATGATTTTAAATCTTCCCTTGATTAGTGAGTTCCTATATCAGAGTAATTAAAAATGGGGAATTGAATTGTTATTACCTTGGTGATTTCATAATAATTGAATCACTAAACAAATGAATGGGGTGTTTCCCAAATAGATATTTTGGATGATTTCCATGGGTTGAGATTTTGTAAGTGAGATATTGAATTGATTTTGTAAAGATAATTAATTGGGAGTAATTAATTATTAAACGTTTTTTGGATATGTAAGATAATTAATTATTAAAATTAATTATGTTCCATGATGTTGACCAAAGATAATTAATTGTGAGAATTAATTATATTTCATGATGTGATCAAAGATAATTAATTTGTAGAATTAATTATGTCTTTTGGAGATTTGATATTGCTAATTAATTTTAAATAATTAATTATTGAGTAAGAATTGTATTTATTGATTAATTAATTGATGAATTAATTAATGGGTTATATGATTAGTTAATTTGTAAATTAACTAATGGCATTTGAAATTTGTAACTAATCATTGTTTTAGTAATGGAATGACGTGTAAAAGTTTTGTGAATTAATGAATGATTAAATAGTTTAGATTTTTTTGGTGCGAGACATGGAATTCTAGACTAATTATAAAGTGGGATATGGTCATGATGTTCCTCTGAAATAGTTATCTATACATGAGATTTTGGGGTTCTTGGATTTATGACCTACATTTAATAAGATTATAAAGTGCTATGCATGACGAGTTACACTCAACAAGATTGTGGTGCTAGGCATGACGACATTCAAAAAATGAATGATAATAATGAATGATGAATCAACTATGATTTGGGGTGGTAGGCATGATTACTTACCCCAAATGTTTAATTATATTGAATGATGATTCAAATGGGAAACATGAATTGAATACAGGCCTAATTTGATGATTAAATAGTAAATGATTATGTGATAACTCTTTAAATTATGCATTGTATTTATTGATTCCTAAAAATAAATGTATTGTATTTTGAATGGACTCATTTTAGACATCATTGGTGGTGGCTTACTGAGTTCTACTCACACCCTTTTTTGGTCGCCTGATTGGAACCCTTGTAGAAATTGTTGTTTCTAGACAGGATAATGGCAAGGCCCTAAGATAGGTTGTAATTTGTTAATTGGAGCATGGAAGAGGGAACCAGATATTGTTTGGGAATTTTTTAGGAGTTGTTGTGTCTTTACATTCAATTGTATTTTATACAATTAAAATTTTCATTATCATAACATGCTTCACCCTTCAGTTGAGTAATGTATTTTCATGTTTTGGTTATGATATGATGTGGCATTTTTCAGGTTATTTATATGCTTCTGCACTTGGTTATTGTTATTTTATTATATTGTTGTTTTATTCGAATAAAATAGGGTACCATATCCCCAAGACTAACTTACCAGACCCTCATTTCATGTCATCCCCCTCTGGCATATAGGGAAGCGCGCTTGAGGGAATGTGGAAAACTGGACTAGGGCACCGTTCTGTGGATCCCCGATTGGGGCATCCCAACATTCATATGTAATTATTTCGTGACATATTGTAACAACCTGAGATTTTATAAGATACATTCTTTTTAATTTCATTCATATCTTTTTTTGTAGGATACACCAAGATTATCTTGCGCTATACGCAACACCGTATTAGCTTGCAGTATATACAACACTATTCTTGGCTCATGTTACACACAATTTCAAGTTCGTTTGATAGAAGTTATTCTATGCAACATTGAGTGTGTATATATATATATATATTACATGTATAAATAAAATATGGTTGGATTCTATTATAAGAAACAACAAAGGAGTCGTGCACTACACGCAACCCTGACTTGGCTTGCATTACACGCAATCACGACCGTCCTTGATAGCGCGTGTTGTACGCAATACCGGGTTTTACTAAACA
Source organism: Viscum album (assembly GCA_963277665.1). Lineage (NCBI taxonomy): Eukaryota > Viridiplantae > Streptophyta > Magnoliopsida > Santalales > Viscaceae > Viscum > Viscum album. Next base: position 1,361,868,893 of record OY728166.1, on the reverse strand, counting down.
ACATTATATTATTATATTATTGTATTGAACTAGACTTTATGAATATTATTAACTAAAATTTTAATTTTATAACATTATTATTCATCTTACACATTTTCTAGAACATGGTATAAGAACAGAATAATTTTTTCGGGTAAAATAAGTGTTTTTCAAAAAATACAGTTTTGCCGCCTTTTGATGGCCCACCCACTTTAAATCTAGTTTTTGACATGTTTATAAGTTCTATTTGACAAAATAAATTATTTTTTGGAATCAAGAAATAAAAATTCACTTTGGATAAATTTTTTATTTTATTCTGATAACTTTCATATTTTAATGAATAGTAAAAACACGCTATATTTTAATTAAAAACAAAAATTTTCATCGTAATATCTTATGTGGGTAAATTATAATATTTAAGGGTTTTAATGTATAAATAGAATATATTTTTACTATTTAATTTAATTTATGTCATTAGCATTGATTTTACCTTGAATTCGTAGGTTAAATCAGTTCAATCTTTTGCAATGTTTTAAAGAAAAACCCATTTTTTTCGACAACGGGATTAATTTTAATTTAATTTCTTCAACTTTTGTGTATTGAATTTGGAAAAATAGATTCCATATTTGGAATCAGTGGGTCTAAATTATGATAATAAGCTAATTTTTATTTTTGGGCATTGTGAATAGTAACTACGGTAAATTTTATTTACCGTAGTTAAAGGTAAGTCGAGTAATTAAGGGTAAATATTAGATTATAAAATTAAACTAACACTTGTAAAAATACTATGGGATGACTAAAAGTAGACCCATATCACCTAAGGGTCGGATTAGATTCATTTAATGGACTTTGTTCCATGAAAATAATTTAATTATTATTAAAACCAAAGAAAGTGACAACATTTTACTCTCTTAAATACTATAAGTATAATAATTTTAAGTTAGTGATAAAATTAATGAAACTTAGAAAATTAATAGTCTCCAGAAAGCTAACAAAATTATCTAAATCATGAGAATTTATTTAGAAATTTTTGGGATTAAATAATTATCATTAATTGTGACACAATAGTGATGCAGAAATTATTTATCTAGTGAAAAATCAAGAATATAGTTTTTATTAAACTAATAGTGACCATAAAAGGCACAAAACCCTGACCAAAACTTATTTGTCATGTTAAGTTAAACTATAGTCATCCAATGGTCGAATAGTTGACCATTTGGAGTCTTATACAAGTAATTAGGACACTAATATTATTTTATTTTAAATGATGACAAAGTTGTCACCTTCATAATTTAATAAATATTAAAATTTAACTATTGTGATTTTAAGATGATAAATTCGATTAAAAGTATTATTCTGAAAGTTAATATATTTATCTTCATCATAGGAGTTTATTTTTAATTTTTATGCAAAATAGAAGTATATTAAATAATTATACAAAAATGTTGTAGTAATTATTTTATTAAGAGATAAACCAAATAAATGGTTTTAAAAATAATAAAATAAATATTATATGAACTATTTAATGTTCTCCACTAATTTTCTAGATACATATGGCCTTTTATGAATCTATTAATGCTTTTAGTTCGAACATATCTTCTGTATATATTTTATTTAAATTCATATAAATGAATAGTGTCAAAATTGACACTATTGTTATTTTATAAAAATAACATATTATAAATTTTTTTAAAAATCAAAAAAATATTTAAAAAATTATAAATTTACATTTATATGGTCTAAAATGTTATAAAGTATCCAGGTATGGAAAATGGACAAAAAATATGTAATTTTTTGTTATAAGTTAAAATTTAGAATCTTATTACCACAAATAAAATTAAATTGATTAAGTAAGGATAAATCATGTTGATAATGTTTAAAATAATTTCCTAACATGTCTAAATTTTATTGGTTGATGAGATTAAAACCCTATATCATCTTATATTCTAATATGAGTCATTTTGTGCTTTTTTTAAGTGGGGATAGATTTATTATAAATTAATATGTTTAAGATTTCCAAAGGTTCCCCTCCCCTCCCTTATAAAAGGGAACCTCCTCCCTCTCTTCCTCACACCACTTTGAGCCTTCAAGCTCAGACAATCCCTAAAAAATTCTCTTCTCCACTTCCATAGAAATATCTTAGAGGTCCTGGTATTCTTCAAAGACCAATTTTAGTGCCCTAAGAGGAGGACTCAAAGAGGCCCTTCAAAGAAGAGGTAATGTCTGTTACCAATTCTTTCAACTTTATTTCTTCTTCCACTTCTTCTTATTCGGTTGTTTCATTATGAAGTAATAACATCAGTATCAATCATATAATTATATGTTCTTATAATTATGAAACAACCGTATTTCACCATCTATCTATCCTACGGAAAACAAAATCACCGCGCGTGCGTACGTACGGAATACCGTCTCCATGCCGTGGTGTTATCTATTTTCCACCACCACCATACTTGGATGGGTATAATGGTGTAAATAATAATTATATATGATTATTGTAAAGTGATATTGATTCTGAAATAGTATACATACACTCCAATACAATTCCACGATCATGAGAACAATATCATCGTTTCTGCGTACGTATGGACAACCGTCTCCACGACGCGATGAGATTCATTCTCAATGATTAAACATTCATGAATGATTATAAAGTATATATAATAAGTAATAATTAGATATATGAAAAAATAATGATACTATATTTATTTATATTTATATGTATGTCATCTACTTAATTCCACTCAATTCAATAAGGAAACGAAAACATCGTTCATGCGTACGTACGGCCTACCGTATCCATGAACGGCGTATTTCATTCCATTTATCGATATATTATATATATATATAGGTATATTATGAATATATATTATATATAAATCATGTTTTACATTTTGAATATATGTAATCATGATCCAAGTAATCATATTAATAATTACAAGTTAAAACACGAACGACAAATGAGACGATTTTACCCAAAACGCTACTTTAACATGAATTTACAAAAGAACGGGTAATATAAAGTCATAAGTGGACCATATATGATATAATAACAATGAATATGATTCTTTAATAAGTCAATAACATTATTTAAATCATTATACAGGGGGTTCAGATACGTAAGAATCATATCAGACCTAAGGTAAGGGATAATTTTGTAAATCTCATTTTTATTCAAGATTGCTTATTCGTAAGTATTTACTGGGGTTATTTCTATCATCCATGTCCATGTTTTATAAAATTTTTTAGTGTATGTTTAAAGTAATTTTTACCCATTTTGACTTTTACTATATGGTATGTACGGAATCTTTCTTTTGTTTACGTTACGAGGTATTTTTTTTACTTTTCTGGCAAAAGTACGAGAAGAATGTTTTTTTAACGTATACGGCATGAAAGGATTTTATGGTTTTATAAAGCCTTATTTTCATGAGGCTTCCTTAAAAATATTTCAGGAATATTTTCAACAAAAACCTTTTCTTCTAAAATTGCATGGCATTTTGTGAAAAGAAAATGATTTTGAAGAAAAAAAGGATATTTTCCTCAAGAATTCATTTAAAGTGTTTTATCAAAACCATTTTCATCCAAGATGAAATTATTTCACATGTGTTTGTTTCAAGTGTAATGTCTCTATGATTTACATGGTTTCAATTTTCTTATTATGAAATGATATCCATTTATTTTATATGGATTATGTGATGATGGGATTATGTTTATGAAACCCATTTTATTTGTTGTTTTATTACGAATAATGTATGTTTATTTTGTGGCACAAGTAAGAATGATTTGATTATGAGATGGGTGGGACCTATATCACCCTCCAATGTATTGGGTAAAGATTTATATATCATGAGATAGACATGTCTGGAATGGTAATTTAATCCAGTTTAGTGTTACAGGACTGAAACGAGGAGTGAACTCGATTCAGAAAGGGACTTTGTCCACCAAGATGGTCTTGGCAGCAATGCCATGGCTACTATGGAAATCATGACATGTGCTGAATGGTTTCCACAATTAAATTTCTTATTCCCATGCTATGTTATCATTCTTAATGTTTCATTATGATCTACGCCATACGTACTTCCATGTTTTATGTCATTGCTCAAGCTTTTGATGTTTAAACATTATGTTCATGTTTTTATGTTCAAATGTATATGGTATGTTTTATTTTATCCATGCTTACCCTTACTGAGAGTTTGAGCTCACCCTTTTTATGTTTTCTTTTCCCCAGGATATAAAGAAAGGTTTTAGGTAAAAAAGGGGGGAAGATCTTTAAGGGAGACGTTGAAGATCTTTCACCACGATTAGAAGATTACATTCCAAGTTTCCAAAGACAATACACTATTACGGTCCTTGTGTGTCTGTTTTTGTTATGTATTAAATATTCCGCAAAAGTAATGAAATGTTCAGGTATGTCAGGCTTCGGGTCTCTACAGTTGATATTAGAGGAAAGGTTTAGTCAACCTTTGGAAACTAGGTTGCGAGATCTTTAGTGAGATCCCTAGAAATATTTCTAAGGTATGTCTAGGGATGTCCCTAAGGTTAAGTATAAGTATAGGTTATAGTACTAGAATTACGGTAACCCAAGATGTTAGATATTGAAGTTACTCCCCCTTTATTATTTTGTTTTCCCTACCATGATTTTTGCCTCTCACACTATTCTTTTTAGGTTTTAGAAAATGGCTGGAAACAGTACGATTCATGATAATGGAGGATTTGACGGACAATGGAATGATATTCTTCATGATAAACAAAATGAATCTGGATTTGGAAGTCCAAACATCGTTATTATGCCTAATCAGCAATATCATAATATGATCAATAATCTCAACTTTGGTAAGTTTCCCGACTCAGATAATAAGAGAAAGATGGAGTTTCATGATGATCATAGAGGAAAAAAAGTTCAATTTCCCTCTTGTAAATCATGTGGGAAGACGCAACAGGGAGATTGTTTCAAAGGAACTGGAAGATGCTTTGGGTGTGGAAAAGAAGGACAAAAAGCCAGTAAGTGCAAAGTAAATGGTTTAGTTAACACCATGGACAAGGATAATGGTATTACTACGACATCAAAAATGATTAGATGTTTTAAATGTGGAATGTATGGGCATTATGAAAACCAATGCCCTAAGGGAAAATCTCATGAAGAGAATCAGTATGATCATATGGGTAGTATTTATGTTGATGATGATGAAGAGACTACAAATGATATGTGAGATGAAAGAATTGTTGAAGCTTGGTCAATGGTTTATGAAGGCAGTGGAATGATTACATGTTTATCAAGTGTAATGTTGTATAAGTAATCTCATGGTACTATGGGATAAAGAGACATCTAAGGATTGTTACATTGTTGTCTTTCCTTGAGTTTTGAAAGTATATGATTAATGCTACCAGTATCCATGAAAGGTTATTCAGATATTTTTGGAATGTAGATGATATACGCATAATGAAGGGATAAGGAAAAAATTAAATGTTTGATAGTATTCATGAGCTCATGAATGATATAAGGAGAAGGTTATATCATGGTCTGAGTATATAGAATTTTTGGATTTTGGTATGTGAAAAGAGTTAACTTTTGACAACATTCATTTTTTCACTAAGGTTTATTGGGTATTCATTTTTTTAGGAAAATACATGATTAAGGTATACACATGATTGGAATGTGACCAACAAGATATATGAGAGATAAATGATGGTATTCAAATGCTTGGTTGATGACATTTCAAGTAATCATTTTCTTTATACTATGAGCTTGGACCGAAATATTTTAGATTATCCTAAAGATTGGAATGGACTATGTTGGACATAAGTTAGTATTTTTTAAGGATAGAACTTTTTTTGATATTATTGATGGGGTGTTATAGTAATGTAGTTTTAGAAAAAGGACAACCTGCAGGACGGGCGACAGCTCATCGCGTCGGACAAGGCTATGGGAATCGAAACCACAACTGAAGTGTGACTGGCCTTTATCGCCTACCACTGACCTACAGGAAGTCCCTGGTTAGTATAAACTAGTTTTATTTTACTAATCGACGTGATATAAGAAGTATAAGTTAATTTTTTCATATATGATTAACCTCACCAAAGACGGACTTATGTATATTTGATAACTTTTACTAACCTTTTTTTTGAAACAGATGGAATGACCCATCATTCTATCACATGATCTTTTAAAACATCACGAATAACAAATTCAACTTCATTTATTTAAGAGATGAAGTGAAAATTGTTCAAAGCATGAACAAAAGTGAGATTGTAGCAAAATAAAGTAAGTATTTATTCTAATTCCAATTATTCAACTTTAGGGAAATGATCTTGAAAACCAAAAATGTTGTCCTAGTTCCTTTATATCCGATGAATCAGATGGTACCCTAGATCATCACCAATTTATGGCCTTTTGATTGTTGACTTTTTCATAGCCATGTTCTCTACCACTCTCTATCACAACATGATGGTTAGATTTCTCTTCCATATCCATATTTTCACCAATGTTATCCTATATGGAAACCCAGTGATGAGTTAATTTGGGTAACCATTATATTTCATACTTTAGTTTTGAAAGTTCAGTTTTGGTATTTCTTTTTACGATGTGGGTTTCTATGAATAGTAAACGATTTATAACCCAGACGAATTTCGAGGGCGAAATTCATTTTAAGGGGGGTAGAATGTAACAACCCGAGATTTTATAAGATATGTTCTTTTTAATTTCATTCATATCTTCTGTTGTACGATACACCAAGATTATCTTGCACTATACGCAACACCGTATTAGCTTGCAGTATACGCAACACTATTCTTGGCTCATGTTACACACAATTTCAAGTTCGTTTGATAGGAGGTATTCTACGCAACATTGAGTGTATATATATATATATATATTCAATGTATAAATAAAATATGGTTGGATTCTGTTATACACAACAACAAAGGAGTCGTGCACTACACGCAACCCTGACTTGGCTTGCATTACACGCAATCGCGACCTTCCCTGATAGCGCGTGTTGTACGCAATACCGGGTTTTACTAAACAAAAATATATTATTATAATATTTTTATGAACAAGCCATTATGAATAGTATTAACTAAATTTTTAATTTTATAACATTATTATTCATCTTACACATTTTCTAGAACATGGTATAAGAACAAAATAATGTTTTCGAGTAAAATAAGTATTTTTCAAAAAATAATGTTTTGCCGCTTTTTGATGGCGCACCCACTTTAAATATAGTTTTTGAAATGTTTATAAGTTCCATTTGACAAAATAAAATTATTCTTTGGAATAAAGAAATAAAAATTTACTTTGGATCAATTTTTCATTTTATTCTGATAACTTTCATATTTTAATGAATAGTAAAAACACGCTATATTTTAATTAAAAACAACTTTTTTCATCATAATATCTTATGTGGTTAAATTATAATATTGAATGGTTTTAAAGTATAAATAGAATATATTTTTACCATTTAATATAATGTATGTCATTAGCATTGATTTTACCTTGAATTCGTAGGTTATATCAATTCAATCTTTTGCAATGTTTTAAAGAAAAACCCATTTTCGTTTGACAACGGGATTAATTTTAATTTAATCTCTAAAAATTTTGTGTATTGAGTTTGGAAAAATGGATTCCATATTTGGAATCAGTGGGTCCAAATTATGTTAATAAACTACTTTTTATTTTTGGGCATTGTGAATAGTAACTACGGTAAATTTTATTTACCACAGTTAAAGGTAAATCGGGTAATTAAGGGTAAATATAAGATTATAAAATTACCCTAACACTTAGAAAAATCCTATGGGATGAAGAAAAGTTGACCCATATCACCTTAGTGTCGGATTAGATTCATTTAATGGACTTTGTTTCATGAAAATAATTTAATTATTATTAAAACCAAAAAAAGTGACAACATGTCACTCTCTTAAATACTATAAGTATAATAATTTTAAGTTAGTGCTAAACTTCATGAAACTTCGAAAATTAATAGTCTCCAGAAATCTAACATAATTATCTAAATCATGAGAATTTATTTAGAATTTTTTGGGATTAAATAATTATCATTAATTGTGACACAATAGTGATGCAGAAATTATTTATCTAGTGAAAAATCAAGAATATAGATTTTATTAAACTAATAGTGACCATAAAAGGCACAAAACTCTGACTAAAACTTATTGGTCATGTAAATTTAAACTATAATCATCCAATGGTCGAATATTTGACCATTTTGAGTCTTATACAAGCAATTATGACACTTATAGTATTTTATTTTAAATGATGCCAAAGTTGTCACCTTCATAATTTAGTAAATATAACTAATTAACTATTGTGATTTAAAGATGATAAATTAGAGTAAAATTATTATTCTGGAAGTTAATAGATTTATATTCATCATAGGATTTTATTTTTAATTTTTATGCTACATATAAGTATATTAAATAATTATAAAAAAATGTTGTAGTAATTATTTTATTTAGAGATAAACCAAATAAATGGTTTAAAAAATAATAAAATAAATATTATATGAACTATTTAATATTCTAAACTAGTTTTATAGATACATATGGACTTTTAAGAATCTATTAAAGCTTTTATTTTTAACATATATTATGTATATATTTTATTTAAATTCATATAAATGAATAGTGTCAAAACAGACACTATTGTTATTTTATAAAAATAACATATTATAAAATTGTTTAAAAATCAAAAAAATATTTAAAAAATTATAAATTTAAATTTATATGGTCTAAAATGTTATAAATTATTCAATTATGTAAAATTCACAAAAAATAAGTAATTATGTGTTATAATTTAAAATATAGAATGTTATTACCACAAATAAAATTAAATTGATTAAGTAAGGATAAATCAAGTTGATAATGTTTAAAATAATTTCCTAACATGTCTAAATTGTATTGGTTGATGCGATTAAAACCCTATCTCATCTCATATTCGAATATGAGTCATTTTTGGAGGTTTTTAAGTGGGGTTAGATTTATTATAAATTAATATTTTTAAGATTTCCAAAGGTGCCCCTCCCCTACCTTATAAAAGGGAACCTCCTCCCTCTCTTCCTCACACCACTTTGAGCCTTCAATCTCGTAAAATACTTGCCAAATTATCTTCTCCACTTCCCTAGAAACATCCTAGAGGTCCTGGTCTTCTTCAAAGACCAATTTTAGTGCCCTAAGAGGAGGGCTCAAAGAGGCGCTTCGAAGAAGAGGTAATGTCCATTACCAATTCTTTCAACATTATTTCTTCTTCCACTTCTTCTTATTAGGTTGTTTCATTATGAAGTAATAACATCAGTATCGATAATATAATTATATGTTCTTATAATTATGAAACAACCCTATTTCACCATCTATCCATCCTACAGAAAATGAAATCACCGCGCGTGCGTACATACAGAATATCGTCTCCACGCCGTGGTGTAATCTATTTTCCACCACCACATTACATGGATGGGTATAATGGTATAAATAATAACTATATATGATTATTGTAAAGTGATATTGATTCTGAAATAGTATACATACACTCCAATACAATTCCACGATCATGAGAATGATATCATCGCTCGTGCGTACGTACGGACTACCGTCTCCACGACACGATGAGATTCATTCTCAATGATTAACCATTCATTAATGATTATAAAGTATATATAATAAGTAATAATGATATATATGACATAATAATGATACTGGATTTATGTATATTTATATGTATGTCATCTACTTAATTCCATTCAATTCAATAAGGAAACGAAAACAACGTTCATCCGTACGTACGGCCTACTGTCTCCATGAACGGTGTATTTCTTTCCATTTATCGATATATTATATATATGTATATTCTGAATATATATTATATATAAATCATGTTTTAAATTATGGATTCAGTAATCATGATACAAGTAATCATATTAGTAATTACAAGTTAAAACACAAACGACAAACGAGAAGATTTTACCCAAAACGCTACTTTAACATGAATTTACAAGAGAACAGGTAATATAAAGTCATAAGTGGACCATATATGATATAATGAAAATGAATATGATTCCTTAATAAGTCAATAACATTATTTAAATCATTATACAGGGGGTTCAGATACGTACGAATCATATCCGACCTAAGGTAAGGGATAATTTTGCAAATCTCATTTTTATTCGAGATTGCTTATTCGTAAGTATTTACTGGGGTTATTTCTATCATCCATGTCCATATTTTATAAAAGTGTTTTAGTGTATGTTTAAAGTCATTTTTAACCATTTTTTACTTTTACTATATGGTATGTAAGGATTCTTTGTTTTGTTTACGTTATGAGGTACTTTTTTGACTTTTCCGGCAAAAGTACGAGAAGAATGTTTTTTAATGTATATGACATGAAAGGATTTTTATGGTTTTATAAAGCCTTATTTTCATGAAGATTACTTCAAAAGATTTCATGAATATTTTCAACAAAAACCTTTTCTTCTAAAATTGCATGACATTTTGTGAAAAGAAAATGATTTTGAAGAAAAAAAGGATATTTTCCTCAAGAATTCATTTAAAGTGTTTTATCAAAACCATTTTCATCTAAGATGACATTATATCACATGTGTTTGTTTCAAGTGTAATGTCTCTATGATTTACATGGTTTCACTTTTCTTATTATGAAATGATATCCATTTCTTTTATATGGATTATGTGATGATGGGATTATGTTTATGAAACCCATTTTATTCATTGGGTTATTACGGATGATGTATGTTTATTTTGTGGCACAAGTAAGAATGATTTCATTATGAGATTGGTGGGACCTATATCTCCCTCTAATGAATTGGGTAAAGATTTATATCTCATGAGATAGACATGGCTGGAATGGTAAGTTAATCCAGTTCAGTGTTACAGGACTGAAACGAGGAGTGAACTCGATTCAGAAAGGGACTTGGTCCACCAAGATGGTCTTGGCAGCAATTCCTTGGATACTATGGAAATCATGACATGTGCTGAATGGTTGCCACAATTACATATTTTATTCCCATGCTATGTTATCATTCTTAATGTTTCTTTATGATCTATGCCTGTAACACCCCAGGTAAATAAAGAATATGACATTTTTATATTTATCCATATTTTTGAATAAAATATTAATATTACTTTAAAGGGGATGCTATGCTCGATGGCGTACCCAATACGCAACCACGAGTTTCTTGGGAATCTTACGTTGCACTCTAATAATAAAATAATATTATTTTAAATAGTAGTTAATGCCTAGCTGTTGTAATGGTGAGAATGAACAGAACTAACTACAAAATGATTATATTTGTTTGTCAAATATTTTTACTCATTACAATAAATCATAGAGGATTAAAAATGCGAATGAATCCAATTTTAAGCGTAGACAGTCTAATATTCATTAAATGGTCGATTAACCGCCTTTTGATGGAGAACCTCTTTTAAATCCACTTTTTGACAATTTTATGTGTTATATTTGAAAAAATAACATTCTTCTTTATAATCGGGACATCAAAATTTACTTGTGTAAATGTTTGGTATTTGTCCGAAAAAGTTCAATTTTTAATGAATAGTGAAAAATGTTGTATTTTAATTCAAAACCTCTTTTTAATCTAATTTATTTATATGATTAGATTATCTTTTTAATTGGTTTTAAATTGTAAATAGAATATATTTTTACCATTTAATCAGATGGTGGTCATTGTAATTAATATCACTTTTTGATTGGATATAAACGAGTGTCAATCTTTTGAAAGATATTGTTTCATAAAAACACGCTATTTGTTTTAAGAGCGGGATTTAATTATAAAATTAATTAATGCAACTTATATGTTATGAATTTGGTAAAATAGACATCATTTTTGAATTTGGAATATCAAATATAGCTTAGGGTGAATTTTTGGTATTTTTCTGAAAAACATCAATTTTTGATAAATAGTGAAACCACAAAGTGGTGGTTACAAAATTTGATTTTTCGTTTAAATGGGACATTACCACTTCTCTTATTGGAATTTAAAAAAATCAAATTTAAATGATTTTAATTGTTAAGTAAAATATGGTTCAATGGGAAGAAAATAATTTTTTATGAAATGTAACTTTTATGTTTTATTAATCACGATTAAAGGTAATTAAGGTGATTTAAGGTAAAAATGATATTATAATAAAATGAAAATATCTTGACACTTGTCCTAACCCTATTGGATGAGTTATGGCCGACCAAGAAAACCCATGGGTCGATTTTTGGTACCCCATGGAGCCACTTGTGTTTGATAATGACATTTATGCCTTTTATTTAAAGTTAAAATAAAAATGTCACAAACATGATTTGTTTTACTAAATAAATTTTTACATGTGGTTATACAAGTCAGAATTTTGACTATAAATAGTCATTGGAAAGATAAAACGATTTCCTATATCATAGTATTTGTTTTATAATTTTTATACATTAAATAAATTAAATTCATTATGACATCATGATGATGCAGCGATGACCTCATTATTTAACGATTTAAATAAAATGGAATGATAATGCAAAATCTAGGACCTAAAAATTTCAAAAACCTATTGGATGGGTGGATTTCGAACCCTTATCACCTTATCCTAGAAACACATCAATGTGGGGCCATTAAAATCAGAAAACCATTTGAAAATAAAGTAACATTTTATACTTTTCCAAGAGTGCCCCTCCTCTCCTCTTAAAAAAGGCCCCCACCTCTACAACCTTACCCACACCTCTAAAATATTTGGTTCGGCCAAGCTATGATCATTTTGTCTCTACACATCCCTCTACTCATCCTAGAAGCATTAACTTAGGCAGGAAGCTCTTCAATAAACCCTTTTGGTTCAAACCAAAGGGAGTTACCCAATTTTAAGGTAACGTCTTCACTTGTGCTCTTTTGTTTTAATTTGATTATCCAACCCCCTAAACTCTTTTTATTCATTTATTTTGTAACAACTACAGTATATTAAATATACTAGGATGTTTTTATAATAAGTATTCGAGCTACACTTACACACACATTCATCTAATGGTTAAAGAACATACTGTTTCTGTGGATGGCGAATTTCTGCCTCACGAAACGATGATTGTTCAACACTCATATAACACCTTCAAAGGTGGCCATTAACATGTCACTATGTTTATATATGATATATAATATTTTTATGTTTTACTTAAGCTTATGTATTTTTCATTTTTGGCATACCTTTATGGCTTCCATTATGGGTATACGCGATATCTTCATTTTAGGAAGTGCGGACTACCGCCCCTCAAAGTGATTTGATTCGTTAATGCCATATGTGGGACGTATAAAGGATGGATTTAAAGTTATTATATATTATTTTATACTGGAATTATAATATACCTTTATATAATTATTGTTTTCTTTCCATTAAATTATGATATATAAATGAAAGTAGCGTTCATGCATACGTACGGCTTACCGTCTCCATGAACGGTGCATTGAAATTCTTATCCTCAAATGTAATGTACTATTATAAGTACATATAATGGATATATATGATTTATGATACATATAAAGGATGAATATAATTCTGGAATTAAAAATATACATATCTCTCATTTAGTTTTAATTCCATTAATATGAAATAGAAATGAAAGTAGCATTCATGCGTATGTACGGCTTACCATCTCCATGAACAATGCATTTCATTTCTTACCTCTAAATGATTATGTAATATTATAAATACATGTATATGCTGGATATATATGATATATATGATATCCAAATCATGAATATCATTATTTAGATAATGGATATATGACTACATGAACAACTTGTAAATATAAGAAGTTCACTTTTGACTTAAGTACCAAATAACGAAAAAACAACCGTTATTAACTGAAATGATAACATAATGTTCATGACATGGTAATAAGTGATATAAAAGGAATAATGAAATATAAAAAGGTTCTTAAGGAAGTATAAATTAACTCAAGTTTATTATTCAGGATATTATAGAACGATCGAGTCAAGTCGGACCCGAGGTAAGGGATCCCACCCCTCTCTTTCTTTTTAAGTACTCTCTTTTATGACATTTCTTTTAAGCTCATCTTTCTTATTTTTTGGGATGTTATTTTATATTCCTCATACTGTACTTTTTATTTCCATATGATGATAGACCCTATTCTCTCTCATCAATCCATTTTGTATGTTTTAAGTGGCGCCATTAGGCTGCCGAGTTTTCGTAAGGGATTTTTCATCTCACTTTTATTCCTGTGAGATTTAGGCTACATTTGCCACAATTTCCTTTGAGTGGTGTATGTACTGCCCATTATTTTACTCATTGTGTAATATAATTTCATTTATGAGTATTTACATCAATGTTGTATTGTCCTTCTTTCACGGGGTGTATGTTTCGAAAGATACCCATGTCGGTAAGGGAACCTTTCACCCTCCTCTTTTTAAAAGACTTCTTTTGTTATGTCTTTTAATTCACATAATATTATGTTGGGATAAGTTATTCTATATACTTATTGATTTAAATTTTATTTCCATGTGATGAGATACCCTTTTTATCTCTCATAAACTCATTTTCTGAATTTTGTAGTGACGCCATTAGGCTGTCAAATTTTTGCAAGGGAACTTCTTAACCCAAATTTGATTCTTTGGGATAAACTTATACTCCTTCAATATGTCGTTATATGAATATGTGTGAATAACCTCTGATTTTTTTACACTTAATATCCCCTTATATTTGGTGTATTTGTTTGTCACACATAATTATGTAATTGATTTATCCTTAAACTAAGGATACCGTCTTTGTAAGGGAATTCGTCTCAATCTCCTTTCATTGAGGCATATTTCATTTTATAAAGAACATTCTTTTATATGGTTTATAAACCCCTTTGACTTTTAATTTTATACAAAAGTAATCTTTTTCTATGAAGCGTTTTACTAAATGACAAAAAAGAATGTTTCTTTTAACGTACGCGGTGACAATGACCTTTTCCACCGCCGCGAGTATTATTTGATCTTTGGCTTCCTCAACAAGCCGTAATGTTTTTAAAACAAAATAAATACCATATACTCTTTTATGTATTTTGGTATTGAAAATGGTTTTGATAAAGGATTCTATTTTGTCAATATATTTAAATGATATATTGTGATTGAAATGTGGAAATGTTATCATTCCTTTATATTGGTTTTATGTGTTATAATTTTATAATGGTACTTGGACATTTTATGAGTGGTTACGTGATAAACCATATGACAGGTGATGCTGTGAATACTAGGATGGGTGGTTACATTATAACCTCTAATTCATTGGGTATGGAAGTCGGCCGTAAGGCTATTCCATTAAGTATGTATGGAAGTTGGCCGAATGGCTATTCCATTAAGTGATATGTGTGGAAGTCGACCTTATGGTTATTCCACTTAAGTATGTTTATTCCCAAGTTACCTTTATATGTTATGTGATCTTTATATGGGTTTTATGGTAATATTTTGGTTACAGAAGGGTAAGTAATGAACTTTTATTCAGTGAAGAGTTTTTACTACTTCGAAAAGGTGAAATGTATTAGTTTGATAAAGTATACATGGTTTACTTGTTGTTTTGAAAAACTAATATTTTTCATTCCTTGTGTATCCCTTACTGAGCTTTTTATGCTCATCCCAAGTTTTTGAAATGTTTTTCACAGGACTTAACGTGGAATAGGGTAAAGTACGGGATCAAGGGAAAGTCATGCAACCTAAAACATGGAACTTGACATGTTTCTTTTTAAGAGTTTTTATTTTGTGGAAACTTAGTAAAAGTTTCTACTTTGTAATCTTTTGAGATGTAATAGTTATGTCCTAATTCTCTAAAACTCTAAACCTAAAAAGTTCCTCAATGTGAATTATTCATTTAATTCAATATTAAGTAAGGTTTAAGGCTGTGGCCTTATAACGCCATACGTACTTCCATGTTTTATGTCATTGCTCAAGCTTTTGATGTTTAAACATTATGTTCATGTTTTTAAGTTCGTATGTATATGGTATGTTTTATTTTATCCATTCTTACCCTTACTGAGCATTTGAGCTCACCCTTTTTATGTTTTCTTTTCCCCAGGATATAAAGAGAGGTTTTAGGTAAAAAAGGGGGAAGATCTTTAAGGGAGACGTTGAAGATCTTTCACAACGATTAGAAGATTACGTTTCATGTTTCCAAAGACACTAAACTATTACAGTCCTTGTGTGTCTGTTTTTGTTATGTATTAATTATTCCGCAAAAGTAATGAAATGTTCATGTACATCAGGCTTCGGGTCTCTACACTTATTCTATTATTTCTCTATTTATGTATGTCTTATGAAAATCCAATCTATATTATGATATCTAATATGAAGGGTATGATCTTAAAATGTTACTGTCAAGTTTCATACCCTTTTTCTTGTTATGTTAACATGTTTCCTTTATTTATCCTTACCAAGCATATGAGTTTGAGCCTTTATTATGTTTCCTTTACCCAAGTTATGAATAACGGTTTTACTAAAGGTGTATATTTTCCAGAGATATGTTGAAGATCTTTCACCAGGATAGAATATTTTATTTCGAAGTTTCCAAAGGCACTAAACTATTAGAGTCCTCGGGTATGTATTTTTCTAATACAATAAATATTAATCTAAAATGATGTAATACCCTTTTATGTTTGGTCTAGGTTACTACACAATCATTATCACTTAATAAAATAATTAAAAGTCATGCAAGATGGATTTGAAATAAATCATACTATGTAAAATCTTTATATAGACAAGGTAAATCACTGATGTAAAAACCAGCTTAATATTAAAAAGAATGTAATAAGATAAAATATGTTATTTATTAATAATGAAATAAATACCTCAAAACATATTAATTCATTATAGCCTTCCACTACTTGTGATGAAATGAACCATAGATAAAATATCTTAACCAATATTTGTTGGGGTGCTCTTAATTATCAATAAATTTCTATTTTTAGATTCATATCAACACGATATTATTCTCATTATGGGTGAATAGTGTCTACAATACATAGTGAATCTATTAGGATTGATTTCAAAAAATAGAAGACCATGATTTCAGGATGGGGGATTCTACTAAATGGATCAAGGAGTTGTGATTAAATGTATTCAGAAATATATGCCTACTTAAATACCTTGGAATATCTTGTTAAGACCCCATCTATCTTATGAGAATTGTCATATGGATCTTTTCCATTAAATATACATGAAACAATATGTTATTAATCCAAATTTGAGGGATATTCGGTTTCAATAAAATAGTATGAGACTAATAAAAAAATATATGTTTTGAATTTTGTTAATTTACATAAAAAATGGAAAATATGATTTAAATTAATGAAGAGTATGAAAATAGAATTAATCATAATACTTCAATAATTTAAGGGAAAACCATTTCACCATTGTTTAATGTTTCTATAGATGGTATAGTTTTTTTATAAAATATAACACTACATGATAATCCATAAAATGTTTTGTAATTCCATATATTCATTAATCTACCTCGTACAATATGCGAATCTGATAATGATTCCTATAGAAGAAACATGGGGATGGTACATATGTTCATTGTGTCTAGGTATTAATTATATATAGAGAACTAATAATGAACCATAAAGAGATGTATGTTATTACAATTATTTCTCATCTAATGTCTATGGACAATGAACAAGATACGATTTTGATAAATTAAATTGTTACTACATTATTTCAATGTAAACTGGGAAATGGAAATTACCAAATTTTTTATGTCCTCATTATATTGATGTAATTTGATTAATTATTAAAATTGTGCTTCTATATTGATATTATATTATTCATTTATTTTTTACTATCATCCTTAACTTCCAGTTTCATTCTATTCATATATATTTATGAGTTCAATAGTCTGAATAAAAATATCAAGAATCTTATGACTAAGATTCACTAGGGAGATAATGGTTAGGGAAAACTCAATTCTAAAAACCATATGGTGAAAAAAATGAATGTAGTTGGTTAATAATCACATTAATATTTTTTGTAGTAAATGGTACCATTAATATTATCTTTAAGAATAGAAAATATTTAGAGTTAATGCGGTGAACAGTATGATGTTTCAAACTCATGTAGATAGAATGTCCATTTAAAAAAATGAACTGAATTGAAGAAAGAATAATCATCGGTATATCCTATAAATATATAAATATATATATATATCATAGAATTTGATGCTTACAAATTATTTCTTTGGTGTTAATAAATAACTTTTATTAGAATATTAATACAATTAAGGAAAAATTATAAGAATAATGTTGTGTTCTCTTTTGTACTGAGGAAGGGTGATTATTATATCAGTTCTAAGAAGAAATTAACATCAATAAGTAAATTTGAATTCACCCATTAGATGAAATTACAGGATTACTAGGTCTATATTGATAATTTCATAACTTCTGGTCTCTAAAATTATTTATTTAAGTCAAACTGTTATTTTTTATTATTTGTGACCTAAAAATTTATATTAGTGTTCTATTAGACAAAAAAACGTTATCTAACATATAAGATAATTTTTTTTATGATTTTAACACTTAATAAATATTTTAGAAACTATTGAATAATATATATCCTTCTATTTGATTAATGATGAAATTAAAAATATAAGACTGAAACCGAGTTTTGAAAAAAAAAATTAGTTATGTGAAAATATAAGTTGTTATATATATACCATTTATAATTTTTAGAATATTTTGAATTAAAAATCATAGTTATATGACATAAATATGTTTTAGACTATGAAATCATTAGACATAATGTAAATATACACATATTATGGAATTGGTATAACCATGCTTGCATGGACTATAACCATTAGAAGTTGAAGGTAAATGTTTTACCTCATGATATTCCTTGAGTAAATGTTACAGATAATTTAGTAATGTAATGAATTCACCTGGTAAAGTTATTGGATCATATGTGTGTTTCTATCAGAGAATTTATTAACCATGTATTAATGAATTGTTAAATGTTGAGTGAAGTGTTTTCTTAATCTCGCTTTACCTTATTCACATCATAGAGATAGTGATAACACGTTGTAGATCAATGAGGAGTAATATATATATATATATATATATATTATTTCCTATGTGATATTTTTCTACTACATGTTTTAATATACATATATATATATATGTGTGTGTGTGTGTAAAAATTGTTCATATAACAATAATATAGACTAATGGGAATTATATGAGTAACGATATAAATAACGTACATTATTTCACACCCTCTGGTGTTTTTGGGATACATTTGTAATGTAGGTGAAACATTCAAATGTACATGAAGAAAATATAAGGCATATCATAGATAATGATCCTATTTCAACTAAAGATATTAACATCCCCGTGATAAATAATGTATTAATAACACCAACTTCATTTCTCTGTGGGGAAAGTAAGAATTCAGTTGAATCTTGTTTCTAGATGCATCAGTTATCACAAAATAATGAAATCCATGAGATATAGTGGGGATAATTATTTGTAGGACACATAATATATAATAAAATTAAAAAACCATAGTAGTGTTTTTATATTAACCATTGTGTGTAATATTATTATTTGGTAAGAGAGATTTTGGATGGTATTCAAGAGAAACCATACATAGATGGTCATGTTTGGACCAGTTAATTGTAGATGATTAATGAATGGATTACCATATCAAGAAAAAGTATATAATAATTCCTTGTCATTAATAATAAAATTAAATTCCATTAATATATTATTTATCATAGCTTCTGTATGATCATTTTATTTCGTATTGGATCTTACTATTATTCTCGATAAAGGAAGCTGTAAGCAAGAAATCTATATGATGCGACCAGAAATGTTTATCAAATGATGAAATTCCATTACGATGAATAACTTTAACAGATCTATTTATGAATTGGAAAAATTATAATGATAATAGGACATTAATTTTAAAATAATGTGTGATTAGGTGTCTAATATATTTATTTTAACATTATTGTTTTTAAGGATCGTATATTTTAAGAACATTCAAATAAAATTGATTATTTTAACAGTTAATTACAATTAATGTTAATTTCTATAATATGACATTATAAACGAATCATATTAAAGGGAATAATATCTACAAACATAGGTCAATGGCGTTTCTTAATCCATGAAATCCAATATAGTTGGCATGGTATTGAAAAATTCCAGATGTAATGATACAATCAAAATTTCCTAATGTTATGTGGTATTTTTGTGATGTCTAGAAAATATATGTCTAAGTGTAATTTGTAAATATTTCATTCATTACATGATATGTACATAAGTTTTATCTTTTTATGCATAAATCATTGAATAAAAATATTAAACTAGACCTGAAGAACTGCATTTGTTGATAGTCAAAACTGTCCAATAGTTCTTGATGAAGAAAAAATGGATGAGCTCTTATAAATTAATAAAACGGGAATATTAGTTTTTTATAGGATATAAAACTATTATTATTTATATTAGTTTATCACGTGCAATAGTAATTCATAAGTAATTTTAACGGGTTATGAATATTATATCTAGTGTTGGAAATATCTATATTAGATCTAGTATGTTCTGGATTCTAATATAGCTTATGAAATGACTTTAGAATCATTTTTTCCAAGATATTGGAGTTTTACCTAAATAGTAATGTTTAATCAAATTATTATTAACCTTTATATATGATATTTTCCAAGATATTGTGGATCAAAAAGAACAAAATCATAAACTCTATCATATCATATCATAAGTGATTTTCAAAAATAAATAAATCCATAGTATGTATATCATCCACATGTAACATGGTTGACACATTGGATATTTCCATATCTTAGTAGAAGAATATTTATAATGTGAATAAAACCAGTTGAGTTGTTAGTAGTTGTCTCTAGTGCAAGTAATATTATATTGGAGTTGGCCCCATGAACAAACTACTATGTGAATTCAATTATTATAATATTAATGGAGTTAAATATAAATTATTATATTACCACAAGATTGTAATTATTTTATATGACATATATGTGATAATGTTCAGAGGGTACCCGTTTCCCTAAAGGTTTTATAAATTCCCCATTACAATGGGAACCTAGAAGTGACATTACTGTAATCTTCATTATATATTATATGGATAGATGATGTCATTTTATCAGACACAAATGATACAATTTATCATGGATGGAGGCACGTAATATTTTTTGACACTTTCTTATGGGGTATGACCATGGATATATCAAGAAATGAGATTATGAAAACTAAACCCACTAGTAGGAAATACACTCTTTTTTGTGTCGTTTGATGTTTATATCTATCAATTTGTGTAATTGTCTTCATGATTTAATAAAATTATTAATTCTTATCACGATTCATGCAATTTGATGTATGGATAAAAACCATGGTGTCATATGCTCGTGGTGAGGTGGGATGTGTTGAGTCTGTCATGCATGATATTACATTAAAGATAAATATGATAGGGGATTTTCCCATTATGTTTTTAATGAAATTTGAAATCTCCAGAACCTTTATGGAAATGGAACTAATTGATTAATTCTATGACCATGCTCTTATGTTGGAAACTTCATTTTTATAAAATTAAAAAAAAGGCACTCAGTACATAGGTAGATGATAATATTAAGCAACTTACTTAGTTGTAGATATCAAGGCAAAGGGATTATATTATAAATTTTGAATTTTTATGTGGTTATTTTCAAAGTATAAATTAACCTCTTTATATATATGTTATGTGGTGTTTTCATAAATTATATACTTGGACATTAGGCCACACTACAAACATCTACTGAGAAAGTGTCCCAGAGGATCACACAATATGTAAATTCAGAACCATAGTAAAATTATATATGAATTTAACATGTTGAATAAATATTAATCTCATACATGGTTTAATAATTATATGTGTTTGTTGATTGAAATAATTTAGTCACCAGTCATTTGATAGAATATTACATGAGTTGAATATTAAAAAAATATTTATTTTACATATACTTATTAATTATTAGAATATATAACATTTATTTATTCTTGTTTATTCAGAAAAAAAATTATTTATTTATTTGGTTATTTAAATATTTATTAAATATTTATTCACAAGTTTTTTGAATATTATATTTGTTTATTTGTTGATGAATAAATTTCTTATTTGAGTAAATAGTCGTTATTTATGATTTGATAAATATTTAGTAGGATTGAGGTACTGAGGTTAATGGTTCGGTGAAAATGATAAATAAAATATTATTTCAATAATTAGTAATTCATCTATTAAACTAAATAGTATTTATATATATATAAGTCTAGAACATGTCATGTGAATAATAATAATAATACTATTATTATAAAGACAAGGTGTTTATCTAGAATTTAGAAAATAATAAGGTCCTTGGTTCAATTATTCTTTACTAAACTGTATATCTCTATAAACCTAATTATTTCATTTGTAAACCTAATTTTCTATGTGTCAAATGAATGTATTGAAAAAAAACTCTCTATCCTTAGAGATGTTTTCTTTGAGAATGATATTACAAATTTTATGTTATCTATTTACACTACCCACACAAGTCTAGAGAGAACTATAGTAATTCCTCCATGATGAAACCTGTGGATTTATATATAGATTTTTAGAGGTTCAAATACCATTTATATATCATCACTAGATGGATTATTATCTTTATGCTTCTCATCACAACGAATAGGTCAACTAATTAATAAATAAAAAAATAATTGCAATGTGAGATAATTAATAATTAATATAAATTAATTATAATTTATATGTAATAATATTATAACTCAGTTCTAGCATTATTGAAAAAATATATTTGGAATTAATTAATTAGTAATGATGATTATTAGCACATATTTTTGTTAGTATTCAATGAAACCCAATAAAATCGAAGTTTGTCACATCCTAATAGGTGGTTCCTCTAGGTCTAGAAGCTACAGATGAATCCTATCATTAGAACTGTTAAAATAAAGGGGATCACTAATAATATGGTATACATTATCAAGGAATCTATAACAAATATTTTTTTTAAGTGGTGAATGATGAAGTGAACGAATGGTGGGGGGTATATATAGGGTGTAAAGGTTAATGTGACAATTAAGACCTAATCATTATTGGATTATTACCTAATTATTGTAATGTGACCATTAGAATAGTAACGATACCCAATATATAAGTAAAATACCAGTTTATAAGGAAAATAAAATGTTTTATATTTAGTAATTATATTTTAGATATGCTATTTTATGTTTATAAACTCTTTAAGAATCAATTATTATTGTATTATAAAATTTTAAATTACTTAATGTTAATAAATAATGTATTTCCATTTGAAAAAAATATTTTATTGAAAATAGGTAATTTTTTATTTTAAATAATCATTTCTCAAACATAAAAAATTATTTTTAAAAAATAGATATTATATTTTTAATATTCACATTCAAATTAGGTTATGGTAAAATATTGATAATTTTATAAAATGCATTACTTTTCTGTGATTAGTAACAATACAGTTTTCTATTTTTAGTATATTTTATGAATTCATAAGTGTAAAATAATGAAGCGACAAAATTTATAATTTTTTTTCCTCAAATATTTATAATTGTTTTATAATTATGAATATAACTTTTTGAAAAAATATAATGAAATTTATAATTCTAAATAATATTTTGACTTATAATTGGTATTTTTAATGAGTAAAGGATATTTTTTATGGGAAATAAATATGTAGAATAATAATTTTATTCTGAAATTTTAATATATAAAAAAATGTTTTTAATATCTTAATCCATTATTAAAAACCCTAGGTGGCCCATTTAGAATTTATTTTAAAAAACCAATAATTTTGATGGAAATATTTGAAATATTAATATCATTACTCTTCATTTAAAAAAAACTCCCACCAATACACCCAAATTAGTTAGCTCCCAATATCATTAAAAAATTCCCCCTAAATTATTCTTTCATTAAGACATTTCTAGAATCCCTAAATCACTCAATGAACCTCCCCAATGAGTTCAGATATTTGTAATTAATGTAAAGGGTTCTCTCCCTCTTTCTCTCTTTCTATTCAGTCACTTCATTTATATTAATTTTTTTAATATATTTTTTTATATTATTTATGACCACTCTATTAATATACAATTTTTTTATATATAATTGATATACTCTCATTACCTCTCAGTTATCTTATTCCATAATCCATTTTGTATACCCGTTAAACTATAAAATTTATACTTTAATTTTCCATGGAATAATTTTATAGTGTGATTAACCAACATTATTTTCATCCATGAGTATTCATATAGATAAAATTATGTTTCATTTATTTTCACTTTCCATTTATCAATCCAATATTCCCTACTCATTAGTTAAAAATGATGAATATTTTATGTCTTTAATCTTTTATGAACATAATAATCTTATAGGAAACATGTTCTTCATTTTACATGTATAATAGATGTAATTATTATTTATGATATATGATCTATCTATAACACATACATTTAAGAATATAAAAGGTGTTCCCTAATTTATATATATATATATAATTCATTACATATGGAATTAATCTTTATAGATAAAATGTTTATGATACATTGGTAGAACACCTTGTTAATGTTTCCGGATACCTTGGTAAATATCCTTGGTAATATTTTGTATAAAACCTTAGTGATGGAAAACGGTGATGTTATTATGAATGTATATTTTTATATTGTATATATATGTCCATGTTATATTTAATATACTAATAAGCATCATATTTTCTTATTACTCATTATTTATTAATGATATTCATTTTAATTCCATTTCTAGTATATCCCTTTACTGTACTTTATGCACACCATTTAATTTTGATTTATATCCTACGAAAATAATATAAAGTGTTGTTACCAAGGATACAATTTTAATGTATCCTTTTATGAGGATTAAAAAAATGTTTTTTATGTTATCTCTATACATCATGTATTATAAACCATGTTTACAAGATATTAATACTCAAAATATACTATTTAATTTATCAACAAAATATTTTACTATGGAAGAAGTTATTAAATATTTAGGTCATCAAATTTCAAATCAAATAAATGATTACATATTTATGGAAATTAATACAGTAAAAAATTTGTGAAGACATTATAGATAATTCTAAATATAGTAAAAAATACAAAAAAATGGTAAATTATAGTGTGTGGATTCATATTAATAAAATATCTTCATATACTTTCTCATGTGGTAGATATAGTAGATAGAGTTCAGACTTTAGGAAGAAAGGGATGAGACTCATGTCGATTATCTCATCTTTAAAAAGAACAACTTGATTAAGAGGCTTCTGGATCCTGAAAGTTTTACTTTTGACCAAGATAGAGTGAAATGGATTAAATAATATGACAAAAAACAGTGTACATTCATGAATTCATTAAGTAGAAATTTCTAATCATCAAACCTAACATACACCAGACAGATCGTTCCTTTACAAATGATCGTGGCGAGGTGGGTGGCTTTGTTGAATCACACATCAAGATTATTCTTCTGGGGATATACCATAGTATGCATGGTGGGTACCTAAAAGGACATGTAGATGTTTTCATCGCCATTCCTTTAGTGCTTTCATCTGTATATAATATCAAATTACCATCATTCGAAGATAGACAAGAAATTCATGAACCAGTTCTCACTATTGACCCAAACAGAGTTCCAAGAACTGATGGATTTCTAGGTTCTATTTACATATCTTCTTGGAAGTAGGTTATGTGTGATTTATTTTTATTAATGCATGGCTCCTTTTATAGTGGTAGTATCCCTTGAGTTGAAAATAAAACTTCTCTAGTTTTAATACCTACATTGTAAGATCCTTCTTTTATGAAACATTATAGGATAATAAGTTTATTTAGTTACCCATAAAATATGTTGGCCAAAGTTATTAATAGAAAACTATATCATAACCTCCCTCATTGGATCTCAGATGATATGTAGAACTTCATTAAGGTAATAATGATATAGGAATCTGTTAACCTGGAACAAGAAATGATTATAGACATAAATATTTGGGTTAATGGTTCAAATATTTCAATAAAAATAGAAATAGATAAGGGTTATGATTATATTGAACGATCCTTCATTTAGAAGGTACTCTCCTTCATGGGTTTCTAATGTTCATTCTCTGATATTTAATTTTGATGTTTTAACTCACTATGGATTTACATCTCATTCTTAGGAAATAACTACATATTATTTATGTTAATATGGGGATAAAGTCATGGAGACAAAATTTATCTAAGAATTGTGTTTTTATATAGTACACACAATGTAGGATTATTAACAAGAACTTTCATTATGTTACAATTATCCTATATTGATGAAAACTCTAGTCCTATGTAATTTATAAAATAATTTTTGTGGATTACACAATCATTAATTAATGTATTAAAGGGATTGATTATCATTATCAATGAGGAATATGATGATTATTTTTAGTGGAGTGGAAATATTTTGATTCGAGAGAAAATAATCGTTTTCATCTCGAGCTGATGTCAAAAAAGGTAGGTGTAAACTGTATAATCCATACAATGCATTCATATGAGGTATTTTACCATATATAACCTCAAGAATCTAATTTAAATAGCCAATAATCAAATCCACAACTTCAAAAAGGTTTTTGATCAAATTACTAGTCCCACTTCAAATTGGAAGAATCACTTTTTATAATTCAGTGGAAGAATTAAACTGGTTAAAAATGTACTTACATCTATTCCCTTGCATGATTTATCTGCTATTGGATCTAGAAAGTCCTTCATCTCATGTATGGTGAACATTATAGATGATTTTATCTAGGAGGAAAATTCTATGGGAAGGAATCATTGAGATTCATGGACATGACTTGTGAAGCTGATGATATAGGTAGGCATAAAATTTAGGATTAAATCTAACACCCTGCACGACATGCATGCTATTATTTCTTGAAAGGTAATCATGTGGAAATATCTATTCGGAGGATTCATTTAGAACAAGTAATACAATCATAATTATCATAAGAAAAATAATATGTATCACTTATGGTGATTGATTTGTTCTCATGTCCTGATTCTTGATTGTCAGACATGCTGGATCACTGGAAGGGGAGACATCAACTTTGGAATCCAAATTGAGTTGGAAACAAGATTGGTTTCACATAGTGTCCTATAGTAGACTAATCCATTAATCATGAAAGATTATACCCAAATTATTTTTATTACATATTAAATATGTATCAAAAAGATATCTTCAATCTCATTGTGATGAATATGGAACCTAATGAATTCATTTTTACTCTCTCTCTATTAGTAGCCCTCTATATGAATTATTATCACTGGGTTTTGTATTCTTTAGTTGATCTGGATAAGTGGGATGAGATACATGGGCGTAAGAAAATCCCATTATTTATACATTTCCTTTTTTATCATGTGTTGGGTCATGAAAATTCCACATAGAGGAAGAAAATAATTCCATAAACATGGAAAAGAAAGAAATAATAAACCCAAAAAATATTTGAAGTAAATGATCAAAGGATGGGATTTCATGGAGGAAGGTTTTGTCCCCTAAAGTAAAAAATCTACATGGACTTCCTCTCCACATAGAGTTCTACCACTCTTCATGGTTTCTCATGAATTACAAACACCCGATTACATAACAATTTCATTTAGAGGGAAAGACCATGATTACCACTGACACAAACACCCCCCCCCGCAAACGATAAATTGTTAGTGGAAATGGTAGTATTTTCCATCTTATGTGAACATAATCTTTCTTAATCCCCATAAATATTCATATGATCTAGAAATAAAATGCCCCATGACCTAGCTTGATCATTAAAACCAGTATTTTGTTGCGCTTCTCCACTATAGAAAGGCTAGAGGGGAGCCTATGAGAGGATAGATGAAATAAATGGTGGATGAAAGAAAATTTGAGGGAAGGTACTGGAGAAATCATTCATGGATGTAAAATATCTCAGCCCTTCAGGCTAGTCCCCTCACTACTATCCCTAACCCACCTGAAAATGGAGAGTCTCACCACCAAATATTTGGGGTTGTTTAGCGATATTTTATGCTCCACCATATACGACCCCAACACCCACCCCATATAATACCGTGAGTCAAGAAATTTCTCATGCGCCTATGGAATTTACATCACAATACTCCTATGTAAGTTTAAATCAGAAAGGGTATCTCTTTCATAAGTTCCACAATTTCCATTTGTATGAATCTTCCCCTAGTCATATTGACCACAATATGTTAAACAATATGGAATTTATTCCAAAAACATAACCTTAAAATGTGATTACATCATCCTTGCTATATGACATTTAACTATTGTATAGCATTTATTAAAAATATAGGATACATATTGTGTTTATTATGAGATTACTTATGTATCAATCATAAGATTACCCATGTAATTATCATGTGATGAATTAGAAACATTAAAATGAGAATATTCTATGGTGTAATCCCCAAACAATATAGGGAATCCCTTACAGAGTAAGACCCTATACATTCATGCAGGTGGTCGCACTTTTTCTCCTCTTCGCCTCAGCCCACGTCGTAGCCGAACAGATTAAAAACTATGACCATTTTAGTGACCAAAATAAATTAGAAAATAGGAACAATCAATGCCATCTCCCTCTCCCTTTGGGCTTCAGCTCCTCAACCACAAGTGGGAACAGTAGTTCGAGTTATCTTCGGATCC
Source organism: Viscum album (assembly GCA_963277665.1). Classification (NCBI taxonomy): domain Eukaryota; kingdom Viridiplantae; phylum Streptophyta; class Magnoliopsida; order Santalales; family Viscaceae; genus Viscum; species Viscum album. The sequence continues at coordinate 1,361,840,157 of OY728166.1, read as the reverse complement.
ACTACTTTCTCTTGTTTCTCAGACCGATCATGACATGTGTGGGCATAATGGTTAGTTGCGATCATGAAATCTACATGATCAAACCCTACCTTAAATAATTTTTCTTTATATGATGTAGGCACCAAACCATTCCTCATATGGGCTACTTCAATGTGTAATCTCCAACCATATGAAAATTATCCTTCTATTTGGTATATATTTGAACCATATAGAAATCCATGAGCCTTCTCTATAGATGTAATCCATAAATTAATTCCAATTGGGTGAAATTCATTTATATGCCTGGAAACCAAGCCTCAAACATCAAAAGAGAATATCTTCAATGAAAATTCAATATATGGGCTACTTCCATGCACAATCCCCTCTTAATCAGGAAGATCCCATGAATAATCCCTGACACCAACTAAACTACATGGGATTTGATTCCCAAGTAACATTAATACATAGAAATAATTTATGATGTCCAAACCCAACACACAAATCCAAAATACTATTCTAAATTCCATATCCTCTTAGAAAAACACATATCTTTTGGCACCCTCGGGCTTCTTAGACATAATTCCCTCACCAATTATGACCAGGAACCTTTTCTCTCGACATCCCTGCCACATGATGTTAAACTGTATGGTTGGTTCTTCATCACATGGCATTAAATGGTGATGTGAACTAATAAGTTGCACAGAATAATGTGGGTTTTCATTTCTCTCTTTATGTTACATATAAAGTATGTATTATGGGTTCGATCCCAACATCAAAACACCTCATGTCCCCCAGTATAATGGTAAACTCCAGTGAGAATCACCATGCGAAATAAGACCATATTTTTTCAAATAAATGAGCAAAGAATTTTTGACACGTTTTTAAAAGGAGTAACATTAATAGAGATCCTCTGATACATATAGATATCCCCATCAATGGATATAATCATATAGATACAAATAATTCTAAACCATGGAATATTTATAATGGATCATTGCCTCTAGGTAATCCATGTATTCATGCTTACGAGTGAACAAAGGATTCCTAAACATATCATAAATCTGTAAGAGAGACCCATAATAGGAAATAGTTTCCCCTAAAAGGGTGTGATGATCCCGACCACCCATCCTCTCGACCAATGTTTGTTCTTATATTCCATTTCCATGTTACCCATTGAATTCCCTCCATTGGAAAGTAGGTCCATGATCTAGGGATATGAGAGTTATTTATAGTTTCTGAATTCATAAACAAACCGATTAGAGACCAAACAAAGATTTTGTACCTGATGTTAATGATTTCATATAGTAAAACACATTTTAATAAAATTATATGGTGAAAGAGGTGTTCATAATAAAGTCCTTTTTAGTAATTTTTTTCTTCTCATGGTTTATAACATCAAATATCTTATAATTCATCTTGAATCAAATTTCACCTTCTATAGTAAACCAACATCGAAATTATTTGGCATCTTCTTTTTTAATGGAAAAGGGTTGAACCATATATAAATCCTTCGGTACCTTTACCAGTGTTTTATCCTCATACAAAATTGGCAGAGGATTCTCTGATCATTGGTTACACATTTTGGGGAACAAAAATAGTGAATATAAGGTGAGAGTTCTCATTTTGGCAGTTGGATGTTAGAATATATTGTCAATGATAAATAGAGGAAGAGTAGAGAGGTCACATGTTTGACCTTGAATATTTTTTTCAAAAGAAGACAAATGGTGATAAAAAAGTTTCCGATTATTATGTACAGGACTGATGACCCATCACTTACACTCCAAAAATACCATGGGAAACCCCATATTTAACACCCTGAATCCCTTATAGGGACACTGGATTTTTTGGAACCCTCATATAATTGGCATAAAGCTCAACAATGATGGTTCATATAGTATGTGAGTCATGTGGGGATATTCAATTATGATAGATTACAGTTGATATGTTATTATAGCATTAATGACCTTACTTATAAAGGGATATTCTCTCTAGGCTAAGGATAATGTTGTTCTAAATTAACACGAATTTTCCCTAACAAATACATTTGGCTTGTAGAAATTCAAACAGGCTCTGAAATTGATTAAAGTACATACTAGGTATAAATCCCATACATTTTAGTACAACATACCAAATTCATAAATGCAAAAACCACATCAAAATATCAGGGACACCAATTCCATTTGGCATGAGAGAAAATAATTTTTGGATTTACATTCTTATAAGGTTATTCAGTATGGTTTTATCACATTTGTTTCTAGTTGGGATCCCTTACTTAAGAGTTTATAAATATTTTCATAAGTGAATCTCTATGGATTCATCATTTTAGAACTTATTAAACGTTTTCATTTTTTCCACCATATAAATGTTTTGGGGTCGGCCTATTCCTTTAATGAAAATTACATCACATATTTCTACATCTCTTCTAGGACACTAACTAGTTGAGTCAGTATCTAGGTCAAATGGGCCTAGGGATAATAACCCTTAAAATTGTTGGTTGGGTGTTAACTGAATCTTTACAAGGTGAAAAACATGAAATCCAAACAAAAAACCTATTTTTAAACACATAAGAGACATTCCTTGGTTGATAAAAATATCTTTACAAACTATTATAAAGAATATATAGAATAATTAAATAATTATTTTCTTTTTTAAGTTAGAAAATTTTGAATTATATGACCTTAGAAGAAATATATTAGAATATTTATGTATTAAAGTACCCTATAATATTAATATCATTATATTTCTATTTATCACATTATTCTCATTTAAGTTTTCAGTACTGTAAAAATTAAAGAAAAATTGAAGGACCCATGTAAATAAAGAATGTGGAGGAAACTAAAAAGATAGAATTTCCAATATAATGGAATAAGGAGTTGAAAACATCATGATGACATTGAATCAATTATCTCTAGTTATTAATAATAACTTAAAGATTGTGGGGATTTCTATTTTACCAAGGAAATAGAAACTTGTTTTCGAATCCTTCATGAATCAATGACGACCTTCTTTTAGTGGACTCTCAAAACCATTAATCATGATACTATTGGTGAAAACTAGAAAACAGATATTTTATATACTCTAATACTCATACTAAGAGAAAATTTACTTTTTAGGCATATCACAAAGATGAAAAAAAGATAAGTGGTGGTCGGTAAAAAAAAAATATAAAGGATGATGTTGAATCTATGGAGTGTGAAGAGTTAAAAATAGTATTTTTCAACAAGTACATCCCTCATACACCCCATGAAAAAATTGAAAGGTTATTCTTAGATATAATTAAATTGGATAATAATTTATTGGGAATTTTTGAAATGAACATTACAAACCATTCATAATATTTTTCATGATTATTCATTGATTTTAATGGAACGATTTAACAATTATATTGTTGACTAAGATCTCATCTATGAAAGGATATAAATATGTGAGACTTTGGGAGTTATAAGACAATGTTGGAGTGTTATGTAAAATTGGAAGATGTATTTTTCAGATACATGGTTGTCTCATTAACTGAATGACAAGAAGAGGATGATTGATCTAAATTTTGGGATGGCTTTTTATTGTTAAAAATAATGGAATAATTTGAATCTATCCATGTGAAACAATAGTGAATTGAAAAACATGTTAAATTTTATAAAAGGATGTAGAAAGTGTAAAGTGTAGAAAATCTGGCGATATATCTTGAGACCATCATGGTAACCTATGGGCTCAACATCTGAATGCAAATGACTAATGAAATATCGAGAAAGCATAGCCTACAATACAATTGTAATGACCCAAAATTCTATCAATGAAATTTAAATTTTTTTCTTTATTTTATATATTGTGAATCATATAAAACCACATACATAAAAATTAAAATCATTATAAATGATGAATGAAATATATAAGAGGTATTTCAAGATTCTAACTAACCTATACTGATGAAATATTTACTTTCCCTTAAGAATAGTAATATAGACATTATGAATAGAAAATTGACATAATAAATAGTAACCTAACCAATGAAAGTATAAATAATATTTAGGAATCTTTTAAGTGAAAGTATTATATAATTATATCATTGTAAAATTAGATGAATATTTTAAAAAATTAATAATTAATAGTAGGTATTTTTATAAGTCCTGAATATTTAATTACAATTTTATAATTAATAAAATTATTGAAAATAATTTTAATTTTCATAAATTGTATTTATAATAAAATATTTTTCTTTATTATTTTTTTATTATAATTTTATAAAACCATAGTTAATTTTTACAAGTGTTATAAAATCAGTTTTAAATTTAAAATTTATATTTTTCATGTAAATAATGATTTTATTTAAAAAATAAATTTCACCAATTTGGAAAATTATTTTTCTAAAATGGAATCCATTTTTTAATTCTACACTTTTAAAAAATTTTGTTGAAAATTTTTGGGATATATATAAAATAGTTGATTTTTTATTGAATAGTAACATTCTATGATTTACATTATAAATACATTATAAGATGAATGCACTATTATTTGAGTCATGGATTATGTAAGAACCCTTGGATCAAACTCACATTCAATAATTTATATAATTTTTTCACAATAATAAATACAATCGGTTGTATTTAACAAAATAATAAAATAAAGAATGCAATAATTAGAAATCACCCCTCTCCTCCTCTATAAAAAACCACCCCTCACCCCCCTCTTCATTGCTATAGGCCATGAATATTGTCAATGTAATGGAAAAATACTCTTACTTTGTATATCCCCTCATCCAGTAGCTCTTGGTCTTACTAAAATTCCAAAACCCCTTTCCCTAAGGAGGAACTCAAGGTGGTTAATTCAAGAGGTAAACCATCATCCCTTTTCTTTCAGTTTCTATTTACTTTATTTTCTTTTCTTCTCCTCACATAGACAATAAAAATTATCACTATAACTCAATTATAATCTATATAATGGGATTAAATCATTTTTAATGCAATAGCCATAATCAATCACCTTACTCTCTCTCTCTATCTTTGTTATATTAAAAACAAAATCAATGTCTGGGAGTTTATGATTTACGACCTTCTTGCACGATGAACCATCGTTAATCAATTTGTCCTTAAAATAAGGCCATTAAAAAATATTTATGGTTGAAATAGACTATTATATATGTATTATATCATATTTAATGTTCAATAACTATTTTATATACACAATACTAATTTGTACGACAAAACTAGTTTGAGATGAATTGAAATACTGTTGTAATAATCTAATCAAATATCACTAATGTTTTATCAAATAACACATCTTAATACCATATAATAAAATAAATTATATAATAATTAAATATTATATATGTTCATCAATATCATATAAATTCAATTCTAGATAATTATACCCATTCTACATGAAATTCCATACTAATATACAAGTATATAGATTGTGAAAACCAAGGAAATGAATGCTAACGGGCAATAAAATTGTTTTTTATACCTCAAGAAAAGGGCTATAAATGAACTAATAAAATTATAATAAATCAAGTACATGTATATAAGTTTATAAATTATTTAATTAATTTGTTTAATTTGATTATCCTGGACATTATGGTCAAGTGGAGCATTCATTCTGACATTAGGTAAGGGTTTCTACCTGAACCTCCATTTTGCATCGGGTGACGATTATTCTCTACTTACATCAATGAAATTATTAATTATTCTTATTTAATCCACATAAATTATGTTTAAATGAAACATTTATGTTTACTTATCATAAATATTCTTTATTTTATAGGTATTTACATGTTTTAAAAGGATCTTTCAAAAATTCTCCCTAATAAACAAACCTAATTCAAAGAAACTTCTCCAATTCATACCTATTTTCCAGTACACACTAAAATTTTTTAATACACCATTATTTTTATAAAATAATTCATCTTATAATGAAAAAATTATCTTAGTTCTCTTCTAGTTTTATACAAATATTTTTCCAGAAGTACCCTTCATTTTCAAGTGAATGTGTATTTCTCTAAAAAATTACATAATGATTTTATAAGAGTATTTTCATTTATTTCAAAATTCATGTTGATTTATTTATTCAATTGGGATTAATATTATATGATATAATTCAACATATTTTATTAAATGTTTTATGATCATTTTGATTATGGATGTTTTATTTGGAAAACATTTACATTATTACTTAGAATGGCCAGTGATTCTATATACTGATTGGGAAATGTTATTGAAATTTTATATGTATATGTTTTTTTATGATTAACCCCATTAATATGAGGAATTAATTGGATATAGTGATTGATATGTGGGTCCCTATATAGAACCTTAAGTAATTATTAGGTCTCATGAGAGAAATTAGATATGGACTTGGTCAAGGCCTTGTCCATTTTTAGATATGGTTTTTGATGAGTCCTTAATCATTTTCAGTTTTTTTTCAAAAAAGCCATGATGATATGGTTTAAATTTCTAGAATTATGAATTATATAATTATGAAAGTAGTAATTTATAATCCATGAGGTAATTCTACTAGTATAATACCATTGTTCTGTTTTATTATTTCATTATTTAATTAGCTTTTATTCCTTTCATGTTATGTTTAGGATTATGTTTTAAAGGAATGTGTACTTCTAGCTATTCATCAAGCCATATTATTTATGATTCCACTATATTTCTTCCCCTTAATAATCATCTGAGATAACCCCTTTCTTATATTTAATGTTTCCCATGATGTGAAGATGTATATTATAAATGAATGTTAGGGATAATCTTAGAGTTGTTGATGTTTCCAAAATAATTTCTATATTGTATTCCATTTCAAGTTGTAATGTTGAACTCTTGTATATATCTTGTTTTCCAAAGATACTAAACTATTCAGCCTTTCAGGATGAATCTTCCATGTTTATATAAAAATTTAATGAAATAAGGCACCAACTTTAGGAAAATGGGGTCAGGGTCTTTATAGTCAGTATTAGAGGATGTTTAGTATAATACAAGGAAACTAGATTTAGATTACAAAAAAAACCCTAAGATATACTTTGTGGATATTCATATAAGAACATCAAACAATTTTAGTAATTAATAGATTATGTGGATCATCTTAGAAATAAATCCATACTGGGATACTACAAGTGGACATGGTTCTAGTACAGATGTACCTAGAGGGAACAACTCCAACAAGGTGTTCCGATCTTGACTCGGGGTAACCTGGTACATGGAAATATTACCTACCGCACACCTAGTTTGAAACTCTATACGGATATGATTAGGATAATTTCCATTTTCATTACAAACCATTATGATGTATATAATTGTAAATATGTCCCCAAAGAAGCTATTATTATTATGAGATTAGACATGCATAAGATTTCTATTTACATTAATTATTTTACTAGTTCAACATTATAAATTCTGATTGATAACCTAATTTAGTGTATGAAAATATTTATAAATGGTTCATATTGGAAGGAATGGAAACTACATGAACCCATGTATCCCATGTATGTATTTCCCTCCTATGCCACATAATGATATCAATTTTCTAGTTGTGACTAGGGATGAGAAAATTATAACTATACTAGGACATCTAAATAAGGTAATTGAAAATAACCCTACCATATGAAGAATCATGATCCAAAACATAGAGGAGAAGTGTTAGAATTCTTAATGGGACAACAGCGTAAATCATTTAATGGGACAAAAAACCCATTCTTTGCAGAGTAGTGGAAAAGTTCTTTAGAGGAGATATTTCTCACAATGGGATGTAACAAAAGGGAGAAGGATGTCATGGATGTTTACTATCTCTTAGGAGATGTGGATTAGTGGTTTTTATTAATTCAAAATAAGAAGGGGGAAGATGAAATATAATAAATTTAATGGAAGTATTTTAAGTATATTTTCCTACAAAAATATATTTTTTATGAACAACTAGTGGATATGGAGAGGCAATTCATGAGTCTCATACAAAAAATTGATTAAAATGTTAGAAAGTATAAAGATAACTTTATAAGGTTATCAGGGCATTACACAGACTTCATACATAATACAAAGAGAAATATTGATTAATTCATTGGTTGTTTAAAACCATTCCTCCTAAACTCACAAGTCTTTGAAAGTTTCTCATCATACAAATATATTTCATCTTGTGCTATCAATATAGAGAATGAATTATTTATGCCTTATGACATTAAGGTAAAATAATAAAATAATAGGTTGGATGAGGATAGAATAGATAAAGGGAATAACAATAAGGGAAATTTTACAACATGTGATACTTCTGGAAGGGTACACCCTAGTGCCTACTTAAAATTAGAATGAGTGTTCTACAATTGTGGACAGAAAGTCCATCATGGTGGTGATTTCTATGGAAATAATGAATCTATCAATGTTCAATGCTACAATTTTAGGTACATGGGACACTATTCTAATGACATTCCAAAGCATCAAGGAAATGTTTCTTAGAAAAGGATAAGGGAGAAGAACCAAGCTTATGTGATCATAATAGTTGAGGTTGAAATGTCTAATGATCTTTTGGTAGGTACTTTAATCATTTCCTAATACTTATCCAATGCTTATATGATTTTGGATCATCAAAATCTTTTATAGCTTCCCAATTTTCCAAGAAAATTAGAAATTTTCATTTTGATTAAATAATGGAGTTTTCAGTAAAAAATATATTACGAAATGTATCATTGAAACAAATATGTGTAATTATGTCCCCTTTATGACACATAAATGTGCTTTATTTGTTGAATATATCATCATAACCACGATTGATTTTAAAATAATACTTCTTATGAATAAGATTTCAAATTATGCTGTGAAGATCTATTTCAAGAAGAAGGAAGTTGCAATTTTTTAGAATGATGTAGAAAAACTTATCTTTAGAACTGAAACATCATCATCTTATTCATTTCTAGATCCACCCCTAGTAGCTAAACTGAATACAATTACTAGGGATGATGAGAACACAATATCTATGGGTGAGGAAAGAGATATTAAAATTTAAGGTCTACCTATTGTTAAAGAATATATTTATGTGTTTCCAAATTATTTACCTAAACAACTCTAAGAATAGGAAATTTATTTTTATACTGATTTAATTCCCAGTGCAAGGCCTATATCAAATAATCCATATAGAATTGCCACAATGTAATTAGTGGAGCTGAATAAAAAACTAGAGGAGTTGAGAAGTAATTGGTTTATTTTCCCTAGTGTTTCTCCATGGGGATATCCTATTACCTTTGTTAAGAAGAAATATAGATCTATGTGGTTTCCCAATTAATATAGAGAAATCAATTCTATTAGGATAAATAAAAAGTAACATATTTCTTGGATTGATAATTTTTTGATCAGCTTCATGAAACCAAATACTTCTTGAAGATTGATATTCAATCTGGAAATCATCTGGTGCTTATGAAAAATATATATATTCTGAATACAACATTTCAAACTAGGTTTTGTCATTATGATTTTACAGTAATGAATTTTAGATTGCCTAATGCAGCCTCTATTTTTATGAATCTAATAAATAGTGTTTTCAAGTAAAATCTTGAATAATGTTTTGTGATATTTATTGATGATATCTTAGTATACTCCAAAATCAATGAAGATCATGAGAATCAACTACACATTATTCAGAAAACTTTTAGAAGAACCGATTTATATGTAAATTATAACAACTGTGAATTTTGGCTTCAAATAGTTTATTTTCTGGGACATATTGCCTCTATGGATGAAATCTTTGATGATCTGGTGATGGAAGAGGTATTTCAAGAATGGACTACACCATCAACCAAAACTGAGGTACTTAGTTTTATTGGTTTAGCAGGTTATTATTAGCATTTCATTCATAACTTCACCATATTAGCTAAACTTTTATCCAATCTTACATGTAATGGGGTTAAGTTTGTATGAAAAAATGAATGTGAATAATGTTTTTAAGAATTTAAGAGAAGATTACTAAATTCTCCAATTGGGGCACTACCATCAAGGAATGGTGTGTTTGTGATTAATAGTGATGCAAAAAATAAAGAACTTGATTTTATCCTTAGACCAAATGATATAGTTATTGACTAATCATTAAGGAAGTTAAAAATTTAGGAACATAACTTTCTAACTCATGATCTTGATTTATCATCTATAATATTTTATCTAATGAAATGGAGACACTATCTCTAAGGAAAAATATATGAAATATATACATAACATAATAGTTTGAAATATATCTTCTCACATAAATAACTCAACATAAGTAAAGGAAATGGCTTGAGAAACTCAAGTATTATGATTGTTCAATACACTATCTCCCTTGAAAGGAAAATAAGTTACCTGATGCATTGAGCAGGAAAGATCATGGAGTTATAAAGATAATGAGTGTTTCCAAGAACCCTGTGTACATGGATATAGAAAATATGCATATGGTAATTATCATAGAAGGTGAAACATCATTACTATTTAAATTGGTTTCCCAAGTATCTTTATTATAAAGGGTTAAATGTTCTCAGTTTGATGATGGTAATCTTCAAAATAAAATTGAATGTTTGAATGATGGGAAGTTGGCTAACTTTGTGTGTGAGGATGGAATTATGAAATTTGGGAAGAGTCATTGTGTTCCCTATATACCCAAGCTAAAAAAGGGAGTTATTGGATGATACATATAGTTATAATTTCTCTATAAATCCTAGTATCAATGATATGTATATCTATTTGAAGGAACATTTCTAGTGGGATAGCATGAAGATTGAACTTGCAGATTAGGTAACAAGATGTTTAGTCTGTTAACAAGTAAAGATTGAAATACAACATCCCAGAGGATTATTGCAACCCATTTCTATTCCTACATGGAAATGTGATAACATCACTAGTGATTTTGTCACCGAATTACCAAAATTTCCAAGAAGGAATGATGCAATATGGGTAATTTTGGATCGACATACCAAATATATACACTTCCTCCCAATAAGGCAGGGTTTTACACTAGAGATCTTCGCAAGGATCTATATTAATGAAGTTGTAATACATTATGGACTACGTTGGTCTTGACTATGATCCATGTTTTACATAGAAAATCTATAAAATTCATTAGAATCCTTTGGAAACTCATCTTATTTTGTGTGATGATTATCACCCTCAAACTCATGGTATGTCATTAAGGACAATTCATGACATTAGAAGACATGTTGAGATCATAATCACATTATTTTCAAGGTATATTGGATTATTATTTACCTTTGGTAAATTTTTCATACAATAATAGTTTTCATTTTGGTATTCAAATGGAACCATATGATGAATTGTATGAAAAGGGATGTCGTAGACCTATATGTTGGGATGATGTTGGTGAAAGAAAGCTTATAAGACCAGAACTTGTAGAGGAAATAACAGCTGGAGTAAATACTATTGAAACCAATATCAAAGCATCTCAATGTAGAAAAAATAGACACAATGATAATCAAAGGATGGTTTTGGAATTTCAAGTATGAGATCATGATTTTTTTGAATGATTCTCTACTAAAGGGTGTTATAATATTTGGAATGAATGGGAAATTGAGCCCCATGTACATTGGTCCTTTTCAAATTATGGGGAGAGTTGGAGTTTTTTGATAATAATTTGGTGATTCCACCCATCCTTTTTAATGTACCCAATTTTTTCCATATCTCATTGTTGAGAGATTACATTACAGACCCAACACATTTACTCACTTCTGAAGGTATCTAATTAGAACAAAACATATCTAACTGTGAAGAGCCTATCTGGATTATAGACACTAAAGAAAAGGTGTTGATGAATCAAAAAACAAGGGTGGTAAATTTAATTTGGAAAAATCATAAAATTGAAGAGGCCACATGGGATCCTAAGGATATTATGATGAAGAGCTACCCAAATATTTTTGTGAGGTGAATTTTTGGAAATTTTGAGGAAAACAATTTTGTATGAGGAGATAATGTAACGACCAAAAATTATATCAATGAAATTTTCATTATTATGTGTATTTAATAACCTATGAATAATATAAATTCACATATAGAACACAATACTAACATTATAAATGTTGAATAAAATAAATAAAAGGTATTTATAGACATTGAGTAACATGTACCGATAAAATAATAACTTGACCTTAGGAATAGTAATATGAAAATTATCAATTGAAAATTGTTCTAATGAATACTAACCTCAGCCATGTAAGTATAAATGAAATTTATTCATCTCATAAGTTAAATTATGCTATAATTATATTATAGTAAAAGTAAGTGAATAGTTTAAAATTTTTATATTTAATTGTACCTATTTTTATAAGTCAAAAATATTAAATTAAAATTTTACAATTACAAAAATTATTTAAGATAAAATTTTATTCTATAAATAAAATCATAAATAAATATTTTTTTGTATTATTATTTTTTGATAATTTTATGAGACCTTAGTTAATTTTTTAAAGTCTTATAAAATCAGTTTTTAATTTAAAATATAAATTTTCAAGTAAATAATGTTTTTATTTAAAAATATATTTTCAAATATTTTTTAAACATATTTTGTAAAATGGAGTCCATTTTTTAATTATACATGTTAGTAAATTGTTATGATTAATTTTTTGTATTTTTATAAAATACCAGAATTTTTAGTGAGTAGTAAAATAATGTAATTTACATTATAAATACATTATGAGCTAAATACACAAATACATGAGTCATGGATGATATAAAAACCCATGGTTCAAAATAAAATGAACTTATTACTGTAATTTGTTATGAGAATCAATAATATTGGGTTTCTTAAAAAAATATTATAAATAAAATAATGAGAAATTTCCCCTCGCCTCCACTATAAAAACAACATCTGACCCCCTATTATATTCACTCCCTTAAGCCTAGAATATTTTCAATGTTATACCTAAATTATATTAATTAGTATACTATCAGGTATAATATCTCTTTTTTTATTTCAATATACCATAACATATTTCCTTAAGGTTCTCTATGACATTTTTTGAAGAGGTAAACCATCTTCCTTTTTCTTTTATTTTCAATTTACTTTATTTTATTATATTTTCATCACCTCATCTTTCAAAATTATCATTATAACTCCATTATTATATATATACATAAATTGTGTCATGTTAATGGAAGAAACATCATCAATCCACTTAATCAATCTATTTTATATTAAAAAGTAAATCATCATCCGGGAGGTGGAAATATACAACCTTCATGGACGACAAACATTCGTTCTTCAATTTCTACACCTAGGATGGCCATGGAAAAAAATTATGGTTTAACCAGACTGTAATATATTTATTATAAAATATTTAATGTTTCGAATCTTGTATATATTCATAATACTAAATAATACAACAAAACAAGTTTGAGATGATCAAAATACAACTGTAATAATCTAAACAATTATCACTAAATTTGTATCTAATAAATCATCATTATACCATATAATAAATTAAATAATATAAAATTTTAATATTATATATGTTTCTTAGTATTATATAAATTCAATTTTGGATAATTATACCCATTCCACAAGATCTTACATAATCATATACAAGTATATTGATCGTGAAAACCCAGGAAACGAACGCTCCCAAGTGATAAAATTCTATCTTATAACTACTTAAAAATGCCATAAATGAACTTAATGAATTTATAATACATAGAATAAACATATATAATATTCTTAATTAATTAATTAATGGATATAATTTTATTATTTAGAATTTAAAGGAAAATTGCAGAACTCATTCCGATATAAGGTAAGGGTTTCATCCCGAACCTCCATTTTCATCCAGGTTACTCTTATAATGTAGTTACCTCAGTGAAATATTTAATTATTCTAATGTACTCCTAATAAATTATGTGTAAATTATATATATATTATTACCAATAATAATTCTTCTTTATTTTATTGGAAGTTATATGTTTAAAAATAATCTTTCAAAAATAATTCCCAATTAACAAACCTGATTCATTGGAACTTCTCGAATTATTACCTATTATCAAGTTCACTCTATAATCTATTTTAATCCACCATTATTTTTATAAAATCACCCATTTTATTATGAAAAATATATTTTTGTTAACTTCTCATTTTATACAATGATTATTCCAAAAGAACTCTTATTTTCAAAGTAAAAGAGTATTTCTCTCAAGAATCACTCAATGATTTTATAAAATTATTTTCATTTATTTTAAAACACATATTGATTATTATGTTTAATTTGGGATAATTTTTTATGATATCATCCAACATATTTTTTTAAATGTTTTATGATCAGTTGTTCTATGGATGTTCTTTTTTGATACCATTCAACTTATTACTCAGAATGGTTATTAATTCTGTCTACATATTGAGGAAATATATTAAGATTTATTATGTATATGTTGTTTGTGTTTACCCCCATTTATATGTGGAGTTAATTGGGATTATCATGTTATGTTTGGGGCCCAATATATCCCCTTGATGCATTGATAGGTCTCATGAGTCAAAAAATATGGACTTGGTCAAGGCCTTTCACATTTTTAGATATTGTATTTTCTAAGGCATTGTGAATTATTATTTGTATTTTATGAGGCCTTAATTATAAGGTTCAGATATCCAAAATTACTCATTCCCTAATTATAAAACTAGTAATTTATATTCCCTGATATTTTCCAACTAGAAGAATAGCATTCGTATGTTTAATTATTAAAATTTTTTGTTATCTTTTTTCCTTCCATATTATGTTCAAGATTATGTTTTAATGGAATGTGAAATTTAACTTATTCAAAATGCCATATTATTTATGTTTCTGATTTATTTATTACCCTTTAATCACAAAATGAGATCACCCCATTATTTATGTTTTATTTTTTCTTGGATGGTAAGAGGATTATTTTGAATGAATTTCAGGGATAATCTTGTAGTTTTTTATGTTTCCAAAACAATTTATATATTTTATTCTATTTCATGTTGTAATGTAAAACTTGTGTATATATCTTTTTTTACAAATATACTATAAACTCTTAGGTCCATCAGGATGTGTATTATTTATTTTTATGGTAATTTAATGAAATAAGGCACAAACTCTGGGAAACTGGGGTCAGGGTTATTACAAAAAATCTTAAAGTATATAGACAATAGAAACATTACAAACCAATATCCAAATCTGAATATAGTGTAGGGAACCAACTATAAATCATATAAAAACCCAAAGGAGTGACTTCATGATTTTTCAATCACTAAGGAGGAATTTGAAGCTCCGAATGATCTAGTAGTAGGTACAATCATTATACCCTAAAATCATGAATGTAAATTATTTTATTCTGGTTTTACACATTCCTTTATTTCATTCATGTTCACAATGAACCTCATAATGAACCTTGATCTGGTATAAGTCTTGTTTTCAACTAAAACTAATAAAGGGTTAGTTCAAGAATAATGGGTATCTATAGATTCCACCACCATAATAGTCATTTAAAGGGTGGATATTGAAATAATACATGGGATATATTGGATCCAAACATATAGTATAAATATCTACAGTAAAAGATAAAAAATTCATTTTTTCTCAAAGGTATTCCTTCAAATTATATTAATAAAGAAATATATAAGATAGATTTTACTTAAGTACCACAAACTATAGCCTTATTTATGGGAACGATTGGTGATGAATGGGAAGAATTTGAATCTATAAATATAAGAAGTTTACCAATTATTCAAGAATATATATTGTATTTTCTAATTATTTATATAGAACTTTACAATAATGATATATAGAATTATCATTTAAACTGATACATAGATTCCAACCAATATTTAAGACCCTATATAAAATTTTATCTATGGAATTTGGTAAATTAAATAAACAACAAAAAGATCTTTTTGAGTAATATTTTGTTTGAAAAAGTGTGTCTCCTTGAGGAGCACATATTCTCTTTAAAAAAATAAATACGGATAAATGGGGTTATACAAATATTATAAATATCTTAATGGTATCATCATGGAGAATAAATATCATCTTTTATGTATTGATGATTTATTCAACTTGCATTGTGGGGCTCCATTATTATCCATCATTAACATCTAATTTTGGTATCATGAGTTGAGGGTGAAGAAATAGGATATCCCAAAGGCTAAATTTTAAACCAGATATAGACATTTTGAATTTGTTTTTACTCTTTTTATCATGACTAATGTTCCTGATATATTTATCAATTTTATTAATATAATATTTATGGACAACCTTGATAAAAAAACCATATTTACTGATGATATTCAGATATTTTTCAAAATTTGTGTAGAACATGAGGATGATATAAGGGTCATAATACAAAATCTATATGAAGTGATTTTTTTAAAAAATTTAGTAAATGCGTGTTCTGGTTACAAAAATTAGGATTAAAGGGATATATTGTAAATAGTGAAGGAATATTGGTTATTCAAGTAAATAAAAAAGTTTTAGGGGAGTGTCCTTATCCTCAAATACAGACTAAGATTCGTAACATCCTTGTTCTGGAATGATAATATAGAATTTATAAGAAAAACAATCATATCTCTATAATCTACTAACTACATTCACATGAAAAGGATTTTAGTTCACCTGGAGAAAAAAAGAGCGTAAAGAAAGTTTCTATTAACTGAATAAGAGGTTGGTTAGGGTGTATATACTAACATTACCCACTGATAGATAAGGATGTATTATCAATAGTGATTCAAAACTGAAGTGACATGGATGTGTACTCATACAAAAGGAAAATGTGATTTCCTATGCATCTCGATAGTTCAATCATCATGAGTATAATTTTCCACCACATGAAATAGAGTTGGATTTAGTTATTTTTTCATTAAATACGTATAGAAATTATCATTATGGAGAGAAGTGTCATATATAAACACACAATAATAGTCTAAAGTACATATTCATGAAAAAGAAACAAAAGATAAAAGAATCATAAGTTTAGAACAATTTAAGGACTCTAATTGTTATATTGAATATAACTATAGAAAAGAACTAAATTTTTATGATGCACCAAGTAGAAAATACCTTGGTATTTGGGAAGTGATGAATATTGATATACATACAATGATAACGTACATTGTAGTGATAGATATGATAGTTATACGGGAAAGTGACTTATAAATCCAATCCTAAATGATTTATCAACAATCATGATTGGGGAAAATAAAGATATCAAAAGAGATGATCCTATGTTAAAATATTATATAGAATCTATGAAAATTAAAAAAAATCTTGAGTTATATGTATATCATGATAGAGTATTTTGGTTTGGTACAAGTATATATATCGAATTTATTCTAGATTTATAGAAATATATGATATATAAAGATCAATGCTCTATATTGTTTATACACCCAAGAAGAAAAAAATGTGTATATATCTACATGATCATTATTGGTGGAATAATATGAAGAGGTATATTGATGATTATACTATAACTTGTTTTATATGTAGTTAAGTAAAGGAAAAGAGATAAATTCCCAAAGGAGTACTACAACCACAACCCATATTTCTATGGAAGTAGAACAACAAAGAAATGGACTTTGGTACTAGCCTTCATAATACATCCATGTTAATTATAGTCATATGGGTAATCATTAATTGATTTAAAATGTCTTCCCATTTTATTACTTTATGATAGGATATTTACCTTGAGTGGATTTCCTATTTGTATATTCAATAAGTGTTGAGACTACATAGACTAACATTGTTAAATATTTCTAACTAAAATCAAAGATTTACTTTTATGTTTTTTAGGATCATTCAAACTGATATGCATGTGAATGTAAAACTAAGAATATCATTGTCATCCAGAAAAAATGGGTATTGTGAGAAAAAAAATCTAACATTGTAAGCCATTTTAAGTGCTAAATTACATAATTTTGAAGAGATTTAGGAAAATTATCTTCCACATATTTATTTCTAAGATGAAAATAGTTCTCAGTCATGTATTAAAATGTATACATATGAAGAACTCTATAGAAAAAGTTCTATAAATTCAACATATTAAGATGAATTTAAATAAGAAAAAATATTGATTTTTGAAATTGTTAAAGGGTATAGAAAAAAGATACAAGTGATATAAAAAAATTCAAGGATATTTAAAGTTAAAAATAATATAATGAAAATAATAAAATAAATGATAGAGATTTTGAATATAAGGATCATTTAGTTCACAAAATATCACTATGGAATTCAATAGTGAGATTTGGAAATAAGGGGAAAATAAGTACAATGTATATGAGACCCTTATAAATTAAAAATCATGTTGGAAAAGTTTGATATCACTTATAATTGCCAAAAAAAATTTCTAATTTCCACAACATCTTCCACGTTCCCCTCTTGAGACAGTATATATTAAACCTAACACATATACTCAACATAAATGGTGTGTAATTGGAACCTAACTTATTATATGAAGATGAAAATCCATATTCAATATAAAAGAAGACAAGTGATGAGGAAAAAGAGAAAAATTTGTAAACTTCTTTTGGAGAAATAAAAAATTTGATGAAGTGACCAAGGATCCAAAATAAGTGATGATGGAAATATGTCACATATTATATAGTGATGAGACCAAATTTTTTGGGAAGATAATTTTTATGGGGGGTAAACTTTAATGACCTGAAATTTATTATATTTTTTAGTAAATTAATTCATATTTCACAGTGACTATAATATGTTTTTATCATAAATGAACATAAAAAGATTATTATATTTTATTAGAAATTCTCTCATCATGAAATAATATATACCATAACAGTTAGGGATGGTACTTGGAGATAAACACCAAATAATTGTACACACAGAAATTTAAACTCCATAGGCTCCAATTATCACATAAATATAACCCTTTCCATAAAGACTGTCAAAATAATGAGAAATATTGGTAATATAATATAAATTATCAAGGTAAGTACAGAACCTTTTTAAATTAAATATTAAATGATGAAGTGTAAAAACTTTATATTATACATAATATAAAAAGGGTAATGTAGCCATTAAAATTGAATTATTACATGAACAAAACCTGAGATTTTCAACATGACTATTAATGACGGTTGATGTAAAATTACCATATAGAATAATAAAGTAAAAGTTTAAAAGGATATTAAAAAATATTTTATATAAAAATAATATTTTAAATATGTTATTATATGTCTATATACTCATTAGGAATCAGTAATTATGATATTAAAAAATTTATAATTCTTTAAAGGGAATAAGTAATGTCTTTCCTTTGGAAAATGGTATATATAAAAATGTATTGATTTATTATTTAAATTATATATTTATTATAGGTAAGAATTAATTTTTGTACAATAATTTTTTTTATTTCAAACCAGAATATGAAAATTAGTTTAGGGTGAATTATTGAATATTTCTAAGAATACATTATTTCTTTGTGAATAGAAACAATACAGGTCTATGTTTATTATATTCTTTTGGATCTGAAATTATGTAATAATTTTGTAACAAGATATATTTTATTTTAATTATCTTAACTTCTTTTTAATTTTTTTATTTGTATTAAAATTATTTTATAAAAACTATAATGAAATTAAAAAATCATAAAAGAACGTTTTTATTTATAAACATAATTTTTAATAGATAAATGATATTCTTATGGCCGAATTAATATATATAAAATGAATTCAATTTTAAAAATTTTAATATGTCAAACCCCATTATCTTAATGTCATAAACCATGAGAAAATCCCATGGGTATCCCATGGAAAATTTATTTTCCAAAATCTAGATTTCCAATGGTTATATCAGAGCAAAATTAATCAATTATCCCCCTTTTTCTATAAATACCCACCTATACACCCCTAATTCCTTCACTATCAGTATCATTATCATGTCTTTATATCTATTATTCTATTCTTATGTCACTAAATTAAGCCTAAAATATCTTAATTAATCTCACTTCAATGCTTCAGACTCGATACATAATATAAGGGTTTCAATTCCTCTTTCCTTTATTTCATTAAAGTACATCGCTTTAAATATTTCCTATTTCAATATTCTTATGTTTTAATGTAATTATAATCATCCCAATACTATAAAAATAATTATAAATTCATGAGATAAATCTATTATTTCTTAATAATATCCTTTAATAATCCATTTTATGTACATGTTATACTATCGAAATCATTAATTAATTTTATCTTCCATTCAATTTTTTTGTAAATTCCCAACACTATTTTTCATTAAAGGGTATTTATGTAAATATGATTATAAACAATAAATTGGATATTTCAATGTATAAAATACACATTCCATGCTCTTGGGTTAAAAAAGATGAAACGTTCATGTCATTGAACCCATATAGACTCAATGATCTTATATGAGACATGTTTATTATTATCCATCACTTATTGATGAAATGATTCCTTATGATATATGATATCTATAGAATATTTAAATTTAATAATTTAAAGGGTTATCTAAAATATCAATCCAATTCCTTAGATAAATATTTAATCTCTTGAGATAACATTTTTATGATACCACACAAGTGACCTTGGAAATGTTTCATAATAAATTAGGTACTAATTTTAGTTATTGGTTTTATAACAACTTATGGATTAACATTCATGATATTCTTTTGAATGTATCTTTTATATGTTATAGAAACATTTTTATGTTATTCTTAATTTACTTATGATTTGGCTCTTATCTTATGCCTCATAATTAATCCAGGATGATCACTGACATTTTATTTCATTTTCTTATCCACTTATGGGGATTTATTCTCACCATTTCCTTTTAAGGTATGTACCGTGTAAATAATATACAAGGAGGTAACCTAGGATTTAATTTTAAATGAGTCCTTTAGGTGGGTTAAATAAATTTTATGCTTTTTATAGGTTCTATGTACTTAATTTAATTTTTATCTAGTATCCAAGACACTAATCCTTCAAATATCTTATATAATTTTCCATACAATATTTTGTTAAAGAATTTTGTTAAAAATAATTTGATAAAAAATTGTTTCATCATATAAACCGTTTTATATTATTTATCTACCATGTATATGAATAAAACTATAAGAAATTTAATTGAAGGACTCAAGAACACTATTTCATCTCCTATGAATCATCCCCTTAGGTTATCTACTCTATAACTGCAGATATTGAAGAGTCACAATGAGATAAAATGAAAAAATAAAAATAAAAATTTCTAATATTTAAAAAAATTAAAAAATATATAGTAATAAACCCAAACTATAGTTAATGTATGGGATCCCCCATTATGTTGGGTTTTATCTCCATAAAAAGGGTTGATTGAATTTTATAGAATAACTCTAACTAATTTTAATAACATACATGTAAAAAGGTCTTAAAAAGATATACTCATGTGGATCCTACTTATGATTTTCCCATAATATTTAATTTATTTAAATAATCAATGATTGTCAGAAAACATAGTGAATTCCAACAGGGGTTTTTATTATATAGTTAATTGATTTGGAAAAACTAGATCCACATTGGAGCTATTTTCCTTATCCCAAGATTATAAATGTTGGGAACATGTACGTATATTCAATCCATGTCTCAAAATGAGTTTCATGATCTTTACAATTATTCCTATCTAAATTATAAGGTGTAAAATTAATTTGGTAATTTTTAATATTCCTATATCATGGGGTATTCCTAATTTAGTCTTACATAAAATACATTTACTATTACAAAATAATTTATAATTTAGTGGTAAAGGAAATTATATTATATATATACTTTTCAATTTCCACTTATTTTCATGTAAACTAACTAATTAATCTTAAATACCACGGATATCACAAAAACTATAATGAAAAAATCATTAAATATTCTATTTAATTTTTATGCTATTATTACATAAAAAACATTTGGATTTATTTAATCATAGATATTGAAGTCCCATTGTATTGAATTTGTACTTTATGTAAACTATATTTTTTTATTGTCAATATAATTGTGAAAATACAATTTCTTGGGTGAGGTATTGAGTATCCACTGAATCAATAATGTGGAGAATGGATTTATTTCTAGGTGACTGTATAGAGATGTATTTTACATCTGATGATTGAAAAAGTGGTCTTAAATTCATAAAATAAAAATTTAAGGTTAAATACACTATCTACATCAGTTACAATAATTGGATAAGTTAGAAGTGTGGTATGGATACTTGATCTATAAAGAAGATCTTGTAAACCTGGACTTCTTAAGGATTTAACATATTAAATGTTGTAGAGAAGTTACCCAAATGTTTGGTGAAACCATCTTTGGAGAATGTAGAATGCAAGAAACTAATTTTAGAGAGGAATGGACATAAATAAATTCATAAGATGAGTGATGAACATTTGAAGAATCCTAGAGGGAATTTTAGAAGGTCTTTGATTTCTAAAAGAAATGAAAAAAACAGAAAAATGAATGTAGTGTAAAAAAGACTAATGTAATAACTTGTATTCATTGGTTACATTATTACATATGTACAATATTCAAGATATTTCATCACATATAATGACACAATTTAGAAATATTAGGAGACAATATATGTACCAATTTTCTATATTACATTGAAAACATTATATGATATCATTATTAACATCTTTAAAAATATCTTATTATTTTTAGTACATCCTATAATTTGTTCAAAAAAACCCTCTGATTAACCTAAGGAAATTAAACATAATAAAATGGTGAGATATAATGATCAGTGGTGGATTTTTTATTGTATAATCTATCATGTATACAAAATCAATAAAAAATGGGAGATTTAATAACCATTAAACATTTAATTACTTGTGCATGAAATATATCCATGGATTATATAGCCATATAATTAATCAAATGAATAACCATTCCATAGTGATGAGATATAGAATGAGAACCATCTTAATATTACAACCATAGAACCAGAAAAGAATGTAGTCTTACTATCATGACTACATCAATGAAATTATATTTACGATAAGACCACATCCAAGGCCTTATTCTTACAATCATGACTAAAACAAACACATTATTCTTACTTCCATGACAATAACTAAAAAATTATGTGTTACTTCATGGATTCCACTAATAAATCATAAATTAATGCCTAGAATTACCCCAAACACCCCAAAATGTTAGACACATGAGACCTAAAAGTGTATCAAAGGAATATAAAATTATAAAACCCACCAATAACTTACACATGTCCAATTATTTCATCATCATCATAATTATAATCAAAAATAATATTATTTATTAGTGATACAATAGAATTGCAACACCCAAAAATGATAATAGAAGATAGAATAATGGATACCAAGGGAATAATCCCTCTTCAAATCGTCAAATTTGGGGTTGGGAAGGATACCATTCTAGAAAAAATAATAAAGGGTAAATCTAGAGTGGACTGTAGAAGCATTGGAATTAGTGAATTTTTCTCTTCATGCCATGTGTACCTTACCTCTACCAAGTTTTTTTAGAAGAATATTGCTTCCCCACATATGCTAAATGATACACTGGGGAATAGAATATGTATCTTTTAAGGAGTCATATATGAAAAAATAATCTCTTTCAACTAACATCAAATTGATATTCTTGTCAAGGAAAACATGGATTCCTTTGAGTAGTTTCCTTTCTTCCAAAAGAAGTAAATCTCCCTTACCATAAGATCCTTATTAGTCCACCACTATTGATCAGCTGGATTAAAAGATAATGCCTCTTTCTTTCATTATACCATTATTACTTGAAACATTCATGTTGAGTTTCAGAAAACTCCTTATAGGTATCCATTTATCCCATTTACCTTGAGATTTTAGACCCTAATTTGATGAAATAAAGGTTCTTCCAGCCATGAAAAAATGTAAAGAATAGAATTTTTTAACTATCTTGTTAGAATTCTAGTATCCACCTCTAGGATTTGGAATCATGGAACCAAAGGAACATGAAATCTTGAAATTACTCTAGGTCGTAACTAGTTTTGAGAAATACAAATGTTCGAAATACCCATAAATAGAAGGATAAATCTCTCTATATGTTCATGATTATTATTTATGATTCCATAAAAAAAGTTATATAAAAATACATAGTGGTTTAAAAATTTAAGATGTAACTAAATGGGTCACCATTATTTCCTTAAGTAATAACAACCAATTATATTAGAAATAAAATAATTTTATTGGTTTATTCTTTATAGTTTTTGAAACAAGTACATTTAGAGGCGAGACAAATGATTTTTCGTTTAACCTAATTGTATGACATATGATATGATGTTCCAGAAATGAATTCAATACTTCATAGGAATCTCACTAAACCCAAGGACACCTCTCCACTCATCCTAAGTAATATTTTCATGCGTCAAAAAACTATATGACTTTGATGAAAAAGGCCCGACAAGGGCATCATAAAAACCAGTCCATCCTGATCATTATTCATTGTGATATTTCAGAAATGGTAAGTCTATTGTTGGTTCAAAATGGAATAGAGGATGTTTGGATTGATGATTTCCTAAAGGAATGTATTATATGTTGTTATACTTCCTTGAAATTCTAGAATATATTCCTCTTGATGATGTTTTCAATGTTTTATATTTCTATGGTCGATAATCCATTCCATGTAAAGATGGAGATCAAAAATGATCTCATGGATCCTTTTTGACATACTCTTGGTGAAACCCTTCATCAAGACCAGGATTTGGATCATATTCAAGTACAATAAATATATACCATAATGAAATACCCTCCCCATAACCACATTCCAACTTCACTAATATAATGTTCCTGATGTATTTAAAGTTCCCCATGTTGATGTCGCCCACTTCCAAAGGAATCTCCAACCTCCACAATGAGGCCTAGTAAAATATCCATTATTTTATGAATCCCATATAAATGAAATGATGAAATTTTAATTGTTCCTAAAAATATAATTAGGTACTATTAAGACAAATTTACAATTCATTAAAATGTACATAACCACATAGTTTACAAGAGTAATCCATACCCTAAAAGATAGAAACTAGTTTTCCTAGTTTTTTATATGGTTAGAAAATTCATCAGCGAACCCCAAAATTTTTTTAATATGCAATATTACTAGAGAAATTGGAGAACCCAGATAATAAAAGAGGATATATTTTATAGAAACTCCAAGAACACATTGAATCTTGTTATCCCTCCTCTTCAAATAATTTTTCAAACTAAAAACACTACTTTTATCCTTATTAATTATCTCTCCACTCCATTTACTGTATTCCTTAAAAGGCTTATTATGGGTTTGAATGGCAATATTATTCTCATTAAAAAAAATAATTATATATTTTTTGAATAGAAGATGATAAATATCATTAATGTTTGGCATGCACCTAAAAGAAAAAATGGTTCTGTTTTTTATACACAAAAAAATAAGTATATTGAAGGAATCATGCACAAAAATAAAAACACTATGTGATAATGGATAACCATTACTAAACCCCCAGGACAACATAAATAACCTAAATTTTTTTTACCATAAGAGTAATGGAAACACAAAGACATTTGAAGAACCTGAAAAATATATCAAAAACCCAGATAGAAAACCCCATGTAACTTATAACCTTAACAATAAAACTCCAGTCTAATCTATCGTACACCATCTCCATATCATCCTTGATTTCAATGTTATATATGGGGGTTTTAATATTTATATCACAAATAATTTATTATTCCAAACTAATTTCATCTTGGGTATATATTCCCTTTATGATGATATTGTTTCCATCTAATATCCATTTATATAGATGATTAGGAATTATCTTATTGATAATACTTTCTATAGAAATATATAGAAAATTACATACACTTACTCATTGAAACTTCATAAGGGTGATATACTTTTGAGCTTCAAAATGAGTACAATAGTTATCACACACACACCACTCTTGGAATATCAACACCAAAAAATAATTAATGATGCCCAAAAAACTTCTTCTTAATAAGATCCCACAAACCATATAAAAGGATCCTAGAAAACCATCTGGTCCAAGTGAACTGTAAGGATTATGGAATCAAAAAACCTATCAAACCTTTTCCACCTCAAAAATACTATTAGGAAATTATATGATATAATTATAAAACACACTAGATATAGAATTAGAAACATCAGAATTTCCCCTTGGATACACATCCTTCATGCAAGGATTTCCATCACCCAGAAGATATTTAAAGTAAGATACAACCATACCTCTGACTATCTATAATCATTCATAAAATATCCATCCTACATGAGAAAATTGTGAATATAATTTTGGTTTTTCTATCTAATATATAAAAGGAAAAAAATATTTTTGGTCCCCTTCCTTAATCCATCTTTCCCTGGACTGCTCTTGAGACACCTAATCTTTATCTAAAATCATTTCCTAAATGTGATTTTTTTGTGAACAAGATCACTGAAGAGACCACCATGCTAGATCTTATAAAATCATGTCTTAGATCATTCAATAAGAATGATTTAATATAGAAATAAATAATGATGATTTTTATTCATAATTATATGTATGATTTTAACCTCATGGTTTTATTGTAAAAACCAACCCATAAATGCTCATAAATGGGCTAGTTCTAAGATATACGTACCTCACTATAGAAATTAGAGTCAGATGGAAATATCTTGGAAATTAATAAGTTTTTTTATTAGATGTTATTTATTCAAGTACAATATGGATATAATATTCGAATCATATGGAATAAACAAGATGAAAGATACAAGTGTTAGTAAATGAGGATAAAGCATGTATGTTAGAAAAGTAGTGGTCCAGTCTACTCCAAGTGTATTTTCTTACCATATGGTTTTTGAAAAATGATATTTTATCTCCCAAGAATCCCATTTCTATTATCCTATTTCAGTAATGGAGTTAGTAGAAGTATTTAATGAATTATAAGGGTAAATACCACCACCTTTCATCTCAAAAAGATATAATATGTTGTTAAAATCACCAATAACTAGTCACAATAACTCCCCTAGATGGATGGATCCTGATTCAATCCAAAGAGGCTCTATTTACACAACACCACATATCATATAAACAAAATAAATCAATAAAATTTTATTAAAAAAATTATTATATTAGAGATTTTATGGCTGTAAACCTCAATATGTTCCAAAGAATCCAATCTCTTCCAAGACATCCATGTGTGCTAGTTAATTGGATCACCATGCATGCAGTCATGTAACCCCAACTTCTATTCATATCATTGGTTTTAAGGGGTGATATTTGTGCTCCAATACCATAACATAGTAAATCATTATATTATATCATTTAGATAAAATATTAAATTTTTACCTCAGGTCCAATGCCTTAATAATTATATATAACTAGGGGTATAATTTAAAAATTTTATCCTCTATTCTAGCCTCTAGAATCAAAGGGAACCTTATATCATAAGAAGAAGGTAAATAATTTTTTTTTGGGCCAGGATTTTTTGTAAACACCACTAATAAGATACAGGATACACTAAGTAGACGAAACAGAGTCATTTAAAACAAAAAGTGTAAATGAAGGATCCAATAGAACAATGAATTAATCAGAGAGAGGAATATTTGAGATTATTGAAGTTCTTGTTGCACTATAATTATGGTACGTTGGGTGATGGAATGGTAGATTAATCATATTCCCATTAAAATTATCCTTTTATTTATTCATAGATCCTATAGGAGGGATTTTTTTGAATAATAAAAAAACTAAACCAGGCTAGTAATTCATCAATGAAATACATGGATACTTCCTAGGAACTAATGGTAACTGAGGTATATTAGAACAATATGATGGATGGAGAGACCACTTCTAGGAAAAAGGGGAATGCCTTCTAGAATACCATAATGGGTCTGGTTCCTTCACATATATTCCTTTCGGATCCAAACCCAACTCTATAAATTACTGATCATTAACATCATTCTTAGACACAATAAACCCAATAGGTTCCACACCATCCAACACCTTATTATGAGGAGACTTATTCTCCATAAATGAAACAAAAAATTAGTCAACCCTCAATCAATGGGGAAATAAAAAATTATATATTTATTATACATATAAGAGGGGTTCCCTTGATGATGTTATGCTGAATTAAAATTGGTCCATCGAGGGGGAAAGTTGATGTCGTCTCTATGACCCCACCCACTCGAATATGTATATCCGATGGAGGGGCCCTGGATTCATCCATCTCCACAAAAATTTGATCCATAGAAGCATAGTGAAGGCCTAATTAATTTTCAGTTTCATAATGAAATGAGCTTATGGATTCTTCTATGACTCTGAGAAAATCCAAGTTTAAAAAAGAAAGTGTAGGGCCTCGTGGGTTCACCCAAACAACTGCTAGAAGAGGATCATAGCCTAATTGAACCCCCATATACCAATAAAAGAATGATAACTACAATATTTCCACTATTATGAAGAGATGTGACCAATACTTTATAAAATATCACCATGTGGATACGACCAAAAAAATACTTACTATTTATAATCGAAACCGTAGATGAACCACCTAGAAACTATGAATAGATGACATTCTGAAAGAAGGAATGATTATTATTTTCTTGACTAAAGTGAGACACTACATCCTCCAGATATGATCTCCCTCTTGTTTCAAGGATTCTCTAGGGAACGCACCCTCAATGAGACTCTCCACTAAGAAGGATCTGGAACCCCCCATATTGATTTCTAGAAAAATATTAGGAGGAACCAACCTTGATAGTGGGGGCGTAGAAGAATATTCGTAACTAGTGAGTTTTTCTATTCAAACGTTTCTTGTGGATGAAGATAATAACAATCTGGTATAGTCTAGATGATCATTACAATACCATGGGATTAAATAATATATTCTTTCGAAGAAAGGATTGCCATCGTCATTGGTGTAGGTGACAGAATAGACTGAACTATCAATTGAACAATAGTGTGTATGTGTAATTAATTCACCATATAAATAAAATGAACCATCCAGAATGATCAATACAATACATATTGATCATTCCTCAGTAATTAATAACAATATGTATTCTAATAAGAAACATATGATATTTCAAAACATTCCCAATAAAATAAATCTAATTACATGTCCATAACACATCTAGAGAATAAAATGTGGGTGGTGTCATTATTAAATATCCCATGTTAATATAATAAGTTTTAAAGGATGTGAAAAAGATGAAAAAATACTTTTAAAAGAAAATTAAAAAATTTACTTGTTGTAAGAAATATAAATCGGATTTATATTTTTTATTCCATTGCAATAAAATTTTTTTTCAAAAATGAGATAAACATTTCTTTGGAAAAATATGGAAACGTGGTTGGAGAGGTTATTAAAAAACCAAACCAATATGGAAGATTTATATTTATATGAAATATGAAAAATATATTACATTCACATTTTATAAATAAATTCCATGAAAATAAAAAATGAAATGATGTTCCACTTTTAAATATTGTTAGCCCAACTAGGTTAAATATACTAGTGGGGGGAGAATTAGGTTATGAAATATTAAGACAAGTTCCTCTTTGTATATTGCTTCATCGTTAAACAAAAAACTTTTCTCTCTGCTTCATGTAGAAATGAATAGTATAATAATTAAAACATGAATGGGAAATATCAATTTTTTCAGGGTTCACCCACACTGAGAAATATCCCAGGTCCATAAAAGTAAATGTGACTATGTATCAAATCTAATAAAGGTCACTGCCAATACAAGGTTTGATGAAGACTCATTATTCTATCTAGTTTCTAATAAGTCGTAATGTAAAACCCCAATGCTCTAAAAAATTTCAATGACCCAATGTTTTATCAATGGAATTACCTTCCTATAATTATTCCTTATTGTATAATAAAATTAGGAAACATATTGTTATATCATGAAAATAAATACAATGTAACAATTAAACATTATATTTCCACTTATGTGTCTCAAATTTTGAAAATATGACATACATGGGTCCGTTCAAGGTGATTTTTGGGGCCTGATGGAACAAACATAATTTTTGATGAATAGTAACCGACCCTGATGGATAGTAACCTACCCTTATGAATAGTAATATAACCCTTATGAATTAAAAATACTCCAAAAAATAGTAACCTCATTTTTTCATGTATAAATAAAATTTAGGCATCTTATAAGTTATAATACGACCATAGTAAAAGTTCTTCAATTTCTATTAGTCATAAATAATTAATTATAATTAATTAATTAATTTAAAATAAAATATATTTTCCTAAATGTTTTTTATAAATTAAAAAATTTATTTCCTCTAGTTTTCTGATTATTTTATAAGACCTTATATAATTTTTGAAAACCTTATAAAATCAGTTATATTTTTAAAATTTGTATTTTCAAGTAAATAACGATTTTAATTAAAAATAAAAATAATCGTAATTAGAAAATTATTTTTGGAATATGGATTTATTTTTTTGATTCTACACATTTAAAAATGGTAATGCTGAATTTTGGGATTTGTTCTAGAATACATGAATTTTTTATGAATTGTAAAATAAGGTAATTTATCATATATAAACATTATATGTTAAATGCATGATTCCTAGAATCATAGTTGAGATAGGAACCCTTGGTTCAATATCACAATATAATATTAATATCTTTGGTAATGGAATCTTCACTCTTTCTTGTCTTTGGGAGAAATAATAAACTAATCATTAAAATATTGGGAAAATGCTCCTCTCATCCACTATAAAACCCACCCATACTCCCCTCTTCTCTTCACTCCCCTAAATCCTTGTGACTTGCATAAATTAAGATAAAATATCTCACCAATATCCTCCCCCACATCCATCAGCTCCTGGTATCCCTAAACAACTAAATCCTCTCCCCTTAAGAGTCTTTGAAGAAAGATTAATCCAAGAAGTAAATTGCTCTTTTAAATTATTTTACTTTCTTTTCAAGTTCCATTGTTTTATTTTATACCCGTACCTATCCTCATCCAAACATCATGAAAAATATATTACCTTATATGTACTATAATTTTTTTATGATAATGGAATAATTTATTATCATCTCTACTTTAACCTTATTTTATATTAGAAATGAAAACACCGTCTGATAAGTGTTAATTCATTACATTCAATAAGTAAGAGTTTACAATTTATTTTACCATATTCAATTATGTCCATGAAACCATTTCTATATTTTCAATAGACTATAATATATTTAATATGTCTCATGTATGGTTCTACAATCTTGTTGTACACATGGTTTTGATTTGTAAATCCAAATGTGTTCGTTTTAATCAAAAACCTACAATTAACCTAAAAGGTTCTAAAAAAAGTTTAATATAATGATTCAAATTCACTTCAAATAACCAATTTAAATTTACCACCATGTAACCATATAGATGTTCAATAAAAAAATATTACTCCAATTTTAGACAACCAACCACATTTTACATGATTATCAATTCATGTATATAAGTAAATTAATCATGAAACAAATAGACCCAAATAATGAAATTGAACCTATTGACCCCTAAAAAAGGACATGAATGAACATAAAAAGGTTATAATAAATAAATTTCATGTAAAATAGGTTCTATAAATATTTATTAATGAACCTAATTTTATTATTCAGGTAAATAATATCAAGTTGAGATCACCTTCGTACTTACGGTAATGTATTCAACCCGAACCTCTATTATTCCTTTGAGTTTTTATATCTTTTGTTTTTACTCACATGCATTTATCGGTTTTTTTTACATAATTATTATAAATTATGTTTAAATGTTATAATTTCATGTATCAAGGTCAATTAAAAATTTTCTTTCAGGGATATACATGTTTTTTATTACTTCCCTCTTCAATTCTTCTCGAAAAGTAAACCCCTTTATAGGAATTTTCTTGAATTTGTACCCAATTTCATGTACACTATACTATATGTTTTAAGACACCACTGCTATAATAAAACCATTGTTTTTATTTTGAAAACCCTCTTGTTTCACTTCTAGTTTTGTATAAATGATTATTCTCTTTTTTATTTTAAATAATTGTTAGTATATTCCTTAAAAATTCACTAAATTTGTTTTAATGATAACAATTATTAAATACTCATTTTACATATTATCACCTCTGTTTGAAATAACATAGAATTATATTTACAATTTTCCATTATGAATTTTCATATATGTTCCAATTCATTTCTTTATGGACACCTGTATGATATGAGCATTCATTTTTCTTTATGACATGATTATGATAGCCATTTCAGTCCATGGGTACCCTTATAATTATGATTGATTACGTATGATTCTATATGTTGAAAGAATATTCATTATCATGTTAATAAGGGTGTTCCCAAATAGCACTCCAATACATTTTGTAAATTCGAGACTCACGAGACATTATGTTCAAGTGTATTTGTTGTTATCCTTCAATCATGCTACCATGTGCAACGGTCTTGGTGGTTAACCTTGACTTGTGCTTATCTATGTTCAATGAGCCTTGAATTGTACTAAAGTCATGTTTTATATTACTTCCACATTAATATGAATCCATTTTTATATGATACTATGATTATATGTTATGATTCCATATGTTCCATGATTTTTATTTTCATTATGTCATTCCTTCTAAGCCATGCACTAAAGATCGGTTTTTATTCTTATTCCTTTACTGTGATTTTTAGCTCTCCCATTTGTTCATGTTATCCCCAGGTTTTTTATACTGATGTTTGAGGAAAATTTAATATATGATATTAATAATATGATTAAATAAATAATTGTTTTATGTTTTCAATTTATATACCCATTCTCCAAATACCCTATACTACATGATCCTTGTCTAGTATTCTAATGTATAATTATGCATAAAATCCTTTAATTTTTTGTGGAAAATGATAGAGTCACTGTAGTTGGTATTTGAGGATAGTCTAGTTGTTTTTTGAGATTAGAATTAGAGAACTTTTAAAAGAACACTAAGCATGAGACTATGTATAGGGAAACATCCTTGAATTTTGGTAAGTATATAGTAAGTTGTTTATCAAAAAAAAATACATCCATGCCTAGACAGAAACAGGTAGAGGTGGATCTCGCATAGATGTATCTTGTGATAAAACCCAAAAAAAACATGTAATGGCCCGGGTCTTTGGAGGTCCATTACTTAGTAAAATTTTGATGGTTGAGGTGTTATGGGTAGTCTGGGAGGCCATCCCAACTTCTCGGTGAAGTTTGACCCACAGTAGGCCTACCTGTAGCCTTAGCCTACCTGTAGCAGACCTACGGGTAGCTTGGTCTCCCGGTAGCCGCAGTGTACGGGTAGCTCGGCTACTGGTAGCCGTAGCCTAAAGGCTCACAGCCTACCGGTATCTTAGCCTACTGGTAGCTCGGTCTACCGGTAGTCGCGGCCTACCCGTAGCACAGTCTACCGGTAGCCACAGCCTACCGGTAACTCCGCCTGCTGGTAGTTCGGTCTACCGGTATCTCCAGCCTACCGTTAGCTCGACCTACAAGTAGCTCGGCCTACCGGTAGCTCAGCCTACCGGTATCTCGGTGTACCGGTAGCCTCAGCCTACTGGTTGCTTGCCTACCGGTAGCTCGGTCTACTGGTAGCCGCAGCCTACCGATAGCTCGCCTACAGGTAGCTCGGCCTACCCGTTGCTCGATCTACCGGTAGTCGCCGTCTACAGGTAGCTCTGCCTACCGGTATCTCCGTCTACCAGTATTCGTAGCCTACCGGTAGCTCGGCCTACCGGTTTCTCAGCCTATCGGTAGTGCGGCCTACCGGTAGCTCATCCTACCGGTAGCTTGGCCTACCAGTAGCTCGGTATACCGGTAGCTGCAACCTACTGGTAGCTCGGCCTACCGATAGCTCGGTCTACCGGTACCCACAACCTACTTTTAGATCCTCCTACCGATAGCTCGGTCTACCAGTAGTCGTAGCCGACCGGTAGCTCAGCTAACCGGTAGACCTAGCCTAACCCCCACGGGTTAGCAAGTATCGCCTCCTTTTTGCGCAAATTGAGTTTTAAACCCTATTTTGACCCCTTTACGCCTGTTTTAAAGCCCATTAACGCCAATTAATGGCGTTTGATTAAGTGAGGTACCATGTTGTGCGTCGATTTAAACTGCCCATAAGGGTGGGGACCCTTTAATGACGTGTGGGGCTGCGTGGTCAACCCACAACCCCCACTCCTTACGCGGTTTCACGTCCTTATCCCTGTATCTCAACTGTCCCCGACCCGTATAACCAAATGGTTCTCCCTGGGTTTCTTTTTCTCGACCACCCTGCGATCGATCCGTCTGCTCGTCCTTGAGTCCAGAGGTCACACCACTGCAATTTCCTCCCGCGTGAAGAGAAGCTTCGATCATTGATCAATCAAGTAGGGTTTCACCATCTACTCTCCTTTCTTTGTATGTTGCGGGGTGGGTACGCTACATCTTCTTTATAATTGGATGAACCAAACTTTAACGAAGATAATAAACAGATTCTAAAGAATTAAGGGGGGTGGGTGACCGATGATGCTGCTATGTTTTTCCCTTCTTTCATGATTAATGGTTTCTAAATTGTGTGTGTTTACGCCTTCTGAAAGTCATGCATGTTGGTGGTCTTTCTCAATGCGTTAATGAACCCTTACTTCTCGTGTTGGTCATGTAAAGGAAATTGGTTAATTAATTATATTCGGATAAATAAATTGAAAGCACCAGGATCAATCCTTTTCTGTGATAACCCCAGTTAAAGTACAGTGGAATTGGAATCATGGAGTGTGTTAAATCATTTAAATCTGAAAATACCGGCATGGGCCTGCTTTGTGTAGGTGGAAGTGGTTTGGTTGTTTTTACTCACGGGCCGATTGCTGAGTGATGTGGGTGGGGATGGGATCCCCTATTTTTATGGTTTCACTGGTTGTGAATTTGAGGCCGCGTGGTTACCTTGCTTATGTCACGAATTGGGGTGGGATCCTCTATTGTTGAGAAACCATTGGCTCATGGTTCTTGGGGACATGGGGCTGTATCTTGGGGTTTTCTTTGGTTCCATTACTTCGAGGGATCTCACTTATCCCATTGTTGTTGCGAATTTACAAGAGAACCGGGTGTGAATGTTTAAGTTGATGTTTGACTGTACTCTTTCCTTCGTTTGTGCTTATGCTTGCTAGTTGCCTATGTAGGTGCAGAAACTTATTTAAAAATTATTACAGAACATGAAATAAGGATGGGACAAATGGTATTTTTGGTTTGGTGTGAGTTGTGAGTTGGTCATGGGTGTTGATTGTGTTATTTAGACTGGCTGAAGAAAGACCTAGATTTGGGTGAGTGCTTGTTACCTATACATATACTTGTAGTTTTTGTGTTTCTTATTCGCGCCCCACCCAAGTTGAGAACTTAGTACCGAACACCGCCATTTCATGGAGGAGGGTGTTTTTTCCAACACTTCTATTAGTGGATGGTTATTAGCTCTTTTCTTCTCCCTTTCCAGAATAACCCAAGTATCTTCGGGTAGGCTGTGATGGACTGAAGTCCATTATTAGCCCATGAATCTTCGGGCAGGGTAGTGTGGTGGTTGGCCGAGGTGTGTGCAGGAAGGTGGTTTCCCAAGTATCTTCGGGATGAGGCCCATGTGTCTTTGGTCGTGGCAGTGGTTGTTCCAGCCTAGGTGTTTGCAGGCATGGTTACATGTGAAAGTTGTGGCCTAGGTGACTGCGGGCGGGTTAGTGGTTGTGGCCCAGGTGTTTGCGGGCGAGATGTGTGGTTGAGGCCCAGGTGTGTGCAGGTGGGGTATGGAAGTGGGACTGCAGTGAGAATGGAGGGATTGGTCTGATGTGTAGGATGTCTTCAATAACCAGTGGGAAAGTGGTGCGGGGTACCTAGACATCGATGTGCTATTACTATTCATTACTTGACTTGCGTTATTTGGGGAGTGTGCCTTCATGAGGCTTGGGTGGTTAGTTTCCTTGGTAGGTGCTTGGTTATCTCTTTTCTCACAGGGAATTAGTATGCCTCCCCACTTGTGCATGAGAGTCTTTGGTTTTCCCTACTGAGTATACTTGTATGCTCACCCTACGTATATAAACTGCTTTCAGATTTCCAGGAGGAATTTAGGGATTGTGCTGGACAGTACTAGCTCAGACCTTGTGACAGATCATCGCAGTTGCTGTTGTTCTTTATTCTGGTACTTTTCCTTGTAGTCTCCTTATACAATGTGAATTTTACTTTTGTAACATGCATTGGGAATTTTTCTTGGATTTAATTTTTTACTTTCACTCTTGGTGTTGTGGGATTCACTATCTTATCTCCTGATCCTATTAAAATAAAAAAATGGGGTAATGTCATCCATTTAGTGTGTGATCTCATTCCCTTGGTGCTGGTTGCCACTCTGGGACCTATTGAAGTCGGGTTTCGGGGGTTATTATCTCTCCTTCAACTTAAATCAGGAAGGGCCAAGCAATCTGTTGACCCTTCCCTCCTTTTGGTGAAGGCGGGTCGTGACAGAATGATATCAGAGGTGGTTGAGAGATAGGATGGAGTCTCGAGTTAGGAATAGTGAGGATTGTATGGGATGGTAGGGAAACGATGTTGGGTGACCTTGGTGCATGAATTAGGTCAGGGAAGACCGGCTAGGACATGGGATTTTAGGGCCCCCCATGATCCAATGCAAGGACTCTGGACCTACGGAACGACCGAGTGAGGCCATGTAGATTGCAGGGTAGATACACTAGGGAATGTACATGCATTATAATGACTTTCGTTATCGTGTTTCTGGGGTGTTTTGGGAATTTGAAATAAATAATAAGGTTAATAAGTTTTAAGAACAACGTTCTGCACTACTTGGGATTACACATTCTTTGTTTACCTCACAACTATGGCACCCGGAAGACGACCACGAGTTGTATGGGAAATCGAGGCCCAGGAGGTTGACTTGGCCGATCGGCAGAGGGCTGATCGATAGGAGGAGTACAACCAGTGGCAGAAGATGCTTCTAGCCTTCCAACAACATATCCTCGAGAAGTATGAGGGCATCACCTCTGACATGATGATGGAGAGATGGCTAGAAGAGCTGGTGATAACTTTCGGCCTGATTCGGGCTCTGACCGAGTACTGGGTTCCTCTGGCCGTTAGCCAGATGTAGGGAGCAGCGCGTCATTGGTGGAATCTCTACCTGGGGTAGAGGAGAGAGGATGGGGTGGCATGGGCTGATTTTGAAAAGGAGTTCTGGGAGGAATTCCTCTCTTCTACGATGAAGGAAGAAAAGTGGAAGGAGCTACTCTCCCTCCAGCATGGGGAGTATGTTAGTAAGGGAGCTGGGAATCAAGTTCAAGGACCTCCTACATTTCTCTCTGGACCTCTTTCCAGATGAGGAGTCTCAGGAAAGACATTTACAGGAGGCGCTCCGACCGTCCCTCCAGTATACTGTTACCCCCATCACCTTGCCGACATACTTGGTGGTCCATAAGAAGGCCGAAGTGGGGGAGAGGATGCACGATCAAGGATGTGTGTCGCAAGAGGGGATCCATCTAGGATCATCAAATGAGGAGGTTGTCAGCACCATACCACCAGAATCAGGACCCTCTTGGTTCCGACCTGCAGGGAGCAGGCCGCAACTGTTCCTGTTTCACTCCCCTAGTCCTCCCCATTTTCTTTCGGGCTCGGGACCAAGGTGCTTCATATGTGGGAGCCATGGACATCTTCGGAATCAGTTCCTGTACCGAGTACAGTACAACGGTGGTAGACATGCCCAGCACCCACCCCATCCACAGCTTCCAGCTAGGCCCTTCTAGCAGCAGCAGTAGGGGTAGCGAGCTCCCACTCCTCTGAGGGCCGACGTTTCAGGGGGAGGCCGACCTTAGGGCGCTCCTCAGGGACCTCGACCAGGTCATGGTCAGGGAGGCGGCCGACAGCCGAGGGGTAGAGGAGCTGGATGTGGAAAGTTGCACGCCGCAGAGGCAGCAGTTCTAGAGGGACCAGGGGTTGTTCGAGGTATGATTATTGTGTTCAGTACCCTTGATTACGCCTTGTTCAATACAAGAGCTTCGCACTCCTTTGTTTCACCCGGTCTGGACCATGCTCTGGGTCTAGATGCCAAGAGACTTCCAGTGCCCCTGGTGCTGAGCACACTAGTCGGAGGTCTGACCTACTTGTTATATGTTTGTAGAGGATGCACACTGATGATAGGGCCACACCAGTCAATCAGGGATCTACTACTGCTACAGATACATCCATACGATGTCATCCTAGGCATTGACTGGCTGTTCTCTGTGTGTGCCATCATCGACTACTTCTGAGTAAGGGTTGTGTTCTCAGACTAGGGTGGCCGACACGTTACTTTTATCAGCGAGCGGAATGGTCAGAAGGGCTATAGGTGAGAGGAACCCCTCCTCTCCTTGTTAGTCGAGCTGTCAGTAGGGTCAGTAGATGCTGAGATAGTTGAAGTACCAGGGATCGTCAGTGAGTTTATGGACGTCTTTCCGAAGGAAGTAACAACTCTACCCCCTTGACGTGATATCGAGTTTGGGATAGATTTGTAACATGGAGCTCGTCCGATTTCGATGGCTCCTTACCAGATGGCACCTTCAAAGCTACAAGAATTGCGGATTCAGATTGACAGTCTGATGAAGAGGGGTTATGTTCGACCAAGTGCGTCACCGTGGGGTGCTCCAGTCTTGTTCGAAAAGATGGAATAGGTGGTCTCAGGTTGTGCATAAATTACAGGAGGCTGAATCAGGTGACGATCAAGAATCGCTACCCTCTTCTGAGGATAGACGATCTTTTCAACCAGCTGAATGGGGCAGGATGGTTCTCGAAGATTGACCTGCGTTCTTGGTATTACCAGTTGAGGGTGAAACAGGGTGACATCCTGAAGGCAACCTTCTGGTTTAGATATTGACACTTCATGTTTGTAGTCATGCCTTTCGGTGTTACGAACTCCCCGCCTGTGTTCATGGGGCTTATGAACACCGTCTTCCAAGAGTACCTAGTTCGGTTCGTAGTCGTGTTCATCGACGACATCTTGATCTATTCAAGGTCAGAGGAGAACCAGGTGGAGCACCTAAGGATGGTTTTGGAGGTCCTCCAACAACAACAACTCTACGGGAAGATGTAGAAATTTAATTTTTGGATGCGAGAAGTGCACATCCTTGGGCATGTAGTGTCCAACCAAGAGGTAGCGGTGGACCCATCAAAGGTTGAGGCAGTTGTTTCTTGGGCAGAACCAAAGAATGTGGCCGAGGTTCGCAGTTTCCTCATGCTGGCGGGTTAATATCGAAGGTTCATACCCAACTTCTCCCGAGTTGCAGCCCCTTTGACAGCCTTGAACAAGAAGGACCAGGTTTTCGTGTGGAGTGAATAGTGTGAGACAACCTTAAGCTATCTAATGAAGAAGTTGGTTAGTGCCCCAGTGCTGAGACTACTAGAAGAAGGGGCGGTGTATGAGGTCTTCTGTGATGCTTCAGTGCAAGGCCTCGGATGTGTGTTGATGCAGCGACAATGGGTGATCTCTTATGGGTCTAGCCAGCTACGCCCTCATGATTGTAATTATTCCACACATGACCTGGAGCTTGTAGTGGTCGTTTTTGTGCTAAAGTTATGGCGGTGTTACCTCACTGGAGAACACTTTGTGGTCTTTACAGATCACAAATGTTTGAGGTATATCTTCTCCCAGCGGGACCTAAACATGTGGAAGTGATGGTGGATGGAGTTCCTCTAGGATTACGACTTCGAGATTTCCTACACTTCAGGGAAAGGGAATGAAGTGGTTGATGCCTTAAGCAGGAGATCGCAGAAGGATGAGGTCCGAGAGTCGGCAGATGCCTGGATGGCAATGGAGGAGTTGGCAGCTTTTCACCTGGATACGAGGATGGATAGCGGTAGAGGTTACCTATATCAGATGATAGTAAAGTCTTCTCTATTTTAGAAAGTGGAGGAGTCTTAGTGGGGGGACCTAGAGTGTGAAGTGATGCCAGACCGAGTTGACCAGAGCAATGCTCTAGGAGGATGGGCGGAGGATGGTCAGAACTAGATGCTTTTCTAGGGAAAGCTATTTGTTCCAGAGGCGATGTGTGGTAAGGTTCTTAGAGAGTTCCAAAAATCACCCTTACAGGTACACCCAAGAGTTTACAAGATGTACCAGGGTTAGAAGAGAGAGTTTTGGTGGCCCGGAGTAAAGCGAGTAGTGGAAGAGTTTGTGGCCAAGTACCTAGTGTGTCAGTAGGGGAAGGCTGAACACCGAGTTCCTGGAGGCCTATTGCAGTCTCTAGATGTCCCCGAGTGGAAGTGGGAGTACATATCGATGGATTTCGTCACGGGGCTACCCAATGCTCAAGGGGGTACGATACCATCTAGGTAGTAGTGGAGCAGTTGAGGAAATCGACTCACTTTCTGGTGATTAAGGAGTCGAGTGCAGTGGATGCTTTGGCACGAAGGTATGTGGATGAGGTTGTGAGTTTGCATGGAGTTCCGAGGTCCATAGGCTCATATAGGGATGCACAGTTTACCTCACGAGTCTGGAGAGGATTGAAGCATGATTTTGGCACCCAGCTACATCTTAGCACTAGTTTCCATCCCCAAATAGATGGACAGACTGAGTGCACCATCCAGACCTTGGAGGATATGCTTCGGGCATGTGTTTTGGACTCATGAGGATCGTGGGTGCGACACTTACCTTGGATAGAGTTTGACTACAATAATATCTATCACTCCACCATTGGTATGACCCCATTTGAAGCCTTGTACTGGAGGCCATGCCGCTCACCTGTGTGTTGGACAACATTCGAAGAGGCATGCATCCTTGGCTCGGAGGTGGTGAAGAGAACGACAGAGAAGGTTTAGCTTATACTGGAATGGATGAAGGTGGCCCAGGACCGACAGAAGTCGTATGCTGATACCAGGAGAAGGCCCTTGGAGTTGGGGGTTAGAGACCACGTGTTATTGAAAGTCTCCCCTCAGCGTGGCAATGGAGGTTCAGCAAGGGGAGTAAGCTTTCTCCCAGGTTCATCGGAC
This sequence comes from Viscum album, assembly GCA_963277665.1. Lineage (NCBI taxonomy): Eukaryota > Viridiplantae > Streptophyta > Magnoliopsida > Santalales > Viscaceae > Viscum > Viscum album. The sequence goes on along the minus strand of OY728166.1, from coordinate 1,361,799,260 downwards.
CGTTCAAAGTGTTGTAGTGGGTCAGTGAAGTGGCTTATCAGCTAGTGTTACCACCCCCGCTACTGAGGATACATGACGTCTTCCATGTTCCCCAGCTCCATCAGTATCTACATGATGATTCACACGTCCTCGACTGGGGAGAGCTAGACATCGAGGACGACGTGACCTTTGTGGAAAGACCAGTGATTATCGGGGATAGTGAGGAGAAGGTGCTTCATGGGTGAACCATTCCCTTGGTTCGTGTGTTATGGAGACATGGTGGTCTTTATGAGAGTACGTTGGAGAGGGAAGCACTGATGCATGCCCAGTACCGAGAGTTGTTTTGAGTTTTGTACTATTCTATTTATACATGTTGTGGTGGAGCTCTTTACCTTGTTGGCTATGAAAAATGTGGGTTTTTCTTTGCTCTGGATGTGTGTGGAAAGTCCTAGCTATGGGAAGGGGAGGACCTGAACCCTTATCAAGGCGCATTATGGTGGATGAGATTAAACCCATGTGGGTGAGTTTGTGCCGCCCAAAGTGGATAGTATCTTGACATGAGGAAGGGACTCCCCAACCCAAATAACTAGGCAGTTTGACCTGGTATGTTGCTTGGTTCTTTAGAGGGATGTGTTTTTAGTTTACAATGAGGTTTACTCCTAAGAGCTATCTTTCGAGGTGGTTGTTCGGACCCTCTATTTCTTTATGGGTTGTTTTGATTATCGAGGGAGAGAATAGTTTGAGAGGTATCTCATGTAATGGTCTGGGTTATTGTAGTTCCATTACTTAGTAAACATCTGATGTTTGAGGTGTTCTGGGTGGTCAGGGAGGCCATCCCAACTTCTCGGTAAAGTATGACCCACGGGAGGCCTACCAGTAGCCTTAGCCTACCGATAGCAGACCTACCGGTAGCTTGATCTACCGGTAGCCGCAGCATACCGGTAGCTCGGTCTATGGGTAGCCACATCCTACAGGTAGCTCGGCCTACCGGTAGCTTGGCCTACCGGTAGCTCGGTCTATCGAGAGCCGCAGCCTACCGGTAGCTGGGACTACAGGTAGCACGATCTACCGGTAGCCACAGCCTACCGATAGCTCCGCCTGCCGGTAGTTCAGTCTACCGGTAGCTACAGCCTACCGGTAGATCAGACTACAGGTAGCTCGGTCTACCAGTAGCTACAGACTACCGGTAGATCAGCCTACAGGTAGATCAACCTACAAGTAGCTCGTCCTACCGATAGCTCGGTCTACTGTCATCCGCAGCCTACAGGTAGGACGGCCTACAAGTAGCTCGGTCTACTAGTAGCCGCAGCCTACCGGTAGCTCATCCTACCGGTAGCTCAGCCTACCGGTAGCTCGGTCTACCCGTAGCCGCTGCCTACTGGTAGCTCGACCTATCGGTAGCTCGGTCTACTGGTAGCCAAAAAATACTGGAAGCTCAGCCTACCGGTAGCTCGGTCTACCGGTAGACGCAGTCGACCTGTAGCTCGGCTAACCGGTAGACCGAGCCTAACCCCCACAAATTAGCCAGTATCGCCTCCTTTTTGTAAAAATTGAGTTTTAAACCCTATTTGACCCCTTTATTCCTTTTTTAAAGCCCATTAACACCAATTAATGGGATTTTATTAAGGGAGGTACCCTGGTGTGCGTCAGTTTAAACCGCCCCTAAGGGCGGGGACGCTTTAATGACGTGTGGGGCCGCACGGTCAACCCACAACACCCACTCCTTATGTGTTTTTGCGTCCTTATCTCCGTATCTCAACCGTCCCTGACCCTTATAACCAAAGGGTTCTCCCTCAGTTTCTTTTTCTCGGCCACCCTATAATCGATTTGTTTGCTCGTCCTTGAGTTCCAGAGGTCACACCCCTACAATTTCCTCATGCGTGAAGAGAAGCTTCGATCATTGATCAATCAAGTAGGGTTTCACCTTTGACTCTCCTTTCTATGTATCTTGTGGGGTGGGTATGCTACTGCTTCTATAGAATTGGATGAACCAAACTTTAACGAATATAATAAACGGATTCTATAGAATGAAGGGGAGGGGTGTGACCGATGATGATACTCTGTTTTTCACTTCATTCATGATTACTGGATTCTGAATTGTGCGGGTTTATGCCAACTAAAAATCATTCTCATTGGTTGTGTTTCTCTATGCTTTAAAGAACCATTACGTCTCGTGTTGGTCGTGTAATGGAAATTGGTTAATTACGTATATTCGGCTAAATAAATTGAAAGTACCAGGATCAATCGTTTTCTATGATAACCACGGTTAAGGTACAGTGGAATTGGAATCATGGAGTGTGTTAAATATTTTAAATCATAAAATACCGGCATGGGCCTGCTTTGTGTTGGTGGTAGTGGTTTGGTTTTTTATTCACAGGCCGATTGTGTAGTGATGTGGGTGGGGATGGGATCCCATGTTGTTATGGTTTCACTGGTTGTGAATTTGAGGCCACTTGGTTACCTTGCTTATATCATGAATTGGGGTGGGATCCTCTTTTTTTTAGAAACTATTGGCACATTGCTCTTGGGGACATGGGGCTATATCGTGGGGTTTTCTTTGGTTCTAGTACTTTGAGGGATCTCACATATCCCTTTGTTGATGTGACTTTACAAGAGAACCGGGTGTGAATGTTTAAGTTGATGTTTGACTGTACTATTTCCTTGGCTTGTGCTTATGCTTTCTAGTTGCCTAAGTAAGTGCAGAAACTTATTTAAACATTATTACTGAACATGAAACAAGGATTGGAAAAATGGGTTTTTGGTTTTGTGTGAGTTGTGACTTGGTCATGGGTGCTGATTGTGTTCTTTAGTCTGGATGAAGAAAAACTTAGATCTAGGTGAGTGCTTGTTACCTATACATATACTTTTAGTTTTTGTGTTTCTTATTCGCGCCCCACCCAAGTTGAGCACTTAGTGCCGAGAACCCCCATTTCATGGGGGAGGGTGTTTTTCCCAACACTTATATTAGTGGCTGGTTATTAGTTCCTTTCTGCTCCCTTTCCAAGAGAGCCAAAGTATCTTCGGGAAGGCTGTGATGGCCTGAAGTCCATTATTAGCCCAAGAATCTTCGATCAGGGTAGTGTGGTGGTTGGCCTAGGTTTGTGCGGGCAGGTGGTTTCCCATGTATCTTCAGGATGAGGCCCAGGTGTCTTCAGGTGTGGAAGTGGTTGTTCTAGTCTAGGTGTTTGCAGGAATGGTTATGTGTGACAGTTGTGGCCCAGGTGTCTACAGGTGTGTTAGTGGTTGTGGCCCAGGTGTTTGCGGGCGAGATGTGTGGTTGAGGCCCATGTGTGTGCGGGTGGGGTATGGTAGTGGGACTATGGTGAGAATAGCGAGATTGGTCTGACTCGTAGGATGTCGTCAATAACCAGTGGGAAAGTGGTGCGGGGTACCCAAACATCGATGTGCTATTACTATACAATACTTGACTTGCGTTATTTTGGGAGTGTGCCTTGGTGAGGTTTGGGTGGTTAGTTTCCATGGTAGGTGCTTGGTTATCTCTTTTCTCATAGGTCATTAGTATGCCTCCCCACTTGTGCACGAGAGTTTTTGGTTTTCCCTACTGAGTATACTTGTATGCTCAACCTACGTATATAAACTGCTTTCAGGTTTCCAGGAGGACTTCGGGGATTGTGATGGACCGTACTAGCTCAGACATTATGACAGATCATCGCAGTTGTTGTTGTTCTTTATTTTTGTACTTTTCCTTGTAGTCTCCTTATACATTGTGGATTTTACTTTTGTTACATGCATTGAGAATGGTTCTTGGATTTAATTTTTTACTTTCAGTCTTGGTGTTTGGGGATTCACCATCTTATCTCCCAATCCTATTAAAAGAAAAAAAGGGTAATGCCTTCCATTTAGTGTGTGATCTCACGCCCTTGGCGCTGGTTGCCACTCCGGGACCTATTGAAGGCGGGTTTCGGGGGTCATTATCTCTCCTTCAACTTAAAGGAAGGTTTTGGAAATCTATTGACCCTTCCCTCCTTTTGGTGAAGGAAGGTCATGACACAACACTTTGAGATAGACTCAAATGGGAACTGGTGCATGAAAATGGGATTTGGATCACTCTTGTTTTGATACCCTGGGGGTATGCTTTGGAAAATTATGGAACATTGTTAGAACTATTATTAATGGAACAATAAAATACTATAAGAATATATGTTAGGAAATAGATCATGCATGACCTAGATTTAAACCTTGAGAATCACAAGTTAGGATATACTTTTCCTTTAAGATTTCATCCTTTTATGTTTGTAGTTTCATTTTTATGCTTATTATCTATGTAGTCAAACCCAATAATTGTACTTTCATTATCTTAGCTAATGGAGGGAAATAGAAGAACACGTCCCAACAATCAATGTGATAATGAATGCGATTATTTCCCAAATGATATGTCTGATATGATTGGAAAAAGTGCTCAAAACATCATTATAATACTTTCTAAGCTATCTCAACTTATGATAACAACCTGATTCAAGTGGAATACCCTCCACCTCCAAAGAAAGATAATGTTTTCATATAATCCTTTATACAGAAAAAGACTCCCATGTTTAATAAATCTCTTAATCCCATCATCATGGAATAGTTGATTAACTATATTGAAAAGATATTATCTTTCCTCCAGTGCTAAGAAGAAAAGAATGCTTTACAAGAATCCTATCATTTTTATGGGGGAAGATGATTAGTTGTGGACAGAGATCAAAAATATGAATTCCAGGGAAGAAAATTGATTCCATGGGTTGGGAGTAATTCAAGAGGAAATATTTCAATAGATATTTTCCCAAAAACCCTCCATCTCATGATGGAAATGGAGTTCCACATACTCGTGTGGAAGGAAGATGAGTCTATTAGGGTGTATGAACCAACATCAAAAGGATCGTAATGAATTCCTATGGCTTTTTCATGAACACTGAAAATAAGGTGTATCGCTACATTAGTGGACTAATGTAGAGCCTATGAAAAGCATTGTAGATTCGAGCCTTTGATATTTATAAGGATATTTTTTGTTGTTCCCTCAAGGTTAAAATGGATATCAGAGACTCATAAGGGTCTTGTGGGATCAGTGACAAGAATTGTAAAATGGAGTCTAATATGGGTGGTTTGGAAAATAAATTCCATTGTGTAATGAATATAGAACATCCCATGTGTCAAAATTATGGGAAGAGGAATCCTGGGAACTATCTAAAGGAATAATGGAATTGCAAAAAATATGAAAGAATGGGACATCTGGCTAAAAATTGTAGAAGGGATATGAATAATCCCACTAATGTTGAAGAAGAAAGAAGGTTTAGATAAACGATCAGCTGGTGTTGCAATTTTACAACTGAAAAGAACATGTGCATTATGTGAACAATTTCTCTAATCAAATTGTTGTCGGGGGCAATCAATAACCAACATGGTAACATGGAAGGACTTATTCTATCACTACTACTGAGGTTGATCCAAACAATGACATAATGATAGGTATGCTAGCTATTCATTCAATAATAGCAAACAAACTATTTGATTTTTGGTCTACTCATTCTATCATATCCTACAAGTTTAGTAAAAATATTCAAACACCACCTCGAAATATGGGGGATAAGTTATCTTCGATAAAAGTGAATGTGGGAATTACTATGTCCAAGGTTTATAAATCATCCCATGTAAATGTTTTTGGAATGAACCACTTATAAAATATTCTCATACTTTCTATAGTTGAGTGTGATGCTCTCTTGGGCATGGATTTTATGTTTGTATACAAAGCCAACATCAAATGTCGGGAAAGGGATATCACTCTTCACATCCCAAAAAATCCTATAATTCGTTGTAAGCATCAGGAGAAAGATGAATCCCCTTTATAATTATTATCTCAAGTGTGGATATTACTATATTATGTTCAAGCATGTCTAAATCAAATGATTTATAAAAAGGAGATGATACTTCTCGAATATATGCCCATCCTGAGGTATTACACTGATGTATTCCCTAAAAAATTGTTTGGTCATCCTCCTGATTGATAGGTTGAGTTCTCAGTTGAACTTATTCAGGGATCCCTACCTATATCAAAGACACATTACAGAATGGCCACCATTGATCTATAAGAGCCGAAGAAGCAGTTCCAGAGAATATGAATAAGGGTTTTATATGCCTGGTTTCTTCACCATGGGGAGTGCTAGTCCTATTCATGATGAAGAAATATGGTTTAATGAACCTATATATTGATTACCATGAGATCAATAAAATTACTATAAAGAACAAGTATCTCCTGCATTAGACAAATTACTTGTTCGATTAGCTGTGTGGGGGAAGTTCTTTCTCTAAGGTGGACCTTCGGTTAGGATATCACCAATTAGTGGTGATAAAGGTATATATTACCAGGACTGCCTTTTGAATGAGTTATGGAAAATATGTGTTCATAGTGATGCCCTTCAGACTCACTAATTCTCCATAATTTTTCATGGATATAGTTAATAGTGTCTTTAGATATTACCTTGAGAAGTATATTGTTGTCTTTATTGATTATATTCTAATATACTCCAAGAGAAAGGAGTGTTGTACCTCTCGTACCCCTTGTGGTTTAATTTTCATGATCACAATCACTCTCTTATTTATCTAATATTGTTTTAAGTGTTTTTGGTTGATAGGCATAATTTCATATTGCCAAGGAATTGGGGAAAGAAGGCTGAAAGCAAAAGTGGAATGATTTTCAGTCCACCGGCCAACCGGTGGATGACCACCGGCCAGCCGATGGAGGCCTGGACAGAAGGCATCCCTCTGTCCAGACCACCGTCCAACTGGTGTCCCACCACCGACCAGCCGGTGGCACCCAGACAGAATAGTGTCAGCCACTGCCTCAGCACCGGCCAACCGGTGGACTCCTCACCGGCCAGCCGGTGGAGCCTGAGCCCGAGCACTCTCCCATTTTCAAAGCACCGGCCAACCGGTGGCCAAGCACCGGTCAGCCGGTGGAGCCAGTCAAACTAGCCGTTGCACTTTGACCAGGCTGGTCCACTTGCCTTCCAGCGGCTCTGAAGACCTCTCCAACGGCTCCAAAGACCCCCAAAGGCCATTTGAGGGTTCCCCCTCTATAAATAAAGGACTAGGAAGCCCCGGAAACACACGGAAGCCGACAGACACATTTTTGATCATTTGGCGAACCTCCGGCACATTCCTCCAAGGGAACTCCACTTTCTCCAACACACTTCGACATCCAAGGAGCACCACCATAGACGCTTGGGAGAGCTCTTCATCAACTCCTTCAATCCATTGGCGCCCAAGGCTTCTCCCTATTATGGTTATTCTTTGTTTTATTTATTTTGAGCATCAATTTGGGTTTGTTCCTACAAACCCCATCTCTTTCTCTCATCCTCTCTTTTCGGTTCTCACACCACCTTCAAGGTGTGAAGAGGTTGGTCAAGCCTTTCCTTTAAAAGGCTTGAGACAAAGGTGAGCTAGCCTTCACCTGTAAGAAGGCTAGTGGGTTCTTGCTCAACCATTGAAAGCAAGTGGGTTCTTACATAACCATTAAAAGCAAGCTGTAATAGGTCCTAGACTAACCTTAAAGTCTAGTGGGTTTCTTGCTAAAACCATTAAAAAGCAAGCGGTAGTAAATCTCTCAACGGTTGAGTTGGGAGCGGAGACGTAGGCTTGGGTTTAAGCCGAACTTCGTTATCAATTTTGTGTCTTGCCTCATTTATTTCCGCTGCACTTTTAACTTTGATTTTAAATTGTTAATTATTTTTTAAAAGGCAATTCACCCCCCCTCTTGCCATCACTCCTTTCTTTTCCGCCCAACAATTGGTATCAGAGGAAAAATTTGAGTAATACCCTAACCGGTTTCAAATTCAAGATCCATTGTGATGGCTTCAACCTCTTTCGCCCCCGAAGGCTATTCCTTGGGTCACACTCCATTCTTTGATGGAACCGACTATAATTATTGGAAAACCCGCATGACCATTATTCGTAGAAGCATAGGTTATCATATTTATAAAATTGTCATGCATGGTTATTCTCTTTCTTCTCCCGATGAATCCAAATGGACTCAAGCCGATATTAAAAATTTCGAGCTTGATGGAAAAGCCATGAACGCTCTTCATTGCGGCCTTGATCGTAATGAATTCAATCGAGTTTCCACATGCACCTCAACTCATGAAATCTGAAAACTTTTGGAGGTTACCCATGAGGGGACTAACAAAGTCAAGGATACTCGATTGGAAATGTACCGTCAAGATTTTGAGTCTTTTTCCATGAATCCATCCGAATCTATTTCTGAAATTTTTACACGTTTTACTGATGTTTGCAATGGGAGAAAGTCCCTTGGTGATGATGTGTCTGCAGAAACTATGGTCAAGAAGATCCTTTGGATCCTACCAAGCACATGGGAACCGAAAGTCACGGCAATCCAAGAAGCAAAGGACATCAAAAACATGCCGGTCGAAGAACTCATTAGGTCACTCATGACCTATGAGATCACCATGAGGAGGCAAGCTGAAAAGGAAGGCAAACCGATCAAAACTCCAAAGAACATCGCCTTCAAAGTTCAACAAGAAGAAAGCTCCTCCTCCTCATCGTCCTCCTCTTCAAGCGGCGATTCAGAAATGGAGAATCTTGCCCGCAAAATGCACAAGTTCATGAAGAAGAACAAAAAGAAGAAATCCCGCAAGGCTCAATCCAACGAAAAATCTGATCCCGAGGTAAAATATTACGGGTGTGGCAAGAAAGGCCATTACAAGCCCGATTGTCCACTCAACAAGAAAAAGGCCAAGCAAAAGGAGAAGAAGAAGGCATTCAAGGCCACATGGAGTGATAGCTCCACATCCTCCTCCTCCTCCTCTTCGAGTGACAACGGTAACAAATGCCTAATGGCATTCCATGAGGTAACTTCTTCCGACTCCTCTTCCTCTTGCTCTTCAAATTCGTTCAATCACATGTCTTATGAGGATCTCCAATATGCAAGAGATCAATTGGAGGAAGGTTTTCACGAACTCTCTTCCAAATTTGTTGCTTTAAAAAAGAATTTCAAAAAACTCTCTTCCGAAAAGGAACAACTTCTAAAAGAAAAGGAAGAGTTGTCCCTCAAGGTCTAAAACCTTCCCGATGTTGATTCTATGGAATCAACAATCAAAGATTTAAGGGAATCTCTTGCCAAGTTCACCCAAGGTGAACAAAATTTGACCAAATTTCTTGGTTCCCAACACATATCTAGAACCACCCAAGTGCTTGGCTATTCCAAGAAAGCTTCCTCTTCCCATGCTCCAACTATTTTCGTAAAAGGGATCTCCCAATTTAAATTTTGTAACTATTGCAAAAAACCCGGGCACTTAATTTATGAGTGCGATTGCAAAAATGCCCGGTATGGAAGGCCCAAAACCATTTCCTTTAATGATGAATTTTATAGGAGAAGACCCGCCACTAGACAAGTGTGGATTGAAAAATCCCTTTTAGCGAGTCTCACCGGACCAAAATTTGTCTCGGTTTCAAAAACCTCTCCCCGGTGATTTGTTGTTTTTATTTATGGGGAGTTAGGATTTTTTAAGCTTTTTGCGTTTTTCATTTCAAACTTTCAATTCAAATTTTTCATTTAAAAACTTTCAATTCAAATTTCAAAAATTTCAATTGGTTTAAAATATCTATCTTGTTTTTCAACTCATTCCCTCAATCAAGTTTTATGCCCCGTGCTATTTTGATAATCACAAAGGGGGAGAAATTCTTGGTTGATTGGGGGAGAAATCTTTCTCTCATGCTTTTCTTTACTTTCCCATTTATCCTTTAAAGCATGCCTTTCATTTCATTTTTACATTGTTTGTTTTGGTGATTGTGATCATCAAAATAGGGGGAGATTGTTGTACCTCTCGTACCCCTCGTGGTTTAATTTTCATGATCACAATCACTCTCTTATTTATCTAATATTGTTTTAAGTGTTTTTGGTTGATAGGCATAATTTCAGATTGCCATGGAATTGGGGAAAGAAGGCTGAAAGCAAAAGTGGACTGATTTTCAGTCCACCGGCCAACCGGTGGATGACCACCGGCCAACCGATGGAGGCCTGGACAGAAGGCATCCCTCTGTCCAGACCACCGGCCAACCGGTGTCCCACCACCGGCCAGCCGGTGGCACCCAGACAGAATAGTGTCAGCCACTGCCTCAGCACCGGCCAACCGGTGGACTCTTCACCGGCTAGCCGGTGGAGCCTGAGCCCGAGCCCTCTCCCATTTTCAAAGCACCGGCCAACCGGTGGCCAAGCACCGGTCAGCCGGCGGAGCCAGTCAAACTAGCCGTTGGGCTTTGACCAGGCTAGTCCACTTGCCTTCCAACAGCTCCGAAGACCTCTCCAACGGCTCCGAAGACCCCCAAAGGCCATTTGAGGGTTCCCCCTCTATAAATAAAGGACTAGGAATCCCCGGAAACACACGGAAGCCCACAGACACATTTTTGATCATTTGGCGAACCTCCGGCGCATTCCTCCAAGGGAACCCCACTTGCTCCAACACACTTCCACATCCAGGGAGCACCACCATAGAAGCTTGGGAGCGCTCTTCATCAACTCCTTGAATCCATTGGCGCCCAAGGCTTCTCCCCATTACGGTTCTTCTTTGTTTTATTTATTTTGAGCATCAATTTGGGTTTGTGCCTACAAACCCCATCTCTTTCTCTCATCCTCTCTTTTCAGTTCTCACACCACCTTCAAGGTGTGAAGAGGTTGGTCAAGCCTTTCCTTTAAAAGGCTTGAGACAAAGGTGAGCTAGCCTTCACCTGTAAGAAGGCTAGTGGGTTCTTGCTCAACCATTGAAAGCAAGTGGGTTCTTGCATAACCATTAAAAGACAGCTGTAATAGGTCCTAGACTAATCTTAAAGTCTAGTGGGTTTCTTGCTAAAACCATTAAAAAGCAAGCGGTAGTAAATCTCTCAACGGTTGAGTTGGGAGTGGAGACGTAGGCTTGGGGTTAAGCCGAACTCCGTTATCAATTTTGTGTCTTGCCTCATTTATTTCCGCTGCACTTTTAACTTTGATTTTAAATTGTTAATTATTTTTTAAAAGGCAATTCACCCCCCCTCTTTCCATCACTCCTTTCTTTTCCACCCACCAAGGAGGAGCATGAGGAGAATTTTAATACTATGGTAAATACTTTGAGAATATAGAACTCGTATGAAAAGTATAGTAAATGTGACTCTATATGGAGACAGTATCATTCTTTGGGAATGTTATCACCAAAAAAGAGATATAATTGGATCCTTTTAAAATAATGGAAATTGAAGAGTGGTACAAGATAACATCTGTAATGAAGATATGTAGCCTCCTTGGTCTAGTTGGGTATTACCATAACTTTGTGGATAACTTTTCGTAATTTTCACACCCAATGAAAAATCTGAGATGGAAGGGGTGAAGTTTTTCTAGACTCAAGAATGTGAGGAAAGAAATATAGATCTCAAAAATATGTCTATTACTATTCCTATACTCACACTCTCAGCACGTGAAGAACTTTGTGGGGTATACAGTGGGGCTTCAATGAAAATCTTAGGTTGTGGACTAATCAAATATTATAATGTGATATCCTATTCTTAATATAGTTAATAATTAATGAGAAAAAACTATCCCATGAATGATATGTAGTTGGAAACTATGATATTTGACTTAAAAATATGGCGGCATTATCACTACGGGGAGAAGTGTGAGATGTATACTAATCACAAGAGTTTGAAATATATATTCTCATATAAAGAGATTATTATAAGCTAGCGAAGAAGGTTATAACTCATCAATGATTATAACAGCACAATCCACTACAATCCTATCCTGGAAAATAAGGTGGTTGATGCTCTATGTAGAAAGGATCGTGCGTCTTTATCAAAGATGAGAGTTTAGAAGGGTCAAATATTCATGGATTTGTAGAGGATGGACATGGGTAACTGAAAATTAATTTTTTTTTTCAAACACTTTTAAAGAGAATATGAGAAACTGTGAGTTCAAACCCAAAAATAAACGGTAGAGTAATTATATTTAAATTTAAGAATACCATAATTAGACACCCAAAATAATTTCCAAGACATGTCACCATCCTGAGTGTCTGGTTCATCCCTAACAAGATATTTGAACTGGAAAGCATGCTTGTCCCAATAATAAATATACTCCCCATGATTGATCTTCCCATTATTGATGCCCCTGACTAAGATCAGTTCATGTTTGTCTATCAAAGAATATTTCTCCTCATAGAGAGTCATCCTTAATGATCTCTAAGTCATTTTAGTGTCTTCTTCTATAGTTGCACTGAAATAAAAAAATTATTTCATCGTTTCTTCTTCTGAGATCATGAAGAAATCCAAGGATTTCTCGATCACAACACTAGATTTGTTGTGGTTGTCCATATGCTTGGATTTCAACTTATTCACAAGAAGTGTCATTATAATAAGATGATCAGAGGAGTAATAGTTCTTATCTTTACAAATTCCCTTATTCCCTTCCATGGATGGCCTGACCGAAGCACCACATGACACCTGAATCATATCACTATTCTCTTTATAATCATTGGAATGTTGAACATCTGTGTTGAGACTGATTTCCTTTTATTCATAATGAGTGACCTCACTATAAATATTCTCATCATGAACCTCAACCACCACAACTATATAAAGATGTTTGTCTGAGACCTCATTAGCAACACACTCCCGTGACATTCCCCCCTCTAAATCTAGTCTCATGTCATCAATGAGAAGACAATGAAATTGATTTCAAACCATAACATTTTTATTGGGTCTTTCTAATCTCACCCCACTTGTTTCCATCACTCAACCCTCACTTACTTCACTGTGTGTACATCCCCTTTCATTTTTCCCTCTGCATCCTGGTTATTCTCAATAACTTCTTCTAAATTAACAAATTCCATTGCAACAACATTAAGAGCCTCAATGGTTGAATTCCTTGGGCTCGAAGATTTAGTAAATGGCAGGCCAATAGAAATTTTCATAGTCAACCCATGGTCTATCAACCCCCTCCCACCTATGGACTCAAAAAGATGGACTCCAGCTAATTTCCACATTTTGAGATAACACCTCCTTGAGAAAATACCGTCAATCGCACATCCATACCATGCACATATCCATTGGCATAGCCCTTATTCATTCCTCCCAATGCCACATCCATATTCTATAAAGGGCTCCACATATCCCCTGGTTCACCATGGATTTCTTTATCTACCTTCACACCCCCATTCCCATGACTAGAGGACCCATAGCTGGTCCCAAACCCATGCTGTCTCGACCCACATAAATAGGCCTCTGATGAATGGCCTAATCACTTACAGACAAAACAAAATTCCACCCAAAATTCATACCCGACCTATTTCATACAACTGTATTCATCTCTAACTGTAATCTATATAAAATCATAAGGATTTCGTGACACATTGTCTTCGACACACACTCTTGGATTGAAAGGTGGAAGCACTGCCTTTGCATGACTATCAGAATAAAAGAACCTTCATATATGATACCAAAAATACTAATAATTGAAGGGCGCTAAAAAGGTAGTGTAAGATTAGGGAAAATCACCCAAATTTTCATCGACGGGGAGTCCCACATAATTTTATAGCCGTATGTCCATCTATGTTAGTATAATCTAGACTTGTTGTAGCTACTATGTGCTTATGACCAAGAAATTATTGGGTCTTCTTCTGACGTGAAGTGAATCATTAAGTTCCTATTGTCAAGAAAGCCAATAATAGCCATGTCATGTAGATCCCACAAACCAAGGATGAATCTATAGAAGGTTTCTAATGATGGAATTCTCCATGAGAATCAAGAAATAAAATTTTGATTATGAAATTCCAAAGGTCCATAAAATTCCATGAGAAACAAAGGAAGATTAGGGATAACTTTATACAAATCGGGGACCTTAGGGTACAAGGAAAATTGCAGGAATGGTGGAAGCATCTTAGGCTTGGAGAAGTGGGAGAAGGAAGAATACATTATCTTGGAAGATGACAAAGATCCCTCCACCATTGGTGGGGGAAAGATCAGCATGTTTTCCATCACTGTAACAAAGCGAGAGTAGGTGTCGTGAGCTCCCCCATATCATATTGCCTCCTGTTTCTGATTATGAATGCACATGGGAATCATTAAGGGAGGAACCTCATCAATCATTTCTCAAATGGTTTCTCGACCATCCCTTATGGAGAAAATAAATGATTATCAAAGAAAATATGTGTAAATTATTAAAATGGTTGAAGCTATCAAGAAATAGGAAATCCTCTAGGTTCAATATTGATGAGGAAAGAGTTGTAAGATTTGTGTCACGATTATGTGTAACATCTTATCTAGAGATAAAGAACGCTATTTTTAATGACACACATATCTCAACCTTATCTATTCAACCAAGGAGCACAAAGATGTACCGAGATATCTGATAGAACTTTTGTTTAGAAAATGTAAATAAGGAGATCGATGAATATACATTAAGGTCTCTAGTATGTTAAAAAGTGAAAAATGAGAGGAAAAAGTCTAAGGGGATGGTGCAAACACTGCACATAACAACATTGAAGTGGGAGAACATTTCGATGGACTTTGTCACTGGAAATCCAAATACATCTAGAGGAAACGATCCTATATGTGTCATTATGGTTTGTCTTTCAAAGACATATCAGATTATCGCAATTTGAGAGTACTTCCCATTGGATCTACTTACACCAATATATATAAAAGTGGAGGTAAGGCTGTATAAAGTACCACTATGTATTGTATCCGATCGAGGACTAAGATTAAACTCGATGTTCTGTAAAATCCTCTAACATGGTTTAAGAACAGAGTTGAATATTAGCAACGACCTATAAATTTAAAACTAAAGGCCAATCAGAGCAAACTATTAATACATTGGAATATATGTTGAGATCATGTTCTATTGACTTCAACGGAAGATGGGACCAACATATTCGACTAGTCGAATGCTCCTATAATAATAGTTTCCACCCAAACATCTGGATGGAACCATATGAATCCCTTTCTGAGAAACAATGTAGAACACCAGCGTATTGTGATGAAGTTAGAGAGAGTAAGATTCTAGGACCTGAAATGGTTGAAGAAATGGTGGAGAAGGAGAAAACCATTCACCATTACACCAAGGAATCCCAAAGTCTAAAAACGTTATGTAGAAAATCGTCGATGAGACCTTCAGTTTAATGTTGGAGACATGGTATTCCTCCGCATATCACAATGGAAGAAGGTTATCAGTTTTGGGAAGAAATGAATTCTATGTACCAAGTACATTATCCCCTTCGGAATTCTTGATCATGTTGAAGTTGTGTCCAATCGACTATCACTTCCACCTACCATGTCTAAAGTACATGTTGTCTTCCATGTATCACTCTTAATTAAGTACATACTAGATCCTCCACATGTACTGTCTTCAGAGGTGGTACAGTTGGAGAGTGATATTTCTTATGAGAAGCAGTTAGTGAAGATCTTTGATCATAGAGATGCAGTTCTACGCAAAATGACTACACACCCGGTCATGGTCCTATGGTGGAACCAGAGGTACGAAGTGGTAACATTGTCATTTGAGGAAGAAATAATGGAAAAGTACCCGCTCCTGGTTTGGAAATGAATGTAAAATGAAATTATGAGGGTGAAATTTCATTAAGGGGGAAAAATGTAATGACCCAATGTTAATCAATGTAATTTCATCTTATAATTATTCCTTATAGTACAATAAGATTATGAAACACAATGAAATATCATGATAATGAATACTCTGTGACCATTAAACCTAGTGTTTTCATTTTTCTCTAATGAATTTCGAAAATCTAACATACACAGTTGTGTTCAGGGTGATTTTTGGGTTCTGATGGTACAGACATAATTATTGGTGAATAGTAACCTACCCTTATGAATAATAACCCACCCTTATGAATAGTAATATGAACCTTATTAATAGAAAATTAATCAAAAGAAATTTAACCTCACCATTGAATGTATAAAAAAATTTATGCATTTTATATGTGATAATATTACCATAGTAATAGTATTAGTATATTTATAAGTAGTAAATAATTAATTACAATTAATTAATTAATCTAAAAGAGAATATATTTTCCTAAAAGCTATTTATAAATTAAAAATTTTATTTCTTTTGGTTTTAATATAACTCGGACTCACCTATGTGTTCGCATGACAATTCAGTTCAATGCTTATTTTCAAGAAGACAAAAAAATATTCCAATGTTAATAAAGAACATGAATATTGAATATATTGAAATAAAAAATTAATTATAATTAATGTTGTCATGAAATTGGAAAAAATATAGATACATCATTATACTTGTAGGTAACATTTTGGATAAATACATTTGAAAAAATATAGGTGAATATATAAGGAGTAAAAAATTATTTTCAGAATGGAAAATTTAAATACATGAATGAAAAGAACATTAAAATGGACATTTGAAATTCAAAATATACAACACAGGTATTAATGCTTGTGTTTTTAGAACTATATCAATCATTCAAATTAAGTTGACGTTGTAGGATGTTACCCAGAAATACTTTCACACTGTAAAAATATCTATATTCAAAACCTTCGAATAAAATTATGGAAAAAAATTTAAAAGACGAATACTTGAATTATTAGAATCAAACATATTAATGTTAACATAAAATAAATAATTAGAAACCAAAAACAACAATGTAAGCAATACATATAGCATGATATTCCGGGAAATTTTATGTTTTAATCATTTAAAATAGAAGATATGATTTTTTCCACATAAATCTCTGATAGATTGGTTTATGATAGAATTGATTAAAAAAAATTTACTCCACAACCTAAAAAGTGTAATCCTATTATAACATAAAATAAATATTATAATTTAAAATTTCTTCATCTTCTTTAATTAAAATAGGTCTTCCAAATGTTTTAAAGAAAACGGGTCTCTAAAATGTTATAAAGACACGTGAGAATATGAACCTGAAAAAAATTACATTATAGAGCAAATAAATTCCTCTTGTAAATGCAGTGTTTAATGAATATGAAATATATTGTATGTATTTTTGAAAAAGGACAAGTAGTGTGAATTTAAAAATAAATCATATTAAATATCAAAGAAAAATATACTTATATGATGGAATATTTTTTATATTATAATGTGGTATCTCAAGGAATGTTGAGATGTTCAGTGATAATAGAAATAGACAAACTTGTTTAGGGAAAAAGGTGGTCAAAAACGAAAATGTATTTCAATTGATGGAAAAATTTATATAGATATAACTATCAAATCCATTCACAAAATGAAAAAATAGTTGAAAATTGAGATATAAAACAAAAATAAAGTCGTCTTGTTTTTAAAATTAGAGTATGAAACCAACTAAAAAATGAGTAACATGTCATCAACATACTTATATTTAAACATCACTTGTTGAAGTTACAGAATCCAAATCAATAGCAAATAGAGATGAAGCTTCATCGAGAAACTGTAGATGATATTAACCTATTAAAAAAATAAATAACATCATCTATTTGATAAATCATGACATTATTGTAAATTTCATGTTATAATATATGAAAATAGAACATAAGATTCCTTTCCCATAATTCGGAAAATGATACCTTTATAAAATATTCTGACTAAATTTCATGAAAATAAATGTAATATGTTTCTGTCAGATAACTCCTCCTTGTTATCATTGTCTCAGGCATCTACTACTCCTTCATTTACATATTTTATGAGCTCCTACATGAATTCATCTTTTAGGACCACTAAATACTTGTATTTCCAGTAGTCAACCGTACTGATGTTGACTTCAAATTAATTCTATATAGGTAATGTATCTCATGAAGGGGTACATCATACCTTATTTGAATACTATAATAATATGTGAACATGGCTTGGGCATGGACTATAATCACAAAATAAAATTATTTTGGAATATAAATAGAAATATGATGAACATATATCTATGCAGTGGAGTTGTCATGTATATGAAAAAATAAAATTCTATTGGAATAGAAACATAATGAAGTGATATGTTAAGTAAAAACAAGGAAATGAAGTTTTAAACATTATATAGATCATAGAAAACAAATAAATAGGGAATATATGTTATGTAGTATCCATAAAAGTGTCTCATTTAGAGAACAAGGTAAAAATATTCCATTAACCCTTATATAAACGACATAGTGTAATTTAGTGTCTACTGAAAACAATAATACAAAAAACAATTATGAAAATAAATGAAAAGATCAAACTGTAATATTACCTTTCATATTTAGCTTAAAATTTCAGTTTACTTTTTCAAATTTCACATGAATAGGATAGTATAGTTCATACTGAAACTTTCTAAGAATTGGAATCTCACCATAGTAGGGTAAATATTCTTATATGGTTAACATATGACCACATGGAGAAGTAATTTTACATTATATCATATTAAAAAACTCATATTTACATTAAAAGGATAAAATAAAACAAATAAACCATAAAAACTAATATAAAACAATATAGTAAGATAATCATTTATATAAAATGTATGTTATGACATCAAATAAAAAATGACGCAAATTAAAATAAATTATAGGAAATTTTTTTTGAATAATCTCAAAGCATTTGTACCCCATAAAGTTCCCCTGGAGAGGGAATGCCTTCTGGAAACCATCATTTGAGGAGTTATAGTGATGGAATAATAGGTAATAAGGAAGTATCTTACAATATAATATTAGAACTTCATAAGGAAGGTGCAACTGATTCACATTCATCATGCTACACAACTATCTCATGAATATGAGAAACTTGACCATAAAGAGGAAAATAAATTAGTGAAACTATAAATTAATAGTTTAGTGGAAATATTGTATTATGACTCCATACATAAACTAAATTTTATAAAGATCACATGCATATGTAGGCTACTCATTATCAAATTGCGTTTGAAAATATGGGTAATGATTTACCTGTTTCTTATTCAGTCAGAAAATATGTATAATTAGAAATACATTACATAATGGTGTTCACTAATAAATACATGAAAAATAATAAATACAACTAAGTTAAAAGTAAATCAAAAACAAATAAAATTTATAGAAACACTGTAAGAAACCATTATAAATGTACACCAAAA
This sequence comes from Viscum album, assembly GCA_963277665.1. NCBI lineage: Eukaryota > Viridiplantae > Streptophyta > Magnoliopsida > Santalales > Viscaceae > Viscum > Viscum album. The sequence goes on along the minus strand of OY728166.1, from coordinate 1,361,780,199 downwards.
TTGTAGTTTATTTATCAATTTATTATATTATAACTAATTCTGCAGAACCAAAATCTGTATGATCCCAGACTATATGTAGTTTAGGGTCAGGATTCTATAGTTAAAAAATTAAAATGATTCAAAACCAAAGGAATTCATTTGTTATTGTTGAACAAATTCATATAACAAAATGATTGGTTTTGGGGTTACAGTAGCTATATGGAACTGAAATCCTAAGACCGAGGTGGTTTTGTGGTGCATCGTGGTTAAGACACTGTAAATGAAGGGTTAACATAGAAACGACTAAAAAACTCACAAGTTGAAGGTGTTTTGAAGTGAGAATATAATAACTAAAACCCGTTTGAGGAGTTAATGTAACTTGAGAGGGTGATGGGTGGGGATTGGATCAACAGAGAACGGTGGTAGAAAGGGGAGTACCTAGTTAATGATGAAGTGAAAATAAACGGAGCGGGAACCATTGGGAAAGCTAAATGGAATTGGGAGCCTAAACCCAAGGTGTAGATGAGCATATTCTTGAGGATAGTGGAAGATTGGAGAAGGAGAAAGAATCGCAAGGAAATGTAGGTGAAGAAGAACGTGCAGATTTTTGCGGGACGAGAATATGTAGTGAAACCCTAGTTTAAGGGAAATATCGGATGTTGTGTGGTTTTGTAATCAGAATCCTGATATTGGAGGGAGGAGGTATGTGGTTTAGGTGACGTGGATGCTTAATTTGGTGACACAAAATCTAGGAAAACTAAGCTTTAGTATTTATAATTGATTTTCAAAAATGGTTAGTCCATAAGAGATCCATAATAACAATCAATTTTATCCTCTTTTAAATGAACATTGACTCTAAAAAAATACACCTACACCTTCAACGATATCACTACTCATAAAGACAATAGCTTCAACTAGAATCACATTATAGATTAAAATTATAACAGTCACCATGTACAATGTATCTTTATCCATTTTAGGTTTCTACTACTTTGAATGGTTTCAATTTCTGGAGTTGTAAGTACACATAGGTTTATAGTTAGTAATTCTTAATAATTCCATTAATTTCTAGATGTACTATCAAAAAGAAAGGAAATTTGTTTATGATATCAATTATCTTCTAATCCAAGTATTAAATATCTACATATAAATACCAATATTAATCATCTATATATTATTAAAAAATAAAAATTTCAACTCTTACATTCTCAACATTCGAGGTCTATCCTAGATTATTCCATCAACATTGAAAATATAATTGAAAAGTAATACAAATAAAACCTTATATAAAAATAAATAATAATCATTATATTAGATGATATTCTATATCAATATTAATTACTCAAACATCCAATTCAACTACCATCATTCCATTTTAATCTAATGTAGTTTTTTCATGATCATTCATAGTAGGACCGCATTACATTCCATGATTAAATATTAAAACTTATCCATGAATTATAATTCATTGAAATCTATAGGATGGAATATTTATAAAAAAATAAAGTGATAATATGTTTGATAGCTTATATGTCACACTACGTATGAATAATAATAAACAATGTATTTATAACTAAATTTCTAAAATCAAAATATTAATAGAAAAATCAATAACTAAATATAAAATTTCAAAATTTAAATGGAATAATTATTATTAAGATGAATATGGATAAAAAACTAACCTTTAATTGGTTGTAAAATTCACCAATTTTCATGGCCTCTTTCTATAATAAAGCACCCATAGAAGAAGAATTAATGTTGGTTAATATATATCATTTAAAAAATGAAATATTTAGTGGAAAAAATTAAAAAAGTAAATATTAGAAAATTCTATTACTACAAATTGATAACGAAATATATATGATATCTAGGATGGTGTCCATAGTTCACTACAACTCAGAAAGAAAGAATACACTATTGTCTTTAATATTGGAGAAATATATGGCCACCAATGGAAGAGACAACATCACAATAAAATTTTTTTGTCAAATATTTTATAATAAAATAATTATAATATTTTTTTTACATTTCATAAAAATTAATAATTTTAACTCAATAAAATTGAAAAAATACATTTCATTGTTCGATAGAATAAATTTATTTCGTAGAAAAAAAACCCACAAATTCCTATAAAAATATGATTAAGAAAGAATGAATAAATTATAATATATATTATTAATGAGGAATGTAAGCGGTTTAAAATAACAGCAATTAGTTTAAGAGAGATGATGCATGCCATTGAAAGAAAAAAAATATGAAAAAAATGAATGACAATTATAAATATATAAAAATATAAAAATACATAATTTAGAATATGAATAAATACCTAAATAATGTTTTTCTTGATGAAAAATTGATGAGACAAATAATCAGTTTGTGTATACATGCGTAATATGAGAAAATATATTTATAAATAAATTTGTAAAATCAAAAGATAAATGGAACAATGAAAAACTTAATTTAAAAAAAACAAAAAAGTAACAGAATAATTATTATAAAAGGAAAATAAATAATAATATACTAACCCTCATGTGGTGGTACACCTCATCCATTTTCATCTCATCTCTCTATAACCATATAAACATATATAATCCTAGTTAATATATATGAAATAAAAAATGAAACCGAAAGTGGACCATAATAGTAAAATGTATATAATTGGAAAATAGAATTACTGAAATATGACCATTTAATGGTTACTATGTATAATGGATGCATGAAAAATATGTGACAATATATTTATAACTAAATTTGTAAAATTAGAAGATAAATCAAAATATTAAATAGATGTCATGCTAATTACTAAAACTGGGTAAGAAAGAGTATTGTGTCCTCTCGAATAATAGATAAACATACCACCACCACTGTCATATAAAACATTACAATAAAATTTGGGCAAAAAAATAAAACATTTAATCCATATAAAATTAGATATACACAAGAGAAATAACCACAATACTTATAAAACAAACATATAAACATAGGGGGAAGAAGATTAGAAGGAATAATATAAAAATGGTATATAGGTATTTGAAATAACCTGTCTATAAGAAGACCTATTATAGATCAGTGGATGCTATTTGAAGATTGAAATTTCTAAATAAATGTTGTCCGAATAAAAGAAGTAGATCCTTAATTCTTTAAATAGGAAAGAAGATGGATTGAAACTGATTATTTGAAATTTGTATGAATATAGTAAAATTTAAAGGTGAATACTGGGTAAATATTTTTCAGAGGAGATAGGGAGATGAAATAAATATATGAGTGGTGAGTTTGGTAATGGGATGATGCTTTGCAATGGGGATATCATGTCCTTCCATCGATATCTTGTTTATATAATGGATGCATTCATAATTTATGACAATATATTTAAAACATTATTTGTAAAATTAGAAGATAAATTGAAATATAAAACAAATGTCATGATAATTACTATAACCATGAAGGCCAGAGTACTTTGTCCTCCCGAATAACAGAGAAACCTATGACCACCATTACAATATAAAATATAATTATAAAATTTGAGAAAATCAATAAAACATAGAATCAGTATAAAATTTTTGTAACATAAGAGGAACTACCACAATACTTAGAAAAGAAACCTGTGAACATAGGTGAAGAATATTATAAGGAATAATAAAAAATGGTATATAGGGATTTGAAAAAACCTTTCTTGGAGCAGAATTATTATATATTAATGGTTTTTTATGATATCTAATGATTTAATGTTCTAAATAAATGTTTGCTGAATAAATGTAGTAGATCGTTAATTCATGAAACATGAAAGAAGGTGGATTGAAACAGATTATGGTAAATGTGTATGAATATTGGGAAATTAAAAGTTGAATACTGGATAAACATTTTATAGAGGTGATAGGGAGACAAAATTACTTTATGAGTGATTTTTCTGGTAATGGGATAATGATTTTCAATTGGCAAATCATAACCCATCATCGAGTTCTGAAAAGGGACACAAATATGTACTTTCAAATATATGGTTCTATTTGTGGGTTTTAAATCTTACATAGGGTTGTTTAGGTAAGTAATATTGAATGAATAATTTATTTACGGGAAGGAGATAATGGTATATAAAGGCAAGGATGTTTGTGCAGCTTGTTGTGGGAGAAAAAGGAGGCAACGTTAGTCATAGGCAAGTAAGATCGTATGATTGTATGCAGATGTTGAAAAGGTATCCCGAAACCTAGGAAAAGAGGATTTTCTTTTTGAATTTTTGAGGAGGATGATACATAACCATCTGGAGGTGAGGAAGTGGTGAGCTATTATGTAGGTGTAGAATGAGGCAGGGAAACCCTAATAGGTAGAGAATATCGGTGGCAACATGGATGGGGTAATGCGATCACATTCGATAGAAGCATGATTATGAATGGCGGACAAAATGTAAATTTGGTGACTTGGGAGCTCAATTTGGTGACACGTAACCAAAAAACCCATCTTTACTTTATATAATCGATTTTATAAGACCTTATTAAATTTTTGAAAAAATTATAAAATCTATTATAGTTTTAAAATCAGTATTTTTCAAGAAACTTATTGTTCAAATTAGATATTAAATCAATCATATTTGTAAAATTATTTTTGAAATATGGATTTCATTTTTGTATTCTGCATGTTGAAAAATTTTTTAGGGTTAATTTTAAGGTTTTTTCTAAAATACATGAATTTTGAATGAATAGTAAAATATGGAAATTTATCGTATATATACATTGTAAGTTAAATTCAGTATTACTAGAATCATTTATGAGGAAATCACCCTTGGTTAATACAAAAATTCACATATTACTATATTTTTTCATAGAATAATCACAATTTCTTGTCTTATGGAATAATAATAAACTAATAAATAAAACATTGAGAAAACACTCCTCCTTGGAACTATAAAAACCACCCACACACCCCTCTTCTCTTCACTCCCCTAAAGCCTTTTTTAATTTCCTAAATTGTACTAAAATATCTCCCTAAGCTCCTAACCCACTTTTATTAGCCTTTTTTTCCTTAAAATACTGAACCCCCTCCCCTTAAGTGGCGTTCAAGGAAAATTAATTCCAGAGGTAAATTCCTCTTTTAAATTCTCTTACATTCTTTTCAAGGTCCTTTGTTTTCCTTTAAATCCTTAATTATACTCTTTTGAATATTATGAAAACTCCATTACATTATATTTAATGGAATGTTTTTATGATAGATGAATAATTTAGTATCATCTATCCTTTACCCTTATTTTATACTAGAAATGAAAACGTCAACCGAGATGTGTTAATTGATCACATTTATGGATGATGGGTTTTCGATTTCTTTTCCCATATTCAATTATATCCATGAGACATTTTTTTTAAACAGAAAATAATATAAATATTATGTATCATTTATGGTTATATAATCTTTTTTTAAAGATGGTTTTGATTTATAAATCAAAATGTTTTTGTTGTGATCAAAACAATCTAATTATCCCAAAATGTTATCACTAATGTTTTATATAATTATTGAACATCACTCCAACAATGAAATTAAATTTACAACATTGAAACCATCATGGTGTTAAATAATAAAATATCACAACAATTTTGGAAATCCTTCCCCATTTTACAAGATTATCTGTTAAAGTATATAAGTAAACTGATCATGAAACAAACAGACACAAACAATGAAATTGAACCTCTTAATCCATAAAAAGACCATAAATGAACATATAAATGTTATACTAAACAAACTACATGTATAATAGGTTTTTAAATTATTAATTAATTAACCTAATTGGATTATTCATGTCATTAATATATATTGTAGAACACCTTTGGAATTGTGGTAAGGGATTCTCCCCGAACCTCCATTATTCATTCGGGTTGCTATATTTTTCTTTTTACCCACATGAAATTATCAGTTATTTTTTTGTACATATTCAAAATGTTGTGTACATGATCCAAAATCATGTGTCAATGTCCATTCAGAATTCCATTTTGGAGATATATATCTTTCTAACTTGTCAAATCATCAACAGTTCACAAAAAATCAAACCCCTTTAAAGGAACTTCCCGAATTTGTTTTCAATTTCATGTGCACTCTATCATATGCTTTAAAACCCGATTGATTATATAAAACGAGTGTTTTAACTATTAAAAACTTATTTTATCACTTATGGTTTCTATAAAATATATTCCCTTTTCTATTTTAAATGCCCGTTAGTATTTTCCGTAAAACCACACTAAAACATTTATTACTAAAAATTCCGAAATACTACTTTTACATGTTATCAGTTCTATTTGAAATAACATAACATGATATATGCATATATCACCTTCTAAATTTCCATTTATGTTCTAATAGATTTATTTTATGTACCCACATATGATACAACCATTCATTATGCTTTATGACATTATTATAATACCCATTTCTTTACATGGGTACCCTTATGTTAATGTTTAATTATGAATGATTCTATATGTGGTAAGCATATTCTTGAACATGTTAAGAAACATGATCCTAGATATATCTCCAATCAATTGTTTAAATTTTAGTCCCATGAGATGTTATGTGCAATGGTCTTGGTGGTTATCCGTGACTCATGCTACGATGTGATATAGTCTTGGTGTTTAACCTAGACTTGTGATCATATTTGTGCAATGAGCATTGAATCATGTTAAATTCATGTTTTAGGTTTATCACACATTACTATGAATCCATTTTTATACGATCCCATTATTATATGTGTTTCCTCGGGAATTGGGGATGACCTCATTGATTGAAGTTTCAAACATTCCCATCGGTTTCTAACAGGTTTGTTTATAGAACCGGAATTATCCAATGATTCCATATCCATTTGGACCTACTTTCCAAAGTTAGGCACTCATTAGTTGTGGAATAATGAGGCTTAGGAATTTTCATAGGTCAAAAGGATGGGAGGTCGGACTCATCACACCATTTTGAGGTGAATTACTGTCTACACCAGGACTCTCTTTATAGATTTGCGTTATGTTCGTGAATCCTTATTACATTACAAAGTATAAAATGAGATTTCCTTTAGATCTGAAAATCAATGATTTATATGTAGGAAATTTAGAGAATGTTTTATATGTATTTGAGGTTCTTCATCGATATAGAATCATCTGTATTTGTTAGATATTCTCACTAAATGGTATCCTCCAATATATAAAAGTTTCTTGGTCATTATGATGACCATACTGGTTTTAAATCCAGTCAGTGGGGCACTTGAAGTTTACTTTCATTCAGAAATACATGGATTATTTCAGAGTTGGAATCGTACCCGTTGATGGGCTACCTACGTATCCTTTGTTTTGGAAAAGGAATCATAACCCACGTAGTTCGAGTAAGGGAGAATGATTTTTATGAATGATTGATGGCTCAAAGAAAGATGTCATGATTATTTTTACACTCTAAGCTCACGTGATTCATGCTCGGTGTGAGAAACAAAAGGTATTGGTGAAACCAAACAATTGTGCCAGGAAAGATGCAATGATGTAGGGATTACGTATGTATAACTTCCCAAAATATATGAGGATTAAGATTTACATCAGGGAAGAAATCTAGGAACAAGGTCCATAAAGGTATATGTACTTCAAGTAGATTTTGGTACTCTAACTTGGGGGTTACTCCTAATGAAGATGCCCAAATTATGAGGGGACTCATGATAGGGTTTTACTACTGAGAAGGAAGCTCGGATAAAAAGTAAATTAATACTGTTTAAGAGAAATTAAGACTGGGGATTACTCCTGAGAAGGAAGCCCAGGTTAAGGGACCTGGGGCTAACTCTTAAGGAGGATGCCAATATTTCTGATCTTTTAGACCGAGGGTTATTCCTGAAGAGGAAACCCAGGTTAAGAGAACCATGGTTGGGGATTACTCTTGATGAGGATGCCACTATTTGGGAAAATTAAGACTGGGGCTTATTCCTGAAGAGGAAACCTAGGTTAAGAGAACCATGATTGGGGATTAATCTTGAGGAGGATTCCCATATTTGGGATCTTTAAGACTGGGGATTACTCCAGAGAAGGAAGCCCAGGTTAAGGAAATTATGACTGGGGATTACTCCTAAGGAGGATGCCCAAATTAGGGGACTTGGGGCTTACTCCTGAAAATGAGGCCCAAATTAAGGATTCTCTCATCTTAGAGGATGAGTTTGAATGAATGAACTCTCTAACTTTAGTGATATAAAGATATGTAAATCACTAGGTTTTGAGAGATGTTCCACATAATTACTTTCAGATAATGAATCCAAAAAATAAATCACGCCATGAATGGATTTGGGGAGAGTTCTGAAGGCTTAATCCTTAAGAGAAGAGGTGGATAAATGTAAGAGGGTTGAAATATACAGGAAGGGCACTCAAAAAGAGAGGTGTGCATATGTCCTGGGGGGTCACGCAAGTATTGCATGGGAGTACAGGTCTTTTTCGCACAAGTATACTTGCGTGACACATATATACTTGGGGCGATCCTTGACCAGTAGAGTAATACATGGGCAATCCTTGACCAAAGCCTTTAGAATTATCCCGAGGTACTTCTAGAAGAGTGGCGTGCAAGTTTTAATGAGTAGGTAAGGAGGCGCGCATGTGTGTCCATTTCCCTTAAGGGTAAAACACTTAGGCATGCAATTGTTAGTGAATTATAACACTTAGACATTATTCCTCTTGTTTAGACCTTCCATTTCAGGTAAATAATTACCATAGAAGTGTTCGGAAGACTTGAAGAAGAGACTTGGGCATTCAGAGCTCTGTATCTAAATTCTGGAAAAAAATCCCCCTCAAATGGGGGGCCCACCGGGAGTATTTATAGGCTGGAGAAGACCCCAGGCGGTTTTCAAAGAGGGCGTGCAAGTCACTTGCGTGACCATTAGGCGGTGCGCAAGTGTACTTGCATGAGAGTGAGGGAACCTGTGTGACCCAAAGGTATTTGAATCCTTTTTAATACCTTTGTCAATTTTTTGATGTTTTCTTAAAAGGAGTAATCAAAGTTATTAGGTAGTGTGCAAGTGTACTCGCACAACAGTGAGGGAACTTGTGCGACCCAAAGGGAAAAGAACCCTTGTTCATGACTTTGTCAATTTTCAATGTTTTCTTCAAAGGATGAATCAATTTATGCTGAGGTATTCCCTTTTCACTCGTTTAGACTCTGGGATGGAAAGGAGCATCAAAAAGAGTACCCCCTCAGAGTTGGATCAAGAGAGAAAAGAGGATTTGACTCTAAGGTAAAGAAGAAAAAAAAGCAAAGTTTGATTTTTTTGCTAGGATTATTATAAATAACCCTACAAACTTTGAATCTTTTAATTGCTCAAAATTACCTAAATAATACAAAATGTTTGTTTAGTGAGCTGGAACTTGACTTCTATTTAGAGTTCCCTTGTCTTTTGTGGGCAGTTTAAATTCATGCACATTAGACATAAATAGGCTAAAGATTAAGGTCGAAATAGCAGTGACCGAAAAGGATTAAAATTGACTCAATTCCTTGACAATTTATCTGAAAACATATTACCACACTAATGTATGAAGGAAAATATGTAAACCATGACTTAAGAAATTTTGAATCTGAGGAATGATATGAAAAAGTGATAAAAGGAATTAGAAGAAATGGTTCCCAAGAATGAAGTTACCATTATTTAACAAACTCGTTAGGGGGTTGAATTATGTAGGGCCACCTAAGGGCATTGGCTGCTTAGTCAAATAATAGCATCTTTTTTCTAACAAGTATGTTATGTAAAATCATTATGCAAGGCCGCCTGAGGGAATGTGCTGCATAGTTAGGAAAAACAACTCTCAGAAATTTACTTTTATACTGCTAAAAATCCAGTGGAAGTTTATGAGGATTCAAATTTTCCAAAGCATAGAGTCTGCTGTATGGAGAGAGGTACTTGAATATGGAGAAGATATTTCCAAACAAGATTATCCAAGAATTGGATAAATGTCACTCCTATGAAGGTCTAACCCAAACGTAGGGAAGAGGAATATAAACCATAGGCTTGAATAATTTCAGATCAAGAAAAAGAACATGGGGCGAATATGTTAAGGATGGATATTTTCTGCAAATCCTTATATATTTTCGTTAAGACAACTAAGGAAAAAAAATGTTTTCTTTCTAAAAATGAAGTTACTATTATTTAACTAACCCTTTAGGGGGTTGAATTATGCAGGGCCGCTAAGGGCATTGGCTGCATAGTCAAATAATAGCATCTTTTGGCTGACAGGTCTGTTACGTAGACTGTTTATGCAAGGCCGCCTAAGGGAACGTGATGTATTGTTAGGAAACATAATTCTCAAAAATTGGACATTTTGTGACCAGAAGTCCAAATAAGGTTTATAAAGATCTGTAAGTATTTAAGACCAGGATTATGACACATAAAGATGGGTATTTTCTGATGTATGCAGAGATACACAGACCAATGCTAACCATAATCATGTTGTGGCTAGATCCTAATTTGAAATATTAAACTTCACTAGGTATCCCATAAGGATGGGAATCAAGCCTTACACAGTTCATAAAATGCAGTTTAATGTCGTGTGGGACGAAAGTGTGTGAGATCTTAGTTTAGGGTCGTAGAACCTGGACCATTATAAGAAATACACAGTGTGTGTTTTCATGGGGACTTTTCAGCCAGGGGACTGAAAGTGGAATTTGGGGTTAGGCCCAATGACTTGGGGTTGGATTCGAGGGACACTCAAACGTTCCTACATATCCCATAAGGATGGGAATCAAGCCATTCATAGTTCTTGAAATGCCCTCTAAACAGATTTGGTTCGTACAAGTCAAGGGTGAAAATAAAGCGTACATTAGTGCAATGATGGTTTGACTCAAGATAAAAGGTTCGGGTATTACCATGTATTCATGTAGTCTTTGAAGTATAAAATGATTGAAAATAAATATAAATAATGATTTCCTCTCAGGTGAGGACATCAAAGTATATTGTCGATTACTGTCATATAGGACAAAAGGTGCTATACAGTTTAACGTCATGTAGTAAGGACAAAGCTGAACCAATGTGAAGAGATTGATTCTGGGAGCGGTTTCACCTATCGACATCATATGCGATGAAGGTGAACCGATGTGAATAGATTGGTTTTGAGCGTGAACCTTGGGAGGTTGCCTATGTACCTATCCTGGAAGGAACGGATCAATATCCGCGTAGTTCAATTAAAGAATAAACTAGTGATCAAGTTGTTTTTGGGGACAATGACATAAAAAATTATGTTGGGACATACATGTGTTTAGCGGCCAAAAGTGGGGGTTATGGTTGAAATTTTCTCTAATCTCACCTGAGTCATACTCAGTGTGAGAAACAAGAGGTAACAACAACCTTAACGATGCACATTTTAATGTCATGTAGGACATATGAAGGGACTATCCAGTTTAAATTCTTACAGTTAGAACTATCGGTGCTGCACAGTATAGTGTCATGTAGCAGGGAAAAAAATACTATTTAAGGTCATGTAGAACATATTAAGGGATTTCTATACAGTTTAGCATCATGTAGTTAGGACGATGGGGACAATACAGTTTAATGTCATGTTGGAAAAAAAGAGGACAGTGTAGTTTAATGTCATGCAGTAAGGACAAAAGAGGAAACATTTTAACATCATGTTGGACATATTAGGGACTTTTTCACAGTTTAACGTCATGTTGGATGAAAAAAAGACAATACAGTTTAGCGTAATGTTGAAAAAAAGTGCGAATAGTTTAAGGTCATATGCATGGACCGTTGGTTATGCAGTTTAACGTCTTCCTGGATGTAAGGGACTTCTCTACAGTTTAGCATCATGTAGTCTGGACGTCATAGTTTAATGTCATGTTGGACGTAAGTGCCAACAGTTTGAGGTCATATGCATGGACCCTGGATGGTGCAGTTTAATGGCGTACTGGACGTAAGGGCATGCAAATATTTTAAGGTCATATGCATGGACCATGGATGGTGCAGTTAAACATCGTGTTGGATGTAAGAGACATGAAAATAGTTTAAGGTCATATGCATGGACCCTGGATGGTATATTTTGGGTTTATACAAAATACTTCTTCAGAAATCTGGCATTTCTTGGAGTAGTGATGAGTTCTCCATCCATTGAGATTAAAGAATAAACACCATTGGAATAGACCTTTATGTATTGAATAAGTTCCTTCCCACTTTGGTTCAAGCTTAAGAGGTTTCTTTCCTGGTATCATTGGAGTTCTGAGAACTAATACCAATTCTCCCTGAACGAATGAATGAAGATGAACTTTTTTGTTGGAGGCTCATGCTATTCGATTCTGATAGACTTCCAAGTGGTGCAAAGTGCACAATCTTTTTTCATCTAACCATTACAATTCATTCAATTGCTTTTGAGATTGTTCATCTCTAGATAATTGATCAAAAATGGCTACACTGAGCAAAGGTAATTGAACTTCAATGGGCAAGACTGATTCTGTTCCATATACTAGTGAATATGGAGTTGACTGCGTTGCAGTGCGGGTGGTGGTCCGATAAGCCCATAAAGCATGAAAGATTTTATCAGGCCATGACCTCTTATCTTTATCCACTATCTTTTGCAGTATATTTGATAGAGTCTTGTTGAAGGATTTTATCTGGCCATTGGCATCTGCATGATACCGAGATGAATGATTGGATTTGATGTTGTATTCTTGATACAACTTCTTCACCTCAGTTGAAAAAAAGTTGGTGCCATTGTCCGTCAATATGGTATGAGGGACACCAAATCTGGTAATGATGTTAGACTTTATGAAGCTAACAATTCTTTGAGAACTAACTTCTTTGAGAGGTATTTCCTCTTCCCATTTGGAAAATAAGTCAGTAGTAGTAAGAATATTCTTAAACTGCTTAGTCGTAGGTTAAGGGTAAGGTCCCACCACATCCATTCCCCATGTGGAAAATGGCCACAAGTATTTAGCTATATGAAGCCACTATGGGGGTTGATGAATGAAGTTGGAATGTACTTGGCATGAATGACACTTATTTGTTAAATCAACACAATCTTGTATCATTGAAGGCCAAAAGAATCCAAGCCTTCGAATCTGATCAGACAGTCTATGTCCAGACTAGTTCACACCATAGACTCCTGCATGCACTTCTTTCTTGACAGCCATTGTCTCTTCACCATTAAGGCATCTGAAGAGAACTCCATCAAAACCACACTTGTATAGAATTTTCTCTAGGTGATCTGGACTATCATAAAGAGTAAAATTGACCACATGTCACCAGATTTGTTCTTTCCCGGCTCTATCAGGTGGAAGTGTTCCATTTTGAAGGTATTCCCTAATAGGTGTCATCCATCATGTAGTATGACCATATGGTTCAGGAATGGGACAAATTTCATTAATCTCTTCTGTTGTAGCTTGAACATAAGGTGAAATTGTACAACGGTTGGCAATACTGATGGTTGTCTCGTCCCGATTTGGATCTGCCAGAGCTGTGGCTATATTATCCAGTGCATCAGCTTGAGCATTTTGTGATCTTGGGACATAAGAAAATGTCGGTTCTGAAGGGAATTCTGCCATTAACTCTCTGACATAATCATACAAAGGGATTAGTTCATCTTTTCTGATTGGATAATACCCATTGACTTGTTTGATTACTAGGTCTGAATCACCTTTCACCTTTAAGTGATTCACTTGTGCTTGAAGCACCAACTCCAATCCTATAATAAGAGCTTGTTATTCCAGTTAATTATTTGTACCGCCTCCCAACAATGAGAAGGAATAAGGTAAAACTGCCTTTTCTGGAGAAATGAGTGCAATTCCTAATCCAACTTTGTTGAATTTAGGATTTTACATTTTCTTTCCTGTTGGACTTCTAGAACCACCATCAAAGTACATTTCCCATACCTGAAGAATATCTTTAATAGAGAATATTTCCTCTTCAGGAAGTTAAATATCTGAAGATGTGTCTTCCACTAAAGGGTGTTCATCCAGGAAATCAGCCAGATCTTGGACCTTTATTACCTTTTGAAACACATACTGAATGTCAAACTGATCCAAAATAACTTCCCACCTTGCCAGACGTCCTGTAAGCATTAGACGACTAAGGATGAATTTGAGCGGGATATTGCAAGATACATATTGGACCTCATGATGTTGAAGGTAGTGTCTCAATTTCTGAACTATAAATATTAATTTTTGGAAGCACTTCTCAAAACTTGAATATCGGGTTTCTGCTTCAAGCATATTCCGACTGAGATAGTATAGGCTGTTCACATTCCCAGAATCATTCTTCTGGGCAAGAAAGGCACCCAATGATCGCTCTAAAGCTGTCACATAGAGGATAAGTGGTCTTCCTTCAACAGGTGGCATATGTACCAGTGGACTCAAGAGATATTTCTTGAGAATATCGAATGCCTCTTGAAATTATTCCTTCCACTAGTAAGTGACTCCCTTCTTCATCAATTTGGTGATGGGTAAACTTTTTCCTGCCAAATTGGTGATGAAATGCGAAATATAGGCTAAATGTATGTGAAGTCCTCTTAATTATTTCAAATTTAGAGGAGGTGACATACCAAGGATTGACTTGGTATTATCAGGATCGACTTCAATACCATGATGGCGTACAACATAGTTGAGAAATTTTCCTGAGGTTACCCCAAAAGCACATTTTAAGGGGTTCATCTTCAAATTATGATGTCGAAGATTTTGGAATATGACTTCCAAATAAGCCAAGTGATTAGAACATTGATTGGAATTGACCACCAAATCGTTCACATAACATTCAACAAACTTCCCTAAAAAGGGTTTGATGATACGATGCATGGCACGCTGAAATGTTGCGCCTGCATTCTTTAAGCCAAAGGGCATTACCTGATAGAAAAACACACTCTAAGGGTCTCTGAAGGCTGTATATTCCTTATCTTCTGGAGCCATTTGGATTTGATTATATCCGGAATATCCATCCATGAAGGAAAGTGCTTCATATCCAGCTTTTGCATCAATTAATAGTTTTGTAATCAAAACTGGAAAATCATCCTTAGGACAATGCTGATTTAGATCTCTGAAATCAATGCAAACTCTAATTTTCCCATTATTCTTTTTCACTGGGACAATATTATCCAACCACTTGGGATATTGAACTTCTCTGATAAATTTACCTTTGATGAGATTATCCACTTCATCCTCAATTTTGGAAGCATAATTTGGGAGTGTTCTTCTAGAAGCTTGTTTGAATCCTTGATATTCTTCTGGAAAACCCAAATGATGAGTGGGAACATCAGGATCAAGCCCTGGAATCTCTGTATAGTTCCATGAAAATATGTCTCAATTTTTCTTTAAAAAGGAAATATACATCTCTTGATCTTCAAGAGTCATAGATGTACTAATTAAAGTGGGGAATGGATCATCTTTTTTACCCAGATTTATTTCTTTGAGTTCATCCACGGTTGTAGAGATACACTCTTAAAATGCTAGTGGAGCATCTCGTAGATCTTCCTCTTCTTCTTTAACATGTTTTATTTCTTCTGTTTCTACTTTCATAGTAGACGATGAAGCAGAATTTTCATGATCAGAAGAGACGTTATAATTTTCACGTCTTGAAGAAGAAGCTTCAATTTCCAACCCAATTGATGATGAAGGGTCTTATTTGTGTAATAAATAAGAGATGATGGATTGAGAATCGACACCATCATTAACCTCTAACATTTCTATAACTTCTTTTGGCCTGGTTAGCGAAGTATAGACTTGATGGATTTCAGCAGATGAAATGAAGACATCTCCATTAGAGCTTTCATCATTTCTTGATGGATCACCACTTTCTCCCATGCTATCTGGCTTGATTTCCATGATTGACATTATGGAGGTTTCCATAAGAATATTTTGATTTGGGTCTATCCTGTCAATTTGACTGATTGGTAACACATAATCTGTACTCACATGTGCTAATGGGTTTACTGTAATCTTTTCCAAACCATACGGAGCATTAACTTTGGTAATCTCCTTTGTTGTGGAATCCACCTTTCCCTTAATGTGGTAGAATTCTGCCTCAATGTATTGAGATTCACATGTCTTAAATGGGGCCTTATCACCATAAAATGTCCCAAATTGACCATCAAAATAATATTTGAGACATTGATGGTATGATGAAAGGATAGAATCATGTTGATGTAGCCAGGGTCATCCAAGCAAGATGTTGAAGGCTGAGTCTTGATCAACAACAATGAAATCTGAATTGGACACCAGATCTCTAAATTTAGTTCTGAGTGTAATCTCACCCAGTGGTTCTTGTTCATTTTTATCATATCCTTGTAACATCATAGTTGAAGGAGATAAATCAGATTATGTGAGGCCCAATTGACGAAGTGTATGAATGGGCATGAGGTTGACTCCTGAACCATTATCAATGAAAGCACTTCAGATGTCTACGCCATTGACCTTTCCAGATAAGTAGAAAGGTCTAATATGTCCATGCATGAAATCATCTTCATCTTCATCAGTAAAAGATATTACTGCATGACATTCTACAGGATTATTCTCTACATGGTAGACGTCAGCTGCAGCCATTTTAGTCTCAAACTCCTAAGGACTTGACAAAGCCTCAATGAGTGCCTCCCGAAGATTCTTTGATAAATTCAAGGCATCCAGAATTGATAACTTGGCTGGTAATTGGGCCAGTTGTTTCAATATATCATACATTTGATCCAAAGGTCTGCGTTTCCCAACTGGAACATGTGGTTTAGCAGGTGCCTTAAAAGTTGATGCTTTGGAATTTGATGCATATTGTACCAGGATATGAGTTGGTAATACTCCTGGATTTAAGATATTAGACCAATTAGGTCTATTTACATGCTGAGAGGAAGAATATGGAACCTTCAACCGATCTTCTAGAATAATTGTTCCAGGACTGAGTCTACCTTGTGTGGAAGAACTTTCTTGTTCTTTTTGAGCTCATTGAAGGGCTCTACCATGAGATTCTACCACATACACATTTCTAGAAGGGGTAGAATTGGAATAGAGGCCTCTAAAAGATCCACGTCTTCCCCTATATCCTGAGCCTCTGGAAATGCCTCTGATTCCTCTATTTGATATAGGGAATTCGGGCTCATAAATATCGAAACTGCGACTGGCATATGCATCTATTAATTAAATAATATTAACAGAACTGAAGATCAACTCTTAATTTGATGAAGACTATTCCGGATTAGCATGTTTAGGCTGTACCGTTTGGTGGGGCGGTGCCCGTAGCTTTGAAGTATAAGACATAAAATCTACCAAATTCAAATACAACTTAGGATTTAACACATACTCATCTTCTTCGGATTGTTCTTTTTTCGTAGAATTGTGTCGTTTCTTTGAGGATTTTCCCTCTGATGAAGAGGGTTTTACTGCGGCATTCCTGGCAGAAGGCACAATTGGTTTCTTCAATTGTGTTCGCAAAATAGCATGAGTTCAATTGATTGTCGTTATGACCATCCAATCATCATATTTTTGTGCATTTTTGTTCTTATCTTCTTACCACTTGCTTTCATCCTCTGGAACTATTGCAATAACACATGATACCAGAGCTGAAGAACCTTTCAGTTTGACTTGTCCCAAATCAACCATTTTTTGCAGGAGGTCCTTGAAAACAAAGCACTCTTGAATGGGATGCCGCCACATTTGATGAAACGGGCAATAGTTGGGATGGTCTTCATCTACTTCCTTTTTTGGCCTCTTGGGCATTGGCAATTGAACCAAATAATTTTCCAGATCCGAAATGAAATAACCAGGAACTTGTTCATTTTGAAAAGAGTAAATTTTGATTTTAAAATCCTCAAATTGTTTTTGTCATTGAAATATTTGATCATCTTAATGAAATAGCCTCTATTTTTGGTGCTCAGGAAGTTGATCCCTTCGAGAAGATGAAGGTTTTGAAGTAGAAGTAGGTATGGGTGCTTGTTTAAGCATAACTGTAGCAGTTTCTACTCTATCCATTCTCCTTCCTGGAGCGGATGGAATTATACGAGATTTATCCTTAGTCTTTATAAGAGAATCTTAAATCTATTGAGTGATTGAAGTAATTTCTCGAAACCCTCCTGTGTATTTTATAGGGATCAGTGGTGTGCACAACTCATCATGTAAATTCGCCACACATATTCACAACAATTCTTCTTGAGGGAGTGCTAAGCTTTGGGGATATGTTAATCCCTTCTAGCGAGAAATGAAATCTGAAACCCTTTCATTATCCTTTTGTTTATAGTTTGTAAGATCAAAAAATATTTTCTTTGGAAATGTTGAACTGAATTGAAGAAGAAATTGTTGACAAAGATCCTCCCACCCAGTAATAGACCGAGATTGAAAAATTTTGTACCAGACAAAAGCTAGTCCTTGCAAGGTTCG
Source organism: Viscum album (assembly GCA_963277665.1). Lineage (NCBI taxonomy): Eukaryota > Viridiplantae > Streptophyta > Magnoliopsida > Santalales > Viscaceae > Viscum > Viscum album. The sequence goes on along the minus strand of OY728166.1, from coordinate 1,361,761,914 downwards.
CACAAATTATCTGAGTTTCACTGCTTCTTGCTGTTCCGGAGTTCCCATAATAGGATCGCAACAAGACACGTAATGAATCAAATGTTGTTCAGGGTCACCTGATCCATTGAAAATAGGGAATACAGGGTCGCAAAACATGATGGTGGAGGGATTGAATCTACCCATTCAGGGTAAGCTCTCCTTTCTGGATGAACATGTGCACGCTTCCCTTCCATAGTCTCTAACAGAGATGTTAAGGACTCAATGGTAGTTATTAACTTTTGAGAAACAATCGGTTAAAATTGGTCTTGGAAAGGTACAATAATTGGAGTCTGGACAGGTATGGTGGCTGGTACTGCAACTGATGGCAGCACCACCAATTGTTGTTGCACTTGACCCGTAGGATTAGACCTGTGAGGGTGTACTTATAGAGGTGGATATTCTTGATCCATCTCAGTAGTTGTAACAAATTCCCTTGGCTGACTGACTCCAGTACACTTAGGAGGAAGACTACCTTGATGTAGTTATGCATTCAATCTCCTCAATTCCTTCATTTCTTCCTCTTGTTGTGAAAATCTTTTCTCTAGTGAGAGAGATTGGCCTTCTATAGAGGAAGGGTATGTAACCTGGTTATTTCCTTTCCCCTTACTGTACACCTTTTGGAGAGGGGGAAGTGGGTTACTTGAAGGATTACCTAGGTTCTGAGTAAGCCTTTGATTTCATGTACGCACACCTTCTTCATTTGTGTATTTGCGTACAACTTCTTGAGCAAGAACCTCTTCATCTAATCCCTCTGAATGAGCCTCATCTGGTGGATCAGTAAAAACATCATTGATGACATTAATTGATGCATCATGCATTTCATCCCTTATATCATCATTTCTACGATATTGTCTTTTTCCATGTCCTTTATCAGACATTGCCTTTTGTTGATTTGATCCCTAAGGAACTTCTTGACGAATCGGAATTTGGAGGGAATCTCCTGATAATTTGACTCTTCGTTCCTCTTGAGGATTCATCCCCAATCGAGAGAAGACTGACTTTCTCAGAGGGAGGGATTGAGGATTTAAAAAATTCCCTAATCCGGTGGACTGGGGCTATTCCTGCTGTCTTTCCTCAACTCCTCGAATCCTATTTGTTGATTCCGAGGGTTGAGTTAAAAAAGTCCCTAGTCTGGAAAGCTGGGGTGGCTCTTGACATGCTATATCTGATATTTTCTTGAGAGCTCTCCTGATCTTGAGGACCTTAGTCATGAAATTAGCTATATGCATCAATCAACATCCACTTTTATCACCTGGATAAAAAGGCCGTTGGACGATTTCTGACACTTCTGTCACTTGGTGATGTGCTTACTCCAAATGAGAGGCATGTTCAATATTTTCATTCGCTTGATGGAGGAGTAATTCAACAACTTGTTCTCTGTATTCTTGATTTTAAGAGGAACTAGTAGAAGCCTGTTCTTGGGCAAGATTTTGATTACAAACAAAACCCATTGAATTTGGTCGACCATGAGCAATAAAATTGCATGAAACCATTTTCGGCGGGCTTTTATGATTAGAGAGCATAGTGAAATGTAGTGCTCCATGAACACCCCATCCTCTGACATGAATACCAGAAGGAGCATTGGAAATTAACTGGCACAAGATTCTCTCTGCTACTTTTTAGCCTTTGGATATCGAGAGACTGATAGAGATGCCAAATCAATCTGGGGTTGTAACCCTTCTATTATCTTAACATGATTTTCATATTCATCATTTGATAATACATTATTTTTTAACTGACAAAGAGATTTCCATATGTTGAGATGAATATCATGAATTTCATCTTCCGTCAACATCTCTGGAATGTCATACTAAGAGTCAGCCAGAGGCCAAAACATGACTGGCACATCACCTTTCTCCAGTTGTTTTCTCCTGTTCAGCATTTCCTCTTTATCATTTAATGAAGATTATTCTACTTTTTCAGACCAGATTCGGTGCTTTATTGTTGCTTTATTGGACTCAACAAGTATGGTAGAGAATCCACTGATCAAACTGGAAGATGAACGACCCAGGGGTGGTTCGGAGAATGACCTATACCCTGGGCTATCTTCTGATTGAGAAAGTATTTCACTTGCTGATGGTAAAGCATCAGACATGACTGGATTTACATTTGAATGTTACTCAATATAAAAGGTATTTCTCGTCACTACATTGTCTTATGAAGAATTATCCAAACAATGTGAATTACTACTGCGGAGAGGGCTTTCATAGCTATATTCATCATCATGGTGAGGACCACCATGGTGGGATACAGCAAAAGATGAAACATTTTTCTCTTTGATCTTCTGACCACACAGAGGGTTATTGTGGCTCTCATCTGAAGATGAAACGTCGAGATTGACCAAATTGTAACAAAGCAAGCCTTCATGAGGAAGTGTCTAGTGCAGACCTTCAGAATTAATTTTCCCACCCTTGGGAACTGAGAGAGAAGAATCTTGAGTAGAAACAGATAGTTGTCTGAGTTCCTCAAGAACTCTAGCATCGAGTAAGGAATTATTACATATTGTCCCTTGATTTCTTGACTGTGTTGGGTGGGTCTTCTTCTTAGACGCCTTCTTACTCAATTTGGAAGGTGTGTGTTCTTGCTCAGGAGAAATGATCAGGTTAGGATGATTATCTCTGCTCAAACCTGGTGTATGTACCTAACATGGTTGTCCGTGTGATATGGAGGAGTATGCCGCACAACCCTCTTGGACTGGAATAGATGTGTGTGTCTGTTCTAGAGTGAACTGTTGATGTGTCACTCCACTGGTAGGGATGGATTTATGTGTGTTTTCCTGAGATGCTACTGAAGCTGTTATAATATCCTGGAAGGCATCCAGAATATGAGCAGGGATTTGTTTTTCTCTTTCACCATTCACAGAATGTGGTTGGTGACTTCGGTAGCCGGAACGGGGATATACATCAATTTCGTTCTTGGAGTAGGTGTATGTGCCTGCTCCTGTCCTCCTTTTCCTGTCAGTGAATCCTGATAGTACTCAAGTCTGGGGGTAGAGAGTTGAGTCTGCCTCCTATTTGTCGCCGGAGCTTTCCGACTGACTTCTCCGAATGCAACCAAACAAGACTGTTGGTAGACATGATCAATACTAGAAGGTGTATGTGCCTGCTGATTGCACTCCACTGAACGTGGTTGATGATCTTCCTTCAATTCTAACAGACGAGGCTACTGGAAGGATTGATGAGTGTAAGTAGGTGTATGTGCATGTTTACCAGTTGCCAACACATTGGGTTGGCGGGCTTCATCGTATGTAGTCAGACGAGCCTGCTGACTAGCTGATGATTTTTAAACAGGTGTATGTTCTTGTCTATAGTACTCTGCCAGAATTTCCTGGTGGGATTGGCGTGATGCTGCCAAACGAGTCTGCTGGACAGCTGAATTAAATCAAAGGGGTGTGAGTGCCCTCTCATTTCTTGCAACCAAGATAGGTTGGTGGACTTCTCCAGAGATGGAAGAGATGATAACCTGCTCACTATTGAATGGATTTTTCCTCTGGCGATTCATCTGGCCTGCTTGGGTATGATGAACCTAAGCCGAACTCCTGGAGTTGATAACCTCATCATGTTGAGGGCGCACTGCCGCAAAAGTTTAATTGTGATTTTTGATGGGAGGCCTCGGGAAGGACTCTTGTCTCCCTAAATTCAGGCCCTGAGGGACCTTCTCATTCAACTCCTCAGAATATGGGAGTGAATGGTGATTGCGTTCCAGGGATAATGACCCGAAACGGTTGGAGATGGTGGTTAGCACTGCCTGCTTCTTGATCACTGGTCATCGCTATCCGGACGACCATGTTGAATTATTGACTTGTAGGGCTTGTCGAGCGACCTCTAGAGTCGGAATAGTACCATTTTGATGGTACTCCTTAACCAGTGCATTTGATACCCAGCGTTGAAGACGCTGAGTAGGTGATGTCATCCTCATACCAGACGACAATCCATCTGGAGTAGCAGCGATGGAATTCGCAGCAGAGGTTTTCACCGCAGAGGTATTCACAGATGTGGACGTAAGAAAAGCCATTATGATAATGCATAAGATCTTGGAAAAGAGTGCCTGTTTGATATAACAGACATAATGAAGATAAGTTTAGCCACTACATCTTTTGGATGAACAAATATGTAATTGATTTCTTTGTTGGCCCTCTCAATAAGTTTAAATAGGGGCCTAAAAAATAGGCAAAACATCACTTTAACTTAGTTAAGGATTCACATTGGGTTCACCATTTTTTGTTTCCTCTGGAATTGGGGATGACCTCATTGATTGAAGGTTCAAACATTCCAATCGGTTTCTAACGGGTTTGTTCATAGAACCGGAAACATCCAATGATTCCATATCCATTTGGACCTACTTTCCAAAGATAGGTGTTCATTAGTTGTGGACTGATGAGGCTTAGGAATTTGTACTGGTCGAGAGGATGGGAGGTCGAACTCATCACACCTTTTTGAGGGGAATTATTGTCTACTCTAGGACTCTCTTTATAGATTTAAGTTATGTTCGTGAATCCTTATTACATTACAAAGTATAAAATGAGCTTTCCTTTAGATCTGACAATCAATGATTGATATGTAGGAAATTTAGAGAATCTTTTATATGTATTCGAGGTTCATCATCGATAGAGAATCATCTGTATTTGTTAGAGATTATTAGTCAATGGTATCCTTCAATACATAAAAGTCACTTGGTCATTATGATGATCATACTGGTTTTAAAGCCACTCAGTGGGGCACTTGAAGTTTATTGTCATTCAGAAGGACATGGACTATTTCAGAGTTGGGATCGTACCTGTTGAAGGGATATCTATGTATCCCTTTTTTTGGAAAAGGAATCATAACCCACGTAGTTTGAGTAAGGGAGTATGATGTTTATGCATGATTGATGGCTCAAAGAAAGATGTCATGATTACTTTTACACTCTAAGCTCAGGTGATTCATGCTCGGTGTGAGAAACAAGAGGTATTGGTGAAACCAAACAATTATGCTAGGAAAGATGCAATGATGTGGGGCTTATGTATGTATGACTTACCAAAATTGATGAGGATTAAGATTTACATCAGGGAAGAAATCTAGGAACAAGGTCCATAAAGGTATATATACTTTATGGATATTTGGGTACTCTAACATGGGGCATACTCCTAAGGAAGATGACCAAATTAGTAGGGGACTCATGATTGGGTTTTACTACTTAAAAGGAAGCCAAGATCAAAAGAAAATTAAGATTGGTTAAGAGAAATTAATACTGGGGCTTACTCCTGAGAAGGGAGCCCAAGTTAAGGGACATGGGGCTTACTGCTAAGGAGGATGCCCATATTTGTGAACTTTTAGACTGGGGCTTATTCCTGAAGAGGAAACCCAGGTTAATAGAACCATGGTTTGGGGTTACTCCTGAGGAGGATGCCCATATTTGGGAACTTTATGACAACGGATTATTCTTGAAGAGGAAACCCAGGTTAAGAGAACCATGGTTGGGGCTTACTCCTGAGGAGGATGCCCATATTTGGGAACTTTAAGACTTGGGATTACTTATGAGAAGGAAACCCAGGTTAAGGAAATTATGACTGGGGCTTACTCTTAAGGAGGATGCCCAAATTAGGGGACTTGGGGTTTACTCCTGAAAAGGAGGCCCAAATTAATGAGGACTTCGACTGGGGCTTACTCCTGAAAAGGAGGCCAAAATTAAGGATTCTCTCATCTTAGAGGATGAGGATGAATGAATGAACTCTCTAACATTAGTGATATAAATATGTGTAAATCCCTAGGTTTTGAGAGATGTTCCACATAATTCCTTTCCGATAAGGAAGCCAACAATTAAATCACGCCATATTTGGATTTGGAGAGAGTTTTGAAAGCTTAATCCTGAAGAGTAAAGGTGAATAAATGTAAGAGGGATGAAATAGGTAGGAAGGGAACCCAAAAAGAGAGCGGCGCACAAGTCCTGGGGGGTCGCGCAAGTATTACATGGGCGCGCAAGTCTTGGTCGCGCAAGTATACTTTCGCGACACATATATACTTGGGAGATCATTGACTAGTAGAGTAATACATGGGAGATCCTTGACCAAAGCCTTTAGTATTATCCCAAGGTACTTCCAGAAGAGTGGTTCACAAGTTTCAATGAGTAGGTAAGGAGGTGCACAAGTGTGTCCATTTCCCTTGAGGGTAAAACACATAGGCACGCAAGTGTTAGTGAATTCTAACACTTAGACCTTATTCCTCTTGTATAGACCTTCCATTCTAGGTAATGAATTAACTTAGAAGTGTTCGAAAGACTTGAAGAAGAGACTTGGGCATTCAGAGCTCTGTATCTGAATTCTGAAAAAAATCCTCCTCAAATGGGGGGCCCACCAGGGGTGTTTATATGCTAGAGAAGACCCTGAGCGGTTTTTAAAGGGGGCGCAAAAGTCACTTACGCAACCATTTGGCAGCTTTCAAGTGTACTTGTGCGACAGTGAGGGAACTTGCGTGAACCAAAGGTATTTGACTCCTTTTTGATCCCTTTATCGATTTTTTGATGTTTTCTTCAAAGGAGGAATCAATGGTATTAGGCGGCGCGCAAGTGTACTTGAGTGACAGTGATGGAACTTGCGCGACCGAAAGGGAAAAGAACCCTTGTTCATGCCTTTTTCAATTTTGGATGTTTTCTTCAAAGGATGAATCAATTTATGCTAAGGCATTTCCCTTTTCATTTGTTTAGACTCTATGATGGAAAGGAGCGTCAACAATATGTTATGATTCCATATGTTCCATGCCATTTATTTTCATTATTTCATGACTTTTATCCCATGTGATATAGCTCTATTCTTATGCTTATTCACTTACTGGTATTTTTACCTAAACCCTTTTTTCATGTTATTCCCAAGTTATCTTATGTCGATGTATGATAAAAAGATAAGTAATGATCTCAATATGAAGATTAAATAAGGTTGTTTATTATGTTTTCATTTTTATGTACTTGGCCTTCAAATATACTAGACATCATGATCCTTGTCTTGTATTATGATGTATAATAATGCATAAAATCATGTAATTTCTTATGTAAAAGGATAGGGCTATTATAAAATTTATGTGAGGTCACAACTCTTTCAAAGAAATATTCTTTGTTGTCTGAATTGCCTCAGAATCGTTTAACACATGACTGTTCCTTAAATCATTATTTTTACATGATAGAAAAAGTACACTTCACCACATGGTGATTACCTCACAAAGAGTCCTTTCATGAACTATTTCTACTCCATCACAAGATGTATCAGTCCCTTCCCAAATTTCTGTACACTATGTTTCATGAGTACGTCAGGAGAACCTTTTTATTTTCAAACTATAGTTCCCTATAAACACCTTATATGAACTCCTTTTTATTTATATATATCCTCATTCATGAGTTGAGACTTTCTGATCTTCTTTATTTGAGAACCACCTCCTTTGCATAAAACCACTTTCATAAACCGATTTTCTAATTTTATGAATTATTACAAAGATAATATTTTCTAATGAAATTGGACATCTCTAATTATTTCATTATGGTTCTTGATATTAGAAAAGAAAACCGGGAAAACACTCTATTCAAAATTACTATTATCTCTTTAATGGAATATCCTTCACCGTGCAATGAACATGTTATGTGGTCTTAATAGTATAGTTATTCATTTGTGGTTCCCCTTAAATGAATGTTATCTTCTAAAATTTACTAGCCTCCAAGTAACTAACCTCCTTTTCAAGTTTCTTAATTCACTACATCCGTCCCCAAATGGAGGCTTACTTTCCAATCTGTGAACTCCTTTAGATGCTTTGCAGTTCGCAAACTCTTTTAGATGTTTGCAACCGATGAAATCCTTTAGATTCTTTGTGGTCCTCAAATTCCCCTACATTATTTATGGTAACCCAAAAATGATATTCATAAATGCTTCTATTTCAATAAAACAAATCCAAATTTTGAGGCCCAAAAATTTTGAAAACACTAGGAAACTTCACCATCTACAAGACATCTTCTTTGAGAGAAACCATTATTCAATGTTGTCAACCATCTTTGCTGACAAAAAAATACAACCCTGAACTCTAAAATGAAACCTTTCAATATTTCTTCCAAACAATATCCCCCATTATTTTTTTAAATACACTTAAAAATTACCCAATAACGTTTACTAGTTTTAGTTATTGAAACTCAAGTTCGAGATAAAATATTTAATTAACACACACCCTTAGACCACATGATCCATTATCTAAATAGTACATAAGAGTAGTATCAACATTTCCTCAGTAAAACACTTTATTCTCGAACCATGCAACTAATTTCACTAGGAAACCAATCAATTGAAATTTATAACTTTTGATTAAACATCATTAGAATTGTTATATTTAAAACTCCCCCAATATCACCTCTCTACCTATCAGCTTCTCCCCTATATTTATCAAGAAGTTGTGTCCCTCCTTTTCAATGAACCAAATGGGAACTCCTCTATGGATATATCAATATGAATAAAAATATTAGTACATTATGAAAAAACTCCTCATACGTTGGGGATAGGGTTTCCAACATCTACACTTTTTCATGTGTGGGGTGTTGAATAAACTATATGAGCCTATTAATGCTTCTCAAACACCTATTTGGGTACGCAATTTTTCAAAATGCCTACAAATCATAGTTTTTTAGTAACGTACTCCAACTTCACAGTCCCATGCTCTACATTATCCTTGATAAAATCTTATTTTATTTTAATTTTATTTGTTCATGAGTGATGGAATTAATTTTTTCTAGGATTTATATCACATGAATAGCCGCAGTGGATTCTAATCAGAGCCTTCACATCAAGTCCCATATCATCAAAATGTATCTTCATCTACATTAATTTCATGCACTCTTGATTATATATAATATATAAAACTTATAAAATGTTTAATGAAATGCAATATCACTTCTTAATTTGAAAATAAATACACACTCCTTCAATTTAGAATGAACCACCTGAAGTTGAGTTTCTATTATCTAGTGAACTGTCCCAATCTATACCATTATAGCCCTATAAATATTTTCAATATTTTTCATTACAATATAAACAAAAATCCACCATGACCTTGATATACCAAAGTATTCAAATTACTATAACTAAGTGTATTTATTTGGGATTGATTTGATATTGTGCGTCTTGGCATGTGGAAAAAGATGTTGGGTCATGTAAATATCATGTAAAGTGGGCTTCCAATGATCTACCTATATTCTATGATATTAACCACTTTGAATTCATCATCTCATGATATTTCCATCTTGATAGCAACAATATTTTTGAATTTATTGTAATTATACTTTATAAATCTCCATAAAACATCCATAGAATATTTGTATTGAGAAATAAATGTTTCATTTCATCCTTGTGTCTCCACTAAACCAATAGAAAATATCAGTTCCCTAATAATTGTCATTTATTACTCACTTTTCATGTCTTTAAAAAACATTAACTATAATTCATCTGATACACATAATATTAGATAATTTAGATAAAGAAACACCATTATCCTTTGATTACTATCATTATTTTAAATATAGATTGCAATAAACTTCTTCATGATGAAAATGGAGCTTCTTTAAAAATTTATTGAGCCATGAATACCATGCTTTAGGATATTTTTTTAACCAATATAGTGACTTATTTGGAATAAAAACATTGTACGCATATTCTAGAAAGAGTAAACCATTTTATTTTTTGATATACAATTCCTCATTCAGAACCACATTAAGAAATTTTGACTTGAAATCCATCTAGAAATCTCTCAACATTAATTTTACTATAATGGATAAGAATAATTTGATTATCTCTACCCCTATAATTGGTGAAAATTTTTCATCATCACTGATACCCTCTATCAAAGAGTTTCCATTCCACAATAGTTAGAATTTATTTTGAATCAGTATGTTTCCTTCATTTAGATTATTCTGAAATACCTATTTGTCCTTGATGTCATTCTTTTCTTTCAGTCTGAAAATAATCTCCCACATCGAATTCCTTCATATTTTTAATGTTCATACTTCATATCTTGAACCTAAATCTCATCTCTTGATGATTTTTTGAATTACTTTGGCTCTACCTGTGATAACAAAGAGTCTCTTTGTAGAGTTTTCATCCTCCTTGTTTGAACGAGAGATGTATACTTATTTATTATGTTCTAGAAATTAATTTAGGATTGACACCTTTGTATATGAGTGGATATAAATATATGTTCATCCTTTTCATTATCTAAAAAACTATTTTTAGTCTGCTTCAGGTACAGTTACTCCCTCTGATTTTATTTTCTCTTCGTCACTATCTTCATGACACTAATCATGTATTTTTAGAAGATTCTTCTCATTATCTATCACAACCACATAATTAATTTTCACATATTTTCACATCCAGTTATTTAGATATTTAAATTATTATATTTTCCTTGAGTAGAAAATAAATATCCCCTTGTCTCCACGGGTTTCAAATATCCTATGTTTCTCCTTATTGAAAATGAAAATTTAATTATGATGATCGGAAATTACTTCAACATTAGATTCCTTTCATACCATTTATTTTATGGATTGTTATTTTTTAATTGGAAATAATAAGGAAATATATGGTATATATAATAATTTCATCACTAATTGTTTCTAAATCATTTCTAGAAGGTCTTTGTCAAAGAGTATAGTTCTATCCATGTTTTATATAATTTTATTTCGTCTCTCAATAATTTCATTTTGTTATAATGTTATTACTATTGAATCATGGTTCATAATCCAATGTTTTTCTAGATAATACTCTTGTTGGATGTTTTTAAACATTGTTCCATTAATTTCTTAGAACTTTCTGATTTTTCTACCTAGCATATTTTCAAATTCTCTTGGGTAACATTTTATATAACTGGAGATCTCATACTTGTGGTAGATGATTGAAACCAATTATAAAATACTAAAATAATCAATGAAGATAATATAATATCTCCTCCTATTAATAGAACTTGGTTAAATAGGTCTTCACACATCAATATGAACCTACTAATGATATTTTGTTGAGCTCTTCTCTTTTTCATTTTATGCCTTCTAAATGATCTTCCCTTCTTAACATGAATCACACGAAAGGGTATGATCACATGATAACCTCAAGATATATTAAATAGTGTCACATTTCACTCAATATTCAATGTAATTTTGGATAAAATGACCAAGATTTTTATTTCACAACTAATTTTCTTCTTCCTTAGATAGAAATCACATATCTTCTTCTCCACTCATAAGATAGAGGTTCCCTTTTTTGGGATTTCCTTTCAAAAAAATACACCAAAATTTTAATTAATGATGCATAATTTATTTAAAAATATTATGAAATTTATTGGGTCACACAATTAACTAACACTTACAATGTTTTGATTGAGACCCTCAATAATCCTTAAATAAGCACATATCAAGTCTATTCCCCAAAAATAGCATTTCCAAAGATAATAATATTCATGCATTAATCATTACCAAATATAATGATTCCTTCCTTGTTGTACCTGGTGATTATCATTATATCATTATTTCTTTTCATATGGGTTGTGTTTCCAATATCAACTTTCCATATTCCAGTGTGATCTGATGCTTTAAAAGTTATATTTGCAACCACTTCCTGCTCATTACATTTATTTAAGAACCATTTATACAATACTGACCTTTTTTTAAAATATCTTCTTCTCTTCTTTAATCTGGTTCCTCTTAGATATGGAACAAACCTTTTTTGAGTGTCCCATATTTACATAGCAATAACATCTAATTTAGAATGAATTCTTCTATGTCACTATTATACCATTGGTTGAACTTATGGGTTCTATATATCTTCTAGTTCTAATTCTAGCCCAAATAGACTTTCAACCTCAGAGCGGGTTCATGTGGTCTTAATTTAATCATCACTTCTTCCTATTTGTGATCAAGACCTATATTAGTTATATCATTATGAACTATCATTTTCTTCTCTGGGTGTTCCTTCATCTGTTTCACTAGATCCCTAAATTTTACTTTTCTTTTTTATGTGTCATTTTAATGTTGATTTACTATATTCAAGAGATTCTCTTAATATTTTACCTTTATTTATAGATTGATAACATACTCCTCATTCTCATTGATACATTTGACTTGATATTTTCCTTTATTTTCCATTATTTCAACAATTATGACCCATTCATCAACGTTAAGGTTGTGCTCAATGATTTTCTCTGAGATTTATAGATTTTCATATTTAATCATTTCAATTTAAGCATGAATTTTCTTCTTCTTACTATTGCAAATAGATTTTGGCATCACTAACCCCCTTATTGGATTTATTTGTTTTGGATCCCAAAACTTATTTCACTTCATGAATAGATTCAAATTCAATATAAATGTCAACTCTTCCTTCTACTTAAACTTCTTTATTTTCACATTATTCTATTTTTTGGGAATTTCTCAGAACATTTTTCATTGAATTATCATAATGATCTATGAATTATCTTAACTCTTCTGGCTCATATTGTTCAAAATTTTCATATTATTTTAAAAGAATATTATAATTTTGAAGAAATTTATCTTTCTACTTATCCTACCTTTCATATTATCTAGGGACATCTTCTTGGTAATTTCATAATAATTCTCACCATTTTCATGAAACTTCTTAAGACACATAGTTGCAAGATGCCCAATCATTAAAAATCAAAATCATGTAAGTGGATGTTTCCCATTGAACATTCCTCTTTTTATTTGTATATTTTTCGAGAGGAATGGTCTGACCCCATCAAAATTGTGTTCATTTAAACTATCTTCAATAGTGAGCATCTTCATGGCCTGAATGAAACTTCGTTGGAAGACCAATTTTCTACAGCATCATTATTATCATTTATCATCTCTTATGGGATAATATTAATGTGTAAGCTATCCAATTTCATTTCCTTAGGATATTTATTCACTGATATAGAGGCATTTGGATTGAATCGATTTGGGAGAATTATCAAGATTCCCTTAATGATCTTTATATCTATAATAATTTATCAAATACCATTCATTTATTCCAAAATAACATTCACCAAATAAAATAATTAACCTATCGAATCGTTGTTGTTCATTCTAAAGTCCCAATATTCTTTCAACAGAACTTCCAACTTTGATTCTCATACGTTTGAATTTCCTTCATAGATATTAAGAAAATTTTCCCACATTACATGTGATCACATAGATGACATCACATTTAAATATATTGTGATAATAAGGCTCATAATAAGTCAACGATTCCTATGGCATCAGTATCCAATTCTCAATGTTCTACTTTAAATAAAACAATATTATTCATACTGGTATAAATATCATGAAATTTAAATATAAAAATATTTGTACCCAATATTAGAAATATTTTTTTCATAAAATTCTTTGATATATGATAATTAGTTCCATTGAATATTAGAATCCCATTTTGATTAATAGCTTATATATTTTCTAAGAAGAGATAACCAATGACTTTCAAACGTTCACTTGGATACCAATTATTATCATAAATATGTTAAATGTCCTGGGAGGGGTGGTAAATCTAGGTATAAAAGAATAAATTAAATATCTATTTTTTTATCATGTTTCATTGTTTAAAAATACTCTTATCACCTCTTGATATATTAGAGTATAATGTGATGATTAAAACATTTCTAAGACACATCAATTTTACTTGGTTTATCCTCACTAGGCTACGTCTAAGGATTGTACAAAGGGAATATCCATATGTGCAAAATGCAGTAACACTAACCTCCAATACAAGGTTCATAATGGAATACCTATCTCTTTGGGATTACAACCAATCGCATTATGATACTAACTTCTCTCTCAACTATTGTGTGCTCGCTACTTATTTGGAGTAATATTTAGTTGTTCTAAAATACCTCATAATTGTTTTTCACACATGGGTGTTCCAAGAAGCTATTTGTTCATGTGCTATATGAATTAAACTTCATTTAATGTTGTTTTCATCCTGAATATTCCTTTTTCAAACTATTTTTACTCCTTTGTTAACTAACCTAATCCCTTCATGAACTGACTTACACCGTGTAGCGCAAGTACTTTGCGTGCCCTTTTTTGAAATCCACATGTCCCTAAAAATTCCATCTTTTAACCGATCATTATTTGTAGACATCCTCCATTTGGATCTATGACTTTCTGATCTACTTCATTCATGAACCACCTCCTTCATGGAATACCTCTTTTTCAAAACACTTTATGAATTATCCAAATTATTATAGTGATAATTTTCTCTAATAAAATTTTATCTCTCAAATGATTTGATTTGGGTCCTTTATATAGGAAAATAAATCTATTAAATCTTATCAATCAAAATTAACATTATCACTTTTTCATCATATCCATCACCACATAATTAACATGTTATGTGGTCTGCATAGCACAAATATTAATTTTCAAACATAGTTAAATCGCTATTCTCTTCCACAAATGATGAGTCTCCCACGACCAAAGCTCCTTTCCAATTTTCTGAATTCACTGTGTCTATCTACAAACGATGGCTACCTTTTCTGTCCATAAACTTTTTTATACGCTTTGTGGTCTGAGAATTTTTTTTTCTTTGTATTCCATGAACATTTTTGAATGCTTTGTGGTCCAAAAAATTTTATAGACACTTTGTAGTTTTCAAAAAGGATATAAAAAAATCCTTCATTTTGCATAAAATCTCTCAATTTTGAGGCCCAAAAGTTTTTCTAACACTAGGAAACTATTCCATATTTAAAATTTCAAATTTTTTAGAAACTATGATATAATGTTTTCAACCATATTTTCAACAAACAAAACCTAAAAATACTAAAATGACACCTTAAGTTATTTTTGTCCAACAAATATCATCCTAAATAAGATGATAAGAATAATTTTAAAACATATCTATAAAAAGAGTATAAATATAAAATGTAATTTTAAAAATAAATAATTTCCAAGTCTATAAATTTGGTGTTGATGATAACATATATTAACATGAATAATATATCAAAATATATTTAATGAAATCCACTTCAATGAAAGAGAAATATGACTTCTTTTTAATAAGTAAAATAAATAAAATTAAGAAATAAATATTAGATAATATTTATTAGGATTTGAAAATAATAAATAATAACATTTTTGGGATAAATAATATTAATATGAGGTAAAATATTTCCAACCAAAAAATAGCGTGGTTGGATATGAAATTCATATGGATTTAGAAGATTTCAAATAAATTTCTATTTAAAATAAGGGACATGAAAGGGGAAATTAAAAACCATTGGTATAAATATAATGATTATATAACATATAAAATAGGAAACATATAAATCCTAAAAATAAAACAATATTTGAATATGACATATGTCTCAAATAAATAAAATTAAGATGAGAAACCATACCTTAACTTTTAGTCTACACAATAGAGTTTTAACCTCTTGTATAATGAAAATATCCATATTAATAACTCATTATAGAACCTTATTCGTATCTATTACCTTTTATACTCTTATTATATAATCATTAATTATACATTCATTAGATAGTTATTATGAATTATCATCATTGATTGTTAATATCTATGATCATTTGGTACACCTTTCACATTGTCGATGTTGTTACTTATTCATTTATATAGAAAAAATATTTCTAGAATATTAAAGGTACAATAATTTATGTTTTTTATTGATTTATAAAATTCAATATTCACTTATTAATATCTTTATTTATGATTTGTGAGGATGAAATCTGTGACAATATAGTTTTATATATTTTTAATGAAAAAATGGTGTCATATTTATTAAGGGGTTAAAAATTAATTCTACATTTTTATAACCAAAAAAACATTATTTAAAAAGTAATATCACATTTATTCATTAAATTAATTCTTATTATTATCCGTGTAGGTTTTTGATGAAAGATTTAATACATAGTTTCATGGAGGTGGTAGTCTTAAAACACACACGAATAATGTTTTAATTTTCAATTGAATAAGAGAAAGTAATAATTTTTTTTGAATATTTAGCATGATATAAATAGAATATTTATTCATTAAATACCATTTTATAAACATCTATGTATAGTGGTAATTAAATATAAAACATTTAATCCATGATGTTCGCTCTCCACTCATACGCATGTGTGGCATTTCCACTTATCTTTTATTGGGTGAACAAAGAATAGATAATGGTCAGACCATGAATATAATAACATTTCAATATACCAGTAATTCTTACATAAATATAAAAATATTCTTATAATGGGTTTAGAGAAGTATGAATGAGAAAGATAAAGGATAAAAGACTAGGGAATGGTTATTACTCATGTTGTGGATTTGATTCATCTCATGAAGGACTTTTTTGTAATTAGGGGGCATGGTCCAATTTATGAAAACCAAGGGATTAAAAATATTTAAATGGATTATAAGATGTAAAATTGGAAGTGGTTTATTGAAAATTTGATGAATATTTCTATCTTCAATTGGGTGGGAGTGAGCTCCTTTTATAGGGATAATTGGGACATTTCCTCAAAACTGAATAGTAAGAGAGGAAAAATAAAATAATTTAATAAGATGTAGGTGAGTTATGTGATTTATGTGATTAACTTTTTGTGAGAAATGTAGTGATAGACTTCTAAACTTGAAATCTATTTATATAATGTGTTAGTTTCAAATTAATTTTGTTAAATTAAAGAAACTTTATGTTACTCATTTCTACCCTTATTAACCATAATTATATATTAACCACAATACATTTTTAGAAATAATATAATAATTTCATTATTACCAATTTTTTTTTAATTATTGAAAAAGTATATTCTATTAAATATAATTAAATTTCTAAATAGGAAAAATTAACCATTAACTGAAAATAAGTAGAATGAAAGTTTTATGAAAAAATGGTGGTTTATTCCTTATGTATTATTAACCTAATTTCATATCGATATATGTAATTATATATTTATATATGTTTAAACATAATATTACAGTCATTATTTTGAGTATATTAATTGAATTTATTTAAATAATAATTAACAAAACAAAAATTCCCTTCAAGCTGGTTTCAATATCCAAAAATGATGTCTATTTAATAAAATTAGAAAATAAATTTTAAACAAATTTACCAATGAAATGCCTTTATACCATAATATAATACTTTGTTAATATAATTTCAATTCTGTAATATTTTTTAGGTTATATTTTTTACCTTCTGTATAATATTCCTAATTCTCACATTCCCAAAAAAATGATTTCATCCTAAGAATTTGTGAGATATGTTTTCTCAAAAACAAATGTGGGCAGTTCTTTATTATTTCTTATTTAAGTTCCCACATTTTTTCATCTAACAAGTGATTACTCTAAATTACGTTCACTAACCAAACAGTGTGATTCTAAAACACTCAATCTCTAGTGTTAAAAATACAGGCTTCCTCTTTTGTATAGGGAAAAACATATTCTAACTTTATCACTTCATTGATAATTATATGATTTGGGTCTGGTATTTACTCCCTAAATAATGATACATGGACGAAAAATTGTTCTTTATAGAGGTTGGGTGGAATATCTCGATAATAGGCCAATGCTACAAATCTCTCAAAATTTTCAAAATTTGTAATGTACATAGAATACAGTTTTTCCTTCTTACTAGTCCTTTTAACTACCTTCTATTGATGTACCTTTAAGAAAACATAATCCCCCACTTGAAATTTAAAATTAATTCTCTAATTATCTATATATATTTTTTTTTGTATTTTGATATGTCTTCTTATGATTCTGAATATTTCTGAATTTGTTTTGTAATCTCCTCGACAAGCTTTGGGCCGACTATATTCCACTCTCCAACCTCATATCATCATGTTTGATTATGGCATATCTTTATTGTTATTCATATAGTTCCATTTAAATACTAGAAAAGAAGATATTATTATAAGAAAAATGTACCAAAGGTATATATTGATCCTACATACATTAAAATTAAAGTTAACCTGACATTATCATGTATTCTTATGTCTAAATATTCATTTAAAAGTGACCATATGTTTGAGGATTTTAAGTAGGGATATAATGTAAATTATTATAGAGAGCATCCGAAAGCCATCACCAAAATTTTTATATGAATTGGAAGTCATGATATGATACAATTTATATAGTTTCACCATGAATTATCCCAGCATTATTAATACAGATTCATGAAATACTTCCCAATAGAATATTTTCCAATATTTTTATGAAAACATCCAACTTGGTAAGGTGGATTACAATGAAACATGTAGAATTATTTCACCTATTAGTCCTCACGAGTCTAGTAAAAATGTCCATTGTATCATCATCCCACTTCCACAGTGGTATGGGGATAGGTTTCATGAATCCTTTAGGATGGTGTTTTTATCCATTACCTATTGGAATTCCAAGAATCTAGATATAGAGTCCAAAATTTCCCACTACATGTTCTCCCACTAGAAATACTCCCTTAGTTCCATATAAATCTTGGTGATATTATGGTGTATAGAGAAATTAGAGTTGCGAGATTCATTCAGAAAATCCTTTATATCCCATGTACTTATAGTGTATATAGTCTCTTCATAAACATAAATACACCAACTTCATTGGTCAATTCATACAATATCCTATCTTCTAGGGATTTAATTTTCTATTGAATACCATTTCCATACCATTAGATTTATTTTTATTCTCTAGAAAAGAAGGTGGAGACAATATATGGAAAGGAAATAATGTTTCACACATTTTGGTAATTCTCATGTCTAAAATTACTGAATATTAAAAAATTGGATCATTTTCTATCCTCACCATATCCACAACTCCATGATCCTTAATACTCAATACATCATCCATATTGTTTTATTTTGAATGGTAGTGGTGGTGGTTGGTTGTATAATCATAGTACTTCAATACCTCCAACAATATCCTCTATCTCATATTAGTATATATCTATATGAATGTATACATAAACGTTTTATGATTATTAAATATTTCACATCTCTCCTCATTAATATAGTGCCTCCATATTTTCAATGCAAATATAATTGTTCCAGACTCAAGATCATATGTTGGACAGTATTTTCATGGGTATTCAATTTCCTTTAGGCATAATAAAATACATTATTTTTTTACATAAGGACACAATTAATCCCATTCATTGATGTACTAATACATATTATGAATCCTTCTATACATTATGTTTGATTTAATACAAGTGAATCGACCAATAGCTTCTTTATCTCCTAAAATTTTTCCTCTCATTCCTATTAACATGTGAATTTTACACCATTACATGTCAACATGGTTATTCTGTGGCCCAACCAATAAATGTTTTTAAGAAATCATCCACAATTACCTTATAATCCAAATAAAACTACAAATCTTTGATATAAACATTGGTTTTAGAAGTTCGTTGACAAACTTTTTCTTCAAAGGTTCAAAAAATATTTCAACCTTTGAGACAATATAGCCATGAAAAGAAACATCCTTAAACAAAAATTCATACTTACTAAATATTATATATAATTTCTTTTCTCGGATATTCTCACAAAATATTAAAAAATAATTATCATTATCTTTATATATACTAGAGTATAATAAGATATCATCATTGAAAACCACCATGTAAATTTCATGAAAATCATTAAATACTTCATTCATCATATACATAAACACTAATGGTGAATTAGTCAATCCAATGGGATATAATATTTCCTCAAAATGTATATACCTTGTACGAGATACCATATTTTTTATATTATACTTCATTCCTCCTAAATGATTATAACCAATGTGAATATCTATACAAAAAAATATTTAGCTCCTAAAAATTGTTCAAATAAGACATCGATGTGTGGAAAAAGATAATTATTCTTTATAGTAATGGAATTAAACTTCATTTAATTGGTATACAAACTCACAGACCAATCCTTTTTCCTAATAAAACTAATAAAGGCTCCCAAAAGTGAAAAAAAGGTCGAATGAATCTTTTATCACTAAAATCCTACAGTTTCTTATGTATGTCGACTAATTTAAATGGGGAAATTATATAGGGGATCATAAATAAAAGTATAACATTAAGAATAATTTCAATTGGATAACCAAATTTCAATATTAGGATTATGATCGGGCAGTTCTTCTAGAATCATATCAATTCACTCTTAAATAATAGTTATATCCGACATTATTAGGTTGATTCATCCATACAAAGGAGGTTTTTTATCTTATTATTGAATAATTTTATTAATGTGATATATTAGGGTTGGATCCAAACAAGACTCAAATAATGATGTCTTCTATCCAAAAATAAGTGATTTTATACCTTCTTTTCCAATAGAGAATTTTTTTCTCATTAATAACTTATTTTATTAAACCTAAATAACAAATTAATAATAAATATTCTGTCAAATTAAATCATTTTTATAATAATAATGTTTAAAAGTAATTAATATTTTAGAATACGAATAGAGAAAGGTTGATATACCTATTTTTTAATAATATTCATTCTATGTGACTTTATTGAAAATGTCTTTATAACAGTGTTAGGGTATGATTCAATGTTCTTAGAAACCCTGAAAAGGATAAATGATTTCATAGATATCTAATTAAATAACGAATTGTATAAATTTTATATCTTGGTCAAGTTTGTTTATCAAGACCTTTGGAACTTCAGATTTAATTAGAATAATTATATAGGCTTGAGCATAATCTCTGTGACCCTTTTAGGTGAATTCCCTTTATTCATAAGGAATTGGAATGAATAGTGCCACATATCCTAATAGTTGGAGAATATTATATTGCTGAATTATTCATTTCCATTAAATTCATTAACTATATAGAGATTATTTCCACACATGTAACAAACTCTCATTCCCATTATAAAAATATTAGGGTGTTATTTCCACAAAAATCACATTTTAAAGGTTCCAACAATCCCTATTTTTCAAAATTCATTTTTTATGGTGATCATCCATCCACTTCTTTTCATAATTCCCTTTGAAAATATTATAATCATAGAATACCTTCTATATAATATTGGATACTATATCATCATCTAACAAAAATGATTGAGATAACGGTTCCCTTTTAAGGCTTAGATTATTCCAATTAGAGAAAAAATCGATCTTGATTTATGGTTTACATGAATAATATATAGATTTCCTTTATAATCTTATAAAATTAGTCTCTTATTTAGGAACACTAACCTCCTAATTTAATTATAAATTAAGAAATTTCCTTCCCATATCATCAATTATTTATCAAGGGAATTATATCTCACTGAATATCACCTTAAAAGTATTATGTTCCATGGTTTATATCTTCTCTTACTATCTACTATTTTAAAATTAATAAAAACTTTTGAATAGAATCTCCCTTTAAATGATGATCTAACATGAAAACTTTGTCCATTTCACCAATTATCAACGTGAGAAATATCTTCCCTAGGGTTTTGATCTAAAGTTCAACTACCAATGGATCAGTGGTATTGTCAAATGATAGAGGTTTCTATCAAATGAAGCAGTCCAAAATTATTGAAAAATATTATTAACTAGTATTTTTATCTATATGAGACAGTTTATTTTTTATAACTTGAGTCAACATACCACATATAGTCATAATATTCTTAATTCTAGTACCAACCATGTGGACTTACTTCTGAATGAAATACCTACATTGATTATGGATGTTGATATGGTAGATGTTCTTTATATTAGGAACCATCTATTAACAATGGAAGGTGATTAATTAGTTAATGAATAACACAATGAATTTTAAATCATCGTATATAACTTTAAACATGGTGTCTCACATTGCATCATTTAAAAATTTATAAAAAATGGAATCCATGAATTATAAGCTCATTATATTTAGGGATTTCTATAAATGATACTAATATTATCAAATAAATTAAAACATACTATAAATAGAACGTGAATAAACCAAATAATAACCCCTATGAATGTCAAAATAGGTATGTAGTTAGGCCTCTCATTCATGCACTGGGTAAAGATCGAGTTTATTACTAACCAGTCTTTTAAGGTTATTACCTCTAGGTGCATCGGTTAAAAATATTGTTTCCACATATTTGTATCTAAAAATGGTTTTAACTGCTAATAAATAACAAAATTTATATTTTAAACTAAAAATTATGATGTTTTTCTATACATATACATATTACTAGAGTTTTTCTGAATGTTATGTTTTCTAATATTAGTTATCCTAAATTTAATTCTCATATTTTATTTTATGTAATAATGTAACCACTATATCCGGATTCAAGGTTTTCTATTAAATTTTATTTGATACCAATTTTAAAAACCATGAATCCAATAACTCGTATCTATTGGTTACTTTGTAACATTAATATATGTTATTATAAATTAAAACACAAAGGACCGCATATTTTATTAATCATGGGAAACTATATACATGCATTGTTTTATAATACATTTGAATCATTAAGACATACAATTATAAATTCTTTCCAAATATCTAATTAATTTTAGTAAATACTTGAATTTATTAAAAAATAACATCTTGTTACCATAGGTAAAGAAAACAAAATTGAAGTGTAAGTTATGATTCTCATAAATGGGTTGCATACTGTGGAAACTAACATGGACACAAAATGATTACACAATATGCCATAATGAGTAAAAATTAAACATTTAATAACATGAGAATGAAATATATCCATGTATAGAATTTCAATTTAAATAATCACATGAATATCCATTCCCAACTGATATAAGGTAGAATTCATACCATTTTAATCCAACCTTCAAGGCCTTCGGGAAGGAATTATCCATACCTTCATGACCACATCCAATGCATTATTTTTACCATTATGACCAAATATATGAAATTTTTCTTACCTTCATGACCATGTACCATACATTATTTTTACCATCATGATGGAAAAAATTATATTATTATTAAATGGGTAGGATTACAACATATAAAAAACTTGTTTGTACTATAAAACCTATTGATTGATCGAGGGTAAATATAATTCAGGAACCCAATCATTACATACACATGGTCAATGAATTCCCTATATATTTAATGATAAATAAAAAATATAATAAAAATTACTTTATAATAAATAATAATATTTATTTAATTAGTTAACATATGAGATTTCAACACTCTCCCCTATAAATAAATGGAATAACATGATCATGATTCATCTAGAAAAAAGGTGGATGTTATAATTTGAGAATATCCTTGGTAAACATAAGAATCATTAATGGATGTTAACATAGATATAAACACTTTTAAAATATAATTAAAAATTTTACTTTGAGTGGGAAGTTGAAATACCCATTTAAATTATTTATACACATTTAATAAAATATTTTATAAAAAAGGGAATATATATTTTTTCAGAAAAAATATGACAATTTCAAGAGAAGTTAATTAAATAGAACTAAAAAATATAGTTAGAAAAATTAATTATAATAGGAAATTTTAAAATGTTATTGCATTCGCATATTTTAAATTATGTAAATATTGATTAAAAATTAATCTATAGGGCATTTTTAAATATTATATTCAGAAAATTAACTAGAATTATTTTTTAAAACATAATTTCAAATTATTAATTTTAAAAAAAATTAATTTTGAAAAAAATTATATTAATATAAATTTGTTGTAGGAAATAAAGACACAAATCTGAAAAATATTTCAATATATATTTATTTAAAACCACATAATTAAAATAGTAATAAGAATTAATTTTGAAAAGTTATAAATAGAAGTATTAAGGTCATAAGAAATAATATGTATTTTGATTTTAAAATAAGAAATGATAATATTTTTACTAATAAGAATTGGGAGATGGTTGGGAAAATATTCTTAACCAAAAAGAAGTGATATTAGAATAGAAACTCTTAAAATTTTGGTAACATTTAAATTGAAGGATATTGAAAGATAGAAAATGAAATGAAACAATAAATGAGATTTATATAATGATAATTCTGATATACTATGTCAAATAAGAAGTGTATAAACCAAAAAAATAAAACAAGTGTTGCATATGGCATATGTATCAATGAAATAAAATTGAGAATATTACCTAACCTTAACTTTCAACCTCTATGGGAGCATAATAACTTCACATATAATAAACATAGTCATATTAATAACTCATTTAAAAACTGTATCCATAAATTTTACCATTTATAATCTTTCATTATAATCATCTATTAAACATTTATTATCTAATTATAGTTTATTTTAATAATTCACTATTAGTAACTTTGATTGTTTCATACAACTTTCATAATATTGATATCATTCATTTTTAATTGATACAATGCTAATCATTACCAAATTATTCAAGGTACTTCTATCGATGATACCTAATGAATTATAATGTTCAAGTTTCTTTCCATGAGATATTTTGTTATGATTTGTGAGGATAAAATTAGTGATTAGTAAGTTTCAAGAATTTGTAAAGACAAATAGGTGGTAATTTAATTAATGATTTAAATATTAACATAACTTTTAAAGAGCAGAAAATCTTTAAAGAATAGTATAATACTTATTTTTTAACAGAAATATTAGAACAATCAATGTAGGGTGGTGATGAAAAATAAACTACATTATTTTATAGAGGTGGTAGTCTGCACATACACATGAATAATATTTTCATTTAACAATAAAATGGATGAAGGTAAAAATGGTGTATGTTTTAGTAATACTAATCGTGATTTAAAAGTCAAATTTATTATTTGAATAAAATATTAATTCATCCATTGAAGGTGGTTATGAAAAAACACCTAATTTATAATGGTTCTAGTCTTCAATTGTGCACGTTTAATGTTTTCAATATTTTTCTATGGATGAATAGAAAATAGAGAATTATTGGAATATGAATATAAAGACATGTAAATATACCAGTGAAACAAATTTCATTTTATTAATATGGTTAAAATTTGGATTTGGGGAGGATGTATGAGAAATAAGGAAAATAAATTGATGTGGGATGGACATTACTAATGTAGAGAATTTGAGGCTTCTCTTAAGTGACTTTTTAGAATTGGATTACATGGGACACTTTATTTTAAACAATGGGTATAAAAGATTTAATGGGATTATAGAAGAGGTAAAATTTCCATGGATTCAAGGAAATTGAGAATTATAGATATGGTTTAATGTGGGTGGAGGTGATCTCCTTTTATAGGTGAAAAAATGAATTTTTCAATGGAATTGAATTGTAAGTAAGGGGTATGAATTGAATTGTATTAGAGTTTGGTGAGTTCAGAACTTATATCTTTTCGAGACATTTAGGTATGAAATTCCATACACAAATGGTCTTATTGAATGTGTTTGTCTCAAATTAATTTAGTAAAATCAAATACATTTTATGAAACTCATTTTTAAACATATTATCCTTGATTGACAAATATCCAAAGAAATTATTATTTTTTAGTATAAATATAATATGGAACTTATTACCATATATATGTGTGTTAATTCATAATTTGGACTTCATTTTATCAAATTTTTAATTAAATTGTGATAAAATTTTCTTTAAACATAAAATATATTTAAAAGATGCTTTTATTATAAAAATGTATTTTCATTATATTAGTGTTCTTAACCTAATTTAATATCAATGATTGATAATATATTTTTATATATGTTTAAAATTAATATTTGATACATTATTTAAAAGTTATAAATATAATTAATTTTGATAAAAATTCTAATGACAAAAATTCACCTCAAAGTGATTTTAATATCCAAAAATTATGTCAACTAAATAAAATTATTACTTTTACTTTTAAAAATATTTTTCAATGAAATATCTTTCAACCATAATATATTAATGAAGAAATATAATTTTAATTGTGTCTTATTTGTATGGGTATAGTGTTTAGCTGGTATATAAAAATCACAGGAATCATATGAAGATTGTTGAATCTTGTTTGGATTATCAATAATATAAGGATGATACCACCTATAATAATTAATACATAGATGCATATAATAATAATTTTCAGATGTGTAAATGTCATCAATCCCACATAAATATGAATGTACTTCACATAAGAATCACTAGTTGTAAGGATGGAGGTACATATAATGAAGAAGTCACACATACGTTTAAGAGTATTATAAATATCATCAAGAATTGTATCGTTGATATTCATATAGATTATTAGATATTAAGGCTTATACATCCTTATTGGTATGTGTGATATTTTTCATAATAGAGAGTTCTATGGATGATCTGATCTAGTAAGGATGACCTATCCAAAATGATCATTTTACCCTTAAGAAAAGTCTGGTATTTTCATAATGATTCCATAATTTAAATTATGAATATATCCTTCATTTGGGGTGTGGAAGTGATATTAATTCATAATAAAAAATCATGAAGAATTATATAGATATATTCAGATCCTAAGAAATGTATCATTAAGGCTATGTGAGGGAAGATCAAAGTGTGGAAGAATGCCTTTTTATTTAAAATTGATTAAATTAATTAACTCATTTTCAAGGATAATACCAGTTAAGATTCATCGATAATATATATATCCACCAATGTCTAAATATTTTAAAATAGAGGTAGTTTTATTGACAATAATATTATGTAAAATTTAATTTTAGAGAATTGTTTTTAGACATAGATGATAAGACTTGAGGATTTTAAAAACCATGTATTATTAAATTTGATGATTCATGTTTTGTGGTTTCAAAGAATTAATTTTAATATGATATTTTATAATGAAATATAATTTATTTGAGGATGTAGAGGGAGGTTGAGATATTATAAAATGGTTTTAGACGTAGTAATAAATTTTACTAGTTATATTAAAGTTTGTATGCCACAAAATAAGAAAGCCATGTCATAAGGGATGTTGTAATTTATGATTTTAGATGAAGATAAATAAAATTAATATATTATAAATTAAAATTTTATTTTTATAATAAGGAAGAGGAAAAATAATTCGTAATTTCTATTAACTGGGTTTTAGCTCCAAGAAAATAAATTCCTTGTTGGAAGAAATAAATGTTCGGAATGATAAGAATTATAGGGAACTTAAAGTTGTTATTTTATAACCATATTCTACATATGGAAAGGAAAAAAATTTATTTTTTGTGTCCAATTTTAAAATATTGAAAATTAAATAAGTAATTTTTTGCATCAACATTGATATTGAGAAAAAAGAGTAATAAAGTTTTATCAAAAATGGGTGAAGTTTATGTGCGAGTCTTTTATGACTGTAAGTTGGCTAAGAGAATGTGTGCAATCCCTAGAGAGAAGAAATGGAAAAATCCAATACATGATCTAGAATGGAATTAGATAAGTAGTACTATATGAATCAGTGTTAAAGAGATATTAACCACTACGTGTTATAGAGATTGATGAAGATGAGGATGAGTAGGATGAGAATGAAGAAAAAGTAGTATAGGTATAAGAAAAAGAAGAAGATGATGATGATGATGATGATGAATATCAATAATCATAATAAGAAGAAAAATAATAAGAAGAATGATAAAATTAAGTTAGATGATTTATTTCTATTAGATAGATTTAGTTAAAGAGAAGTTTGATTTTGAGAAAGATAGTAAACTGATTTATTAGAACTAAGGAATGAAAAGAATTATAGAGACCAAGTTGAAGGTATTCAATCATGAAGATCCACCTTCTTTAAATGATTATAATATTATGAATTAGGTTTTTTATTAGATTCAATTACATCCTCTTAAATGTTTTTGACCAAATTCAGTAGAAGAGAGGAAACTAAGAATACCACCTGGTGTGGTGCTAGTTTGGGGGTGTGGGATATAGTATGAGGATCAATTCTCTTTTCTAATATAGTAATGGTTTTCCACCTATGTAATATGGTGATCACTTAGATATTTTATAGATAAAGACACATTTTTGAAGAATCCTTAGAAAACCCACTTTAATTGATAACAACGTTTTTAGTAAATAATTTATTTCACCATGGGAGTTGAACATGTGATGGAGTATTTGTTCCCCATTATTTCCAATTCTAATAAAAAAATTCCAACTTTTATTTTAGTATATTAATTTAATATAAGTGTATTAAATGGTAAAATTAAATAGATGAATTTACATCATTATAAATTACAGATATTTTATACCAAAGGGGGTTAAATTATTATAAGAGAAATTAATTTCTAGTAAAATAATATAACGACACTTGATTAACCCCCTATAGGTTTATCTGCAAGATATTATTAGAACAGATGAATAACCACTAGTTGAGGTTGTGAAAATTCGTAATATTGTTGTAAATATAATGGTTATTATTCCTCAGATTATTAAATTAAAAATTATTAAAATGGTTTTGTTGAATTTTTTAAATACCAATATATTGATTTTAATGATTATTTAAAGTAATCAATATTTTAAGTAGTGGTATTTATATTTAGATTCCCAAGTTTAATTTGTTATGATAAGTCATAACTAAAATAATATGTTGTTGAAATTGAAGTGGAATTAGTAAGAATAAGATTTATTATAACACTCTCAAAAATATAATGAATGTTGAAAATAAACTGTTTTTCTTTACAAGGAAGGATACACTCAAGGTGATAAAGAAATGAATAGATTTCTTTATATTAAATATTTTTTATAAAGATTCTAAAAGAAGTGTTTCATTCCCAATATAAGAGACATAAAATTTCTATTAATTTCAAGTATCCATAGATAGATATTAATTTAAAGAATATTATAGACATTAATAATTCTATAAAGAAAATTTCTATGATATATACGAATTAATACAGAATGATGAAAAGAAAATTGGAATAAATATTACGTTTTTTTGTGTTTGAGAAATATACTCTAAACATGAACAGATTAGTTATTCAATTTAAATTAAAAAATCTAAAATCTATAAAATCATTATATTTTCAATCTACTGAGAATAAAAGTACTACTACCCAAATATATGTGATTTTTTTCCCTAAAAAGGGTCATATAATTGTGGTAATGAAATTTTGAGATCATAAAAAGAACCCACCACCTCAAGCTCATTGAAAAACGTATCCCAAAACCCATGAAAATTAATTATTATTAATTTATTTTTTATATATTTTTATATTTAAATCCAAAAACAATACAAATAGATAGGTATAAAAAATTTAAAAAAATAAAGGTTAGATATGATCATTTCATAGATAATTCTACCTACAAAAGGGTCCTAATAGGGGCTAAAATGGAATAAAAATTGCAAGCAATTAATTCTATCCATATACCATATTATGGATAATGAAAAATAATAAGATAATTTTGTCAGTGTTTTTAGTGATTTGGGAATAAGGTTATTTATTTTTTATATAATAGGTATGTTTTTGAATATAAATGAATCTCTAACATAAGGGGATAAATTCTAAATTAAGTGGAAACGTGTTGTTTATAAGCAGTTTTCATAGAAATTTAATATTCTATATATAAGGAATAGATTTAATTGTTCAGATTTAGGACTTTTGAATATATATTCAGTAATTAAAATAATGAATGTTGTTACAACTATTCTAGTTATTACACAATTTAAAAAATAATAAAGGATCGTTACATGTAGGGACCTTTGTAAATGTCCCAACCTCGAGGAGTGTCCAAAATATGAAAGTTGATTCATATACATCCAAGAATTCAATGAAAGAATAAGGAAAGGGTGACACAGAAATATGAAATAAATGATTCTTCTATGGTAAAAAATTCCACATTATTGCCCATTATAAAATAGCCATGGATATCATGTTTAGTGATATCAAGATGGAATCAAGAAAAAAATTATCCAATAGAGATATTTTATGATTGGTTTAGTGATTTAAACTAATTTTCAATAACATTAAAAGATTAAAAAAAAGGAGAAAGATAAAAGTTTGTGGAAAGTGTGTGGAAAGTTCAACAATAAAAGACATGTTATAAGAGTGTTCATGGAATGACTCCCTAAAATATAATCAAGGATGAAGACTATAAAGAACAAACCAATGTATTATTTTTTCAAGAAATATCTTATGAATAATAATTCCAATCACATAAATAAGAGTGACCATGTAACGAAATAGTCCGTGACCAAATGACCATCCCAGTTGGAAGAGGCTATGAATTTTTATCAAAAAAAGAATAATCAAACTGGTCGAATTTCTAATGTAAATAATCCCATTCCAGCTAAGAATAAAATAGAAATGGAATACAATTACATACATCCAAAAAGTGAATAGATTTTCATAATAAATAATTATACAATAATAAATAGGTCTATAAACTTTTTACGTTCATGAAAATAATCTCCATTTTGATAAATCTATCTCCACATTTTTCTCAGGTTGAGAAGTTGTAACATGACCCAACTTGTGCCCATATTATATGGGTTGTTCATAAAGGATGGGAATTGAACTTGTAGAATTGTGGTGATCATCCTTTGAGGGGTATATTTTCTAAATAGGTAATGATATTTTAGAAGAATTATTTTCATAATATTTAGGAAGTTTGGATAGCCCCTTAAAATTTTAAAGGATGTGGTACGATTTTCATTATCCAATGATTATTTTGACTCATATTTATAATGTCTATCAAGGGTGATTGTGTAGCTATGTGGGTGAGAAATACATTTCAATAGAATGTTTTTTATGTGTGTGATCATGTAATTTTAATATATATAAAAAAATTAAAAATCAGTTTAATCATCCACTTAATAGTAATAGATTGAGTTGGAACCATAATGTGAGTTGTTTTATAGATAGCCTTATTTTCCAAAATAATCAATATTGTTTTCTAAAGCGGTTTATCCTATGTATAATTCTTTTTGGTTGATTTATTGTAATTTTATAAGATTAATGTTTTATCTCTCCTATCACATGGAACTAATATAGATCATTGAAAGTATATGGAATAATATGAGAATAAAATGAATTTAATAAACTTAAAGAGTTGGTTTAAAGAGGAGGAAACCTTAATTTAGAGTTTTTGAATTTAATAAATAATAATAAAAACATCATCAATGTTGCATTACCATGTCATTATGGGGGAGAACATATTTTTATCTCCCTTTTAATTTATTTTCAATTACGGGGAGAAGAATTACATTGAAATTTATAGTAAATATGGAATTGAAAAAAATTAAAGAAGTATATTGAAGTTATATTAGGGTAAGTTTTTATTTTTTCTAAATTGGATTTGTTTTTATTGTTAACATAATCATTAAAATCTACTGTATTTGGTGATAAATTGAGAATCCACTCAATGAATAATGTTTATAATTGATTTATTTCCCTGTTGAATCCATAGAAAAGTATATATTATATTTGGTAATTGAAGAGCTAGTCCTAAATTCAAATGTCTTGCTTAAATTGGAAGAACATTCTAAATTAGTTTGGAAAAGTGAATATGTTATATGTGTGTGGTTTCTACTAAATATGAATAGAATATATTGTAATTTTATATTTAAAAATTATTAAATATATTAATAGTTATTTATTTGTTAGTTTTTTGTTTAGAGAACCCATGTTTGGAGAAACCATCCTCGGAGCCCATAGCATTTTGATCATTGAAATCAACAAGGAACGATCTTGGATAATGTTTTAAGAAGGTTCTATTTCATATGTTAAAGCCATGAAGTAATTTTAGAAAGTCTAAAATTATTTGAATAAAATCCTATAAATAGATAAGGAATGAATCTTGATGAATCTGGTAAGAATGAGACCAGCTGTAATCATACTAGAATAGATTCATGTAGCGATTATGGTGAACTATGTAAACATCATCGGAATTTTATAAGAATGAATGTTCTTCGATTGAGAATAAAATACATAAGGATGCAGGCTTGTGTAAGCATGAAGGTTTGTGTAAGAATGAGACTATCAATATGGTGATCTATATCCCGAATGGCCCAAAGGCCTTCTTTTTATTTTAATTTAGATAATCTCTCTTTTAAGGGTTGAAGGGGAACCCGTAAATGACCAGTAGGCCCAAGGCACAAGGCCCAACATGACCTGTAATACATGACCCGAAGGCCCAAAGGCATACCATGCCCAATACATGACCCGTAGGCCCAGCCCACTTGAACTGCCCCTCCCTAGCTTCTGTATCATTGATTTCCTTTAGCTCCCCACCTGCATTGTTGATCAGGTAGCATTGCCCCGTACAAGGCTGCACAGTGCCTAGTCCCGATGGAGATTTCTATACCCTCTCATTCTTCCAATCCGGTTAGCTTTGCTTCTGGTGACTGCTACTGGTGCTCTGATCCTCATCTGATGCATGCTCTATGTGAACTGGGCTACTTCATGGTCTTCAATGGCCCGAAGGCCCTGTGGCCCAAAGTCCATGTGGCCCAATGCCTTTGATGGCCCGAAGGCCCTAATACCAGTAGGCCCAAACCATAATCTTCATTAATCCATACACATAAATATGAGATATTCAGTAAAGTTTATCCATAAGTGTAAGTCATAAGAATGAGCTAAATCTTTAATATTAGCTAATTTGTAAGGATATGATGAGCCTATAAATGTGATCCATCAATTATGATAATTTCGCCATTTTGAAAATTTGAAATATTTTATAATTTTTTCAGAATTTATATTCATAAGAAAATAATTATTTGGGATAATTGAAGATATTTTTTTCCAGGGAAAAAATATCATTGATCTTTGTAAATCATTGATTCAGATCATAGAATATAGTCTTCAAGGCTATGAGAATAAAGACCCAAGTGTAAAACAATTACAACATATTTAAAATAGTTTAAATTAATTCATTGGGTATTCAATAAAATTTGGACTATTCTATATTGATGATAAACCTACACATTATATTATAAACAATAGAAAATAAGGGTCTTTCGAGTCAAAATAAAATAATGAAAAAATGTGGGATATGGTATAAAGATCTACTAACTTGTGTAATATATTGAAGGCTGTCCCCTAGTGAAATATGGTGATCACTTACTTGGGTAATATGGAAAAACTAGTTTTATTATAATCCCTACGCAATACACTATAATTTATAACAAGATTATAAGTGGAGAATCACTGTCTCAAAATGAGTTGAACAAAGAAAGGAATAGGTTCTCCTCATTGGGTGAAAACCTTGGGAAAATATAAGTTCCAGATTTAAGTTTATAATATACATTTCTAATAAGTGCATGAAATGGTTAACTTAAAGAGAACCATTTATATCATAACACGGGATATAAGTTCAAATCATAAGGGGGTGTAATTATAATAATAGATGTTTATTTTTAGTAAAATAATTTTACAACACCCTTGTTATCCCTTGTATTTGTATCTACACTATCCTATTATGAATCTTATATATCAAAATTTTATTCTTGTGCATGATTATATCCTTATAAATATGGAAAAGGAATTATAGTTGTTATCAAATCTATATGGATCACTGAGAGGGGGAGGGGTGAAACATTCATACAATTTTTTTATATATAATTCATTTTATCCCACCTATTTGATCCTTCTATAGTTTTTTATGTACTCACTATTATCTCACAACAAAACCGCATGTGCAGTAGTAGTAAAATGAAGATAATCACACATTTTTTACAAGGTTACTCCAAAAATACTACTCCCTTTTTTGTTGGTTTGATACCCCAACATGGTGTTTACATTATAAACATAAGTGGTTAATAAGGGTTACACACCCTAGTTAATATTCATTAGTAATTGGTTAGACATCCCAAATACACTCATGTGATTGGTCAGCTTCCCCCAATCAAAAGTCTCTAGTGATTACTTAAACAACCCAGTCATAAGATCCTTATTCATTGTTCATCATGTGATAGAAATATCATATTATTTGAATAGTCTTCCCCTATAGTAAACATGAATAACCTTAACTTGTGTTATTTTCTTCAAGATCTTCAATAGATCGAATAGGACTACTGGTCTTGAAACTCACAACAGATCAGTCGTGATTTGTGTCATCTTTTATCCAATTAAATACGTGAGTGAGACTGGTCTTATTCCTTTAAAAACCTCACAACTTCAAATAATTCTCTCTCTATGATAATTTAAATTATCAAACACACATAATTCTCAAAATATTCTCAAACTGTTTCCAACATCTTCTTCATATCCTGTAACAATATGTAGTTCTCATATATAAGTAGCTTTTCAAATCGTAAAAAAAAATAAAATGATTAAAAAGGTTTAAATTTAATACCATAATATTCACATCATGTATCACACAATTTTATTTTCACAACTTCATATAATTATATGTACTTATTTTAACTTTAATTTGTGCCAATAAATTCCAAATTATTTACTATTTAGTCCAAGATATTAATTCATGTGTAATATCTAATAATTTTTCCACATTAAATACTGTATGAATCACCATACATTTATCTTATTATTATGTCATTAAAATACCTTCTTAATTACTTTTTCTCACTTAAAAGATAAAAGTATTGAATATTATTGTCCTTCCCACATGGTTTACAAATTAATATGATCTCATTTATCTTTTATATTTTAAGCACATATTAGGCATTAAGTATAATTCATAAGACTAGACATGGTTGAGGCTCTTCAAGTAGTATCTTAAATATTCTACATTAATAGTACATGGAATTCCTCAAATCGTGCATAATGGTTCATGAAAAATCTTCTAATGGTGTGTCTTGATCTCATCCCTAACCTGAATAGCATATACTTTTCCCTTTTAATAACATATATAAATGCATGTAACACCTCATTCATGTATCATTATTTCAAGATCAATCAATTTTAAATAAAACCTCATCATTAGAAAATGTGAATTGAAATATTTTGTATAGATCTCAAAATCTCATATAAAATTCATGACTTCACAGTATACATCGAAATTATTATTTTTATACTCATGGAATCTTTATAAAAAAATTCATTTAGTCCTCTATATTATGGTCACTCTAGAAACAAATTTATTCACATCATTTTTACATTGTGTGTATATAAATCATCTCATGGTGAATTGAATATTTTTATTTGGTTGATCCTCTTATCTGTGATCACTCTAGTAACTCATGAAGTCACTTTGGTTTTATGTTCTGTACGGAAATATAATCTAAACTTTGATTCAATATGGTCTTGAGGTTAATCCTAGATAGTCATGAGTTTGGTCCTATGAAAGGGGTATTATCATCTTATTATCTTCAAAAATCTCAACCTATTATCCTTGAATAACAACATGTAGAATTTTTTTGAGAGTGGAATGATACCATATCAATTTATTAGAAAATATCGTTTAATTAAACAACTTCCAGTATGCATGGTTTACCTATTGTAGAAAATAAGATTCTCTAAAAAGGAAATATGTGTTTTCTATAAATTACAATATATATGATAACATGATTAGAAACTTCTTTAATGGATTCATATATTCAAAATATTCAGTAGAAAAAATCCAAGGACACACTTCAACAAGAAAATTATAATTTTTAGGTACATCATGAAGAAATGCACCCATTTTCACCAATTTTCATCAATAAACACTACCCCTTAACATGGATAATTCATACAAAAAAAGAAGGTTGCTAAGTGATATTGAGTTCCTATTCCTCTAGTTTTTAAATCTATATAGAATTTCAAGATTCCATTTAATTTAGATCAATCAGAAATTTAATTCAATAATTCTCCCCCTAAATAAATGCACTCATCATTCAAAATTAATTTTAGTTAGTAGACTCCCTAAATTAAATTCTCTTTTTTTCCAATAGTTATAGACACAAAAGTTTATTTCAACGTCCTACATGTTATTTCCAAACACATAAAATAAAAAGAGAATAAAGAGGGGCATGTTTTTTTATCAAAATTGTAATTCAAGGTGAGTGTTTCATATTGACCTCATCCATGTTATCCTTCTAATGTTATTAATTATTTTTCTAAAAATATCATAATATATTTTGAACTCATTTTCCCTTCACGTTCTTACTTTATTTGAGAAAATGTGTTCCTTTCCTTAAAAATAAAGGCAACCTCATCTAGTTATTTTTGCAATAAATATTTCATTATTTCCTTTTAATATAGAAGAATATTAATAATCTTATTTTTCCATTGAAAATCCAATTCACACCTTTCAAACATCCTCTGTATCTTTAAGTAACCACTTGTAGATTACTCTAGTATGTTTTCAATGTATAGTTTTTGTGTATATATGACTGATTATTTCCTTCTTAATTTTTTATCTTATTTTCCCAATAAAACTCTCTATTTATAATTACCTAATTACATTATGAGACATATTAGGCCAATAAAAAAGTCTTTATGCATATACCTTCCACAACACCAGGGAAATCCTTTAAACTGATATCTTATAAATTGATTCCAGTTCTATCTTGATGTATACTAATCTTGATTTGCTGAATATTTTTCCTCTGTTTACTTATGTGGATATGTTTTTTCTTTCATTTCACTTATTCTATTGATGGGAATAGTGTATTTTAACAAGTTTCATTTCCAAAAATAATAAGGAAAAATTTGTACATACAATTTTAGTTACAAAAAATCATTCATTAGAATTAAGAGTACAACATATTACCTAATACATCGAACCCTCCATCTGAACAGCATGAGTAGATTCTCAATTAACCTCATCTAATTTATGGAATTACTCTATTTCGCTTGTTTTACTTTGGTTGAAGAATTGAACATATAGATTTTTTAAACAACTCTTGTTAATAAAGAACTATCCTTTCTTCAATATATCCCAACATATTTTCAAACATGGTAGACATCAATTTAATTTTATTGATCTCATCCATATAAGAAACATCATTCTTACATAGATATTAATTTTCTATAATATCTTAATTTTATAATTTATTTTTTTATCTTCTCTTTCATGAGATTTGTAATATCCTCAATACATTATTCGAAATCATAATTAATTTTCATTTTAAATTTGATTCTTTCATTACCATAATCGACACTACATTGTGATTCGATTTTTTTTAATTCATTATAAAAATTAACCATAGGAACTAAAGAACTTTTTGATGATGAATAAGTTTTCCCATGCTTACATATAGAACTCCTTTTATTTATATTGTAATATTTATACTTCTTCAATCTAAATTTTTGTAACTAAATCATCCCATCATCTTAATCAAATTCATATTACTGTTCTATATTCTTTGAAAAAACATAGGAAAAACATCCATGGATATCACAATTTCAACACTATGGTGATTTATTTCTTTTCCCCTTATATAATCCTTTATTGAAATCTTTTTTAAGAAGAAAAACAATATTATTATAGTTATATTCAACTTCTACATCTTCAGAATATCACGATTCTATAAGATCTTATTCATTAATTTTCCATTAACTCTTACCATATAGTGAAATTTAATCATTTTCGTTTTTCTAGAAAGATATAATGTTTCTCATCTCATAAGATATGAGTATGTTTTTTCACTCATCTAGTGTCAAGTACTCTTTTTTATTCATTTTTTGATACTATAGAATTATATCAATCTATAAATTCACTCATCATTATTTTAGATAATATAGAATCTTCTAGATTCTCACCAAACCCTTGATATTTCTTATAATAACATTACCCCTTGTAAATTATTCATTAATGGTATCATCATCATCCATCATTATGTCTTAAAATTTGATCTTATAAACTTCATATTTTCCATCCATGAATTTGACATTTCCTTTATAGTTACATCACAATTTTTCCCCTATCCACTTTGTAGTTTGAATACTATTGAACATTCTGTTAACCTTCTTTGATAGAGACATGAAGATGAAATTTTGATCTATATAATATCACTCTATATGTCACTTTTTGTCTTTAGTTATACCAACTTTCTTTGAGATTGGGGGGAAACCAAATGTTGTACATATAGTCCAAGTGATATGAGGTGTGGTAGCATTCTATTACGATAATTTTGATAGTTATTCTCATAAAATATAAGAAAATATCAATTTTTTATAGAGGTAATACTCTCTAAATATCAAAATCCTTTATAAAAAATTAGAAGAAAAAACACTTTGATACTAATTATATTTTTTAGATCAAGATAGATCACTAATATAGGGAGTGGTGAATTAGTGATCCAATTTCCTTTTTAAGGTTAATTCCCTATTGAAAAATACTTGTGAAACTATTAATGTTCTTCAAATACTCACTCTTATCTCAAGGCATTGCCTTGTGTGTAGTTGTAGTAAAATGAAGGGTATGATAGTGTGTTTATGTGGGGGCTTAGATTCCCAAAGAACCGATCTTTACATTTTACAAGTATTGATGGTTCCTAGAAATATTTTAATGGTATTTTAGAGTCTATATAGGTTTTATTGTACATTAAAATGGTTATTATGCATGTGGTTAAAGGAATGTTACTGTTTTTTGTCCCATGGTGTTCCACAATTTAAAATAGGCTCAGAAAAATTGAAAATCCAATGTAATGCTATAAAAATTAAGCACTTAAGCAGAACTTGTGGCCCATGGATAGATAAAACTCACCATAACTATGGTTAAGGCTATGGTTTAGGGAAATTGATAAGAAATTAGCAAAATTCCTTGGTAGATTCCATGTCTGGTTGGTGTGTTTGAGGCCAACATAATTGTGGTAGAAATCATAGTGCTGCTTGGTTGGGAATTTGAATAGATTAAATGGACTCCATTATTCATTTATCATAACAAGTTTAAAGAGTAAAACTAATCTGATGTTATGAAGGATTTTGAATGAATTTTTATTTTTCTCATTTTATCTATTAACTAGTTGACTCATCTATTAATTAATTTTCTTTAATTTCTAGATTCTTTGGACGAACCTATGGAATGTTTTAGTCACCTTCTCACATTGACATTGCACTGATTGAAATTTCTTAAGTGTAAGTGTCATTGTTTCACCCATTATGTCCATTTATTTTTTCCATTGAGAATTATATCTCTTAGATCATAGAATATTGTGCACCCTTACATGATGATATTTTTACCTCCCATTTCTCCATTTCATTTTTAAATTTTCATTGATGTTTTCTATGTCCTACCCTTTATTTAGGATATAATCTAAGTGTGGTTTAATGGAGAGTTTATGTTGATAGGATTAAGTGAATATTTCATCCTTTTAAAATTTTATTCATATATGATCATCCATTATTTCTGGAATAATGTTTTATTTATAAATAGATGTAGTTTTGAAACTATTTCTCCTTTTCTTTATGTGAAATCGTAATGTTTTCATGCTTTAAATTTTTGGTTGATGGTATAACTAACCTTAAAAAATATTAAAAAAATGAAGGGAATTATTTTTTGGTAGTAATCACATATGTTTCTTCAATGTTAATGGTTTACCTCTTTATTTACTAGATAGTTATCAATCTTTGTTTGTTTTATGGAGTATCATGGATTTTCTATTTGGATATTGGATAAAGAACATAAAGAGGGTAATTATTTTTGAAAAAATAATAAATATTCATGTTTAATTATTATCAATCTTTTTTTAATTGATGAAATGGGATGTTGTGGTCAAACCATGTTTAATTCAATGTTTTTCATAGTTGAAGCCTTTAGTTGTCTACTATTGAAACCTGTGATAAATGAATAAATTAATTCAAAATGGAAATTTTTTTTTGTTTGAAAAAGACCAAGAACATATTCTTATGAAGGTAAAATTCCTTGTATCTAGGCTCTAGTTTCCAGGTTAAATATTTGTTATTTTTTCCAATGTTTTTTCTCTATGTGAGGATAATTGTTAGGATACATTATAGGATTTGAATATAGTTTTTGGTATGAAAAGAAAAGATTGGAATGTCTAGTTTTATAGCATATGTTGGCACCAGGGATCACTTGATGGATAGTGATATGCACGGTGGTGTTCATTGATGAACATGGCCTAATGGAATGGTTTTATGTTCAAATTTATTTTTGTTTTTTGTGGTGAGATCTAGGATAATTTCTTGATAAT
The DNA here is from genome assembly GCA_963277665.1 of Viscum album. Lineage (NCBI taxonomy): Eukaryota > Viridiplantae > Streptophyta > Magnoliopsida > Santalales > Viscaceae > Viscum > Viscum album. Next base: position 1,361,722,005 of record OY728166.1, on the reverse strand, counting down.
TAAACAAATTTAATGATTAGTTGGAAGGGTTTATTGTTTCTTTCATCCTTTCCTAGATCCCTATAATAGTTGGTTGTGCATAGATTATACATCTTGTATTGTAGTATTGAACGATTCCTAGAGTACCAATAATTATGGAATTATAGTGAATTTTGATTAATATAACAAATGATATTGGATTCTTTTCAAAATGAAAAAAGGAAATAAATTTGGAGGAACCATGGAAGTTGTTGGATTATACTTGGAGAGCATGGAGATCAATTGTTAATTCATGTAATTATAAAATGTGTAACTGAAAGAATTATATGGAAGTCTCATTCAAAAAAATTGTGCATTTACAGGATATCCAATCCTTAGCATTGGTTGTGAAGTGTCTGATAGATTATTTCTACATTTGAGGTTACGGATAGTTAGTTTCCTATAGATTGGTTTGGGAGATACATATATTTTAATGTAATGGGATTTAATACACTGTCCCACTGTGTCAGAAGGTAAATCAGCACTGATCGAACCTAGAAGGTTTTCTCCTCAATATCCTTGTTATTGAGGAATGGATGAATGATCTCCCCCTCCATCTCATATCTCTTCTCCAGGTAGTATTATATACCGATATGCATAATGGTTACTTTTCCTATCTATATATGTATATATACACATATATATCTTTGTGTTTGTGTGTGTCGAGGGATATTATAGCTTGGTGTTACATCAGACACATATATATATATATATAGATATAGTATATTATAGATTATTATATGTATTTTGTGAGTGGGATGTGATGAATTGAGGTATAATACATTACGTACAATCTACGGTGGCTCTTTCAAATGACCTGGTTACTATCTAGAGATGGAATTTTGATGATTATATGATTTGATGAATGGGGTGTATAATATGTTATAGTTTCAATGGTATTTTTTGGTTGGATTATTTATTATAGGGAGATGTATTTGGATAGGTGGTGTTGGGGTAGAGTATAAAACAATGGGTAAGTTATAGTAGGGTATATACATTTAGTATTATGTTTGATATTTATTATTACTTTAATATGATTCTTGGTGAGATATCTATGAGGATTCTTGTAACTTTGTATGTATATTTAGGTTATGAGTTAGTTTCACTATTTATTAACATTGTTTTAGTATTATTTCAATATCTTTTGAATGAGAGACTAAATGTAGGATCTTGATAAGTATTCCTATTATAAAAACCCGATGTTATATAAAAAACTTAAGACCTATAAGAGATATTTTCTGATCATGTTTGATTATACTAGCTCTTGGTTTTGTTTATGAGTTGTTTGGACTAAGTGGACACAGGTTAGAATTTTGGTTTAGTATATTTAGTTTATTTTTATAGTTGGTCCTGTAATGTTATATTTCATGCGTGTATTGGGTCTTATAATTTTTTATAAGCTAGTGTTCTTTGGTTTTCATATCTTATATATCCTTAAATATTCTTCATAGAGGTCAATTCCTCCCATTTGAGTGTATGATGTACCCACGATGATGTTATTCAACCCATAGGTTAATGGAGGCGGTATTCATTCCTCATTATATTCCTTACCATATTGATTTCCTGAGAGGGGTACCTTTGTAGAGATGGGTTTTAGGTTACAGTGTTATTAAAGGCTCAGGTTAAGGGATAAGATGAAGTTTAAAGGTTTGAACTGGTGATGACTACATGTGGAGGTACAGAAATAGTGTCAGTTGATCCTAATAATTGATGTAAACAAGGGAGAAAATCTAGGACATTAACATTTAGGTACTTCTATGATCTAATGAGATGCCCATTAAGTTTAATGAGTCTATTGGGAAATGTTATATTGGTTTTAGGGTAGAGACCTTGGAAAGGGTCATACATCATTGTTGTTTTCTCCAATCCTTGAAACTTGTATACCTTGGGGTTATTTTGAACCTTAATTTATTAATTAATCTTAAGTATTATATATTTCAGGTTTGGGAGTCCCTATCCATTTTTTATTTTATAGGTATGCATTCACGTCGACATCCTCATCACGATCATTCGGAATATTCTTATAGCGTGTGCTATCAAATCATTTTAGAGTTGAGGTCAATGATGATAAAACAATGAGGAGGATGCTCTAAGAGTTTCAATACCATGTTTTGTATATGTATATGTGATTCATTTCAAATTCAGTATTGGAGGAATTTTTTGAGGAGGTTGAGTCCACCTTCTGTTATATCCATGCTTTGAAGACCACTGTGTTTAAATTCTAGTAAAGATATTATGGGGAACAGCCAGGTAGTTTTTTTGGTTCATCATGGATTTCAAGGAGTTTTTTTCTCAAGGGATAAGTATTGAGATAATTTTAGAAATTAGTTTCTTTTTTCAATATCAAGTTTATCCAATTATTAGGAGCTGGTTACCATTGACAAGGGAGCTTTATCATGGGGGAGTTTGGGATCTATTTCAAGAACCATATCTAATATACATTACACATACTACTAGATATAGAGTCTAAGGAGAGTATTTATAGGAGGCTTCACATCTATTGATCAAGTTCCTGGTTACTCCTTCTATGTTTTTGACGTATCTTGAGGTACAAGAAAGAACAGATGTAATTGTGATTATGGGAACCCATGATTCTCCTACATAGATATTACATCATTTTTTAGGAATATGCATTACATTAAAAAAAACACCTATATACTATAATATTTTAGTTTCTTTGGAAAATAAAAAAGAAAAATATTGGTCTATAGATAAAATGCATCATCTCACACTATAATATTTATAAATAGAACTCTTCTTAGACATATCATATATAATACATCTCATCATATCATAAGAAAATATATCATAATAAATGGTGATCTTAGATGCTCAGTAAGGGTAAAAATGAAAATATATAAGCATGAAACAAAAATAAATGTATGATAATTTGATAATAACATTTAAAAACCACTCCCTTTATATAAAAGATTGTAATCCTACATTATGGAATAAATATTAGCATTTCATAAGAAATTAATCATAAGGGAATCAAAAAAATTGATTCTGGTGGCATGACATTAGAATAAGTCATATATTTGTGGAATAAACATAACCATAAAAAATAGTTAGTCAAGAATACCCAAAAATACATTCATAAATTGTTAGGATTGGGATAACCACCCATGTACTAGCTTTAGAATTTTGATGACCTCACATGAACCCTCTTTTCGGAGTGGGATAACATTAAATGTACCTTTTTAGTCCATATAACATTAATCATTACCCAATTCATTAGAGATAGATATAAGTACCATCTATAATATAATTAAAATCATACACATGTGTTCTACCAGATCATAAAACATTCATCATTTCATAACCCATTAAATTAAATTGGTTCTATAAACATTTAATAAAATCCTAAACTATGGAAAAGTATTATGCTTCATAATCATTTCATTATTCCATCATACAATTACTCATGAAAAGAATCATTTTTTATATTAATTGTATCATGGTATAACATATCACATAAAAATGGGATTAATAAACATATTTTCAACATAAACCATTAAAATAAATAAAAATAATAGTATTCTTGGTTCATATCCCCAAAAAATCATAAATTACATCAATGTATGTCATCTTATATAGATATTGATTTTGAAAGATCATTTAAAAAATATCTTAGGAAAAATATCATTTCTACTTTGAAAAAAAATTAAAACATAAAACATTTTTGAAATCCTTTTCATTGAAAATACCCATAAAAATTAAAAATTAATCTTTAATAAATAAACCTTTATGATGATTCTAAGTATCATTCTCATTGTGGATGTTAAAATAATGATTTCGTTCAAATTTTGTGTACAATCCTAATGGGGTTTCTTTAGGAACTAACATGAAAATTACTATAAAAAAATAAAAAATAAATGGATAAAATGAATCTTGAAAAATCATATAATAATAATAAAAAAATAAAAACAATTCTAGAAAACATGTTTTGGGAATAAAATAGATTATCATACAAAGGGAGAAATATTTTCTTATTTTTATAAAAACTTTCTCAATTATTTTAAGTACCAATGAGTTGTAAAATAGTATTATAACCAGAAAATATCATTAATAAATATATTATTATTAAATTATATAGTTTAATTAATTATTTATCATAATACTTTATCATTTGAAACATAATCATAAACATCTCTCATAAATGATGGAATTGTAGAATAAAATTATTATAAAATTGGAATTATTAAATCATAAGAAAAATGAATGAATAAAATAAAATCAAATTTAAAATATTATCAGAATAAATAAATTCCTTATTTTACATCTCAAATGATATTTATATACACCTGATGAAATACTATTGGTGCATAATATACATACGTCTCAAAAAAGGTAAATTGAGACAAAAAATCACATACATTAAGTCCATAATTTCATCTTACACAATCAAAAATATTATATAATAAATTTAATTTTATTGAAAATATATTAAATAAAATTATTTACATATATAATTCCATATATTATTTTATTATGACCTTTTATTATTCATTTATTAAGAATTATAGGTTAATGTCACATTTCAATCCATAACTTCTTTTATTTTCATGTATGTTTTGACTTGTTATTTTTAGTCTTATTACATTGATCATTATTTAATAATATTAATAATTTTTACCATTCTATAAATATCATATATATTAATTATATATGTATTTATAGTAATCCATAAAATTTAGTGATATAAAATTTGTTACATTGTTGGTGGATACGGTATCTCATACGTACGCCTGAACATTTTTTCCATTTTGTTTTTGAATTGGACGAAAAATATATAAAAGATATATAATCATTACAGAATAATTTTTATTTCATATATATCATATATTTTTATAAAAATAATCCTTATTATCTTCCATGTAAAGCATGAACAAATCACATCACTTCATGAGGCAGTAGTCTGTCATACACACGAGTGGCGTTATCATATTCCCAAAATATAGAGTGTATCAAGGTATGCATGATATAATAATTAAATAAGTATAGTAATATAATAAATATCATTTATAAATAAAAAATTCATCATTAAATAAATCTTTACAAAGTGGTAATGTAAAATTGAATGACATTGTTTCACAAGGTGGTTATATGCCGTACACACAAACAATGATTCTGTAACGCAGTTGTTGGAAGTAGAGAATGTTTTATTCTATTCCATAATAATAATAAATTATTATCGTATGTAATATATTGAGATTATTATATTAGTATTTTATAATAATAATTGAATTGTGTGGAGGAATAAATAAAACAATAACACTAATTGATGAACGTTCCTTCTTCTTCGGGTATCTTAATTAGGTTTACAAAACAAATCCTTGGTTGGATTAATGCCCAAACTGATGATTATAAGATGGGAAGGAATTTTGGAAGTTATTTAGTAGTTATTTTTTGATTAAAAATGGTTTTAAGGAGTGAATAAGAGAAAATAAGGGGTTTCTATTTATAAGTGAGTCAAGTGGCAGACATCGAATTTTTTGAAAAGAAAAAGTGTACCCATGTTGTTTACATGGAAAAAGGGTCTTAAATGGATCAAATTAGAAACTTATACATTAAAAGGTCTATATATGTCCATAAAATATAATTTAGACAATTTTATAGGTAATTTCAATACTTATAATTTTAGTTTAACCCCCATTAATCCCATTTTTACCTTAAACGTGGTAAATAATTTTTACTTCTTTTCTATTAATTTTGTTGAAATATTAAGTTGAAGTTATTTGATAACAAACATTATGAAGACTCAAAATATCAAATCATTTTTTCCAATTTCCATTAATAAAAGTCAGAAATTTTAATTTAATATTAATCCCATAGATATGACAAGAATGTTGTTTTTTGAAGATAATATATTCCAAATATTACAATATTTTCATATCAAAATTCAATATAAAATTGATTCCAATCACCAGAAATGGTTTAATGTGTGTATAATTGAACTAATATTACTTTAAAATAAATTTTAAATATAATTAATCTTTATAAATGAATTAAATGAAAATTAATATTTCAAATTAAATTCAGTATTTTTCTCTATTTTTCATAAAATGAATCTTTTCAGAAAAATCACAAAAAATCAGATTCAGTTAATTTTTACTTTTTTAATTTTGAAATAATGATTATGTTATTAAATTAATTTTCATAAATTGTGTAAATATAATTTAATTAATGTTAAAAAAAATAAATAAATAACATTCCTTTATAAAATAGTATTTTTAAAACAAATAAATACTTTATCAAGAATAACGTACTTTATTATAATAAGATTCATGTATATAAAACCATTATAATTATATTTAATTTTTTTTATTAAAACTCATATCACTATGTTTAACATATAGGTGAAAACTTCCCCATTTAAATAACTAAATTAATAATATATTATGGTATATCTATAAACATATTGTCCTATATAATGCAAGCTAACCCAGTGTTGTGAGTTTTGAAAGCTTAACATGGTTTTTCATGTAATGAAATCCATCAAGGAAAATTAATTTATTTGAAATATAATTAATAAAACACTCAAGGTTTTATATCCAACCCCTCGTAAAATTAATTTATCCATCAAAATTCATCACTGAAATACAAAACAAAATAAGTATACTTAGGCCTCTCTATATCCTCAAGTTCCCAATTACCTTCCTTAAAAAAGCGGTTTCACTAAATAAAAAGGACCAGTTTATTCATATTGTTTTGTAAATCATTATTTTTATGAAAAATAATCTCTATTGATTGTTTCTCATAATAAATATCATTCTCTATATGTATGACCTCTATGTTCAGTATGTATGAACAAATAGGTATGCACTTCCTAAAGAGATATACATAGAATGCATCACAGACTTGAGAGAGTTTTGGTGGAAGTTCCTAAAGATACGATATATTTTCTATATGATAAATACTTTCAATTGGATGATTTAATTAGGAATCATTTTCCCCTTATTCCTGAATATCATAACCTTCTTCAATTATGAAATTCATAAAAACACATTGTCACCAACTTCGTAATCTAGATTACACCAGTAACGGTCAGCATAAATTTTATGCCGACTCTGGATATCCATTATGTGTTTTTAAATAGATTTAACCTTATTGTCTATTTATTCAACTTTCTCAGGACCTGATAGAATTATTTCTCCAACTTCATTCCAGCACATTTGAACTCTAAATTTCATTATATTGAGGGCTTCACAAGGATCTGTATGAATACTTGAGTCAAGGATATTTTTGTATAAAAACTCAACTAGAGGAAGGAGTTATTTCCAACAACATTTTAAATACAAATAACAACATTTAAATGTATCTTCTAGGTTTTTCATTTTTCTAATTGACTAACTATCTATCTTAGGATGATCTATAGTAATGAAACTCAACCCCGTGTCAAGATATTGTTGAATACTTTTCCTAAACAATGAGGTAAACTTTTTATCCCAATATAAAAGAATTTATGTGGTACTCCATTCCACCTTACCACTTACTTAATTGATATCATGGAAATATGATCTAGGGAGAAGTCATATCTCATAGATATGAAGTATTCTAACTTGGTAAGACGATTGACTATAACTCATATAGCATTATACATTTTAAATGTTTTACAGACTCTGAGAAAAAAATACATGGATAAGTTTTATAATATCAATTTTGTTATGGGAAATGTATGAAACATACCTTTAGACATTTTTCTATCAAACCATATATATTATTATACAAAGAACCAAGATACAAATAGTGTGATGCCTCTTTTCATTCCATACCACCAGAACTACACTTTTAAATCTCTATATATCTTCATACTTCTTGTATTAATAGAGAATGAATAAATTTTATCTTCCTATAACAAATCTTTATTATGTTCATCATGGATGGTGGAGGATCGAAATAATGATATAGATGCTCAAAATAAAATAGGGGGGTGAATTGTACATTTTAAAAATTTCCTTAAACAAGGAAAGATCAAAGTTTAACAAAGTTAAACTAAGAAAATTTACAACACCTCTAACACCAATGAAATATTGGGACAATGAACGAAGCTACAAACTTCTAGTTCTATGCACTTGCATATATCTGGAAAGTGATTCTGAAAACAAATTCCGGAAATATGGATCCGAAAAATGAAACTTAACTAAAGTTTACAAAAATAGATTCTACCTTAAATCATATAGAATCTAACTAATTCAGAGTACAAGTGTCAGGAAATATAAGAAGGTTATACTTTCCTAACAATACTAAATGTAGAGGAAAAACAAGTAGTAAAACTACAAGTAACAAGATATAAATCTTTTAACCCAAGGAGAAGGGTATCCAACAACCCTGGATAAAGGTCCCTTGATTTTTACTTTCAATTAAGTATGTCTTACCCACACTAGGGTAAGCCCACTATATGAAGATCAGAGTCTCTGTCTTGATATCCCGCAAGCCCTCAACTTCATGGTAGTTGGAACCTCTGTCTTCCTCAGCAAGGAATCCCTCGATCTTAAAGGTGTTGGATCCTATGTCTTCTTATCCCCGGAAGCCCTCGATTGTTATCACCAACAATCGGAGTCTCACGAAGCAAGTCTGGACAAGGAAAATTTTGAACAAGCTGTTCATACTTTCTGGACGAAGCTTGAGAGTTAATAAGAGCCACTCCCTCTAGAAATCACTTCAACAGCATGTAATCACATCAAATTTGTCACTTCTTTTCAAATGATCTCTTTTTTATAGGCAAAGCTCTAATGGTCGGCTCCCTCCTCCAACGGTCATATTTTCCTTAAGTTTCAGAGGGACCGGTACATGTGTCACTCAACCAATGGTATGTTAGAAATAGAATAGACGACATAATTTTATAACAAAACATGTGTAACTAAAAGCACAACATCGTTTTGTAATGAAACAAGTATAAGAAAAACTGAAGTTCAGAATTTAAGTAAAAAAATCTCGGAGTCTAACCAAAATAAAATTCGGAGTCTATAATAAAGTGATATTCATATTATTTTTTATAGGAATTCGGTACCTGAATTCTGTGGAAATCTGAAGTCAGAATTTCTATAGAAATTCGGATTCTGGTTTCACTAGAATTCAGAATCTGAACATAAAATGTTCAGAGTCGAACTGATAGAAGTTAGGAGTCGAACTATTAAAATTTCGGAGTCGAACTAGTAAGAGTTAGGAGTCGAACAAGTAAGAGTTCGAAGTCCAGAATTTGGAGTGGAACTATATGATAGTTCGTATCCATAATTCAGAGTCGAACTATATGAGAGTTCGTATCCAGAATTCCGAATGGAACTTCATTAGTGTTCATATCCAGAATTCAGAATTGAACTTCATCAGAGTTTGTATCTAGAATTCGGAATGGAACTTCATTAGAGTTCATATCCAGAATTCGGAATGGAACTTCATTAGAGTTCGTATCTAGAATTTGGAATGGAACTTAATTAGAGTTCGTATCTAGAATTCGGAATGGAACTTCATTACAGTTTTTATCCAGAATTCAGAGTGGAACTTCATTATAGTTCATATCCGAAATTCAGAGTGGAACTTCAGTACAATTCCTATCCAAAATTTGGATCCTAAAAAAGAATGCTTCATATCTAAGTATTACATGATTTTGAGGTTTTAGGTATGAATCTGATTTTTATACTTAAGAAAAATATAGATATGTATAAGGAAATCTAGGTTAGGGTAAATTTCCTTAGGGAATGAAATTTTCCTTAGAGAAGTAAAATCTCGATTTTCTTAAGTATAAGGTGTTTGTGATTTTCAAAACAAGTAGGAATGTAAAAGTCATAAGGAAACCCTTATTGACTCAAAAATATCCCCCTTTTTGGAAACCACAAACAAGATTTTGAAAAAGAATATAAGGAATTTGAAAATTTTCATTAGAATTTGAAATTAAAACTTATCTCCCTTTGTTTATGGTTGATAGTGAATACAACTAACTCCACCTTAGGCATGGGAACTCTAAGGATTGTATTCTGGATTTCTGGAATGGAATTTTCATTAGAATGAAGGAATCGTAATGAGAAATCCCCCTTAATTAAGGATAGTTCTTCTTAGAAATTTTTCCTTCTCCATTTTAAAATTTTCCTTCTCCCCTTTGAGTAGTTCTTTTTCCTTCTCCACCTTTGTGATTTTCAAAAATAATTGAAGGGAATGAAAAAAAAATAAAGTAACCAAACATTAGTACATAAAAATACAAATACAACCAACCAAAATTTAAATAGTGTTGAAAAAAAATTACAAGGAAAATCAAATGCAACAAAAGATCAGATTTTTCTATTTTCCTCCTTTTCCTTTGGAATAAGCTTCTTCAACAAGATTTTTAGCTTCTTCAATTATTTTTTATCCTCTTTAGATTTCTTCTTCAAAGCTACGATCCTTTCTTGTTGAGCTTTCAACACCTCTACCTGAGCCTTCATGGACTCTTCCTGCATCTTCACTAATTCATCTTGATTTACAAGTTTTTTCATGGAGTTCAATCCAGAGGTCTCTATCCCTTTTGAAATTTTGAGAAAGGGAGTTAAACTTATCATTCATGTCTGTCACTTGTTGACTCCGAGAACTTTTCTCAATGATTAGCTCATCCTGAAGATTCTTAATCTTGGCATCATCAGTGTTAAAGGCATATTTAGAATCATTATGAAAATGATCAAAATCAGCCATGTCTTCTTCAACTTTCTTATACCACAAAGTAATTTTGCTACATGATTTCTTGTGTACATCATAATTGATAAGGAAATTTATATGGTCGGTCTCAGTCTTCACAAACTTATACATCACTATTGATAAGGATTCTGACTTCTAATTTAGACTATGTTGCAGCATCTAGCATCTTGAGTCTATAGTGGGGAAAATCAAAATGGTGTCCACCAACTTTTTGAAAGATTCAACAACAAAGTCATGACCGTGTGTTGATGACTCCGAATCCGATAAATTTCATGGGGATTTTTGTTATTCAATTTGCACCAAATTCCTTTTAGAAGAACCACAAACTTCTTTCTTCATAATGATATATTTTTTTGGTGTATCCATGAGCACTTTCTTTCCTTTATCAGTTTTTAGAATGGATTCCTCATTAGGATATTCTTCTTCACTCTCTTATAGTTGAACAATCTTGTATTCATCAATTTTCTCCTTCTCTATTACTTCTTCAAGATAATTCTTCTCATAACTTACTTACTCATCAAATAAATCATTTTCCTTCTCTTCCTCTTTCTTATCATCATCTTTCCTACTTTATTTCTCAACTCTATTTCCTGGAGTGACAAGTTTTGCAGATTCAACCTTTTCTTGATAATCTTATACTTGTTTGATTAGGTCATCATGATCCTCACTTCCCTCTTCTTCTTCTTCCTCTACTCTCTCAACAACTTCCTCTTCTGTTCTTTCAAAAACTTCTTTCCCTTTGGACTTTTACAGAGTAAAGTATTTCTTCCCAGGGGTCTCTGGTAACGGTTGGACATCAAAAGTTTCTGGAATGGGATTATTTTCAGAAGCCATTTCAGTATCTTTCAATAGAGATTGTACAAGCTCAACTCCAAACATATTTTTCTTCACCATTTTCTCTTTTTCTCATTTTTCTAACTCATTCGTAGCTTTTTCTCTTAAGGCCTTAGCCTCATCAGGGTCCAATCTGAACTATGGATCCCCTTCTTTCCTCTTCTCCTTTTCTTCTCTCCATTTAGTATCCACTTCATCTGGGTAAGATTTATGTTTCTTTGGATTCGGTGGTGCAGATTGAGTTTCCTTAGCTTTCTGGGTTTTTCTTCAGTAACCACTTCCTTAAGATTCCTCTTCTTAGTAACATTCTTCACTAGCTTAGATTTTTCCACATTTTCTGGAATGATTTTCACCTCTTCCTATGGAAAATTATAAAATGATCCTATTTCCTTAGAAAAATCCATATTCATTCTTTTGAGTGTATCATCACAGACAAGCATAAGCTTGCAATTACAAACTTTAGACTTACATGCAACCTTGAAAAAATCTAAGCCCCGAACTATCAGCTTTGACAGTAAGGCATGGTACATGATGATTTGAGCTCTCAATTTTCCTTACTTGATATTCTTGATTGTCACAAGGACATGCCTCATCAGATTTATTTTTCTTATATTTACCAAAAAATATAAGATGTAAATGTCACTTTTCTTGAGATTATCCTTGTCACCCCTTCTTGGTACGAAAAAACCTTATACCCAAAGCTGTAGAATATGATTATTCGAAGAGAGATGATCAATCATACTTGTCTTGACATCTTTAAGTCCAAGGCATTTCAATGCCTTCACTTTGTTGAAACTTCCTTGCTCATCTGGAAGCTTATGTGAACAAAACTCAACTTCGCCTTCATAAGATAAACCCACCAAGATTGCAACCTTAGTGTAAGACAATTTGCATGTCTTCCCATAAGACATGAAAGAAAATAACTCTCTTCCATCTTCCCCAAGGAAGGAAACCGACTCATAGAACATAACAAGAAAATATGTATAAACTGGATCCTATTTCTCTGGCTTTGATAAGAAAACCTCCTCCCAGCCATTCAATATGATTTTCTTAGCTATAAGAGAATCATACTTGTAGAAACTTGGTTGCACTAACCTCTCTATGTAAACTAACCACTTTGAGATTGTCTTCGTAGTTGACATATCCTGAGAAGTTGCTTTAGCTGACATTCGTAATGAAGAGCTCTAGAAGATTCGAATTGGTCTATAAGAAGGGAGGAAAACTTCAACACGCGAGAGCTTGAAGATCGATGTCAGATAACCATCGGGGGTCCCCTTTATATAGGTGATGGGTGTGACCTTTGAACTTCCAGAAATCATATATCAGTTGAAAAAAGTCTCTGATTTGATCTGACGGTTGAAAACATACCCACAAGGAAATCTTGAATCTGATCTTTTCATGTTTTATGAAAAAAAATCGGATTTAAGAAAAATAGAATCTGAAAAATTTTAAAACTTATAGGAAAATACGAGTAAGAAAAATATGAGTACGAAAACTTAAGTAAGGAAATCATACCTATCGGATTGGCCAGGAGGTTTGTTTATAATAGGTGATAATCTTCTTGAAGAAAAATTAGACAACGAAAAAAACTAACTATGAAAAAACTCGCTACGAAAAATATGAGTACAAAAATTCTCAATACGAAAATTTCGATTACGAAAAAGCTCATTATGAAAATTCTCATTATGAAAATTCTCATTATGAAAATTCTCATTACGAAAATTCTCATTACAAAAATTCTCATTACTAAAATTCTCATTACAAAAATTCTTGTTACGAAAATTATTATTACAAAATATTGAGTATGAAAAAATTAATTACGAAAAGTATGAGTACGAAAAATTTCATTACGAAAAGTTTGAGTACGAAATTTTTATTACGAAAATTTCAGTATGAAAATTTCAACACGAAAGTTTTAGTATGAAAATTTCAATAAGAATGTTTTAGTACAAAAAGTATAAGTACGAAAATTCCCATTATGAAAGTTTCAGTTCCGAAAATTTCCATTACGAAAATTTTAGTTCTGAAAACTTCATTACGAAAATTTTAGTTACAAAAGTTTGAAAACTAACTACGGAAAATTTTGATTATGAATGTTAAAAAAACTGACTATGAAATATTTTGATTATGCTAACAAGCAATTGTACTCCCCCTATGAAAAAGTGTTTATTACTAAAAGGAGAATTGTTCAACAAGAAGTTAATGAATAAATATTACCTAACGTTTATCATTCCTAACTTTTGTTTAATGTATTCAAATCTATCTGAGGGTAAAGATTTTGTGAAAATGTCAGTAAGTTGATCTTGCATTCCGATAAATTGATGAATTATATCTTCTTTTAGTGTGTGATCCCTATGAAAGTTATGCCTAATATCTATGTGATTTGCACGTGAGTGATGTGCCATGTTTTTACTAAAGGAAATAGCACTTATGTTATCACAAAAAATTTGTGTCTTAGTAAAAATCAAGCCATAATCTATGAGTTTGTGTTGCATCCACAACACTAGAGCACAAAAACTTCCAGCTGCTATATATTCAGCTTTGGCAGAGGAGAGTGCTACAGAATGTTGCTTCTTGCAGGACCAAAAAACTAATGAATTTCCTAAGAAATGGAAAGTTTCGGATGTAATTTTTCTATCTATTCTACATCCACCAAATTCATCATCCGAAAATCTTTTTAAGATAAAGTCATTTCCAGAAGTATAAAATAATCCTAGTCCTATGGTTCCCATTAAGTAGCGAATTTTTTTTCACTGCCTTTAAATTAGATTCCTTAGTATTGGATTGATATCTTTCCATAAGAATATAGAAAACATCAAGTATGGTCGACTAACTGTCACGTAAAGTAGGCTTCCAATCATACCTCTAAAAGATGTTTGATCTACTGGTTTCCCAGCTTCATCAAGATCAAGTGTGTTTGAGGTACCAATAGGAGTACTTATACTCTTAGTGTTGTCATAACCATACTTTTTAAGAAGATATTTAATATAATTTTTATGGGATATGTAGATTCCTTCTGGTTTTTGAGAAATTTTAAAACCAAGGAAAAATTTTAACTCACCCATCATACTCATTTCAAACTCATATTTCAATAGATCCACAAAAGAATCAGTTAAATATTGCGGAGTTAAACCAAATATAATGTCATCAATATAAATTTGAATAATAAAAACATTTTTCTTATCTTTCTATATAAAAAGGGTTGGATCTGCATTTCCCCTAACATATTTATTTTTAAGCAAAAATTTTGTTAGTCTATCATACCAAGCTTGTGGAGCTTGTTTAAGACCATAAAAATATTTGGTATGTCTAAAAACATGATCAGGGTGTTTTGTATCTTCAAATCCACGAGGTTGTTCAACAACAACTTCTTCTTGAACATAATTGTTAAGAAAATCCCATTTTATATCCATTTGAATTTTTTTAACATTGAAGAATGCTGTAAAGGCAAGTAAGATACGAATAGATTCAAGTCTAGATACTGGAGCATAGGTTTCTTCATAGTCTATTCCCTTTTGTCGATTATTTCCTTTAGCAACAAGTCTAGCTTTATTTCTAACAATGACCCCATTTTCATCAAACTTATTTTTGAAGACCCATTTTACTACAATAACATAAGTTTCCTTATACCTTTCAACCAAGGTCTAGAATTTATTTTTTTCAAATTCATTTATCTCATCTTGCATAGATTTGATACAATCATCATCACCTAAAGCTTTATTAGTTCTTTTTGGTTCCAATTGGGAAAGAAATGATAGATTCTCTACTACATTTCTTAAGGAAATTCTAGACCTTACATGTTGTTTCACATCACCAATGATACTATCACTGGGATGATTCTTTAGAAATGACTTATTTGGCTTTTGTAAAACCTATTCATTAACATAGGGTAGAAAGTCTTCTGGGGTAAATGCTTCAGAAATATTTTCTTGAACGTTTTCTTTATCAGAAGGATCTTCAATCGAAGGTTGATAATCAGTTTTTCAAAACACATCTGAGGATGTAGGTTGGGATGGTTTAAAAATATAAGGATCAGTCTCATAAAATTTTAAAAGTATTGTTTCCTCAATAGAACAAGTGTTTTTATTGAAAACTCTGTAAACCTTAGAAGTTGTGTAGTAGCCTAAGAAAATTCCTTCATCATATTTTAGTGTGAATTTGTGTAGATTATCTTTAGTATACAGGTTGAATACCTTGCAACCAAAAACTTTGAAGTAGGAAAGTCTTGGTTTTCTACCATTCCATAACTCATAAGGAGTTTTATTAAGAAAGGTTCTAATAAAAACTCGATTTATAATATAACAAGAAGTACTTAAAGCTTCATCCCAAAAATGTCTAGCTATAGAATATTCACTCAACATTTTTCTAGTTATCTCTTGAAGAATTATATATCTTCTTTCAACTACACCATTTTTTTGAGGAGTTATAGGTGATGAAAAGTTGTGAGTAATACCTTTTTTACTACAAAATGTTTCAAAACCAGAATTTTGAAATTCTCCTCCATGATCACTATGAATATTTTTCAGTGGAAGATTTTTCTCATTTTTAACTTGGGCTCTAAAACTTTTAAAATAAGAAAAATCATCAGACTTTTTTTCTAGAAAATAGTCCCATGTAAATATAGTGTAATAATCAACTAGAAAAAACACATAGTATTTTCCTCCAATGATTCAAGTTTGTTTTGGACAAAAAAGATCCATGTACACCAACTGTAATGCATTAGTTGTTGAGACTTCACTGATTCATTTAAAACTAGATTTATGTTTCTTTCCATATTAACAAGGTTCACAAACTTTAGATGAATCAAATCTATGCTCTAGTAGATCCTTAAATAGTTTCTTCTTAGAGAGTTTGCATAAGTTCCTTAGGTTACAGTGTCCCAACCTTCTATGTCATAACCATGAATGATCTTCCATTGCACTTAGGCAAGGTATGTCTTGGCTCTTAAGGTCTTCTAAGTTTAATGTGTAAACATTCTCTTGCCAATGAGCAGAGAGAATAAACACTTCCTTGGAATTGTGTACTAAGCACTTATCATTCCTAAAATTCACAAGGTATCCATCATCAGATAATTGACTTATGCTAAGAGGTTGTGCTTAATACCCTTAACAAAAAAATATTTGAAATTAAAGTTTTACCAAGAAGAACAATATTACCTATACCAACAATTTCTCCCTGAGCATTATCTCTAAAAGTTACATTTCCTCCTTTCGTCTTGACAATATTTTTGGAATAGATTTTGTTACCAGTCATATACCGGGAACATCCACTATCCATGTACCAAGTATTGTTGTCGGTAATTCCTTTATCTTCCTGAAAATAAGAAAAGAATTAAACTTTCAGAATCCAAACTTTTTTGGATCAGAGATTTTTAGATAACAAAATTTTGGGTATCCACATTTCTTTAGAGAAATATGATTTATAAAACCCAAGAGATTAAAATCTATTCAAAGAACAATTTGTCTTCTAATGCCCACCACTTTGACACTTAGTGCAAAAAGAGACTCTAGATGGAACAAAATAGTTGTTTTTGAAAACTGGTTTTTGGTGAGTATAACCTACTCCAGTAGTATTTACATGAGGTTTAATTTTAGAATACATCTTGTCAAAATTTTCCTTCCCAGAGGTAAATTTGGCAAGGAGCTTCTTTAGAAAAAATATTTCAAATTTTAGTATAACGAATAATTCCTATCCTCATGAATCATTTCCTTAGAGTTAGATTTTTCCTCAAAAACATTCATCTTTAAAATAGCATTCTTATGATCTTTAGAAAGTTCTTCCTTATCATTATTTTCTTTATCATGGTCTTTAGAATGTTTTTTAAAATCTCTTCTTTATCTTTAAGATCTGAAAAAAAAGATCTAAAATCTCTTTGGTAAGAACTTCTTCCCTAGTATTTTCCTTGTCTAATTTCTTAGAAATTTTACAATTTTTTACTTCAAGTAACTTTGAAAATCTAGATACTTCTTCATATGAATGTTCTTCATTTTCTGAGGATGAAGTATCTTCATTAGAGGTACTATTTTCAGAATTGTAATTCTTATCAAGAGATAAATTTTCTAAAGCCTCGGTAGAGCATACCTTAGACATAAGACATGTATGTGGAAAAGAAGTATTAGCAATGAATCCCATATTCTTCTGAGATGATGAATAAAATTCTGAATATTCTCTTTCTGAAGAGTCTCCACATCTATCACTCTAAGTAGTATTAGCTTTCAGACTTTTCTTAGGTTTAGCTTTGTAAAACTTCTTCATGTTCCTTTCAGAATTCTTCTCTTTTCTTTCTTTCTTTTTAAGCATAGGGAAATCAGGTCTTATGTGACCACTTCTCTTGAATTCATATCATGTGACCTTGGAATCATTCTTATCTTTCCTTTCCTTCTTCTTATACCTAGATTGGAAATTTCTTTGACCAGCTATCTTGTTCATCCTTCGATCAAGATTAACTAACTCATTCTCTGAGATTCACTCTCACTAGATTTGGATTGGATAGTAACCTTCTTAGTCCTGGATCTAGTTAATCTCTTAGGAGACTTAGCTTTCATTTGATTTGATGTAGTAGTAAAAGCAACATTACCATTCCCATTCTTATTTTTTATGTTTTCATCATCCCTCTTCATCCTTGTATCATGTTGAAGAAGAGTTCCAAATAATTCATCAAGAGAAATTTGTGTTACCTTCATGTTCTCATCAATAGTTGTTCTATTTGATTCCCACTCATTGGGCATAATATCAATAATCTTATTCACAAGAGCTTCATCATCCAAACCATTCTCTCCCATAGATTGTAAGCTATTCACGATAGTCATACAACTCTGCTGTGATTTTCTTATAGGTTCACCATAAGGAAAATTAAAACCATGATACTCAGCTCTCAACATAGCTCTTCTAGTTTCAATCACTTTAGATATTCCAAAAATGTGTAACATCATGTTTCTTCCATATATAGTTAGATATTTCACAAGAAGAAATTTGGCTATATATGTTCCTAGTCATTGAACATAGTAAAGTATTATGTACCTTATAGTTTAATTCATAATCATGATTCTCTTGGTTTGTGAAAGCACTTACTTCCTTATCATGAATTTTATAACCTCCAGTAATCATAAAAAAGTTGTATACATTAGTATGGATAACGAAAGTCTTCATTAAATCTCTCCAATACTCATAATCATTGCCATTAAAAATTCGTGGTCTTGTAGGATTTAGGTTGTCGATGGAAACAACATTTAAACCTATCATCCTTAAGAAAATTTTTCTACATAGAAACTTATTAATACCAAAAGTTTGGATTCAAGGAAAATATTACTAATCAAAGAAAATATAGAATAATGAAAAACTAAGCCAGAAAAACTTATATGTGAGTATAAGTATTTAATAGACCTGCTCTGATACCAATTGTAGGATCGAAATAACGATGTAGATGCTCAATATACAAGAGGGGGTGAATTGTACACTTTAAAAATTTCCTTAAAAAAGGAAATATATAAGTTTAACAATGTTAAAATAACTAAATTCACAACAACTCTAACACCAATTAAAGATTGGGAAAAAGTATGAAGTTACAAACTTCTAGTTCTATAAACTTGCTTATATCTAGAAAGTGATTCTGAAAAACAGGTTCTGGAAATACGGATCTGGAAAATGAAACTTAACCAATGTTTACAAAAAGAGATTCTACCTTAAAGCGTATAGAATCTAACTAATTCAGAGTACAAGTGTAATGAAATATGAAAGGTTATACTTTCCTTATAATAAAAAATGTTGTTGAAAAACAAGTAGTAAAACTACAAGTAACATGATATAAATATTTTAACCCAAAGGGAAGGGTATCCAACAGCCTTGGATAAAGGTCCATTGATTTATACTTTCATGCAAGTCTGTCTTACCCACACCAGGTTAAGCCTTCGATATGAAAATCAGAGTCTCTGTCTTGCTATCCCCATAAGCCCTCAACTTCAAGGTAGATGGAACCTCTGTCTTCCTCAGCAAAGAAGCCCTCAAACTTCAAGGTGTTGCAACCTATGTCTTCTTATCTCCAGAAGCCCTCGATTGTAATCACCAACAATCGGAGTCACATGAAACAAGTCTGCACAAGGCAAAGTTTCAACAAGTCTTTCAAACTTTCTGCACGAACCATAACAGTTAATAAGAGCCTATCTCTCTATAAATCTCTTCAACATCATGTAAGAACAAGTTGTGTCAAAGTTGTCACTTCTTTTCAAATGATATCCTATTTATAGGAGAAGCTCTAACGGTCAGATCCCTCCTCCAACAGTCATATTTTCCTAAATTTTGGAGGGACTTGTACACTTGTCACTCAACCAACGCTTAGTTAGAAACAGAATGGAAGAAATATTTTTTAAAAAAAAACATGTGTAAATGAAAGCACGACATTGTTTTGTAATGAAACAAGTATAAGAAAAACTGAAGTTCGGAATATAAGTAAACAAAAGTTTAGTGTCTAACCAAAATAAAATTTGGATTCTTTAATAAAGAGATATTTAGATTCTGTTTTATAAGAATTTAGAACCTGAATTATATGGAAATCCAGAGTCTGAATTTCTAAGGAAATTCGGATTCTAGTTTCACTATAATTCAGAAACTAAACGTACAATGTTCGGAGTCGAACTGATAGAAGTTAGGAGTCGAACTCATAAAAGTTTGGAGTTGGACTTGTAAAAGTTCAGAGTCGAACTAGTAAGAGTTCAGAGTCCAGAATTCGGAGTGGAACTATATGAGAGTTCGTATCCAGAATTTGGAGTCGAACTATATGATATTTCATATCCATAATTCAGAATGGAACTTCATTAGAGTTTGTATCCAGAATTCGGAATGGAACATCATTAGAGTTTGTATCTTGAATTCAGAATTGAACATCATTAGAGTTCGTATCAAGAATTTGGAATGGAACTTCATTAGAGTTCGTATCCAGAATTCAGAATGGAACTTCATTAGAGTTCATATCCAGAATTCGGAATGGAACTTCATTACAGTTCATATCCAGAATTTGGAGTGGAACTTCATTACATTTCATATCCAGAATTTGGAGTGGAACTTCATTTTAGTTCATATCTAGAATTCTGAACCTAAAATAGAATGCTTCACATCAAAGTATTATATAATTCATAGGTTTTAGGTATGAATCCGATTTTTATACTTAAGAAAAATATGTATATGTATAAGGAAATCTAGGTTAGGGTAAATTTCCGTAAGGAAGGAAATGTTCCTTAGAGAAGTAAAATATCAATTTGCTTAAGTATAGGGAGTTTCTGATTTTCAAAACAGGAAGGAATGGAAAAGTCATAAGGAAAACCTTATTGACTCAATGGATGGAACACATACATGATTCATAAACATTACCATTACACTGTGATGAATGTTAATGTCATAAAAATTTCAAACCTTCTTTCGTAGCTCTTTATCTTCCATCTACTCCTATTTAATCTTCCCATAGATTAATGTTAAAGCATTATATTGAGAAAGATAAGATTCTCACCATTCTTTCATGATTACAAGATCCATTATTTTCAAATATATAAATATTTGATATTTTTAATCCTCATCATAGATAATCTAGCACGATCCTTTCAACACAAATCATTGGCTAAAATGTTCTCTTTCCTAGGCTGGTAATGTGTTTACAATTCATAATCATTAATCAAGTCTACTAGTCTTTTTTAGTGCACTTTAAACTCATTATACGTTAATATAAAATTTAAGATTTTATTATTGGTATATATATCACACTTTTCTACATAAATATAATACCTCTATATATCAAAAGAAAAAATTACCTAAACAATCTCAAAATCAGAAGTTCAGTAATTGTTCTCATAAATATTCATTTACTATGAGGAAAAAGATATAACCATGTCATTTTTCATAATAAAACATTGAAAACCTATCTTGTATACATCACTATATATTAAAAACCCTTATCCAGTATAAGGTCATGTAATCATAGTTGCACTAACTAATCTTCTATTTAGTTCCTTAAAATTTTCATCATGTTCATGATTCTAGAGGAACTTGCCTATATTCCATGTTATCTTTGTTAGAGTATTAGATAGTGAAGAGAAATTATCTAAAAAACTATTGATATTATTTATCTAAACTATGAAAACTATTGATCTCATTCATTGTGTTGGTGTAAAACAACATTATATATCTTATATCTTTAATTTATCTATTGATATACCCTCTCTTGAGATTATATGAACCAAATTTATCAATATCTAAATTTTATATATATTTTACCTTCCCCAGGATCACTAGTATAGTTATAAATAAATCATTATCTTATTCTTTCACTTTTAATAGATAATAATATTATCTATAAATACTAACATAAGATAATAAAGTTAATCATTAAAGTCTCTATTCATTAAATCCATAAAGATAGTGTGTGAATTTTTAAGATAGAATGGAATAATTATATATTAATTGTGTCTATACCTTGTAAGAATTTAGTTCTTTGGTATATCCTTATTCTTGGCCCTTATTTGATGATATCCAGACAGGAGGTCAATTTTGGAAAAGTATTGATCTCTATAGTTTATGAAATATGTATTCAATAGGGTGACCATGATACTTGTTCTAAATTTTGACCTTGTTTAGCTCCATAAAATCAATAAAAATTCACAGTGATCTATCATTCCTTATAAAAAAAGAATAGGTGCAGCCCAAGGTGACACACATGGATGAATGAATCCCTTTTCACGGTTTTTCTTTTGTTTTATCTTCAATTCCTACAACTCAATTAGGGATATTCAATAAAGAGTATTAAAAATTTGTCTGGCACCAAGTATGATTTCGATAGATAACTGAACATTACATTTTGGTGGAAGGTTAGGAAAATATTCTGAAACGACATAAAAATATCTAATAAAATTTGAATATCATTGATTTCAAGTTTCTCCCTAACCATTTGAGATATAATCCACTTCTTAATTCGAATTAAGAACCATACAAAGGATGTAACCCCCCATAGAATGTTCATACTTATCTTCAAATTGATAGATGATCATAGGTTAGTTTGTAATATAATATATCACTTCCCTTACATGGTAATTGATGTGGGATTTAAGTTGAAAAATTCATCCCATGCTTATGATAGCATCAAATTCAACCAAAGGAATAATTGAAATATTTTCATGGACAATATTCCCACAAACATAAAATGGAGAGGAATCATTTAATTGAGATGTAATCATCATACCCTTAATAGTTTTTATTTCTAATTATATATCTAATAATTGGGTAGAATTTTTGTGCCCTTATAATAATCTTCAGATATGAATGAATTGGTATATCTTTAGTAAAATAATACATTAGTTGTTCTAGAGTGGATGGTAAGTGTTCCTTTCACTACATCAATATCACACCCAACATCAGAAATAGTGATCGAATGAGATTTCCCAATGTCGGTTAGCATAAGTGGATTTTGGAATTAACATCCATTATTAAACCTCATATTTGAAAACATTTTAGAATAAATCCAAAACTCCATGCATTGGAAACAATAAATTTTTTTTGGGGGGGGGCATTCTACGTAGGTTTCTCAATATATGTACCATTAGATTACTTCTTCCCATCACTTCAGCATTCAGCCGCTCAATGACCTTTCCTTTATTAGTCCCATTAATAAGATTTCCTCCATGATTTTTCCAACACTTTTAAGATAAGGGAAAAATCTTATTATTCTCTCCATGCTTCCAATATTACCCTTTTAAATATTTTTATTATATTCCTATAAAAACCATGTGATTTATATATAACTCCAAAATCCATTTCCTCCATGACAGGGCATCAAAAAATATCTGCATAGCTAATAATGTATCTTATAGCTAATTCCCTTCAGAGACTTTGTTTTAATCCCCTAAATAAATAATCACCCTTACATTATTGTTGGATGATAATTCCAGAAGTCTACCTCATAAGTCTTGTAAATTTTTTCACATCGATACCAATTGGTTCATAGTCCTTTTTATTTTATATAAGGACCTCATTATATATATTTATATGGAAAGTGTAAGGAATGTTATTATAAAAAATAGGTTTTCCAACTCATCCCAATCCATGGATTAAATTTCATCATGTTTCCATATATTTTTGATAATATTTCACCATTGATATTATGCAACTTTCAAATGGTATACATCTAAAATTAATTTTTCATGTTCATAACATGAGATAATGAAAAATATTTATTCATTGGTATTTATCCATTTTTCAAAAATCATTGGATCAGAAGACCCCCTGAAAGAAGGTAGATGTTGCCTCATAAATGACTCAATAGAATTTTGTTATCTCCTTTTCTCATTGGGAAGTCCAGCATGGTTCGTGGATTGATATAGTTGTGTAAACATAGTAATAATATTTTTTATTCTATCTCTTAAAAAAATTTCCTTTCATGTGTTAAATAATTTAATTTTACATCACACTCATCACTGACATAGTTCCTTCAGTTTCTATCCAATGACTAAAACCAAAAAAAGCAAATTTTAATAAATCATAATCATATATAACAAAAACACAATTTGTTAATTCATCTTATATGATGTCCAAATCATGAAACCTTTTTTAAATCTCTAACACCTAAGTTTTATCCTAGTTTATTCATTTTTATCATATATTTTATCTCTTCATGATGTCTTGTAAAGAGTCTGAGAATTTCCAAATTGATTCCCCCAATAGTGTCAAACTAGGTGTGCAGCAAGGCTCATTGTCATGCACTAGGTGAGGATACATTCTGGATTAATATTCCATCTCTAGAGTTATTAACCCTACTTACCTCTTTGCGATAGCCACATCTACTTATAGTATCCAAACAGGGATCTAATTTCATGTAAATCACTTTCCCTATCCTTTACCAAAATTACATGAAAATTTTCTATACTTTGACTCATCCTTAGACTTATTCTTCGACATTTTCTTATGGATCTCACAATGGTTTTATAATCCATGTATCCTAAGGAAAATTAAAAAATCCTCTAAAAGAAACTATAGAATCCTAGGATTATCATACATAGATATTATATCATTTTTTATGAATATTAATTACATTACAAAAACACATGCATGATGACCATGATAGTTCTGTGACATTGGAATCTTAAAAGCACAAACAACTGGTCCATAGGTAAACTACATCATTTCCAACTGTAATCTTCATAACAATAACCCTTATTATACATAACATGTGTAGTATATTTTTTCATAACCAGGGGAAAGGAAACATAATAAAGGTTGAGCTGAGATACTCAATAGTGTTAAAAAAGTGAGATAGGTAAAAATAACATGAACATAGGTGTATGATAATATGATCATAACATTATTAACCCATAACCTACATATCAAATATCATAATATTGAGTCATGGAATGAATATAGGAATTTTATATGATATAAATCATAAGTTAATAAAAAACATAATCCATGAGGGAATAACATTTTCATAAGATATTGATTTGTGGCATACATATATGCATAAAAATCTTAAGTTAATGATACCCACAAACTCATTCATAACATGTTATTCATGGTAAAACCACCCATGTGCCAAATTTCGGATTGGGATGACCTCTTGTGTAACCATTTTCTAGCTTTTCATAAACTCATGTGTTCCCTTTCAGCTCGGTAACATTAATTATTACTAAATAAATTAGAGGAAGATATGGGTACCACCTATAAAATAATAAAAAACATTTAACTTTGTTCCACAAGATAATAATAGATTCATCTTATCATAACCTAGTAAATTAAATGTATTTCATATACACTTCATCATGTCATAACCTATGCATAATAGATAGGTTTCATAACCATTTTAGCATTTTATCATATCATAACCTGTGAAAATAAGTCTGTTTCATAACCATTTTATAATAGAAAAAAAATGTGGAATATAAATGGGTTTCATAAATATTTTTCATCAAAACCAATTCCAAGAGAGAATATTAATTGTATCCTTGGTTTATATCACCATTAAATCATAATTTACATCAAATGATGTCATCTTAAATGGAGAAATATTTTTAAAGATAATTTAAAATATTTATTGAGGAAAATATCCTTTCCCATTTGAAAAAAACTTTTAAAAACATAAAACATTTTGAAAATAATATTAATGTAAAATAAAATTGAAAAAATATAAAGTAATTTTTAAATCAAAAAATGATCACGATGATGGTAAGTTCCACTCATGACGTACAGATTAAAAAAACACTTCGGAATTTATGTAAATTTATAATTGGAATTGTTTAGAAAATGAAATGAAGATAATATTAAAAAAATTAAGGAATAAAACATGTGTAAAAATTAATTTTATTATCATAAGAGAGTAATAAAACATTTTTGAAATAAAATTTATAAAACATGGTCTTAGAAGAAAAAATATTTCCTTCCAAAAATAAAAAATAAAGTCTTATTTTATTTAAAAAAAATTATCAATTATTTTCAATACCAAAGAGTAGTAAAATGGTAATATTGCTAGAAAATATTACAAATAACAAGATGAGAATAAAATCCATGAGTTTCTTGATAGTTTTATCATAAGATTTTTTCATCATAAATATAATCATAAACAATCCTAATAAACAATCGTATTATATCATAAAATAATAACCACTTTTGTATATTTGAATCATAATACACATAAATTAATAACATAAAATATTACATAAAATATAACTAGGTTAAATTAATTTATGAAATTACATATCAAATGAGATGTATATTCACCTCGTGGGTGAATATGGGTTCATAACATTTCATGCATCTCAAAGAAAGAAAATTGAGAGAAAAAACTCTTACCTTGAATCTTGACTTCCATCCTAGAAATTAAAAACTAAATAAAATTAAATATGATTTTTATGCATATATTACAAATATATATATAATACCACATATTCTTTTCTTATTACATTTTATTACTCATTTATTAATAATTCCATGTAAAAGTAATGTTTTATAAAATAACTACTTTGTCTTCCATATATGTTTTGGATTTTTATTTTTTTTCCAATTATATGTATCATGGTTTCATAATATACATAATTTTAACTATTATATAAATATCATATATATATATATATATATATTATATGTATGTATTTAAATTAATCTATAATATTTAGTGATTGAAAAAGAAATACACCATTCATGGAGATGGTAGGTCATATGTATGCATGAATATTGTTTCTATAATCATTTTTATGTCATATATGTCACATATTTTAATTAAACTCATCCTTATTACCTTAAATGTAAAACTTCAATGAATCACATCATTTCAAGAGGTGGTAGTCTATTATACACATGAGAGATAGTATCATATTCCCACAATATTGAGGGTATGAAGGTATGAGTGATATTAAAATTAGATAATTATAATAATATCATAAATATTATATATAAATAATAAATACATAATTTTGTATTGACATGATAGGTGATAATAGATACATGAATGTCATCAGTTGGTGACGTGGTAGTCTACCGTACACAAGAATAATTATTTCATAACCAATTTTTTGTAAGTGGATATGTTTGTTGGTCAT
Source organism: Viscum album (assembly GCA_963277665.1). Classification (NCBI taxonomy): domain Eukaryota; kingdom Viridiplantae; phylum Streptophyta; class Magnoliopsida; order Santalales; family Viscaceae; genus Viscum; species Viscum album. The sequence goes on along the minus strand of OY728166.1, from coordinate 1,361,694,925 downwards.
GAACATAAAATAACAACATATAAATATATTGGAGATACATAGGTTATTATATCATTTTAATGACCCAAAAATTTATTAATGAAAATTCTTTTTGATCTAATGAAAATTTTTATTATGTAAAATAGTTATATAAAATATATGCACTTCCTTGGTTTTATGTTTTTATATTTTATGTTTCTATTAAGAGTTATTACCATTGCTAATATAGTTTTTGAATAGTTATTACATTATTAGTATAAATATAAGGATTTATCCAATCCAATTTACACATAAAAAGGAAGTGATGGCCTCATTTAGTATAATTTCTCTATACAATGCTCATTTTTCGGAGCTCGGAAATTAGTTAACATCATTGGGATTCTCTCTTGACCAAGCCCAAGGAGAGATTCAACATGTTAAGCTTGAATAGAACTGCCTATAGGAGAAGTGGAAGTTAATTGGGATTACCACCTGAGCGATGTTTTTTTAGCCTCCCCAATAGTACATCATCATCGCACATATTAGCCTTAGGTATTGTACAGGTGTTATAAGGGGTTATACAATAAGACTATATGACTAAGATTATATTCATTATTTAATGTATAAATATTATACATTGATTTTATTATTGTCACTTTGTAAATGGTTTTTAAAGAATAAATAATATTTTAAGTTAATATTAAATTAAGAAATATATTTTCATGAATTAATGGATTTTTTAATTAAAGAATATTTTAATAAAATATTATTACTAAATTAATTTTTAGTAAATATGAATGATCCAATAATTTTTTATGAGTACAATTGTAATTTTTTTAAGGTTTGAATGCTTTTTTTGTCAAACTCATAAATTTTTTATAAATGTAATTTTTTATTTAAAATGTAAAAAGTCATATATTTTGAAAATAATTTAGATAAAATTATTATCATGTTTGGATTCAAGATTTCAAAATTATATAATGGTGAATGTTTCATAAATTTCTAAGATAGTGGATTTTTTGGGTAAAAATAAAATACTGTTTAAATATATAATGTGCTTTATGACACCATAATGACACAAATGTGATGTAATAAAATACTATAAAAGGTTTATTCAACCAATATATTCATTAACATTAAAATAATGTGATTTTATATTTTTTTGATTAATTTTATGGTTCCTTAGGGGTCCCTCGAAGACTTATAAAATATTTTAACTTTTTAAAATGATTTTCATTAGAGTGTGACTCACCTCTACATAATAAAGCCTAATATTTTAATATGTTAGGCCATTGGGCAGATACAATAATGTTTTAAAATCCACATTTTCAAAAACAATTGGCAAAAACAATTGTATGGTTTTTGGTTTTGATTAGTTTAATGTGTTCATTCAAAAACCAAAATAATAAAGAATTACCTCTCATTTCTATATATACCCACAAAATCACTCATTCCTCTTCACTCAATCCATTTGGATCTTGAACAACCTCTTCCATAATCTCTATTGATTCCTTACAATTCACCCCAAGCTCCCATTAATCCTCTCTCAAGCCTCTTCCAAGCCTTTGGGATCACACTTCCAAGTAAGGGATCCTCACTTTCCATCTTTATTTATGCTAGAGTTTCCTTATATTGTTATGCCATTTTATTTTCAATTAAAAAAATTAGGGTATTATTTTGATCATCCTCTATACTTCCATACTTATGTTTTAATGATTATAGACCCCTTTATTTTCTCATTAATTCTTCTAATGTACACTTGTTACCATGCTAAAATTCTCTAAGGATTTCTCTCTCCTTATTTACATTCAAGAAATTATTTTATATTATGCATTTAAATTATATTAAATCTATTGGGATATTATATTACATGACCCCCTTATATTCCATTTCATGTATAAATGGTGATAGATTCCTTTTTCTCTCATCAAACCATTTTAATATTTCTATTGTATTTTGTTATGATGCCGAAGTTACACCAAAATTTTCAGGCCAAAAAAAATCGTGTAAGTGGAAACCATCCCCATTTCTCTATCAAGGGTATTAACCATTATGCACATGTACTTTTTGATTTAGGACTTACATTTATGTATTCAAAATCTCTTACTCATGTAATAAATTATGATTTTCAATGAATCCACGTTTTATGATATATGTGGCACACTTATGCATGAATTTAAATGATTAAGAATGGTGCACTCTGATAGTACTCCAATGCATTGGGTAAAAAATAGAATAATGATATTACATGTGAAATGTGGGTTTACTCATGATAATTCACGTGAAATGAGGGTTTACTCATTCAAGTTCAAGGTCAATGAGGGTTTATGCATGCTCTATGTGCAATGAGCCTTGCCTCATGATAATATCATGTTAAATGTTATTTCCACACATCCATGGTATGATAATAATACTATATCATTCCTTTATGTTAACATTCCTATAATTCTCCATTTATATTCCTATTTCGTAACTTTCATTTTAATCTTCTTTTTATTCCATGTTTACTCCCTTACTAGGCTTTATAGCTCACCATTTGTTTATGTATGTCCTCTGGTTATCTCATGCAATGCTAAGTATGAAGGAATCTCGTGGTCATGTAAAAGCGGTTTTCAAAAAAGATGTTGTATTTCATGTCTTAAGTTGTCATGTAATGTTCCAAATTTTCCAATACACTAGACCTCTTGATCTATAGAGTTGTATTAAGTGAAAGTTTATTGAATAAATCATGTTAAAGGGTGTAATAAAGAGCATGGCTGATATATTTGTCATCAAATGATATGTTTAGTTATTTTGATGAATATGATTAGAAAAACACTAGTGAAATCCTCAGGGATAATAATATGTAAAATAAAGACATACCTGAATTTTTGTGAGTATATATTAAGTGGTTTATTAAGAATATATATCCATGTATATATACAAACAAGTATGGGTGGCTCTAGAATAAATGTATCTTGGGGTAAAACCCAAAAACATTTCTTTAAACTAAAATCAAATGGGAACTAGTGCACTATAATGGGCCTTGCCGCACTCTTGGATTGATACTCTTGTGGGATATTCTTTGGTAAATTAATAATATTAGTATAAACCATTTAAATGGATTAAAATAATTCCCATAACAATGTATTTTTTGAAGTAGATCATGGATAACATAGATTGAAGACTATAAATTCAGATGTTAAAGAAATAAATGTAATTTATAACCTATCATTTTTTAATTGGATTCATTTTTATGTGTTACCCCAAATTTATTTTATTCCATCCAATGGCCAGTATTGTGGGGACTCAGGATAAAAATTGATTCAAAGATCAATGTGACGACTGTTCTAATGAGATGTCCAATCCGATGGGAGCGGGAATTGAAAACTTTGTCACGATAATCTCCCAGTTGACTCATATTTTGAATAGAAACATGAGTAAAGAGGAACCCGCCCCCATAAGAAATAACAAGCCGCAATCGAGAGATTCATGAGACAAAGGCCTCCAACTTTTTATGGAACATATGATCCCTCAATTTCTGAACAATGGATCAAATCCACTGATAAGATCTTCTTTATCCTTCAAATTTCTGAACCAGATATGGTTCTTCTGACTGCATATCGTATGGAGGTTGAAGCTGATCAATGGTGTACAGTGATCAAAAATAAAAATCCAAAGGAAGAGATCAAGGCGTTTTAATAGATGGATTTCCAAAAAAAATCGATAAATATTTTATGTGCACCCTCCGCATAAAGATGGAAATGGACACCCCTACCCTTAAGAAATAACGATGATGAACCCATAAGACCGTATGAGGAAAACATCCAAAGTCTTGTATGATATGCCTCTGGCTTTGTCATTACCCCCTAATTCAAGGTTTATCTCTTTTTTGGTTGGATAAAACCTAGCCTACAAAAATACCAAGTGATCCATGACTTTGATAGCTATAAGGAAATTGTCTAATGTGCCCTCAAAGTCAAAATGGAGAGTGGAGAATCTCAAGGGTATCAAGGGGATAATAAGCATAAAGAAGACCTAAATTCCTACTGTCTGATGGATAAATCCAATGGTGTAATGAAATTCTTGCACCCCACATTCCAAATGTATGGAAAGAAGAATCCTGAAAATTGTGTGAAGGGGGCGAGGAAATGCTTTAGGTGTGGAAGAAAAGGTAACCTATACATTAATTCTCAATAATAAAAAAATTGCTGTTGTGACAGAGGATAAGAATGATCAGTTCGAACCACAACACATTATTTATTGCTTCAACTGCAAAGAACCAGGGTAATTTCCAAACCAGTTCCCTAATACAAGGGTTTACAGAGGAAACCAACAACCTCCAAGGCAGCAAGGGATAGCATTTTCCATCACTACCATCGAAGTGAACCTCGACAAAGAAGTGGTTATAGGTACGATTGTTATTCATTATATAATATCAAATGTACTTTTGATTCTGGTTCAATTCATTAATTTATATCATGAAAATTTGTTAGAACAATCCTAACACCAGCACAAATCATGGAAGTAGAGATGTTAGTGAGAATGGAAAATGAGGAAATTATTGCATCCCATGAATATAAATCCTCCCTAGTCACAATTTGTAGATTGAACTTCCTGGAGAAACACATAATACTCCTTCTGGTGTAATCTAATGCACTTTTTGGCATGGATTGGACTTCCCTATATAGAGACAACATAAATTGTTGTGAGAGGGAAATTGCTCTCTATATAGTGAATCGACCCCCGATTTAGTACAAGAGCAAGGAGGAGGACAGATCTTATTTAGAAAAGTTATATCAAGCATGTATATTACTTCCTTATGAGAACACATATCTTTCTCAAATGATGGAATCTAAGGAAACATCCATCCTTGGTGACATGCCTATTGTGAGGTAATTCACTGAAGTGTTTCCCAAGAAATATCATAGCCTTCCTCCAAGAAGATATATTGAATTATCGATTGATATTATACCTAGGGAATTTCCAATATCCAAGACTTAGTATAGAATGGCTGTTGTGGAGCTTGAGGATCTACATAAACAACTACTAGAGAATCTGGATAATGGTTTTATATGCCCAAGTGCTTCACCATGGGGTGTATCAGTTATCTTAATCAAGAAAAGGGATGGGTTAATGCATCTTTTAATTGATTATAGTGAGCTCAATAAAATCACAATAAAGAACAATTATCCTCTGACATGAATTGATGACATGTTTGATCAGCTACATGGAGCACTATACTTTTCCAAGGTGGATCTGTTGTTGGGAAATTACCAAGTAAATGTGAAGAAGGAGGATATCCCCAAGACTACTTTTCATACAATGTACGGGCACTATGAATTCATAGTAATTCCTTTAAAACTCAATAATTACCCATAAATTTTCATGGAATTGATGAATATAGTCTTTAGAGATTATATAAAAAAATTTGCAGCTTTTATAGATGATATTGTTGTGTACACGAAAACCAAGGACGATTATAAGGAGCAACTAAGCACTGTACTAGAGACACTGTGAACTGAGAGGCATTATGAAAAGTATAGATAATGATAGTTCTGTTTGACGGAAGTGTCATTCATGGCTCATATCATCCCACTAAATGGGATATTTTTGGATCCCTATAATAAAAATGAAAATGAGGTATGGATGAGGCCAACATCAGTGATGGATATCCATAGCTTTTTTGGGTTATCTGGATATTATCACCAATTTGTATGATATTTCCCTCAATTGTAAAACTTTTTTACAAAGATAAATTAGAAAGTATAAAAGATTTATTGGATTGATGAATGTGAATAGAGACTCAAGGAGTTGAAAATGAGGCTTAATAATGTGTGTGTACTCACACTACCCACAAATGGAGTACTTTTTGTGGTATTAAGTTATGCTTCGAAGAAGGGCGTGGGGTGCTGGTTGATGGAAAATTACAAAGTCATTGCCTATGTTTCAAGGCAATTGTATGTTCATGGTGAAAACTATCAAACACATGATTTGGAGTTGGTTGTAGTAATATTAGCTTCAAAAATTTGGTGACATTTCCACTTTTGGGAGAAGTGTGATATATATACGGATCACAAAAGCCACCAGTATATATTCTCACATAAAGAGTTGAATATGCACCAATGAAGATGGTTAGATCTGGTCAAAGACTATGACTGGTCAATTCACTACCATCTAGGGAAAGATAACAAGGTGTTGGATTCTCTATGTAGAAAGGACCCAACAACTCTTTAATTGATGAAAATTGAAAAGGATCCAATCTTCTTAGATTTGATAAAGATAGAAATGGTAATCATAAAGAAGGGAACATCATCAATCTTTTCACAAATGATTGATAAACCATCTCTTCTGGAAAGGTTAAGGATTCCCAAAAGGATGATGTGGGAATTCCAAAAAATGGAAACTATTAGAAAAAGTAAATCATTGTAGTTTAATGTTGAGGATGGAGGAATTGTTAGATTTGGGACAATACTATGTGTTCCATAAAATCTATAGTTAAAGAATGAACTTTTAGATGATGCGCATAGTTCAAATTTCTCCATTCACCCATGAAATACAGATATGTATTGAGTTCTACGAGAGAAGTATTGGTGGGATAACATGAAGAAGGAGGTTACTGAGCATACATAAAAGTTCATAGTATGTTAGCAAGTGAATATTGAGAGATATAAGTCTATGTGGATGACGCAACCATTACCCATGCCAACATGGAAATGGGAGAACATCACCATGGACTTTGTCACCTGACTTCCGAAGACATCCAAAGGAAACAATGATATCTAGGTTGTTTTGTATCATCATACAAAGACTACACACTTCATTACAATTCAAGAGGATTTTTCATTGAATCAAATAGCATGCATGTAAATCAGAGAATTGGTAAGGCTTCATGAAGTACCAATATCTATTGTATCTGATCAAGATCCAAGATTCACCTCTATGTTCTGGAAAAGTATCCAACACGCGTTGAATACTAAGCTGATCTTTAGTACGACTTATCATCCTAAAACTGATGAAAAATCTGATCAAACCATCCAAACACTTGAAGAAATGTTGGGAGCATGCTCAATGGACATCAAAGGAGGATGGGATCAACATCTTCAGATGGTTGAGTTCTCTAACAATAATAGTTTCCACTCAAGCATCCAAATGGATCATTATGAATCCCTTTATGGGAAGTGGTGAAAAATACCGGCATGTTGGGATGATGATGGGGATAAAAAACTCCTAGGTAAATAAATGGTCAAAAAATGGTGAAGAAGTTTAAGATCATATAGAATCATATTAGAGATGATCAGAGTTGACAAAAGAGATATGATGGCAATTGCTGACGAGACCTAGAGTTTGATGTTGGAGACATGGTATTCCTCAGCATATCACTGTGGAAGAGTGTTATGGGAATGGGAAGAAGTGTGGGCTTAGTCCAAAGTACGTCGGCCCTTTTGAGATCCTTGATCCATTGGAGTAGTATCATATCGACTAGAAATCCCACCAAACCTATCTCAAATACATGATGTATTCCATGTATCACTATTCAAGAATTACATACCAGACCCATTCCATGTACTCAATTTATAAGTGGTACCATTGCAGAATGACCACTCCTTTTAAGAGACTTCGATGAAGATCTTATATTGTGTAAAAAAATGTTATACGGATTAAAGAAATACCAATCATCAATGTGTTTTGGAGAAATCACAAGTTTAAAGAAGCAATGTGGGAATCATATGATATGATGAAGTAGAGTTACCCTCAACTGTTTTAGTTTGGGAAAATGAAATTTCAAGGGGGAAATTTCAAAAGGGAGAAGATTGTAATAACCAAAACATTTATTAATTAAAATTCATCTTGATCTAATGAAATGTATTATTATGTAATATATTTTTTTAAAATTTTCACTTCCATGGTGTTATGTTTTTGGATTTTAATTTACCATTAAAATTTTTTATCATTGCTAACATAGCTGTTGAATAGTGATCACATGATTAGTATAAATAAAGAGATTTGAAAAATTTAATTTACTCAGAAAAAGGAAGTGATGGACTCATCCAGTAGAATTACTTTATACAAATCCCATTTGTTGGAGATAGAAAATGAGGTAGTGTCAATAGTCTTCACTCTTCACCAATCCCAATCTGGTCTTCAATATGTTAAGCTTGAATGGAACCACTTACGGGAGAAGTGGATGTTTACATAGATTACCACCCAAGCTATGTTCTCCGAGATGCCCAAGAGTCTATCATCATCGCACACCTTACCCTTTGGTCATATACGGGTGTCATAAAGGGTTATGTAACAATACCCTAAAACTATGATAATATTTATTATATTTATATAATGAATATACATTCGTTTCATTATTGTTTCTTGGTAAATGGTTTTTAAAGCACAAATAGTATTTTTAGTAAATATTCTACTATGGAATATATTTTGATAAATTAATGTATTTTTGAAATAAAAAATATTTTAAGAAAATATTATTACTAAATAAATTTTTATTAAATTTAAATGATCATATAATTATTTATGAATACAATTGTAATTTATATTATGGTTTGGAATTTTCTTTTATAAAAAACAGAGAATTTTCAATAAATGTTAGATCTTATTTTAAAAATAAAAATTCACATGTTTTTAAAATTACTTAGATAAAATGAATATCATTTTTGGATTTAGGATGTCGAAATTATCTAATGGTAAATGTTTCATAATTTTCTGAGATTGTCAAATATTTGGGTAAAAATTAAATATTGTTTAAATATATAATGTGTTTTATGACATCATAATGACCCAATAGTGATATAATAAAATAATAAAATTGGGATATTCGACCAATATATGTTTTAAATTTAAAATAATGTGATTTAATATTTGTTTGATTAAATTTATGTTTATTTGGTGGACCCTCCAAGACTTATAAAATATTTTTTCTTTTTATAATGATTTCCTTGAGAGTGTGACTCACCTCCACATATGAAAGCCTAATATTTTAATAAGTTAGGACATTGGCCTTATATAATAATTGTTTCCACTCCATATTGGCCAAAACAATAGGGAGAAACCAGGGTATGGTTTGTGGTTTGGATTAGTTTAATGTGTAGTGTCTAAAACCTAAATTATAAAGAATTCCATCTCCTTCCCTATATAAACCCACGTAATGTCTCATTACACTTCACTCAAACCATTTATAGATAATAAAACCTCTATAATCCTCTCTCCATAATCCTTCCATGGCACCCTAAGCTCCCATGAATCCTCTATCAAGCCTCTCTCAAGCCTTTGGGATCACACTTCCAAGTAAAGGATCCTCACTTTCCTTCCTTCCTTATTTATGTCCATGTTTCCTTATACTGTTATGCCCTTTTATATTCAATTATAAATGCTGGGGTACGATTTTGACCCTCCCTTATACTTCCCTCCATATGTTTTAATGATGATAGACCCATTTATCTCTCATTAATGCCTCCCATGTATGCCTGTTACCATGCCGAAATTCATTAAGAGATTTCTCTTTCCTCATTTAGATTCATGAAATTATTTTACATTATGCATCTAAACTAGACTACATATGTTGGGATATTATATTACATGACACCATTACTGTCCATTTTTCCTATAAATGTTGAGAGACCCATTTCTCTCTCATCAACCCATTTTACAAGTTCTATTGGATTTCGTTATGCTGCCGAAGTTACACAAACATTTCCATGCCAAAATCAACATGTAAGTGAATACCATGTCTATTTCTCAATAAAGGGTATTCACACTTATGAACACCTACTTGTCGACTGACTTCCTACATTTATGTATTCCATATATCTTATTCATGGAATAAATTATGAATTTTAATGAATCCATGTTGTATGATCTATGTGGCACATTGATGCATAAGATGAAATGATTAAGAAGGGTGAACCCTGATAGCACTCCAATGAATTGGGTAATGAATAATATCACAATATTCCATGTCCAATAAGGGTTTAAAGATTCTAATTCAAGTGAAATTAGGGTTTACTCATGCCAATTCAATTGTAATGAGGTTTTATTCATGCTTCATGTGAAATGAGCCTTGGACCATGATAATATCATGTTAAATGTTGTTTCCCCATCTCCATGTTATGATAATCATGATATATCATGCCCTTATGTTCATGTTTCTCTTATCATCCACTGATAATCCTATTACCTAACATGTATTGTATTCTTTATGTTATTCCTTGTTTACTCCATAAATGTGATTTATAGCTCACACTTTTCTTATGTATATTCTCAGGTTATCCCATGAAATCTTAAGTACAAACTAATGTTGTGGTCTTGTAAATGAATATTTCAATAAAGATATTGAATTTTACGTATTAAGATTCCATCTAAAGTTCTTAATTTCCCAACACTCTGGACCTATCGATCCTTAGAGTTTTCTTAAGTGAACATTTATGTAATAAATCACATTCAAGTGTGTAATAAAGAGAATGGTTGTTATAATAATCATGTTATAATAATTATTTAAGGAGTTTGATTAATAAATAAAAAAACATTCATTGATGAACATGACCTCTTGTTCGGGTTTCCTTCTTATATTTTCACCAAAGCCTTCCAATAATGGATATCTATCCAAAATAAGGCTTATAAGATGGTATGAAATTTGTGAAGTGATTTGGGTAGGGCTTGGCTTAACAAAAAGGGTTTAAAAGTGTTAATGGCATATAATAAGTGGTGGCCTTTAACAAGTGAGGTTAGTGTCACACATTTAATTTTCTGAAAAGATAGTGTAACCACGTTTTTGACATAGAAAAGGTTAAAAATGGATAACATTATAACCATGTACATTATATTTTTAAAATATTTCTATCCAATATATTTTATGCAATTTTATGTTAAATTTTAACCCTTCATATTTTTTTTACACCCTTGATAAACCCATTTTTACGTTAACTATGGAAAATTATATTTATTTATTTTACTATTATTTTTGGTAAATACAATTATGTTAACACTATTAGAATAAATAAATTATGATGAATTCAAATATGGAATCCTTTTTTCCAAATTCTATTCACATAAGTGGAATGTTTAAACTTAAAATTAATCTCACATATGTGATGACAAAAGTGGGTTTTTTAAATAAAAAATTTAAAAAATTTTATAAAGATTTTATATCAAAATTAAATTTGAAATTTTTTACAATGGAATAAATTGGGTAAATTGATGTATGATTGAAATAATTGTACCTTAAAGCAATTTTAAAAAAAAACATTATCTTTATAATTAAATTAAAAAAATAGATTTTAATTAAAATTCAGTATTTTTAACTATTAATAAAAAAAGATACTTTTTATAAAAACTATAAAAATCACCCGGAGCTAATTTTTAAATTATTATTTAAAAAATTAAGTTTATTTTATAAAATTTTAAAATTTATTTTTAGTAATGTTCACAAAGTGAAATTAAAACAATTTTTTTAGAAATAAGAATTTTCAAAACATATAAAATGTTACCGAAAATTAAGTAATTTTTTCAATGTTTTTTCTTTTGTGTAAATATCTTATAATTTATATTTAAAAATTAGTTATTAATAGTCATATCACTAATTATAACATAAAGGTGAGATCAGGCATGTTTAAATAACTATATTAATAATATATCACGATTTGGTTAAAAATCAGTGTTGTGTGTAACATGAGCTAACCCAGTGTTGTCTATAGTGAAATATTTAGTTTTTGTTGTGTATAATTCAAGATACCAAATAAATTTAATTTATTTGAAAATTAATTCATCAAAACAGAGGGTGTCATAGTTATGATTCTGGGGGAAACTAGATCATCCCCAGAGGGGATCCTTAAAGATTTTATACATTCAATATTTGTGATTTGTAGTACCCAATTGCCTAAATAGATAGGTTTTTAAAAAGTTGGGGCTAATCCCTAGCCCTATTACTCTTATTTCCTAAAGGGTGGAACCTTCTAAGCCCCTACCAGGGGATCAGGTATTGGTTTTTCTTATGGAGGAGATAGATATTAGTAGTTTGTGACATCCTTTCAGTCACATTTATGGTTAATTTTGATATTTTTTAATCTATTGTGAGGTTATTTAGTCTTTTAAGTATCTGGATTTGTAAATTTAGAGATTCAAGAAAATAGGCCCGGCACACAGTGTAGGAACGTTGTTTCTGCTAATAGTGAAGTAACCATGTTATATGGAACCGTTGGATATATTATATATCTTCATAGTTTTATCATGGTTTTCTATACTCTGAAGTAATTCCTAGGAAACTTTTGTACTTGGTTTTCATGGGGCATTGAAAAATAATAGTTAGTGCATGGTTTTCTAACCATTCATCTTAACCAAGAAATATGATCTAGTCATTTAAAATATAATATTACCATGATTACATTAGTCTTTTTCAACTATAATATCTTTCTAATTCATTATTATCTCATACTATCCCCCCATGATGATCTAGAGTAATCTTCTCCTAATTCATTGGTGATCCTCGATCATTTTGGCGGATCTTGTCAAGATATGAATATTTTTTATCTAAATTTTTTTATTTTCCCTAGATCTACCCACAATATCACTTACCCTTGATCTATTGGAACCCAATAGGGTTATAATTGTAAGATCTTTGGTTTTGGGTGGAGAACTGAAGATGTTATTTGTATATCTAGTCTCATGAGGACCGTATCTCACCATTTCACATTACCGGTTTTGAAGGTAACAAGGTTTTCATAATTATTGAGGTAGGTTCCTATATCCTATGGTCTATGAATTGGAATACCTTATGTTATTATGATTCCATTTTTTTGTGATATAAAAAATAGATGATTCAAAATCCATGATGTTTGAGTTGGTCATTGACAGAAATGTAAATTTTTCTAAAAGAGTTTTTTAACCATATTGATACACCTGGGGTGTTTGATAAATTTCCCAAAAGATTATTTTGAAATTAAAATTTATTTTCTAAAATGTAAGTGGTATGGTATCACTATAGAATTTTTTTATGAAAATTTACGAATTAAATTAAATGGAATTTCCTTTCAAAATATTTTATAAAATGTGAAATGGGTTTCTTGAACATAATGATGATTTAATGAAAAATTTTAAATTACTTATGGTATTTGGGGAATATATCCATATGAAATACCTAGGGAAGTTATCTATCATTATGGGAGGTTCTTGAGCGTATCCTTTCTATGGTACAATAGTTCACAGACTATAGATTTCACTTACGTTATTTAGTTTTTATTTATCTTAGTGTTGTGGAACTTTTTGTTCTGATTTCCCATTTGGTTCTTTGAGGATATATTATAAGATTGTTAATTTTTTATTCCAATTTTCCTACTTGATATGGATTTTAATACTTTAATCCTATTTATTTCATTTGTTTATGAATCATTGATAAATAGTATGTCATATTTCTTTGATTTTTTTGAATATGGGATGTTCTCAAAAGAAAACCAAAGGATAATTGTATATAGAAAATGATTTATTTTTTTTTCTCTTGGAATATTTTTTTTACAAGAACTAACTGATACATATGTCTAGTAAACTATTTATATTCTTATTGGGATATTACTAATATTTTTTTCTTACAAACTAAATTTTCATTTTGGATTTTTTATCCATTTTCATAGAAGATATAGGTAAAGGGAAGACCATAATATAGAGGATGAACCACCTAGATATTTTTTCCTTCTAGTGGTGTGGGACTATGGTTACATATGTACATAATAATATATACCCATGGGTGGAATTGGGATTTATTCTTTAGCCTAGTTTTTTATCTGGACCTTGTTATGCAACTTTTGTGTGTATCTATTATTTTTTGGTTTTCATAACATATGATTTATTTTGGATATCTACTATTATACTATGACTGTTTCTATATTATCATATGGATCATGAGGGTGGAATCATTCCCATGTTTTTTTGTATAATACTCTAGTTATTTTCTCCATCCCATGGAGAAGTTATGAGTCAAACAGGGTTGGTCTGTTAAAAATTTGAATCTAAGGGTCAAGTTGTCATTAATGTCATGAAAAATATTTTGTATCATACTATTTTTTCTAGAGTTCATTTATATAATTTATATAGTACTATTTTAACTTGAAACATAGTATATAAGTGTTTCAACCTAGACCACTTTTATGATAAGACTTGAGTTAGCATGAGAAGTTTGATTTTTTCTTACAATTGTTTTTGTTATTTTAGGATTTTTTTTACATCAATTTTCTGTAATCAATTTTTGATAAAAGAATTTAATTATTTCTAAATGGTTTCTCTTAATATTTTTAATATATTTTGTCACCTTCAAGAGGAACATATCTAAATACTAGATGACAAGCTATGAAGAAATATCAGTAGGCGGATCATCTGTTTAACTCCACTTTGGTGGAAACTGCAGTCCAAACTGTCAAGTCTATGGGCCTAGTTTTTGATGCTAAACAAGAATAGAAGGTGGAACATGACACAAAAGCCACTAAACAACATACATATATCCTTAATGGTGATCAGGGACCCTAGTAATTTGAATATATATCTAGTGTATTGAAATAATTTTCCACTTCCTAAATACATCAGAAAACTACAAGTTTGGTTTTTCCACATATATGATTTAGGGGATAGGAAGGAAAATGTTATAATAAATTTTTCAATACATAATGTATGAATATATAACCTGGACCACTTTTAATATATCCTTTACTCAATAGTTATATCTTGAGACACTCGATTCAATGAAGGAATGGGATTTCATTTCTCTAGATTAGGAAGATAGTTCGATCATGGAGTATTGTACATAGGTTGTTGAGTTAGTGAACGTGTATCTGGATCATATTCATAATAATTGTATATATTCATGGAGTTTTGAGATAATAGTGATGTTTTTTATTTTTTCTATGATGATTCTTATAATCCTAAACACCTTCATGGAGTTTTTGGACAAGGAATCTAAGGCTAAGGTAGATATAAATTTGAAAGGATGACTCATTAGAGAATTATTAGTGGTGGGAGGTATCCATCGTTCATTTTATGGACATAATATATTTCATGTTTACAAGAATCAAGGTGTTTGTAGGATTTCAAAATATATTACAAGTCAGAGTTAGGTGTATTTTTAACAATTTGGGAGAAAGGTACACCTTAAACATGATTGTATGGAAACAACCATAGGGGTCATGCATGTGGGAAACCCATCCACTTTCAATATTTCTTCAAGATATCATACTAGGTAAGATGAAATATATCCACCTTCACCAAGGGTTCTTAGGTTGAATTTTATGTCTAATAATATGTATGATCTAAACTTCATGCCAAGGGTGATGCATATGTTGTGAAGAAATGGAAGGATGTGGATGGACATTTGTATCCAAGAGAGTATTCACCAGAGGACTCAGAGGTAATAAAAGATACAATGGGATATGTAATCGTTCTTGGTATTATTATTATTTGATACACTAATTTTTTATCTCACCCAAGATAATAGATGTGTTGGGCTTGCAATCTAATAATATTACTTTTATGATGACTCTTTCAACAACTTTAGGAAAAAACTCAGAGTAGGGTTTGAAATGTCTCAACTGTTAGGTGTGGGTTTATAAAAATTAAATGATATGGTATTTTATAGTTCTTGATCTTAAAATATTTTATCTCATTATTCTAATGGATTGGATGATTATCTATAGATCCTAGATCAATTTTATTCATTTTTTGGATCAACTTTCTCTATTTTGATGGTGCCAACAATGTCTTTTAGGGTGAGTGGGATATTAAATATGGGATATCGTGTCCCATTTACACTAGTTTCTAGATGATCTCAGTATAGTTTTCATAAATTTATCTTGATACGGTTGATTCGTATCTTAGGGGATTTCTTTTTATAGTGGTGAGTGAATATTTCAATGCTTGTTCTAGATGGTTTTTAAGGGTGTCCTTCCCATGGTGAATTTGAATTATATATATAAGTTCTTCTAAGGATGATGCCCTTTTCTTTACCTCCACACCATATTAAACCCAATAAATTAAAGGTATTAAATGATCATATTATGATTATCGAGGTGAGGGATTTATTAATCCTATATTTTTTCCATTGGGGATCTCCCGTTATCTTTTCAAAGAAGGCATATGGGAGTACATAAAATTGTTTTGCTGTCTGGAAACTCAACGATGTGATAGTGAAGAACATATATTCATTTCCTATGATTTATGGACTTTCTATTATATCAGGGTAGAATAGTTGTTTCAAATACTAATATAATATCAGGGTACCATTAGTAGACAGTTCGAGATAAATATATTCTTAAGACGACATCTAAAATAAGGTATGGGAATTTCAAATATGTTCTTGTTTTTCCTTACTAATGATCCTATAGTTTTTTTGGATTTCTGGAATCAAATATTCAAATATTTTTTAGCTTCATTCATGGTTTTATTTTTTGATAATATCTTAGAATATTTTAGAATTTAGCATGATCATGCTTATCATTGGAATATAATCTATGGGATCATAATAGAACATTCTTTATACAGAAAGTTATCCAAATGTTGGACCTGGATTCAAGAGGTGAAATTTTTGGGCCATATGATTACTGGGAAGGGAATCATAGCGTATCATAAAAATATGCATGTGGTGATTTCATGGGGGTGTCCCATAAATGTTTCTGAGATCCACAATTTATTGGGATTACCTAGTTATTAAAGTTTTATTATTTTGGAATTCTTCAAGCCTCTATCTACTATGATATCATTAACCCATAATGGAGTAATGTTTTTTTTGAATGATCTATATCGAATTACTTTTGAGGAGTTGAAAGTGACATTGAATTTAGCTCTAGTATTCATTCTTCTAGAGCCTAGTTTTAGTTTTGTTGTTTATTGTGTCACCTTAAGAATGTGTTTGTTTTATCTTCATACGTATGGGTTGATAGCTAGTAAATTATAGATCTATCTATTGATTCCCCCAAGAGAGGAATTATCCCTTTCATGATCTTATGTTGGTGATAGTGATGTATGATTTTAAGACTTTGTGACACCGTCTCTTGGAAGATAATTTTATAGTGTATTCATTCCATAAGAGTTTAAAGTATATCAATACTCTATGTAGGTTCCGGGCGCAGCGGAAGCGCGTTGGTGGGTTTGCCCAACATTAATTTTAACGTTAAACAACGTTCAATCTGAGATCCGTCACGATATAAAACGCCGAATATTCGGAATAGAACGAAGAACGAAAAGAAAAGAAGAGTCCTGGAACCCTTGATGAGGATCATCATATGTTGATTATAATTAATTTAATTAATGCATAAGAATTACCTTGTTGGAATTCTTTCTTCATTGATGTGTCCGGTCACGATTCAGTGATCCGTCGTTACGTCGTAGAATCCAAGTGTAGGATTCCTCTAGCGGTGATCCACATGTGTGTCACGTATCTCCGGACATCACCGAAGAGATCTTCGGGTGCTAGCGCGGAAGAACCTTCGCTTGCGATGTCCGCCTTCGACCGCCTTGATCCGGTGGAGGATCTTGCTATCGTAACTTGAGGGCATTCTTGGTGGAAAGGGAATTCTCTCTTGGCTTGAGAGTATTTCCAAATCCGTTGTGCACAACAATGGCTCTAAAAAAATGTTGGGGTTGCGAGGATATTTATAATCAGGTTTGAGGTAAATAGAGTTATGACAATAAATAAACTTGTTACGCGTTTTATTTATTTCATTAACTCTTATTGAAAACCCCCATGTCGAATTATTAATTCCTTGACATGCGCCCATGCTGATTATAATAAATATCATTTAATAAAACAATATTAAATCCTCAAAATCCCAATTGGAAAAACTACACGGCATGTAATAATTAATACACGACGTGTACTTGTTTTTCATAAAACTACACAGCGTGTATATTTAATATACACGGCGTGTACTTTTATTTTCCATTTTTCTCCACCGCATTTATTAGACCTTGAGTAATGACTATTTATTTCTTAAATAAATTTAACTTCATTACTCGCTAATAAATATATTATTTTATCCACAGTATATTTTCTCGAATAACTAGTGTCAAAATAAATGCGATCATACATCCTTAAATAATTATTAAACCCCAGTCAGGAATAATATTTATTTAACTTGTTAAATTAATATTTAACTGAGATACATGGACACACTTAGTGTGTGACCCTCTAGGCCTCTTTCTCAGCGGCATTAGGCTGAGCCTGCCTAAAGTCCAAGGTTAGCGTCTTGCAACACGCCAAGGCACCCATAGAGAAAGAAGTTAACGCCGTAATGACGTGTCACCTCCTATAAACGCTTACCGTGTAATATAATCCCTTTGTCTCGATATCTCCAATCAAGCGGGTTACATGCAAGTACCATCAACCCATGTGCTTGATTATTCTTTCTTTGACTTCCCGGAATTGAACTTGCCCATACCTTACCATGGCCAAGGATTTATTTAGGCTATATCAATTCCATCAAAGGGCCTGAGATATCTACTTCCGTTATGGAACGGAAGGGACAAATACTTTCTCTCATTATCTATTAATGTTGTATTACTTGTGACGCACCCAACGTATCCTACCTCACTGTGAACAGTGTGTCGTCACAGTTTTCGTCAATACATCTAAGTGCGTGAGTTGTAATACCCATTAATAATAATCTTAAAGTCTAAGGATCAATACACACGTCCGTAGATAGGAACATCCAATGACACTATGAAACGTGGATTTCCTACTGGCGGGTCTCGTTTGCATAATATCCTCCTAGATATTACTAAGGGCGCACACCATGAGAAGGTGCCTAAAAGTTTTATGAGTCCTCAACCCTAATGACCTGTATTATTTGTGTCCCTTAAATAATATCATCCGGCCTTAGAACATACATTCAAGAACAATGTTATGGCACGTTCGGGTTCTCATCATATCAGGGATCCGCTACGATCCTTTAATGAAATAGTTTCCCTTAGGACATTATCACATGACATGTCACGCAGAAGAACGATCAAGATGTGATAAGGCTTTTATTTAATGAATAAAGTACAAAGTAGTTGGTTCTAGACCACCAACTCCAACAGACTCCCACTTGGACTAGAGCCAACTGCTAACAACCTTTAACCCGCTAGCTCTCACATGATATTCATGCTTCTGCTGAGATAGGCCTTTAGTCATGGGGTCCACCACGTTCTCTTCCGTGGACACTCTGCTCACTGCAACTTCACCCCTTTGATAGAAATCCCTCAAGAGTTGATACTTCTGGAGTATGTTCTTTGTCCGTTGATGTGACCTTGGTTCTTTTGCTAGAGCCACAGCTACAGTATTATCATAATACAATGTAATGTGATCTTTACTGCTAGGCACCACATCAAGATCCTGGACAAAGTTCCGAATCCAAACAACTTCTTTGTCTATATCAGAAGCTGCTATATAATCGGACTCCGCTATAGAATCGGCAACAACTGGATGCTTTGAACTCTTCCAGCTCACAGCTCCTTCATTGAGACAGAAAACATATCCAGATTGCGACTTCAGATCATTCTGATCTGTTTGAAAACCAGCATCAGCATACCCTCTGATGACAAGATCCTCGTCTCCTCCATACACCAGGAACATATCCTTAGTTCTTCTCAGATACTTATGGATAGTCTTAACAGCAGTCCAATGTTGTTCTCCTGGATCTGCTTGATATCTGCCTACCATGCTCAGTGCATAGGCAACATCAAGCCTAGTACATAACATGGCATACATGATGGATCCTATAGCCGAAGCGTATGGGATCTTGCTCATCCTATCTTTCTCCTGTTGTGTCTGGGGACACATTTTCTTAGAAAGATGTAAGCCATGTGACACTAGAACCAATCCCCTCTTGGATTTCTCAATACTAAATCTCCTTAGTATCTGGTCAATGTATATACCCTGACTTAGTCCAAGCAGCCTCTTGGATCTATCACGAATAATCTTGATCCCTAGAATCTAGGATGCTTCTCCTAAGTCCTTCATGGAGAAACACTTGTTCAACCAGTCCTTAACTGACTGTAAGGCTGGTACGTCATTTCCAATAAGAAATATGTCATCAACATATACCACTAGGATGACGACCGCATTCCCATTAAACTAATTATAAACACATGGCTCACATTCGTTCTTAATGAAACCAAATTCCTTTATGGCTTCATCAAATCGAATGTTCCATGACTTGGATTCTTTCTTTAATCCATAAATGTATTTCTGAAACTTGCAAACCCGTTTGGCTTCACCTGGTGTCACATACCCTTCTGGTTGTGTCATATAGACATCTTCCTAATGGTTCCCGTTAAGAAATGCTGTTTTGACATCCATCTTCCAAATCTCGTAGTCATGGTAAGCTGCTATGGAAAGTATGATTCTTATGGATTTAAACATGGGAACTGGAGATAAGGTTTCATCATATTCAATTCCTTGACGCTGTCTGAATCCTTTAGCCACTAGCCTTGCTTTATAGGTGCTAACTTGACCTTCCATGTCCAGCTTTCTTTTGAATACCCATTTGTATCCAACAGGCTTTACATCAACTGGCTCATCGACCAAAACCCAAACTTGGTTTTGATACATGGAATCCATCTCAGAATTCATAGCTTCTAGCCATCTTGCAGCTTCTGAGCTTTCTACTGCTTCCTTGTAGGAGAGAGGTTCATCGTTGTCCAACAATAATCATTCACCATCATCGGTGACTAGGAAACCAAATCTCTCTGGTTCCCTTACCTCTCTTGAGCTCCTACGCAGTACTTGTGTTTCTGGAACCTCTTCCACGGCGACCTGTGGAACTTGTTCCTGTACCAACTCCTGTATATCTTGAGCATCAACTTCGTCGAAGTCAATCTTGCTCCCACTATCCTTCTTGAGGATGTGCTCCCTCTCAAGAAATACGGCTTTTCTGGCGACAGTAACTTTCTTATCTTGGGGGTTATATAGGTAATATCCTTTTGTTTCCTTGGGATATCCTATAAAGATACACTTCGTGCCCCGTGGTGCTAGTTTGTTGCCTGAGAAGGCCTTAACAAATTCCTCACATCCCCATAAAAGTGTGTGCAACAAAGTGGGTTTCCTTCCATTCCATAACTCGGATGGAATTCCATTTGCCGCCTTAGTTAGTACTTGGTTTAATATGTATGCTGCAGTTTGTAATGCATATCCCCAAAAGGGTAATGGAAGATCCGCATGAATCATCATCGACCTCACCATGTCCAACAAGGTGCGGTTCCTCCTTTCACTAACACCATTCCACTGTGGTGTATAAGGAGGAGTGAGCTGAGATAGAATCCCAGACTCCCGTAGAAGATCGATGAACTCTTGGTTCAGATATTCTCCACCTCGTTCTGATCAAAGCTTCTTTATCTTCATACCAAGTTGATTCTTTACTTCATTCTTGAATTCCTTAAATTTCTCTAAGGACTCTAACTTATACCTCATTAAGTAGACAAAGCCATATCTACTCAAATCATCAGTAAAAGTAACAAAGTAAGAATATCCACCTCTAGATTCTACTGGAAATGGTCCACACACATCTGTGTGTACCAATCCTAGAAGCTCTATGGCCCTTTCACCTTGTCCACCAAAAGGCGGCTTGGTCATTTTTCCTTGTAAACAAGCGTGACATCTATAAAGTGGTTTTAGCTTAGTATAGTCTAAATAGCCATCTTGGCAGAGCTTTGTCAAGCACTTCTCGTTCACATGACCAAGGCAGTGATTCCATAACTGGGTGATGTATGAGTCCTGTGAGTTTGTTTCGTTATTGATTGCCAATACTTGGTTTTCGTAATTTAATACATACAAACCATTATTCAAATGTGCCATACCATAACATACATTGTTCTTATAAAAGAGACAACCCTTATTTCCAAACATGAAAATTAATCCATCCATATCCAAACAAGATACATAAATTATGTTCTTGGTAACACTAGGCACAAAATAATAGTTTTGTAAAACCAAAATCTTGCCAGTTGGCAATGAGAGGTGATAGTCGCCAATAGCCAACGCAGCCAGCCTTGCACCATTAGCAGCTCGAAGATCCACCTCTCCTCTGGCGATCATTCTAAATCTACTTGGTTCCTGCATTTGAATACAGATGTGATCCCCACAAGCTGTATCTAATACCCAATGTGTAGAAATAGAAAGATTGCACTTGATAACGAACGCACCTTTAGCATCCCCACGCTTCTGGGTACAGTTCCTCTTCCAGTGGCCTGCTTGCCACATGAAAAACACACTGCTTCTCATTCCTTGTCCTACCTCTGGATCTTCCCCTTCTTGGAGGGACGGTGCTCGGGGGCTTCAGACCATTTATATGTCTTTGGCCCCTTTGCCTTGTCCTTCCTTTTCTTGTTCACCATAAGGACCGCGGGTTTGTCACACCCCATGTCCTTATCTACCTGGCGAATCAAGGTTAGAAGCTCTGATAGACTCTTCTCATTGCCGCTCATGTTATAGTTGACAATGAAGCTAGAGAAGAACTTGGGAAATGATGATAGGATGAGATCTGTACGCAACTCATCTGGGAATTTAATCCCTAAGATGTCCAAGCGTTCAATGTAGCCAATAAGTTTGACCACATGAGGCCCAGATGGCGCAGACTCTCCAAGCTTCGTGGTAAACAAAGCATTGGAGATCTCATACCTCTCCTATCTCGCCTTCTCTTGGTAGAGATCCGTAAGGTGAGACATCATGTTATACGCATCCATGTTTTCATGTTGCTTCAAGAGCTCATTAGACATGGCTGATAGCATGAAACACTGGACATCTGTGGCATCATCCATGTGTTTCATGTAGAGAGATAATTCCTCATCACTAGCCTCTTTCCCAGGCGCAACTGGAATAGGCTCTTCCAGCACATATAATTTCCTTTCGTGGCGAAGGACGACGCGAAACGCCTCTACCACTCTTGGAAATTGGTGCCGGTGAAAAGGTTTTATTTTTCAAGTATGGTGCGCAATGATATGTTTGAAGTCATTTTCTTTCCATTTCTATAATTTAAGATGAGAAAAGGTTTAGTACTTTATTATAAAAATTGAGACAAATAAATAAATTAATACTTATTAGTCTCCCACTATTTTATCGAAATCCAATAGCCCTCACCATTGACTTAGGAATATTCTATTGCGTGAATATTATAGTGGAAAGGATCCATATTGTCCTTCGCATTACCCCAAATAGGGTTGGTCAAACATCTTGAAGGGTTTTAGGTAGGCATTCCAAATGCCAACTGCATTAACTCGCAGTTCCTTGATCCGCTGAGTGGACTCCCCAATCCTGAAATCCTTTTTGGATTTCCTCAACCTTTGCCTCTTGGTCACACCAAGTCCTGCTGTGGCAGTCAACCCTTGATGCGAACCAAGTCAAGTCAACCCAAAACCTTGAATTATAATTCCCCGATAATTGAAAGCACCCCAACTAGGGTTGGTCAAGCACTTTGAACTATGGTTCGATTCTAACCAAGATTATGGAAGGCTATGCCGACTTAATATTTATTTTGAGGGATTTTATCCTTATACGTAAATTTCCATTTTATTATCTTTGATTACATGCTTGTTAATAATAAGTGGGATATACTTAAGTGATTAACCATGTCTAAGATAATATTTACGTATAAGCCAATTTTATTTTAGTTCCATCTTGCATGCTCGTTTAATTCATTAATTGTGTGATCGTGACAACACAACCACAATAAATAAACCATGAAATTGAAAGAAATAAAATAAATGGTATTATCATGAGATTTTCTATTGGTTAGTTTATCTAGCGGTTGATAAACTAACCCAAGACCTAGGGTAGAAACACCTTGAACCTTTCGGGTTCATGTTTACAGCTTTCCACCTGTCCACCTTTGCATCTCCTTGGATTGGTTTCATCTTGGCTCCTGACTTGAGCTGCCTCCACTAGCTTGGGAGCTCCATCAATTACATATGAATTTATCTCACATGCAGGTAAGGGAAAAAAGGGGTTTTTACATAAAAGAATCCTTGGGCGCGCAGACCCTACATATTAATGAGGAGATGGCTCGCAGGCCAACAAATTTAATTTAAATAAATAAATTAAAAGAAACCATTCACATACAAAGGTCTAGGTCTAGCTCATGATCATCCATACATGCAATGATATTTACGCATAAATAAAACTAGCATTTAATTCTTTAATCGTTCTTGTTTAAGATAAATCACGCTTTAATCAATTAATTATCTTTAATTAATCAATCATTTTATCTTAAATCCCTTTTCTGAATTTCCTTGAGATTCTCATCCATCATAATTTTAAACAAATAAATTCATTTAAAATTATCCTTGTACACAACTTGTACCTTGGAGGCAACTGGGCGAATTCCCATTTATTATGCAGATGTTAAATTAAACACATATATATAAAACACCTATCACGTGTTGTGCCTCAGCTTTATGCCTGCACCATGGTACACGTCTCAAGGGTTTGTATAATATAATAATAAATTTTAATAAATCTGTGTAATTTGGGTGAGTACACGGCGTGTAGTTCTGACTACACGGCGTGTACTTTTTCTTCACTGTCCATCTGAAGTACACACCCGGGGATAGGGCGTGTTAATGTACTTCGGAAATTTTCGGAGTACACGGCGTGTACATTGGGACACGCGCCATGTAGTTTCCGCGTTACATGGTTTCCAGCCGGGAAGGCTATGTACGAAGTACACGACCCAACCCAAACCCAAAGGGACTACACGTCGTATTCATTGGACCAAACGACATGTATTCCGGAAACCGTGTGCCAGCAGTTTCTGGTCAACACACGGTGTCTTAAATTCTTAGAAAGAATCCAATACACGGCCTGATTTGGTAGATCAGTCAATGCATTGAACCTAGACTACACGGTGTGTACTTCTGAATACACGCCGTGTATTCTAGTGTTATACGGCTGGAAACATTTGGCTCCTCCGGATGAGTTCCTCTATTTTATTTTAATCAAAATTAAAAGAAAAATATATTTCTTTGAGGTGAACGAGAAACGAGATAGGAGGAACAGATCTCGATATTCATATTTCCAGAACGATTAAACATGAATTGAAATAACTAAATTATTAAATTCGTAAATCACCAACAAAAAACTAAATAATTATAACCAACGATATGACCCGCTCTGATACCACTTGTAGGTTCTGGGCGCAGCGGAAGTGCGTTGGTGGGTTTGCCCAACTTTAATTTTAACGTTAAACAACGTTCAATCCGAGATCCTTCACGATATAAAACGCCGAATTTTCGGAATAGAATGAAGAACGAAAAGAAAAGAAGAGTCTTGGAACCCTTGAAGAGGATCATCATATGTTGATTATAATTAATTTAATTAATGCATAAGAATTACCTAGTTGGAATTCTTTCTTCGTGGATGTGTTCGGTCATGATTCGGTGATCCGTCGTTGCGTCATAGAATCCAAGTGTAGGATTCCTCTAGCGGTGATCCACACATGTGTCACGTATCTCCAAACATCACCGTAGAGATCTCCGGGTGCTAGCGCGGAAGAACCTTCGCTTGCGATATCCGCCTTCGACCGCCTTGATCCGGTGGAGGATCTTGCTCTCGTAACTTGAGGGCATTCTTGGTGGAAAGGGAATTCTCTCTTGGCTTGATAGTATTTCCAAATACGTTGTGCACAACAATGGCTGTAAAAAAATGTTGGGGTTGCGAGGATATTTATAATCAGGTTTGAGGTTAATAGAGTTATGACAATAAATAAACGCATTAAGAATTTTATTTATTTCATTAACTCTTATTGAAAACCCCCATGTCGAATTATTAATTCCTTGACATGTGCCCACGCTGATTATAATAAATATCATTTAATAAAACAATATTAAATCCTCAAAATCCCAATTGGAAAAACTACACGGCGTGTAATAATTAATACACGGTGTGTACTTGTTTTTCATAAAACTACACAGCGCGTATATTTAATATACACGGCGTGTACTTTTATTTTCCATTTTTATCCACCACATTTATTAGACCTTGAGTAATGAATATTTATTTCTTAAATAATTGTAACTGCATTACTCGCTAATAAATATATTATTTTATCCACAGTATATTCTCTCGAATAACTAGTGTCAAAATAAATGCGATCAGACATCCTTAAATAATTATTAAACCACGGTAGGGAATAATATTTATTTAACTTGTTAAATTAATATTTAACTGAGATACATGGACACACTTAGTGTGTGAACCTCTAGGCCTCTTTCTCAGTGGCATTAGGCTGAGCCTGCCTAAAGTCCAAGGTTAGCATCTAGCAACACGCCAAGGCACCCATATAGAAAGAAGTTAATGCCACAATGATGTGTCACCTCCTACGAACGCTTACCGTGTAATATAATCCCTTTGTCTCGATATCTCCAATCAAGTGGGTTTCATGCTAGTGCCATCAACCCATGTGCTTGATTATTCTTTCTTTGACTTCCCGGAATTGAACCTTCCCATACCTTACCATGGCCATGGATTTATATAGGCTATATCAATTCCATCAAAGGGCCTGAGATATCTACTTCCGTTATGGAACGGAAGGGACAAATCCTTTCTCGCATTATCTATTAATGCGGTATTACTCGTGACGCACCCAACATATCCTACCTCGCTGCGAACAGTGTGTCGTCACAGTTTTCGTCAATACATCTAAGTGCGCGAGTTGTAATACCCATTAATAATAATCTTAAAGTCTAAGGATCAATACACATGTCCGTAGATAGGAATATCCAATGACACTATGAAATGTGGATTTCCTACTGGCGGGTCTCATTCTCATAATATCCTCCTAGTTATTACCAAGGGCGCACACCATGAGAAGGTGCCTCAAAGTTTTATGAGTCCTCACCTCTAATGACCTATATTATTTGTGTCCCTCAAATAATATCATTCGGCCATAGAGCATACATTCAAGAACAGTGTTATGGCACTTTCGGGTTCTCATCATAGCAGGGATCCACTATGATCCTTTAATGCATCAGCTGTCCTTAGGACATTATCACATGATATGTCATGCAGAAGAACAATCAAGATGTGATAATGATTTTATTTAATGAATAAATTACAAAGTAGTTGGTTCTAGACCACCAACTCCAACACTCTAAGTGATCTATAATTAGGATAGATAAACTGGGTAAAGTACCTTATTACCAATGTTGTTGATATTACATTTATCTGTATAAAGGAAAATATTCTTGTAGATTCTTGGAGTAGGAAATTACCAGCTCTAGTTGTCAAGGAATCGGTGGAATAATGGTGTCTGTGGGGATTCACTAAGATATACTTGAATAAAGAGAGAGATAACCAAAAATATTCCTATATTTATCTTGAGATAGATCACTTATGGTTGAAAAAATTCAACATTTTTAGATAGAGAATATTTATTTGAAATTCTTTAATAAGAATTTTTATGGTGGTGAGTCCTTGGGTGAGTGTTCTCAGTGTCCTGATAATGTGTTGAGCTTCTGAGGTCGGATGGTTGTTCTAATGAACCTAACATTGGAATTTACGGATAAAGGAAAATAAAATAATTGGTATGTGAATCTTAGAGCTTCCATTATATATCCTAACTGGATTCATTATTACAGGTGGTTGATAATGGGGTAATAGATTATGAATTTTTTGTCTCGATGACTTACGTGTTATAGAATTAAGGAATAACATCATAGGTCATATGGTTTGATGAAACCATTTCCTATTCTATAATGGAAGTGGCATAATATATCCTAGGATATTTTTATGAGGTTACCTCAAACTTCAAGTGGTAGGGATATGATATGGGTGATTACTGACAAAATCATGAAAATATTCATATTTCTTATGTATCATGGAGTTACTGAAAGTGGAGGATCTTGGGTACCTATATTTTCAAGAGACTTCCAAAAATAATTTTGTGACATTGGATATCATTTCAGATAGGTACCCTTTTATGAGATCATAGTTTTAAAGAGGATTTTAGGTAGTGATGGGTTCTTAATTAAATTTGACCATGTCTTATCATACCTAAAATAATTTACAGTTTGAGTGAGAAGTCTAGATTCTTAAAGACGTTCTCTCGGAATGTGTGATTGTCATTAATGGATCTTGAATGGAAAATATTACCTTAATGGGTTTTTCCTATAAAAATAATTATCCTACTTCATTAAAGAGGGTTCCATTTGAAGCACTTCATGTGATGTATTTCATATCACTTTATTATTGGTAAAGGGTTAGAGAATAGTCCTTGGTTAAAATTAGAATCAATAAATAGATTATGGATACTATTTAATTGATCAACAAAGGGTTAGAAACATCTTAGAGTGACCATGAATTCTTTTCTAATAGTAATAATCATCCATTGGAGTTTTACATAAGTTATCGTGTTCTATAAAGAGTTTCTCCTCAATTAGGTTAAAGATGTCTACAGTGGTATGGTATGTTGGAGCCTTATTATGCAAGACCATTTAAGAATATAGAGAAACATGAAAATTTGGATTTTTGATTAGGCTTAAATTCTCAGTTTACTTATATCCCCAATGTGTTCTATGTTTCCCAATAGGATAAGTATATTCCAAATCATTCCCACTTGATTGAGCAAGAGGATTTTGAAAATGAGACTAGCACCTTATTGATTGAAAAACCTACTCAGATAGTGTACCTATAGGATATGGTGTTGTGTATAAATAGAATCCCATTGCATTTAGTAAGATAGTAGTGTGTTAGGCATGTCCATGATACATGGGATCATGAGGCCTATATATTGTATAAATGTCCATATATCTTTTTTTTATTGTGATACTGATCCTATATAGGGAGTGAAATTTTTCATAATGATAGAAATTGTGATTCCATATATATCACGGGTATTGTTAAATTAAAATTTGGTTTATCTCTTTTGATGTTCTAGAGGATTTTGGGATTCAATTTAGAAAATTTGGGGGTTCATGGAAAACATGTCAGGCAGAAGACTTAGGCACATTATTTTTATTAACCATGCAGTGACTGTGTGATATGGCTCTGTCAGTTCCAATAGTGATTACCACAGTCTGAGAATTGTTTCTCAAATAAATTTTTTATTCTCAAGAAACTATGTGTCTTGTATTTCAAGGTACAATTTCTAAGTCATGGTTAGCGCACAATTTGTCTGATTTTGAAGCCTAATCATACAACCCTATGTAAATTTCTTAAAATGAAAAATTACCCCAATTACCTTTTTTAAATAAAATATATTCATAACCCATCATTATCAAAAATTATCCCCTCCAAGATGATCTAGAAGAATCTACCCTACATTAATTTGTTATCCCTGATCATATTTGGGAAGATCTCATCAAGGAATGATCGGGTTTTCCATTGATTTGTATTCTATTTCCTAGATATATCCTTAATATCCCCCCCCTAATCAGTTGGGTTTTATTTGTGATATGATTTTTTATATAAGTTTTTTGGTATATAATTTAAAATGATATTAGTATATCTAGGATCATGTAGATTAGATCTCTTTTTTTCAATCCTCAGTTTTGAATGAAATTGGGTTTTCATCACTCTTGTGGTTGGTGTCTTTATCCAATGGAATATCCCTTATCATGCCTTATATTATTATGATTCCATTTGGTTTTGATTTATGAAATTGATTATTCTAAAAACATGAGAAGTTATTTTAACCTTGGCGGTTATGGAAATGTTTTATAAAAATGGGGTTTTATTGAAAATAATTTTGATACTCATTGTGGGTTTTAAAATTTTCCTCAAAGATTATTTTAAAATGAGAATGGGTTTTCAAGCATTTAAGTGGCACGGTATCACTATAGAAAAAAATTATAAAAATTTGGTCTGGAAATGAAATGTAATTTCCTTGGATAATTTTTTATACAATGTGAACTTGGACTCTTAAACGTAATGATGATGTCATAGAAAATTTGGAAGACCTTGGGGTACAATAGAAAACTATACATATAAAATCCTTAGTGTAGGTAGAAATCATTATGGGGGGAGCATGGGGATATACTTTCTAGGATACCAATGTTTAAAAACATTAAATTTCACTTATTCTGGTTTTTGTTTGTCGTAAATGTATGCACCCCTCTATTATGATTATCACTTCTATTCTTTAATGATATTTTACATGATATTTTATTTTCTATGACCATTTTCCCAAATAATATTGATGTTTATGATTGAAACCTGTTTACTTCATCTAATTTTTCTTCATGTAAAAACTTAATGTCATAATTATTTTTTTTAATAATTATTTATTTTTAAATGAAAACCAAAGGATTATTTTTTATAGAAAAAGATTTTTTTTTGATTTTTTGTAACATATTTTATACCATAACTAATGGATGTAAGTTGAAAAAATATATAATGATTCTTGGTGGTACCCAACTGAGATTTAATCCTCACAACATACATTTCCCCTTCTATATTTTTATCCTTGATCTTATAGGATACATGTATATAGAATAGCACTATATATAGGGAGGCTCTCTTTAATTGTGTTTATTTTAGCTAGGATGGGATAGTGGTGACATATGGCCATGTTGTGATGGACCCATGTGTCATGCCACTTCTTAGTGGGTCTCGTGCTGAGACTCCCCAAGATCGCCTCCAATAGGCGAAGGGATGATGACTAGCACTGAGTAGTAATATCACTAATATGTGAGGCATTTCCAAAGTACATGTACACACACTCATCTCCAAGCCCAGAAAATACTGAAATATAAAAACAATTAGGCAACCAATGCAAGAACACACATATATCCTAGAACCAGAGTATGAAAGGAGGTGTAGGAAAGTAAGTAGGGACCAATACAATCCCCCCACAATGAGTTTGTAACACAAGTCCATAGTGAAGGTATAGGTATTGGGACTACTATTTGAAACTCATAAAAACACACTTCGGTCTGTCCGGTCTCACAAAGAATTATCTAGTCCAGGTCCACATAGGACACTTTCAAAAGGTAGATTGTCTATCAAAGACACGACATGTTCAGAAAAAGCCCGTGCAGGGGTAAGTATAATGATACCAACAGGGAACCCTAAAACCCCAATTTATAAAATAGTGGAAAGTAAAGTCAATCTATATTGGTATATGTCTACAGCACATATAAAAATATTAACTAAATATACTCAACAAATACACATAGTCTATAGGTATGTCACAACCACAGTATACCAACCCTAGGATTCCAACTCAAAGATCCATGAATCACTCATCCAGGAGAACACACTGCTGAGTCTAATAGCACTAATGAAATCTGTCTGAGAGGTACTAATCATCAGGTATTATCATGGGAATGATCACACTGAAATTACAAATAGAATATGATACATATACGGGGATCACTTAAAAGTCATGGGGTGATACCAACAAACCCAATCTCGATTAACCCAATAAGTAAAGGATCGATGCCAAGGGAGTGTTGGTCACAAAGATACCAAAAACTCCACTTGGGGAACAAATATGAATAAGGGATCTCACTCCAAGCCCTTGAGATGGATTCCCACATCTCTATCAAAGAAGTTATACTAAGTGGATCATGGTATTATAAGGAGGAAGAAATTCCATACTAACCTTCAAGGAAAGGATAAGGGGATAAAAACCTAATGAAACATTTCTATGCCACTAAGGGAAAGGTCTCTAAGCCATGTAGAGAGTATTAAATGATGTATAGACGGGTTATATTCCATTTCCATTGACTCTGGGTGCTACCTATCTAAATTGATCATGTTACCATATCATTTCTGTGTGAGGGTACACACTATATAGTCATCTCGTCTACTCTACCTATGTTCCAGTTCCTAGATCAGCATGTATACTACTCCAACCCATGTTCATGTAGTGGGGTACATATCATGTATTTGGGTTGTTTACTCTACCATGTGTCGATGTACTTCTCAAGGTACATTCTAAGTTACCCGAGAAATACAACATTATGTCTGATAGGGTTCACATGTTGTGTGATTCCTAAAATTCTCTAGAAAACCCTAGCAGCCTCAACAATTCCCCGCATGACATGTTGATCTAATTTATAAATCCTCTTCTATGGGATTTTATAGAATCCCTAGTTCTTACTCATAATACCTTAGATGATCCTTCTACCTCTAATCCAACATCCTCTATACTGTGAAACACAAGATCTTGCCTCCTAGAGTCATTCCAACACCGAATCAAAAAGATTCAAAACATAGATCCACTAGAAAAATTACACTTTTTTCATTCTTTGATATATGCTAAAAGACATGAGATATGGTATCAAACATTATCTGATTTATTTCTTATCCCATAATCACACAACCTCTATGTCATGATGACCTCAAATATACAATTTTGGATTATTTCACAACAAAACAAGCGTGAAATGATCAATTATTTGGTAAAATAACGAACTATGGGCCAAAAAATAATTCCTGTGATAAATGGTGAGTCGGGGGAGAAAATAATAGAATCAATCATGATGAATGGACCACATTCGAGGTTCTTGTCGATATGTGTTCATTTATTCTAGAATTAAAATTAAATAATCAACAATTAATTCCAAAGAAATTTTCATAAACCCTAGAAATTATAACCTATCCCATAATACAATCGAACCGATGATCAATATTTTCATTGATTAGTCCATGTATATCATAGAAATCAATAATGGGGAATTAAAAAATCAATATACATTCCCTACCTCAATTAAAATCGACCTTTGGTGAAGAACGATGTGTCATTTTTATCATTGGAAATATTTTTCAAATCCTAGGTTTGTTGATCATGAATCAATAATCATTCATGGTTCACCTGATAGAGAATCCTTGTTGCTCTCTCTAATGGCTCTCAAATGATACTAGGGTTGTTGAGCAATGTATTGTTTTTAAACAAATCAAAATAATGTTTTTTTAAAGGGGGAGATTATTTTAAATAATACTCTGTCTCTTTATGATGATTTTGATGCTCACAAATACCCTTAATTATTTACTAATTATTTCGTTGAGTATTTTGCAGGAATTTATTTTATATAACGAGATTTTATACTTCATTTATTCCAAGATCAATTTTAGCGTGTTCTGGAATCACTGTAGCGCAAGATCAATTTTAGCGCGTTCTGGAATCACTGTAGCGCAAGATCAATTTTAGCGCGTTCTGGAATCACTGTAGCGCAAGATCAATTTTAGCGCGTACTGGAATCACTGTTCATACCCTACGTTGATGAACGTAACGTATGGATGAAAAGTTTTCTTTTTATGTTATTTTGAAACGTATGGTTAATGAACCTTACGTTGTTGAAAAGTATGGAAGAAGAACATTACGTTTGGAAGGAACCTTACGTTTTTGTTGTTGGACAAGTATGGAAGAGAAACCGTACGTTAGTTTTCAGTGTTGAGTTTGTTTCTCAAAAGTATGGATCATCAACCTTACTTTTATAATCAACCGTACGTTCTTTGGAGAGTTGAAGCAAGACAAAGTATGGATGATCAACCCTACGTTTGAATGCTGAAGAGAAAGTATGTATGTTCAACCTTACATTCTGAACCTTACGTTCTGAACCTTACGTTTGTGAACCCTACGTTTGGAGCCACGTCATCAACCCTACGTTTGGCGTCGGGATATTTTTGACAGACGATATTTCCTTTTGAATTAGTCAATCAAGCGGATTATTAGGCGGATTTCGAGCTGATTCTTAAATACGACTTTGACTGAATCAAAGACGATTTACAACGGATTAATGTTTGATTTAAACGGAGCTTTTTATGCCGATTCTTCAGGGGAGTTACAACGGCTTTGTTATTTCATTTAATATCGCGAATCTAAAGGAGATTTTCATGGATCTATTTATGCGGAAGATTTTCTCATATTTGAATATATATGTTCTATCTTAAAAACTTCGGATATATATATATGCACAGGAAAGTGTGTGATATAGATTTTGATCTTTTGACGAGCAAGAAAACAGAGACTGTGAAGAAGCGTTCTTTTCTGGTGATCAAGAAGAAGCGTAAGACCTTTATTACTGAAAGAAGATTTTGATAGCAGATTCACGTGTTCTACATCGACTACCTGTTGTGAATCTACTGCTGCTGAAGTTGTGAAGTTTCTGGTAATATCTTTTGCAACTGGATCGACTCAGAACTGTTTTGATTACGGATCTTTATTTTCTGAAGACGACGATCTATCTACTGTCAATTGCATTCTGTTGCAATTGTGAAGAACAACTGGAGAAGTGTTTCTTTATCGAAACCCTTTTATTTTTGAGTGATCAGCTTCTCGTTCTAAGCTGTGTGGGTTCGTGTTTGAACCAGGAAGGCTGTGTTTGCCTGAATCTTGTAAAGGTGTCAACTGCCTGTACTCAGTTGTGGACGGGTCTGTGGAAACGAGGACCAGATAGTGAAAATCGCCAAGCTCGTGGATTTGAGCGTTGGTGGAGTGGACTAGGGGCCTTCTGTTCCCCGAACCACTATACATCTGTGTGTTCATGCTTTTACTTTTTCCGCTGCATATTTAATTGTGCAAAAGCATAGTGAACAGAATTTGTCTAAATTGAAGAGATTGTAATAATTTGAAAAAGACACAATTCACCCCCCCTCTTGTGTATAATCCGTAGATTCAGATCCAACAATTGGTATCAGAGGAGGAGCTTCTTATTTCTAAAGTCCTATCAAGCTAGAAGTATTTAAAGATTATACATAGTGTATCATGGCTGATATGAGAGAGGGAATGTCAATGGTCAGAGCACCTTACTTTAATGGAGACAATTATGGCTGCTGGAAATCACGTATGATTATTTATCTGAAAAATCTTGGTTACAGAGTCTATTCAAAGATTCTGACTCCCTATGAAATTCCTGAAAATCCCGATACATGGAGTGCTGCTACAGAGGCTGAGTATGACATAAATTCAAAAGCTATGAATGCAATCATCTGTGGTCTAGGACCAGACGAATTTAACAGAGTATCTCAATGCCCGACTGCATATGAAATGTGGCAAACAATAGCTGTTGCTTATGAAGGAACAGATAATGTAAGACAGATGAGATATGCAACTGCTAAGTTAAAATTCGATACTTTCAGAATGATTGAAGGAGAGAGCATCACTCAGATGAATGGAAGATTGACAGAAATTGTCAATAATATAACAGCTCTAGGAGAACCAATCAAGCAGGCTGATCAAGCGTTGAAGGTACTGAGAGTACTTCCTACTCAATGGAATGGAATCTCTGCAGCAATCAGACAATCAACTTCTGTTAAAGATCTAACTATGAGAGAACTGATTGGTACACTGATGATGTACGAAGCTGAAATGCAAGATGAGGTAAATGAGCATAAAGTCTACATAAAAAGGGAAAATACTGCTTTGAAAGTGACTTCTCAACAAAAGGATAGAAAGATGAAGAACAAAGAAGTGAGTGCTAAATCAGAAAGCTCTGATTCTTCAAATTCGGATGAAGAACTGGCACAGCTAGCCAGAAAATTCAGAAAGTTCTATAGTAAGAAGAAAGACTTCAAGAAATCCTTTAAAAAGGATAGCAAGGAAGTGAGATGCTATGAATGCAAAAAGATGGGACATATCAGACCAGATTGCCCAAAATTGAAAGATGCAAAGAAGAAGAAATTCTTCAAAAGAGATGATTATGAGCAGAAAGACAAGAAAGCTATGAAATCTACTTGGAGTGTTTCTGAAGACTCAAGTAATTCTTCTGAATCAAGCTCAGAGAAGGAGGAAGCCAATTTAAAAGCAAATATGTGTTTCATGGCTGAAACTGATGAGGTACACTCATACTATTCCTCTGACTCAAATAATGAATCAAACTCTGAAACAAGCCTCTCAAATAAAAAACTTGCAGCTTACTGCAATATGCTTGAAGAAAGGTATGACTCATTATTTAATAAATATAAATCTATAAAGAACTTGTACAAAGCTATTTCAGATGAGAGAAATACTTTGCTAAAACAACATAAGGAATTAATTGACAAATACAATTCTGCTGAATCAAATAAAATTAATTTTTAATCAAAAATAAAAACTCTACAGGATGAAGTAGAATCTTATAAAACGGCTGCATTAATCTTTACAAAAGGAGAAAACACCTTAAATGAGATACTTGGAAAAATTGTAATTAAAAAGGAAAGGTTTGGAATTGGAAGTAAAGGAGAAAAACCTAAGTTATACAAAAATTATTTTGTTCCTAGCACTAAACAGGTTATTTGTAACTACTGTGGAACAAGAGGTCATATAGCTAAAAACTGTTTTCTAAGACAACCTCAGATATGTGGAATTAAGAAAGCTTATATTTCCAACGATCTATATGATTCAATCAATTTTAAGAAAACAAAGCAAATCTGGATACCCAGATCACTGCTTGCTAACACTCCTGGACCCAACAAAATATGGGTACCAAAGCAATTTGTTTGAATGTCTTTGCAGGTAGCAGGTCACCAAAGAAAGAAAGAAATATGGTATATGGACAGTGGCTGCTCAAGACACATGAGTGGAACTTCAGCTAATTTCTCTTCTCTTACTCGAAAGGAAGGAGGACTTGTCACCTTTGGTGACAATGCCAAAGGAAAGATAATTGGTATTGGAACAGTTGAAGATCCAGAGACAGTCTCAATCAACAAAGTACTTTATGTACAAGGGTTAAAACACAATCTGATAAGTATCTCTCAACTCTGTGATGATGGATACACTGTTGATTTTACTAACAATAGTTGTACTGTTTCTAAAGATAAACTGTTTAAGTTTAGAGCACCCAGAACTGATAATGTTTATACTTTGGATCTGTATTCCTTGTGTAAACAACGAGTAAACTGCTTAACTGCTAATATAAGTGAATCCTGGATCTGGCATAGAAGACTTGGTCATTGCAATATATATGCTTTACATAAATTATCTAAGAAACATTTAGTTTCTGATTTGCCTAGTCTCAAATTTGAAAATGACAGATTCTGTGATGCATGTCAGCTTGGCAAGCAACACAAATCATCATTCAAATCTGTTAATAAAGTTGCTACAACTAAACCTCTAGAACTTATCCATATGGATTTGTTTGGACCTTCAAGAGTAGCAAGTTTAGCTGGTAAATTATATGTTTATGTATTAGTTGATGATTACTCTAGATTTACTTGGATTTTCTTTTTGAAATTTAAAAGTGAAGCTTTTAGTTTATTTGAAGGTTTTTGTAAATCTATTCAAAATGAAAAAGGTTTTAATATAATCTCATTGAGAAGTGATCATGGTGGAGAATTTGAGAACCAGGAATTTAATTCCTTTTGCTCAAACATGGGTATTAAACACACCTTCTCTGCTCCAAGAACACCTCAACAGAATGGGATTGTAGAAAGAAGAAATAGAACTATTCAAGAAATGGCTAGAACTATGTTAAATGAATATAGCCTACCTATATATTTCTGGGCAGAAGCTGTTAATACAGCTTGTTATATAATGAATAGAATTTTAATAAGACCTATTTTGAAAAAGACACCCTATGAACTATGGAATAACAGAAAACCTAAAGTAAATTACTTTAAAGTTTTTGGATGCAAGGTTTACATCTTGAATACCAAAGATAATCTTGGTAAATTTGATCCAAAATCTGATAAAGGTATTTTCTTAGGATATTCTGCAACTTCCAAAGCTTATAGAGTATATAATAAAAAGTCAAGGATTGTTGAAGAATCAGTTCATGTGAAATTTGATGAATCTGATCCTTTTGAGAAAAGGATAGAACAAATAGATGAACCTGATTCTAATGAAAACATGAGACCTGAGAATTTAAAGAATGATTTTCAAAATGATATAAAAGAAGTTCAGTCCAGTTCAGAAGAACATGATACTGAAGAGCCTTTGAATGTAATGCCTAGACAGTCTAGAACCTTAAAGAATCACCCTTTAGAATCTGTGATAGGTGACTTAGAGACTGGTATTCAAACTAGAAGAAACTTTGGAAACATAGTTGAATTCTCTGCTTTCCTATCCCAACAAGAACCTAAGACCATAGAAGAAGCCTTAGATGATGAGAGCTGGGTAATAGCAATGCAAGATGAATTGAACCAGTTTAAGAGAAATAAGGTTTGGGAATTAGTTGAAAGACCACATGATTATCCAGTAATAGGAACTAAATGGGTCTTTAGGAATAAACAGGATGATCAAGGGATAATAACTAGAAATAAAGCAAGATTAGTAGCTAAAGGATATAATCAAGAAGAAGGAATAGATTATGATGAGACCTTTGCACCTGTAGCCAGGTTAGAAGCCATTAGAATCCTTTTAGCCTATGCATCTTATATGAATTTTAAATTATTTCAGATGGATGTTAAATCTGCCTTTTTAAATGGTTATTTAATGGAGGAAGTTTATGTTGAGCAACCTCCTGGTTTTGAAAATTCTCAAAAACCAGATTCTGTTTTCAAACTTACTAAAGCTCTTTATGGCCTTAAACAAGCACCAAGAGCTTGGTATGAAAGACTAAGTTCTTTTCTTTTGAAAAATGATTTTACTGTTGGACTAGCAGATCCAACACTCTTTAAGAAAACTGTGAAAAATAATGTTTTGTTGGTTCAAATTTATGTTGATGATGTAATTTTTGGATCAACCAATAAAATTCTTTGTCATGAATTTTCAGAATTAATGCAAAAAGAATTTGAAATGAGTATGATGGGAGAATTAAATTTCTTTTTGGGTCTTCAAATATTTCAAAAAGATTTTGGAAATGTTTTAAATCAATGCAAATACATTACTGATTTACTTAAGAAATTTGGGCTTGAAAACAGCAAGACATTTACAACTCCTATGTGTACTAATATAAAACTTGATTTGGATGAAACTGGAAAATCAGTGGACAACAAGTTATATAGAGGTATGATTGGTAGTTTGTTATATCTTACTGCTAGTAGACCAGATATAATGTATTCAGTATGTCTTTGTGCTCGATTTCAATCAAATCCCAAAGAATCTCATTTAACTGCTGTTAAACGAATTTTTAGATATTTAAAAGGTACTATTTATCAATCTCTGCTTTATCCAAAAACCTCTGATTTTAATTTAATTTCATATTCAGATGCTGACTTTGGAAGCTGTAGATTAGATAGGAAGAGTACTTCAGGAACATGTAACTTTTTAGGAAAGTCTTTAGTATCATGGTCTAGTAAGAAACAACACTCAGTTGCCCTGTCAACAGCCGAGGCAGAATATGTGTCTGCAGGTAGTTGCTGTGCACAGGTGTTGTGGATGAAAAACACTCTTATGGACTTTGGATTAAATTTCAATAATACGCCTATTTTATGTGATAATACTAGTGCAATTAATATTTCAAAAAATCCTATTAGTCATTCTAGAACTAAGCACATTGATATAAGACATCACTTTTTAAGAGATCATGTGTTAAAAAAGGATATATTTTTAGAATTTATAAACACAGAAAATCAATTAGCAGATATTTTTACTAAACCACTTCCCACGGCAAGGTTTGAATTTATTAAGGGGGAGTTAGGTTTATTTAATTTTAAATAGTTTATTTTTAATCTTATTCTGTTTTCGAATTCTTTTTTTTTTGTTTCCCGCTATAAGTAATTTTATTTTGTTTTAAATAAAAGTAATGATTAGTGATTACACGGGAATCAAGGCTGTCAGAACCGTTTCACCTTCTAACCTGTTTTCACCTTTTTTCGGAAACCCTTTCGAAAACCTAAAACCGCACATCTGCTCCAAAACCCTTTTCTGAATCTTCAAACCCTAAACTTACGAACCTTCAGAAATCGTTGTTGAAATGGCAAAGACTAAGCGTCCAGATGAAGCCGAGAGCAGTGCTGCAAAGAAATCTAAAGTAGTTGGTCGGAAGATACTGCAAGGTAAAGTCATCGATTTAGAATGGCTGTTTGAAACTAATTTGCTGTTGAAACAAGCGTTGTCGTTTCAAGGCCTTGAGCAAGCCTTTAATAGTGAAAACTCTGAGTTTCTATATGAGGCAGAAATGAGACATTTCTTTAGAACTGTTCAGTTTAGCCTTGGAGATACGGAGGATAGTTTATTGGCTCAAATAGAGGATAAGGACTTTTCCATATCATCTGTAGAGATAAGTCAAATTCTTAACTGCCCTCATGAAGGAGTTTTTCATTTTGATTTACGGAATATTGGAGATTCTGTACATAAGTCTGAAGACATTATGTCTTTTCTGTTTGGAACCAAAGTGATAAAGAAGATGTTTATTAAAGATTTGGAGCCTGATCAGAAAATCTTGGTAAAGTTTGTTGAGACTGGTTTAGCACCAAGGATGGCTGAGATGGAGAAAATTCTGTACCCTGACATGTATATAATGTATCTTTTGATGAGTGATATTAAGTTTAATTTTCCTCGATTTATGATAAGATATCTGAGATACTGTTGTCAGAGTGAAGCAAGAATGACCTTTTTCCCATATGGAAGGTTCATTTCTTTGTTGTTGTTTAAAAGAGGAATGATCAGATTGGTAAGTGCTGGGGTGAAATGTCACCACAGTAATGTTTTTAATGCTGGAACTTTGAGGAAAGTCGGATACTTCTGGAGCACAATTAAAGGAAAACTATTACCTGTTGGAGCTGAGGAAGACTCGGAGAGTGCTCAGGCTCAACCTGCTAAGTCCAAAGAGGGACAAGCAGAATCAAGGGTTAGTACAGTGGCAAGAAGAATTCGCTTTGAGATGGAGGAAGTTGAGGAAGAGAGAAGTCAGGAAGGACTTCAATCTAGAAGGAAGAGGTCAATTGATGAAGAAATTATCTCTCCTGTCTTGAAATCTTCTGAACCTGTAATTTCTTATTCATTTGTGAGAGAAGCTGTTGTGGAGAGGACTGCACCGATAGAGGAACCAGTAGCTCAACCGGAAATTCAGCTAGAACCTCAAACTGCTGCTGTGGCTGTTGAAGAAGCAATTCCACAAGAACAACTTATGGAGGCAGTGCCTGGTGAAGAAGTGGCCCGACCTCAAGAAGTTCATGAAGATATTGTTCTTGATCATTCAGTAGAAGTCAGAGAGACTACTGTTCGTGATGAACACACTTCTGAAATTAATACAGAGGTACTTCAGGAAGATTTTTCAGTGGAAGAGTTTCAGGCTTCAAAGAATAGTTCAGTGGATCAACCTTTTCAGGACAAAGAACAATCAGATGCAGATTCTTTACCCCTTGTCCTGCTTCGTCAATCTGATTCTGGACATGAGAATCAAGCACAGGGTGCCCCTGATTCGAGAAAAGAAGAAGTTGTTGAGTTATACAAGCGTATTTCTCAGTTAGAATCTGAGAATGTTAGTCTCAGAAGTTCTCTGAACTTGGAGCAGTTAAAGTTTCAGAAGCTGAAAGAATCTACTGTTTCAAGACAGGAAGTAGATTTGTTTAAAACTGATATGTTGCATGCTGTTGATCAGTTGAAATCAGAGATGGTAACGAAAGATGATTTGTCTGAGATGAAAATTTACATGGAGAATAAATTTGAATCTGTTGCAAATAGTGCTGTGAGTGGATCAGGTTCTTCACCTGATTTGATTCGAAGATTTCAAGCAATTACAGGAGCACTGAGCAATATGAGTGACAGATTACACGATCTTCAGTGTAATAGTGCCCCTTTGTCAGTTTTGCTAGATAATCAGAAATTTTTGGTAGATCAGTTGACATCTGGAGAGCAACCGATTAGGATTCTTTTGAATCAGTTATCAGAAAAGCTGGCTCTTTTTGTTGAAAAAGAAGAAAGAATGCATGAGTTTTTCAGAGTTAATTTGATTGAAGATATTCATATGACTCAGGAGAACAGGGATCTTATCATCAAGTTAGGAGATGGGATGATGAAGAGGCTTCGAGAACAGTTTACAGAGATCAAGACCGCAATTCAAAGGAGATAGACACCTTTTTCCCTGTCTTATCCCTACACCTTGATTCCTCTGTATATCACTGTCGTAGCTTGTGAATAAAAATTCTTTTCTTATCTTTTTTGTTTTGTTATTTATTGATTTATGATTAAGTTAGCCAGTATACAAAATTCACTTATTCATACACAGTTAATTATAGCATTTACTTATAGTTCAGTGCAATATTGAATGTGTTCAAATCCGTAATTTTTCATTCTTTTTGATATCACAAAAAGGGGGAGAATTTGGATAAACACAACATTTAAATTCATTCGTTTCCTATGCAGAAATTTGGATATATAGGAGCATTTGGATATATACGACATTTATCTTTTATCTATTTGAAAATTTATTTTTATGGGAGAGTTATGGGGGAGA
Source organism: Viscum album (assembly GCA_963277665.1). Classification (NCBI taxonomy): domain Eukaryota; kingdom Viridiplantae; phylum Streptophyta; class Magnoliopsida; order Santalales; family Viscaceae; genus Viscum; species Viscum album. Next base: position 1,361,652,772 of record OY728166.1, on the reverse strand, counting down.
AATTTTATAGTTAAATATTGTTTTAATCCTTTCAAAATTCTAAAATTTTATAAAACTTTTTTTTCAATCAAGACTGCAATTAAATTAGTTTTATTATTTTATGGGTTTTGTGATCATCAAAAAGGGGGAGATTGTTGAGCAATGTATTGTTTTTAAACAAATCAAAATAATGTTTTTTTAAAGGGGGAGATTATTTTAAATAATACTCTGTCTCTTTATGATGATTTTGATGCTCACAAATACCCTTAATTATTTACTAATTATTTCGTTGAGTATTTTGCAGGAATTTATTTTATATAACGAGATTTTATACTTCATTTATTCCAAGATCAATTTTAGCGTGTTCTGGAATCACTGTAGCGCAAGATCAATTTTAGCGCGTTCTGGAATCACTGTAGCGCAAGATCAATTTTAGCGCGTTCTGGAATCACTGTAGCGCAAGATCAATTTTAGCGCGTACTGGAATCACTGTTCATACCCTACGTTGATGAACGTAACGTATGGATGAAAAGATTTCTTTTTATGTTATTTTGAAACGTATGGTTAATGAACCTTACGTTGTTGAAAAGTATGGAAGAAGAACATTACGTTTGGAAGGAACCTTACGTTTTTGTTGTTGGACAAGTATGGAAGAGAAACCGTACGTTAGTTTTCAGTGTTGAGTTTGTTTCTCAAAAGTATGGATCATCAACCTTACTTTTATAATCAACCGTACGTTCTTTGGAGAGTTGAAGCAAGACAAAGTATGGATGATCAACCCTACGTTTGAATGCTGAAGAGAAAGTATGTATGTTCAACCTTACGTTCTGAACCTTACGTTCTGAACCTTACGTTTGTGAACCCTACGTTTGGAGCCACGTCATCAACCCTACGTTTGGCGTCGGGATATTTTTGACAGACGATATTTCCTTTTGAATTAGTCAATCAAGCGGATTATTAGGCGGATTTCGAGCTGATTCTTAAATACGACTTTGACTGAATCAAAGACGATTTACAACGGATTAATGTTTGATTTAAACGGAGCTTTTTATGCCGATTCTTCAGGGGAGTAACAACGGCTTTGTTATTTCATTTAATATCGCGAATCTAAAGGAGATTTTCATGGATCTATTTATGCGGAAGATTTTCTCATATTTGAATATATATGTTCTATCTTAAAAACTTCGGATATATATATATGCACAGGAAAGTGTGTGATATAGATTTTGATCTTTTGACGAGCAAGAAAACAGAGACTGTGAAGAAGCGTTCTTTTCTGGTGATCAAGAAGAAGCGTAAGACCTTTATTACTGAAAGAAGATTTTGATAGCAGATTCACGTGTTCTACATCGACTACCTGTTGTGAATCTACTGCTGCTGAAGTTGTGAAGTTTTTGGTAATATCTTTTGCAACTGGATCGACTCAGAACTGTTTTGATTACGGATCTTTATTTTCTGAAGACGACGATCTATCTACTGTCAATTGCATTCTGTTGCAATTGTGAAGAACAACTGGAGAAGTGTTTCTTTATCGAAACCCTTTTATTTTTGAGTGATCAGCTTCTCGTTCTAAGCTGTGTGGGTTCGTGTTTGAACCAGGAAGGCTGTGTTTGCCTGAATCTTGTAAAGGTGTCAACTGCCTGTACTCAGTTGTGGACGGGTCTGTGGAAACGAGGACCAGATAGTGAAAATCGCCAAGCTCGTGGATTTGAGCGTTGGTGGAGTGGACTAGGGGCCTTCTGTTCCCCGAACCACTATACATCTGTGTGTTCATGCTTTTACTTTTTCCGCTGCATATTTAATTGTGCAAAAGCATAGTGAACAGAATTTGTCTAAATTGAAGAGATTGTAATAATTTGAAAAAGACACAATTCACCCCCCCTCTTGTGTATAATCCGTAGATTCAGATCCAACAAGGGTTATGCAGCTAAACCTATAAATTCTCTGTAATTATATATTTAAAGACGTATGAATCATTGTGTCAACAATTTAATTTAAAATAAATTTATTTAATTATTTTATTCATTTCCATGACTATGGTGAATTTTCTACAAATGATCCACACCAACTAATTTTAAGTTCTACCAAGGGTAATCCTCATGTTTTGAACTAGGAAGTTCCCTCTTATTTCTCATTAGGGAACCCTTTTATATGTTATTTTACATATTTAGTTAAACTACATGTGCGTTTTATTTAATATATTAAATATATTTAAAACTTTTATTATGGGAACACTAGGCCTTAGAATCACACGCCATCTTAGCGCCTGGTCTCAAAAATAATCCAAATAATATCCAAAAAAAAATTTATAGACATTATATTCCCTCCTCCCTGGGTCTTTACATCCCCAAAAATAAAAAACAATGGGTACTCAAAAATATGTGGCTACTGAGAAAGAATTTGACCCTCCCTCTCACTAGTTCTATTTTGAATATTCTAACAGTACCATTGAAAATTCACCAACAAAATTAATCTCCCATGAAGGATCATATCCTGGAGATCCTCGATCTCAACTTGTTACTTAGCAAGGGTCAATCCATCCTTGATGTCTAGCTCTCCACCCTCGATAATGTGTGATGGTTCATGAACTTACCTCCTCAACTACAACACATGGAAGGTTTTGTGTACCTGGACTAAATGAATAGGTAGATCTAAGTCATATGATACCTCTCCAAATATATTCAGTATTTAGGAAGGTCTGATGAACTTTGGATATAGAATGCTGCTCTGGACAAATCTCTATAATCCACAACCAGGTGAAACTCATAAGAACACATTGTCTCTTTCCATGAACTCCAAAGGCCTCCTTCACTTTTCATTATAAGATTCCGGATAGCTCTTTACAGTCTTCATCCACTTATGGATGATCTTCATCCTCTCTATTGTAGCTCACACAAATTCTAGGCCCTTGAAAACTAACTCTCCCAGGTTATTCTATTAAATTAATGAAATATTGGGTCACCTATAAAAAGCCTCTAATAGTTCCATACCAATGGTGGAATGGTAGCTGTTGTTTTATGAAAACTCAACCAGTGGTAAGGGATCCTCGAAATAGTGGCCAAAGTCCAACATGGAAGATCACACCTTGTCCTCTAGAACATAAATAGTTTTCTTAGGATGGTTGTCGTTTTGGTGGTGAAATGTTGTTATCAAGTGTAAAATATTCCTAAATGCTTCTTATAATCCCTTCCACAACTGGGAAGTAAATCGAGCTTCACAATAAAAAATAGTGGTTGATGGAACTCCCTGGATTTCAACTATCTCCTATAGATAGGAGAATCTTATAACCTCCACTGAACTCTATTCTCTGTTATCTCGGAAGTGGGACAACATGGTGAGTTATTCAACGATAAACCAGATGGAATCATGTCCCCGAGATGTATCTGATAATCCCAATTCCATGGATATCCCATCCCACTTCCATTTTGTCACCAGATGGGGTTGATCTAAACCCACGGGAATGTGGTGCTAAGCCTTTAATTATAAATAGGTAATACATTGATAATCCAACTCCATAACTCCCTTCACCATCCCTAGCCACAAAAACTTATGTAGAAGGTCATGATACATCTTTTCCACACCTAAATGTACCTCTAAAAGGGATATATGAAACTCTCTCAGAACCTCATCCTGCAACTTCATTGGAACCATTGTCCATCCTTTAAAAAGAAGGACATGCTCCTCACCTTTATAAAATACATCAGAAACATCTCTAGTGGATATCCAAGCATATATGGTCATTCATTCAACATACCCAAGTTGTGCCTCCCTAACTCCCTATAAGAGAGGATAGGTAATAACCATTTATTGTATGTAAGCTACTCAATCTCCATCCACAAAGGCTAAATACAATGAGGCCAATTTCTCTATCACCTCATTAAGTAATTGTGAACAATATCTCATGATGAGAGAATCTAATACCATATTCCCCTTCCTAAGAGAATAGAAAATTTTAAACTCATAGTCATGGAGGAAATCTTATCATCCCCTCCTTATCAATTTGATATTATTCTGAGAAAAGTTATACATGAGGCTTGCGTGATCAGAGTAGATGATAAACTTCTCTCCCATCAGGTAGTGTCGTCACATCTTTAAAGAGAAGACTAATTCTATTAGTTCAAGATTTTGGGTCACATAGTCATTATCATGTGGTCTCAACTTGGATGAACCATAGGCAATCACTACTTGGCTATGCATCAGAACCCAAAAATATCATTGTTCTGTATGTATCACATAACACTATATAATCGGCACCTTCCTCTAGAATTTTCATGATTAGATTGATCCTCAAACTCTACCTCAACTAATGAAAATTCTTTTGACACTTATCTATCGATATGAATGGCTTTCCATTTTGAGTCAAAGTTATCATGGGTGATGATACTCTGTCGAAATTATGTATGAATATCGGGTAATATCCTTCCATCCCAAGGAATCTCCACATAGCTATCATGCTCTTAGGTGGATACCATGTTACCACTTCCTTGGCCTTGGTCGAGTACACTATCACTCCATATACTAAGATAATGTGTCCTATAAAGTGGACTACCTTAATTAATAAATATCACATCAGAATATTTCTATAATGATGGTTCTCTCAGAGTACATCCAAAAGTATCCTCAAGGGTCTGGTGTACCCTCCTCAGATATCGAGTACACAAGGATATCATCGATTAAAACTACCATGAACTTTTCTATGTAAGGATAAAAGATAAATTTTACAAGTCCCATAAAAACTTATAAGGATTTAATCATGCCAAAGGGAATCACCAAATACTCATAGTGACCATAGTTACATCTGAACGATTTTTTTGGTATATCCTCATCACATACTCACAACATGTGACAGCCTGATCTGAGGTCCAAATTTGAGAACAATAATGACCATATCGACTGATCAAAGAAGACATTGATCCTCAGTAATGGATACATGTTCTTCTGGGTCACCTAATTCAAGTGTTGGTAGTCCAAACAAAAACTCATTCTCCTATCTTCCTTTTTGGAAAAAAATCGGGACTTCCCAGGGTTAAACACTTGGTGTAATATAGCCCTTTTTCTTTAAGCCCTTCAAATGAACCCTTATCTCATGAAACTCTATATGATCCATCCAATGTTATAGTGTATATATCAGGCTCATCATAGGGTGTATATCAATGGACAAGTCTATATCTCAACAGGGAGGTAAACCTATAACATCTTCGAGGTATATTTGTACATACTCTTCCACCGTTGTAGAAACTAGAAATTGATAACATGCACTACACCAAGGTTCATGCTACACACCTATTGATTAATCGGCTACACCATTATATGCATGATTCCATACTATGATGCATAGGTTTCTTTTACCCTGAAAAAATAAAACATGGTTCTGTCACTACGGAAACTCCATGGCCTTCACCAAAAATAATCAATCTAAACATGAAATGTGGATAACCAATGAATACCAAAAATTATGTCATAAGGCCTTGACATTGATACCAATAGATCATAACTGAAACTCTGACCTCCAAAAGTCAATTAAAATTTTCGGTATGAGTTTGTGATCACCGAGTATTCTCCAATATTAGTCTCTAAGCATAAAGGTTGAGTCAACAATTAAACCTTAATCATTAAGTCTAAAAATGTTATGTTGATATAATGTAATGGATAGATCCTATGTCTATCAGTACTACATATAATGTAGAAATGATACGGATTGTACTGAAAAACATTCTCGTAGCCTTTGTGGCATATTCTTCTACTACCTACAGTTTTCCCCTCCCCTAGCATCCAACTCCCTCAGTTTGGCATGGACCACTTGGGGGTGGTTGTTGAAACAAGTCACAATGTGTACCGTCTACTACTGCTCTCACATCTTATATGCCACGCCCACCACCCTATATACCTAATTGCTCCTTCCACTACCCCTACCAAGATGGAACATCAAAAATATCCCAATCATCTATACGGCAAGTTAGACATTATCGAGAGAGATGTCACCTATCATCAAATTAGTAGAACCATCTCTCTCTAAGATGATTGGACTCATTCAATTAGCCTTTTACTGTAGATCGTCTATCCTAGGAAATCCTCTTAAAAAATCTCCCACTTCTATGTCCCTAATACTACCATTGTCTCCCTATTGTTGTGGTCTCTTATCCTTCTTTCCCACTACTAACATCCACCATATATATCTACTCATCCAAGAAACTCTGAACTACCAAAGCTCACTCCAGCATACCAACATAAGTAGGAATTAGTAGAGGGATTACAATAGAACACATGTATCTATGAAAAACTCACTCTAAGGTAAGATCCATAAAAACTGATCATGAACCTATCCAAGAATTACCTAGATAGGTTGGTAAACCTTAGTGATTACTCATCCACTATCATGCTACCCTTCTGGAGCGGCAGAAGCTCTAAGATACGTACAACCCTTAGTGTAGTAGGTGAGAAATCCCCCCTAAATGGTGCCCAAACACTATCCAAGAAATAATTTACTCATCATAAGACTGGGTAAATTAAACACCGCCATCACCTTTCTGAGCCATTAAGAAGGCTCACTTCCTAGATCCCCATATGATCTGTCTGTGTCTATACTAGGTGGAAAACTTAGGTAACCACCCCAAACAAGTCCTCAACTTCCTATTTGTTGGGTCCACCTCATAAGATAATGGGTTTCTCTCTCTGAAACTCATGAAGTGCGCTCAAACTGTGCGCCTCATCCCCTAATACTGTGGGTACAATGTGCTTCTTTATAGGTGGTATGGTTGGTGCACCACCTAGATGTTACATCTCAGGAACTAGTACATCTATTGATGACTCATTACTAGGGGAGTCATCCTCATGAATATCATGATGAATCCTAGACGGTATATTTCATAGGATCATCCTGAAAGTAAACAAGATGTATCACGTTCAATGATTATATCTAGAGAGATACCTCATGAAGTAAACGGAAACACCACCTATTACTATATGATGCATATACCATTGTTTCCCTACAACAATTAGTCTCATGTACTGAGCCAAAAAAATAGGGGATCTGATCCCTATTTTATTTACATGTCGGCCACCACACCAACACTGGATTCCCTGGCCTAGAAGCCTAACTTCAAACACTTAACATTGTTTCCCCAAACCAATTCCATACAGTATTTTTCCTATGGTAGAACCGATCACATCTGATACCACTCTATCATGACCCGTCAAAGTGAGGTCCTTGTCATGACTCCTCAAGGTCACCTCAAGTAGGCTAGGGGATGGTGACTAACACCGAGTATGCATATCACTAACATGGGAGGAATTTCTTAAGTACTTGTATAAACACAAACATCTCAAATCCCAAAAAATGGTGAAATGTTAAAAAAATGAGCAACCAATTAATGCATACATATATATCCCAATACCATATTACGACACGATGTATAGAAAATTAAATAGGTCCAAATACAATCCCACCGTAATGAGTCTGTAACACAAGTCCAACCTTAAAGTAAAGGTATTGGGACTTCACTCTGAAATCTGTAAGTAAAACATCAGTCTGTTTGGTCTCACTAAGCACGGTCTAGTATTGGTCCACCTATAACTCTATAAAAGTTCGATCATCTGCACAGTACATGACACGGGTGGGACAATACAATGTAGGGGTTAGTATAACAATACTTAGTGGGACACCCTAAAACCATAAATAATAAAACAGATTAATGAATAAGCATATATAAACAGATATATTTCTATGTCCCATATAATAATAATATTCATATATACTCAACAAGGACACACAATCTTATGGTATGTCACATAAACAGTATACCAGCCCTAGGATTCTCTCTTTAAGATCCAAAGATCACTCTTCTGGGAGAACACACTCCTTCATCTGATAGAACTCAATATTTCTGTTGAGAGGTACATCTCATTGGGTCTCTTCATGAGAAAGAACAAGCTAATAGTCTGAAGAGAATATGATACATGGATGAGGATCACTTCCAACACCATGGGATGATACTAAGAAACTCAATCTGGATTAACCCACAATGTAGAGGATCGACACTCGTGTAGTATTGGTCCCGACGATACTAAAAACTCCACCAAGGGAGTGAATATGAATAGAGGATCTCACTCTGGACCCCTTAGAGGAATTCCAATGACTCTATATTGGAGGTCCTTCTAAAAGGATACTAGTCTTAGAAGTAGGAAATGATTCCATACTAACCTTCATGGAAAGGATAATGGGAACAAACCCTAACAAATATTTCCCAATTATATGAGGACAAGGGCTCCAATACTTGTATAAAATATTACATGTCATGTAAGAGGGTTACAAGACATGTCCCTTGACCTCAGCTCCTACCTATGTAAATGGAATGTGTCATCAAACCATGTCCATGTTAGTGGTACACATTGTGTAGTCATCCTTTGTAATATTCCTGTGTGCTAGTACATGGATCAACCCATATACTAGCCCAACCTCTATCCATGTAGTAAAGTAAACACCTTTTAGGTTTTCCTTATACTCCAACTCATTTTCATGTAATTCCCAAGGTATATGCCAACTTAACTAGGAGATACCCCATGTCGTGCGAAAGGGTTCACACACTATGTGATACATAACTTTATTTTGAACACCCAAACTACTGTAGGGGGTCCCACACAGTGTGGTGATCTTATTGACACTCTTTGTTCTATGGGATTTTTAAGAATCCTTTTTTCTTCACCTTAATTCATTGGTCGATCCTCCAAACTTTGATCCATCGACTATGATGTCTTAAAACTCAAGATCCAACCTTGTCGATCCATTCCAACACCAAATCAACAAGATCCATTCCTTAGATCTACTCAAGAAAATGAGATCATGTTTTTTCATCATTCTGTTTCAAAGAATATAAAATTGGGTATCAACCATATTCTAATTCATTTTTTCTCTCATCATCTCACAATCGTCGTGTAGTGTTGATCATGAATCTATGAATTTGGATCTTTCCTCCAAGAAATAAGTGTGCAATGATCGAATATTCTATAAATTGTTGAACTATGGGATAATGAAGAATTCCCATGATGAATGGTGAATAGGGTGAGAAAATCGCCTAATCAATCAAGAGGAATGGACCTGATCGATGTTCAAGTTGATATTGTTAAATTTTCATTACACCGAAAATCAATGACTCAATAATTAATCCAAAAGATATTCCCCTAAACCCCAATAAATCTAACCCATCCTACATGATGATCAAAACATGATCCAATCTATTCATTGATTGGTTTGTGTTCCCCATAGAAATAAATAATGAGGAATAAAAAAATAAAAACACATATCTTACCGTAATTCATTTTGATCACTGAAAAACAACGATGTGTCATCATCATCATTGGCAAGATTCATCAAATCAGAGGTGTGTCGATCTTTAATACACAGTCTATAATTCTTCACCTAAGAGAGAATACTCAAATATTTATCCAATATATCTCCATCATTTCCATGGTTATGCAGATAACACAGGAAGTTATCTATAATCATCAATTTAAATACATGTCAATCGCTATGTAAAAATTTAAAATAAAATTTATTTATTTATTTATTTATTTCCCATTCCTTCAATGAATTTTCAACAAATGACCCATGTTTACTAATGATAAATCACTTATAGGGCAAATTTTTTGTTCTATACTCAATGTTTCAAACCTATTTTTGATTTGGGTACCCTTTTCAATGTTATTCCTTTTTTAGAAAAATTATGTGCACGTTCTATTAAATATATTTAATATATTTAAAACATTTATTTAGGGCACATCAGGCCTCAGAATCACATGTCATCTCAACACTTGGTCTCAAAAATATTCCATATAATATCCAAATATAATACATTGAAAATCCAAGACATTACATCATGGGTGGATTCAAGTTCATTTTTTTAGTCTGGAGTTCTCTTATTTGGACCTTTTTCCATCATTGTGTTATTACCATAATGGTTTAGGTTTCTTAAAAAATGATGTATTTTTCATATATTCCATGATACTCTAATTGTTTATATCTTTTCATATTTCCATTTTAGATGAAATCATTCGCATGTTTTGTTGAATGATACCCTATTTCTTGTTTCCAACTCACAGAAATTTGGAACGCACTTCCGACCTTGCAGATGGCCAATTCAGGTGAAATTTTTGGTTGACATGGGATGCTCTATTACAGATGAGAGTTCCAAAACATTCTGAATATAAATTTTGAGAATGGTGTTCTAGTTTAGGTTCCTCCATTTTAGATTATTCATCTAAGATAGAAGCCGTAGGGTGCTCAAGATTTTGATCAGCATAAGGAAAAGGGGAAGGCATAGGACATCCCTATGATGCACCTCATCATTAGAGAGAAAATAATTATCATGGTGGTGGTATTGATTTATATTATAGAGTTTGTGATGAAATTTATGTTCAAATTCTTTATTTAGTGTTTCTATAGCTTGGAATGTCATATTTCATTCAAGGTAGTATTTAATTGTTTTATACAATGGTTCATGACATGTTTTATTTAAATCTACATACTCTTTCATATCATCTATTGTAGTCGATTCATAGGGACATGAGGTGTAGGGACTTCTAGATCCCATGTCGATGACTACATATGTTAGAGGATGAGTTATTCTATATGAAGTATGAGTAAACTATGAGTGGTATCTAGGGTATCATAGCTATTGGTGAGACTTCCTATGTTTATGGATACAAAAATATGACATCATCCTTAGAATGGATTGGTTAGTGAAATAAACTATGGATTACATCAGGAGACAAATTGTGTTCTATGATTCCAATAGGTACTCCACCGTGTTAATTGGAAATGGATTCCCCCGTATGGGGTTGATATGTGTTTTATCATTATATTTCTTGATGGTCATGATGATGCTAAGATCATTGGAGGTTTAGAAAGTAGTATTTATCAATGATTCGGAAGAGTACCTTGATGTTATTATTAAGATGGTTTTTGAACTACAAGGTCAATGAGAGATCTAGTAGTGGGTAGAATATAGTTGGGTTCATCACAAATATAAATGAATTAATATAGGATGACACCTTCTATGTTACGAGAACTACATATTCGGGTTGATTATCAATTGCAGGGAGGATTTGGTCGGTAGAGCATGTCACTTTGGGGTACTTCTATTTTATTAATGAAGATATTAAATAAAAGTATATATATTTTCATCAATTAATAACTCTTAAATCAAGTAAAAAATATATATATCCTATTAAATGAATTGATTATTTATTTGATCATCTGAATTTAATTAGTTTCTTATGTAAGATCGAAATGTGATTGGGATATCATCAAATTAAGTTAATGGAAGATGATATTTAAAAGACTTCATTCTGATGTCAATATAGGTGTTATGAGTTCATTTTAATTTCATTTGGTGTGAAAACACCTCCAGTTTTGTTTCAAGTGGATGATGAATGTCAGGTTCAATGCTTTTCTGACCGTTTCATGGTTATTTTCATTAATAATGTCCTTGTGTGCTCTCCATATGAGAAGGAGGATGTAGAGAATATTTCAGTTTTTTATTATTCTTCACCATTAGAAACTATTCAAGAAATTTTCATAGTGTGATTTATGGGATCTTGATGATTATTTAATAGGTCATGTCATATCTCATTATGGTTTAGTTGTTAGTCCTTTGAATATTTAGGAATTCCTTTCTTAGAAATCCTCCAAGACTTTTGTAATGGTATGAAGTTTTCTCACTCATAAATTTATTTATAGGAGGTTAAAACCTGTTTTCTATAAAATTGTGATTTCTATGATTTCCTTAATTAGTAAATATTATGAATTATTGTAGACTGAATAGTGTCAGTCTACATTCAAGTATCTGAATGATAAGTTTCTTAATGATGCAATTATTTATTTAACCAAATAGGAAATTCAGATTGAGATCTATTGTGACTCTTCACTTCTTGTCTTATGTAGCATTCTGATGTACTAAATAATGGCCATTTATTATGGGTATCAACAGTTATTTACCCATTAATATAATTATGACAACCATGATCCTGATTTGGCTATGATTGTTTTCTCCATGAATTTTTGGCGACACTAACTCATTGGTGAAGGCTTTGTAATTTTTACTAATCATAATATCCTGAGGTTTTTCATATCCCATCATGACTTGAACAAGAAACATGGATAGTGGATAGAATTATTCTAGAATTATAACATACAGATTTACTATACACTATTAATGGGTAAATATTTAACTGATGTTTTAATAAGTAATTCATGTTGTGATTCCACTCATGAGTTTTAAGATTCAAGGAGATTAATTGAAGATTTCTCTATGATGCACCTTGATATGGGAAAGGTTTGTTAGAGAGGTAAACCTTTTCATATAATGGTGAAATAATATTTATTTTTGTAAGTGATGGATTCCCATATAGAGTATTCCCAAGGGGTAGTTTAGTTAGATTGATTTGTCTGTATTGATGCCCCTAATGGATGGTTTGATGATGACCAGCATCGGGTGTTGTTCTAGTGTATGCTTTTTGTTCCTTTGCTTACATAAAAGTTCATTATCCAGGAGTTCCATATGTCACCTTTTGTATTACATCCTAGAATGAAAATATGTATTTTTACTTAAGATGAAATTTTTGGTGTCCTGGATTAAGGATATTGGTTCAGAGTATGTATCCAGATGTTTATATAGGAAAAAGGTGAAGGTTGAATAGTATTTTCCCTATAGTTTTTTCCATCCTTTTAATATTCATCATTGGAAGTAGGAAGATATTTTGATATAATTATTCACTAATTTACATTGATCTTAGAGATTATATGATTTTATTGGGGTAATCATGGATTATTTGGAAAAATAAGCTAACATATGAGTGATCAAGGATTCTATCACAATAGAGGGTTTTTATGGAAAATATGGAGGATATAGTGAGGATCTATGGATTCCCGAGGATGATCATATTTTATCATGATTCTTGTCTCAAGTTTGGGGTTTAGAGAGGACTATAACATGTTTTTGGATCTTAGTTACTCATTAGAAATGTTATTCATCCATTGATAGATAGTGAGGTAGATAAAACCATCCAGACTCTTGAAGACATGTTTTGAACATCTGTACTGGATTTAGAGCTTCATGGGTGGGGAAACTACCCATGGTAAAAATTTATTAAAATAATATATTCCACTCCACAATTTGTTTGGAACCATTTAAATATTTTTATTTCATACTATTCTATTTTCTGTTGTGCTATACTGGGGTTAGAGAGTCGCAATTCTAAGGTTGTAACTAATTCAAATAATGAAAGATATGGTTTAGATGATTTGTAAGAAGATTAATCCAGTATATGATTGTCATCAGTACTATGATGACCACAAGAAAAGACCTCTAGAGTTTGATGATGAATATCATGTGTTCTTGAAGGTTACTCATGATTGTAGTAAGAAAAGGTTTGATCATAGGAGTAATATTTCTACCTATTTTATTAGGACTTTTAAGGTGTGGGACCACATTGAATCAATCAATTATAGGACCAAACTTCTCTTGATGATGATATGGATACATGTTTTATTTTATGTGTCATAACTTCACAGTTATCTTCATGACAATTATCACATCATCAATTGGGGAGAATTCGACATTGATGAAGATGCAACCTTCAAGGAGTGGAACATGGATATCTGAGACTTCCAAGAGAAGGTGTCACATATGAATTCTACACCAAATTTTAATTTTCTTTTCATACATAGTTTCATATAAGAGATAACCTAGGAACATGATTAATATATAACCACATAGTTTCCCACCAATTTTGATGCATAGTTATTCTTCTTTAATTATGTTTTGATGTTGACATTTTGTTAATCTTATTATATGGTTCTCTCTTCCTTGATTCCTTTTCTTCTTCTGACGTCGAATTTAGTTCTTTAGGGAGATAATTTTTGAGAGGTATCTCATATGAGGGACCAAATTACCAATATACCCTCTCTTTGCATTTCAACAATTTTTTTCGTTAAGAATGATTTTGGTAGTGTTCCAAAGTCTAAAGAGGTGGTTTTTTTCATTAAAATGGACACCACTCCCATGTTGGAGGTTGTTGAGATAGCCTCTTGGTCTCTTTGTGAGATCCTATATAGAAAAATATTGGAAAAAGGTAGACAAATTAATAGCCATGGGCATGGTGCATAGGGGGAACCTCTTGTAGTCAACGGATAGAGCCACCTCCCCACACCTGTGGTAGTGGGTATGGTGATTAATAACGAAAAAAGAAACTATCAACACAACCTAGGAGATTTCGTGATGGTCTAGTACATTCGAGGCCACTACAACTATGGTGGAGTTCATGTAGAATGTTGGGATGAATTTTGAATGGAAAAAAATTATTTTTGTTCTTCATGGATATTGAATTTTTTAAAAGGTTAAAACACATGATATGTAATAAGGGGCCTTGAATTCATTTTTAATTTCATTTTTTTCCCATTAACTGATTCATTCTCCTATTCATGATGTTTTTATAATTCCTAGATGTTGGGGGCTAACATATGGATGGTCGGGTCCTTTTCTAGTTTCAGGCTTTATTTGTGGAAATTTTCATTGCGTTAGTGTTATTTCATTCAACTTGATGTCCTCTAATTTTCTTTTTTGAGTATTGTATCCTTTATATTATAGAGGATAGAGATCCCTTAGATCAAGGTACCATTCCCTCCCCTTTTTCTTTTATTCTCTTCCATTTTAATGATGTTCATTATGTTTAACCCTCTATTATAGGTTGATATTTATGGGTGATATTTTGGTGGCTTGATGGTGATAGGTTCCAATGAATATTCTTTTAGTTTTAATGGTGGTTTATTTTCAATAATACATTCTTTATTAAATAATATTGAACATCTAAATAGGGTAGGGTATTCATTTGTTATTGTTGTATTAATATTAAAACATAGATTTATTATTATTTATCTCTTTAGGTGATGATGGAATTATCTCTAATAAAGATAATTTTGTAAATAAATAGAGAATCAGCTTTTTGTTTTAGTGCTCACATGTGTTAATTACATGTTTATTGTTTGCCTCTTGAGTTTATTTATTGGGTGTTATCATTGTTTATTCTAAATATTATCATGTTTTTTATGTTTTGAAATTAGATAAAGAACCAATTATGCCTGTTGGCCAAATAATAAAGAGGTCTATTTAATTCGTTCATTATACTTGTAATTACTAAAACTTTATGTTACAATCAATGAATATTTTGTTCAAATGTATTTATAAACGATTAAAACTATTTATTATGGATGTAAACAATGAAAAATGAATGGTTAATTTAATATTGTAAAATTTTGGTTGTCTGAAAATTAAAAAAAATGATGTTGAGTGAGACCATTTTCTTATGAATTTTTAATACCTTGGATTTAGATCCTAGTTTCCCTATTGACTATTTTTTTTTAGTGGCCATATTTATTTTCTTGGGATGAGTATCCTTTATATGTGTCATGAAGAAATCCTAGTATGGATGATGGTTTGAAGAAAAATAGGCGAGGGTACCCAGGATTTTGTTGTAGTTGGAGAATGTGATGGTGGGATTGATGGTGATATTTATAGTGACGTTGGGGATGGCACTAGGATTGAGAGAATGTGTTGAATCTATGATTCTCATGGTTTTCTTACTAGATTATAGTATTATTTGTTGATTATAAATCCACTTTAAAATTCAGATATCCTAGTTTCTTATCTCTACATTCATTTCCCCACTATTTTCAACAATTGTTTATGCATGGTTTATTCATCTTTTATATTATCTTAGGTTGATTCCTTCAGTAATTTGAATTAAAGAATGAAAATTAATGTTTAATAGTATGACCCATGGTTTCAGTGTCATGTCAGAATGACAAATGATGATAAATCTTAAGAATCCTTGGAAGTGATTTGATTATGCCTACAGGACATGAAAATGGGTTTCTAATTAATGTAATTAGGAAGTGTGTAATGAGAAGATTTAAATTAAATTCCCTTCAATACTTTTGTGTTCTTATATGATATCTAGTCCTTAGAATTGGAAGTTATATGTTTGAGATATGATATTTACATTTCAGTTTAAGGATAGGTAGCTTCTAGTGGCGTGGTTTGTAATATTTTTCTATTTCTATGTCATATCATTTCATACGCTACCCCACCTATGTTGGTATGGAGACTAATATCAGTGGACTCTAGATGGTTTTTTCTCCAAAATCTATATTGGAGGGGAATAGATAGATCACCACCCCCTCTTTCCAAGATCTCTTCTCCTAGTACTACTGTTTTTTGGTATGCATGGTGGTTATGTTTTCTATATATATCTATGTATAGTATTTTAAGGCTTGTGGTAATTTTCTAAACTTTTATATCTATATATAGTATCCTAAAGATTATTATAGGTATATTGTGTGCGGTATGTGATGGATTGAGGTATAATAAATGATATATGGGCTATGGTGGATCCCTAAAACTACACGGTCACTATATATTTCTGGGAAACAGATGATGAGATTATGTGATACATTCAGTGCATGATATGATATATTTTATCATGTGTTTTAGGCTAGATTATTTATTGGAGAGAGATGGTTATGTACATAAAACTTTTGGGAAGATTGGAAACCCAAAAATAAGTTGAATAGGGATACCTTCATTTGATATTATGTTTGATATTATTTCATTACATGTATGTGATACTTTGTTAGAGATCCATAGTGAGGCTTGGAACATAAAATTCATTATTATGTGATGAGTTAGAATCACTTTTTATTCACTGGGATTTTGTAACACCGCATGATTTTATAGTATGTAACTTTTAAATTTAGTCTCTTAAATGGATTACATTGAACAAAACAGGAACATCTTTCGGTCTGTATGAGTACCTTATTATGTTGTTTGGTCTTATGAACGCACCTTCTATTTTCATGGTTCCAATTAATATGAGATTCCTCCCCTATTTGGACTATTTTTTTCATAGTATTTGTGTACGACATATTAGTGTATTATCATACTCATAGATACCATTCCAATGTACTGAGATTGTTCTATGCACACTGAGAGAGAATAATCATTATGCCAAGATTTCCAAGTTCCACTTATGGATCAAAAATTTCACTACTTGGGTCATATTATCTCAGAATCGGGTCTATCTTTTGATCCATAAAAGGTTGGTGTTATAGTTTCGTGGGATAATCCCAAGAACGTGTTTGATATACAACGTTTCATAGGGATGGATGGATATTACACTCATTTCATACAAGAATTATCTCACCATTCTTCACATATTACTGGTCTTAAAAATAAGGGTGTCAAGTTCCTTTGTTCAGAAGTATCTGAGAAAGACTTTAAAGAGATAAAAGGGAGGCTTGTATCGATACATATTCTAACTCTACCAGAGAAAGTCATAGCCATATTCTTAGACGCATAAGGCATCATCCTAGGATTAAAGCTGATACAGGGGGAAAAATCATTTCATATGCATCACTGTAGTTGAGGCCTCATGAGAGAATATACTTGATTCACTACCTTGAGCAATAAGTAGTTGTCCATGGCTTACATTGCTTGAGATATTATTTGTTGTGTGAGTTCTTTGTTGTGTACATGGACCACAAAATACTCAAATATATTTTTTCTCAGTGTGACTTGAATCTCAAATATATGTATTGGTCAAATATCTACAATCTTATGATTTTGATCTTGAATATATGCTTGGGAAGGGAGATTTGGTTGTAGATTCACTGAGCCGGAAAATTCAAACACATGCCATACGAGAAGCTAGTGAAGAATGGATGTTAATGGCCATATTTTATGAGGTACATATAGAGTTTCATAACAGTCATGAGTAGAATTACCTCTCATCCTTGATAGTAACATCTTCCCTCTTTGATAAGGTGAATAGTAGAAAACTTTTAGATACTAAAGGATTATTTCTCCATGAGAGTATATCAGGAGATACCCCACCTCCGGAGTGGTATGTGGATAGATATAATGTCCTGCATCTACATGAATGTATCTAGGTTCCAACTAATATGATAAGGAGTAGATTAAAGAGCCCCATGCTTCCTGGGGGAGTTCATCTAGGAATCTCCAAGATGTATTGAGATATTTAACACTGGTATTGTTGTCATGGGATGAAACCTCAAATAGCAGATTTTATCACTAGGGGATCAACTAGTTAACAGGGAAAGGTGGAGCTCTAGAGACCTTCAGGATTTCAACAACCACTTCCAGTCCAGGGATGGAAGTGGGGATATGTTTCTATGCATATTTTATTCATCTTACCTAGGTTTCTTAGGGGTAGTGATGCTATCTGGGTATTCATCTACCAACTAACTAAATCATCCCAGTTAATTCCTATTCGAAATAATTCCTTAGTTGATGATCTAGGAAGAATCTATTTCGGTGACATCATATGACTACACAGGTTTCCACATGCTATAATTTCATATATGGATTCTCATTTCACTTCACAGTTATGGAAGAGTTTACAAAAGGCTATGGGAACATAGGTTCTTCTAAGAATATTTATTCACTATAGATGGAGGGACAATCAGAACAAACAACATAGGTTCTAGAGGATATTCTCCGAGCATATTTCCTTGATTTAAGAGGTACTAGGGAAAAGCATATCCCTCTTATTGAATTTGACTATAATATCGGCTTCTTGAAGACAATAAAAATGGATCCATTTGAGGCTATATATGGTAGGCCATGTTGTTTACTCCTATGTGGGAAACAAGTAGGTGAGGAAACCATACTAGGTCATTATATCATTTAGGAGACTTAAGACTAGGTTCAGTGGATTAGAAAGCGTATACCTACTACTCAGTCTAAACAAAATTCTAATGTAGACCGCCATCGACGGCCTCTTGAGTTTGAGGTTGGGTGTCATTTTTTTTATTTCGAGTATCACACAGGATAGGTCATATATGGTTACGTAAGAAAGGGAAGTTGTCTCCTCATTATGTACACTTCTTTTTATATTCTAGAAAGATTCAAGATTGTACCATATCCATTTCTACTACCTCAAAGGTACCATTCCATGCACGATGACTTCTATGTTTTATTTCTTTTCTAGTATCATGTTGATATTTATCAATGTTTTGATCCCAAGAATGTTGAGTTAGATTTCGATGCTAGATTTGAGGAGTACCTGGTATGCATCGTTGACCAGAGCCAGAAGGCTATCAGAGGCTAGTATGTCCCCCTAGTGAGGGTGCTATAGAAGTATAGTTTTCTATAAGATGAGACTTGGGAGAGGGTTGCTGATGTACATACTCAGTGGCCACAATTGTTCTCAAGCAATTTTTCTACACCCTTATAAGGTAAACTCAAGGATGAGTTATTTTAAGGGGAAAGATTGTAAGAACCTAGTTTTTCACTCAGGTATGGATGCATTAAATTTTGGAGTAATTCACTTTCATGGACCTTTTGTGGATGCATACTATTTTATCAAAGGTCTCAAGGGTGTATGGGGTATGATGAGATCCCAGAACCCTTCTTTTTGGGGAAACTAGCCAAGTGTAACGGTTGGTGCATGTTTGGTACACGGTTTTCCTAACTGTGCAGATAGTACTTTCTGGAAATAGTCACCTCACATGATTGGTGCCTGATCATGCAGCCTAACTATGGAAGTGACCCTTCTATCTAGGTAACTATACACGGTTGGCACACGGTTTTTCAAATCTTGTGGAAAAACCCTGCAGATACCATTTTTTAGGTAAAATGTCAAAATTGAACATAATTATCTATTAACCCTCTTTATTCCTCTTAATATGAGAACTAATGGGATTAACCCCTTTTCTTCTCAATTTGTTGATTTTGGAAGGCCAAAGCTAGAGATCTATAGACCACCTTCATTTGGGATCTGATTGATATTTTCTTTATCATGTGGGATATGCACCGATAATTACTCAATTCCTCTTGAGTTTTTACCCTTCTCTATTTCTCTTGACCGAGTTATCAGGGTATGAGTGTTTTCACTTCATTATAGATATACTCTAATTTTATCCAAATAAAGGGAACATACCAAGGGGGAGGAATAATACAACTGTAATTTGGGTGGTATATTACCCATCCCTCAAGTTCGTTTATTTTGGAATTATTGTGCGGCCCCCATCAATTTCATTGGCTTCCATTTATTGAAATTATAAGTCACGATTATGCTTAGTATAACTGTATGGTTTTGATCTTTCAAAATATGTGTTTATTTGTTATTGGTATTCCCACAACTCCAATTTTCCCATATAGGATTTTATTCCATAATTTGTTTTTTGTATTTTGAAACATTTGAGCCAACGTTCGGGTGTTCTTGAGTTTGACCTTCATAAGGGTAATCATTTCAATATTAAATAAATTGTTTATAATGATAATTTAATAATTAATAGTACCATGTATCTTCACCACTTGACCTACCTATGTTAAGTGCTTCAATTTGATAATAAACTGTTAAATATGAATTGGAAAGTATAATAAGTATATCAATTGGCTGAAAATATAAATGAATGGTAGGTTACATATCTATTTCACCCCTTGCCACATTATTAAAAGTCAGTGGAATGAACCTTGAATATGTAAGATGTATTAAATGATTGGTTACATGATACTTGGAATTATTGTAGAGACCCGAAGCTTATCGTACATGGACATTACATTACATTTGCGGAATACTTAGTACATAACAAAAACACACACACAAGGATCGTAATAGTTTAGTGTCTTTGGAAACTCGGAACGTAATCTTCTAATCGTGGTGAAAGATCTTCAATATCTCCCATAAAGATCTTACCTTTTTTTTATACCTAAAACCTTTCTTTATATCCTGGGGAAAAGAAAACATAAAAGGGTGAGCTAAAATGCTCAGTAAGGGTAAACAAAAGAAATATCAATCACATCATATACATAAGAACATAGTTTTTGGAAATCTTAACCTGCAAAAGAGATCATAATATCTGATCATGGGATAAATCATAGAAGTGAAAATGAGATCCCCATAATCATAACATAAAACTTGAAACTTTGTGGCATGCACACATAATCATGGAAAATCATTTCTTGTTAGTCATGACTCATTGCCAAGACTATCTTAGTGGACAAAGTCCCTTTCTGAACCGAGGTCACTCCTCGTTTCAGTCCTGTATTACTGAACCGAAATAACCTTCCGTTCCAGCCATGTCTATCTCATGAGATATAAAATCTTTACCCAATGCATTGGAGGGAGATATAGGTCCCACCCATCTTATAATGAATCCTTTCTTATGTGTGCCACATAATCATAAAACATACATCATCGCATAACACATGTAACAAAAATGGGATTCTTGAAACATCATGACATCATAAATCAATTCATATAAGATAAAGGAATTCATAAACATAATTCCATCACAACATGGTAAAATCAATGTAAAAATATGGATAGAAACAGAACTCTTTATTATCTTAGATGGAAAATAATTTTGATAAAACACTTGAATTGAATTCTTGAGGAAAATATCCTTTCTTCTTCAAAATCAATTTCTTTTCACAAAACATCATGCAATTTTAAAAGAAAGAGATTTTATTGAAAATAGTCATGAAATCTTTTAGAGGGAGGTTCATGAAAATAAGTCTTTATAAAACAGTAGAAATCCGTTCGTGCCGTATAAGTTAAAAAAAAACATTCTTCGTACTTTTGTCGGAAAAGTCAAAAAGTACCTTGTACGACAAAAGATTCCTTTCATACATATTACTAAAAACTCACCGAAGGGTAAAAATGGTTTTAAACAATTTTAGGTGGATGGAAATAATATTACATTTTGATGAAACATGGATGTGGATGATAAAATACACCCCAGTAAATACTTACGAATAAACAATCTCGGATAAAAATGAGATTGTGATATTTCCCTTACCTTATGTCCGACTTGCTTTGTAAGTGTCCAAACCTCCTGTATAATGATTTAAATCATGTTATTGACTTATTCCAGAATCATATTCATTGTTATGATATCATATATGGTTCACTTATGACATTATATTACCCGTTCTTTTGTAAATTCCATGTTAAAGAAGCGTTTTGGGTAAAATCGTTTCATTTATCTTAGGTGTTTCGACTTGTTGTTCTTGACATCACTATTACTTATATAATGATTTACTTACTTCCAGAATATAAAATATGATTTATATATCATATATATTCAGTATATATATATATATAATAGGTAGATAAATAAAATGGAAAACACCGTTCATGGAGACGGTAGTCCGTACGTACGCATGAACGTTGTTTTCCTTTCCTTATTGTCTTGAAATGGAAGTAAGTAGATGACATACATATATATATATATACATAAATCCATTAGCTTTATAATGTCATATATTTCATTATTATTTCTTATATATACTTTATAATCATTCTTAAATGGTTAACATGGAGAATGAATCTCATCGCGTCGTGGAGACGGTAGTCCGTACGTACGCACGAGCGATGATATCATTTCTATAAGTATTGAATTGAATTGGAGTGGATTATACAATATATCAGAATCAATATGATGTTGTAATAACTATTTATAGTTAATCCTTACACCATTATACCCATCCATGTAAGGTGGTGGTGGAAAATAGATTACACCACGGCGTGGAGACGGTATTCCGTACGTACGCACGCGCGGTGATTTCTTTTTCCGTAGGATGGATAGATGGTGAAATAGGGTTGTTTCATACTTATAATAACATATCAGTATATGAGTGATACTGATGTTATTACTTCATAATGAAACAACCTAAGAAGAAGAAGTGGAAGAAGAAATAAAGATGAAAGAATTGGTAACGGTAATTACCTCTTCTTTGAAGTGCCTCTTTGAGACCTCCTCTTAGGGCACTAAAATTGGTCTTTGAGGAAGACCAGAACCTCTAGGATGTTTCTAGGGAAGTGGAGAGGAGAAATTGGCAGGGGTTGGCCGAGCTTGAGTGCTCAAATTGGTGTGAGGAGGAGGGGGAGGAGGTGTCCTTTTATAGGGGAGGAGAGGGGCACCTTAGGAATATCTCAAAATATTATTTTATATTAAAGTAAAAATCGGTTTATAATGGTTCCTAAGGGTCTTATTTCGAAGCTAAAGTGGGGATGGGTCGAAATCCTATCAACCAATAGGATTTAGACAAGTTTAGGGTATTATTTTAACCTTATCAATTAGATTTAACTCTAAGTTAAATAATTTAACTTTTACCGTGTCTTTTTGTTTTCTTTCACTATATGGTTAATAAACATACTATAACATGCCAAACGAACCCCAAATTGTATATTATTAATACATATATCCTTATCTAAGTCATTTTGCCGAACCTTAGATTTTTAGGAATAAAATAACAATTAATAATATAATATTTGATTTAAAAACTATTTTGTGTCAATTTTGACACTATTTGATATATGATTTTTGTGAAAGTCATAACAGAATTATATGTTCGAACCAAGTTGATTAAATCAACACTAATATATCATAGTAACCTATAAAATTAGTGGAATTCATAAAAAGTCTCAAATTACATTTATTTTGGTGTTTATAACTTCAATTATGTCAATATTTCATTAACAAGATAATTACTGCATCATCTTTGTGTCATAAATAAATTATATTATTTGATGTCTAAAAATTACAAATAAAATACCATCATGTAGTAAATCTTTTTAGCTTTCTAATTAAAATTTACAATCGAATTTATCTTATGTATAACCCCATATTAGAAATGATTTACTTATTAAACTTTGATTTTAACTATTTTAACCCTTCTTTAAATAAATTAATAATAAATGTCCTAATCTAATCCAAGTGGGCCTAAATGGTCATATTTTATTCCTAAGTTTGTTTTTGGTCGAATTACACTTGTCCAATAGAATTAGGACATGTGTTAGGGTAATATTAATATCATATTTACCCTTAGTTACCCTATTTACTATTAACCGTGGTAAAAAAAGTAAAAAGTTACTATTCACCAAAAATTTATTTTCATCTCATTGAACCACATTTTAGTCCTTGATATTAACCGTGTCTCTCGGATTTTCGAAATTCCATTCACAGAAGCGGTAAAATTAAGTTTTATGCAAAATTCAGTTTTTAACCTACCACTTAGTGGTTTCACTATTCATCAAAAATTGAAGTTTTTCAGAAAAATGCCAAAATTTCACCCTAAGCTATAATTGATATTCCGAATTCAAAAATGATTTCTATTTTACAAAATTCCCAACATATAAGTTGCATTAATTAATTTTATAATTAAATCCCGCTGTTAAAACAAATAGCGTGTTTTTAAGAAACAATATCTATCAAAAGATTGACATTTGATTATGTCTGGTTTAAATGTGAAATTACAACCAATGACCAACATTGTATTAAATTGTAAAAATATATTCTAAATATACTTTAAAACCACTCAAATTAATTATTTATCACTATTAATTATTTCGATTAAAAATGTTGTTTTTAATTATAATTTAGTAATTTTCACTATTCATCAGAATATGAAAGTTATCCGAAAAGTACCAAAATTTCACCTTAGGCTAAATTCGATACTCCGAATCCAAAAATGAAGTCCATTTTGAGAGTTAAAATTTCTAAAATTTAAAAAATTTCAAAAAGTGGTTATTACTATTCTCAACAGCTAGTTTTAATAATATCTTAATAGCATATCATTGTTTAGCGAAACATGGCGTTGCGTACAACACACGCTATCGAGGAAGGTCGTGATTGCGTGTAATGCAAGGCAAGTCAAGGATGTGTGTTGTGCAAGCTCCTTTTGGTGTAGTGTACAACACCAGACAGAAATAAAATTAAAAGGAACATTTTTCATAAAATCTCGGGCTGTTACATTCTACTCCCCTTAAAATGAATTTCGCCCTCGAAATTCGTCGGGGTTATAAATGGTTTACTATTCGAAAGTTTCTTTAATTGAAACCCACATCGTAAAAAGGAATACCAAAACTTGGCTTTAAAAAACTAAAGTATGAAATGTAACGATTACCAAAATAAACTAATCACTGGGTTTCCACATAGGTGAAAATATGGATATGGAAGAGAAATCTAACCATCATGTTCTGATGGAGAGTGGTAGAGAACATGGCTATGGAAAAGGCAGTAATCACAAATCCATAAATTTGTGACGACCTAAGGTACCATCTGATTCATCAAGTATAAGATCACTAGGACAACATTTTTGGTTTTCAAGATCATTTCCCTAAAGTTGAAAATTTGAATTAGAATAAATCCTTACTTTATTTTGGTACAATCTCACTGTTGTTCGTGCCTTGAACAATTTCCACTTCATCTCTTAAATAAATGAAGTTGAATTTGTTATTCGTGAAGTGTTAGCAGATCATGTGATAGAATGACGGGTCATTCCATCTGTCTCAAAAGGTTAGCAAAATTTATATACATAAGTCGATCTATAGTGGGATTAATCATATATAGTTCCTAAAATGGGCTTATACTTCATATATCATACTGCTTAATATAATAAAACTAGTTTCTACTAAACAGGGACTTCCTGTAGGTCAGTGGTAGGCGATAAAGGCCAGTCGCACTTCGGTTGTGGGTTCGATTCCTACAGCCTTGTCCGAAGCGATGGGCTGTCGCCCGTCCTACAGGTTGTCCTTTTTCTAAAACTACGTTACTATAACATCCCATCAATAATATCGAAAATCTTCTATCCTTAAACAATACTAACTTATGTCCAACATAATCCAGTCTAATCTTTAGGCTTATACATAATACTGCAGTCAACGATTACCAGAGATTTAATACTGTCGTTGATCCCCACATATCATAAGATATGTCTTGTTGGTCACATTCCAAACATTCAAAGTCCTTAATTGTGTATTCTCTTGAATACCTTAGTGAAAACATGAGTGCAGTTAAAAGTTAACACTTTCCACATACCAAAATCCTCAAAATTCTATATACTCAAACCATGATATCACTTAGTCCTTATATCAATCATGAGCTCATGAATACTGTCAAACATTTCATTTTCTCCTTATCCCTTCATTATGCGCATATCATCTACTTTCCAAAATATTTGAATCACTTTTCATGGTTACCGGTACCTTAAAATTATTGAAAACCACAATAGACCAATACATAAATATTTCAATCCACCATAAAAGTACCTCAATAACATTATTCTTGAATACCAATACATAAACACTTCAGTCCATCCACTTCAATGATTGTCCTGGAATATGTCCTTCCTTGATTTAGAAGTAACTTTTTAGGTCAGGGCATTGAGTTGGGTAATGCCCATGTTCTCCACAAATAAGACATTGAACTCCATAACAGTCTGTCACTCTATGACCCTTTTCTCCACACAGATAACATCGGTCCCTCCATTTGAGGTATTCCTCAAGGTTCTTCTTCCCTTCTTTAGAAATCTCAATCTTCCTTTCTTTATGCTCCTCAACATGCGAACATGCATAATAGTTTACCTTCCTCTTCTTTGATGAATTAGGCATACCACTAAATTTCACCTTGTTAATCATATATCGCGATGACTGATTCGGCATAATCGCAATATCTTTCTCTCTAGGAATTACACAATTTTGTTGCTCATAGTCACCAATTTGTCCATTGGATTCAATGTTAACCGAATTCCTTCTATTTCCCTCCATTAACTAAAACACAAAAAGAATCTTGTGAGAGGCAAAAATCATGCTAGAGAAAACAACATAGTAAAGGGGGAGTACCCTTAATATCTAACATCTTAGATTAAATTCTAAGATCGTTAGCGCAATTCTAGGACTATAACCTATACGTATACTTATCCCTAAGGACATCCCTAGACATACCATAGAAATATCTCTAGGGATCTCACTAACGTTTTCGCATCCTAGTTTCCAAAGGTTGACTAAACCTTTCCTCTGATACCAACTGTAGAGACCCGAAGCTTATCGTACATGGACATTACATTACATTTGCGGAATACTTAGTACATAACAAAAACACACACACAAGGATCGTAATAGTTTAGTGTCTTTGGAAACTCGGAACGTAATCTTCTAATCGTGGTGAAAGATCTTCAATATCTCCCATAAAGATCTTCCCTTTTTTTTATACCTAAAACCTTTCTTTATATCCTAGGGAAAAGAAAACATAAAAGGGTGAGCTCAAATGCTCAGTAAAGGTAAACAAAAGAAATATCAATCACATCATATACATAAGAACATAGTTTTTGGAAATCTTAACCTGCAAAAGAGATCATAATATCTTATCATGGGATAAATCATAGAAGTGAAAATGAGATCCCCATAATCATAACATAAAACTTGAAACTTTGTGGCATGCACACATAATGATGGAAAATCATTTCTTGTTAGTCATGACTCATTGCCAAGACTATCTTAGTGGACAAAGTCCCTTTCTGAACCGAGTTCACTCCTCGTTTCAGTCCTGTATTACTGAACCGAAATAACCTTCCGTTCCAGCCATGTCTATCTCATGAGATATAAAATCTTTACCCAATGCATTGGAGGGAGATATAGGTCCCACCCATCTTATAATGAATCCTTTCTTATGTGTGCCACATAATCATAAAACATACATCATCGCATAACACATGTAACAAAAATGGGATTCTTGAAACATCATGACATCATAAATCAATTCATATAAGATAAAGGAATTCATAAACATAATTCCATCACAAAATGGTAAAATCAATGTAAAAATATGGATAGAAACAGAACTCTTTATTATCTTAGATGGAAAATAATTTTGATAAAACACTTGAATTGAATTCTTGAGGAAAATATCCTTTCTTCTTCAAAATCAATTTCTTTTCACAAAACATCATGCAATTTTAAAAGAAAGAGATTTTATTGAAAATAGTCATGAAATCTTTTAGAGGAAGCTTCATGAAAATAAGTCTTTATAAAACAGTAGAAATCCGTTCGTGCCGTATAAGTTAAAAAAAACATTCTTCGTACTTTTGTCGGAAAAGTCAGAAAGTACCTCGTACGACAAAAGATTCCTTTCATACATATTACTAAAAACTCACCGAAGGGTAAAAATGGTTTTAAACAATTTTAGGTGGATGGAAATAATATTACATTTTGATGAAACATGGATGTGGATGATAAAATACACCCCAGTAAATACTTACGAATAAACAATCTCGGATAAAAATGAGATTGTGATATTTCCCTTACCTTATGTCCGACTTGCTTTGTAAGTGTCCAAACCTCCTGTATAATGATTTAAATCATGTTATTGACTTATTCCAGAATCATATTCATTGTTATGATATCATATATGGTTCACTTATGACATTATATTACCCGTTCTTTTGTAAATTCCATGATAAAGAAGCGTTTTGGGTAAAATCGTTTCATTTATCTTAGGTGTTTCGACTTGTTGTTCTTGACATCACTATTACTTATATCATGATTTACTTACTTACAGAATATAAAATATGATTTATATATCATATATATTCAGTATATATATATATATATATAATAGGTAGATAAATAAAATGGAAAACACCGTTCATGGAGACGGTAGTCCGTACGTACGCATGAACGTTGTTTTCCTTTCCTTATTGTCTTGAAATGGAAGTAAGTAGATGACATACATATATATATATACATAAATCCAGTAGCTTTATAATGTCATATATTTCATTATTATTTCTTATATATACTTTATAATCATTCTTAAATGGTTAACATGGAGAATGAATCTCATCGCGTCGTGGAGACGGTAGTCCGTACGTACGCACGAGCGATGATATCATTTCTATAAGTATTGAATTGAATTGGAGTGGATTATACAATATATAAGAATCAATATGATGTTGTAATAACTATGTATAGTTATTCCTTACACCATTATACCCATCCATGTAAGGTGGTGGTGGAAAATAGATTACACCACGGCGTGGAGACGGTATTCCGTACGTACGCACGCGCGGTGATTTCTTTTTCCGTAGGATGGATAGATGGTGAAATAGGGTTGTTTCATACTTATAATAACATATCAGTATATGAGTGATACTGATGTTATTACTTCATAATGAAACAACCTAAGAAGAAGAAGTGGAAGAAGAAATAAAGATGAAAGAATTGGTAACGGTAATTACCTCTTCTGTGAAGTGCCTCTTTGAGACCTCCTCTTAGGGCACTAAAATTGGTCTTTGAGGAAGACCATAACCTCTAGGATGTTTCTAGGGAAGTGGAGAGGAGAAATTGGCAGGGGTTGGCCGAGCTTGAGTGCTCAAATTGGTGTGAGGAGGAGGGGGAGGAGGTGTCCTTTTATAGGGGAGGAGAGGGGCACCTTAGGAATATCTCAAAATATTATTTTATATTAAAGTAAAAATCGGTTTATAATGGTTCCAAAGGGTCTTATTTCGAAGCTAAAGTGGGGATGGGTCGAAATCCTATCAACCAATAGGATTTAGACAAGTTTAGGGTATTATTTTAACCTTATCAATTAGATTTAACTCTAAGTTAAATAATTTAACTTTTACCGTGTCTTTTTGTTTTCTTTCACTATATGGTTAATAAACATACTATAACATGCCAAACGAACCCCAAATTGTATATTATTAATACATATATCCTTATATAAGTCATTTGGCCGAACCTTAGATTTTTAGGAATAAAATAACAATTAATAATATAATATTTGATTTAAAAACTATTTTGTGTCAATTTTGACACTATTTGATATATGATTTTTGTGAAAGTCATAACAGAATTATATGTTCAAACCAAGTTGATTAAATCAACAATAATATATCATAGTAACCTATAAAATTAGTGGAATTCATAAAAAGTCTCAAATTACATTTTTTTTGGTGTTTATAACATCAATTATGTCAATATTTCATTAACAAGATAATTACTGCATCATCTTTGTGTCATAAATAAATTATATTATTTGATGTCTAAAAATTACAAATAAAATACCATCATGTATTAAAGCTTTTTAGCTTTCTAATGAATATTTACAATCTAATTTATCTTATGTATAACCCCATATTAGAAATGATTTACTTATTAAACTTTGATTTTAACTATTTTAACCCTTCTTTAAATAAATTAATAATAAATGTCCTAATCTAATCCAAGTGGGCCTAAATGGTCATATTTTATTCCTAAGTTTGTTTTTGGTCGAATTACACTTGTCCAATAGAATTAGGACATGTGTTAGGGTAATGTTAATATCATATTTACCCTTAGTTACCCTATTTACTATTAACCGTGGTAAAAAAAGTAAAAAGTTACTATTCACCAAAAATTTATTTTCATCTCATTGAACCACATTTTAGTCCTTGATATTAACCGTGTCTCTCGGATTTTCGAAATTCCATTCACAGAAGCGGTAAAATTAAGTTTTATGCAAAATTCAGTTTTTAACCTACCACTTAGTGGTTTCACTATTCATCAAAAATTGAAGTTTTTCAGAAAAATGCCAAAATTTCACCCTAAGCTATAATTGATATTCCGAATTCAAAAATGATTTCTATTTTACAAAATTCCCAACATATAAGTTTCATTAATTAATTTTATAATTAAATCCCGATGTTAAAACAAATAGCGTGTTTTTAAGAAACAATATCTATCAAAAGATTGACATTTGATTATGTCTGGTTTAAATGTGAAATTACAACCAATGACCAACATTGTATTAAATTGTAAAAATATATTCTAAATATACTTTAAAACCACTCAAATTAATGATTTATCACTATTAATTATTTCGATTAAAAAAGTTGTTTTTAATTATAATTTAGTAATTTTCACTATTCATCAGAATATGAAAGTTATCCGAAAAGTACCAAAATTTCACCTTAGGCTAAATTCGATACTCCGAATCCAAAAATGAAGTCCATTTTGAGAGTTAAAATTTCTAAAATTTAAAAAATTTCAAAAAGTGGTTATTACTATTCTCAACAGCTAGTTTTAATAATATCTTAATAGCATATCATTGTTTAGCGAAACTTGGCGTTGCGTACAACACACGCTATCGAGGAAGGTCGTGATTGCGTGTAATGCAAGGCAAGTCAAGGATGTGTGTTGTGCAAGCTCCTTTTGGTGTAGTGTACAACACCAGACAGAAATAAAATTAAAAGGAAAATTTTTCATAAAATCTCGGGCTGTTACAATTATCACACCAATGAAAGGCATGTCTTGAACCAAATGACTTGATTAAAAGATTGAATACTAATTGAACTTATCACACTAATTAAAGTAAAGGCATGAACTGAATGAAATATTACTTAACTTCATAATTAGACAGAAATGGCCTAACTCGAGCTTGACTTGGATTCCCATCATAGAACGCCATGATCACTCAAGAAGCCCATTCTTATTCAAGGACATGGCATGCTTATGTTGATAAACACATATATTATGATCCATGTCTATTCCTCAGATATACTCCTTGGATCCATCAATGACAAATTGGTGTCATGGTTAAATCCTAAAGGGTACTATCTCCCTATAGCGTCGTTTTAACTTGGACGATCACCTTGGATTCACTATGAAACTTATTGTGGAATTAAATGGAATGTGATCCTTAGATTACACTCTTACTCATTATAGAATACAATTATTACTGAGTTGGAAACCCTTGAGTTCTATGTTTCCTTGGTTAATAATGAGGGAATTCACTATTAGATATCATTGTAGGTTTCCTTGTAACATCATGGAACCTTTGAAATTTCTAACATGTGACTTATTTATGAACTGGTAATAATCAGATAATGAATTTTTTACCTGTTAAGACACCGGTTGTGGGATAAAGTAGGTACTTGGGTATTTATTTACATTTTACTACTTTATATATGCATGATTTCACACTATTACATTTTCATTACACGGGCTGGATGTTATAGACACTATTGGTGGTGACCCACTGAGATTTATCTCACACACTCTCTAGGTATCATTTGGTACCCGAGGCAGATTACATGGTTTAATGTGTTGGAAAAGAGAATCATACGACTTGAAACACTTGATTTCTTGTTGTTTAGTACGGATATTTATAGGATTTGACCGAGATAGAGCTTGGGATTCTTGGGATAGCCTTTTTATTTCTTTATATTTTGGTGGAACATGTTATTCCTATTGTATTTTATCCATGTTTTTTAGATTTCTAGTAACATAACAAATAATTTTATATAGAATGATATTCCATTTGTTTCGGTTTTAGTTACCATTGTCTCTATTTTTTTATGTTCCTTCTGTTTACTTATATTTCATTCTCAATTTACTTATGTTTAAAATAATTTTATGAGATACACTTTAGTATTACAGTAATAGTTCCCAACAGACACCCTAGGCCCTTGCTGTTGGTCGGTAGCCTCTAGTGTTCTGGGAGATGGGCTTGAGGCCATGTGGCCCACCAGGCTCCGGGAACCAATTATGTGGCATCTGGGTCTGGGATGTCAAAAAGTGGTATCAAAGCTATTTTATTTCCTGACATACTATTTGGAGACAATATATTGGGGATTTAAAACTCTTGGGACTTGGTCATAAGCAGTGATTGGGTGTCACAATCCCATGTTTGTGGTAAAAACCAAGTTTCACAAATTATAATTGTTGTTCTACTTTTTCCTATTATAGTTTATATTATTTCATGGATGGGTGACGCATATTCTATATGGTGTTTTTAATTATTACTATATTTGATGATTTCATTTCATCCCTGGCCCGATGATATGTGGGCAAGGATAATTGTTTCATGCATCATTATAGGCACCTAGAGTTCTTATGCCATGCATATTTCCATTATATATAGGTGCATTTCACTGCTTTTCATTTCTTGATATGTCTGTGATTGTTGAGTGATGTTGTGATAGTTTTATTGTACGAATATTATTCTTGGTTTCTATTCAGTTGTTTCTTGTCTCAATTCATGAGGTTTAAGGGACCTCATGGTTTGGTATGAGTAATTTTTCGATTTGAGCCATAATTCTACAAATAAATTGGTGTTCTTTATGGTGATATGTGTATGGGAACTGATTCATTGAAAATGGCTATCCATCATAAAGTAAATCAATAAATTTAATGTGAAATGGTTGTACATACTTATCTCATCTTATCATGTTTCTGAATGGTAAAGTAGTGAAACTAGTAATTAAAAGGAAAATGAAATGAAACTTATACTTGAGTACTTACTGATACTTGGCCTTCTAAGTAGGTAGTTTGGGTAGTATGCCTTTTGTATTGAGTTTCATTATGTTCATCTTCCACTAGTGGTGTCACCTTTATACTTACAGTTGTTATGAGGTATGTTCTTAGATATTGTAGACCAATGCCTCCAGGACATACTTTTATCCTAGGATAGGAAGGTGGAAATGACCATACTCTAGACATGGTGGCCCCTAAGCTGCCAGTCATACATCAAGGAGTTACACTCAAGGAACCAACTGCTATACTTGATATAGTAACTGATTCCCACGTTTGTGATAGTTTCCTACATCTGAGGAATTCCATGCATGGTGCTCTATGGATTCCACCTAAAATGGATGATTTAACTCATTAGTTCTAACAGCAGCATCTTACTACCTTTTTAGGGGATGAAAGTCCACAAGGTACATGGTCTTTTCTTGAATCCACCATATCTATCTTTGAGAATCTGTAAACACCTCCAGAGCAGAGGATCAAGCTTTCCACTTTCACTCTTCAATATTCTTTCAAGCGTTGGTGGGATGTGACTTCATGGGCTAGTCGTCATCAGGGCATGTTATTGGATGATTTCCAGACTACCTTCTATGATCATTTCTTTTCACATATGATGAGAGATGATAGATATAGAGAGTTATTGCATCTATTAAGGGTTTCTATGTCAATTATCGAATAATCAGTGCATTTCACAGTGTTACATTGCTTGCACAACTTCTAGTTGGTGATGATATTTTATGTACTAGTTACTTTGAATATGGACTTTAGTATGTTATTCATATGTAGGTGAATTTCTTTCACCTGCCTAATTTTTCTACAATAATCAACCATGCACTTATCACTCAGTGCAATGTGATGGATGGAAATATTATCAGGTATAGAGGACCGGTGCCTCGTTAGGCCAGTAGTTCTTCCGATGGAAGGAAGCATTCCCTTAAGGATTAACGTTAGGAAAATGACAACTAGATTACACATTTCAATAGATATTTGGTGTGTCATTAGTTTATAAGATGAGGGAGCCTAAATCCACATTGTGATAAAGACCCACCATAGTGACAAGATTACAGTGGTATGGGGCATCATTAGCATTTCTATAGGACCTTTCCACTAGATTCGAGTGGAAATGGATATTCACTAGATCCACCTTCAGGATAGAGTTTTTTTACACCATGTTAGCTAGGGAGTTAGAATAGCACTGGTATGTCTAGCTGAGGAAGAGGTTGTTGTTATGGTAGCTAGACCCCTAATCACCAATATCACTAATAGAGAAGTTATAATCTTCGTAGTCTATCTGTTGCATAGAGTCATGGATTAGGTCGGTTTCATTCGATACATCCAATACTCGAGGATCAGGCTACGAGACCCTCTACTGTAATAGGTACTATTCTTGTGGCATCTACCATAGTGTCTTCATTATTTGATACAGGTGCTTCAAACTCTTTTGTCTTTTTATGTATGCAAGAATGTATCGGACTGGATATACAATATTACTATGGTGAAATGACCCTAGATATGCCATTAAGGGTACAAAAAGGGGGCACACCCTAGTGTGGGGATTATCCATGTGAGGTAGGAAGTTACCCATTCTAATGAATCCTCTTTGTTCTCAAGATAACAAGCTTTAATTTCATACTCAGTATGGATTGGTCGGTTCACTATAATGATTCTATAGACTCATATCATTGTAGGGTATCATTTACATCACTAGAGAGTATTATTTATCTACATAAGGGTGAGTGAGATGTCTTGGAAAATAGACCTAGACCAGAGATTTCTGGGCTAGGAGGAGTGACCGCCCATATTGAAAATCACTTTATGGAGGATAAGGGTTTATGACAAGATGATTTCCCTCCAATAGTTGATCGTTTCAGGGATGTCATTCTTGAAGCTTTTTCTGGCTTTCCTCCTGATAGAGAGGTAGAGTTTACAATCAATCTTTTACAGGGGCATCTATAGTTTCCATTCCTCTATACAGAATGGAACCTACATATATTTAATAGCTCAAGCGGTAGTTAGAGGATTTTGAGGCCAATGGTTTTATGTGTCCCACTACATCTTCTTGGGGTTCTCTTGTGATTTTCGCCAAGAAATCATATGGAACCTTACATATATGCATGGATTATTGATGGTTTATCCAACTTATGGTAAAGAACTGGTATCCATTTCCTTCAATATATGATATCTTTGACAAGCTTTGAAGAACTAAGGGTTCTTTAAGATAGAACAGAGATCAGGTTATCATCAGGTGAAATTCGGACCATCATTCATACCATATAGAATGTTCTGTATTAGTTATTCTCTTTATGATTACCTCGTTATTTTTTTCGGTCCAATGAACACACCCAACATTTTCATGGCTATGATGAATAGGGTTTTACACCCCAATTTCATCACTTATTTCATAGTCTTCGTGGATGAAATCTTATTGTCTTCTTGCACTCGTAGTGACCATAAGAAACAACTTATGATCCTTATGATCACCCTAAGAGAGCATCATGTTTATACCATGCTTGATAAGTACCTCCTCTAGATCGACAAAGTTCACTTAATGGGTCATATTATCTCATAATTAAGTGTATATGTTGACCCAGAAAATTTTTGTGTCGTTGTTTCCTAAGAGAGTCCCTAGAACATGATTGATATACAAAGTTTCTTGAGGATGGTTAGATATTACATGCATTTCATACAATAATTTTTGCTCCTTTCCTCTCCTCTTACCAGCATTACAAAGAAGGGTGTCACGTTCCTTTAGTTATAAGTATGTGATAAATCCTTTCGGAAGATGAAATGGAGGGTTGTATCGGCACCTACTCTAACACTTCTAGAGCCATAAATACGTTATACCATCTTCTGGGATGCATCATGCACCAACCTAGTATCCATGTTGATGAAGGAGGAAAAACTTGTTGTGTATGGATCTCGGCATTTGAGGCCTCATGGGAGAAACTGCCAATTTCACGACCTTGAGCTAGAAGCAGTTCTCCATGCCTTGCATTATTGGAGACATTATCTGATTGTTGAGATCTTTTTGTTGTATACAGACCGCAAGATCCTTATATATATATATTTTTTATCAGAAATTAATGAACCTCATATAGTATATATGGATTGAATACCTACAATCGTCTGATTTTGAGCTGGCCTATATGTCTCGGAAGGGTTATGTGGTTGCAGATGTACTGAGTTAGAAAACTCAAGCACAGGTCATACAGGAAGCCAGTGACAAATGGAAGTTAATGAACTTATTTTCTGAGATACATCTAGAGTTTCATGATAGTCATGAGTAGTCATACCTATCAACCTTGACAGTTACCTCTTTCCTCCTTGATAAGGTAAAGAGTAAAAAAAAATCAGATCTTAAAGGCATAGTTCTCCGTAAGAGTATATCAGGAGATAACCCAACTCCGGATTGTTCTATAGATAGAGATGATGTCCTACATTTATGTGAATGTATCTGGGTTCCAAAAGATATTAGATAGCAGTTGATGAAATAGTATCATGCTTCTTAGAGGGTAGTGTGTCAAGGAATATACAAGATGTATTGAGATATGGAACGCCTGTATAGGTGGACAAAGATGAAACTTTAAATAGAAGGTTTTATCATTAGATGTTCCACTAGTCAGCAGGTGAAGGAAAAGAATCAGATACCTTTAGGATTTCTATACCCACGTCCAATATTGGAATAGAAATGGTAATATGTTGCTATGTATTTTGTAGTTGTCTTACCTAGGATGCTAAGGGGTAGCAATGTTATATGGGTAGTCATTAACTGAGAAACAAAATCATCCCACTTCATTTTTTATTTGGGGCACTTTTTAAGTTGATGAGATGGGAAGACTATATGTGTGTGAGATCTTATGAATACATGGGGTTCCACATACTATCATTTTATATAGGGATTCTCATTTCACTTCATGTTTCTAGCAATATTTAAAAAAGGCTATGGGAACACATGTGCTTCTATGCGCAGCGTTTCACCCTCAGACCGATGGGCAATTAGAACGAACAATAAATGTTCTAGAGGATATTCTCTGAGCATGTATCCTAGATTTTATAGGTTCTTGGGAAAAGAATTCCCTTTTCATTATTTTCGTGTATAATAACATCATCCATGAGACAATTCAAATGAATCTATTTGAGGACATATATGATAGGCCAGTTCATTAACCCCTATGTTGGCTAGAGGTAGGTGAGGTATCACTATGAGTTTCTCATCTTGTTCAGGAGACATCAGAGTAGGTTCATCTGATCTGAATGTGTATGAATGCTTCCCTTTCTAAACAAAAATATAATGTATATTTCCATCGAAATCCTATTGAGTTCGAGGTTGAGATCGTGTTTTCTTTCGGTTATCACCTAGGTTACGACATAGATGGTTATAGAATCAAGGGAAGTTATCTCCTCACTATGTAGGGTCATTGGAAATTCTAGAAAGAGATGGTCTCGTAGCCTATCAGTTGCTACTACCACATACGTACTATTTCGTACATGATGTATTCCATGTTTTCGAGCTTCACCAGTATCATGTTGATCCATCTCATAATTTTGATCTCATGGAAGTTGATTTCAATGTTGATGCTAACTTTGAAGAGTATTTGTTATATATCGTTGACCAGACACGAAGGATCTCTAAGGCTAGTCTATCCCCCTAGTACGGGTGATATGGGATCATGGTCGGGTATAAGATGATACTTTGGAGTGGGAAGCCAATGTACGAACTTAGTGTCTAGAATTGTTCTCATGAAATGTTTCTACACATTGTATAGTGAAATCGGGGGGGTGTTCTTTTATGGGGGAAGATTGTAAGAGCCCGGTTTTTCACCCTGGTATGGATCCTATAAATTTTAGTGTGATTCATTATCTTGGACCTTTTGTGGATGCATAATGTTTTAGAAAAGTTCTTAGGGGTTTTTGGGAGATGTTCAGAGCATGTAACCTTTTTTTGGGGAGACTATCCAAGTCACATGGTTAGCAAACGGTTGCCACATGGTTTTCCTATCCATGCATATGTTTTTTTCCAGAAAAAGTCTCCTCGCATGGTTGGTGCTTGTTCCTGCAGCCTAACCGTGCAAGTTCCCCCTCTACATAGGTAATTTTTCAGGGTTTTTACACAACATGTCAAACCATGCAGACAAACCACACACATGTCATTTTTCTGGGAAGAATGTCAAAAAAAGTTTTAATGGTCTATTCAACCTCCTCCTCCCAATACGTTAAATTGACAGATTATCACCTTTTCCTTTAAATTTGGAGATTTTTGAAAGCCAATGCTTGGGATCAATATAAATTATTCATCTGGGATCTGATTGAGAATCTATTCATCATGTTGGATGTGGAATGGTAATTATTCAAGTCCACTAGAGGAGTTATCCTTCTCTTTTTCTCTCGACCAAGTTATCGAGTTATGAGAATTTTTCACTTTTTATTAGATCTACTATGATACAAGCCAAATCAAGGCCTAATACAAGATAAGATTAGTCATACAACCTGAAGTTGGTTGTTCTATAATTCATCCCTCCAAATTATTGATTTTTGTAATTGTCATTTAAGTTCCACTTATTTCATCAGGTGTCATTTATTGAAATTATATTTCATGTTTATACTCATTTAAACCATATGTTTATGATATTTCCAAATATGTGATTAGTTATTAGTGGTTATGGACAAAACTCTATTCATACCATGTAGGATGTTATTCCATAATTATTGTTTTAGTGTTTGAGAGGTTTGAGCCACCGTTAGGGTGTTCCTTAGATTGACCTTCCTAAGGGTAAGTATTTTTAAATTAAATGGATTATTTATAATGAGAATTTAATAATAGAAAGTACCATGTATTCTCACCACTTGACCCGCCTAAGGTAAGTACTCTAATTTGAAAATAAAATATGAAATGTGAATTGGAAAGTATACTAAGTATATGACTAGTCCTTTAATATAAATGAATGGCAGGTTTCATATCTGTATAACCCTGTACCAAATTATTGGAATGTATAAGAATGAACCTTGAATATAGAATGGATATTAAATGGATAAAATGATGGTTAGAATGCTACTTGGCCTTGTGACACTAATGAAAGGAAAAGCATGAACCAAATGACTTGATTAAAAGGCTACATGCTACTTTTCCTTATAACACTAATGAAAGGAAAGGCTTAAACTGAATGAAATATTACTTGAGTTCATAATTAAATAGAAATGTCTGGACTCAAGATCTCCTTGTATTCTAATCGAATAATTCCATGAGCACTCGAGAAACCCATTATTATTCCTAGATATGGCTTGAATAGGTTGAGAAATACCTTGATCCAAATCATTATCTATTCATTGGATGCTCAATATGACACTATAGGATCCATTACATATCATCATATGATTCCTCAGATACACTCATTGTATCGATAATAGATAAGTATGTTCCATGGTTTCATCCCATAGGTTCCTATCTATGTTTAGCTCCATTATACCATGGACGATCACCTTGGATTCAGTAGGAACCATATTGTGTAATGTTTTGGAATATTGTCCTTATATTACACACTTACCCATGTCATGAAATAGTCATTACTGATTTGGAAACCCTTTAGGTCTACATTTACATTGTTATTACCTTGGGACTTCACTATTAAATATCTTTACAGATTGCCTTGTCACATCTTATAACCTTTTCAAATGATGACATATGAATTATTTATAAATTGGTAATAATAAAATAATTAATTATTTACATGTTCAAACACCATCTTAGGGCTGAAGGGGTACTTGGGTATTTGGTTACATTATACTACTTTACTTTATATATTCATGCTTGCACAAACTTAAATTTCCATTACACAGGCTAGATGTTAAAGAAACCGTTGGTGGTGGCCCATATAAATTTATCTCACACCCTTTCCAGTCATCGTTTGGAACCTAGGGTAGATTACATGGTTTCATGTGTTGACAATGGGAAGCATACAGCTACAAACACTTGATTGATTGTTGTTTAGTTAGGATCCTGATAGCAGATGATCGAGCCTAATCTTGGGATTATTTGGATAGTCTTTTGATTTTATTATATTTTTGTAAAAAAATTTATGAATACTATAAATTATCCATATTTTCTAGTTTTCTATTGACATGGAACATCATCAGTTGTTAAATAAAATTCCAGTGGTTTTAGTTATTGTTGAAGTTATCTCTATTTTCTGATGTACCTTCTGTTTAATTATATTTATTCTTCTATTTATGTATATTTTAATTTATCCATTATGCTACACTTTGGTAATGAGGTCCTATTATCCCCATGAAAACACCCTAGTCCCTCACTACTAGTCGGTAGCCTATGGAATTCATGGATATATGCTTGAGGACATGTGGCACACTTGGATCGGGGCACCTAATAAGTGACATCTGGGTCCGGGAAATCATTATTCAGTTAGTATATTATTCATGTGAATGTTTATATAAAAGTATTTGATTTATTATTTCTAAATTATGCTCAATAATATGTTTAAAGTGATTCTGTTTTAGTTATACATTGTGCCTTAAAATTTTATGCTTAATTAAGATATCTTATATTGTATTATTTTTCTTCAATGAGCGTCAAACATCATTATTTTCTTATGTTTTTTTCTTGGATGACATGATGTGTATTATGAATCATATTCAAGGTTAATCTAGGAAAATAATTTAATTCTCAAAAAATATATTTGGTGTATTTTATGTTTGAAATTATAATGTAGGGGTCATGTATGTGATCTATTTTCCAAGAATAATAAGTTGATCAGTCCTTTTGGATTCGAAATTTGTATGTATGATAGTGTAATTAAGTAATGTATAGGAACCTGGGTACTAGGGTTAGGGTCATTATAGTTGGTATCAAAGATGTTTTAGCAATAAACATGGAAACTAGATTTAAAAAACATATATTTTGTAACATAATCATAAGAAATTCTTTGAGGATAAGTGTAGAAGAACAGACTAGAATTTTAGTAAGGCCATGATGATATGGGTATTCCTTTCCATATATCCAATTCTGGAAAATACAAGAAGATGTGGTTCTCTCTCAGATGTACCTCGGGGTAACATCTCCTAAAATGTGTGTCTATCCGGACTCGGCATAACCTAGTACACAACAACGAGCTTTAATACACACCTAGTTTGAAACTCCTTAGAGATATTCTTAGGATAATTGACATTTTATTTTAAAACCATTATGAAGGACTTAAAAGTAAATATGACCCCAAATAAACCATGTTTATAATTATGAGACTCTCTATGCATAAATATTTAACTTATGTTAATAATTTTTATAGTTTTTGGATTATACATTATGATATCATCTAACCCATTGTATGATATCTTTTGGAAATGGAAGCTAGTAGAATGAATTAAAACTTTATTGGTGAATGTGATCTAAATAGTAAAAAGGATCATATATTTCATAGTCTAAAGAAAATATTTTAAATATAAATAGTCTCCCAACAATTCTCATCATATGAGGAGATAATATCATGTGATAGCGGGATAGGTAAAGAGTACTCAAAAAATTATGGATTCAGATGGAAGAATGAGAATAAAAGGTTAGCTACAAAAAAATTGAATAATAGGAATAAGGTAAATAAGTATTTTCCCACGTATATAAATTCTGCGAAAAAACACCCTAGTACTTGCTTAAAATGAATTGGATTTTTCTATAGGTATGGAGTGAAAGGCAAATATTCATGGGATTTCAAGGATAAAAAAAATGTTTCAACTGTTCAATGCTTCAACAACAAGGAAATGGGACACAATGTAAATAAATGTGTCATGCATCAAAGAAATATACCCCAAATGAGGCCACTGGATCATGGTCAACATTATTTTTCTACCATGGATAATGAGGAATGATTAATGTGATTATGTTTGGATTCAATAATTATATTATCTGAGTATTTTATCAACTATGTAATGGTTGTAATAATTATTTTATATATAAGGATTGCATTAGAGTACCTCTTCTTAACATATTTAGAAAAATGACTATTTTTATTATGGTTTTAAGGTGATCAAGGTATTCATATATTTTGGAACATGACAGAAATGTATATATTATGTTGTTCGCGGAAAATATGATGTTAATTTGATTTATTAAATTTAGCGATCTTTCTTATAAATTTTGGGACCATGGATTTGGGAAGATCTATTTTGATGAGTTTTATGGTTGTAATAGATTCCATTAAACATTGGATATTATTGTTTAAGGTTATATTTTATTTTATCATATTGGATAATTTGTGTTAACCATTTTGGTTTCAATAGACATTAAAAAACTGAAAAAAGGACTCATATAACATATGATTCATTAAGTGCTTCAGGCATGAAAAATTCACTTATGAATGCTTATTTCTAGGTTTAAGGAATGAATAAAAAATAACATCAAATCACAACCAAAGGATGATATTACGATTATGATGTGGAAAGAAATAAAGTAACTAATTATTTAAAGTAATCCTTATACTCTATGGAAAAGATCACGAAACAAAAATTGTATCATAGTACTTTATTTTGAAATGAATAAAATGGTCCCTTAGGTTGTAGGGGGTTTATAGATTTTTTATTTTTAAATTTCTCGTGATCATGTTCTCTATCTCTCTCCATTAGAACTTGATGTTTAGATTTGTCTTCAATGTCCATGTTTTCCTAGATGGAACCCTAGTATCTATTATATATAGTGACCTTCATAATTCACTTAAATTAATATAAATTATAGGCCTCATTAATAATTTATTTGATGTGGGATTTCATTAAATTTATTTTCAAAATTCAACCGCTAATTTTTTATATAATGTTTAAATTGCGAGGATGCAATTTACTAAATGAGGGGAGAATGTAACATCCCATGATTTTTTAGTATGTCTCTTTTAAATGTAATATATTCAATATCTTACATTTTACACAACACCAATATTAAATGGACAATGATATATAATTAAATATCATTATTTTAAAATGACCTTTATAACATGGCCATTACATCAACGAGAATGAAGAGTATTAACCAATTTTTGAAACATTTATATTATATATTTAATCAATTTTTTTTACATTTATCCAAATTATTTTATAGTTATAAGATAAGACTGAATCTTATTTATATATTAAAAGGAAATATTTTACAAAAGACAGTATGACTGCGTTTTAATGGAGAACCTATTTTAAAAGAAAATTTGGGGCATTTTATAAATTTTATTTTTAAAATTGGATTTAATTTTTTAATTTATAATATCAAAATTAATTTACGATGACTTTTTTGTATTTTATTGAGAAGTTATATTTTTTTATGAATAGGAAAAATACTGCATTATAGTTAAAAATTGACTTTTCATATGAATAACTATTATAA
Source organism: Viscum album (assembly GCA_963277665.1). Lineage (NCBI taxonomy): Eukaryota > Viridiplantae > Streptophyta > Magnoliopsida > Santalales > Viscaceae > Viscum > Viscum album. The sequence goes on along the minus strand of OY728166.1, from coordinate 1,361,609,286 downwards.
TTTAAATTTATATTAAAGTCAAAATAAATCAATAATAAATATATTGATCCAATTTTTTGTTATCATAATCATTTCTATATTTAAATTAGATATAAAAATTTAGTAAACTTTTGAACGTCCCTTTTACCCACCTTCTCACCACCTTTGTAGGATTGGCATTACAATTAATTTTTCCACTTCTATTAATTGAATTTTAAAAAATGGAAATTAATTTTTTTAATTGTTATTCCATTTTTTTTCTAATAAAAAAATGTAAATTTGGTGAATAGTAACTTTAGTACATTCTTACCACAGTTAATGGTAAATCGGGTAATTAAGGGTAAAAATAATATTATAAGTACTATAAAATTACCCTAATACTTATCCTAATTTAATTGGATAAGTTTTATAATACCATAATAATACATGGGTCTATTTTGGGACCATTTGGAGCCCCATGGCTGAATTTAATATATTTATGATATTATATTTAAGGAAAACAAAATTGTATTATACTTTTGTTTTTAAAAAGTTAAATATTTTTAATATGAAGTTGTATAAGTGATGTGGTCGACTGTAAAGATTATTTAGAAATATAATATGTTTATATAAATAATATTAATTTATTTATAATTTTAATAAAAAATAATTAAATTAAATGTTGACATAATGATGAAGCAGTAATTTATTTATTAAATGTATAATCAATTAATTGATATTAATGATATTAATATAAAAATAATTTGAAATATTGAATTCCATAAAAAAATTTACTTTATGAGTTTGACTTTTTAGGGATGATTTATTTTAGTTTTTTATAAGGAATCATGTTGTTATGTGTTTTTAAAAATACATGTAATAAATAGTGTCAAAATTGACATAAATGAGATTTTAAAATAAATAATAACTTTTTAAAGGATGTAAAATTTATTAAAATAAATATTTAGACCAACTAACTAATATAATGTCAAATATTTTATAAATTATCTAATTGGAGATCTTTTTTAATTTTATTGTAACTATAATAACCCTAAATAGTACAAAGTCGCATTGTCCTGGTAAGAGTTAAAGGGTTTAATGAGGGTTAAATCCCAAGAATAAGGTTAATTTTGTGATCTAAAATTATATAAAAATATTTGTTTTTTATTATTTACATCCATACTAATATTATTTTTTAAATAATTCACTTTGGATCCCTTTGTAATTGAAAATTGATTTATAATGATTTAATATTTTAAAGGATTCCTAAAGTGCCCCTCCCCTCTCTTATAAAAGGGAACATCTACATATCTTTTATTCACACCTATAAAACCCTTTTATTATGCCAAAATCTACCCATTTATCCTTCCAAATTCACTTAATTCATCCTAGATGCCATACTTTTGGTAGAAATCTAACTCAAAATGTCCTTTTGTGCAAATCCAAAGAGATACTCGAAAAAGATGTGATTGTTTTACCAACTCTTATTTTCTTCTTCGAATTCTTATTCCTATTTTGTTCCCTTACTGAAGTAATAACTATAGTATAATATATATTAAAAGGATTTATTATTATTATTATTATTATTATTATTATGGTACAACTATATTCCTCCTTTTATCCATCCTACGAATAACAATATCACACTATGTGCATACGTACAAGTTACCACCTCCACGATGTGGTGAAATTTGTTTTTAATTTCCAATTTTTCTGGATGGATATAATGATAAATATAGTAGATATAAGTGATAAATATTACATTATAATTATTATTTATAATTAACATGCCATTAATTTAATTAACCATCTACCATTAAGGGAATGATATCATCACTCATGCGTACGTACGTCCTACCGTCTCCTATATTAAATAAGATTGATCCTCCACATTAATCATTCAAGAATGATTAGAAAAATATTTATAATGAATATTTATAAAATATATGAAATAATATTGATAATATTATCTATATATATATATATCATTTACTTTATTCCATTCAATACGATTAGAAAACAGAAACAACGTTCATGTGTATGTATGGCATACAATCTCCAAGAATGGTGTATTCCATTTCATATAACTATATATTACATATATATTTATAAATTGATTGTATATGTTATATAAATCAAGTATTACATTATCTAATTAATTAAGTCATTATCTAGGTAAATTTGATCAAGACTAATGAGTCTAAACATGTACGATAAACAAAGAAATTATTACCCGAAACGTTTCTTTAACATGGAATTGTTACTAAATATGTAATATAAGGTCATAAATTAATCATATATTATATCATAAATATTATTATGATTCTGGTGCAAGTTAATAATATGTTTAAAACCACTATACAAGTGTTTGGACACATACAGATGGAATCAGACCTACGACAAGGGTTAATTTCACAATCTCTTTATTATTCAAGATTGTTTCTATGTAAGTATTTACTGTGACATATTTTTCATTCATGTCAATTTTTCATAAATTTTTTTTCAAAATTAATATTTTTATGATTTTATGTAAGTCAATCATTAAATAAAAAATCATTTTAAATGTTTCTAAGATTTATTCTTTTGAATCATTTTCATTCGTGTCCATGTTTTCAAAATAGTATTTATGTATTTATTTATAAGGAAATGAATATTTTAAAATGATAATTTTACAATTTCTATTAAATTTTTCAAAGTGGTATTGGACACTTTGATTCAAAAAAACTAATTTTTTCGTATCACTTATTTAATAAATTTGTGGCTTTTGAATAAATTATATCCAAGTAATTTTTTTTTTCTCATGTAACATCAAAGATTTCATTAGTGAATTTTCGTCTATGTCAACATCATTTCTTGGATCAAATGTTTTATTAAAGTTTATATCTAATGATATCATTTACCATATTTCATTTAAATTTTTATGATATAGTTTAACTATGGATGTGCTATTTTGATACCATTCATGGTTTGTGGTTAATTTATGAAAACATTTTATGATATTTGTAATAAGAATTTCTATTTTGATTATGTGTCACCCTTTTTGTATGATAAATTAATTAGACATAGTAATTCATGTGTTAGGGACTAGTTAATGAAATCCCTATGGGTTGGGGACCGGTTAAACAAATCCCTACCAGTTGGGGACAAGTTAATTAAATCCCCTCAATGCATTGGTAGTTGTCATGAGACAAAATGGTTTAGGTTTTCACTAATGTCTTAGACAATTATGTATGGTCTTGGTACAGGGACTTAATGGTATGGTTATTATGTCAAAAAAATTTCATTACTGTATTATATTATTAGCTATTTATCTTTCATGTGATTATTCAATGATTATAATATCCAAGTAAATGATTATATGGAATTCTTGGATTTATTATTTCCATATTATGCTCAAGATTATGATTAAAAGGATTGGGTTTTAGTTATACATTGTGCCATAAAATTTTATACTTATCTATGATAGATTTCACTTTATTAGTTTACCTTACAGAGCATGTGATCTCACCCCTTTCTTGTGTTTTATTTTCCTAGGATGCCAAGATGTGTATTATGAATAATATACAGGGTTACTATATGAGAATATTGGTTTTATCAAATAATTATCTTAATTATATTTAATATTTTATATTTTAATGAAAGGTTCATGTATGTGATCTATTTTTCAAGACTTCTAAATTTATTGGTCTTTGGGATCCAACACTTGTAAATATTCCAATGTAATAAAGTAAGGAACCAGCTTTCGGCTGTTGGGGTCAAGGTCGATACATATTTAGTATTTTTTTATATCTTTTATATGAGAGGCACTGAGGAGGATCATACTGTGTATACTTATTATTCTCAACCAAAAATATATAAAGTATATTTCTGGTCAATATGATCTTCTTGGGGATTAGGCAGGACTTTAAAAGCAAGTTGTTTTACTTAGAATCTATTGGGGCTTCGAGGTCACTACCAAGTATTTTTTTAGTGCCTGTAGTTCCTTTTTTTTGGACATTCCATTTTTATGAAATTATATGCATGTAGTGGGATATTTTATACTTTTATGGGTATGATTTTTTGTGTTATTATCTTATCCCTCATTACTCATTCTTCTTACAAGGTAATGCCACCCATTTGTGTGTATAACATACCCTTAGTGCTTTTCACCAACCTCATACATATTAGATATTGTATTTGGGTGTCAATATATCCCTTCCCTCATTGCTATCCACGGAAACATTTCATTTTGGGGAATGAGTTAATGATATTTTACGAGGTTCACCACAAAATTCTACTCCTTCCCGTGTTGGTTAGACACCCCATCCTGAATTATCCATTATATACACAAGTGGTTACAAATTTTTATACACCCTAGTTATAGTTCATCAAAAATCGGTTCAACACTCGAAGTTTTCTACTTTTATATTTGATTGGATTCCCCAATCACAAGACACATTTGACTAGTTAAACACCACATTCAAAATATATTTATTTAGTGTTGATCCAATGATAGAGAAATCTTATTCATAATATTACCTTCCTCTATAGTCAAATCGGGAAACCTTCACTTGTATAAATTTATCAAAGATATTTAAGATTTTGAATCAGACTACTAGTCTTGAATATCATATAATATTATACATTATATCTATCATTCTTTCTCTATTTAATACTTGGGTGACACTTTTCTCCTTCCTTTGAAAAATTCCCATCTTCAAAATCTTATCTCTATTCAATAATGGAAATTATCAGACTCTATAAATTCCCATACTATTCTCAAATATAATCCAAAATAGTAATAATTCTATTAAATAAATCATAGAAGACTCAGATCCAATATCCAAGGATTTCTTCATTGTAATTTCATATTACTACAAGAAAATATTTTTACTTTATTTCAAGACAATTAATCCCAATTTATGTCCTCATTAATACTACATATTTATTCTTCTGTAATTTCACATTATTTATCCTCATCAAAGGTTTTTTGAATTATGATAAGTGAATCGTGATATTCTGTTATTAAAAGCTCGACTTAATTGTATCATCACACTTAAATTCCCCTAAGTCTCAAATAAACTTCTCCACATCGCATGTTTTATAAATTAACATGATCTTATTTATCCTCTACATTATTATATCATAATAAACATTATTTTTCATGCATATTTATAGATATGGCTAAAACACCTCAAGTAGGCTCTTATTTTTCTACATCAACATTACATGGAATTCCAAAAATCATGCATGATGTTCCATGAAACATATTTACAGGATGTGTCTTCTACTCATAAATAACCATAATTCTATATTTTATTCTTCTCAACTAACTTACATGAGTTAATGTAACACTACATTTAGGTATTACTATTTCAATCTCACTCATGCATAAATCAAGCTTCATTATTAAAGAACATTCCTGGAAGTATGTCGCATGGGTATCAGAATCTCATAGAAGATCTGTGGTTTCACAGTATGCATTGAGGATCCTCTATAAAAATATGGAGTTATACTGGTCACACCATTCATTTTATTAAGATGTGGTTGAATCTTACACATCAAAAATGACTCAAGGATCATTTTTTGAAAATATCAAAAAAATACGTATGTTTTTTCTCAGTTTTCAGTATATCACTTGTTCTTTTTACTAAAATTAATTTCAATTTTAAATAAAAATAGAAAACTTGAGTTATATTGGCCACACCATGCATCGTATTGAGGTGATTTTGAATTATACACATTAAAAATTACATATAGATCATTTTTCTAATGTATCAAAACAATCTGAATACATTTGCTCAGTTTTCAGTATGCTAGGTATGTTTTTTTACATAAATTACATTTTAAAATAGAAACACATATTTTGGGTCATATTGGTCACATTGTATATTGGTTAGAAATGAGACTCATTCGTAAACATCAAAAATGACTTATGAATTTCTGTCAAAAATTATCAAGAAAATCCAAAACCAGTTTTTTCAATTTTCAGTGAGTGACATGTCCTTTCCATTATGTTATTATCAATATGATTCTATTACCTATATAATGTAATGGTTTTCGTAATTCTATAAAAAATAAACATAAAATATTATGGAAAAACTACATTTTAGAAGTCCTTTGAATACTATTTATAAAATTTCACATGAAATTCATTTAAAACCCATCCATTTACCCAAATTTAACTTTAAAATAACACAACCTTTTTAAAATAAACCAATATGTTCAAAAAACTATTTCACAAATACATAAACTATTAGGTACACTAAGTAAAATACCCCGAGTGGGTTGGGGAATCATGGTATATAATATAAAAATAAATATCCCTTTTGACCTTGTTTCGTTGTAAAAAACTCTTTTCTCCCTCTTTCCCATAGAAAATTATATATATAAATTAAGGCATGCTGGAGACAAACAAAATTACACGGTTCACCCTCACTAGGATAAGTACAAGGAGTGTACAGTGGTAATGTGACAATGTACCAAATCCACTATAATCACACTCAAGTTTACAATATCTTGAGGTGACTCACTATCCTTTTTGGTTTACAACCAATCAAAATTTTAAATCTCACTACTCTCTCAACTAATGTGTGATCACTGCTTCTTCGGAAGATCCAGTCACATTTTATATACTTGTAGGTCCCTTCATTATATTTAATGAATATATCCTCTACCATATGTAGATTATCTATTGATTTCCCACTTTTATCCACTGATGAATACCACTTTAAAACAGTATTATTGGGCAACCTCAAATCTTTGGAGCAACCCTTATTGTGTCTTATGAGGAAATTTAATTCCTTGAACACAAGATTCCACTTTTGTCATGAAACATCCCTTTCATGCAAATTCCATCTTATGTGCAACTCAAATCTTTTATGCAACTTTCTTAGCTTCTGTGAAACACAAAATCATTTGCACAAATCCCTTTTCCTAAAATTATTGTGTGATCCAGAGCTTGGATTCTCTCTAAGTGTTGAGCTTCATCGAATGAGGGGGGTCACCACTTATTTATTGGAATTTACTACCCTTTTAAGGAAGATAACCCACGTCACACAAGATTCATTCTATTCCCATATATCCCAATTTTACATCTCATTGGGAGTGAAAAATTATTTTGTGCAACCTCATTAATCATGCACAAATCCAAATATTTCAGGAACATCATTCATTTTCCATTTTTTTGATGTTATAATATTGAAAAATATCTAGAACTCAAGTTCCCAAACCACCTTCAATATTTCACACAACTTCTTTTTACAAAAACACCTTTCCCCATTTTCTGATTTTGAGGCCCAAATATTTGGTAAACATTGGAAAATAGCCACCCCCCCCTAATATATGTTCTTTATACCGCCACTAGATTGAACATTCCTTTGTCGAGGTTCTTTGTCAATATAGGTTTTCAAAAATATTTCTAGAACACTATAACTCACCTTGGAAACCCTCAACTCAACAAACAAACCCAATTTTTGAAGAAACACAATCAACCCAAAAATGATTCAATTCTTTCTTAAGGCATTTTTTCCCAACATGAACACATGTTAAAACAATCCAAATAGTTAAAAATAAAATCCATCATTTTCAAGTTAAATGTTATTCACAAATTCAAATAATGTTATCTGATTTTTCAAAATTAAACCAACCACATCACATACATTTCAAATTAAATAAATTCCTTCTTATAAGGAATTATTCATACATGGTTTCAAAAATTATTTCATTTCTCAAAATATACTTTTAATTTCTATACCCAAAATTCCATATAAAAAATTAAAAGAGAGTAGAAACAAAATTTAAAAAAATTCACAACCATTAAAATACTTTTCATTCCCTGAAGATTTTTGTTTTAAAATAAACTCACACAATAAAATCTCTTTTTCCATTAAAAAATTCATTCCTAAACACAAAATAATATTTTAAGTACTAAAATATGATATCATAGAAAAACATACATGAATTAGTATATAATTCACTATTAAAGTTAAAATGATTAGGTAAAACAGTATTAAAATAAAATTTATGGTTACATAAAAGATATGAAATCAATGAATCAATATATATCCCATAGGAACATGAAAGCGGCCATATATCGTTCTGAGAAATGTAACCCATTCATAAATTGGGATCATACACAAGTTGAATATAATAGTTCAAGTTCATAGGTTGGCCAATTATTTTGAAGATCTTATCAAAGATGGTCTGAATACTCATGTAGTCGTAGTTCATTAGGTGTTATATAGGGTTTTTAAATCAACCAGGATATGGATCTGAATATTGTTCTTCTCAAAAATTTCCAACTCTTTCAAAAATCGCTCCTACTCCTTAAAAAACCAAATCAAGAAAAAAAATATAGAAACCTCTGGGAAACAATTTCATGGACATGAATACTTTTTTAATGAGTGTATATATTTTTTTCATAAGTCCTTTAGTATCCAATAAAATCATTCATCATCAATTATTCTTTAACAACATTCAATAGTATAAATCATCATCAATTATTGTCAATAAATACCATATACATCCCAATAGAAAAATAATTTTCTCCAATTGGATTTTTTCCCAATTCTTACATACATAAAAGTAAAACACAATAAGAGATAGATATAACCTACCCCCATTTCATTCATAATCTATGATCCAATATATATTTTTTTAACCTTCCAATACATTTTGATGTAAAATTTTAAAGGGTCCAATCATATGAACATATATAATCTAATTCTAATTAAAAATTCAACAAAAAACTAAATCATATCAAGGAGTATTTAATTAGCCACTAATCATATATGAGACAATTCTATGTCTAGGAAAAAATGTAATTAATCAATATTGCAATGTCAACAAAAAATCTAGATTGAATACCTATTTTTTCCTTGAAACCATGCATTATGTATCTCTCTATATTAGTGCTTCCAAGAATAATATAAATCTAAATAAACAAATAATATCTATATACACAAATTATTTAGAAAATTTGGAACATATAGTTGAGAAGTCGGGATGGTGGGGGCAGCAGAGCTGGCCGCGGGGGCAGCGGATGCGGAAGCGGATGTGATGGGGGTAGGGCAGTAACGATAACGGAGGAAAAGGTGGGGGTAACAAAAAAGGGTTAGTGGAGGCTATGGGGAGTGAATAGGGGTAGATGTGGGGTGGAGGCGGTGTAGGTGGAGGTAGCAACAGAGGTGGAGGTAGAGGTGGTGACAGTATAGGTGGGGGAAGCATGGAAGGGGTAGTGGAAGTGAAGCCAGGGTGAGCGGTGGTGGAGGTGGTTACGGCGGCGAAGGAGGTGGAGGCGGATGAGGAAGTGGAGGAGGTGGTAGAGGTATAGGCGGAGGTGGTGATAGTGGATGTGGGGATAGCAGGAAAGGGGGAACCAGAGGCAGAGTTGAGAGTAGTAGAGGTGGAGGTGGGGGCGGTGGCGACGGAGGCGAAGGCGGAGGCAGAGCTGGAAGAGGTGGAGGCGACGATGATGGTTGATGCAGAGCACAACTTTTGAGAAATATAGAGGCTCAAGTGGATAGTGGATCAGGTAAGGTCTCTTTTATAAAAATGTGAAGGGATTTTATCATCTCTTTTTTGAAGGCACTGGTAAAAGATGATTGTATCAACATTAAAATATAATGCACTTATAAAATGGACATTTATCAGTGCTAAAAAATACTCATAATGACCAAATATTAATAAATATTTATAATTATAAAATTATAATAATTTTTTTTTTATAATTTCACAATTATTATCATATATATTAATTATATTTATGTTTATAAATATTTGTATATATGTATAATATTTCTATATATTTATAAAAATATTTCTATAATTATTAATATTTATAAAATTATAATTCTTATAAATATATTTATTATAATTTTAAAATTCTTTAAATTCTTTTAATAATTTTAATTATAAATAACATTTTTTATAATGATTTGTATATAATTATAAATATATGTATATTAATATATAAATATATATTTATAAAATTATAATAACTATATATATTTTATTTTTATAATTATTAAAATACACATATATATATAGTAATAATAATAATTATAAATAAGTAAATTAAAAAAGTATTTCTATATAATAAAAAATTTATAATTATAAATTTAATAAATTAATTTATTATTTAAATATATTTATTATATTTTTATAAGTGTGTATGAGAACATCATAAGTTGATTGGTATAAAATGAATGAATCATACGTGTGTCCATTTATAAATGAACATTCAAAATGATGAATACATAACATATGCATATGTGTGTCATCATAATGTAGGAAATCTTAAAATTTAAAACAGAAGTCACAATCACGCCAAAAAATAAACATTATGATAATATAGGATCAATTATACTCACGCCTTAATATATAAACATAAATAATGACAATTATTATAATTGTTACCTAATGATATATATATATATATTCATTAATGTCATGTATTTATTTAAATATATAGATATTTTTTTTTATAATTTTTATTATAAATAAATATATTTAAACAGTATTTATAGATAATTATAAATATAATAAATATATTTACCATTTAAAAAAAATTCTTATAATTTTATTGTTATTTATAATTATTTATAATTATTTATTTATTTCTTTCTTTCGTTATATACTTATAAATACTTTTTAAAACATTATATATATTTGAATTATTAAAAAATTTACATTATAATATATCATATTTATATTAATTATAAAAATTTGTTTTTTAATTAATGTATATAAATTAAAAATATTTTTTAATATAAATATAACAATTTAATATTAATTAATCATATTTTTCTTAAAAACATTTATCAGAACTAAAATTAGTGCTCATAAATCTATCCTTAATCATCCATAAAAAAGAACTGATAAAGGGTATACCTTTATTAGCGCTTGTTTTGGCACTGATAAAAGTAAGATTTAGTAGTGCTTTTAGATAACACTGATAATGGTGTGGGTTTTATCAGTTCTTTCGGATTAGCGCTATTAAAATATAGCATATCCCTTACTCAAATCATTCATGGTGAATACTTTATATAATGAAAACACAAAAGAATCATTATCTTTGTTTTATTATCATTAAATTATAGAATATGGATAAAAATAACTTTTTATTGGTTATGAATTTTTTTATAAATAATAAATATTTTTTTATTGTGATAACGTATTTATAATTTTTAGTAATGAAATCATTACTTGAAATTCTTACACAATGCTTACACAATGTTACTTTTATTAAAAGTAAAATAAAATAAATGATTAAAAAAATAAAATTAGTATTATTTAATATATTTAAAGTGGGACACAAATATTTTTAGATATTTATAACATATTTAGGATTTTTAAGAGGTTTATATTTTAATTAATACTTTCTTGTGATGTTTTTAAAGTCAAATTAAATGAATTCTGTCAAAATTGATGTTAATAATATTTTATAATAAGTAATGTTTTGTAAAATAATTTAAAATTCCTAAAAAATTTGTCTCTCAAGTGAATGATAAATAGTTTTTAATATCAACCATTGTCCATTTATGTGCTTATTTCCTTTTATGGTAACTTTATTGACCCATAAATAGTAAAAATGGTAATAACAATGTAATTGTCAAAAGGGGTTAACACGTGTTAAAACAAAATGTTAAGGGTGAAAACATCACCTAAACATGAAAAAAATTATTTTATGTGATAATTTTGACATATAATCATCTTTTATTTTACTATTGTCTTTTTTGATCCATTTCAATGTGAAAAATAATTTATATTAATTTAATACTATATTAAATTCTATGTGTGCCCCTCACCTTTATAATAAAAGGGAACCTCCCCTCCACTTTTATTAATGCTTAAAAAATATTTTGATTCGGACAAGAAAAAGAATACATTGAATAAATCCATAGAAATTATTTAGAGTTCTTTTTTTATTAGAAAACAAACATAGGAACACTTTTTTTCTAAATGTTACAATATTTTCTGAAGAATATTTATAGTTCTTAATCAAGTGTTTTTGTTTTATTTCATCTTAAACATTCTTAAAATATTATTAAGACATAATGAAATAATAAAAAAAGTATCTCCATTATATATAGATTTTTCTTTGTTATTTCATAACATATATCCATGTTCTCTTCCATCAAATGTGAAACAAATTCACCATTCGTGTGTACGGCGGACTACCGCCTCACGAACTAATGTAATTTGTTTTCCATAAATGACTCTCACAACTAGATATAATGATTGATTTTATGTATATAAGTGATTTTCATGAAATATTTATTATTATATAAATACAACATAAAATATACTTCCTTACCCTTCCATATATAAAAAATTTGATAACGTTGTTCTTGCATATGTGTGGACTACCACCTCCATATAGTGATGTGATTCATTTTTCATAACCATGTAACATGAATGATATATATATATGTTTATTTAAAGAAATAATAAGTAATTTATGATATTATGATCACTATATACTTATAAAATAATACTTATCTTCTTTCCTTAATGGTCATTGAAAAATTGAAATATTACAAATACGTACATACGACCTACCCTCTCCATGATTGTAAGGTAGTTCATTTTTTATAGGAATCTCTAATGGTTGGTTTTAAAAGATTAATTAATGTTTAAAAATAATAAATATTTCATAATTATTATTCTAAATATTATTTAATAATGACCTCTTTTACTATAGTAAACCTACCAAATTCATTTTCGACATATAAGAAAAATATCATTAAAATGTAAGACATGATCATAATTGATTATGTAAATGATTAAAACATGGTAAAACGAATAGAAAACTTGAAAAATGTTCTTAAGTAAAAAATAACTAACATAACTTTATTATTTATGAATAATGTACTTGAATTTTTAGACTAATGGTAAGGGATCCTCTTTGAAAAATTCTTTTTAAAAGTTTCTCTTCCATCCCTTTTCCTTCCATGTGCATATCTTTCTAAAATTATTTTATGGATGTATTTATTTTTACATTAATTAATTATAAATAAAAATTTATTTCTATTTTTTACTTCCATTAGATGTTTCTCAAAATTAATCTTTTTATGTGTTTTATACAAAATTTCATGACATTATTTACATAACAATAAATTTAATCTTCTAGTTTAAATTATATGGCGACAAAAAAATTTCCCGCCACTATAAATGATATTTTTTATTTTAATTATTTTATAAGATTCCACGTTTTATTTTAAAAAAACCCCTCATTCTCTTTGTTTTGGTTATTTTAAAAAGGGGTTTAAAATAGAATGGATATTTCACTATCTAGAATGTTTTCATTTGGGTGGAAGAATATCTTTATGAGTGTAATGTTGGAAATTTCAATCTTTTATGTGTTATGATTATGTAATATATCCTAGGAATTTTTATGATTATGGTTAATACCATTATGAAATAAGTATTATTTTCAATATTTTATAAACATATGATCGGTGGTTTCATTACAAACCAAGGGCAGGTGGTCTCAGTACAAACCAAGGACAGTTGGGTCCATGATAGCCTTACAATGCATTGGGTATAGAATTAAACTGTATTGGTTGTTTTATTTATAAGAGTGATATGTCAAATTATTTCCCAAGTCACGTATACTATTTATCTATAATTTCTTTGGTTTTTATGAAAATCATATGATTTTTTAAGATATGATAATGATCTTATGATTAAAATAATGTATATACTACTTCTAAATAGTAGAAATTATAACGTTGTAAAAACAAATATTGTGTTTTTTATTATGAATTCTAGGTAACCGTTATGAGTTTTATTTTCCTTTAAATATTTCATTGTGATTGTTTTTAAAATATATGGCTAGTAATTTTTATTTTTTATTAATAACATTAATATATTGAGCACATATATTATTTTCAAAATGGATTTTTTTTAAGTATTCGGTAACTATCAAGTTTCTTTATTCTATATTATATATAACCTATAGAGATTTTTTTCTCAAACCACATATTAAAAAATAGGTTTTAATGATGGTATTTAACAAATAAGTATTCATTTTGAAAGTAATGAATATTAATCATAAAAAACATGTTTCATTTTAAATGATTTATATTGTGGTAAAAATAGATACTAAACAGAAGAATACACATTGTAATTTATTGGTTGGTTCTGTAAGTTTTATTATCTAATTCACTACAATAATAAACTATAAATATCCTTAATTACATAAGAAATTAAATTCTAGTCTGAAGTCACTAGATTTTGTAATGTCTAATGATGGTTCCATATAGACACTTTCTTCTTCTTTGTGTACTGCATAGAGTGGGATTATAAAAATAAATATCACTGAGTATTTTCACTATAATATACTAACAATCTCATTAAAATATTTATTATGTTATTATGGTGGGTATTTATTGTATAGATTAAATGAGTTTGGACCTTAGATCTTTCGATAAACACATTATGCCACCAAACTCTTCGTGGATTTGAAAACATATTGTTCAATGATTATATACTATGAAAGTGAATATCTAGATAATCATGTACATGTAATTATTGGCCACATACAATCTTTCTGGAAAGAATCTATAATCATTTAATCACCATATTAGGGTTGCCTATTTTTTATATACTTTTTTTGAGTGATCCTCTTCATCCTCATGAAGTAACCTCATTTCAAACTCATATATAGAATAGATATTTATGGTATTATCCTTCATTAGGATCAAATATCATTCACAAAAAAGCCTCATGGAATCAAAAACTATCCTTTTGAACTATACATCCCGTGGAAACCCATGCATAATATATGATCATACATTTTCCATGTAAACAAGTCTTCGTCAAATACAAAACTCACATGAACCATCTATAACTTAGTGAATCTAATTCTCCTTATCAATATATAATATCCTTGAAGCTGGAAAACAACCCAATTTATGACCAAGTGGAATCCATAACAAATATTCCTCAGGATATGATATCATCTAGGAATAAACTAGCTAGTCTAGCATAGTGTTGATCACTTACCAGGTACACTAATTTCATTACCATAATACATCATACTTAATGTATGAAATATAACTACCCGATAATCATTCCATTGTAAATTTTTTGACTACCAAGATTAACCAAATCTATTATGGAGATTATCATGTAGATCATTTGTTTATCAACGGTGTTGACTTCATCTCGAATGGTGGAGAGTGATGCATGGTTGGGAAAATCACAGCCTAATAGGTTGATGTCGACATGGTTGATTGGCCTATATTATGTTTGTAGCATTAAGAAAAGGAATATATC
The DNA here is from genome assembly GCA_963277665.1 of Viscum album. Classification (NCBI taxonomy): domain Eukaryota; kingdom Viridiplantae; phylum Streptophyta; class Magnoliopsida; order Santalales; family Viscaceae; genus Viscum; species Viscum album. Next base: position 1,361,594,064 of record OY728166.1, on the reverse strand, counting down.
CTAGAATTTAAAGAGTTTTTCTACACTGAAAGATGCATGGAATATGAACTGCTTAATAATAATGGAATCTCCCTTATGAATCCAATAAATACCATATAGGTGATGGGGATTACCCAAGGCCCATCATGTTTCCCCGCACTTGAGAGGATAATATTAATTGTCCACAAGTGTGCCACCCCACATGCTTCATTTGTTGACATGTACAACATTTGTGGATACTCACCCCCATCTATGAATTATTCTACTCATAGGTATAGGTATGGTCACCTTTAATCTTGATTTAGTCCTTTATTAGGTTTTTGGGGTGTTCTAGCTAGGATATAGCCTAGTAGTTTTTTTATACATTATAAAACAACACTAAGTAATATAAAAAGCGAAATTCAATGTCTTGAAAAAAATACCATAATCAAATATTATAAAAAATTGTAAAATCCAACTGAATATTTTTTTCAATCATAATAAGATAGCTTTATTCAATATATAATTATTTAATATAATAGTAATTCATCTCCGAAATTCTCATGTAAGATAAACACGTGGATTTTATCTCAATTTCTAACAAACATATAAATTTTAATAAAACATGTTCATGATATAACATATATTTTAAATTAAGATCATCTCACCAAACATATTCATATATAAAGGGATGATATCCATTTCAATTATTTCGTCAATTGTTTCCATAAATATATTACAAGTATCATCACAAAACTTATTTAAATTATTTATCTTTAAATAGAAATTAATAATCACGGGGAAATTCATTTTTATAATACAAATGGATTTACTACTCATGATATATTAACCAAAAATATAATATTTCTCAAAAAATATCCACATGGGTTATTCAATATTTGTCACCTCTTGAATAATGATGATTTATTCAACTAAAAAATATCACTTCCTTATTCTCCAATAAATAAAAAATTACTATAATCACTAAAATAATGAATAAATATTTATTAAATAATAAACTCACATATATTCTATAAAATAACTTGTGACTTGAAATTAGTGCTCAATAGTACATTAATAACTATTAAACCACATACATGAATAATATTTATTCAAAATGTCAAAATTATATAGAAATTTACTATGGCTATGAATACATTTACTATGTGACCCACTAGGTAACTTTCCCAATAGAATTATGATGTAACACTCTAATTAAAATTTTTCCATAAAATAATATTCCAAGGAACCCATAAATAAAAAAGATAAATGATGCAATAATAATAACCGCCTATGAATTTACACTATGTGATATTATCCCATTTTTTAAAATCTATATTCTAGAAGGTTTTGTACTTGTGACATAAACCTATATGATCATTGTATCTTTATTTAAATTACCAAAAATTAACATTACAATATAGTCCCATGTACATGTTCTTATTCCGGTAGTTCCATTTTCATTCAACGTCCTGAGATATAAAATTCTATTGAAAACATACAAGATAAATCCTTTCTCAAATTATTCATTAATGTGATATCTCTCTTGATGCACCCAATGTATCCTACATCACCATGATTATAGATATTAATGGTTTTCAAAATTATATCAATTTATATGACTCGTTACATGAATTAATAATATTATTAAATTTTAAGGTGCATTACACACATTCATAGGAAGGAAAACCCAATTGCACATAAAAACAATTATTTACTGTTGGTGGTTCAAAATCTCATTATCTGTTGCATTAAAATTTAACAAGTGTGTGCACCATGAAAAAGTGTCTCAATATCCTAAGAGTCTCCACAAATTATAGTAGATATCATTTTCATCCCATAAATGAAATCATTTATCTAAAAAACGTATATTTGAAAATATTGTCATAACACTTTATTGTTCTTATCAAAGCGGGGAACAATGGTGACCTTTAAGTGTGATAAGTATCATTAAAAAATTATCATATATATATTTCACATAAAAAAATACTCATGTGATAATACATTTATGAATATCCTAAACCATGAATATTTTAGTAATATAATGTGCTTAGAAGTTCATTTTAGGGAACCAACTCCAAAAGGCTCCCACTTGCACTAGTGCCAACTTTTAATAACTCATCTACTTAGCCTTACTTGATGAACTTTCTTCTAGTTATATGTGTTTAAAGCTATTGATCCCACCATGATACTTGTAGTTTATCTTCTTAATATGACCTCGTATACCCCTAAACAAATCTCTCATATGGTGATGTCATGGAGTATAATCCTTTTGTTTTCTGTAATCCCTAAAATCATGGAGAATAAAATAATTAAAATTCAGGATGATATGATTGGATTTTAATATATAGGTAAAACTCAAAAAATTAGAACAAAGTTTTATACGTTTTATTCTTAAACTACATCATAAGTAACAATATACTCAATCTAATATAGATATTAAAACTACTAGTTTTAACATTATTAACCCTTTCATATTACCTAATCCTTATAAAAATACTAGATCAAACGATCTAAATAATAATTTTTTTATATCCCCTACAAAAATAGTATTCCCATTTCTCTAATTTCCAAAATTTAATTTATCTTTACTTCTTCAAGAACTATTGGAAAGTTATGAATATTAATCAATACAGTTATCGTATCCTCATTTGATATAGCCAAGTTCAAACATGTATAAATATAATGGAATGTGACTAATGATAGTGGTTTTAGTCATTTTACTCTATTCAATTAAATTATTATTATCATAATAATGCACCATAGTGGCACACCCTAGGGTCGATCACAAGGAGGCTGCATACAAAAAAACGCCTATCTATTTTCTCTATTATTATATATTTAATATAAAACTAACTTATATTATATATATGGGGCATTTTAAATGCATATAATATTATATATATGAAAATTAACATTTTGTACATAAATAAAAGAAATAATATATAATGAATTTAGAATAGTAAAATCATTTTTCTTAGGGTTTTATGGTGGTATTATCATTGTTATTTTAAATATATATCAATGTTTTATTCAATGTGGAGATCAAGACCTATCACCCCATATCCTATCATTAAAATGGTATTACCCCACAATGATACGTCTTCATGTTGGATTAATATCTTCCATGTTAATATCCAACCCAAACTCTTCCGTTTGAATGGATTATATATCAATGAGAAGGAAAATAAGATAACGAAGAGAAAGAATACATTTGAAGAGAATTTGGGGAAACCGCTCACCGCAATCATTTTAACCATTATTGAATACTTAAAATAAAAATTGAACAGTAAGTAAATAATAATAAAGTCAAATACCACCACTTCCCCCCTTGAACAACAATGAGGGTTAGTTTTCCACAAACATGAAGTTTAAAAGATTCCCGGTGGGATAAGCACGTAAAATAAAAGAAAGGGAACAAGTGAGAAATGAGGAAGAAGAATGATATATTAAAATCAAAATACTAATAAATAATTTAAAGTACAACAAAGATACTGAAATTTTAAACACATTATACTCTTAAGTTTTCACACATCGAAATAAATAAGGTATAAAATTTATAGGGAGAGGGGGTGAAGGAATTCTCTCCAAAATACTCATCCAAATGATTATGCGTGTATGACCCATTCAATTAAGGAATTTGTAATAATTTTGTTAATTAATATTTTTCCATAATCTCTCTTACATTAAATCTAAAACAGTGATCATAATTGTAAATTTGATGAAGTATTTATGTTCATTTTACTTCGATTCATTAATTTTGTCCAAGTTCCTCATCATATTCCACATATCCACATTATCATGCTATTATGACCATCCATCCTGTCGATTAAATCATTATACCCTTAATAAAAGTAGTTCTATAATTTTCTCCACACCCTTAAATAAATTTGAGACGTCTAGACTTGTGGTTCAGATGTTATTAGTTAAATACCGAATGGAACCGTTTCTACCAGATGAGACCTTTCATATTCCACATGTTTTAACCATTCAAAAGATGACTTAATTATAGTATTTAAACATAAAACTCTTCAAATAAGTGTCTAATGGAATAATATAACATATAAATCTTGAAAAAAAATTATACAAGTTAAACTATATTAATACCTCAATTACATAGGTGGTGTCTACTCTACTAGACAGAACAACTTTCAACAAAGAACGATTTATTTGGGCCACCAAATATCTGAATCAAGACTTGTTGTAGTTGAAAAATATATATCCAAAGAAAATTGGTATCCTAAAAAAAATAATCACATGATTTGGATCAATAATAAAATACATATTCTATAGATGTATAAGTGATTAAAAAAAGTTAAAATTTCTAAAATAGGCCGATTTTGTATTTAAGATCAAAATAACCAAAAAACCTAAAACTATGACAATTTCTCATTAACTAGCACTATGGTGGGATTATAAAAATTTAATTAAAATATTAAAAAAAGTGAAAATGGTAGCTTCATCACTTCCCCACACATAACAATTTCACTTCCAGGCAATGATCAGATATTCAAATAGAAATCCATAAAATAATCAAAAATGAGAAAACATCAATGATAATTTCCAAAATAGAATTCCATCATTTTTCTTTAGAGAAAAAAAATCCATTTCATTTTAATTCCTAAAATTTAAATTCATTCAAACTAATAAATTTATCCATGATCAATCACAACCTACACCACATTAATTTGTATGTCACTCTTCACTTAAGATAAATTAGATATGAAGTTATGCTCATACTTATAAATTTTATGTATCCTCATAGGCATTTGAAAATTATAATTTCTCCATATCATGAAACATTAAAATATTTTCAAACATGAGGTATTTTTTAAGGTTAATTTTGTAGCTTAGGGTAGGTGGGTAAAACCATTAAAATTTTTGAGGCTACAAAGGATAGGTTAAACTCTTCAGTATAATGTAAGAATAACCAAGTAAAAACACAAGATGACCCTCACTAAAATCCCATTGAGAATTTGAACCACAAAAATACTTCATTTTTTATTTGTTAAATGATCCAATCCGTGATTATAAATAATGATATAATCCTAGTTCTCCCAGTTTTTATTTTTTAATTTGTAAAGCTCCAAAAAGGTACAATTTTATTTTCTTTTTTTATAATTTTTTATTGGATGATGAGATGAAAATTGTATATTATGAATGAAATAAAATTCATTCCTTTATTTTTTTAGATTGATCTATGTCGTAAATTAATGTACTATGAGGCTACTTACAACATAATGTAATTCTATTGAAACTATTATTATCTATCTAATGTAAAACCAACTTATATAATATTTATGTGGGGATTTTAATTCCATGTAATAAAATATATATGAAATTTAAAATTCAAAATACAAATCAAATAAATAATGAAAAATTAATTCAGAAAAATAAAATCATTGTTCTGGGGGTTTTATGGTGGTATTATCAATGTTATTCAAAATTTATATCAATGTTTTATTCAATGTAGAGATAAAAACTTGTCACTCCTCATCATATCATTCAGATGGAATTACCCTATACTAAGACCTCTGCATGTAGGACTAATATCTTTCACATCAATATCGAACCCAAACTCAATCATTTGAATGAATTAGATATCAATGAGAAAAAATGAGTGATTGAGGTGAAGGAATACATTTGTAGAGAAAGTGGGGATACCGCTCACCATAATCATTTTTACCATTAATGAAAACTTTGAATAAAAATTGAGAAATCATTACGGTGGAATAAAATCAAATTCCACCAATTCCCCCCTTGAACAAATGTTAATATTAGTTCTTCATGAACATGGAGTTAAAAAGAAGCACAGTGGGAGAAACACATAAAATAAATGAAATAGAAGTAGTGAGAAATGATGAAGAAGACTAATATATTAAAAGAAACTATAATTAAAAAATGTTAAATACTAAAAAGATACAGAAATTTTCCAACAAAGGTTACTAAAAAGTTTCCAAACATCGAAATGAAGAAGGGATATATATTTATAGGGAGAGGTGGTGAAAGAATTATCTCCAAAAGGCTCTTAAAAATGATTCCATGTGGATAACCCATTCAATGGAAGAATTTATAATATTTTTCTTCATGAATGTTTTTAAATAATGTTTCCCTAATTCACCCTAAAATATCAGTATCATTTAAAACTGGACTAAGGAGTTATGGTTGTTTTACTCTGAGACATTAATTTTGTCCTTAAGCCTCATCATATTCCACCTCATCACATTTCCATTGAATTGTGACTATCCGTCCAATATATTCATGCATTACATCCTTAATAAATTTTTTTATATAATTCCTCTATCATACCTAAATAAATATTGAGAGATTTTAGACATGTGGTTTAGATGTTATGAGTTAAATACTGAATGGAACCATTTCTGTATGATGAGACATTTCATATTCAACATGTTTTAACCATTCAATGGAATCCTTAATGACTGTATTTAGACCTGAAACTCATCAAGGATGCACCTCATATAATCCTATATCATATATAGCTTGAATTAATAAATTTCAACAAGTGAAAACTGATTTATGCCTAAATTATGGAGGCATGATCTACTCTGCTAGTTAGAACAACTTTCCACAAAGAATGTTTTATTTGGGCCACCATATATTTGAATCAAGACTTTTCCTAGTTGAAAATTATTTATCCAAAAAACATGGGTATCCTAAAAAATTAATCACATGATTTTTATCAATAATAAAAGATATTTTCTCAAACTACATAAGTGATTAAAAATTACTAAAATACCCAAAATATGTCATTTTTTCATTTATGCTCAAAATAACACAAAAACCTAATAATATGACCATTTCCCATTAACTGGAATTATGGTGGGATGATAAACATTGAATTTTAATATTAAAAAATTGAAAATTGTATCTTCATTAGTGACCTAGAATTCTAAATTACTCTTAGTTTTATTTAGTCTATAAATCACAGGAATACTATGTGACACTCGAACCAATTAGGGTGTATTTTTTCATCTTGATTTCTCAATACCATGTCATCTATGCATTATAAAATTGATTAAGTAACCCCTTTGATTTATTGTAATAGATATTGTTCCCTAAAACATAGGTTGTAATGCCCCAACCCCTGTTACCCTGAGTCAGTGCATTATTTTGTTACATTAGTGTGATCACATGAAATCAAGTCCCAAAGGAATGATCAGTTTAGTAGCCTTGGAAAAACTAGTAACAAAACTAAGTTTTACATTACATCTTGAAATGAAAAACAATATAGTTTCTTCTCTGAATAAACTCATATCCTTTAGATTGTCCTTTTAGGATAGTCATAATATACTTATTCTTATCCTAGGGAAAAATGAAACATAGGAAAGGGGTGAGCTCAGATTCTCAGAAAGGATAAACAATATAGAGAAAGCTATCGTAAATATGCATAAACTTATAAAGAAATGTATTAAACTGAAAGAAAATAATTTTAAACATAATATAAAGAATAATATGGAAATACTAAATCAAATAATTTGATTTAATTATTTATATGGATATTCTACTAGTTGAATAATCACATGCAATATAAATAACTAATCTCATAATGAGAAAATGAAAAATATCAGACATCATACTTATACTATCATGGCCTTGTGCCAAGACCACAAATAACCATACCATAAAGGCCTCATTCCAGGAAAATATTTTGTCACATTAGGCCTAACGATGCATCAAGGGGTTATGGTGAGCCCCTCCCATAACTTACTAAGTCAAATGGATTCTTCTTAGGAAAGTAGTAAAACATAACTAACATAAACATTAGTATTAAAACTAATATACGAAATGTTAATACATTAACCATAAACCATGAATGGTATCAAATTAGAACTTCTACATTTCAACATATTGTAAACCCTTTAATATAACATGGTATATTTTATCATAAAAAATCTACCTCAGATAAGTATAAAATCCAACAAAGGAAGTTGACATAGATGAAAATAATCCAATGAGTTCATTAAAACTCTTTTAGTGACATACCCATTTTGACGTTGAAATTATTAAAATGTTATAAAATTATAAATGAAAATATTTACTATGAAAATAACCTTGTAATATTGTGAGGTAATATTCAAAATGGTAAGGTGACTTAGCAGGGGAAAATAGCCTCTCGTTCCATATAAGTTAAAAAACATTATTTCTTTAATTGGTTGAAAAGGTCATAAACTACCTCTTTTGGAAAATGAACTAAATATTCCATTAAAAATTAAAAATTGGGTAATATGACTTTAAGTAATTTGAGATAATATTTTTGAAATAAATTTTAGGAAACATGTACATGGATGATAAATATGTCATTGTATATACTTACGTATAAACAACCTCAGATAATAATGATATTGGGAAATTAACCCTTACCTTATACTTTCCTCTAGTTGTGGGTGATTTAACCACCTGTATATTGGTTAAAACATGTTAATAATTGTTTCTAGAACCATATCTATAATTATTATATCATATAAGATCCTCTTATATCATTTTGTTAATAATATTTCAGTATTACCATTGTTTCGAGTGTTAACTACTTTATTTTCCAATGCATATTTTGTTGTGTAAGTCATGTTTGTTTCGAATATGATTGATTTTATTCATATCCATTATTAAATACAGTAAATAATAATTCTTTTTACTCATCATATAAATTTTATAATAATTCAGTATTGGTTAATGTGGAGAATGAATCTCACCACGTCGTGGAGACAGTAGGTCATACGTACGTCCGAGCAATGGTATCATTCCCTTGGTGGATAACTGGTATGGAATAGAATGGTATATTATTTATATATAATAATTATCATGCTATATTAATTGTTTATATCCATTATACACATCATTATACCCATCAAAATAAAATTGTGTTGAATAAAAAATTACACCATTGCATCGAGACGGTAAGTCATACGTACACATGCCTGGTGATATTGTTATTTGTAAGACTAATAAAATGAGGTATACGGTTGTACCATAATCATAATAACATCTAATAATGTATATTATTATATATTTATTACTTTATTATGGAAAAAACATAGGAGGAGGAAGTAGAAGAAGAAAATAAATTGACTGGAATTGGTAAAACAATTACTTCTTCTTTAGGCGTCTCCTTTTGATTTCCACAAAAAGACTCTTTAGGATGGATTTATGCCCAAATTATGGGCTCTAGTATGAATTTAGTTATGTTTTAAATGTAATTGATCATGTTTTTTCCAATAAAAAGGGATTTATAAGTGCTAGTAAAAAAGGAGTGGTACTCTTTTATAAGAGAGGGGAGGGGCACTTTTGGAAACTCCAAAACTATTAAATTAATATAAATTTATTTTTGTTTTAAAATAGCTAAAAATTGATATAATTCCTGGATAAGATGAGTTTTGGTTTAAATCTTATAAACCAATGATTTTTATACAAGTTTAGGTGACAAATTTAACCATGTCTTTGGGATTTAACCCTTAGTTAAACAGTTTAACTCTTACTATGTTTACCTATCTTTTTATAATATAGGGTTAATATTGTTACTATAAAATGAAAAAAGAACCTAAATTGGATCATTTATGAAATAATTAAAATTATAATAGTAATTTGGAAGAAACTGAGATTTCGATGAATTTTATATCATTTAATATAATAAAATTTAACCTAAATATTATTTATGTCAATTTTGATACTATTCAATGTTTTAATTTTGAAAAATATCAATCCAAAATGATAACATATAACCAATACTTCCAATTTTTCACTAACATGTCTATGTTGTCTATAAAAAATTTTAATACAATAAAATTAGTCATATTTGTTTATATTAATATTTTTAATATCATTTAATTGATTCATACTTTAATTATTCAATTACTACATCATTATTGTGTCACCATTTAATTTAATAATTCATTTCATAAATTTATAAAAACACAATTATGTAGATAAAAATTAATATCTCTAAAGGATATTTATATTCAACCATATCACTTATATAATGTCATATTAAAAATTATAGAATTATTAAAATTTGAATAAGATAGTTTTGACTCTTCTTTAAATAAAATATAGTAGATGTCCTAATCAAACTCAAGTGGATTAAAAGGATCATATTTCCATACTAATATTTATTTGGTCAAAAAAAACTTACCTAATTTAATTAGTACATGATTTATGGTAATATTATATTATAATAATTTTTTTTACCTTGAATTACCCTATTTTCCTTTAACCGTGTTAAATAAAATCCAAAAGTTATTATTACAAAATATTATTTTGATATTATTATACTAAATTTTTAATAATTATTAGAACTATGCTTTTCCATTTTATGAAAATTAAACTAAAAAGAGTGGTAAAATTATGTATAATGAAAAACACATAGATGTGGCAAGAAGGCAAGTAAAACAGACATTCAAAAGTTCAATAAAATTATATATCTAATTCTATTATAAAAGGATCCCAATGAAAAATATTGGATTAATATATGTATTATTAATATATTGTGAATTTAAAATCAATAGGCATTAAAATAACTATTTAAATGAAAAAATAGGTTTTTAACAATAATGTCGTATTTTTCATTATTCACCAAAAATTGGAAGTTTTCATAATAATACCAAAAATTAACTTTAATATAATATAAATTCTATAAATTCTAAAATTAATTCTATTTTGAAAAATAAAATTTATAAATTTCATAATTTGGTTAATACAATTTATAACCACTTTTTAAATGGCTTGTTTGATTGGTCATGGTGCACTCAAACTCGGTGTTGTGTGCAGTGAAAGCTATTGAAGAGCATACCGTGAAAGTTTGGGGTGTTACATTCTTCTCTCCTTCAAAATATTTCTTCCTCAAAATTCCAATTATGTCACTTTATAAAAATATACTGATGGTTCCCCATCATAAGTTCCTCATGTTCTCACATTGCCTCTTCCATTTTATGGTTTCTCCAAAGAACTTTCACCAGACAAGTCATAAAATTTATCAACACTTGTTCTCTAGTGTCAAAAATATAGATAATAATTTCACATTAGGAAATATTGGGTTCCAATTAAATTTTATCATAGGTGATTTCATGTGTTGGGTCTGGCTTGTATTTCCTTAACAGTGATAGTTGGAACACATCATGAACTTTGAAGAGACTTTCCAGTATTTCCAAACTATAATCTACAGCTCCAATTCGATCCATAATTTCAAAAGGTCTGATGTACTTGGGACATAATTTACCCTTTTTATGGAATCATACTACACCCTTCCATGGAGATACCTTCAAGGAAACATGATATCCTACTTGGAATAAATAACAATTCTTTGGTTATCCATATATATCTTTTTCTTAGTTTGAGCTATTTTGATATGGGTATGAATATTATTTACCTTTCTTGTAATTTTCTTATGGGCCTATGAGTTTTCAATCACCAACATCATCCTAACTAGTTATTGTAGGAAATATCTTTCCATATTCCATTATATGGTGCCATGTGAATACTTTAATTGAATCTATTGTTATAAGAAAATTCTACTAGAGGTAAATATTGATCATAAATACCTGTAATGTCATGTGATAAAGTTCTCAACATGTCTTCTAATGTTTGAATAGTCTATTTTTATTGTACATCAGTTTGAGGGTGCTAGGTAGTGCCCAAATGAAGCTCAGTATTTAGGGCCTTCTGATTTCTTTTTTAGAATCATAATGTAAAACAAGGATCATGGTCAGAAATAATCCATATGGGCAAACCATGAAGTCTTAAAACTTCATTAATATATAGTCTAGCTAAACGTTCAATTGGTAAATATTCTCTTATATTAATAAAATGATATGATTTGGTAATAATATCAACAACAACTCATATCACATTATTTAGTCTAGGAGTCTTTGACAGCCCCATGACAAAATCCATCATAATACCATCCCATTTCTACCCTGGTATAGGAAGAGGTTGTACGATTTCTATAGAATGTTGTCTTCCAGCCTTCATATTTGGAAAAACCAAACATCTCGACAGATAATCAGAAATCTTCCTCTTCATGTTGTCCCATCAAAAATATTCTTTCATATCTCTATACATCTTAGTTCCACCATGGTGTGTGGAGAAATTAGATCTATGAGCATCATCTAATAATTCCATTTTTAGCTCATGTATATAGGGAACACAAATCCTCTTTCCAAATTTCATAACTCCATCCTCATATAGGAATTATATCAATCTCAAGTCATTCATAACATTAATTTTCTTTTGAAAATCCTCTTCATCGTGGTGAGAAATTTTTATCCTTTCCATTAAATATGTTTTTACAAGCATTTGAAAAAGTAGTGAGGTTTCACCTTCCATGATACTTCACATATCCATATTTACTAGATCCATGAACATAGGAACCCTTTCAACTCTCATTTTTTTAGAACTCCATGGTTCTTTCCACTCAATTCATTTTTCACCTTATTTTCCTTCTCTATGTGGAATTTTATTGTTCAATCATAATCCTTGAGTTGCTCAAGACTTCTTCTTTGTCTTATGTTGAGTTCTTTCAGTGAGGGAATATATTTCAAAATCTTGTGATTATTATATATCTCAGATTTCTCACCGTTAAGATAGTATCTCTAAAACATCATATCAATGATTACTACTACTAACTAATTATCATAAGTTTTGTAGTTTTGTTCATGAATTTTTAGATACCTTGATGTGTATGTAATAACCCTATCATTTTTAATAAGAAAAAAAATCAAGTCCTTTCCTTGATCCATCAGTATAAATCAAAAACCCATCATTACCATATAGTAAAGTCATGATATGGGCACTGACTAATCTTCTCTTAAATTCTTAAAAAAATTATTCAGACTTTTTTTCCAAACAAATTTAACCCCATTACATGTGAGTTTAGTTAATGGGTTTTCTAATCGGGAAACATTCTGGATGAAACACCAATTGTAACCTGTTAAAACAATAAAACTATGTACCTTAGTTATACTCATCAATGATGTAAATTCTTGTATTTATTTTCTCTTCATTGGATCAATATATATTCCATACTTGGAGGACAATATGTCCAAGAAAATAAATTTCATGAATCCATAATTCTCCCATGCTAAACATCCCATATATTTTATTTCATTTAAGAGTCTTCAGAACAATCTACAAGTGGTTATCCTGTCCTTAGTTGATTTTGGAGTATACCAAGATATCATCAATAAATACTAAGCCCAAATTTTCATGATATTCCTTGAATACATTGTTTATTAGATCCATGAAAATAGATTGTGCATTAGTCAATCCAGATAGCATTACTATATATTTGTAATGACCATACCTGATTCAGAATGTTTTCTTTGGAATATATTCTTTTTTAACACCTGATTTATGATGTAAATAATGAGATTAAATCTTCAAAAAATATTGATCACCCTTATGTTGATAGAATAAATCATCAATTCAAGGTAGAGGATAATTTTTCTTTATTATAATATCATTGATTTCACTATAGTAAATAAACATTCTCATTGATACATACTTATTATTAACAAAAAAACTGTGGATCCCCATGGAGAAACACTAGGGATAATATATACCTTATTACTCAACTCCACTAGTTGTTTTTTATGTTTTACTAATTCCATAGTGAACATTCTATAGGGAGTTTTTTATATTTTCATTACATCAGAGATTAAATCAATAATAAACTCAACTTCCTCCTCTAGAGGATGTCCATGTAAATATTTTAGAAATACATCAATATATTCCTGTACAATAGTTACATCCTTAATTTTAATATTTATTTCCTCATCCCTAGATGTCATTTCCTCTTCCTTCTTAAGAATCTCATTCAGTAAATCTATTGGAGGTGGGTTTTTAGAAGAATCAGGTGATGAAGTATCTGCTCTTAAGATAATGGATTCTACATCATCCTCAAAAATCACAACTTCCTTCTTCTTGAAACAAATTTTCACATTATATTTTGATATCCATACTATACTGAGGATTATATTGAATTCAACAATAGGTATGATGAAAAGTTTTGGAGATAAAATATGTTTATATTCCATAATTGGAACTACCTGACATATCTAGGTTGCAATGAGAATTCTATTATGGGTTTTTACTGATAACTCCCTTGTTAATTTGAATTGAAAATATATAATTTTTAAAGAAAATTGGGAATATATAAATAAATGTGAGTATCCATAATCAAATAAAGATGTGGATAAATTTGATGAAATGATTAAAGTACCTTCCAGTACATCAATAAGAACTTCAACCATAGCAGTTGTGATCGCAAAATCTTGTACTTGTTCCCTTGGAAATTTTTGGGGAATGTTTCTTTGATGCTTAAGAAAATCATTTTCATAGTTTCCTATCTCTTTACAATTATACCACTGAACATTGATAGCTTCTTTTATCATCTTTCAATCACAAGCTTGGTGTCTTTTTTTCCACACTTATAAAAAAATCTCATTCTGTTTAGGAAAGTACCACGGTGTTTTTTCCCACAATTACTATAATATGGAAGGTAAAATTTTCCATTCTTACACTTATTTACTTTTCTATAGTTTTCATTGGAACTCTTCTTCTCTTGCATTACTTTAAATTCATAAGAATTAGATAATTACTTTTCTATCTTTATAGCACATGAGACTATATCTTTGTTTGATAATAAATATTGTGAGAACAATGCCCCTCAAAGAAATATTCTTAACCCATCTATGAATTGATAAATATTACTTATTTTTAATGTATGTAGTTTGTAGCATGACTTGATAACCTTGTGAAGTTAGCTTTATACATTGCAACTTCCTCATCATCCTTCTTCCTTAGACTTAGAAATTTCCAATCTATTTATACTTTTAGATCATGATGAATGTATTTTTCTAGGAAGAGTTATTTAAATTCCCTACATTTCATATTTTTTACCTCTTCATCCTCCATTATATTTTAAATTATTGACCAACATTGATCTGTATCTCCTGATAGATGATAGACTACCATAACAACTTTTCTCTTTCATTACTCCCCAAATTAAGAAATATTTTATCTAAGGAACATATCCATTACACAGGTAAAAAATGATTTGGTGTCCCATTGAATGTTGGATTTTTTTTCTCATAAATTACCCTAACATTGATTCTCTATATTTTGGATTAGGCTTCTCCATATGTGTAATGTTATTACTCATAACCTAAGTCAGTTTTTCCAATATGGTTATAAGTTTTTCAACTCTAGTTGTATCAATAGGTCCACTATCATTATATTTCATAGGACATAAATACCTACATGGATTACAAATTTTGATATGGTTTCCATTTCTTCCACAATGAACCATTTCTAAACAATGGATTACAATAGATTAGGTTTTGAATTCTAATGCATAATTACAAAATAGTGAAATAATTAACATAAATGTAAAGATTTATGCATATCTAATCCATAATCATAAAAATGGTTTCTTTGGGGACATATTTACTCATAAATCCTTCATAATAGTTTATAATGAAAATGTGAATTATCCAAAGAAAATCCCCCAGAAGTGTCAAACCACGTGCACAATAAGGCATGTTGTCATGTACCGAGTTACCCCGAGTCAAGCCCAAAACACCTTTTTAGAGTTATTACACCTAGGTAAAACTTTTCTAGAACCCCAAACACTTATAGAATCCATACAGATATTTATTTTCAAACAATACCCACACAATCTCTATTTTTTAAAAATTATAGGATGCTCTTCTATACTTATCCTCAAATTATATCTTAGTGGAGTGTTCCCTAATCCAGGTTTTTCTAAATCTAGTTTTGAAGGTTTGTACTAAACTTCCTATGATACCAAATGTAACACCCTGACCCTATTTTCCAAGATTCAATGGATTATTTTATTACATTGGCATGATCACAAGAAATCGAATCCCAACAAAATGATTAGTTTAGTAGCCTTGAAAAAACAAGATACAAACATTAGTTTTATATTACATATTTAAGTTAAAAACAACATAGTGTCTCCTTTTAATACACTCATATCCCTTACATTATCCATGAAGTTGAGTCATAATATAATTCATCATGTCTTTTAGAAAAATGAATCATAATAAATGGTTAAGCTCTGATGGCCAGAAAGGATAAATTATATAGAGAAAGATGTTATAAATAAGCATAAAATTTTAAGGCATGGTATAAAAATAAAAATAATAATTTCAAACATAATCTTAAGTATAATATGGAAATAATAAATCAAATAATTTCATTTAAACATTTACATTGAAATTCTACTTGTCGAAAAATCACATGTTATATCAATATCTTATCTCATAATGAAGAAATGCATAATGTCAGACTTCATAAACATATCATCAAGGCATCATGACAAGACCATTAATAACCATAATATAAATCCCTCGTGCCAAGACACTAGTCTGATCTTGAGGCCTACCATTGCATAGAGGGGCTTTAGTGGACTCCACCCTTCACTTTCTAATTTTAATGCAGATTGAAAATTAAATTTTTTATTAGAAAATACATTTAAGGAATTTAAAAACTCCAGTATCATATATGAGATAACCAAATTATTAAAACAAAATTTAAGCATATTGGTTAATTCCTCCTTAATGAGTTTCCATGTGATATAATGCACCTATGTATCAAGATAGTCAATAATGGTGACTAAGTCCAATGCATTCCTCTTATAAAAGGGGTAAAATATAACAAACATAAATATGTGTATTAAAACTAGAATACAAAATGTAAATACATTAAACATAAAACATGAATGGTATCCAAATAGCACATCCATAGTCAAACATATCATAAACCATTAAAAATAATATGAGAGATTTTATCATAACAAATATACCTCTATTAATTATAAAATCTAATAAATCATGTTGACATAGATGAAAATAATCTAATAAGTTCATTAAAACTCTTTGAGAGAAATATCCCTTTTTAATTTAAAATTATTTAAAATTCATACAATTATATAAATAAATTTTCTTATGAAATAACCTTGAATTCTTGTAAGGTAATCTTAAAAATGCGAAGGTTTTATAATGGCATAAAATATTCACTCAAACCGTATAAGTTAAAAAAACTTCTTCCCTTAATTTGTCAAAAAGGGTGATAAAGTACTTCATTTGAAAAATGACAGAAAGATTCCATTAAAAAGTAAAAAATTTGTAAAATTAATTTAATAAATTTTAGATAATATTTTGAAATACATTTTAAGAAACATGTACATTGATGATATGATTTCCAAGTAGAGACCTGCGTATAAACAACCTCAGATAATAATGAGATTGTGAAATTAACCCTTACCTTATACTTTCCTAGAGTCAGGGGTGAGTTAACCATGTGTATAAGGATTAAAACATTATATTAAGTTATATCAGTAAAATATCCATATTTATTGTATCAAATATGACCCTATTATATCATTTGGTTAATAATATTTCAGTATTACCATTTTTTCGATTGTTAATTGCTTCGTTTTCTTATGCATTTTCTATTGTGTATGTAATGTTTGTTATAGATAGGATATATTTTATTCATATAAATAAATATATAAGATTCATAATAAATATTTTTGATCATCTTATAAATTTTATAATCATTATTGAATGGTTAACGTGGAGAATTAATCATACTATGTTGTGGAGATGGTAGGTCGTACGTACGCACGAGCAATGATATCATTCCCTTGATGGTTAAATGATATAGAATTAGATGGTATATTAATCAAAAATAATAATTATCATGATATATTAATTATCTATATCCATTATACTCATCATTATACCCATCCAAATAAGGTTTTGTTGAATAAACAATTACACCACGGTGTGGAGACAGTAAGTCATACGTACACACGCATTGTGGTATTGTTATTCATAGGATGGATAAATGGAGTAATATGGTTGTAATATAATCATTATAAAATCTAAGAATTTATATGATACTGTATTTTTTAATAAATTATGGAAACAACATAGGAGTAGGAGGTATAAAAAGAAAATAAATTCAATAGAATTGGTAAAACAATTACCTCTGCTTTGAGCGTCTCGTTTTGATTAGCACAAAATGAGTCCTTAAGATGTATTTATGCCCAAATTATGGCCTATAGGATTATGTGGGGTGATTTTAGGATAATTGGGTAGGGTTTTTCTGAGAAAATGCATTTAGATGTGTGAATAAATGAGAAGGATGGGTGCACATTTATAAGAGAGGGGAGGGGCACTTTGGGAAACTCCAAAACTATTAAATTGTTATAAATATATTTTTGGTTTCAAATATCTCCAAAGTGAGTTAGTTTGAGGCTAAGATAAGTGTGGGCATAAATCCTCTCATAAAATAAATTTTAGACAAGTTTAGGTCACAAAATGAACCTTATATTTTGGATTTAACCCTTAGTCAAATAGTTTAACTATTACCGTGTTTACTTGTCTTTTTATAATATTGGGTTAATATATTTACTATAATGTGCCAAAAAAACCTAAATTGGATCATTTCTGAACTCATTAACTTTATCCATGTCAGTTTGCAGAACTTTAGATTTTTATGAATTTTATAACATTTAATAAAATATTATTTTTTTAAAGATCATTTATGTCAATTATGATACAATTCAATATTTTCATTTTTAAAAATTTCAAACCAACATGATAACTTCAATAAAATACTTCCAATATGTAACCAAAAAGTCTTGGTTATCTATAAATTTTATTTTTCATTAATTAAGTCAAATTATATTTATTTTAATATTTTTAATATCATTTAATTGATTTTTCATTTAATAATTCAATTACTTCATCATTATTGTGTCACTATTTTATTTATTTATTTATTTCATAAAATTATAAATAAATTACCATTATTTTTATAAACATTTTATACTTATAAATACTATTTATATTTGACCATATCACTTATATATCCCCATATTAGAAATGATATAGTTATTAATATTTTAATTTGACATTTTCAACTCTTCATTAAATAAAATATAACAAATGTCCTAAGCTTACACAAGTGGCTTAAAAAGGATAATATTTTCAATATAATCCTTATTTGAGTCAAAATAAACTTATCCAATATAATTATGATAAGTTCTAGGGTAATATTATATTAATATAATATTTTTTTACCTTAAATTACCTTTTTTACCTTTAATTATGGTAAATAAAATCCAAAAGTTATTATTCACCAAATATATTTTGATCCTATTTGAAAAAAAAAATCATACTAATTTCAACCATGCATGTCTGTTTTTCAAAATTAAATTCATAGAAGTGGTAAAATTACATTTAATGCAAATCTCATAGATGTGGTTAGAAGGCGGGGAAAAGAGTCATTCAAAAGTTCAAAAAATTATTATATCTAATTATACTATAAAAGGATTCTAATAACTATATTGGATTTTCATATATATTATTTTTCAATTATGAATTTATAATTAATTTATGAAAAAATAACTATTTAGATGAAAAATTTTGTTTTTAATAACAATGATGTATTTTTCAATATTCATCAAAAATTGAAACTTTTCAAAAACATATCAAAAGATCCCCCATAATCCAATATCTATTTTATGAATTAAAAAATGATTTCTATTTTTAATATTTAAATTTATAAATTTCATAATTTGATTAATACTATTCATAACTTCTTTTAAACAACTATCTTGATAGGTTATGGTGCACTCGAACTCAGTGTTGTGTGCACCACAACTATTAAATTATTTAAAAAGAAGTGTACCGTGGAAGTTTGGGGCGTCACATAGGTTGATACATACATAATATTAAGGAAATATAATATAGTCTTAATAAAAATAAGACTAATAAAAAAAATTCAATATGTTTTCAAACATATCTTTCATCAAAATTATAGCACTCCCACAAACCTATCATAGACTCTTGGTCACACATTCATTTTAAATGAATATCCTATGATCATTATTCTTGTTTAAAACCAAAGATTGATCCTAGAAACTTATCTATCATATTTTAATTTTATGATTTCACCAACCCATTTCATAGAGATATCTCCCATGACTGATCATTCCCTTGACATACATTTCCTAAAAAATTATCATATAAAATCCATGAAAAGTAAAATTTAAATGGAATATCACATGATGATTAGTGATAAGGTATTATTATCCACCATGGTGAAGTTATGATATTTCTAGATATTTTAAGCCATTCATTAATCATTTATTAATTATTAGTCTGAACATGACCATCCCTATATAGTTTTTCTTGAATACCAACCAATGGATCTATATCAGCTTGAGAATCTAAAAAAATATGAAACTAGATTTTGGTACATGTAGTCAATGTTAAATTCCAAGTGAACTATTCAATTTAAAAAAAATCTACTTACATCTTTGAGTGGGGATTATTATTCTTACATACTGAAATATATCACCCACTACGGTGAATATAGATTACTAACTTTACTACCTAGTATGTGTCTTTTACAAAGCATACTCATACTAAATATTATGTTGTCAAATTTTCATAAACAAACATATGATTCTGAATCCAAGATTCAACTAAATCCTTGATTTCTCTCACTAACTCAAAAGATACGTGCTTCCCACATATAAATTTAGTAGTTTTTATTATTAAATTTCTATCTTGAGGGTGTTAGTATTATTATTAATTCTAGTATAATTAAATTATATTCACTTTTTTTACATTGATATACATTTGAATCTAATCTCATCTTATCAATTTATTCTCCCCAAAACACCTTAGTTTTTATAATAATAGACTCGCATTATTTCATAACTTATATGAAATTCATTATTTAAATAAGTGGTCATATGATTAGTTTTTATTCTGTTATCTTGGAATACATGCATGGAAAGTTATCATTATAAGACACCACATTGATCTACCTTATAATATCACTATATCTAAGATTTAAAGATGCAAAATGAGTTTTGTAAATACATTCACTCTAAATTTTAAATGTCAATGAATGATTGGATAAGATTTTCTTCAACAAACCATCCTAGAGGATCATATATATTTATCAACTTGAATTCATTAAATCCCCAAAATTTGTAATGGAATTTAATGAAAAGTATATGAATTTAACTTTAGAATCTTCTTATAATAGTTCATTCTACCAAGATTGAACTAACTCTAGAAACCACATAGATTGCCTTTATATCAAAATATTTCACAATATAAACAATAATTATATTATATAACTAATATATTTTTCTCCGAAGAGTCTAAACATTTTACTTGGTATATACATGAAAACATATAGTTTCACATGACTATGATATATCTATCCCCACCAAGTATGAGTCTTATAATTATATTCAACATTTATATACCATCTTATATATTTATGATTAAAGTATTAATGAGATATAAATTAAGTGTAGAACACCATGACAACATTAAATTCAAAATAAATAATGTATCATTGTGACTAATCGAACACTATGATAAAAGTATTTTTAACACTTAATAAAAAATAATATTTTACCATGAATCAATACTTTTTTAAATTATATGTTTTGAAATTATCATTATTAACATGGGAATCATCCATTTCAGCTATTGGTTGAATTCAACATTCCAAATAAATGTAAAATTTAACTAAAACTCCAAATACACTTAGTGTGTGACTCTCTAGGTCCCTTTCTCAATGAAATTTAGTTGTCACAGCTAAATTCCAATGTTTGAGTCCCATAAAAAATCAACTCACCCATAGAGAAAAATGTTAAACACTACAATGAAAATAAAAAAATATGAACATACAATGTGTAATATAATCACTAATTTTTTATATCTCTAGTCAAGTAGGTTGTATTATTATGTCATCAACTTTTATTATTAATGTCTCATTCTTTGAAGTTTTGAAAATCAACATGATAATAGGAATCCATGTACATTTACTTAATTAGGAAGCTCCAGTTCCAAAAAATGTCCAGAGATGTTGACCTTTGTTAAAGAATATAAGGGACAATTCCTTTATCACATTATTCATTAATTCAATATCCCTTATGATGCATCAAATATATCCTACTTTTCTATGAGCATATGTTATCATATTTTTCCTAAATATAGAAACATATGTGACTAATGAAATAAATTAATAATAATATCAATTACTAGAGACCACTAAACATGATCAGAGATAGAAAAATCAAATAAAATATTTATTCATATTTCCAACTCATGTGTCAATATCTCAAAATCTTCTACTTTAAATTTTACTAAGGGTGTACACCATGATAAAGTGTCTAAAATTCCTATGAGTATCCAACCATGCTAGAATATATCATTTTTATCCCATAAAATGATATCACTTAGATATAGATCATATATTTAATAATACATACATAGAACTTTCAAGTTCTCAACATAGATAGGAATTTCTACAACCTTTTAGTGCCATAGGTATCCTTACGAAATTGTCACATATATTTCAAATAGAATAATGATTATAACGTTATAATATATTTATTAATATTCAAAACCATGAGTATTTTGTTAATATAATGTGCATAGTACTTGGTTATAGAGAACTAATTATAGTATATTAACAATGGTGTTTCTACTATAGAGGTTTTCCAATTAGAACTTTTATGTTCTAAAAATAGTTAGGAATTTCTATGACCTTTCAGTGTGAAAGGATTCCTTAGGAAATTATCACATATATTTCAAATATAATAATGACCATTATATTATAATATATTTATTAATATTAAACACCATGTGTATTTTGTTAACCTAATATGAATATTACTTGGTTCTACAGAACTAATTCTTGTATATTAACAATGGTGTTTCTACTAAGGGGGTTTTCCAATTCATAAGTATATAGGGATTTAATGGTTTTTCATTTTTTTTCTTTATAAATTATATGGTTTTATTTTTTAATGGAATGTTTGACTATATCCACATATTCAAAAATAATATGGATTTATATATTAGATAGAGCTGAAATTGTATCAAATTATCCAAGATAAGAATGTACATCTAAAAAAATTCGCATCTGGGTGATTAAAACATATTGAGTATGGGCTTTGAAACACCAAAAAATATTACCTATGGAATAATTGGGCACTTCCCTTTCATTGGGATGAATCCACATTTCACTTTTTTATAGTCTTATTAATAGAATCATTTCTCATATAAATAACTCAAAGTGAATGTTTATCTCCTCTCATAATAGGATTAAGTTGTTTAATAGTGTAATTTATTCTATTATTATACATGTACATAAAGTTATTATAGTTCCTAATATAGTAATTAGACAGATTTAAATTTTTTTTAATGGTTTTATTTGGGACTCTAGTCATGTAGAAAATCAAACAAGGTCATATGGGTGTGGATGGATAAACATATCAGAGATGGTGGTATCAACATAAGTAGCATCTAGGTGAGTATCCATTGTATGGAAGTAAAGATTTCATGGGAAGTGACTAAAGTAAAATCAATTTTAGATATGTTTATCAGAGTTAAATACAGGATGGAAAATTCTACTCTACTAATTGATAATGCTTATCAATCTCCTATATGGTGTGACATTCAAGGGAACCTTCATATTTTTTATGACCATTCACTATGGATCATGGGATGTGGTTTTTTTACTTATGGAATGAGAACTAGTTTTTGCATCCACTTTGTACTCAAGGGTATTTAGTACTAGAAATTTCCATTTTAACTTCTAGAAATTATCTATGGTTCACAAACATTTTTCTTGAAAACAAACAGAAGACTCTTTTTGAAATTATTAAAATGTTAGAGGAACATAATATTTACATTTTTACACCCATGGGTTTGAGTTCTTATAGAATTTACTAGTTTCAGAAACCTATCCATATACTATAAAATATAGATGCATGGGAATATATTCTATAGTACAATCACATTCCTATAAAGTATTTTTTTACCCTTATAATATGGGTTCCCAATCATGTTATTCCTATAGATTACAAAGTGTAGTGAAAAGGTATCCAGTTTACCTAAAATTTATTATGTTGTGGATGTTCTAAATTAGAATCTTTTTTTCGTCTCATGTTCAAAGGGGGTGGTAATTATCTAAATGGTATCATTTTTATTTTTTTTACGGGGATCAATTTCATGTTAGATTAACTAGATTATATCTTGGTATCTTGGGTTAATTTTATTATAGACTCTTAGGAAAAAACTAAAGTATGTATTATGGTATTTTAAGAAGGTTTTTTGGCCATTTGGGAATACATGAATGATGAAAGAATATTTTATACCCTACCTGAAAGTGAAATTTTTCTATTTAATCTCTAATAATAGTTTATAGGTTAAATATATGGAATTATCCCCCTTGATAAATAACCTAATCCCCCTATACTCTCCAACCATTTATGGAGAAGGATTATTCTCACATAGTAGATTAGTTTGTTAAAAAACACCAAGGAATGGATTCATGCTCAATTTAGATAGAACAAGTTAACATGAGGTTCTGAGCACTATCGAAGAATTCAATATTAGGCGATATGTTAAAAAAATTTACATTTCCATACCCAAAAACCATGAGCAAGGATCTTGCACATAAAATTTAATATTAATTTATTTAGATCATAATAATGAAAATACCTTGTCTTAGGTTTCATTATTTTTTATAGATTTTGATCATCCCAAAATACCATTTTAGTTTTCATTTATTGCAATGTGAGGATCCAAGGATAGAATACCTCTAGCAGTGATCTACACGTTCTCCTTTTATCTTCGAGCAATGGTGAAAAATTTATGGGTACTAGAATGAGGAATCAAATTTCTTATATAGTTCATTCTTGATAAATCATTCTTCAGACTTAAATAAATCTATCTTGTGTTTCTCATTTTTGATAGGGAGGTAGATGGAGCATTCAATGGAGAATTCATTGTGCAAAACAATTCTCTATTTTTTATTACCTATACAGTATCTATAAATATTATTTATAGAAGAGAGTTTTATGTTAAAATATTTATTTATTAAATTTTATCCCCTACAAAATATAAAATTTTTTAATAAAACACCATGGATCATAATAATAATATTATTATTATTACTTTTCAGTGTATTCCAGCCTGCACTAATGATAAATAATACTTATTGTTTTGTTAATAATTTCCTATCACCGTACATGGCCTTGGTACATTTAACCTCCTTCAGATTTATTGAAACTAGAATAATATTATTTAATTATCTTCAATAAATATTTTATTCACAAACAAGTAAATAAAAATTAATTAAATATTCAATAAAATAAATAAATATATTTTATTGAAAATCCGATTAATAAATATTTATGAAATTTATGATATCAATAAAACATAAAGAAAAATATTCCCCATTCTTGATAATAATATTTATTCGATAAATTAAATTAAAATTGAATTTATTCAAGATCAATAGAGAAACCTACTCTGTAAACCTCTAGGATTCTTTTCCTTTTTTAATTAGGTGGGTATGTCTAATGTTTAATATTACAATCTGGAAATGGGTCAAGGAACCCAAGAGAAGTAACTTAATATCAAAATATGGACAACCACATACAAAAATTAACTGTGTAATATAATATCTTTTTCTGATTATCTCATAAATAAGGTTTCCCATCAATGTAATCTACTTATTTTATAGATACACCTTTCTTTGACAATTTGAAATAATCATCATTACACCATGGACAAAGAATTTTGGATGATGTTTCAATTGCAATCAAAGGGTCATGATATCAGTTTCCATAAATATGGAGGAGACAAATCCTTCCACGACTTATCTATTAATGACATGTCAATCATGATGCACCGAACATACCCTACCTCATTAATGTAACGACATGCACTATTATAAATATAATCACCCTTTTTATTTTAATTAAATGCCTTATTAAGTAATATAGTTAAAGAAAACATATGAACATATTTTTTTTATTATATTCAATTAGATTTAAAATTCCATTAAGTATATTTATCATTGATAATATAATCATTGAACATTGATCACATTATTAGTATAAATATGGGGTTTTAACCAATCCAATTGACACTAACAAATTAAGTGTTGGACTCAAACAGCAGAATCAAACCCTATGAAGCCCATTTATTAGGGATTCCAAGAGATATAGAATTTCGTAGATTTTATCTTGACTATGCCCAATATGAGATCCAATAACATAAACATGAGTGGAACCTTTTATGGGAGAAGTTCAAGATCATCGATATCACGACCCAAACCATGTTCGCCAAACCACCCCATGAAAGTCCCACCATCATGCACTTTACTCTTAGATATTTTTTTTTGTGTATTAAAGGGATATGTATCAAGGCCCTAGGAATATTAATATGTATATTATTTTTAATAGAATAATAAATATATTATTGTTACTTTGTAAATGATTTATATTTTAATTTATTAAAAAAATTGTATTTTTAGTTAATATTAAACTTTAATTACTTAATTTATGAATTAATATATTTCTTAATTAAATAATATTTTATTCTTGTTAAATAATTTCACTCATGTATAAATGATTGTATAATTTTTATATGTTCAAATGTAATTTTCATCAGGCTTCGAAAACTGTTATTGTCAAAAAACCAATCATTTCATAATTAATGTATATTTTAATTTAAAAGAGAAAATTAAAATATTTATAGAAATATTTAGATAAAATTAATATTATTTCTTGAAATATAATGTTGAAATTTTTTCACAGTAAAATTTTCATAATATTTTGGGACATTCGAATTGTTAGGTGAAAATTAAATATCATATAAATACACATTGTGTTTTTTAACATCGTAAGGACAAAGCGATGATGAAATAATTACTATAAATGGGATAAAAAACCAAATAAGTATTTTAAATTTAAAATAATGTGATTTTATGTATATTATTATTATTTTTTAAAGCCATAATGAATCCTCCAAATTCTATAATATATTTTATGATTTAAAAATCATTTTACTAGAATTTTGACTCACCTCCACATAAGAAATGGCATTATGTTAATAATATTTTCCCTTATCATTATAAAATAATAGAAAAACACTCCTTCTTTAGAAACCATGGGCAAAAACCATGGGATGTTTTCTGTTTTTGGATATTTTATTTTTTAGATTCCAAAACCCAAATAATAAAGAAATACCCCTATTTTCCTATATAAACCAACCAAGCTCCAATTTATCTTCACTAAAACTCCATTAAGAACATCAATTCTCTTATATAAAATCAATACAGTCATCTCAAGTTTCCCTAAATCTCTCATGAATCCACACCCAATCATTTGGTGTCACACACTCATGTAAGGGATCCTCGCCTTCCTCTCCTCCTTTCAATACAATCACATTCTTTGAAATTAGTTTTCTTAATTTCAAATTTTTATATTATTATTAATTTATAATTATTATTTTACTATAAAATTGATTTTATATGAAGGATATATCATTTAAAATCACACATTTTGACCCTTACATGAGTTGTTACTATGTTGAAATTCTGTAAGGGATCTTCCACTCTCCTCTTTTTATCAGGAACTTATTTTATGTTATGTATGTTAAATTCCATTTCATTATGTTGGGATATGTTCTTACATATTACATTATTGTACATTTAAAATATATATGATGAGATAACATTTCACTCTCATTAATTCTCTCGTCATCCTTAATATACACACATTACCATGTCAAAATATAGTTATGTTTATTTTCCTTATTCACATTTCTTCATTAACTTACGCCTTTAATGTAGAACTTCTAATGTAGGTATATGTTATTACATGTCCCGATTGTTTTCCATTGATTTTTATGCAATGAGATACCCCCTTCTCTCTCTTAAACCCATTTCTATGAATCTTTAAGTTACTATAGTGACCCTATCATATTACACATATCATTACATGATTTTAAACATAATTAACTATCAAATTACAATACAAGGATCATAATTTCTATTGTATTTCGAATACTAGGTACATAAAACTGAAAACATGGTACTAAATAACAAAATTTATTTACATATAATCCACTATGATACCCTAACTTCCTTTGATCCCTTACATATTCATAGGATAACTTTGGGATAACATAAACAAAGGTATGATCAAAAAAGCCCAATAAGGTAAATAACATTAATATAAAGCTTAGAACATGTGTTAGAAGTCATAACATTATGATATAAAAGAGCATATAACATAATTAATCATATGGAATCATAACATATAAAACATCGTATCATAGAATCATAGAATCATATTAATGTGGTAGAAATATAAAACATGAATTTAGAAATACTCAAGGCTCATTTCACATATAGTATCTTGAGTCAAGGATAACCACGATGACCATTTCACATAGAGCACAATTCAAGGATATCCACAAAGTCCATTTCACATAACATCTCATGAGACTAAACAAAACCTAATTAATTGGATCCCTATATGGTTTCACCCATCATAACATGTTCATGAATATGTTTTCTACATAAATAATCATACATAAGTAATCAAACATAATCATAATGGTTACCCAAAGAAAGAATTAGGTATCAGGTTAAAAGGAATATCAAAAGATAATTTCATAACATTGTCAGTGAATGGATTTTTTTAAATCATACAAGGACATTAATAAGGGAATATAGACATAGATAATGATAAGTGATGTCAAACTGAAGTGAAAAGAGTGTCTAAGAAATATTAAATATAAAACATTTTAGTAAACTTTTAGGGAAAACATTCAAGATTTTTTAAAATGTAAAGGGCATAATTATTTTTATGAAACAAGAATAAAAAAAGTAGTTTTCCATGATAAATGAATAATTTTAGAAAAATAAAGGTGGATTCATATATTTTGTGGGTGCACATAAAAATGGGTAAGAATTTGGGAAGTTCCCTTAAATCGGGCTTGCTTAATGGGAATAATTGAGTAAGGAACCTTTTTAAAACATGTATATACCTGCAAAATAAGGATGAATGGATATTGATAAATGATTTTGAAACATATAAACATAATTTATAATATTTACGTAAAAATAAAATAGAATTTATTTTTGGTATAAAGAGATGAAGAGTAACCTGAAGGAATATTGGAGGATCATGTAGAATCCCTTACCTTAATTCTAAAGTTGTTCTTCACTTGATCTAAATGTACAGGATAATGAAATTAGATTAATTATTTAATTATTAAATGACCCTTATTACATGTATTTTATTTATTAGAACTTTATTAAGTTCATTTATAGCCTTTTTTATTGGGTATGAAATTCAATTTCATCGTTTGGGAGCGTTTCTTTCCTTGGTTTTCATGATCGGTTAACTTTCACACACATATGAAAGGTCATTTAATGATGGGGTAATTATCCAGAATTGAAAATATAAGTTATTAATGGTCATCCATATGTTACATTGGTGTTATATATCATTTGCTTTTATTTCATGGGGATGAATCATTCAATAAATTGTTAATTATAATTGTTTGGGTTTATTTTGATAGTTTTCGATCACAAGAAACTCATTTTGTTTTATAAAATCATGTCATGTGTGAAAACGGATTCTAGAAAATTACATAATATATGATAGATATATTATAATCTGGTTCAACCGTAAATTTTTTTGTAACCATCCTTGAATATGGTAACAGAAATTGTAAACATTGTCGTCCTTAAATGTGATAAATTAACACATCGCGAATAATGTTTTAATTTTTAGTATAAAAGGAAGAGTAATGATATATGATGATGAATTAATCCATTATAATAATAAAATTACATTATATTTATGTTAATGTAGTTATCATACCATTTGGATGGGGGTATCTGATGATAGAAAAAGAAATTGAAGGAACTTGGAATGAAATTAATAGAAAAGCAAGAGGGTTTTACCTCTTGACTCTTTCATTTTGAGAAACTCATAGCGGGGATTGGTTTGGATATTTTGTTATGAAAAAAATCTCTTTGATTTGTGTGAGAGTTTTGGTAAGAGTATTAGGAATAATTTGGACAAGTATTAGTTCTTGAGAGGTTTGAGGAGAAAAGGTGGTGAGGGTGGTGTTTATAGTGGAGGAGGGGGGGTATTTTCTCATCATTTTATTCATAAGTTTATTATTTTCGCTCAAGACTGTGAATAGTTGTAGAATTATCATAAAATATAAAACAAATTATGAAATATTATTCCATATTTCAAGCTTACATCATCTATACATCATCTTTTACTTCATGATTCATGAATTTAACATTTATTGTAAATTAACATATTTTTCTATTCACCAAAAATTGAAGTATTTTAGAAAAATAAAAAAAATCACCCTAACCATTTCTAGACATTCATAATTCAAAAATGAACATAATTTTATCAAAAATAATTATGTAAATATGATAAATTTAGTTTTTACTTAAAATGAAAATTTACTCAAAAAATATCATTTTTAAAATAATATCTGATTTTATATAACATTGAATATTTGAATAAGGTATCATAAAATTAACTTATAATCATAGTAAATCAAAATAATAATTTGTTAATAAATTTTTTTAAAATAAGTTTTCTTTTAAATTATTAAATTTTTCATAAAATTGTAATTATAATTTTATGACTTACAAAAATACCAACACTTAATTAAAATTGTTAAAATATTAATTTAATTATACTATGATATAATTATATCATATTTTCATTTATAAGATGGAAAAATTTTATTTATAATTTCATTGGTGATGTTAGTATTCAGTTGTCCTCTTTACTATTCATATGGGTCACATTACTATTCCAAAAGTCAAGTTAATGTTCCTTTGGTATATGTTTCTTAACTTCTAAAAATGACTTTTATTTCATAATTTATTCATTTGTAAAGTTTATATTATTTTATCTATGTGACTTTATTTTATTATAATATATTACATAATTATAGGAAGTAAATTTAATTGATAAAATGTTTGGGTCATTAAATTCATCCCCCCTTATTAAATTTTTTCCTCGAAATTTCATTTTCCATTATACATTGAAAACTGGTGTGAGTACTTTTCCTCCATAACTTCTTTCAGTTCCCATGTTGCCTCTTCGTACTTATGGTTCCACCGTATTACTTTGAGCAAGTACGTATTATTGTTTCATATAAATTTATATCTATGATCCAAGATCTTCACTGGGTTATCCTCATAAAAAATTTCATTCTCTAAATATCCCACCTATAAATTCAGTACATGTGAGGGATATAGTATGTAATTCGTCTAGATGGATATGTGGAATACATCATGTACTTGAGATAAGGACGGTGTAAGTTCTAGTCGATAGGCCATAGCTATAACATGACCCATGATCTCAAAGGGGTTGATGTACCTAGGATTTATCTCCTCTTTCTTCCCAAATTGTTTGATCCTCTTCCATGGAGATATACGGAGGAATACCACATATTCAACCTTAAACTCTATGTCCCATCATTGATTGTCTTCATATATCTTTTATTGAATTTGGGTTTCCTTGATATGATGTTGAATGTTTTTCACCTTCTCTACCATTTCTTCGACCATAATAGGTCCTAGAAGTATACATTCACCGACTTCATCCCATCATGTTGGTGTTCTACACCTTTTACCATAAAGGGATTTATATAGAGTCATTCACATGCTCAAGTGAAAACTATTCTTGTATGAGAACTAAACTAGAAGAAGTTGTTGGTCACATACTCCTTTAAAGTCCATAGAACATGCTATCAACATGTATTATAGTGAATGAATAGTTTTATTAGATTTTCCATTAGTTTGAGGATGATAGGGCACACTAAAGTTCATCTCAATTCATAGAACATATTGCAGACTTTTCCCAAACATTGATGTGAATATCAGATCTTAATCAGATACAATCGATTGTGGTACTTCATAGAGCCTTACCACATCATTTATATATATTCGTGAAAGATGAACCGGTGAGAATTATTCTCCAATTTAAATAATGTGAGTTTTCTTTGTATGAAGATACACAATAAACCATATAAAATTGTTTCATATGAATGTAATTGGGAGTCCAGTGACAAAGTCCATGGTGATGTTTTCCAATTTAAATGTTGGTATAGGAAATGGTTTCACCCTCCCTTTAGAATGTTTTTTATCCTTCACTTGTTGAAATACAAGGCACTTTAATTTATATTCAGAAAACTCCATTTTCACATTCTCCAACGAAAATTTCTCCTAGAGATATCAATACATCATTATACTCCCTAGATGAATATAGAAGGTTGATCTATGTGCTTCACTCAGAAGCTCCTTCATTGTCTCTGGATTGGATGGTACACTTATTCATGACCCAAATCCTATGAATCTATTATCACTAATATTGAACTTGGAGTATTTATTATTTTTGATAGCTGTAACATTTTTTGAATTTACACATAATTTATTTGAGAATCCTTTATTTTCTCTATAAGGTATGGTTGAGCAATCATTTGAGAAAGGATTGATGACGTTATTACCTTAATGATTCCCATGTCTATATTTTGTTGGTATAAAAATATTAGATCCTTATAAATTCATATCATTGATAAAGATACATGATTCTTTCAACTTAGAGCATATTCCACATTATTTACCTTACCAGGATGGTAGTGGATTGAGAATTCATAATCCTTGATGAGAACTTACCATATTTGATGACACATATAAATCTCCATCTATGTGAATATATATTTGAGACTCTTGTGATCAGTATGTATCTCACACATCTCCTCATAGAGATAATGTCTCTATATTTTCAATGCAAAGATCACAACTACCAACTCCAAATCATGTGTGGTATTGTTGTTTCCATGGAATTTTAATTTTCCTGTGGAACAGGCTGCCAATTTTTTATTTTGAATTAGTACATAGCCTATTCTCTTTTTTTAAGTATCACTATAAACCACAAAATGTTCTTCGCTTATTGGGAGTGTGAGTACTTGCGCAATGATAAGCCTCTTTTTGAGCTCTGTAAGGATTTCCTCACATTCTTGATCCTAAAAAAATTCACACCATTTCAGGTCATCTTGGTTATTAGGTTTGAAAATCATGATAATTTCATCAAAAATCATTAGTAATACCCAGTTAGTCTAAGGAAACTATGGGTATCTATTATCGATGTTGGCATATGCCACTATTATATTTCTTTTATATTAGAAGGGTCCATAGATATTCCTTTACTAGCGATAAAATTACCCAATAATGATACTTCCTCCATCTATAACTCAAATTTACTGTACTTTTCATATATTTCATCCCTTCTCAAAATCTTCAGCACATTATTCAAAATCTCCTCATGTTCCTCATTACTCTTGGATTATATCAGAATTTCATCAATAAATACTACCACAAAAATGTCGAGGTGACCTATTAAGACTCTATTCATTAAATCCATGAATATAGTTGGAGAATTAGTGAGTCTTAAGGTAATAACTATGAAATCATAGTGTCCATTGCTCATTAGAAAAGGTAGTCTTGGGAATATCTTTATTTCTCACTTTTAATTAGTGATATCCTAACCAAAGGCCCATCATAGAGATATAATTGTCCCTATGTATCTAATTGAACAATTAATCTATCCACGGTAGGGTATACATTTTCTTTATCATTGTTTTATTATGTTCATGATAATCTATCTATATGTTCATTGATCTTTCATTCTTATTGACAAAGATAATGGGTTCAACCCATGGTGAAGCACTCAGGAATATAAAAACCTTGTTCAAAATATAATACAATTGATTCTTTAGTTATTCTAGATCAAAAATGGACATTCTATATGGTTTCTTTGATATAGGAAAAGATCTTATGAATATGTTTAATTGAGAAATTAGCCTCTCAAACAGAAGAAATACTTAGAAATTCTACAGGGAATACATCAGTTTAAAAATTCATGATGGTCATGTCCTCAAGCATGATTCTCTCATTTGTCTCAATCAATTGAGAAAGACATGATTTAACATAACGCAGTATTATCCACACATGAGAAAATGATTCAAAAAGAGATCCATTCTCTTCGTTACACTTTTATGGAATTAGAGGATTCTTCAAGATGTGACAATTAATCTCCCTTTCTAGATATTTGATATTAGATTTGTACAAATATATTCAATCCATTCCCATTATAGCATCAAACTCAACCAAAGAGAGTATGAAACAATTTTCTAGGAGGTTCAGGAAAAAAAATTAATTAGGGAGGTGTTATTTAATGCAATAATTTCATCATTAGTTGTTCTCATAGATAACTCAACCTCTAAATTTTGAGGTAGTGTTTGAATATTACTACTAAACTTGCATGATATGAAAGAGTTTACAGAACTAGAATCAAATAGTATGTTTTCCATTGCTTAATGAATAACCAAACTACATATTACCACACCATTTTCTGAATCCACCTTAGTAGTAGTGTTAGCATATTCCCTCCCTTATTGCCTGGGGTGTTGTTTTTGATTTTCTCTGAAAACCTTGGTCTTAGGGAATTGGTTTCAAAATTCTCATGTTATATTCAGTTGAAACACTACACTAAAGGATGAGTTTTGATCTGAAACGTTTTTTATTATTCTACATTAGTGGATTTAGTTATATCTCCTTGAATGTTCTTATCTAGATTCCCCATTCTTCCACAATTGAAGAAATTATTTGTTCCCTTTAAAGAGTTCCTAGGATTATTCTTCCCAAACTTTTGACACATGGGATATTTAGTCTTGATTCCATCATAGAATTTATTTCCAGATCCACCCATAATAAACTCAATTTTCCACTTTTTTTAATCAGGCCCACGAGACCAATAAGAGTATCTAAAATTAATTATTATCCATAAGTAAAAAAATAATCACCTTATGATTTTTGATGTCTCTAATCACCAATGAAATTCTTACACTTGTATTTAGTCTGATAAATAAGTGATCCACTTTGATTTCAATGTTTATGACAATGCTAGAGGCATATCTTTTACGCCTTGTAATTATTGTCTCATATGCCCTGATAGACACATCTTATTTCATCTCAAGTATTCTTAAATCCCTTTCTATTATGATACAAAAGTTTTGGGGAAAATATTTATTGAAATAAATTATCATTAATTACCCCCAATCCATGTAACCAATTTCCTCCTTGGACTTCATATTTCTGATCAGTGTTCACCACTGATCAGCTTCCCCATTAAAATATTAGACCTCCAGCACAAATTTCTCTTCTTACGAGTACTAGAGGATAGAGAATATATTTTAAATGGAGTTAATCCACTATTCCATGAGGAGGGGATCAGAATATCGATGAAACATGGTAGGCCTTCTCCACATGAAGGATTTGACGGAAAATTACTCTTTCCTTAGAGAAAGAGGGTCTTACACATGATTCAATTTATTATTCAATACTTGAGTCAGTTAATCAACTATTTTAATAATGTTTTGAGCACCCATTCCCATCATATTTGGAAAATAAGTAGGGAAATCATAGAATTTCCTATCACATTGATTTTTGGAATGTGTTCTTCTATTTATTGTCATTAACTACGAAAACAAAAAGTAAAATTTGTGGGGATTCCTTACTTATCTAATCAGAATAAAAATGAAATATTAAACATTAAAGGATAAAATCATAATGGAAAATTATATCCAAACATGTGATTCCATAGGTTTCAATCTAGGTTATTCATTATCTATTCTTTAGCATACACTCTTATAGGATTTTTTTACTATAATAATTGTTCGTAATGATTTTATGAATTTACCATAGCATATCCCATCAAGAGTTTCAATACAGATGCGTAGAAAGGCCCATTGTCATGAACCAAGTTAACCAAAGTCAGTCCTGGAACATCTTGTTAGATTTATTACTTCTGGGTACATTTGTTCTAGAACCACATCCACTTGTAGTATCCAGAAAAATATTTATTTTCTTAATAAACCACTGACTCTATAATTACAAATATTTAGGGATGTTTTCTCATACTTAATATTATCCTCATGATTCTTAATAAAGTTATCTATTCCAAATCTCCAAAAATAACTAAACTTTTATTCTGATACCAATTATAGTGACCCTATCCTTTTACACATATCATTACATAATTTTAAATATAATTAACTATAAAATTAGAAACTAAGGATCATAAATTCTAGTGTCTTTAGAAGACTAGGTAAATAAAACTAAAAACATGGGAATAAATAAAACATTTATTTATTTATCATCCACTATGATCTTGTAACTTCCTTTGAGACCTTATATCTATATAAGATAACCTATGGATAACATGAACAAAGAGATATTATAAAACACACAATAAAAGAATAAACATAAAAATAAATCTTAACACATTGTTTAGAATCCAAAACATAATGATATAAAATGGAATTGAATATAATTTAACATATGGAATAATAACATAAATTATGTGCAATCATATAATCATGGACTAGTAGTAATTTGGATGCAACATAAAACATGAATTTAGAATTATTCAAGGATTGTGGCGCATAGAAGAGAATGATTCAAGGCTAACCACCAAGACCGTTGCACCTAGATCACAAGTCAGGGATAATCACCAAAACCATTGTATATAACATCTCAGGAGACTAAACATTACCCAATTCATTATAGAAACACCTAGATGCACCCATCATAACATGTTCATTAATATGTTTTCCACATAAATAATCATACATAAGTAATCAAACATAAACATAAGTGTTACTCATGGAAAGAATTTGGTATCATGTCAAAAGTAATATAAAAATTGAATATCATAATGGTATCTATGAAATGATGGATTTAAATCATACATGGGCATCCATAAGGTAATATAGGTGTAGAAAATGATAATTTATGTCAAACTGAATTGAAAAGAGTGTTTAATAATCTTTAGAAATAAAAAAAATTGTGGTTTAAGGAAAAATATTCAAGATTATTTAAAGTGGAAAAGGCATAATTATGTACGATTTTGGGAAGTTCCCTTAACTCAAATTTTCTTATTGGGAAAAATTGAGGGGGGAACCTTTTAAAAACATGTATATCCCTAAAAAATATTGATGAAGGGATATTGATACATGATTTTGGTAGATATAAACATAATTTATAATATTTACATAAAAATAAAATATAATTTCATTTTGGTAAAAAGATAGAAAGAGTAGCCCAAAGGATAATGGAGGTATGTGTAGAATCCATTACCTTAACTGTGATGGTGTTCTTCACTTAATGTTAGTGTCATGTATAATAAAATTAGATTCATTAATTAATAAGTATAGAACCATTAATACAAGTATTTTATTTGATATAACTTTATTAAGTTCATTTATATCCATTATGATGGGTTAAGAGATTCAATTTCATTACTCGGGAGCGTTGGTTTCCTTGGTGTTCATGATCAGTTTACTTGTATACATGTGTGAAAGTTCATGTAAAGTGGGAGTAATTATCCAGAATTGAACTTATATGTTATTAATGAACTTATGGAGGTTATATTGGTCTTATATGTCTTTTTTCATGGAATGATTATGAATCATTATATAAATAATTAATGACAATTGTTTGGTTTTAGTTGGGTTTTTTCGATCACAGTGTACTCATTTTGTTTTAAAAATTAATATCATGTGTAAAAAATGATTGTAAAACAGTTCATAAGATATAATACATATGTTTTAATATTTCTAAACCATATAAAATGTTTCATTCCCATCCATGAATATGGTAATGGAAATTGAAAACTTCATCATCCTTGAATGTGATAAATTAATACATCACGGACGATGTTTTCTTTTTTTGCAAAAAGAGGGTGGATAGAGAGATGATGAAGAATGATTACATTATAATAATAAAAACATATTATATGTTAGGTAATGTAGTTATAATACCATATTGATGATGGGATGGGAGGAGAGAAAATTAAAATGATGAAACTTAGATGGAAATTAAAGGAAAAGGAATAGGGTTTTACCTCTCGATTCCTTCTTCATGAAAACCTTCATAAGGGATTTGTTTTGGTATTTTGTTTAGAAAAAAAGATTTTGGACATGGGTTAAAGGTTTTGGAAGATTATTATGTAGAAATTTCGCAGAAATCAAGGCTTTATAGGTGTGATGGGAAGAGGTGGTGAGGGGTGTTATTTATAGTAGAGGAGGGGATGTTTTCTCATTATTTTATTCATTAGTTTGTTATTTTGGAACAAGGATATGAATAGTACAATAATTATCCTAAAAAATAACAAAAAAATGAATGATAGTTTGATAGTTTGGGTTATATCTATCATAGATCATTTATGACTCCATAATTCATGTATTTAGCATTTGTCGTAATTTACCATATTTTACTATTTGTAGAAACTTCAAGTATTTCATAAAAATCCCAAAAATTCACTCTAACGATTTCTTAATGTGTACAATTAAAAAATAAACACTGTTTTATGAAAAAAAACATTCAAACTATGAAAATTTTTGTTTTTAATTAAAATTATCATTTACTAGAAAGATGTTGCTATTAATATTATGACTGATTTTATATGAATTTGAAAAATCAACTAAGGTATCATAAAATTATATTATAATCATAATATATAAAAAATGATAATTTATGAGAATGTTTTAGGAAAATAAACTTTCTTTTAAAATTTTAAATTAGTAAAAAATTTCTAATTAAATATTTATTACTTAAAAAATAACTAATACATATTTAATAATTCATAAAATATTTATTTACTTACACTATGATATAATTATATCATATTATCAGTTATAAGATGGGTAAATTTTATTTATAATTTCATTGGTTATGTTAGAATTCAATTTTCAGATTTACTATTCATAAGGGACACATTATAATTCTAGAGGTCAAGTTACTATTCCTTCGGTATATGTTTCTAACCATCTAAAAATGACTTTTATTTCATTAATTAGACATTTGTAGAGATTTTATTATGTTATATATGGGTTGTAATGTGATTATACTAAATGGATTAATTATAAGAAGGTAATTTCATTGATAAATGTTTTGGTTTGTTTTATTGAAAATGTTATGATACCAAAATTTCACCATAGTTTTCCCGTGACAAAATAATAGTGATGTGAATACCATACCCATTTCCTATCAAGGGTTTTCACATTTATGCACCTGTAGTTTTTTATTGGGGAATAACATACATTTATTATATACTCCTTGATTGTGTAATAAATTATGATAATGAATGGATCCATGTTGTATGATCAATGTGGCACACTTAAGAAAGAGAATGAAAATAATGTGATGCGTGCTCCCAGAATTATATAACGCTCCAATGCATTGTGTTATGTTTAGTATCATGATACGTCATGTTTGGGTAGTGAGTGAACCTGATTCCTTTATGGGACTTTTCCCACCAAGAAGTCATTGTGGTTTAACCTTGACCTATGCTTATGATGTAGTGTTTTATGTTTTTATCATATTTCTCATGTTTCATTTATGATTATCATGATATATAATGTCTCATTATTCATGTTTATGATTCCTACTCTTTTTATGCCACATTGATATTCCTATTATCAAAAATGTATCACTTTATGCCTTGTTTATTCCCTTACTGGGATTTATAGCTGGCCCCTTTCTTATGTTTTTTCCTAGGTTATCCCATGCAGTTTTAAAAATTCATGGAATTTTAGAAGCATATTTTGGAAGTTTTCAATAATGTTGTTGTATCCCATGCTCAAAATGTTATGTTATGTACCTAATTCCAAAATTTACAATATTTATTGGTCATTTGGGTTTTATTATTTGTAATTTTATGTAATAAATCATGTATTAATGTGAAATAAAGATATGGGTTGTTATATTTTTCATCAAATCTAA
Source organism: Viscum album (assembly GCA_963277665.1). Taxonomy (NCBI): domain Eukaryota; kingdom Viridiplantae; phylum Streptophyta; class Magnoliopsida; order Santalales; family Viscaceae; genus Viscum; species Viscum album. The sequence goes on along the minus strand of OY728166.1, from coordinate 1,361,554,332 downwards.
TGTTTTGTTATTTTGGGTTTTGGAATAGATAACATTTGATAAATACTTAGAGTTAATACTACGTAAAAGAAAACAACTACGAATTTTGGTAAGTATATAGTAAGTGTTTTATCAAGTTAATGGATCCATGATTGGATACTATACGTGGATGTGGTTATGGAACAAATGTACCTAGGGGTAAAAACTATGATAAGGTGTCATGGTCCTGATTTAGGGTAACCTAGTACACAAAAGAGGGTCTTAATGCACACCTCTTCTGACAGTCCTCAGGGATATGCTTTTTTAAATTCATAATCACATTATTTACCATTATTAATGGATCAATGAAATTCCCATAAGAATATATTTTAGTAAATAGATTTTGGATAACATAGATTGAATCCTATAAATTAATATGATAAGGAAATATATGTAATTTATAATTTAACCCATTAATTTCATTAGATTCCCATTTTATGTATTTAATAGTTTAAAAATTAATCACCCCTAAGTCTATATTGAATAAAGTAGAACCAGAATCAAAAAGTGAAAATTAGATTCATCATTCATAGTTCTACTAATTATTTCATATCACTACAGTTTAGTAGAACTATCTAAACACCACCATAAAGAATGGAAGTATATTTGTTGGTAAAAATGTAAAATGTGAATATTATTTCATCCCAAGTATATAACTCCTCCCATGTCAATTTTTTTTATAGACTTCCATGAGAAACGTTTCATACTCATTTTGGAGGAATTTGATGCAATTATGGGCATATATTGTCTTTACCAATATAGAGAAAATATAAATTGTTGGGAGAAGGAAATCACACACAAAATCCCAAGTCATCCTCTGATTCTATAGAAGTTCAAGGAGGATGAATCATCTTTAGAACCAATATATCAAGCATGGATATTATTTCCCTATGATCAAGCGTATCTAGCTCAAATTATTGATTCTAAGGAAATAATCATCCTTGAAGAAATTCATATTGTGATGGAATATATTTATGTGTTTCTCAAGGAATTTTTTAGTCTTCCTCCTAGCCCGGAGGTAGAATTTTCAATTCGTCTAATATTTGGATCATTACCAGTACCTAATAAATTGCATATAATAGCTGAAGGGGAACTTGAGGAGATTAAGAAACAATTACAGGAGAATCTAAATTCGGGATCATATTTCCATGTTCCTCACAATGGGGTGCATCTATACTATTAATAAAGAAGAAGTATGGGCCTATGTTCCTTTTTGTTAATTATCGCTAGATCAACAAGATCACAATAAAGAAAGACCGTCCTCTTCCTCAGATTGATTACTTATTTGGTCAACTACATGGACCACAATACTTCTCCAAAGTGGACCTTGATTCTGGATATTATCTATTAAGGGTGAGCAAGGAAGATATCTCAAGGACTACATTTTTTATAATTTATGAGCACTATGAGTTCATATTGATTCCATTCGGACTCACTAATGCTCTATAAATCTTCATTTACAGGATGAATAATGTCTTTAGGGATTACCTTGATAAATTTGTGTTAGTATTTGTAAATAATATTCAAATATACTCAAAAATAAATGAAGAGCATGATGAGTATTTGATTACTATGCTAATAACACTTTGAATGGATAAGATTTATTCCATTTATATAAAATATATTTCATGGTTGAATAAAGTCTCTTTCTTGGGGTATATTATCACAATAAATTGTACATAAGTGGACCCTTAAAATATGAAAAAAATTTAATGGTGGTTGAGTCCAACATATGTGACAGATATCCATTATTTCCTTAGGTTATCTCACTATTATCAATGATTTCTAAGAAATTTATCGCAATTTTCAACCCCTATTACCCAGTCAAATCGGAAGGGAGTGAAGTTTCTCAAGATGCAATAATCTGAGGAAATATTTAAGGAGACAAAAAGAGACTTATCACTGCACTAGGTCTCACACTACCGAAAAGTGGGGAACCATTTTTTGGTATATATAAATGCTTAAAATAATGTATTTGGTTTTGTACTAATGATAAATTACAAAGTGATATCATATGCCCCATGGAAGTTGAAAATTCATGATAAATTTTATCTCAGACATGATCTGGACATGGAAGGTATGATCTTTGCATTGAAAATCTGGTGGCATTGTTTTTATGGGGAGACCTATGAGATATATACCAATAAAAAGAGCCTAAAATATATATTCACCTAGAAATAGATTAGTTTTCACTAATGAAGGTGTTTAGAAGTCATCAAGAAGTATGACTACTCAATCCACTACCATGCAGGTAATGAAAATAAGGTTGAAGATTCTCAAATTAGAAAAGATCCACAATATTTTCCAATGATGAGAATTGATAAGGATATAATCATGTTTTATCTATAAGGGATATACATGGGAATCATTAATGAAGAAACATCATCAATACATTCTCAAATCATTTCTTAACCATCCCTCAAGGAAAAAATATAGTATAATTAAAAAATGTTGTGGAAATTCTGAATAAGGTAGAAGCCATGAGAAAGGGGAAATACTTTGAGTTTAAAATTGGTTAATAAGGAATTGTGAGATTTCGGTCAAGACTATGTGTTCCAAAAAATCCTAAGATAACGAAGGAAATTATAAATGATTCCCATAGTTCAACATTCTACATTCACCAATGATGCACAAAGATGTATCAAGATCTATGTGACTGTTATTGGTGGGACAATATGAATAATGATATTGTTGAATATATATATATAATCTTACGGTATTCCAGCAAGTGAAGTTTGGAAGGCATAATTTTAAGGGGATGATGAAACCATTACCCATACCAACATAGAAATGAGATAACATCACTATGGGATTTGACACTAGTCATCTGAAAAAATCTAGGGGAAACCATGCTATATGGGTTATTATGGATAATATTACAAAGATAGATTATTGTACCGCAATTCGAGGAAATTTATCCCTCGATCTACTTTTACGGATATATGTTATACATGTAGTAAGGCTGCATGGAGTACCACTATCTATTGAATCTAATAGAGATCTGAGATTGATCTCCATGTTCTGGAAAATTATAAAACATACTTAAACATTGAGCTAAACTTTAGGATGGCCTATCATCCTCGAACTAATGTTCAATATAAGAATACTACCTATAAAATGGAATACATGTTTCAAGAATGTTAGATGGACTTAAAAAATTATGGGACCAACATCTTCCTTTAGTTGAGTTCACTTATAATAAAAGTTTCCACTCGAGCATACAGATGCATCCCTATGAATTACTTTATGGATAGAGGTGTATAACACCTTCATGCTGGAGTGAATTTGGGGAACCAAAAGTGCTTGGTCTTGAAATGGTAAATGAAATGGTTGAAAATGCTAAGACCATTCAGTATCACATCAAGGATCCTCATATTTGACAGAAGATCTATATTAACAATCATCAACAAGAACTATAGTTTCATGTAAGATACAAGGTATTCCTCTCCATATATTTACGGATGAAATTAATGAGATTTGTTAAGAATGGAATCTGTATCCCAAGATTCATCAGTCTCTTTCAGATCCATGATTGCATCAGACCAGTGGCCTACTGACTAGCACTCACATAGAACTTGTCTCAACTATAGGATGTATTTAATGTATCCCTCTTGAGAAAGTACCAACCAAACCCCTCGCATTTATTCAATACAGATGTATTTCTATTTGATAATTACCTTTCCTATTAGGATAGTCCAGTGATTATATCTTGTCATAGAGAAAAAGCTCTATGAAATAATGCAATTCACCATTACAAAGTGATTTAGAGGAACTAAAAGTTTGAAGAAGAAACATGGGAACTGGGGGAGGTGACTAATTTGACTCACCCTCATCTATTTTAGTGACAGAAATGAAAATTTCATGGGTAAAATTTCATAATGGGAAGATTTAAATGACATGAATTTTTATAAATAAAATTCCCCTCTTGGTTTTAATTAAATGTATTAATAAGTAATATAGTTACAAAAAAAATGCACTTATTTTTTATTCAATTAGATTTCAAAGTCTATTAATTATCATTACCATTTATAATATAGTCATTGAATAGTGATCACATGATTTTTATAAATATAGCATTTTAACAAATCCAATTGACAGAGACAAAGGAAATGATGGCCCTAACTCGTATGATCGTACACTAAAAAAATTATTATAGATTCCAAGTGAGATATAATTTTTATACTTTCCCCTTAACCAATACCAAGATGAGATCCAACAACATAATAATGGGTAAAACTATTTATGGGAGAAGTTCGGTCTCATCAAGATCACGGACCAAACCATTTTCGTCAACCGCTACATAATTGTTCTACCATTGTGCACCTTAGTGTTAGGGCATTTTTTGGTTTAATAAAGAGATATGTATTGATAATATTCCAATATAAATAAGTAAATTAATTTTTATAGAATAATGAATATAATATTTTTACATTGTAAATTATTTTTATTTTGATATAATAAAGTACCAATTGTATTTTTTCTAAAAATTCAAATTCAATTAATGAATTAATGTATTTTTGAGATAAATAATATTTTAAGATTATTAAATAATTTTTATCAAATATAAATGATCATATGAATTTTATGGGGTAAAATGTAATTTTTATAAGGTTTTGGAAATTGTTATCATAAAAAAACAATGAATTTCTTAAAAAATGATGATTTTATTTTAAATGTTAGAAATTCACATATATAGAAAATTATTTCTATAAAATTAATATTTTTTAGAATCATAATGTTTAAATTATCTGGTAGTGAATATTTCATAATTTTTTGAGACGGTCGAATTTTCGGGTAAAAATTAAATTTCATATAAATATAATTTGAATTTTATAACATCATAAGGATCCAAAAGTGATGTAATAATTACAATAAATTGAATCCATGGCCAAATAATTTTTTTCAATTTAAATTTTTTTATTTTTAATCATATTTGATTTATTTTTTAAATCAATTATGAATCATAAAAAACCTGTAATATATTTTATGGTTTTAAAATCATTTGTTTATGAGTGTGACACACCTCCACATAAGTAAGGGAATTATTAAAATAATATCATCCCTTGGCCTTATAAAATAATAAAATAAAACCCTTTGGTAGAAACCATGGTATGTGTTTTGGTTTTGGATATTTTTTTATGTAGTGTTTAAAACTGAAATAATAAAGAAATCTCCCTCTTTTCCTATATAAACCAACCCAAGATCTCATTTATCTTCACTAAAAATATTCGGAGAACATCTATACTCCAACCTCCACTCTCTATAGTCCTCCCAAGGTTACCCTATGCTCTAAATAATCCCCACCCCTTTTGGAATCACACACTCAATTAAGGGATCCTCACCTTCCTCTCCTTTCAATTCAAACAAATTCTTTGAAATTGTCCTTCTTAATTTCAATTTGTTACATTTTCATTCATTTATAATCATTAAAATAATATAAATTTTATTTTATATTAATGGGATATCATTTATCCTATCTCGTTTTGACCCATACTTAATTCATTACTATGCTGAAATTATGTAAGGGATCTTCCACTCTCCTATTTTTATCAAGCACTTATTTTATGTTATGTCTCTTAAATTACATTTTATTAAGTTTGGATTTCTTCATCAATAATACCTTACTTTAAATTTAATATACATATATATATGATTATAATCCCATTAACTCTCATTAATCCTTCAATGATTATTTATGTACACATGTTACCATGATGAAATATAGTCATGATTCTTTTGATTATTCAAGTTTCTTAATTAAATTATGATTTCAATGGGAAAATTATAATTTTTGGGATATTTTATTACTTGTCCCTATTAATTCCCATTGGTTTATATGTTATTAGATACCCCATTATCTCTTATAAACCCATTTTTATGTATCTTAAGGTGACCAGTTATGCTACATAAACTTCACGACGATTTTTCCATGCCAAAACAATTGTGTAGTGAATACCATACCCATTTCATATCAAGGGGGTTCAAAGCTATGTAGATGTAATTTTTTTTATTTGGGACTTACATAATTTTATACCACACTCCATGATCATGGAATAAATTATGATTATTAATGAATCCTTGTTGTATGATTTATGTCACACACTTAAGAATGGGAATGAAATGAATGTGATGAGTGCGTATGGAATTATATATCTCTCCAATGAAATGGGTAATGTTTAGTATCATGATACGTCATTTTGGAACAAGGATTCAACCTGATTCCTTTTCTTACTTCTTACTCCATGAAGTCTTGGCATTTTATCCTTGACCTATGTTTATTATGATGTGTTTTAAGTTGTTTCCACATTTCCCATGTTGCCTTTATGGTTATAATTATATATCATGCCTCATTGTTCATTTTTATGATTCATACTCTTTTTATGCCTACTTGATATTCCTATTTTCTAGAATGTATAACTTTATACAATTTTTATTCTCTTAGGGGGCTTTATAGCTCCTCCCTTTCTTATATTTGTCTGCAGGTTATCCCATGCAGTTTCAGAATGTTTTGGAATATTAAAATCTTGTTAAGAATGTTTTCAATAATCTTATTGTATTCTATGCTCAAAATGTAATTATATTTACCTAATTCCCTAATACACTAGACATAATGATATTTTGGGTTTTATTAAGTGTAATTTTACATTGTAGATCATGTATTAATTTGAAATAAAGGCAAGGGTTGTTAAAGTGGTGCACATATATCATCACTGTTTTCATTAGAGAACCTAAGTGTGTGTTTCATGACATGTATAGCCTATATTTTTACATATATTACTAAATTATATTAATCATAATTATCTATCAAATGAAAACCAAGGATAGTTAAGTCTAATATATTTGAGAAATTCTATACAAAAATTAAAAATATAGAACTTGAATAAATCATATCTTTATTAAAATTCCATAATTAGTTTATAACATCCTCTGGTATCCTATATCTTCATAAGATAACTTGGGGAAAACATAGATGAAAGGGGTTAGGTAATAATCATAATAAGGTAATAAACATAGGAATAAATCATAGCACATGAGTTGGATGGTGTAACATGATGACATAAAAAGGCATGACATAAGAATAAACGTATAAAAAATAGAACATGGGATAATGTGATCTTTGAAACATAGGAATTTGGAAGAAACATATTACATGACATAACCTTGAGTTTAGGCTAAAATCCAAGACCTTATCAGATGGTGGATAAAGTCCCAAAATGGATTAGGTTTACTCCATAATTCCATACATGACATCTCATTAGACTAAACATTACCCAATTAGTTGAAGTGATATCTGAGCGCACCCATCAAAACATTTTCATGCATATTTTTTCCACATGATGAATCAAACATAATGGTTACACATGGAAACAAATAGGTGTCATAATCATGTCATAAAGTAAAACCAAGGGGTGTATAATATTGGTATCATTAAAATAAGGGATTTAAATCATTATTATACGTTAATAAAATAAAAAATAAGAGTATATCATGAATAATCAAGAAAAAATATGGTTACATCATGAAAAAGAGTGCTTGGAAAACATGATAAATGTTCCAATTAAGTGCAGTTTTACTGAAAAAAATAAAGAGTATTTACAGAGGATAAAGGAATAATTCTTTCCATAAAACCAATTATGAACTAAGAAATTTTTTCATGATAAAATTTTTAATTTTATAAAAATATTTTTTTCTTAAAAAATATTATGTATTGTACTTGTAAATGGGTACAAAATGGATATGTTCCCTTCAATTGAACATGTTTATCTTGAGAAATTGTGACGGAAACCTTTTAAAAAATGTAATTACCTACAAAATAAAGATGAATTTATATAGATACATAATATTGGAACACATAAATATAATTTAAAACAATAATATAATAATAATTATGAAATAAATTTTTGTAAATAGAGATAAAACATAACCCAAAGGTAATTTGAAGTTTCAGAGAGATCCCTTAACTTATGTCCTAATATGTTATGCACTTGCAATTATTGTTATGGATAATCAAATTATATTCATTAATAATATAATTAAAAACCTATTCAAAATATATATTATTTATTATAATTTTATTAATTTCAATTTATTGAAATTTTATGATTTATAATGTTTAATTTTTTCATTTCAGGAAAGATCGTTTCATGCTTTTTATGGTCAGTTTAATTGTGTATAATTATGGAATTTATTTTCAAATTGAATAAAAACTCCATAAGTTTAATAAAATGGTATGAATATACTTAAATAATTTTAAATGGTCCAATATATCATTTTTTCATATATTATAATGATTCATTATATAAAACGTTAATGAAAATTGATTAGTGTATTTTGGAGGTTTCTATGACCATCATGAACTATCATCATTTTCATTAATATTAAGTTTATATATATTTATTCTATAACTTGAAATATTTTATAGTATACATATTATAATTACATTTAACTACATAAATGGTTTCATGAGTAGCTGTAAAGGTGAAAATGAAAAAATAAAACTCATCATCCACGATGTTGGTGAGTCGACACACCACGAACAACTCTTTCATTTTTAGAATAAAAGGATACACTAAGATATTTGATGATGGATATTACATTAACACAATAAAATTATAAAATATATATGATATCTTATTTATCATTTTGTTTTTGATATGGTATATGAGGTCAAGGTAAAGGAAAGAAATAATTTTAAAGAGAAAGAAAGAGGAATTTACCTCTTGCATATCATCACCTTGAGAACCTCCTCAAAGCACTTGGGTTTGGTATTTTTTTTCAAAACAATGCTCATAGTTTTGGGGGAGAGGATTTAGAAGGTAATTAGTATAGAAATTTTACAATATTAAAATCATAGGATATTTTAGGAGATGGGATTGTATTTATGGGGGACATGGGTGTTTTTGATTATTTTATTCATTTGTTTATTTTTTTGATCAAGATTATCAATAGTGATTATTAATATAAGTAAATAAATTAAAAGGCTCAGGATATTTAAAACCAATGGTTGATTACCTCATCCATAGATCATCCATGACTCAATAATTCATGTGTTTGTTAAATACTATAAATTACAGTATTTCGTTAATCACAAAAGAATCATCAATTTTATAAAAATAAGAAAAAATAATCATAAATTTTTTTTGATGAGTAGATTTAGAAAATAGACTCCATTTTATGAAAAATATTTTTTAAAATATTATAATTTTAACTTTTAATTAAAATCATCATTTATTCAAAAATTAAATATTTTAAAATTATAACTGATTTTACGACGCATTGAAAAATTAATTAAGGTCTTATAAAATTATATTAAAATTATGATAAAATAAAATATTAATTCATGAATATATTTTATGCAAATAAATTTTCTTTTAAATCATTATATAAATTCTAAAATTGTAAATAATTATTTCTTATTCACAAAAATACGAATTCATAATTTATCATTTTTAAAACATTTATTTACTTATTCAATGATATAAATATATCATATTTTCATTTATAAGATACCTAAATTTTATTTATACTTTCATAGGTGAGGAAACTATTATAATAGCCAGTTTACTATTCAAAATAGCCTCATTTCTATTCTAATGTTCAGGTTACTATTCCAATAGTCATATTTCTAACATTAATAAGGGTTTACTACTACCTATAAATACAAATTATTCCATTATCAAATCACTATTATTATCTCCCATGTTTATATATACTTTAATCTTTTAAATGAGTATTTTATTAATAACATTATGTTTTATTTCTAAAACATTGTCCGTGAGGGAAGTCATTCTAGTAGATGAAGAATATCCAAATTTCTTATTCTGATTATCTTATTTTCAATTTATTATCCCACTGTAATATTTGGAATTATTATTAGTTTATTTTTTGGAAAATCTATCATTATTCATTTATTATAATAATTCTTTTACTGGGTTCTCTATGAGATGTATGTGATTTAAATTTCATAACATACTTATAATAAGGGAAAATTCTATTGATAAAATTCTAGATCATTACATTATTAACCCCTTATGAAATTTAACCTTATAAATTTTATCCCACATACTAAGGTGATAACAGGTTAAGATATTTTTCCTGCATCGATTCCTTTGGTTCCCATATTACATCTTCATACGAATGGTTCCACCATAGTACTTTGGTCAGGTGAGTTGTATTTTGTGTATAACATTATCTTAATGGTCTATGATCATCATTGACTACTCCTTATAAGAGATATCATTTTCCATCTATATCACTATTGAATTTAGTAAACGTGAGGGATCGAGTTTTTACTTCCTCATGAGGGATACGTGGAATACATCATTTACTTGAGACATGGTTGGTGTAAGTTCTAGTATATAGGCCATAGCTCTGAAACGATCAATAATATCAAAGGGTTGGATGTACTTGGGACTTATATTTCCTTTATTGCAAAAACTCATGGATATATTCCATTGATATAAACATAGAAATACATTTTTACCAACCTCAAACTCTATGTCTCATTAATGATTGTCTACATATCTCTTATGTCGACTTTGAGCTACTTTGATATGTTGTTGAATGGTTTTCACCTTTTTACAATTTCTTATACCATTTTAGGTCACATCATCGTATGTTCACTAACATCATACTAAAATGTTGATATTCTATATATTTTCCCACAAATATCTTCTTATGGGTCCATTTGGATTCTTGAGTGAAACTATTGTTGTAAGATAAATAGACCAGTGGATGATATAGATCCCATCATCCTTTGATGTCTATATAATATGATCTCAATATTTCCTCTATTGTCTGAATATTCCACTCAGAATATCCATCATTTTGATGATAATAAGTCATACTAATGTTCAACAACTTATATTGAGCATTTTTGATACTTTTCTGGAACATGGGTGTAAATATTAGATCACAAACAGATAAAATCGATAATGTTACTCCATGAAACCTCACCACTTTTTTGATGTATATCCATGCTAGTTGGTCGAGCGAGAAATCATCTAAAACTACAATAAATTTATTTTTCTTCATAATATGATCAACAACAACCCATATAGCATTATTTCCTTCATATGTCTTCGGAATTCAAGTGAAAACGTTTAATGTGATGTTTTCACTTTTCCATCTTGCTATGGGTAATGGTTACATCATCCCCTTAGACTTTTTTCCTTCGGTCATCACTTGCTGACATATTATACACTTTTATGTATACTCAGTGATCTCCTTCTTCATATTATACCACCAATAGTTCTCTCATAGATATCAATACATATTTGTGTTCCCTGAGTGGATAGAGAAATTCAGTATATGTGCATCATTGAAAATATGTTTCTTTATCTTAGGATTCGATGGTAGACATAGTCAGGACCCAAATATTATGAATCCTTCCTCATCAATTTTTAACTCTAATGATTTCCACATTCTTACAGCTTCCACGTTTTTCTGAATTTCCACATCATTAATTTGAGCATACTTTATTTTCTATATAACAGATGGCTGAGCAATTATTTGTGAAATTAGATATGATGTACCTTACTTTATAACTCCCATTTTCATCCATTTTAGGTCTAAAAGGATTGGACCCTTCTCAATTCTCATCATTTATTATGTTGTAGGATCCTTTATTCTTATAGTGTCTATAAGATTATTTCTTTTAGCATGATAGTAGTGGATTGAGAAATCATAATCCTTGATGAGCTCTAACCATCTTTGCTAGTGAATATTATGATCATTCTATTGGAAAATATACTGGAGGATCTTGTGAGAATTATATATCTCAGAATTCTCCCTATAGAGATAATGCCACTAGATTTTCAATGAAAATATCATATCCTCTAACTCCAGATCATTAGTGTGATAGTTTTTATCAAGAAATTCCAACTTCCTTGAAGAATAGGTGATCAATTTATCATATTACATCAGTATAAATCCTAATATCTTCTTTGATGCCTCATTGTATTCCACAAAGATTTATCTTCTTATTGGTAGTGTAAGTAAAATTGCAGGGATAAGCCTATTTTTCAACTATTTGAAGTTGTCTTCAAATTCACTTGTCCAAAAAAACATTAATACCTTTAGAGTTATCTTGGTTTTTGGTTTTGAAAATCATGAGAAGTTATTCACAAATCATCGATAATACCCAGCTAGACCAATGAAACTATGGATATATATTATAGATGTTTTCCATGACACTCTTAGATTGCATTTATCTTGGAAGGTTCCATAGATATTCTTTTTTGGTGACAACATTCCCCCAGAATGATACATTCTGTATCTATAACTCACATTTACTATGCATTGTATTAAATTTATCCCTTCACAAATTCTATAGAAAAATATTCCAATGCTCTTTCGGTTTGTCCATGCTCTTGGAGTATGTCATAATATCATCTATAAATACTACTACAAATTTTTTGAGGTAATCTATAAAAACTATACTAATTAAATCCACTAATATTACAGGAGCATTAGTGTGCACGAAAATATTCACTATGAACTCATTGTTTCCATACCTCATTTGAAATCTATTCTTGAGAATATCTTCATTCCTCGCCTTTAATTGGTTATATCCCGACTTAAGTTCCACCTTAGACAAATACTTGGCATCAAAAAGTTGATTGATCAATTCATCTATTTGTTGAAGGGGTAATTTTTATTAATTTTGATTTTGTTGAGCTCGTGATAATCAATGAAGAGGACCATTGATCCATACTTTTTTTATTAATAGGATTGGTGCACCCCATGGTGAAGCACTCAGGCATATGAAAGCCTTGTCCATATTATCATTTAATTGTTTCTTCAGTTACTCCAACTAAATGGTTTATATCCTTTAATGAGTCTTTGATATAGTTAGAGATATAGGTATAAGATCAATTTAGATCTTAACCTATCATTCAGGAGGAAAACCATGAAATTATTCAGGGAACACATCAATGTAGTCCACTACAATGGAAACTTCTTTGAGTATGATTCTCTCATTTATATCAATCCTTTTTTCTAGATATGCTTGCTCATAAGGAAATATTATCCACAATTGAGATGATAATTATGAATGATGTTCATCATCCTTTTTACAATTTTATAGAAATGGAGGATGCCTGGGAATGTGAAGAGTGATCTACCTTTCTCGATAGTTGATGTTGGATTCCTATAAAGATAGCCAATTCATGACTGATATATAATCAAACTCCACTCAAAGAAGTAAGAAAATATTTTCTGGGAGGTTCAGTGCATAAAAAATGACCAGGGAGGAATTATATACTTTTGGATCCAATAATTTTCCCATTCATTTTTTTCAAAGATAACTCAACCTTTATACTTTCAGTAGAAGTTTGAATAGTTCTACAAAACATGTAGGATAGGAAATAATGTGTAGATGTAGAATCAAAAATTATATTCACTATTCATTAATGAATAACCAACGTACTTGTCACCACATCATTGTTGGGATCCACCTCAATAGTAATGATATCTTATTCCCTTTCTTTATATTTTGGAGGTTTTTGATATTGATTACCTCTGATAAACTTTGGATTAGGGAATTGTATCACATAATGGCCATGTTCCTTACATTTGAAACACTTTACAATTGTCTACGTGTGGGTCTGAACCTTACATTACTCTTCCACGTTAGTGAGATTATTCAAATCCCATAAAAAATTAGCTTGATGTTCCTTTATTCTACACTTAAAGTAACTTCTGGTTCCCCTTAGGCGGTTTCTAGGAATTGTTTCTTATACTTTTGACATGTGGGGTGTTTTTTTCTTTCTATAATCGGATTTATCTTTAAATCATCCCATAGTAAACTCAATTTTCTCTTTTTATATCAGATTCCACAAGACCACTGGGAGTGTTTGAGCTCCATTTCAACATTAAGGTCACAATGGACAATATCATCATTTCTTTAATAGTTTTTAACTTCAAAGACCCTTCGTAGACTCAGGTTTATTACACTAAGAAAGTGGTATAATTTTTATTTCGTGCTCATGAAAAGGTTAGAGGTGTATCGTGAAACTGTCCGAAAGTTTTCTTCATACACCCTGATAAACTCATCTTCCTTTTACTTAAATATGAGAAAATCCCTCTACATATTACGATGAATAGTTCAGGGAAAATATGTATTGACAAATGTTTTCTTGAATCTTTCCCAATCCATGGAATCAATTTCCTCCTTAGACATTGTGTTTTTTGATCAGTTTCCACCACTACTTAGATTTCCTGTCAAATTGATAAACTGATTCAATGAATTTATCCTCTTATGAACATTAAAGGATATAAAATACCTTATCAATGGATTTAATAAATTTTTATGAAATAAGGGGATTATAAGCTATACTAAAGATAAGAGGTATTTATTGCATAAATCATTCTACTGCAAATTGCACTTTATTTGGAGAAGGAGGGTGTTCCACATGATTCAAGTTATTATTTGAAACTTGAGCCAGTTAAACCTGTATTGGAATGAATTTATGAGCTCCCATTCCCATTAGGTTTGGTATCTCATTATGGAAATCATCACATTGCCTATCACATTGGTTGCTGGAACGGGTTCTGCTATTTCCTTCCATTATTTAGAAAAATAAAAATAAAAATAAGGGGATTGAATACTTATCTAATCAGCATATAAGAAGATAATTATGAACACATAAGGATATACTTAAAAAATAAATATATATCTTAACATAGAATTCTATAAGTTTCAATCTAGGTTATCTGTGGTGATAGAATTATCCTTATGGTTCTAATTAATGTTTTATAATCCTAATCCCAAAAAATAACTGGACCATCCCATGATACTAAATATAATGACCCTATCCTTTTACACATATTATTACATGATATTAAGAAAAAATTTCCATCAAATACAAACCAATGATCATGAAGTCTAGTGCCTTTGGGAAATTATGTACATAAAATTAAAACGTGGAACTAAAACAAAACATATCTCTATTAATCTTCCATAATAAGCTTCTAACATCATTCGAAATCCTATTTCTACATAGGATGACCCAGAGAATAAATAGACAAAATGGATGAGATAAAAATCCGAGTAAGGGAATATGCCTAAGAATAAAACATAACGCATGAGTTAGAAGGCATAATATGATGACATAAAAAATAATGGGACATGAATAAACATATAGAAGCATAACATATAAATCCTGGAATCATGTGATAATGGAAACATAGGAATGCATCAACAATATATAATATGACACACTACACCAATATAGTCATTTCGAGGCAGTTTTTTTGTTTATTTGTAGTTTAAACCGCCGCTAAATTGTGTGTCAACATTTATTTAGCGGCGGTTTTTCAAAATCATAGTATAATGACTTAGTAGAAACTTTTTAAAATCAGTGGAATCATTTTGTGGTGGTTAAACTACTTCTAAATCATTTTGTGATAGTTTTTGTATTTTTGTATTATTCTTTTTTATTCTATTATTCTTAATTATTATTATTTTTGTTTTTTGTTTTATAATTTTCAAAATTAATTTATTAATTTCTTATTTTATAATTATTTAAATTAATTATAATATTATTTTATTATTTTATTATTCTCATAATTAATTAATTATTTTTTATTTTTTAAAAAATATTGTTTATTATTTTGTTAATTTATTAATTCTTATAATTAATTTTTTTAGTATTTATTACTATGAACATGCACATTCACATTCCATATATAAAAATTATGTGTTGGGTGATATTTGAACCCCTTGCCTTTTTCTTATCCTCCAAGGAATTTACCACTCTATCAGACTCTTCATGTGGTGAATAGATAAAGTTTAATATAGTTATATATTTATTTATTTATTTACTTATTGTATGAACCAATAATGCATAACATATAGATACAAACTAAATAATTAATCATTAATCATTAATAATTAAACATTGATAATTAAAATTTAATAATTATACATAAATAATTAATAAGTAATTTTTAATATTTAAGAATTACTAATTACTAATTAATGAATAAAATATAAATATTTATCAATTAACATATTATAATTAATTAAAATTATAAATAATAAATGACATATGATAATAAATAATAAATAATAAATTAAAATTTAATATTTTATTTTCAAATTTTTTCCATTAATATAGTGGTGTTTTTTTAAACCGCTACTATTTTGTCGATTTTTTTCAAAAAACCACCGCTATTTCCTAGTAGTTTTTAAGAAAAATTATCACTAAAAAAATTTAATTTTTTTTAACAAAATAAAATAAAAAAATATTTAACTAACATTTATCAATATTTTTCAAAACATCCACAAAAAATCCACTTCTAATCTATTTTTTCCTATTGTGACATAAATAAGAGTTGAGGCTAACTACCAAGGCTATATCACATAGTGGAAAAGTCCCATAATGTATTAGGATTATACCTTAATCCCATACATGATGTATCATTATAGTAAACATTAAATAAAGCAATAGAGCACTATCAAGGTGCACACATCATAACATGTTCATGTATATGTGTTCTACATGAAGAACCAAACATAACTAATAAAAAAAGGTTATCCATTGATGGAAGTGGGTATTATAATATTGTCATAAAGCATATATAAGAGGAATATAACAATGGTATCCATAATATAAGTGATTCAAATCCTTCTTGAAAATTTATAAAGGAAAAAAGAAGAGTAAATCATGAATAATGGTCTAAAAATGGGGTGAAATAATGAAAAAGGGTGGTTGGGTAACATTAGAAATGTTCCACATAAGTGCGATTTTAAGGAAAATAATAATGACTTTTTAAAGAGGATGAAGGGATAATTGTTTCATAACACTGAAAAATAACTAATATAGTTTTCCATGATAAAATGAGTGACTTTAGAAAAATATTGGTGGATTAAAAAAATATTTATTATACTTGTAAATGGTTACGAAATAGAGAATTACCTTTTAATCGAGCATGATTATAAAGGGGATTAAATAAAGAAACATTTTAAAATAATTAATTCCCCACAAATTATAGTTTAACTGATCATAAAACATAATATTAGAAAATATTAATATAATTTAGAATAATAATATAATAATAATGAAGAAAAAATTTTGTAATGAGAGAGAAAGCATAACCCAAAGGTAATTTGGAGATTCGGGGAGACCCCTTACCTTATTTCTGAATGTGTTATGCACATTCAATTAATGTTCTATATAATTAAATAAAATTGATTAATAATTTTATTTAGAACCTATTCAACATATATTTTTCTTTTATAATTTTATTATGTTCATTTATGGCTATTTAGGTGAAATAAAAATTTTTAATTTTTCATTTGAGGAACTTACATTTTATTGTTTTCATGGTCAGTTCAATTGTATATAGTTATGGGAGTTCTTGTAAAATGGAAGAAAAAATCCAGAAGGGGAATAAAATGGAATTAATATACTTCCATAATTTAAATGATTACATATATCATTTTTTATATATATGAGAATGATTTATAAGATAAAACATTAATTAAAAATCATTAGTTTATTTTGGTGTTTTTTCTGCCCATCACGAACTAGTATAATTTTAATTAATTTTAAATTTATATATATGTTCAAAAACAGGAATTAAGCAATAATATATGTATTATAATCTTATTTATCCATGAAAATGGTTATATGAAAATCCATTAATATGGTAATGAAAAACAAAATCTTATCATCCACGATAGCGGTAAATCAACACATCATGGATAATGTTTTCATTTTTAGAATAAAAGGATAGAATAATATATTTGATTATAAATATTCCATTAAAAAATTAAATTTCCAATGTATATACGATACTAGATTTATATTTCTTCTTTGGATAGGGGGGAGATTATAAGGTAGAATAAATAATGAATTTAAAGATAAGGAAGAAAGATTTTACCTCTTGAATATCGTCTCCTCGATAACCTCCTTAAAGAAATTGGGTTTTGTATTCTGTTGAGAACATAATATCTTTGAAATTTTGAAGAGTCTTGTTAATGGATTTGGTAAAATTTAGATAAGATTCAAGGTTTAAGAGAGTGAGGAGAAGGGATGGTGAGGGGTGGTTTTTAGAGGGGTAGAGGGGTGTTTTGGATTATTTTATTCATTTTTATATTATTTTTACTCAAGACTATCAATAGTGTTGATTAATATGACTAAATATAGTACTTTATTCCACAAGAGTTCATACAAATGGATTCTTACCTCATCCATACATCATCCAAGAATAAATACTTAATGTATTTTCTAAATTTTGTAAATTACAGTATTTCCCTAATCACAAAAAAATTGAACTATTTTAGAAAAAAACCCAAAATTCAACGTAACAATTTTTAGATATGAAAATTTAAAAAATGGACTCTATTTTATTAAATTTAATCTAAATATGATTAATTTAATTTTTAATTAAAATCATCATTTTTTCAAACAAATATCAATTTCAATATTATAAAGGACATTATGACACATTGAAATATTAATTAAAATATAATAAAATTATATTCTAGTTATAATAGAAGAAAATATTAATTGATAAATCCATTTTATGAAAAAACATTAAATCATGTTATTATTTATAAAATTTTAAATTGAAATTTGAGTTTCAAAAAAATACTTATACATAATTTACCATTTTTAAAACATTTATTTACATAATCCATGATATAAATATATCATATTTTCATTTATAAGATACATAAATTTTATTTATACTTTTATAGGTGAGGTTACTATTCTAACCGATAGATTTCTGTTCCAAATGGTCACATTACTATTCTTACAATCAGGTTACTATTCCAATGGTCAAATTTCTAATAGTCATAATAGTTTTCTACTTACTATAAATACAAATTACTCAATTATTCAGTCACTTCTATTTTCTCCCAAGGTTATATATAATTTCATCATTTAAATGAATATTTTATTATAAATTGTACGTTCTATTTTTAAGACTCTATTCGTGAGTGCGGACATTCTAGTGGATCGATCATATCCAAATTTAAATATTCTTATTATATTATTTTCAGTTTATTAACCCTTAGTAATGTTTGGAATTCTTATTGATTTATTTTTTAACTTTAAGATAATTATTAATTTATTTGAATAAATTTTTTATTTAGTTCATTATGTGATATATAATATTTATATTTCATAACATAATAAAAAGAGGGGAAAATTTCTTTGATAAAATTCTATGCCATTGAAAAATGTATTAATGATATTCTTAAATTCTAACGACCATTACAAATTCTAGAAGAGATAAATATCTGATGACACTAATACATGAGAAATTCCTTCTGGAAGGTATGTTATTATTATCTACCATCTTGGATATTACCGAGTTTAAACATCCTGAGAAGATTCCTCATTTTCTTACTAGTACTCGCACCGGAGAGTCTATGTACTATGTGTCCCATCATAATATGTTATCCAACCATAGAACAATATTTAAGAGATATCTCCATAGCATCTAAAGGTTTTCATAATAGTGGGTAACTTTTATGACCTTATTAATGTGACATATACTCTCGGAAATTATCATATCAATTTTATGCAGAAGAACAATCAATATGTGATCAGATATTTATATTAATATTCAGTTCATTGAATAAACAAGTAATCTACAGTAAAAAAATATTTTTATCTAGGGAACCAACTCCGAAAAACTCCCACTTTCACTAGAGACTACTTCTAATCAATAGTTTATTCCTCACATTTTAAATATACATCTTATAATTATGTCTATAATTTCTGGTCCTACCACATTTCCATGGATAGGGTTGGTTAAGCCACTTGTCTATGTGGTGTATATGTTTACTGTAACATAAAAATCTTTAGAAAATCCATCAAGTATTAATTTTATTGTGTACCTATCTCTTATTACCATGCTAGAATCCTAAAATCCTAACTAAATATATATTCATACTTTATAATTAAATGATAAAACTCATTCTTTTTGGATAACACAAAATTGAAACAGGACATTGCTAAACTGCTTCTTAAGATGTATCTAAATCCATAATATACTTAGATATTATTGACATGGAAACTAATATGTGTAATAAGTTTTTAGTTAAAATTAATATAGCCTTATCTGTGATACTAGATAAAGTTTAACTAAATAAAGATATGTTTTTAATTCCCTTAATCACTATTATTCTCACGTCTACACACACGATGAACTCATCTAGTTTTACTTTTCAAATTATTGTCAGATAGTTCTAACTACAGTTCAATAAAGTTATGTTGGATTTATTTTTTATTCACCAATTATGTTTTATGTATCACTAATATCAAATTTTAGTACATATCATTGCACATGAGATGAATTCCAAGCCCTTAATCTTGTGAAATTATTTTAATCTCTATAATCACATTCAATTCCCACATGTGTTCTAATGGAAGGATTATATTCCAATAAAAATTCAGTAGTGAGTTGTTTAATTTTTTATTTTTTAATATGTTATTAATATATTTGTTGTGACTAGATTATGAAAACACATAGATCCATTTTTTATATCATGTTCCCAATAACACAGTTGATAACTTAATCCAAAGTTGGAGAAATTTCATTCCGTGGTGTCAAAAAATGGTAAGACGCAAAAATTGTTTTCATAGGTTATAAACAAATTATTTATGAAAACTTTTATCTCTCCCAATATCCAATTAAAGACACTTTTCATTCATTCATTTCCAAAAATAATATTTTCTGATCATTATGCAATATTTTTTCATAAATTAAATTATAAAATCTATATATCTTATTGATATTTATTGATGTCACTATAACTTTTAGTTATGCCTAGGTGAAATATTCCATAGGTAATCCTTTTATTCACATCATATAGACATATTTTATAAGGATTTCTTTAAATTATGAGGCCTTTACAATAAATAGACTAATATGATGATCATAGATATATACTTTCATAATTTTAATTTTAAAGGGTTTCTTCCCATGATGATTGGTGAATAAGTTTTATCATAGAATAAAACAATCAATAACCTATCATTCCATACTAGTAAGGTCATATTCCATCCATGGACTGTTTATTTTGAATACTCACCAGTAGTATCAAGCCTTAGAAACATTAAAAATAAAAAATACCCAAATCATGATACATATAATCCATTACTTATTTATCTTATAAATTATCATTTACATCTTATTTTTAGGAATCATTATTCTATATTAATAAAATATTTATCACCCACTACATTGAACATAAACCATCTCTTTTGATATTTATTACTACGTATTATCATTCTCTAGAATTAATCCTCCCTGTAAGCTTAGTGCATTCCAGTATTTATATGACAACCCATGAGCATCCATATCCACAACCCATAGAATTTATGTTTCTCCCCACTATCTTCAAATCGATAGGCTTATATTATGGTAATATAGTCAGTCATGACTATATTTTAATATCCTTAGTTGATATAGGATCATTAAATTAGATTCACCTTAGTGTTTTGAAGTTCATTAGTTACTAAGGACAACTTTTAACAAAATGTGTTTATTAAAAACTTGTTATATTTTCCTAAAATATTCTTATCTTTTCATAATAGATATTACATCCATTATTGAACATATTTGGAATATGGTTAGTTATTTCACTTATATTTGAAGAAAATTTCTTGGAATAAAAATATGGAATATTTTTAATATATATAAGAAACATAATTTATATTCCTTTTACTAACATCATGACATTAATGTATATAGTGAAATATGTGTTAGAGAAACCCCTTTTTCTGACATATATGACCAGTGATTACTTGGATAAAATTTTCTTGAACAATCTAGTTTGTAGATTCAACAATCCTTATAAAGTGAAATAATTTACTTCACTAATCATTTATAAAATTTCATAAATAAATGACATAAAGTATATTAAGTTACTTTTATAATTATAATAACTTACATGACCACGTTGAACTAATTTCAAAATATTTTTGATGTACTTTTATTTATAAAGGTTTATTTTTCTAAAATAAGATACTTGATTTTTATTTATATTGAGTACCATAACTAAATTGAGACTAAAACAATTTAAATGTAATAAAAAAGTCAACTACACTCATTTTTACTTCAAAAATAATTATCTTACCACGGTGGGGTAATAGTATTAAATTTTATATTCATCATCCATTTCAATGAATATATGTAATTAAATAGTTACTAAACTAATTATTTAGTATTTACAGTAACACAACAAAATTTATTCTAAGTGTGACATAATTTCTCATTGTGTCTATCCATACATTAAGATAAATGTTTTGGTATCACTTATTACAAACTTTAATCAATCCATTTAGAAATGAGAATTAGTGATATCCCCATGACTGACATAGGAATCAACCTTTCTCATATCCTTTTGAGTTCATTTTATAACCCTTATATTCTTTCTAATTTTCTATATATAATATATATGAGTTAAATAGTAACTTTATTAACATACCTAAAGTGGATGAAACTGATTTCTTTTTAAATTCATTTCAATTTATATTCCATTGTCCAAGCATTCAATGTCATAAGATAATAACCTCTTATTCATTCTTCTACCCTTAAATCCTTTGTCACGTTCAAGGATATTGTGAAGGATATTTTAGTTGTATATTTTCCATAGGATTTTTTTTCCTTTTCTTTAAAAAAATTCACTAAAAGGGGTGGAGAATCATGTTTCAACCAGTTCTTATCATATTTGTGAAGTATGGACAAAATTTTCCTGAGCGAAATTTCCATTTTTTTTATCTAGGCATGGAAAAATGAGGATAATATATATGATAAGGATAATAAAATAATATTAATGGATACTTTCTTATCCATTTGGAAGCCTAATTTTGATAATAAATCGATATACCCCATCATTTTGAAAGCATGATTGGTAGCTATATTTACTTATTCCTGTTTATATTGAGATAGTTTATTAATAACATTATTTATTTCAAGTCTTTACTTATATTTCCCATGAGAATATAGATTTGTTATTATTTTTTAAGCATACATGTATTTATTTTGTATCATAAACTTTATATAAATAGTAGATAATATAATACAATGTAAATAGGAAGCATTCTCAACATATCTTTGGTAGGCTACCTTTTCACCTTTTCTCACTTGTTGGGTTGGAAAGAAGAGAATAGGTGATTACAACGCATAATAAAAATATTCGTATAATATTTCATCTCATAAAATATTATTTTAGATGTAAAAATTTCATTTCTAAGGACATTAGTTGAGTTAAGGAATCATTTCATTGCTTTCATAGTTTTCCTTTCCTTTTTTCTACAATAATTAAAATAGGTGATTAGTACTTTAACTGATTACAAAATATGTGAGATATAATAAATTTATTTGATTTTATTAAATCCCCTATTATTTTATAATGTCCCAATATCACTCACTATTGAACTCAAAATTTTTAGTTTATAGGATAATATAGTGTAAAGGTTCAATATTCCCCTTCACATAACCCCAATGAGGGTAAGAGAATAAACATGAAGGAATTTTGGTAGGAAGGTTGGTCGTGCTGTCATGACACGTAATGTTCGTTATGTTTTTAAGGTTAATTTATAGTCTAGTAAAGACCCTAGGCCATCTCTCAAGGAGCATAGATAGTTTTATAGTATGTTCATTTAATAAAAAGTAATAAAAATGGGTGTGATTTTTAACACAATTTTATGAAAATAACTTCATTTAATGAGCTTAATAGTTAATAGATAAAGGTTCTGATTTAATAATTATGAGAGAAAGGGGTCATTTTGATTTCACTACACACATTTAATGTTCATTTTTCTTAGATATTCATTTTGGTTTTGAGTAATTATTTGGTTAAAATTAATTGGAATCCCGATTAATTCTTAAGCCATTATTTTATTACTTGAAGAACCAAACTTTTAAGTAACAATCATATTGTTTAGATCCTGAACTTATGCATGGAATAAGAGCTTCCAAATTATATTGAAATTTCAAGAATGTTGGTAAGAAAAGTATTATTGTGTTTTCCAATCAGAACAACACAAGTCATGCACTCAAAACCACACACCGATCGATTAACAATTAATAGAAAATCAATCACATGTATCGAAACAAGTAATAAAATTATAAATAATTTAAGATACATGGAAAGAAATGTTTAAACACCCAAATCACTCCAAACCAGTAGCTAATATATGTGTTGGAACTCCCTTGACATGTGTGTAGTTCCCTCACAATGAACACCCATCGATTAACTCAACATCGGGGGGAGGAGGAGGCTTAGGTGGAACTCTTTCTTCATTCTTGATCCCCCTATGATGATAGGGGACTCTTAAACTTCTTGGATAAATAGTATAATAATATAGATCTAAAAAATGGTAGATATTTTCCTCCAGGAATAACTACCAAATGGGGTTCCTAATTTTCCTTTTTATAGCCAATATGGGATATGGTTTTGGGGATCTAGATTTTGATAAACCAATTGAAAGATGGTTTTTAGCTACTAGATATCCAAATCTCCCTTTTTTTAAATCAATAAAAATATATCCCTACTGCTTGACTATCAATAGTGAACATTTGGCATTATTTGGACAATCCTCGCTCGATATATGTACATATTACAGAAATCCACTTTTGACTTTGTGAATATTTCGTGTCTTGGATATATCACTTCGTATAGACCATATAAAAGCCAAAACAGGATTGGGTTCCTTGAGATGAAATTTATCCTATTAAATTTGTACCATCCTACAAAAGTTCAGCCAATTTGGATTCATGGTCTAGTAGTAGGGTGCGGATTACTCCACTGATGTGCTTGGATCCTGCATATTTTGGCCCATTTTTCTTGAATTTCATCATGGGTCCTCCAAATAACCTCTATATTCAATGAAATTATCAAAAAAAGTAAAATTTTCCTTTTTAATAGTGATAAAAACAAAATAATTGAATCAAACATGAAGTTAATTTTGTTATTATTTTTGGAATTTACAATACAAATTTAGTTTAATACAATGGTATAAGAGTGAAAATGACACAGTGAATCGTGGTACGATCACACCCCCACACCTACACATTTTAACTCCTAGGAAAAGTCATATTTCAAAAAATTATGCCTATTGATATTTCCAAATCCATAAAGATTTAACATTAAATAAAAATTTAATTCCTGATAGAATTGTAATCGAAGAAAAAAACACACCGAGGAGTTATTCTCAATGATCATTGAAAAAGACATCTCAAAAATTATATCCAAATAAAATTTCAAGAGATGAATGGTACAAATCCAAGAAAATAATTCAAAAGATAATCATGTCACTAATTCTCTATGTGTATGTGTGATAACCATTTCATTCTATTCTTTCCACTTTATTTTGAGTAAATATAATTTATATTAATGATTTTCTACATACAAGATCCTTTACACCAAATATTCCCCACACCCTTTGCATTAAAATTTCAAGACCCACTCACATAATAATTCCCAGAAGTCGTACCATAATATCCCAACCTAGATAACCCCATATGTTTCACATTTCATCACTCCCCTCAATTATTTATATTTTTTTTCAAATTTTTAACTTGGAAAAAATCTCACAATCTTCTCCCAAACCATGTTTGTTCTCCTCACCTTACTAATTCGAATAGTTATAACAAGATCAAAGGTCGAGAAAGGGTGGTTTTTTAACAGACCCAATATACAACCCCCTTTTTTAGGGCGTACAATAGTCGGATAATAGGTACCCTGCATAGGGAAATCTGGCACAGTAAGGGAATATATTGGATAAGAAATGAACATATGGAAAAATGACTTTGTAAAGTAGAGAAAAATTAACCTAACTTATATTTACCTTCTATTAAGTAAAAAAGTATTCACACATCACGGTTGGGTTCAAAAATTTGTGGGGGAGATTAAGTGAATCAATTTCCCATTAACCTATTCACAAAAGGTAACCATTCTTCACAATAGTTTCTAAATGGTAAAACAATTTATATCATCGACAGAGAACTGAATTTCAAAATAAATTCACACCACGATATTGAATTCTTGCTAAAATTTACATTTCATCAGAATTATTTTTTAATGTTAAAACAACATAAAATACGGTCATTCCACTTGCATTTTAAATAACTTCCATGATTAAAAGAGAATCATTTTCTATGATAAAGTGGAAAAAAAGGTAATATTTTTGCATAAAGCTGAGGGGGAGGGAAGGGGGAAAGTAACAATACAATTCCGCAAACTAAAAAGAGAAAATGAAGAAATATAATGAAAATTTATAACTAGCCAAAGAATATACCCATCCCCCCACACCTAAATTGTGTAGTGTCCTCACTGTAATAAAAGAGAATGTGGGAAGGAAGGATAATATTTGGTGAGTTTCATTCATAGATTGCTTATTGAATAAGGAGTTCCTCCATTATGGACTTCAAAATGGATTCTTGTAAGTGCTTCAGCCGCTTCCCATTAACAATGAATGTTTTCTTGGTTTCTTCATTTTGAACCTAGACAACACCAAATGAAGATATGTTAGTAATAGTGTATGGTACAAATCAGCAGGAAAGAAGCTTACCAGGATGAAATTTTATCCTTGCATTGTAAAAGGAGACCTTCTTCCCAATGTGGAACTTATGATGAAGGATAATACAGTCGTGGGCAGCCTTGGTTCACTCTTTATAAATCTTAGAGTTTTCATATGCATCTATTCTCATTTCATCCATCTCCTTAATCTGCAACTTCTTTTGAGAAGATGAACCAAAAAGATTAGAATTTCATTTTGTAATGGCCTGGTATCCCTGGTGCTCAATATCAACTGGGAGGTGATAAATGTTTTCCAAAACAACCCTATAAGGTGACATTCCAATGGGAGTTTTAAAGGTTGTACGGTAAGCTCATAATGAATCATTGATTCTAAGATGCCTATATTTTTTGTTGGTTTGAACGCTTTTTCCAATAATTTGTTTTACCTCTCTATTTGACACCTCCAGTTTGACCATTGGTCTGTGGGTGATATGCAGTAGCCACTCGATGACCAACCCCATACTGACGCAAAAATAATTGCATTGTTTCGTTGCAGAAATGAGAACCTTGTTCACTAATGATGAACCTAGGTAATCCAAGCCTTCAAAAGATCTGAGTTCTATAATATTCCATAACTTTTTTGGAATCATATATCCTTGTGTCTCATTCCTATACCCTTTTTAATACATAATAGACCGCCAGAAGAATGTACAAGTTGCCAAAGGAATTGGGAAATGGACCCATAATGTCAATTCCCCTAACATCAAAAATTTTATGAAAGAGTAATGGTTATTGTGAAATTTAATTTCATCTATAGAATTCCCCATTCTTTGACAATGAGGAAAAAATTTGGAAAAATCATGGGTATCCTAAAAAAGTGTTGGCCAAAAGAGACCAGATTAAAGGACCTTGTGAGAAGTCTGTTGGGGACCAAAGTGGACCCCAAAAGAAAGAGTGTGTAGAAATCTAATAACAGACTAAAAATTTCAATCAGGAACAAAAATCCTAAGTAATAGATCTCTACATGTGTGGCAGAGGTAGGAGTCATCCCAAATGTACCAATGGCACTCATGTTTTAGACGACTAGCTTGGTTTTTGTTGAAATTAGTAGGAATGTAATATGCTTCCAAATAATTTACTATTTTGACATACCAAGGAATGACATCTTTCACTTGGTAAAATTTCTCATCTGGAAACATATCATTTATACGTATAAAGGGGGATTATTAAATGTCTGAGGATGGGGGATTCCTACTAATATGGTTCACCATCAAATTCTCAGTTTCTTTTTTATCTGAAATTTTTACATTGAATTCTTGAAGGAGGGGAGTTTAGCGAATGAGATGTGGTTTGGCTTCTCATTTCGTAAAGAGATACCGGAGGGATACATGGTCTAAGAACATAATGACTTTGGACCCAAAGGGTATGACCTAAATTTGTCCAAGAAAAACACAATGGAAAGAAAGTATTTTTCATTTCTGGTGTAGTTTTCTTAGGCAGGGTCCAAAGTACGTGAGGCATAGATAATGAAATGTGGAGCTCGATCATCCCTTTGTGACAAGAATACGCCAACTGCATAGTTAGAGGTTTCACACATGAGCTCAAATGGTAAATCCCACCGATGTGTTAGGATTACTGTGGGTGACGTGAGACTCCATTTTAAATTATTAAAATCTTCCTCACATTCATTATCAAAAACAAATTCCTTTTCTTTATAGAGTAACTGAGATATGGGGAGTGCAATCTTACTAAAGTCATGAATGAAATGACGATAAAATATAACATGACCTAGGAAAAACCATACATCTCATACATTTTTGGGGATTGGTAAGAAAGAAATGAAATCCAATTTTGATTTATCTACTTGGATAAAATCCCCAGAAATTAAATTCACAAAACTATACCTTGTCAAACCCTGAAATGGACTTTCTCATAATTTAATATGAGATTATTTTCAATACTACGACATAGTAAGAATCCAAGACTACTGAAACATTCATCAAAATAGGAGCCATAAACTATGAAATCATCCATGAATGAATCCATGAAATTCTCTAGGTAATCCAAAAAAATACTAACCATGCATCATTGGAATGTACCCGAAGCATTTCACAGACCAAACAGTATCATTTTATATGAAAATGTTCCAAAGGGGAAAGTAAAGGTTTTTTTTCTGATCCTTATGTGAAATATGGATTTGAAAGTATCCAGAATACCTGTCATGAAAATATTAAGGGGACTTCCCCACTAGCCTCTCAAGAATTTGGTCAATGAATGAAAATGGGGAATGTTCCTTCCTACTGTGTTGGTTTAGTTAGTGATTATTTATGTAGACACACCAACTATTATGCACATGAGTTAGAACCGATTAATTATTTTTATTCTTTATTACTGTATGGCACGTTTTTTTAAGAACTACATGAACAGGACTGGCCTATTTAATGTCAGGGATGGGGTAAATGATTCCAGCATCCAATAATTTAATTACCTCCTTTTTCACAACTTCTAGGAGGTTTGGGTTCAATTGATGTTTTGAATGCCTCATTGGTTTTTCCCCGTCATTTAATAAAATATGATATGTGAAAATGGATGTGTTAATACGTGGAATGTGATCAAGTGTCCATCCCAAATCTTTTTTATACTCACTCAAAAGTTCAATCAGACGTAACTCATGCGCAAGAGGGAGTGAACTAGAAATGATGATGGGAAACTTGTTTCAATTCTCAGGATATGAATATTTTAAATCTTGAGGCAGTTTTTTTAGTTCTAATTTAGGTGAATTTTGGATTGATGGGATTGTGTGTGAATGTGAGAGGTCATTGATCTAATCTATATGCTCTATAGTATCATCCTATGATGAGAATTGAGATTTTACAAGACTATAAGTATCATTGATGGTCATTAGATTTTTAGTTTTCAAGAAATTATCATTTAATAAACATGCATGACACTTTTCAAGACCACTACAACAGTCAATGAAAGATTCATTACCAAGAAATTCAATAAAGGATGAAAAAACAGAAAGGGGATCTGGGGAATGAAAAGAAGTATTTTTACAGGAAGGGATTACATCAATTGAATTAATAGAGAGAGAGAGGAATATTATTTTGAGTTTTTATTCATGGCATCAAGGATATTCAAGTGAACAATATCATCACAAAATTCCATAGATAATGTTCCGTTTTGGAAATTAATTATGGTTTTGGTGGTTTTCTAGAAGGGTCTCCCCAATATAATTGGGGCATGTTCATTCATATTATCATCTTACATTTTAAGAACACAAAAATAAGTAGGAAAATTTAAATCTTGAACTCTCACTAAAACACCCTATAACACACTAGAAGGGTGTGTTATACTCCGTTTGGCTAGTTGAACAATAATTCCAGTGGGTTTCAACTCCCCAAACTATAATGTAGAGTAAATAGAGTAAGACATCACATTAATAGAAGCACCTAAATCAATCATAGCACTATAAAATGAATACTCCCCTATGGTTCATGGAATCGAGATTGTCCCGGGATCATTACACTTGGTGGGAAGTGATGGCTCTATCAATTCTGGTACATTCTTTCCCAAGAACACATTTTCATCTTCACAAAGTCACCTTCAGTGTGTACACATATTCATTAGAAACTTGTCATATCATAGAATTTTCTTCATTGTATCAATCACGGAGATGTTTACATGTACTTTTGTGAGAGTCTCCAAAATATCCTTATCGAGTTTAGTTTCATTTTTTTTTTCTAATTTGGGTGGCCCTTTGGAGAAACGGAATAGGAATGGGTTGGATAGAAGACTCATCAACATAAACACTATTTACTTTAGAAGGGTTTCTCTTAATACATGGTTTTTTAAAATTTTAAGCATTTTTTATGGTTGAGATGGAGGTTTCCTCAAGATGGGATGACTCTAATGGAGGATTATTTTGAATTTATAGTTGTTTACCACTTCTAAGGGTGATGGAACTAACATTTCCTTTATCTCAATAGTTTACTAATGGTTGAGATAGTAGTTTACCCGACCCATGACGTTGAATTTCACCCACTGAGTTAGCTACATGGCCTAATTGGGTTTTTTGATCTTTTGTGGATTCTTGAGTGGTTTTTTGGAATTAGATGTTGTTGGTAACCATTTGTTTCATCATATCTTCTAGACTAGAATTAGGTTTTGTTGGGGGTTTTTGGAAAGGCCTTTGGGGTGGTGGAGGATTTATGGTTGGTAGTAGTGGATGAATACACTGACCCTATTAGTTCCATTGTTGTTGAGGTTTGTTTGAATATCCCCCTTGATTATAGGCTTGGTTTTTTTCACACAGGCTTGGATGTATAGTAAGATTCTTTCCTTAAGGGTTGGTTATAGGGGTGGCCTGAAAATATTACCTCACAACTCTCAGATGTTTCTCTAAATTGAGTACATTTGTCAGAGTAGTGGGTGTTGGAAGAACATATTCCACAATGGATGAGAGGAGGAGATTGTAATTTATCTTCTGAAATAGAAAGTTTTCGAAGAAGGGTACTTACTTATTAGAACTTTGTGTCCACCTTTTTCTCGGCATTGGGAGACTCCTCCTCATGGACACCTCAAATTGGTACATTGGACCTTGTACCAAATTGTTGGTGTTCTCTGCCATGTTGTCGATCAGGTTTCTTGCAGCAAATGGGGTTTTATCTACTAGTGTACCACCTATAGCGGCATTAATCATATTTCAATCTATATGAATTAATCTTTCAAAAAAATACTGAATTAAAAGTTGATCACTTATTTGGTGGTGTGGGAAACTTGAACATTAACATTTAAAGCATTCCCAATATTCATGTAATTTTACTCCTTGTGATTTTCTTATACCACACATTTTTTCCTCATTGTTTATGTTCAAGAGGATGGGAAATATTTTTCTAGAAAATGGTGTTTCATGTTCGCCCAACCTCTAATTGGTTAATTAACATGGTAAAGCTAGTATTTTGTAGTGTCATCCAATGAAAATGGGAATCCTCTGAACTTTACTTGTTCTTCATCCACATTTGTAGATTTTAATGTATAACACATGGTATTAAATTCCTTAATATGATTGTCTATATCTTTTCCAGAAATACCATGTAATCTTGGTAATAATTGAATTAAACCAAATTTTAGTTCAAATTTTGGTTCCTCGCCTTGAATTTGAATATAGGTGGATTGGATATCAACATCAAGTGAGGTTAGTTATTTTAATGTTTGTTGTTTTCATCCATATTATA
This sequence comes from Viscum album, assembly GCA_963277665.1. Lineage (NCBI taxonomy): Eukaryota > Viridiplantae > Streptophyta > Magnoliopsida > Santalales > Viscaceae > Viscum > Viscum album. Next base: position 1,361,522,586 of record OY728166.1, on the reverse strand, counting down.
AAAGATTATTTCAGTTTTCATATTGGTTTTATAAGAAGAAGAGGAAGGATCAAGAATAGTGTCTATGTTTTGTGTGGCCTCCTTCGAAGGATTCTATAGTGCGTCTCAGTGTCGCTGATGTATGATCCTATCTGGTTCGGGTTCAAAAGGTGGTAGGTCTCACGGAGATGAAAATTGAAAACATAAAACCTAAAAAATAAATTAATCAAAATACAAAAATATAGGTACATGTATAAGATAAAACAAATAAATATTCACAAAATTTACAAAAATATTATCGAAAACACGCACTAAAAACCAAAGTGCTCCCTGGAAATGATGCCAAAATTTGGTCGTGTTGTCATGACACATCAAATTGATTATGTTTTTAAGGATGATTTATATTCTATGGAATATCCTAGGTTATCTTTCAAAGAGAGTTGATTGGTTTAGAGTACGTGTTTTTAATAAAAAGTACTAAAAATGGGGGTGATTTTGAAAACCATATAAAGAAAATAACATTATTTAAAGAGCTTAATAGTTGATAGATAAAGGTGATGATTTATGAATTATGAGAGAAATATGTCATTGTGATTTCACTACACACTTTTCAAGTTAATTATTCTTAGATAATCATTTAGGTTTGGATTAATTCATTGGTTGAAATTAATTTGTATCCCGATTAATTCCTAACCCATTATTTCATTGCTTGAAGAACCAAACCATGACATAACAATAATATTTTCAAGATATAGAAAATATGCATGGAATAATATATTTAAAAGAATCTTGAAATATCATGTAAGTGGTTAAGAAAATTATTCTTGTGCTATCTAATCGGAACCACACAAGTCACGCTCTCAAACCCTCACACTGATCTGTTAGAAATTAAAAACAAATCAATCACATGTTTAAAAACAAGTATTAAAATAATAAATAATTTATGTTAAATGGAAATAAATGTTTTAAAACTGATATCACTCCAAACTAGTAGCTAATATATGTGTTGGAACTCTTTCTACTTATGTGTAGTTCCCTCACAACGAACGCCCACCGTTTAGCTCGACATCGGGAGGAGGGGGGAGCTCCGGTGGAACTCCTTCTTCATGCATGATACCCATATGATGATAGGGGACTCTAGAAATTATTTTATGAAAAGGATAATCTTCTAGGCCACCAAAATGGAAGTGATTTTCCTCCTGGCCGAACTACCAAATGGGGTGCCCAAGGTTCTTTTTTATAGCCAAAATGGGAAGTGGTTTTGGGCACCAAGATTTTGATAAACCGCTTGAAGGATGGTTTTTGGAAACTATATTGTCAAATATCCCTTTTGAAAAAACTGTAAAGTAGTATCCCCACTTCCTTAATATCACTAAAAAATGTTTGAAATTACTTGGAAAATCACAGCTCTAGATATGGACATATTACGGAATGCCACTTTTGACTTTGTGCATATTCAGTGGATTGGAAAGATCAGTTCGTATGGGCCCCATAGTTGCCGAATTAGGATTTTGTTCTTTGAGATGATATGTATCCTATTAAAAGGTGGACCATCCCACAAAATTTCAGCCCATTTAGATGCATTTTCTAGTAGAAAGGTGTGTATTAATCCAGTGGTGTGCTTGGATCCTAAGCAGTATAGCCCATTTTTCTTGAACATCGTCATGGGTCCTCCAAATCACCTCCATCTTGAATGAAATTATCAAAAAAAAGTAACATTACCCTTTTTAATAGTGATTAACACAAAATAATTGAATCAATAATGAAGTAAAAATTGTTATTATATTTTGAATTTACAATACAAATTTAGTTTCATATAGTGGTGTATGGGTGAAAATGATATGGTGAATCGTGGTACGATCAAAAGACTTTTTTAACTACGGTCTTGCATCCCCTAGATTCATTGAGTGGACTCCCCTTTCCCAAACTCCTGACATGGATCTACGCAAAAGTTATCTCTACGTAACATCAAGTATAAAGATGGATACTTCTTATTTAAGATAGTAAATTCAATTCATAACCTTCATAAGAACACCATTTTAAAAGCATGTTACCTAATGAGGATTGGTCAAACACTTATTTTGACCGGTTTTTTTCTAATCATGTAATGGAATTCCATGTCTAACTTATTGTTTAGTTGATTGATTTTAATTTATTGTGCATAAGTTTTATCTTTTTTTATCCTTTACATGTCTTTTCAGTATTTTAGTGGATCATACTTAATTAATTAACCATGTTGGATAAAACATTTATTTATAATAAATTTCTTTAAATTTCTTCTTTTAAAATTAATTCATTTATTTATGTGATTGAAATCCTAAATATATATAATAAATAATGCATAGATAGAAATAAATTAATTGTGCATATGACCAAATCACGAGCTTATCTAAAAGTTAATTTAATGATCAGACATTAAAAACCTATGATCAAGGGGAATAACTCCATTTTCTCATCTTGGCATGAGTTAGAGCATTCCTACTATATGCATGTGTATCACCTAAGTTGGCATAATAATGGATTTGTTTTGAAATTTCTCCACCTTTAGATACTCTATTAATTACACGTATTTATAACTGAAATACATGTGAAGGGAACCAAAGTATTTATTATATTGGATTACTTAAATAACCTTGGATATACAGGTCCTACAAAATAATGGACCAAAGGATGAATCATAGACCATCATTTTAATTTAATATTAAATAATATAAAAATCATGCTATAAATTAAATTAAATAAATTTCAATATATGCATATGTCTTGGTCGGGATCTTGATCAATCATACATGAAATGAATATTAAAAAGTAACTAGATATCATTAATTTATTTAGTTTTAATTTATTATTAATATAAATTCGCTTGCAATAATTAATTAATTAATTAATTTCATCTTAATTTTAATGACTCCTATTTTTCATTTATTATTTTTTAATACTATATGGGTTGATTTGGACACAAGGTGCTAAGAGGACATGTTATTCTGAGGCTCGGTGTTCCTAGAACAAATTTTTTAAAAATATTAAAATACTAAATAGCACACACATACGACATTCCTAAAAAAGTGAAATATAAACTAAATGGGTGACGAGATTAGAAATATCATGGCACCATTACATTTAGAACAATGTATTTTTTTCTAGGTGTATCATCACATTGGTTGGTCTGGGTCGTTTGGGTAAATTCACCACAGACGCTTAAATGAATAAAATTTATTTTAGAAAATTAATTTTATTTCATCGATGTAGAAACAAGTTTGTTTTTACATAAACCCTTTTTAAGATATCTAGGGTTAGTCTCATAACCCTGTAATCCATTGGAGACCCTGGAGAGAGATATTTGGACAATTCTCTTGAGTAGGAGATGACCGAACATCGAATTAGTTATTTACGAATGCAAATTTTGATAGATCTCATCAACGACAACGACACTAAGACTATTCTTCATTATTGATCCATTTGGATCTAGTTAGGATGTGTTATTTCTATTTAATTTTCCACATTCTTGATTCCTCAAACAAACACTAACTATTCAAAGAATATATTGGCCCAAAGATCGATCTTATTTTCTAGATGGGATTATTAAACTGTTTTTGACGGGTGATAATTTTTGTGAAGATTGTTTTTTATTCATTTATTGTTCTTACAATAAAAGATCATTAATTAAATGAACAACTTCTAAGGTTTTATCCTTAGTATTTTTCCATGTGCTTTCTCTCCCAATTTATCATTCATCGTGGGAGACCCTTGGTTCGCGGTTTGAAACCCAATAGGTAGATCAGTCATTTCACATGCGGTTATTGGCATAATGATATGAGGTTATAGATCTCAACTCAGTGTGATGTAATAGTGGTGTGGGTGTGATGGACATGTAAAAATTTAAGCAATTTCGGATCACCCATTCTTCAGGCGAGTTGCGTGACTACGAAGGAAATTGGATTTTAGTGTCGATTTAAGGCCCAAAACTCATCGATTTGGTGGTATGATGTCAAAACAACCCCAAATTTGAAGTTTTGAGGCAAAAGGACCACTAGATTATCATCCAGATAATTAGCTGAGGTATGTAGATGAAGACGATGAGTTTGTGAAAAACTGGATACACGCAGTTTGTAGTCATGGATACATGGAATGTGTTCATCATTGGACAACATGACCTGTACATGGGAAGTGGATAGACATGGGGAAGAGTACACATGTCTCCAATAAAGCGTGTACTCCCCCCCCCCCACACAACATGACCAGAATAGGTTACACTGACTACATTGTGTAGTGGTACAAGGGGAAGGATGAACGAGCTAACATCATATACAAGCATAGGGTCGAAGTACATATACAGACCCCAGATGGAAGGACCTGGAATGTAACCATTACTACACGTAGTGTACTCATCTTCTACGGGACATGGTTTTGAAGGACATGTGCTTTTGTACATGGGAAGTACCCAGGGTTAAGGGACACTGATTTTGACCCTACTACACTCTGTTCACCCCATCCTACATGGATTTATTCTATTGTCCTGCATATCATGGTAAATTTTTTATAGGGTTCATTCCCTTTATTGTTCCCCAAATGGTTTCAATGAATTGTTTCCTACTCTTAGGGTTTTGATCACTTCAATAGGAATTCTTTGATTGAGTGGTTGTAATCCATTGAGAGTCCCATAGTAGGATCCTCTATTAATTTATTTGTTCCCTAGGTGGAGTTATTTTTAATAACATGACCAACACTACATGGGAACTGATCCTCTACTTAGCAGGTTAATCCATATTGAGTTGTTGGTATCACCCCATGGCCCTGAATGTGATCCGCATCTATTGTATCATAACTCTCTTATGATATTTTAGTATATCCTTCTCATGGCATGAACCAACGACAATTACCTCTCAGATGAATGTCATCAGTGCTATTTGACTAAGGAGTGGGTTCACCCATATGTGTGTTTCATGGAATCTTAGAGTTGAAGTACTAGTGGTAGTATATAGTGGTTGTGACATACCTCTATATTGTTTTTCCTGGATTGAGTAAATCTAGATATTTCTTATTATTTGTACTATATACATATACCTTTTTCAAGATAAATTTAATTTTCTTTCTTGTTTTGATTTGTGGTTTCGTGTTTTCCTACTGAGTATTTTTATACTCACCATTGCACAGTATTTTTCCACATGTTTCATGTCTTGTGCAGATGACTGGCCTTTTGATAGATTCCTACGTGGGCCAAGGCCAGATGGTGATTTTTGATATAGAAAATACTGAGGTGTGTTTCTATGGGTTTTATATACCAATCCCAATAACACATTCTTACAAGTTGGATGTGTGGTTACAGACTCATGTGGTGGGATTTTATTTGGCCCTATTTACTTTACTTTACTTTATATCATACAATGGTTGTGGGGTATAGTGGTATGTATTCATTTTTTACTTAGTGGTTTTGACATTTCACCATTTTTGGGTTTGGAAATGTGTGTATGTATATATAGTTCCCATGTTAGTGATATACCTGATTAGTTCTAGTCATCATCCCATGGCCTATTAGAGGATGGATTAGGAATTTGTGGAATGGGACCCCCTTAAATTGGTCATGACATTGTGGTATTAGAGGTGGTCAGTTCTACATAAGAACTTAGAGTGTTTTAGATTCTTTTAAGGCCATAGTGTTAAGTGTTTTCAGTTCTGATTTCTGGCCAGGGACTCCATTTTTGGTGTGTCGAGTGACGTATCCATACACCAGGACTCTGATAACCTTCTTTTCAACTCAGTACCTGAGAACACTAGTTGCGCGGAAAATAATAGTACATTTATCATATTTTAATGGGTTCTGGTTTTCATTTCCTTCTTGAGCCAATTCTTCAGATATACTCATTGACTATGGTACATATTGTTTGTTTTAGGATTCCTCTACGATATATACTCTCTTTGATTTTTCATCTTTATCATGAGTATGACCCCCTTAGTGACAAGGCCTTGATACGGAGACCAGTTCCCATATGTCACCTCTAGGTGGTTCACCTACCATACCACCACCTGTATAGAAGTACATCATTCCCACAGTGCTAGCGGATGAGGATCATGGGATGAGCGCACTTCAGAAGTTTTAGTGGGAAATACACCCCAGGTTATGAGGTGAGCCTAACCCACAGGTGTCTAAGGACTGGCTTGAGGTTGTGATCCAAGTTTTCTTTATAGTCAGAACACTAGAAGATCACATAGAGGTCCTAACACTGAGTATTCTACAAAGCTCTATGGGATGATGTTGGAGTTTGACTATCTAGACTTACAACAGGGCAACTCTTTCATAGATAGAGTTTGAGCACCTATTTGGAGGGGACTTCTCACCCATTACCCTAATAGTTATTCATATCCAGGAGATTCATCAGCTCCAGAAGATCATCATGACAATAGATAATTATTCCTAAAGGTTCACTAACTTTTCAAGGTACTCAATGGATATGGTTAGATATCATTACATAATTGATCACTCCTTCGAGTGAGGGTTTCATAGATACATCTGAACCAAAGTTATCCCTCTACGAATTCCACCATATTTGGTTATTCTTGAGTAGGCTTTGGTGGTTGAAATATTATTATCTAAGAAGATATAGCTGGTGATAGTCAGAAGTGGGAACGCGGGAGTAGAGAACTCGGAATTTGGGTGCTGATGTCAGTCTTAGGGGCCTAAACATCAAAGAAAATTCAGGAGGAGGTCTCATAATGGAGGATATGTAGTTCAGGAAACATCAGGTGGGTCCAGTTATCCTAGAGAGAGGTGGTTCTATTCATGTGATGGAATGGGAAGTCTCACTTGAGATTGTTCAACCTGTCGTACTTATGATAGAGAGACTATGGATAACAACTAAGGAAGACACAATAATAGGATCATGCATATCAGTAGGGTGGTGGATGTGGTTTAGCAGTTGGGAGAGCAGTAGGAGGAGTTCAATTTTTTTACATATCACCACCACCACCACTAGGTGGTCCATGCTGGGCTCATGGAGTCGGACTATAGGGGGAGGGATAACTTCATGTGGTTGAGGCTTATGACTGAGGAGCTCTAGGAATGATTCAAGGTATGATATTTTTCTTTTCTACTTTATATGCAGTACTAATAGACATAGGATCTCATCATTCCTTTATCTCTTTATATCTTCTACAAGTCCTAGAGATTCTCGTTGAACCATTGACTCGACCCTTTTGCTCGTAGGCACATACTAGATAAGACTCAGTGATCACACACTTATGCTGATAGTGTGACCTGACCCTTGGAGGCTAGAGTTTCAGTCCGAACCTCTTGGTGGTAGTGTTCAGGCCATATGATATCATTCTTGGTATTGATTAGTTATTTATAGCCCATTCTCAGATTGACTATTTTAGGAGAAGGGTGTGGTGTGTCTGCAATAATGGATTGATTTTTTCCTTTGTTGTTAAAAAAAATTAAGAATCATTGGATAGACTCATTTATAGTAGGGTCCATCTGATTACTCATCAATTGGATAGCCTTACCCTCAGTGTAGTGGATCTTACAAGTTTCCAATCTCCTACAGTAGTGGAGAAGTATGAGGAAATATTTCATGAAGATGTTCCAGGTTTAACTCATCATCCAGAGATAGAATTATGCATTTAGTTACACCATGGGATGGAACCTATATGTGCATTGGCATATCATATGGATCTCTCATATCATTGCAAGTTGAGGGTGTAGTTGGAGGCCTTTTCAATGAAAGGATTTGTGATACCCATTGTTTCACCCTGGGTGGCCCCGATTCTGTTTTCCAAAATGGTAGATGGGATCTTGAGGTTTTGTGTGGACTACCAATTCCTAAACTAGATGAATGTGAAGAACAAGTACCCACTACTGAGGATCGATGACCTCTTTGATCAGTTGAATGGGGTGAAATGATTCTAAAAGATTGACCTCTGATCAAGCTACACCCATTTGTGAGTATGGGAGGAGGATATAACTAGAGGAATTTCAGCCTATACCAACACTTGTTTCCCAATGGTTTGAAAAACCCATTGGGATAAAGAACCGATACCAATGGTCCAATTAAATTGTTTCCAAGGACTATTATATGTTGGGTTTTCCCAACGGTTTAACCAAAATGTTGGGAAAGAAAAATATTACCCACAGTTTTTATTATTCGTTGGGAAAAAAGACACCAAATTTAGGGTTCCCTACTGAATTTTTATCCCCATGTGAACCCTCCCTAACCACCGCCTCCTGACCCCCTCCTCCCCTCCCCAATCTTGACCTCCTCTTGGCCTCTGTCTTTGCCTCCTGGCCCCCTCCCTCTCATACGGTGACGTTACCCCTTCCCCTCTCGGCTCCCTTTCTGACCACAACGTCCCCCTCCCCTCTCAGCTCCCAGATTCGTTCCCCACTCCCCTCTCCTCTCCCACTCATGGTGACATAACCCCTCCCATCATGGCTCACTCTCCTATGATGATGTCCCCAGACCCACTCTCTAGTCGCGCGCGAGACCCCCCATGGTTGAACACCCTGCACGACGTCCCCCTCTCTCGGCTCCCTCACCTCCCGCATGGGTTCTTGATCGGTACATCTAGGTAAGAATTAGTCTTCTTTTTAAAAAAATTATGCATCATAAAATTCATTGTTAGGTTCAATATAAGGATAACCATTCATATTAATCGTGCATTTTCTAGAGTTTTGGGTAGTAACCAACTCATGGTGTGGTGAATAATTGGGTAAATTGTGAATGTTTTCAAAATAGAGTCTTCCAGAAATGTAGGGTTATATTAATAGGTTGTATTTCATTCATTCTAACAATGCATTAAATAAAAATTTCATGATTTTTTTAAAAACCTCATATCTTCCTCTATATACTTCTATTAGACCTGATATTGTGTTGGATTTTTTTGTTAATCATGATATATATGTGATGAGGTTGTATCATCTTTAAGATGTGTAATGATGTGGGTTAATTGGAGGTGAGTGATGTTATATGAGATTTTATGGGTTATTGTGAGGAGTTTCTTTACCTTTAATCAAATGGTTCATAAAACATAATTTCGTGCTACATATATTAAGTAATTGGAATTGGTAAAGTCAAATATTGGTCTGGGATTTCTGAGTTGGTTATTTGGATGGTATTATATATCAAAAGTTGGTATATCTCTGTTGACTATGGGTGTATATTCCAATTTACCAATGTATTTATTAAACTGACTATGAAATATACATTTCCTAAAATATGAAATCACCAGAGAAAACATAGATAGACACTATACACCACAAGACACCCATGGGAGACACCCCTTAACATCAACGAATAGTTAAGGGGGCATTAACTTAGGAATTGAAGTCGATTGGCCCGCAAGCATTGAGAAATTTTGATTGCTGGTAGAAAAGATACCAAGACCTTAATTCTTAGTATAGTATAATGAAATGTTTTACACCTTCATGACCAATTAGACCATCTAGTTCACGGACCAGTTCCCAACAAGGTTCAAGAGAATGATCAACTACTAAACATTGATTGTCGTCCATGTGATGTTCTTCCCTTATTGAAGAGGGTTATGTGAAAAATATTTGACTCAACTAATGTAGAATAGGTGCCTATTCATTGGCTATGTAAACAAGTATAGTGTTTCCAATAACATTCTATATAAATAACATAATGAAAAAGTAAGAGATTTTTAAATGGAACTGTTTCCCCTTGCTTGCGGAAACATGATTTTACCCATGGGGAATTGAGGTTCTTATATATTGTGTGGTGACACCTATAGTCATAGGATACATGTATGTTTTTTTTGTTTTTTTATTTTATTTATCGCACTGGCCACTTAGGTCTTTTACTTCTTTCTACAGATGGAGGGTGGCTATTCTATCATGACTAGTTGGTGTAGATGACTTTTATAGTTTAATACAGTGAGGTGTGAGTGTGAGGAAACATTGTAAGCTAGAGGAGACTTAGGGTCTTCCATGAGATGGAGTTTTTTTCTAAAACATTGTGTGGGAACATTTATGGAGTATCTTGGAGTCATGAAATAACCCCAATTGTCTCTATGAGGTAGCATAGATAACCCCAAGTGTCTCCAAGTGTCTCCATACATCATATCATCCTCACATGGGTTGGCCACTCACCCAATCCTATCAAACATATCCTAGTCTATCCTCTCAGTCACATAGTCTAGACTCATCTCTTGAGGATTATCCCAATCCTTGATGCACATCTCATCATCCAACTAGAAAATATGATTATTCACCTCATGATTGACCTAGTCACAAAATCACACCATGTTGAACCCATCTACATTCTTATCTTATCCACATGGTAATCCTCTAGGGTCCCTCGGACGGGTCCTAGTCGCTACTCATTGACCATAATCCTCATCCCACACACTAAAGTCTTCTCTCATCATGTAGACAATTCCTTAATTATATTCTCAATAATATAGTCAAGAACATCATCAAAATCATGTATTATAACCCAACCCCACTAACCATGTTCCATCCTAAGCTAAATCACACGAATCCTCTTGGAATTATAAGGTTAATATGTCTGACAATACCCAATACCCACACTAGCATCTCATCTTTCATCTCTTTAGTTGGACTCTTGAATCAATAATTGGAGTAATACCTTTCATAATACATTTTATAGACTCAGAGGGACCATCCCACTCTAGATGTACAGTTTCCACACCTATCACTACAAGTCCCAATCCTCTTAGGAATATTTTACTTGATATAAATCCTCATCTAGTCCATACACATATCATCCCAATTTTAAAAACATATTTTAGACCACTCATATCCCAATCGATACCTAATCCACTTGGAGAACTAGTGATAGTGTGATTTTATTTCCATAAAATCACTAAATAACCTTCTTCTTGTATGTATTCTTTGAGGGAAGTCCTTTATAAGTGGATGTCATTAGATGTGTTGGAGGTGGCACCAGCGGATGTATGCATTCCTTGCATGGTGAGAACACATATCAGATTCATATGAAAAACATGAATAAACCTTTGACAGATGTTCAAGGATTTATTATATTATATATTGATAATCTAGCCATCAATCTTAACCTACTTAGATCATTAATTTATTGATAATTCATTGAATCTTATCTTGTAATATCAAATTATTTTTGGCTCTGTAACTACAAACACAAATTCCCAGTATTCACCAAGAATCAAAATCTCTACTCATAACCATAGTTAATATCGAGACGGCATGGAACTGCAGCCATATATCCCAAGACAACATTGTCTCATAACCAATTTATGTACTCACCCACCAAGGGTCAATATACATCCCTTGCATGGAGAGACTATGTAGTCATCATCAAGGAAAATCTCAGCATATGATCCATAATACCATTAATTAAAAGTAATATTGTGGTTCAACTATGTAGAATAATACTAATAAGTTATATATGAAAACACCATATGAGGTTTTTTTAATTTAAATAGTTGAGTCCTTTTCATTAGTGACATAAATCACATTAAAGCACATAAATGTCAACTGAACCCTACATTCCAAGAATTATTTAGGTGGAAAGGACCCATGACAACAATCTAAGAACTAAAACCATTAATAATAATTCCAAATATAGGAATCATTTTTAAATAAATATCTCAACTGTAAAAATAAAAACCAATAATAATAAGACCTCATCCCTTATATCGAACAAAACCAAACTAAGTGGAAACTTGGGCCAAATTGATTATATACCATTAATAGGAAGAGTAATTGTTAATTAATAGGAATTTACTATTTGATAGAATCATTTTGAAACATTGATTTGATTCCCCCTGGCTTACAGAAACATGATTTGACACATGGGGCATTGTGGTTCTTATATGTTGGGCGGTGACATGCATAGTCACAGGAGACACGTATGTTTTAGTTTAGTTTTTATTTTATTTTCTTTATTTCATTGGCCACTTAGATCTTTGACTGCTTTCTATGTACATAGGGTAGTTATATACTACGAAGGGGGCCATAAGGGTTCAGATTGATTTAGTCTTCCAGCTTTGATCCAATGTAATATTCTATAGTTACTACTTCTCTCACACCTCATGTATTTGGGGATATTTGTGTTTTTGACTCCATATTATGTTTTCTGTAGGTATTTGGATCGTTTCATGTTGGTTTAGGTGTATTTTCTTCTCCACCGCCAATCTAGGTAAGACTTTAAGGTCGTTGGTAGGTTTCTCACTGGTTATGTAGCATCCTTCAGGTGTTTTAAGGTTCTTAATATTCTTTGTCTGGTGTGTTGATACCTACACATCAGTTTCGATTTGCAAAGTCAAGGGAGACACACCTGTGTGTGCATAGGTAAGTAAGTATATGTATGTGGGTTCCCCTATTATGTGTATAGTCGCCAATGGTAGTGATTATGCACGTATGTGGCTAGGTGTGCCCATGTATATATATATAAAGGCATTTGTAGGTGAGTGGAGACTGGTATATACATATAAGCATATGCGCAAGGATCCCCTTGCACATGCGGGTTTGTGCATAGGGGCTAAGTGTCCTTGCATGTGTGAGAAGGTGCGTATACCCAGTGGAGGAGAAGCATCTTTATGTTAGCAATCTCCAAGAGCTGAAGTGGACTTCTTGGTTACACTGTGAGGTAGAGTCCCTCTCCTAGCCTCTTTAATTCAAGAAGGCTTTAAATGAAATTTAACTTCTTTCTTAATTATTCTTAATTATATTTAATTTCATACCATGAATATCTATTATTTAATATAATTTTTTTATTTGATAAATAAAGTCATGTTTTTATAATAAAACCCCTCCAATGAAGGTGCACTATCTACGAAAACACAAAGTGATAGTTATGTTGATCTAGTAGCGTAACTTATTTCATTTGATTTGTGATGAATGAGTTTTAGAACAAATGTTAAATATAATTAAATTAATTTTGGTATAAAGAAAATACATTATTTTATAATAAAACCCCTCCAACGGAGGTGTGTTTTCTTCCTAACCAAAGACTAGTGATGGTTATTTTTATCATGTTTGTATTTGTTTTTAGTTTCCCATATGTCTCTTGTTGGTGTTTGTTTTGTGGTTAGTTATTTTTTTTTCTTTGAATAATATAAATTATCTTATCATACCCATTTATCTCGAATGACATTGCTCAAGTAGTCATATGCCTTGACCATGACACATTCATTTTCACCCTTTGAATATTATAAATGAAATTTCTATCTTTTGGTCAAGTGAATGAATTTGTAAATGGTTTTGTAGGGTGTATGATTAGTTTTCGTTGTTTTATTTCCCATTAGATGTTGTGTCATTGTGCCGCTCAATACAACCTTCTGGCGATCCCTTGATAAAGCATATTCAATAGTTTATTTGTTCTATCATGTCCGATATGGCCTTATCTTATGAAGAAACCCATTTGGGGTGTTTTGCTAGCCTCATGGCCACCACTTTGGGTGTTTACCTGAGCCTATATATCTAAAATCACAGATGGTGTCATTGTTTAACAACTTTTAGGCTGATGGTTCTCCCCACCATATGATTCATCTCACCACCACCAATTACTATGATTTAGTGCCTCTTTTGAATTTTCATATTAAAAAAATTTATCCCATGTTCTAATGAGAAGAATTATAGTGGGGACACTCACTAAAGGTATCCTGCTCACTTTTTGGACTAGTGTATAGAGAAGTGTAGAACGATGTTGGAGAGATACCTATGTCATTTCCTAGATCATTTCTAGAAAGATCTGTCCAAATATCATGGAGTCTAATTTACTATATTTATTTGAATTCAAAAACATGTTCTTTCTCATGAACACTTTGAGAAGAAATAGAAGATTATAGAAGACTGGTGTGATCCATGCCATTCATAGTTGTGCATGAAAATGGCTAGCATATATATATATATATATATATGTGTGTGTGTGTGTGTGTGTGTGTGTGTGTGTGTTTCAAAAGTCTGTTATGATACAGGGAGATACCTACACAACAATGCAAAATCTATTTCATCAATAAAGAATAAGGGAAGGACAAATGTGGGATATATTGATATATTTATTTCAAAGAGGAAAAAAATGTAAGAAAAAGAGGGTGAACATGGGAATAGTTTTTCCAGTGAATAGAACCAGGTAGGCTTTGAAGACAAAATCTTACCATTGTGGCATCTCAAGTGAATATAAATACTTAACCCTCACACATGAGGTGTTGGTCACATCTTGTTTAAAGGAAGGGGCAGTAAGAATTGAAGATCAATGATCATCTATACAGAATCAAAGGTGCAAGGTTTTTCAGTGACCCAAGCTAATTAAAATAAGACTATCATGTTTATAAAATACATATTTTATCCCTTTAATTTCATGCCAAATGTGGTTTCCATTCAAATTAATATCATTATTATTCTGGTATACACTCAATAGTCTTATACATTTTGATAATCACAAAAATGGAATGAAATGTAACAAATATTTAAATTTAAATTAAATGAAGTAAAGTAGAAAAGTCTCTTTAAATTTTGTAAAATTTAATCTCCCTTGAAATATAAAATAAATGTTTCGAAAAATTGTATCCCCTTACATTCTTCTAACAGTATCCCCCAAGCTACGACTTCTTCTAAACTTAATAATTAAACCTAAGATATTATTTTTTCTTTTTTTTGAATCAATTAGAAACAAAAAATAATTTTCCCCTTGGAAAAATTTATTCCCCCTTTGGGTTGAAATAATTTATCTTCCCATTACTCCCTTATTGAAACAAAAAAACACATACAAGAAATCTCCCCTTTGGTATTTTTAAAAAGAAACACCAATGAAAAAAAATTATGACTATGAAAGAAACAACAGAGACCACACATTGACCTCTTCCATAGTTTCAATTGGTATACAAATAATAGGAAATAAAAGATATTATTGAGTATTATCTTATTCAAGCATGGTAGTCAGTGTGTCAATAGAGTAACCAACACTACTAGAAAAATACCCTTTACCAATGGTTTGAAACCTTTTCTATAGGCCTCCAAAGTGTTGGTATATCCTATACCAACAGTTCGGAGAACCGTTGGCTAGTAAGTCGTGGTAAGAGGTCTATACCAACGGTTTTGGAAAAACAGTTGGTATAGACCTATACCAATGGTTTTCAAAACCGTTGGTTTAAGTAATATGAAAAATCTATACTAACGGTTATATAAATCCATTGGTATATGTATTTCAAAAAAGAATCATTCTGTTGGTTTTGATCCTAGTACCTCCGGTTTATGATTGAACGACCTACCCGGTAACTTAACTTGACTTTTTTGAACATAATATCATAAATATATATATATATGTATTATCATAAATATTTTAAATTTTGATTTATTTAATGTTCTCTATAGGAACATTTCCATAAAAAATAAATGTAACTATACCAACAGTTCTCACAACCGTTGGAATAGATTATTTGATTTTGGGACTTATTCCAATGGTTTGTCACAAACTGTTGGTATAGGGGGGACCTATTCCAATGGTTTGAGGAAAACTATTCATATAAGGTCTCTATTATGGACCTATACCAATGGTTTGGCCAAAACCATTGGTATAGGTTTGTATAAGTGACTTATACCAACAGTTTCTTCAAACCATTGGTATATGTCCCCCCTATGCCAACGGTTTGTCCGAAACCATTGGTATATGTCCAAATTAGTGAACTATACCAACGGTTTTGGAAAAACCATTGGTATAGGTCTATATAAGTGAACTATACCAACGGATTTCCCAAAACCATTGGTATAGATATTATTTCCAGTAGTGAAACACAATAGTTAAAATTAAAATAAAACAACATAGAGAAAAGTAAGAAGATATGGAAAAGGCATGATCTCGTATAGTTTCTTAATAAGTTGGAGAAAACATAGTATCTTGAAGTTATATTTTCTATTCATAGGAATGGATCATGATCTTCAATGTACTCCACTCTTCCACAGTCAAATGTATCGGTGTGTAATAGCTCATGTGATGATCGCTTTAATAATTCAAAACTCCCCTCCTTCTAACTGCATGTGCATGAGGGAGATCCTCCGAAATAAATATAGTACTTCATGCACCCATTGAAGGCTAATCATCATGATTTTTTGGATCCTCGTACTGAGTCTAACACTTTCACAAAATGCATCTATGCAAAGGGTTAGGTATAATAATTAATTAATCCCTTTACATTAACTCTCATAAAATTGAAATTGGAAGTATTTATTTCAAATAATGAACAATAATGGTGGAAAAAGATGATGGTGAATCAAATATGATGGTAGAAATATCAACACTGGAAAACAGACGGTTACACCCATGAAGGTAGCTCATCTAGATGTAGCACGAGCTTGGCGGCGCAATTTCTGGTTACATCATGATCCTGGTGATGGCACATCTGGCAGTGGAATGAACTTGGAGGTGGTACATTCGGTGGTGGTTAATTATGGTGGTAGAATATTATGGTGGTAGAATGATCTAATGGCATCACACTCTAGTAGTAGCACACACTCGAGGCAGGTAATCCCGATGATGGGAAACATATAGTGGTAGCAAATTCCTTTCAGTGGAAAGATCTAGCGGTGGCACAATTTGAACTAATAGTGGATCTTTTCAACACTCGGCCTAAAATTATTTATAAAATCACATACTATCATAAAATACTAGGTTCATTAGAATCATAGGAAACTTGATTTGTGATAATTAAAATAATTAGTTTCCAATAATCTTCCCCTTTTTGATGATCACTAATAAGAGAATTCTTTAAACCATTTGTAAAACACAATAACACATAAATTAAAAAGTTTGAAGAGTAACAGTCTTCTAAAAATTCCAAGAAGTCAATTTGAGATTTTTAAAACCCAATTATCAATAAAACAAAAGTTTTTGAAATTTATCTGGTATAAAAGTTATGGTATCAAATCAAAAAATAGAATTACTTAAATTGCATCCAAATAAGTAAAATATCAAAGGTTCAAATCCATATAATGATATTTGTATCAAATAATAACTTAAAAATAGTTATGGGATAAAAGAAAACATGTTAAAGGATAAGGTTGGTGTCATAATAAAATTCCATTACTGTTCTCCCCATTTTGGAATTATAAAAAAAACTAGAAACAGTAAATAAACAAACAAAGAGATTAATAATAAGATAAAAATTCCATTAAGGACAAAGTTCATCTACACAAAAAAATCCCTATAAAAGATTGGCTAATTCAAATCCCACTCATCCTGTGTGGTGTGATCAGTAGGGAGCTTTACCTTTCTAAAATTAGGAGGCACTACGGTATAATTTGAAGGTATAGATGTAGAGGTAGGATGTTTTCGGATCACAGCAGGTTAGAGATTCCAAAATGCTTCAATTGAAGACATACCAAAAGGCTATAATTAAGGAGGTAGAGGATCCGAAGAAGAAACATAGGTGAAGTATGTCATGGGAATAATATCTGGAGAATCCACTAGTGTATTTGATAAATATATTAAAGGCTTTATAGGATTAAAAAAGTCTATAATAATGTTTCCTCATCTCTCCATACTACTAAAGAAATCTTTCTTCTCCTCCATTGAATTGCTTGAGTAGAGTTGTCGTCACTTTCAACTAGTCAACCTATTCCTTGAAACCCCATTCTATATAATTTTCCTCAATTAATCCTGATGAGATTAATTCACATCACCTATAACAACATGGAGATACACTTTGAATATAGACTAGATCGAATCAACATCAACTAAAGCTAAGGGAAGTGGAGCACTAGATGAAGTTGAAACAATAAGAACATTCTCCAATATCTTCCATAAGGAATCCTTACTAGAATCAAAGTAGGTACTCATTTCCTCCATAACAGATCAAATGGTTTCTATCTCACTGTCCAACCTTCAATTTTAAATCTTAACTTCTTGAATATGAAAACTCATCTTGGGAGGAATATGACATACAACCATCTCAATAGGGTGTCTAGCATCAGCTTCACTAAGCTGAGTGATAGGAGGTTCCTGATAACTCAAAATTACACTAAAATATAAAAGAATACTTTCTCTGAAATATTATAAATATACTGTGGACAAAACGATATGAAGGCACTGGGGAAACAACTCTCTCAACACTAGGTAAAGAATCCTCTACAGGTTATGATTTGGTAGGTACATCTGAGGGACAAGCCTGAAGCTCACCTACTTGGTCAATATGCTAAACTATGTATCTCTTAGGATATGTCCCAACTCCAAATGATATAGTAGTTCCACCATGATCTGGTGGAAAACTATGCTCATCACCATCACTATCTCCATATGAGTATAGATATGATAGTATGGGCAATTTGGAACCATAGGAGGGATACCCCTTACCTGATACCTCATCCTCTACCAAGGTAAAACCACCCTGAGTATTTCTATGGTCTCCAGCATGTTATTCAACATTTTTAGACTCTAAATAGTCTAAACAATGATTGAAAAAACCTAGTGACTTTTTCCACTCATCATGTGAAGCTACTTCCATATCAGGTGCATGATGGTGCAGGTTTATAGGTTCTTTGTAAGACTATTAGAGGTTCAGGTTTATAGATATAGGTGTAGTTTTATAGGTTTAAAGTGTTCTTTGGAAGACTATTATAGGTGTAGATTTTATAGGTTTTGAGTTGCAGGTTTAATGCTCAAAGTGGGTTTATAATTCTTTCCATCTTTGATGTTTTCTGGGGAGTAGAGGATATACCAACGGTTCACAGAACTGTTGGTACTCAATATAATGGACAACATAAGCCAATAGTTCACAAAACCATTGGTATTAAAATACTGAACAAAATATACCAATGGTTCATAGAACTGTTGTTATTAAAATTCTAGACAACATATGCCAACAGTTCACAGAACAGTTGGTATTCAGTCTTGACAACATATATCCCAATGGTTTCAATGAAACCGTTGGGATAGAATACAAACTAAATATATACCAATGGTTCAAAAACCATTGGTATGTATGATAGATGGTATGTATACCAAACGTTCTTGAACTCTTGGTACACATATATACCAACGGTTTTACTTAAACAGTTGCGACAGATTAATTTCATACCACATATGGCAACGACTCTCTAGAAACTATTGGTATAGAGCTATTGCAACGTCCAGCATACCAATAGTTCATGAAACTGTTGGAATAACATATCCCAATGGTCTCAGGGTCTATCCAAATGGTTTTAAACCATTGGAATAGGGAAAATTTATAGTAGTGTATACCAAATATGGCCTTCAAATGTCATTATTTTCATTATGAATACATGGTGATGCCCTTAAGTATGAAAAACTCCCTAGCATTGTTCATGGGACTCATGAACTAGATCTTTCATCCTTACTTAGACTAGTTCTTTGTAGTCTTCATCAACAATATCATTGTGTACATTTAATCTAAGGAGTATCATTCAAGATAATTAAGGATAGTTCTAATTGTACTCTAATAGAACCAACTTCATAGAAAGAACTCAAAGTTACAGTTCTAGATTTTTGTAACACCCCAAGATTTCATAGTGTGTTATTTCTTCAAAATAATTCAATAACATGCACTACACGCAACACCGAGTTCAAGCGCACCATGACTCACCAAACAAGCCGTTCAAAAAAGGTTATGAATAGTATTAACTAAATTTTAAACTTTATATAATCCTTATAATTTTAGAATCCATATTATGAGTTTCTTAGACATAATGTAAGAACAAATTCATCTTCAGTATTGTAGTTTTACCAACTTTTAATAGTGAACCCTTTTTAAATAAATTATTTCAAACTTTTTGACTAAATGGGGACATCAATAAATTTAAAATGAAACATCCCAAGCTTACACGGTACGCTTTCCTTTGAATAAAACAGTAGCGTGTGTTGTACGCAACTTCGAGTTTTAACACACACCACAACCGATCAAACTAACCGTTATGGATAGTAATACCTAAATTTTGAAATTATGTAAATTTTATATTTTAAAATGGACTTCATTTTTGGATTCGGAATATCGAATTTAGCCTAAGGTGAAATTTTGGTACTTTTCGGATAACTTTCATATTTTGATGAATAGTGAAAATTACTAAATTTTAATTAAAAACAGCTTTTTTAATCAAAATAATTAATAGTGATAAATTATGAATTTGAGTAGTTTTAAAGTATATTTAGAATATATTTTTACCATTTAATATAATGTTGGTCATTGGACATAATTTTACAATTAAACCGAACATAAACAAGTGTCAATCTTTTGATAGTTATTATCTCTTAAAAACACGCTTTTTGTTTTGACAGCGGGAATTAATTTTAAATTAATTTCTTCCACTTCTGTGTTTTGAATTTAGGAAAATGGATTCCATATTTGGAATCAGGATGTTCAAATTGTGTAAATAGGTAACTTTTATTTTTAGACATTTTGAATAGTTACTGTGGTAAATATTTTATTTACCATGGTTAAAGGATAAATCCGGTAAATAAGGGTTAAAAAATAATATTATAATAATACAAAATTACCCTAAAACGTGTCCTAACCTTATTGGTGGACACATAACCGACCATGGGCATCCTTGGGTAAATTTGGGGACCCCTTGGAGCCACTTGTATGTGGTAGGGACACATTATATTAATAAAGTTAAAATAAAAATAAAAATGGAATAAGCTTACATCTTTTAGAAGAACAATTTTTACATAGGGTTATACATGTTGGATTTTCGATTATAAATATTCATTAGAAAGCTAGAAATATTTCCTACATGATGATAGTTTATTTATAATTTTTAGACATTAAATAAGTTATTTTATTTATGACACAATGATGATGCAGTAATTACTATAATAGTGAAAAATTAAAATAATTGATATTATAAATACCCAAACAAATATAATATGAAACTTTTAATGAATTAAACTAATTTTCTAGGATAATAGGATATATTAGGATTGATATAATTGACTTTGTTCGAAGTAATCAATCTGTTATGAGTTTCACAAAAATCAACTATTGAATAGTGTCAAAATTGACATAAAAGAGTTCTTAAAACAAATATTATATTATTAATTGATATTAAATTACTAAAAATCTAAGGTTCGGCCAAAAGACTTATATCAGGATAGGTTCATCATTAATGGACCACTTGTGGGTCTCTTGGATGTATATAGTAAGTTTATTAACCATATTATATAAAAATACAAAGAGACATTGTAAAAGTGAAACTAATTAACTTAGAGTTAATACTTAAAGATAAGGTTAATATAAGTACCCAAACCTGTCTAAATTCTATTGGTTGAGTGGTTTTCGACCTATCCCCACCTTATCCTTTGAATAATCAACTTTGAAGCCATTGGAAACCGAATATGAATTTATTATAAATTAATATTTCTAGCTTTTCCAAAGGTGCCCCTCGCCCCTCTTATAAAAGGGCACTCCTCCTTCTCATTTCTTCACACCTCTCAAGCCACTTGGCTCGTCCAAAATCTGCCCAACTAAGCTCCCCACATCCCTCTCCTACTCCTTGAAGCTTCCCCTTAGGCAGAAATCATTTCAACAAGTCCTTTGGTTCCAACCAAAGTGAGTTACCTAAATTAAAGGTAACGTTTTCTCTTAAATTATTTTCATTTATTTTCCTTCTCCAAACCCCAAAATCTTTTTATTTCCTTTCTTTTGTAACAACACCAGTATCCTCAATATACTAGGATGTTCTTATAAGAATGATTCAAACTACACATACACACAACTCCATCTAATGGATGATGAACATAATGTTTCTGTGGATGGCAAACTAACGCCTCACGAAACGATGATTGTTCAAATACATCTTACCGCCTCTCATGGTGGCCATTATGATGGCACAGTAATTAAATATGATGTTAATGATATATATTTTATATATAAGCTTCTGTAATTCCATTTTATTTCATACCATTATTCGTTTCATGTTGTATATACATACGATAATTTCATTTGAGGAAGTGCGGACTACCGCCCCCTTAAAATGATATGACTCGTTCATTCCACGCATGGAACGTATAAAGGATGGTGTTAATGAACTTAAGTAACATATATAAAATATTATATTATACTGGAATAGTAATATACCTATGTATCATTTGGATTCGATTCTTTTAAAATGAAAATTAAATGGAAGTAGCATTCGTGCGTACGTACGGACTACCGTCTCCACGAACGCGATGAGATTCATTCTCCATCATATCCATTCAAGTATAATTATCATTTGATGATTTAAAAATTATGTTTAAGAACTTGATACCATTCTAGATATGAATAATATACATCCCATTAATAACGAATATAGCTCACATAACAAAGAATATAAAGTAAAATGAACCCGGTAACACCCGAAATGACGATAATTCTAAGATATTATTAACAAATCAATGATAAAAGATCATATATGATATCATATTAAAGTAAATGATTCTTTTATTATTCAATAACAATTATTTCACCATTATACAGGAGGTAAACCTACCATCGACCAAGGAAAAAGTACAATGTAAGGGATTTTCTAATCTCACTTTTAATTTCGTGAGAATTCTATTGTTCACCACTTAATTATTGCATGTGGTGTATGTGTACTGACCATGATTGTATTAATTGTGTAATATACTTTAATTTATGGGTATTTACATCATCATGGTATGATACTTCTTTCATGGGTGTATGTTTCGAAAGTTACCTAATCGATAAGGGAATTTGAGATTTCAATTTCCACTCATTTGGCTTTACACATATTTCATTGATTATATTACCCCAAGATTATGTGTGGAATCACTATTCATTTTATTATGTCATAATTTCCACTCCCCTTCGTGTGGATATAAGTTTGATGCACATAATCACTCCATTGGTAATTCTCAAGTCATTGATATGAATTTGATAAGAGTAATTTTAACTCATTCTCCATTTGTTGAGTTAAACATCCAATTCGTTGGTATTGTTTTTACAAGAATATGTGTGAATGTCCTTTGATTGTTTTACACTGAATATCCAATCATATTTAGTGTATTTATATTTTTCACACATAATTATGTCATTGATTTATCCTTAACCTAAGGATACAACCTTTACAAGAGATTTCATCTCAATTTACATTCCATTGAGACTTCTTTGTTGATATACACCAAATCACTTTTATGTGGTGTATATAACGTACTTTGACATAGTATATCATGAATCCCTTTATTCTCATGATATTACAAAGTTTTGATTACCACAATTATTTGTATTCAAGTGTCTCTTTTGGTTGGAATCTCTAACTAAAATACCATTTTTAAAATGATTTAAAGACTTATTCATCTAAATCTTTCTCATTAATGTCCATGTTTTAAAAAAATGGTTTTAAGGATTTATTTATATGGACATTAAAGTTTACAAATTAAAACTCCTTTTAAAAAGTTTCAAAGTGGTATGGGACACTTTGATTCAAAAATATACTTTTAAATGGCTTCTTGACAAATAGTGTGACTTTTAAATGTTTTCAAGAAAAGGGGGATATTTCTCTCAAATAGTTTTGATGATTACTTTCATTTATGTCAACATCCTTCATTATTCATGATTGAGGTTAATGTGATACAATACAATCGTCCATATTGTATCAAATGAGTTATGTTTGACTGTGGATGTTCTATTTTTATACCATTCATGGTTTGTGGTTAAAGTATTGACATTTCGTATGCTAGTTTTAATACGAATGTTTATTTTATGCTTAAACCTATTCATATGAGGAATGCATTGGACTTAATAAGTGACGGGTGGAGCCCGCTATAGCTCCTCGATGCATCGGTAGGTCTCATGAGACAAACTAGTGTCTTGGCACAAGGCCTTGGCAAAATCTTATTTGTAGTCTTGGTACGAGGCCTTGGCTATGTGGTTATGATAGTCTGGCATTATGCATTCCATCATTATGAAAGTGGTTATTGATATTGCATGTGATCATTCGACTAGTAGAATATCCATGTGAGTAAGTAAATGGCATTATTTCATTTTACCTTTGCCATTTTATGCTGAAGTTCAAGTTTAAAAGGCTTTTGTTTTAGTTATAAATTGCCTTAAGTGTTTATGCTTATTTATGAAAGCTTCTGCTATAATGTTATCCTTACTGAGCATCCGAGCTCACCCCTTTCAATGTTTTATTTTTTTTTTCCCAGGATTATGAAGAAGTAATTTATGAATGACCTGAAGGGATAGTATGAGGGGATATGAAGACAAGATGTTTTTTTTATGATGTAATGTAAAAATTTATGGATGTATCTAGTTATTCCAAGGCTACTAAACTAATCGGTCTTTCGAGACTTGATCTTTCTCATGATCATGCCAATGTTATGTAATAATGCACCGACTCTGGGTAACTAGGGTCGGGGCGTTACAGTTGGTATCAGAGGAAGTTTAGTACAAACCTTGGTAGCTAGATTTAGATAAACTCTGATTAGAGCACGTAGACCTAAGATGAACTTTGAGGATTAGTATAAAAGAACTTCCTAGAATTTTGGTATTGTAGAGATTTTGTGAGTTTTCTGAGAAATACATCCCTGTCTGGATACAAGCAGGTAGAGGCGGCTCTGGCACAGATGTACCTAGGGGTAAAACCCGAAAACACCGCTTTGAGCTAGACTCGAACGGGAACTGGTGCACGACAACGGGCCTTGCTGCACTCTTGGTTACGACACTCTCGGGGGATATGCTTAGGATAATTTACATTTTCTTTACAAACCGATTTAAGTAATATATACATAAGATGAGAGTAAATGACCTTGGTTAATCCTAATATGTTTCAAATTGAGAATATGGTGACATTTTAATCTCTAAATGATTTTACGACTACTATTACTCACACAATGCTTTCTGGTTTTAGTCAATGGCTGGATTCCAAGGAAGTCATAGTGACTTTGAGAATGATGTACAAATTGGGAACAGTGGTGGCAATGAGCAACAAAATGGAATGTTGATAGGCGTAAAAGAAATCGTCTTTATGCCAAATCAGTTTTCCAAAAATATGATCAACAACATATATATTAACCAACTCCTAGACTCAACAAGGAAGAGAAAGGTGATAAATGATAAGATCTCCAGCAATGGAGACCATGGAGAAAAGAAACCTCAATTTTCATCATGCAGGAATTGTGGAAAGAGACACCCAGGAAAGTGTCTCAATGGGAAAATGAAATGTTTTACGTGCGGGAAGGAAGGACATAAAGTGAAGAATTGCCGAAGAAAAATGAAGAGTACTATGGAAGAAGATAAAAATGGTCCCAAGAGTCCATTTACAGTCATTTGTCGTAAATGTAGGGGACCTGGCCATTACCCGAGTGAATGTCCTATTCTATAGGATATTTTCTTGGTCAAAGAAGAAGATATGTGGAAATAAATGGTTGGATAAAAATTTAAAAAGTATTAGCACTCCTTGTTGATGGGTTTACTTTGGAATAATTTTCTCTTGTATTTGTAACCCCACAGTTTGCCATGTGAGAATGATATTTGAGGAAGAATCGCCTCTTCCCTTGTGGATATAGATATAAATAACCATTTGGTTTTATATGATCATTGGGGTTTGAGAAAATGATAAGTTATTATAATTTGGGATGAAAATGCAAAGTATGATATAACATTTGTGGTTAAATTTTGTTATTTTGAGGAATTTATCTCATTTTGGTAATATTATAGAATATAGTTTTTGAAAAAGGACAACACGTAGACCGTGTGACAACCCGTCGCGTCGGACAAAGCTGTGGGAATCGAACCCACAACCAAAGTGTGATTGGGATTTATCGCCTACCACTAGACTACGTGAAGTCCCTGGTTAGTGTGACTATTTTTTTTGTTAAATGATTTTATTGATCAATAATAAGATGATTTGGGTTCTTATGTCTTATCAAATGAATACCCTTGGTATAGGAAAATGATTTGGTGATTAAGTGATAAATGTTATTTTGGAAGATGTTCGTTTTGTTAGGAACACTATATGCCCAAGGAAAATAGAATACAATGAGGTTTCATTTGTAGAGTAATGTTGGATTTTTATCTACATTTTTATTGTTGATTTATAGTGATTTGGGTTATTTATGGAAATGATTAACCTATAACAGAGAATATGTGATGATGTTGATTACTTTTAAGTATGTGACTTTAAGAGTATTTGATGTAATTTGGAGATACAATGTAACATGGGAGACTACATAATCAAATTCTTCTATGTTTTGGGTTTCAATATTAGTTTGGATTATATTAAAGGATTTTAAGTACAATTGGTTATTGAATGATATCTATTTAACTTTGGGGTATTGTTGGTTTAATTTTAGAAATTAAGATTGGTGCATATTTATCTCAATGAATATCCTTTTGGGGGATCATTAGATCATTCACTAAACATTTTGGTTTTGATTAATCTTCAAAGACAATGTAAATATATGGTTTATCCTGCATAGATCATGTGATTCTATAGAAGTTTATTCTAGTTCTTCTAGTGTGACCAAGTCTTCTTGAATACTCATCGTTTAAAAAAATTGAGTTAGTGGTGGAAATTTATTAAAGAATGAAAATCTACTTAAAATTTAAGTATATCTCATAATTTTCTTAGTCAATATCATAAATGAATTCCTCTTCCTTATGTAATGTAACTTTGAAAAAAAAATTTTGTCCTAGATGGTACCTTAAATCATCACTAATTTATGGCTTTGGGATTGTTGGCCTTTTCATGGCCATGTTCTCTACCACTCTCCATCAGATAATTGATGGTTAGATTTCTCCTCCATATCCATATTTTCTTACATGGAACCCTAGTATGTGTTATTTTCGGTAATCTTCATACTTTCCACTCTTTATAGAGGCCTCATTAATTCATTTTTCGATGTGGGATTTCAACTAAGATATTTTGAAATGTCAAAAAGGTGTGATCCCAATACCCTATATTTTGTTGAACCGATGGTACTTCAAATCATCATAGATTGATGAGTTTAAGGACCTCAATTTTATACTTGTTTGTGATTGATGACCTCAACCACTACCTATAAATATTTACATTTTTCCTCTAATTATATGTCTCTAATTGCCACCAATGTTCTCCTAATCGAGATCATAATTTGGTGGTGACCCTTTCATTTCTCTTTTCCTCATATTAAGACTAAATTTTAGTAAACCAATTTCTGATGTGGGTTTTCCCACAAATATATTTTCTATTTTCAACCTTTTATTTTCTAAGAACAATTTCAAATTGCGAGGACGCAATTTATTGAAGGAGGGGAGAATGTAACACCCCAAGATTTCATAGTGTGTTATTTCTTCAAAATAATTCAATAACATGCACTACACGCAACACCGAGTTCAAGCGCACCATGACTCACCAAACAATCCATTCAAAAAAGGTTATGAATAGTATTAACTAAATTTTAAACTTTATATAATCCTTATAATTTTAGAATCCATATTATGAGTTTCTTAGACATAATGTAAGAACAAATTCATCTTCAGTATTGTAGTTTTACCAACTTTTAATAGTGAACCCTTTTTAAATAAATTATTTCAAACTTTTTGACTAAATGGGGACATCAAAAAATTTAAAATGAAACATCCCAAGCTTACACGGTACGCTTTCCTTTGAATAAAACAGTAGCGTGTGTTGTACGCAACTTCGAGTTTTAACACACACCACAACCGATCAAACTAACCGTTATGGATAGTAATACCTAAATTTTGAAATTATGTATATTTTAAATTTTAAAATGGACTTCATTTTTGGATTTGGAATATCGAATTTAGCCTAAGGTGAAATTTTGGTACTTTTCGGATAACTTTCATATTTTGATGAATAGTGAAAATTACTAAATTTTAATTAAAAACAACTTTTTTAATCAAAATAATTAATAGTGATAAATTTTGAATTTGAGTGGTTTTAAAGTATATTTAGAATATATTTTTACCATTTAATATAATGTTGGTCATTGGACATAATTTTACAATTAAACCGAACATAAACAAGTGTCAATCTTTTGATAGTTATTATCTCTTAAAAACACGTTTTTTGTTTTGACAGCGGGAATTAATTTTAAATTAATTTCTGCCACTTCTGTGTTTTGAATTTAGGAAAATGGATTCAATATTTGGAATCAGGATGTTCAAATTGTGTAAATAGGTAACTTTTATTTTTAGACATTTTGAATAGTTACTGTGGTAAATATTTTATTTACCATGGTTAAAGGGTAAATCCGGTAAATAAGGGTTAAAAAATAATATTATAATAATACAAAATTACCCTAAAACGTGTCCTAACCTTATTGGGGGACACATACCCGACCATGGGCATCCTTGGGTCAATTTGGGGACCCCTTGGAGCCACTTTTATGTGGTAGGGACACATTATATTAATAAAGTTAAAATAAAAATAAAAATGGAATAAGCTTACATCTTTTAGAAGAACAATTTTTACATAGGGTTATACATGTTGGATTTTCGATTATAAATATTCATTAGAAAGCTAAAAATATTTCCTACATGATGATATTTTATTTATAATTTTTAGACATTAAATAATTTATTTTATTTATGACACAATGATGATGCAGTAATTACTATAATAGTGAAAAATTAAAATAATTGATATTATAAATACCCAAAAAAATATAATATGAAACTTTTAATGAATTAAACTAATTTTATAGGATAATATGATATATTAGTATTGATTTAATGGACTTTTTTTGAAGTAATCAATCTGTTATGAGTTTCACAAAAATCAACTATTGAATAGTGTCAAAATTGACATAAAAGAGTTCTTAAAACAAATATTATATTATTAATTGATATTAAATTCCTAAAAATCTAAGGTTAGGCCAAAAGACTTATATCAGGACAGGTTCATCATTAATGGACCACTTGTGGGTCTCTTGGATGTATATAGTAAGTTTATTAACCATATTATATAAAAATACAAAGAGACATTGTAAAAGTGAAACTAATTAACTTAGAGTTAATACTTAAAGATAAGGTTAATATAAGTACCCAAACCTGTCTAAATTCTATTGGTTGAGTGGTTTTCGACCTATCCCCACCTTAGCCTTTGAATAATCAACTTTGGAGCCATTGGAAACCGAATATGAATTTATTATAAATTAATATTTCTAGCTTTTCCAAAGGTGCCCCTCACCCCTCTTATAAAAGGGCACTCCTACTTCTCATTTCTTCACACCTCTCAAGCCACTTGGCTCGTCCAAACTCTGCCCAACTAAGCTCCCCACATCCCTCTCCTACTCCTTGAATCTTCCCCTTAGGCAGAAAGCATTTCAACAAGTCCTTTGGTTCCAACCAAAGTGAGTTACCTAAATTAAAGGTAACGTTTTCTCTTAAATTATTTTCATTTATTTTCCTTCTCCAACCCCCAAACTCTTTTTATTTACTTTCTTTTGTAACAACACCAGTATCCTCAATATACTATGATGTTGTTATAATAATTATTCAAACTACACATACACACAACTCCATCTAATGGATGATGAACATAATGTTTCTGTGGATGGCAAACTAACGCCTCACGAAACGATGATTGTTCAAATACATCTTACCGCCTCTCATGGTGGCCATTATGATGGCACTGTAATTAAATATGATTTTAATGATATATATTTTATATATAAGCTTCTGTAATTCCATTTTATTTCATACCATTATTCGTTTCATGTTGTATATACATACGATAATTTCATTTGAGGAAGTGCGGACTACCGCCCCCTTAAAATGATATGACTCGTTCATACCACACATGGAACGTATAAAGGATGGTGTTAATGAACTTAAGTAACATATATAAAATATTATATTATACTGGAATAGTAATATACCTATGTATCATTTGGATTCGATTCTTTGAAAATAAAAATTAAATGGAAGTAGCGTTCGTGCGTACGTACGGACTACCGTCTCCACGAATGCGATGAGATTCATTCTCCATCGTATCCATTCAAGTATAATTATCATTTGATGATTTAAAAATGATATTTAAGAACTCGATACCATTCTGGATATGAATAATATACATCCCATTAATAACGAATATGGCTCACATAACAAAGAATATAAAGTAAAATGAACCCGTTAACACCCGAAATAACGATAATTCTAAGATATTATTAACAAATCAATGATAAAAGATCATATATGATATCATATTAAAGTAAATGATTCTTTTATTATTCAATAACAATTATTTCACCATTATACAGGAGGTAAACCTACCATCGACCAAGGAAAAAGTACAATGTAAGGGATTTTCTAATCTCACTTTTAATTTCGTGAGAATTCTATTGTTCACCACTTAATTATTGCATGCGGTGTATGTGTACTGCCCATGATTGTATTAATTGTGTAATATACTTTAATTTATGGGTATTTACATCATCATGGTATGATACTTCTTTCACGGGTGTATGTTTCGAAAGTTACCTAATCGATAAGGGAATTTGAGATTTCAATTTCCACTCATTTGGCTTTACACATATTTCATTGATTATATTACCCCAAGATTATGTGTGGAATCACTATTCATTTTATTATGTCATAATTTCCACTCCCCTTCGTGTGGATATAAGTTTGATGCACATAATCACTCCATTGGTAATTCTCAAGTCATTGATATGAATTTGATAAGAGTAATTTTAACTCATTCTCCATTTGTTGAGTTAAACATCCAATTCGTTGGTATTGTTTTTACAAGAATATGTGTGAATGTCCTTTGATTGTTTTACACTGAATATCCAATCATATTTAGTGTATTTATATTTGTCACACATAATTATGTCATTTATTTATCCTTAACCTAAGGATACAACCTTTACAAGAGATTTCATCTCAATTTACCTTCCATTGAGACTTCTTTGTTGATATACACCAAATCACTTTTATGTGGTGTATATAACGTACTTTGACATAGTATATCATGAATCCCTTTATTCTCATGATATTACAAAGTTTTCATTACCACAATTATTTGTATTCAAGTGTCTCTTTTGGTTGGAATCTGTAACTAAAATACCATTTTTAAAATGATTTAAAGACTTATTCATCTAAATCTTTCTCATTAATGTCCATGTTTTAAAAAAACGGTTTTAAGGATTTATTTATATGGAAATTAAAGTTTACAAATTAAAACTCCTTTTAAAAAGTTTCAAAGTGGTATGGGACACTTTGATTCAAAAATCTACTTTTAAATGGCTTCTTGACAAATAGTGTGACTTTTAAATGTTTTCAAGAAAAGGGGGATATTTCTCTCAAATAGTTTTGATGATTACTTTCATTTATGTCAACATCCTTCATTATTCATGATTGAGGTTAATGTGATACAATACAATCTTCCATATTGTATCAAATGAGTTATGTTTGACTGTGGATGTTCTATTTTTATACCATTCATGGTTTGTGGTTAAAGTATTGACATTTCGTATGCTAGTTTTAATACGAATGTTTATTTTATGCTTAAACCTATTCATATGAGGAATGCATTGGACTTAATAAGTGACGGGTGGAGCCCGCTATAGCTCCTCGATGCATCGGTAGGTCTCATGAGACAAACTAGTGTCTTGGCACAAGGCCTTGGCAAAATTTTATTTGTAGCCTTGGCACGAGGCCTTGGCTATGTGGTTATGATAGTCTGGAATTATGCATTCCATCATTATGAAAGTGGTTATTGATATTGCATGTGATCATTCGACTAGTAGAATATCCATGTGAGTAAGTAAATGGCATTATTTCATTTTACCTTTTCCATTTTATGCTGAAGTTCAAGTTTAAAAGGCTTTTGTTTTAGTTATAAATTGCCTTATGTGTTTATGCTTATTTATGAAAGCTTCTGCTATAATGTTATCCTTACTGAGCATCCGCGCTCACCCCTTTCAATGTTTTATTTTTTTTCCCAGGATTATGAAGAAGTAATTTATGAATGACCTGCAGGGATAGTATGAGGGGATATGAAGACAAGATGTTTTTTTATGATGTAATGTAAAAATTTATGGATGTATCTAGTTATTCCAAGGCTACTAAACTAATCGGTCTTTCGAGACTTGATCTTTCTCATGATCATGCCAATGTTATGTAATAATGCACCGACTCTGGGTAACTAGGGTCGGGGCGTTACAATTTTGGTGGTTCACTTTTTTGGACATGTTATCTCAGCAGATGGAGTGGAAGTGGACCTGAACAAAGATGAGGTAGTGTTAGCATGGGAGCCACCCAAAATCATGATAGAGGTGTGGAGATTCCTTGGGTTGGTTGGATATTATCAAAGATACATATATTATTTCTACAGTATATCTGCACCTATGAGATCTTTGACCTGGCCAAGGTTGAGGCAATGTTAGCATGGTAGCCACCCAAGAGCGTGACAGAGGTGTGGAGATTCCTTGGGTTGGAAGGCTATTATCATATATTCATATCTGATTTCTCTAGGATATCCACACTTATTAGATCATTGAATCAAAATGGGAACCCTATCGTGTGGATAAAGAATTCATAGAATTATTTTCTAGCATCTGAGGTAGAGTTTGAAGAGTGATCTGATATTTAGATTTCCAGAGGAGGATGTCGAGTACGTAGTGTTCTAACATGCATTTGGAACTGGGATTGATTGTGTCTTGATGTAGAAGAAAATGGTGATTAATTATGGTTCACGATAGCTGAGACTACATGAGAAAAACTACAGGATCTTAAGTTAGCAGTGGTAGTCTTTGCTTCGAAGATGTGGCGACATTACCTAAGGGGTGAATGGTTTTTCATCTAATATGATCAAAATAGTCTCAAGTTAATATTCTATAAAAACGTTCTCAACATGAGATATATTAAATGGATAGAGTTCCTCTTATACTATGACATTGAGATTTTCTATAGTCCTATGAAGGGGAACGTGGGATAAGATTCTACCTGTAGAAAATATAGTTCACAGTTTCTAAATGAGGAATCAGATAAGTTGGTTTCATTGTAGTTATCCTTAGTGTATGGGGATGGGAAATCATACCTCCAGTTGATGGATGTTACCCCTCTACTATTATAGAAAGTCAGGGAGGCACAACATGGGGATACTGACTTTGAAACCCTTCATGGTTAGATATCCACAAGGCATGCACCTGATGGATATTCAAAAGGTGGGGAGTACATCGTTCTTTTCAAAGGATGCATAGAATTACTAGGGATATTTTGGGAGGAGGTTTTAATGAATTTTCATATATTCCCTTTGGTGGTACATCTAGATATGGAAAATATGAAAGATGACCTAAGCCATCATTTTTGGTGGCTATGGTTGAAGAAAGGAGTTGTGGAGTTTTTTTCCTAATGCCTTACTTGTCAGCAAGTGAAGGATGAGAAGCAAGTTCCAGTTGGTTTATTTCAGCCCCTTGAGTTGTCAAAATGGAATTGGTATGGGATATCAATATAATTTTTTATTTTTTTACCATGTATGTCCAAGGGATAAGATACCATATGGGTGATAGTTTACTGAATCACCGATTCATCCCACTTAATAACTATCCAAGACTAGACTTTAGTATAGATCTTAAGGAACCTCTATGTTCAAGAGATAGTTAGACTCCATGGTTTCCCATCAACAATAGTTTCAGATCGTGAAGCTCTCTTTACATCTGAGTTGTGGAAGGGATTACAGAAGTCATTTGGGACCTATTGATGCTTGATCAAAACATTTCACCCATAAATGGATGGTTAGACGGAGTGAACCATTTAGGTTCTAGAGGACATGTTGCGAGCTTTCATGTTTTACTTAGTCCATAGTTGGGAATATCTCCTACCACTTCAAGATATTTCATAAAAAATAGCTACCATTCCACCATTGGAATGGAACCATTCGAGGCTTTGTATGAGAGACCCTTCAGGTCACCACTTTACTTGAATAACCTAGGATATTCAACACTCATTGGCCCAAATATGGTGAGAGCAACTAAAGAAAAGTTATATATCATCCAATAGAAGAGGAAGAATAAACAGATCCATTATATGTCTTATGCTAACAAGTGAAAGAGACCTTCAATTTTGAGTAAGGAGGCCATGTGTTCCTATGGGTCTCACGTCAATATGGGTTACAGATATTTTGTCAGGGTGGTAAGTATTCTCCATGGTTCACTGAGGCTTTTTAGATACTGTGTAGATTTGGCGAGGTGGTGTATGAATTAACTATACCCTCTAAATTAGATAGTTTACATGATCTCTTCTACGTGTCGCAGATGAGGAGCTATATACACAACACATTGCACATCATCGACTAGGGTGAGCTGGACATCAAGGATGGAGTTACATTTTATGAGTACCCAGTGAAGATCGAGGATCATTTGGCAATGATATTTCATTATTGATTGATTTATTTGGTGTGTGTCTAGTGGAATTATGGGAATCTCCAAGACAAAACATGGGAGTTGGAGGATCATATTCATGCTCAGTACCCACGTATTTTTTAGTATCCTTTGTTTTGGTTTTACAGGGACGTAATTCTCAAAGGTGGGGAGAATTTAAAGACTAAAAATTTAAATTTATTATTTTTTAATATTATATGGGTTGATTTGGAGACCAGTCACAAAGATGGTGTGTGATTCCGAATCCTAGTGTGATCAGAACAAATATTTGAAAAATATTAAAATATTAAAGATCACACACACACAACATTCTTGAAAAAGTAAAATAACTCCTAAACTGGTGCTTTTATCAAAAATATTAGGGAACAATTTCTTTCATAAAAAATTAATAACCCTAGTAACAACCTAAAATTGGTTAGCATGGGTTGTTTTTTAAAAATCACTACAGGCGCTTAGTTGAATAAAATAAATTTAAGAATGTTTATTTTATTTTGTCAATGCAGTGACAGGTTTGTTTTTTAATAAAACGTTTTTTTGAGATCTAGGGGTGGTCTTATAAGCCTGAAATCCTTTGGAGGTCATAGAGAGTGATATGTAGATAATTTTCATGAGTAGGAAACGACAAAACATTGAATTGGTAATTTATGTACACTGATCTTGAAGGATCTCACTAACGACGATGTGACAATTTTTTTTCCAATAGTGAGTGATCCGAATATAGGAAGGATGTGTTATTTCGATTTACTTTTCCTTTTTCTTTATTATTATTATGAATTTGGACTAATCCATGAACATATGATCCCATATATCGATCATTTTTTCAAGATGGGACTATTCTATGGGGTTTGACGGGTGATAATTATTGTAAAGGTTTATTTATTCATTTATCATTATTATGGGAATAAATAGAGGTAGAAATGAATAATAGAAAAGGTTCATTCCATGGGATTATTCCATGTGATTTTTCTTCCTATTTCTTATTCATTGTGGGAGACCCTTGGTTCAGGGTTCAATATCGGCATGAAGGATCGATCTTTGTGTGCATGGTTCTTGGTGAAGCGATATAAGGTTGTATATCTAGACTTAGTGCGATATAATAAAGGTGTGAATATTAAGGAAAAATATGGATATAAGTGATTCGGCAGATTTCATTCTTCAAATGAGTTTCATGGTGATGAATGAAATCGTATTGATGAGCTGATTGAAGGAATGAAAGCCGTCAATTTAGTTTTGTGATGGAGAAACAACCCTAGATCTAAAGTTTAGAGGTGAAAAGGACCACCTTAATGAAATCCGAGAAATCATTTGACACGTACGATGGAAGAAGAAAAGTTTCTGGATAACTCACCATAAGTAGTCTCAGCTGTACAGCATGTGTTCATTGTTGGAAACTAAGAATGTACATGGGAAGTACACGAGCACGGGGTGGAGTACATCGGTAGCATACACGGTGCGTACTCCCCCCCCCCCCCCCCCCTCACCCCACAACATCTCCGAAACTAGTTACACGGACTACCCCTTGTACTTGTACATGGGAAACATCGTGTACTGGAAGATGGATGAAGTACAAGGATGGACCCGGATGGAAGGAAACAACTTGTAACCCTTACTACACATTGTGTACCCATATTCTACATGACACAGCTTAGAATGACACGTTTCATTGTACATGGGAAGTACCTTGGGTCAATGGAAATGACATGTAACTCTACTACACATCGTGTAACCCTTTCTACATAGATTTAGTATCTTTTACTCTATATCTTGGAAAATTTTCAGTAGGTTTTGTTCCATTTATCATTTCCCTGAAGGTTTGTATGAATCATTTCCTACTCCTAGGACTATGATCCCTTTAGGAGGACTTCTTGGGAAGAGTGTTTGGAATCCCACGATAGGCCTGGAGCAGGATCCTCCATTTATTTATTTATGCCCCTGGTAAATTTCATTGTATCGACATGAACAAAACAATAAGGGTGTTGATCCTCTAAATAGCTGTTTTATGCAAATTGAGTTGTTGGTATCACCACATAGACATTGATGTAATCCTCATATATTGTATCGTATCTCTCTTTAGAACTATCAGTGTATCCTTCTCATGGAAATACACGATTAGTAGTTCCTCTTAGACGAACATCATCAGTGCTATCAAACTCAAGAGTGTGTTCTCCTAGATGAGTGCTTTATGGAAACTTCGATTTGAAGAACTAGTGATGGTATAAAATGGTTGTGACTTACCTCTAGACTATGTTTCTTGGATTTAGTATATCTAGATATTTCTTATTATACGTATTGTTGACATATACCTATGTAGAGATAACTGTAATTTCCTTGGTTGTTTTATTTTTTGGTTTTTGGGTTTCTTATTGAGTATTGTTATACTCACCCTTGCATGATCTTTTCCTGCACATGTCATGTATTATATAAATGATCGACCTTTTGACAGAGTTTTAGGTGGTCCAAGACCAAATCGTGCTTTCTGAGACCGGAAATACTAAGATGTGTTCTTGTGTCTTTCAGATAGTAGTCCAAGTATGTTTTTCTTACATGTTGTACATGTGGTTATATATTCTTATGGTGGGATTGTATTAGTCCTTTTTTACTTTAATTTTCTTTTGGTCATACTCTTTTTGTGGGATATAGTAGTATGGATGCATTTTTTACTTAGTTGTTTATAAATTTCATAATTTTTTGGGTTTGGAGATGTGTGTGTATGTGCTGATACCTTGGAAATGTCTCTCATGTTAGTGATATGCCAACATGGTGCTAGTCACTAGACCCTGGCCTATTGGAGGTAGGCTTGAGGAGTCACGACACAAGCCCCACTAGGACAGGTTGTGACATTAATGATCATATGGACTTAATTGGAGTTGAAAATCATTTATGGTATTCATGAAAAATAAATTTTAGAACCAATAACAAAATATTTTTTATAATAATTTAAATGAAAATTTAAAATTATTTAAAACCATTATTGAATTTTCAAAAATACAATGTTGTGAAAATAAATAAAATAAGGTTTTAATGAAACAATTTTTAATTTAGTGTAATATTTTTAATTTGTTTCTTTAATGAGAGACTACATGGAATGAACTAAATAGATACATGATATGGATGTCAATTTCCATGTATCCAAGGTACATGTCTGGGTATGAGGCATGTACCTTGAATAAACTATACAGCATATACAGACTAGGTGGACGTCGTGTGTTCTTCTTTATGTGTGTTTGAGATACACGCCGAGGTCTTTGGT
This sequence comes from Viscum album, assembly GCA_963277665.1. Lineage (NCBI taxonomy): Eukaryota > Viridiplantae > Streptophyta > Magnoliopsida > Santalales > Viscaceae > Viscum > Viscum album. The sequence continues at coordinate 1,361,485,059 of OY728166.1, read as the reverse complement.
GTGTGTCTCGATAGACTAAACGGCATGTACAGATCAACTACACGTCTTGTGATCTCAATGTTGTGTGCCCAAGAAACTTATTGAAAATTAGGTGTGTTCTCTGGCTGGAGACCACAAAACATGCATAGACTATCTATACACCATGTATCTCGGTAATTCATTCTTTATTTTACTCACTAAGGGGCTCATCATGTATTTCTGATGTGGAAATTGATGAACTACATGTCATGTTCACTATATTCATGTCATGTATATTATAAATTTTCTAGGTTATCAGTATCATGTGGTTTTCCATGTATAATGACCTCAAAAAATTTATGATTTGTGTTACTAACCTTTGTAAACTACTTGGCATGTGAACTGATACATTCCAAGTAATTCAACAACCATGTAATAGTCTAGCCTGGTATACACATGGTGTGCAATAAATCCATCATGTGTAGTAAATCTTTCACACTCTTTATATCACATGGCACATCTAGATATAGTAAACTATGGTATATGGCATGTACTTTCAAGTACACTCTTTGTAACAGTAGCTCATTAGAAATATATTTTGTAAATCATGATGGATCATGTGGTAATTCTCCACCTGTTAATAGAACTTTAAGAATATTAAATACTAAAATAACTTGATTAATATGTCAAATAATGTTGATTCAAATTTAATTAAATAACTAATAACATGAAATGAAAATATAACCAAAATTGGTCATAGATCAATAGCAAAATAAATAATTATTAATTTAAATTTAACCCCCCTCTTATACTACATGAGGGTTACATGAACAAATGAATCATGTGGTGATGGGAGGTATGTTAAAATTTGTTTTAATATTTATATATCTAAATTCATGAGAGAGGATATTTCAAATCAAATTTATAATAAATTTTTTTAGATCGGATGATATAAATTAAATTTACTTATGTTTCTTTCTTTTATGTAGATTTCGGTCATCCAAAAAGACCCTTTTGGTATGCCTTCATTACACTGTTAGGATCCAAGGATAGAATCCATCTATTGGTGATCCACATGTTCTCCTTTGATCACTAAAAAACCCCCAAATTATCTTCTGGTGCTAGTGTGGGGAATAAAATGTGTTGTGTAGTTTCTTCTTGATAGTTCATTCTTCGGTCTTGAATATATCTCTTTTTTATTTCTTATTCTTGATATGGATATAGACAGTGGAGTAAAAATAGAATTCGTTATTTGAAAAAATTATCTATTTTTTGATTACCTACACAATGTCCATTATTGGCTATTTATATAGGTAGAGTTTAGGTTAGATTATTTCTTTATTTCCTGATAACCCTTAAACAATATTAAAACCATTAACAAAACCCCATGCCACATAATATTATTATTATTATTACTTTGCGATGTGAACCAACATGCACTAATGAAAAATATTATTTACTAGATTGTAAATAATTATTTATCACCAGACTCCATCTTGGTATGTTTGAACTCATTGATATTTGTTGAATACCTAAATAAACTCATTCCTCTATCTTGAGAATAATATTTATTCAATTAAATAAATTCAAATAGAATTTAATCTAGATCAATGGAAACACTTAGTGTGTGATCTTTAAAATTATTTCTCATTCGTATTAGGGGGTATGCTGAAATTCGAATATTACTATCTGGAAATTTTTCAATACACCCAATATAAAGAACTTAATATCACAACAATGACGAACACATATGAACACTCACTCTGTAATATAATCCCTTTATCTTAATATATCATCTTTAATGTTTCACATCTATGTCATCAACATATTTTCTTGATACTTATTTCTTTGACTATCTAAAATAAACATCATTACACCATGTTTGTTTAATTTAGGGTTACAGTTCTTTTTTAATCCAAGGGATGAGATATCTTCTTTCAAAAATATGGAAGGTAAAAATCCTTCTTCAACTTATCCATTAACGACATGTCAGTCATGATGCACTCAACATACCCAACCTCATAGTGAACATATTTTAACAGTTTTCATCAAGAAATATATGTTTTTTGAGTCATGACATTCATTAATTATAAGATTAAATTCTAAGGACCATTATACACACCCGTAGAAAAGAAAATATGTTCACACCAAAACATGAATAATTCCTACTAGAATTTCTATTATCATACTCTCATATCATGGATATTGTTTCCTATAAAAATTTGGGAATTAGTTAGGAAACTAGAATGGTCTGATAAAGATTCACCATTACACCTCTTTTATATTTTGATAGAAACTCCATAGTTATGTGATTAACATTAGGTTCACCATTTTTCGTTCCCCTATCATCTAACACCATGTTAAGGTTTGATTTTTCGAATGATTTCCAATGGGTTTTATCCTGTTACTAAAAACACTCAATTGTTTTTATATTCTAAGGGACCTTCTTTTCAGAGGTCGGTGCTTGTTATGTTTTTTTCTAGTGATACATAAGAACTCACATTGGTCAAAGGATGAGAGGTTAGCTCATCATAACCTTTTGGGGGGAATTATTTCCTACTCTAGGAATCTATTATAGATTTAAGATATGTTATTAAATTCACCATTAATTCCCAACTGTGATGTCAGTCATCCCAGGATTAGAAATAAATTATTTCAATGTATTTCTTGTAGAATCATCTATATGTATCTTAGGTTCTTCATCATTGGACACATTTTTATGTATCTAAGGTTCTTCATCGATGGTAAACTCTTATGTACTATTTATAGATTCTTTGGTCATTATTACAATGATGATGGTTTTCTAGCCACACAGTGGGGAAATCTAGAGCTTACTATCATCCATAGAGATGAAGGTTACTCTAGAGTTTATCATTATCAAGGGAGACAAGATTTTTTTATTTTGGGATCAAACACATAGATGGGCTTCCTATGTTTCCTTGTGAAAGGAATCAGAACCCATTTAATTTTGTTCTGATTAATAGGAAACATCATACCATTTATGTTCATGTGAAAAGGACTCAACTTAGAGTTTAACGTCATGTGGCGAGGAGGTCTAGGAAGAAGGTTCCTTGTCAATGTTTAGTGTGTGACTTATGCTGAAGTATCCCAAAAAACCTGAGAGATATATGGATTCAAAGTTTTAATTAAACCTAAATGGTAATGTTTCCTAGAAAAATATAGTTGATTTGGGGTGTTGAGTTTGAACTTAATGGAGGCTTCCTAGGTATCACATTTTGATAAGAATAAAATCCCATGTAGTTTAGTGAATATTTCAAAGCATTATTTCAATTTGAGAGAATTAATTTGTGGATTATTCCTAAATAGGATTCTTTATAGAAGGTAACATGAGTGATGTATCATTTCTTGGTAATTTGGAGACTAATTTGGGGAATACAACTAATAATGAGTCTCGTATGATGGATTGTTGAGTATAATTCTAAGGAGGATGCCCTAATGAATTGCGGGTTATGATTGGGACTAAATTATGAGTAGGATGTCCCTTGATCATGATCCTTAGATAGGCATCCTAGGTATCCTAGTTATAGAATGAATCAGATTTCTCATAGTTCAGTAAGTCACATTGATTGTTTTGAGTTCAAGATCATCACTAACCAGTAATTCCATGTGATTTATTCTCAGTGTGAGAAATAATAGGGACTGTAAGATTCATAAAACCACACACTTTTCTTCCTTTGATGGTGGAAGAGGATGGGGTTATGGTGGAATAAGTTGTAGATACGACACTTCCCTCTCTTCTCTTCACTCCGAAGAGGGAATGAAAGTAAAATATGTGGAGGTAGAGATAAGTAGTACTGCAACCTCCTACAATAATTTCTAGGGGATTAATCTGGGAGGGACTCCCAAAAATTGGTTCTATAGTGGGATGAGGGTATACTACTATGTTGAATGAAAAATCAAGCATTATTCTTACCCTATCTTCAGGAAATTTAGGCTCTAAGACATAGAGATGAGAAGGTTCATACATAATCCAAACCTATTCCTATAAGACTGGGAACTTCCCGATATATTACCTATGGTAGGGGTCCTCATGACCATAGATATACAAATATACATGTCCCCCAAGGATCTTAACCTTCTGGTAAGAATAGTGTGGGAAATCTCTGAACATATAAATACAAATCAAAATAGGTGACACAGTGGCATGGCTCTTCCCGTGGTTTTGTAAGTCAAGAGTCCTTGGTGGAGGTTTGTATTTGATCCATCTCAGGCAAGGAATCCAAAGGAGAATAGGGATGGCCATGTATGGTGTTGAAGAAGTCCTGATTAATGGTTCATGTAGGTTGGAGGGTAGGGTTAACCAAGGAGGCTCGCGTAAGGGGTTCTTAGCACAGAAAGGTTCTGGTGAACTAATGGAACCTAGGGAAATGAACAACCGAGATGACTACACTTTATTGAGGATTTACTCGAACCTTCAAGTGTCTCCATAGGTATTCGCAAAAGTAATTCATGCAGGTCCCTTTTTGAAGAATATGACCTCATGCTAGTCTTCATTAATCAAGGGTTGGGTTAATTCCTCATGTAGGTTTTGTTTGTTTAAAACATTAGGAGGAATTTAGTCTAACTATTCCATTTTAATTCTATCTTCTTTAGGTGTTAGAGAACTACCTAGAGGGCTGCGGAGGGATTGATCAAGCCATTAGGGAAATCAAAGTGTTTAATAGACTTTGGGGAATGTTATTCATAAAAATGCAAGCCCTATGGGCCAATTTATATGGAAATAAGGGACCATGGATGAAGGAGTAATCTATCATAGGTGTTGTGTGTAGTTATTCTGTACAAGGTTCCACATAGGTATATTTCACACTGACAGTACCATGTGAGGGGGATTGTGTGAACTTCCTTTAGGTTCATTCCAAACTATTACCCCTTCCACATATTTCCTTCTCTTTTACATAACATATTTTTCTTTTTCTAATTTTTATTCATGTGAATAAATTGAATGTCCAAAAAAATCCCCCCTCAGGATTGGATCTGATCTAAAATAGGAGGGTCTGATCTGAAGGACAATGGATGAAAATGATGAATGGTTCGCACAACATGTTCACGTCGGGATTCACTGCTGGTTATTCATTCAAGTTTTCCTCATTGTCAGAGTGCATACATAAGATGCATGGGGAAGATTTATCACCTATAAATAGTGCCCTCATTTATGAAAATAGCTCTCCTGAATCTAAATTTTTGGGTATCGTCATGCTAGTCTCCATCATAGATCCTCCTCTTATTTTCATTCACTAAAGATATCATTTTCACATACACAAGATGCATCAAGTTGTGTGATGCATAGGCTTGGGGAAATGACTTGCATGGGGATCATTAATGATTCTACTACATGATGAAATTTCACGACATAGTCAAGGGAGCCACATTCAAGATATAATTCTTTTTAAAATTTTCTTATTTTCATGGAATTTTTCAAATTGAACCTAATTTAAAATGAATTGAATAATTTTTCTCAGGTTCAATGGTGCCTAGCAAGATTTCAGTTCTTGATGAACAAGTTATAAAACTTGTTAAGTAGATGATAAAATATATAGGTAACAACTATTAAAACATCTGAATAAATACACTTCCTATGTTTTCAAGGTCCTTCAAGAAATATCACCATGATTTTCGTGAGAGAGTCTGTATTCCAGTTTATATCCATGGCTATCTACAAGAGGTTCTCACACTAGTTCCAAAGAACGACCTCCCAGACTCTTGATTTCAAAACCACAAGAATTTCTAAAATTCCAACATTTATACCATGGATGCTTACATAAATGTTGGGACATCATCCACAACCTATTTTATGCATCACATCTCATGTCCACCATATCTTAAACCACACATAGTCGAACTAAAGTCATATTTTTATTCATCCATCCTTCAATATTCATAGATAGATTAATCAAAGGGATGAAAGAAAGGTTGGGACTTCACCCAGGAGGGGTTTTATTACTACATGGTTATAGGTGTACTAGGTGCACCTTGTTTTGATAGAATTCAAAGTTGATTTGGAGGATTTTTTAATTTATGAGGTAATGTGGATCATGTAGACTTATGTGTATAGAAATGATGAGTTTGTTCCAAATCTATTAAGTCGCTGGAGCCCATAGGTGAATTATTTTCATCTTATTTATTGATAATTTGGTATTAGCTTTTGTGTTGTTCATATGATTTCTAACGTTCTGATCCTCAGAGATATGTATAAAGCATTCATCTTGCTGAAGGCGATGGGGCATGACACCAATATGAAGCCTTATTTAGAATGGGATCTAATGAGATCAACTCATGATATTAAAAAGGTATACCCCATATTAAAAGGGTACATTCATCTAGATATGTGGATGTACATTTTATTGGGGAATAAGTGGGAAGACCCCACTTGCAAGTGTCTGATGAGTTGTGCCAATTTGGTAAAGAGAAGTGTACATGAAACCTTCTGGTCAACATTGGAAAAGGTAAAGTTTAATAAGTGTGGATATGAAATGAAGCCCAAAATTCCATCCAAGGAATGTCTTGTCAGATTTTTTTCCATGTGGATCAGTGTCTATTAGTTTCATGTTCTTAATTACATGGGAAGCATATGGCTGGGAACATTCAGTATAGAATCCAAGATAGTAGAGAAGAAGATTTTTGGTTTTGCCACCCATGTTTTGGAAAATATCTATAGGATTATGATATTTATTCATCTAGTTAAATCTCATTTCAAAATTCTGGGACTGTTATAGGTTTTTTGGAGATTGATTGCAGACCAATTTCAAACTTACTCTATGAAAAGTAGGATCATGTTCTTCAGGAGTGTGTTCTGACCATATATCCAAGTTGTATCTAGTATTCCAACCTTATCTTTGAAACCCCTTGAAATACAAACAAGGATGAGTTTATTTAAGGAGTTCGAATTTGTTCCCCAGGTAAATCTGCCCATAGGTAGAATTAATGATGTTAGGAAGGTAATTATTGGTCTTAGGTAAAACATGATAACTTTCAGGGATTGTGTATTAGAAACCAGGATTGATGGTGAGATCATATTTGAGGCTTATGCTCCTTACTGGTTTTCTTAGTAGTTCATGTGCCTCTGGAAAATAATTGTTTCCCCCTAGTGCACATCATATTAAAAAAGAATCTAACTGTATCTCGACAACTTTGGATGATCAGAGTTGTGGTGTTGACGGAGGCAGTGGTCAGCCTGTTTCCAACTAATGTAACCAGCGGGTTGCCTCCTAGTATGTTGAATCTTGGATTGCATCATACTCCAAAGGGGTGATAACCAAAGATGTTTCTCAGGTTGTGTTTAAGAGGTTAATAAGAAAGGTTTCCCTTCATTTAGAAGGTGCTTTATCTCCTTCGTAAGCTATGTTGTCTGCATCATAGAGTGAGGATGAGGAGATCCCCATCTCATCAAAGCAAACTCATTCAAGGTATAACTTTTCATCTATAATAAAAAAGTTCCACACCAAAAAGGCTTTACCAAGGTAGTCTAGTCATAACTATCAAGAGGAGTCTGGGGTTCCATTTCCTCATTTTTCTATTTGTGATGGAAATGGTTGGGAAGACCGTAAAATATAGGGCTATTGGATCATCCTAATAGCAGTCCAGAATGAATTCAAAATGTGTATGAAAAGTGGAAGTCCAAACATGGAAGGACCTATCTTCTTATGCTGAAATAATGTGGGTACTTCTATGTGACGTTTTGTAGATTTCAAGGAAAGAAGATCTCCAAAACTTGCTTGGTATTCACATTGAGTATAATCCTACTGAAGTGAAGATTCATATTTGATAGCTAGAGATTCTCTTCTATGCATTTGAAAATCATATCCCTTAAATAAGTAAAGTGTATGATATGATGAAATGTGGTGCTACTGAAGGTATTGATCATTCATCTTCTGAGTAATGACGTGAATATGTTGATCCCAAAGACATAAGTTCTCTTCTTCTCATAATATTTTATTCTTTTCCATTATATTTCAGTGAAATAATAATTTCTAAAGTTAAATATCATATTAATTTTCTTTTTTAGTGAGATAAAGGGAGATCATTTGAGGTTCCATCCCCACAGTACATCCCTGGTGGTACTCTGATTAGGGTTACTACACCCCCCCCCCCCAAATCAAGAAAGGTATCTCTAGGACAATAGGCCATAGAGAACAATATGGTGGGAGAATTCCAACCTATAATACCTTTTTTAGGTGGTTTATTCTATCAATCCTTTGAATAATATGAAGAAGAAGGATTTCATAAGGTTGAAATCCTTATCTAAATACCTTTCTAGTAGTGGTAATTTATCTCATAATCATACATATCTACCCATGAAAAGTGTCTAAACTTCCTAGGCTTGTAGTAACTCCTTCAATTTCCTCTCTCAAAGGATATAAAAATTAGCCTACAAGAACTGTGTAGGGAATTTTAGACCCTGTGTGAAACCCTGTGAGTGAATTGGATCCCTAAACTGAAAAAGCAGTGAGGGTAGAGGATGCATCGTCTACCCCTAGCAATTTCCATATGTTGTGGAGAGGGAGGAAGATTTTTGTAATGTCTAAGGTATTTCATAATATGTTACATACTAAGGACTAATTTCCTCTTTTTTAATATTTTAAGTTCTTCTCATGCACTAACGAATCCTATGACGTCTCATACTGACCATGAGTCTATCACTAAAAGGTTGTTTAGGGTCTCAAGTCATCATAGGAGGGTCATGAACCAAATTCACTAAGTGTTACCATGGGTGAGATTAACATGGACATTGAGATGTAAATAGAAACCATGACAAATCTTGGTGTGACTTTTCAAGAAATACTAGAACATATTAATATTCCGAATAATGTATAAGCATTTGGGGGACTATTTAAAGAATCAAATAGAGTTGGATATCTATTTTATATCCACTCAACATTTTTATACCTTATTCCCTCATCATAGCTGGTTGGAATGTCCATCTACATCCATGGAAATTTTATAGTGATGGTGCATGGAGAATATTTCGAAATCAATCTCATTCCCAATATTTATGGGTATCCAACTCTGGTGGACCTTGAAATAGGAATTCATTCTAATCCACATCTGGAAGATCCAAGACAAACCTAGGGAAGATACACTTATCAAGAGGTTCCAGTTCAAACTGATGAAGATAGGAATGCTAGGGAATAATAATCCCATGCTACTGACCTATTATTGGGTAAATTTCACCATCTATTTTGATTGTTCCCGATTCTTGATTTTATTTTGAAACTAAAAAATTATTCTCATTTATCATTTAGTATTATTAGCTTTCATGGCTAGATCAGAGGTTGAAGCTTCTATATGAGCTTGACCAGCATCGGGTGGTGAGGCATCCATTATTTGGGAGGGAGCTGAGTAGGGTACTTCTCTGAGTGCATTGATCCCAAAGTACATTTCTCCTTATGACAGTGATTCTGAATCACATCTGGAATTTCATAATTCTATTTGCATCTCATGTCGCAAGGCCTGATGGGATATAAGGAAGAAAATATCTAAGGTTCCCCTTTAGGACATTCCTTCACGAATCTAATGGATTTTAGTTCTATTTATTATGGTGGGACTCAGTGGGTTTGATTATCATATAATCCACTCCTTAGTGAATTATATTCTTCATAGGTGGGAGAGGGTGCATAAGCTTCAACAAGATCTCATAAAGGCCAAATTTCTCACCAATATTGATGAGTTTCGGGACAATTTATCCCAAATTGGAGGCCAATGATAACACAAATATTAAAGAATTCAAGAACCATATCAAGAAGGAGACTATTCAGTTGTTTCACCTTCATCAAAAATTAAATATTACTTAGGGGAAACTCAATAAAATCCATTGTTCATTAAAAAAAATCCCAAACATAAGGTTTAAACATCGTTGTGGCTGCAATGAAAGCACTTCATCAGGACAAAAAGACTAATGTTATTTGAATGAAAAAGCTTCAGTAAATGTATGGTAGGGCTTAGAAGGGATTTCAATAGATTAATAATTACATTGAAGGCCTCTTGTAATATATGACAAATAGACTCTGTCATGTGGATGTTCTTTTGGGGGATTGTTTTATTATAAATAAAAATAATTTTGTTTCTAATCATTTTTTCCTTCATCCCTACTTCCTTCCTATGATCATAATGTAATATTGAAACTAATTTTCATAAAAAAAAGAGTGTATCATCTGATTTTGATCAGAGTGATGGGATGGTGAAATGCTCCAATTTTTTTATAGTTCATAAGTGTTAGAGAGAATAGTATAACTTTTTCATGATTTGTAAGGACAACCCTATATGTTTTCTATATTTTATGTAATCATCATAATTTGTGTCCTAAGAACAAAATGATGGAGACTTAGCTAGTGAGACTTGGATTTTTCTTAGGTCATCCATTTTGGGTTCTTAACCTAATTTTTTTTTACCTTTTATCTTTGTGGGCAGTTTAAAGTCATGAAAAGTGGGATAATGAATCTTTTGATTGGGGTAAAATTTCTTAGAATGTAGATTTTTAAAAAAATAACAAAAAAATGTCTTATGAGCCAACAATGTTCTGAATTTCTATAGGTACATAGTATGGAATCATGAGACACAATATTATGGATTCTGAATTGAAAACATGGAATAATGTAATAGAGTAGGACTCTCTTGAGGGAGAAGTTACTGATAGTTGAAAACCCCATTGTGGGGGCTATTTTATGAAAGGACAACCAGGGAACGTACTGCGTAATCATGTATTTTTATCCTTATATTGAAAGACTCGTTATGTAGGTGACTTGTGAAAGGCCAACTGGGGAGTGTAATTCATAGTAAGGTAAAGGATTTCCTAGGAATTTCAACATTTTATTTTTGATAGACAAAAGAAGTTTAATATTTTTATTTCTCAATATCACAATCTGTGGTTTTTTCAAACAAATATGTCTGAGAATAAATGGATTATTGGTAATAGCATTGGCCCTAAATGGTAAATCACTCCTATATGAATTTCATGTGTTAAAGAGGGTACACTTTGTTAGATAACCATTGTAAGGGGAGAAGACCCATTTCTAACAATGGAAAAATACATCAAGAATTTTAATTTCATGTGACAAAGACATTGGCTGTGTACTTTAACATCTTATGATAAGGACATTATGCTACGTATTTTAAATTCATACATTAATAACATTATGCTATGCAGTTTAAAATTGTATAGCAAAGACATCATGCTATGTAGTTTAATGTTATTCAACAAGGACATCATTAGGGATTTAATTTACATTATTTTTATTAGACCTACGGTTTTATGGTTCTCTAACTATTGGTAATCTATTTGGAAATTTGGTACCATTTTTAAGTGTGAAGGGGAAAAAAGTAAAGTGTAACCTGGGGATATCTAGATCCGAATAGTGGTATAGGGAAATGGGTCTTATGGAATTAGAGGAGGTATCTCCCAATCATGAAGTTACTAATCATTAAAAAACCCATTATGAGGTCTATTTTATGCATTTCTAGCAAGGGAATGTATTGTATAGTCAAATAATAGCATCCTTTGGTTGAAGAACTTGTATGTGGGTTGTTTTTTGAAAATACATTTGGGGTGTTTTACATCATAGTCAAGTAAATAATTTCTCTAGAATTATAAAAATATATTGCTAAAATATTATGAATATCTATAGATATTCAGATCTCCCCATGGATAGAGTTTTGTTTGTTGAGAAAATAACATAGATAAGGTGGGGGTATTTTAAGATAGGATTTCCCAAAAAATTGATAAATAGGATCTTCTGCAAAGGTATGACCCAAGAATAGGAAGTATGGTGCCTTTATTTTTAGGTCACACGACTAAGACCATCGTGCCAAGGAAATCATAGAGATGTATGGCATTTCGGATCCATATTTCCCCAATATACTTCAAAAACAGAAAGCAAATTTTAAACCATGGTCTTGGGGGTTCTCAAATAGGGAGATGGAAAATGGGACAACTTTTTACTATAACCATGGATTTTTTTTTAAAATCATGGGTTTCAAAATATTTTGATCAATGATCATGAAAACAGAAGAGACTTCTCCAAAGGGTGATGTTACTGCTAGTTAAAAAACCTGTATGTGGTAAGTTGTAAGCAAGAAAAATGATGTAATGTACTATATAGTCAAATAGTGGTATCTTTTTTATAAAATACCCATTATGTGAGATAATTATACAAGTCAAACTGGGTCACATACTGCATAGTAAATAAAAAAAATTCCTTCAAGTATGAGACATTCTATCACCAGAAATAGAATACAGATTATGAAGATCTAGATGTGTCAAATATTAAGAGTATGACTTGTGGGAGAAAAGTATTTCAGTGTGAAAAAATCATCTGGTCTGATATTGTTCACAAGTTCATAATCTATTTTATAGATCTAAATCCAATTTAGAAGTGCTACATCTCTCATTTCCATGTTGGGATTTCTAATTAGAGGACCCAAAATAAATTCTCTCGTATAGATCTTTTTATTGAACATACGAGAGGATACACTTTTCATTACCCCATGGTTGGGACTAGGATCTAAGGCATAGTCTTCACTACATATCTCAATTGCATTAGAATGAAGACATACATAGTTCTCTATATACAATATAGTTTGAGTTCATCCATTAAGGAAATTATTCATGCAATTTAATGTCATTCAGAAAAAGAAAAAAGGTGTCTCGACATGTTGAGTAATAAGATAATGTGACTAAACCAAGGACTATTTTGCAATCTTCACTACATATCATGTCGAAATAAGAATCAAGACACGCATATTTCTAACATATACAGGTTCATCTGTAAAGTCAAAACTCGTATAGGATTTCCTCATGTAGGTATAAATTGTACATGGAAGAAGAGGGTATTTTCCACAATGTTATGTGGATGGTTGTGGGATTGAAGATCCAAACATAACTATGTATCTCATAGAGGTGATAATAAGGATATAGGTAGTTCTTTAAATACTATGTAGTTTATCATCATATGACTAGGATGTTGGTGATTTTGACGTGAAAAGGAACATCATGGTTGGGCCAAGGTATAGGAACCAATCACCACAACATATCTCATTAGGGAAAGAATCAATCCACATGTAGTTATTAAACAAATCATACAATTTATTTTCATGTGATGAGGACATATGGTGAACCTTTTCAGGTCTTGTAGCTAGGACTATGATAGCTCCAATGTTAATAGATACACCTTGCTCATGCCATGAAATCCTTTACCCAAATCTATATTCCCACATGAGCTGCGATCGGTTTGAGAAACCAGGAGGGGTAAAAGTTTCCTCTACAATACAAAGGTAACATAGGTGAAGGATAATGGCATTTCAATTAGGTGGGGATTGGGTTGGGTGATAAAATCCATGTGTCACTATGTATCCCATTGGGATAATAATCAATAATTGTATAGTTATTGTTTATCCCATGTATATTAATGTCATTTGGTAAAGAAAAATATGAACTAATGTGAATGAACAAAAATATTATGGCTGAACCAATGTATAAGTCCCAGGTGTCACTACATATCTTGTTGGGGTAAGAATATATCCATGCACAGTTCTTGACAATATTTCTCTGTGAAGGTTTGATTCATACACAAAGGGAGTGAAAGAACTTTTTTAAATGTTGTTAGACCAGAGATAGGAGATCTGGTTGTCGCTATGTATTTGAATATAATGAGAATCAAGAAAAATTTAGTTCATGGAAAAGGTTCCCCACACCAACTAAGATATGACGTGGGGAAGGGAGCTTTAAATATTTCCCAAATTATTGGTTGTTCCCAAACCATGATTCTATGTATCACCATTCAAATAATTGTAATAAGAATCAAACCATATGTTCTGGAAAAGTTTCATGTGTAGATCTAGTTCGAACACCAAGAAAGGAGAAATTTTATTTCTGGTCATGCTTGGACCTGAGATTAGATATATGGGTATCACTGTGTATCTCAATAGTAATGAGAATCAATCCACATGTAATTCTTGGATAGATTGTTTAGTTTATCATCATATGATGAGGATGTGAAAATTATGGGACTTATACTTATAGAAAGGGTCCCAAATTCCATTATGGAATTATAATGATGTAAGTTGGGATTATGCATAGGGGAATCACATCTTTCATCCTCATATCTAGAAAATAGGGAATCTCAACCCCCTTAGGGGTTAATGTGAGATAATTGGGACCTACCATGAGATGGAGGCCCATTTTTAAGAGACAGTGATGCAAATAACAACTCATGATACACTAGGGGTTTCTTAACATTGAATGAAAAAGATGTTAACCATGTAGTTTATTGTCATGTGGTGGGGAAAATAGGTGAATTTCAGTTTATTGTCATGTGACGAGGACATTTTTTAACACATTTTATGGTCATCTGACAAGGACCCACTACGAATTTTAGCATCTTTTATCTTGGATGTAGATCATGTAATTACATGAAATATTTATTCAGGAACCTTTTACTGGTTGGGGTTGTAGTGATTTCTTTATCCCTTAAGATTAATCCTTAAGCTTTATTGGAGTGGAACTTATGTATGTAGTAAGGTCACTACCACATTGGATCAAGATTTAAAGGATCATTTCGTGGTATCATTGGAGTCTTAAGGACCAAAACAAACTCTTCTTAGAGGAATGAAAAAAGGTATACCTACTTATTAAATTCCCATGATATCTAGTTCTGATATACACCCAAGTGATGCAGGTTATGCAATCTCTTTTCATCCAGTCACTCCAATTCATCTAGTAATTTCTAAGATTGTACGTCTATAGATAGCCGGTCACAAATGGAAATACAAAGCAATAGAAACTGAACTTTATGGGAAAGACTTGTTTTTTTCCTTTACACTAGAGATTATAGGATTTCACGTGTTACAGTGCAGGTTTTACTACAATAATCCCATAAGGAATGTAATATCTTGTCATGAAAAGACTTCCAATCTTTATCCACCATCTTCTAGAGTATGTTGGGAAGGGTCTTGTTAAAAGCCTCTATTTTCCATTAGCCAATTCATGATAGTGGGTTGAATGGTGGATTTATTATTGTACTCTTGATTCATAATTTCCACCTCAATGGAGTAGAAATTGGTGCCATTTTCCCAAAAAATTTTATGATTGAAACCAAATATGATAATGATGTTAGCTTTGAAGAAGAAAAAAATTATTTTGGATCCTACTTCTTTGAGGGGTATTTCCTCAGACAATTTGGATAACAAATCGGTTGTAGTATGGACGTGCTTGAACTGCTTGGTCATAACTGGAGTATATGGCCCCACTATATCTATTACCCATGTGGAAATTGGACATGGGTATTTGGATGTATGTAGAAAATTAGGGGGGAAATGAATGAAGTTGGAATGCACCTGACAACAACAAAATTTCTTGGTGAATTCTAAGCAATCCTGCATCATCAAATGGATGAAGTATACAAGACATCATATTAGATCAGAAAGACTGTACCCTGACTTGTGGCCACCACATGTTCTTACATGTACTTTTTCCATAACATCCACAGTCTCTTCTCTATTGACACATCTGTAAAGAAAACCATCAAATACAAGAATTCACCAAGAACTACCTCCAGGATGGGATTCATCCATCCCATTGTAGAAACATATAGCTTAGGTATAGGACATATTTCATTGATCTCTTATGTTCTGATTTGAACACAATGTGTGACCATTCAGTGGTGGGAAAAGCCAATGAATATTTCATCCCATTTTAGATATAAAAAATTTGTAGATGCATTTTCCAATGCATCTTCTAGGGAATTATATGATCACAGATTGTGTTTAAATGTTGAATCTGAGGGGAATTATTCCATTAACCCACATTCATAGTCAAACAGGTGAATTAGATCCTCTTTTCTGATGTCATAATCCCCATTGATTTTATTGAATAACAACTCTGAGTCGCCTTTAACTTCCCGGTAGTTTATAAATATTTGAAGTGACAATTATAATCTTTCAACGAGATCTTGATATTATAACACTTCATTAGTATAATCTTTTCATAAACAGAAGAAGTGTGGAAACATTATCTTCTCTTGGGATATAAACACAATCCCTAACCTTTCTTTGTTAACTATTGGGTATTCTATTTTCTTTCATGTTGGTCTTCTGGATGCACAATTAAAATAAATTTCCCATTATTGGGGGTTTCTTTGAATAGAGAATATTTATTCATTTAGAAATACAGTATTTAATGGTGTCTCTATTGTAGGTGGGTGTTTGGTAAGGAAATATTACAAGACATGCCCTTTTACTACTTTCTAAAGAAAAAAACTATATGTTTAACTACCACAGAATAACGTCCCACCATTCTAGATATATTATAATCATAGGAAGACTAAGGATAAATTTCATGGGGATATTATTATATAACAAGTGGATCTCATGGTGAGACATGTAGTGCCTCAAATTATTAATGGAAAAGATTATTGCTACATAACACTTATCGATATCTGAATAACAAGTATCAATATAAATCAAGGTTTAATTGAGATAAAAAAGGATTTTTTAATTATTAAAATATTTTATATCCATGAGGAAGGACCCATAGATCATTCCAGGGCCATTACTTACTTAATGAATAGCTTTCCTTCAATATGTGGTATCAGTGGGATCAAAAGGTATTTCTTGAGAGCAACAAATTATTCTTGATATTCCTTGTTCCACTGATATGTGACCCCCTTTTTAATTAATTTCGTGAAGGGTAAACAATTTCCTTCAATAATGTCTATAAGGGATGGATATAAAATAGGTGTCCTTGGATTCCTCCCAACTCTTTCAAGTTTCTAGTAGGTGACATTCCAATGATATATTTCATTTTATTAGGATCAACTTCGATGCCACTATGGAATATGATGAAGCCAATAAATTTTTTTGAGGTTACCCTGAAAGCACATTTCAAGGGGATAATCTTTATATTATGTTGTCGAATCCTACTAAATATGGTATATGGGTCATCCAGGTGGTCAAAATATTTCCAGGACATCACCCCTAGATCATCAACATAACATTCAACAATCCTTCACATGAATTTTATGAAAATGTGATGCATTACTTGTTGGTAAGTGGTACCTATATTCTTTAATCCAAAGGGAATTACCCAAAAGCATAATACTCCATGAGGGGCTCTAAAATATATGGATTCTTCATATTCCAAGGCCATCCAAATTTGGTTGTACCCTTAATATCCATCCATAATGGATAGTTCTTAATAACCAGTTGTTCTATCTATCTGGAGTTCTGTGATTCGAACCGAAAAATATATTCGGTAAAACGCCAGTTAAGATCTATGAAATCGATAAAAACTATAATTTACCCATTTTTCTTCTTCAAAGAGACAATTTTTTCTATCCATTTTGGATACTGTACCTCTTGGATAAAATCTTCCTTAATGATCTTGTCCACTTAATCCTTAATTTTGGAGGAATGAGTCAGTGTATCCTTATGGATTCCTACTTGTATCTCTGATGATCTTCTATAAAACCCAAGTGATGGATGGGAAGTTTAGGATCAAGTCCAGTCATCTCCGTTTAATTCTAGGAAAACACATCCTAATGCTGTTTTTGGAACGAGATATATACCACCTAATCTTCAAGAGTCATGGTTACACTCATCGGAGTGGGGTGTGGATTTTTTTTACCTATATTTATCTCTCTATGTTTATCGAAAATGATAGAGACTCCTTCCTCAAATATGGATCGGAGTCCCTGATATCTTCCTCTTCTTTTTCTTATTAGTTTTCCACTACTTGTGATTCTTTTAGGGGAGGATATGATAAAACAAGTTCTTCTTAGGGAAGAGTGGAGCCACAATTTTAAAATCTAGAGCATGATGCAACCATTTGAGGATCCCTTTCTATAATGAAGCCTACTTGGAGTCTTGAAGGGAAGAGTAGGGATTGATAATTATAATCCCTTTAATTTTCTATTGATGTGATGAATTCTTCCAGTTTAGATGATGGGGTCGGGTCTTATTGAAGATCTTTGGGTGGAATGGATACATTTTCATCTAGGGTTTCATTGTTGTTCAGAGTTTTGACAACTTCTCCTATATTTTCCGGTTTGATTTTCATGACTAAAATTATAGAAGATACTAAATTATTGATTGAATTTGGTCCCACCCCTTCAATTTGATTAATAGGTAGCACATAATAAGCACTATGCTTTTTTAAGGGGTTTGATGGGATTATCTCCAGTCCATTTTGGGCATTGATTTGAGTAACATAATCTGTCATGGAATGTTTTCCTCCTTTGTGGTAAAACCCTTCATCAATTTACTATGACTCATAGGATTTGAACAGGGCCTTGTCACCATAAAAAGTCCTAATTTTATAGTTGACTTAATATTTTATACATTGGTAGTATGATTATGGAATTGATGCATGCTAATGTAGCCAAGATTTCCCAGTAGACCATTTAATGTTGTATCCTTCCAAATGACCATAAAATCTAAGGCAGAAAAAAGTTCCCTGAATTTTGTTCTGAGTGTGATCTCACCAAGAAGTCCTTGATCATTATTATCATAGCTTTATAACATAAGAGTGGAGGGAGACAAGTGTGATTTATTGAGACCTAGTTGACGAAGTTTCTACACTAGAATGAGGTTGACTCTTAATACATTTTCAATGATGTATTATTATATATCAATATAATTTATTCTTCTAGTGGTATACAAAGGAATGAAATGTCCTTATATGAAATTATCCTAATCCTGATAAATGAAAGAGATGATAACATGGCATTCTGTAGTATCATTCTATGCATGATAAATCTCAGCAAAGGCATCTTCATCTTAAAATTCCTTAGGTATTAACATGTAATAAATCATATTTTCTCTAGTTTTATTTTTATAAATTATTTCAGAAAATTATAAGACCTAGAGTAAAGACGACATGTGATTCTGAGGCTTGATGTTCTCGAAAAAAATTGATGAAAGATGTTCATTTTTAATAAATTTCTTGGGCATTTTTTCATTAAAATAAGAAAAACTTCTAAATGAATTCATGAATCATAAATATAAGGGCACTAATTTATTTAGAAAAATGAATTTACCTTAGGTAGATCCTAACAACAACTGGCACAGGTCGGCTATGAAAGTTAATTTTTATAAATATCAGTAATAAAATATTTAATAAAAATATTTTATTTTGACATTGTGGCCCCTTTTTATTTATATTAGAGTTTTTTATAAATCCAGGGTTATCACTGTAACCCTATAATTTCCTTAATCCTATGAGAAGGAAGTTATCTTGAAAGTGATGACAAATAAATGGTCGAGACTTGGATTAAAGATCGATATATTGATGAAAGACCACAATGTAGCTTCTCCTTTCATCAACAACTGATCCAACTCTAGGTAGGGTATTTTTTCTCCATGATTAATTCCCCATTCTTAAATTTTATGATGAAATTGTTCCAAACCACAAATAGGTTGATCCATGGCTTGATCTCTTGATGGATGGGTGTTATGCTTGCGGGGAATAAAATTGGAGATAAATCTGTGTGATTTCTATTCTTCCTCATTCTTCCTTCTAACAAGAATGAATCGAGGCTGACAAGGACATGGGACAAGATCAATTCTTTGGGTGTTCATGTGAATTTATTATCTCCCCTCAATATCTCATGTTCTTCTTATGTTCTTCTTCTTCCCACCTCGTTTGAAACCCCCATGCGAACGATCGACCGTTGAGCCCCCGATTTAAGGTAAAACGACTAGTGATCGAGGATCCAAACCCGTGACGCCAAAATAGAGGAGAGACAGAAGGCGCGACATGATTTTTCTTGAATAATGATGCATGGAAGTGTCTATGACTGGTTCAGGTGAGGCGGTGTGGGTTCAGCAGGTTGGTCCAGGTGAATGGCGAGCCAATAAGGTGAGTCCATCGGCAAGGTGGAAAAAGGAACACGGTAAGGGGTGGGATATAGTAGAAGGATGATGTGTTGAATGGGGTATGCGGTGAGGGGAGGCCACATATGAGGTGGCTAGGAAGAATGTGTCTCAGTGCTGTATGGGAGGAGAACATAGTGGTGGTTCTACCATGGGGCATATGGAAGGAACAAGGTGAAGGTGGACCTTGTGCGGCATAGAAAATCGGCTTGTAGCGCCTGCCAGACCACATGGAACCAGGCTACTCTAGTGGCCCCATGGGCTGGACCCAGTAGACTATTCTATTTCCTGATGTACTGGATTAGATCGGGTCAGGTCATCCGAACTAGGTTGGGTCGACCAGTGGGTTGGGTCGAACCCATACTGGATCCAGATCAAACCCTTTTATAGAAATAGACATAACATTCAAACCATGTGTCTGTTTGATTAGTTGTTTTCAAATTTGGGACCCTTGCGACAAGAATGTTTTTTTTCAGATACTATGAGTGAGTTTTTTTAGAAGTTGGTATATAACCTAATGACCTTAAGAGTATGATGTCCTAGAATTAGCATGCTATGAGCAGAATCTTGTGGATGGTTGTGACCTAGAAGTTGTGTCACCTGGAAGTTGTGTGATGTAGAAACTATGTGACCTGAGATCTATGTATATTACTTAGACGTTATCTTCCTCACTGAGATTGTGTTTTCCACTGAGACTGTGTGTCTCACCAAGACAAGGTTTCTTACCGAGACTGTGTTTATTACCGATATTGTGTTTCTTACCAAGATTGTGTGTCTTATCAAGATTGTGTGTCTTATCGAGATTGTGTGTCTTATGGAGACTGTGTGTCTCATCGATATGGTGTGCCACATTGGATTGAGCATATCATAACTTTATTATAATGTATTCTATATACATATACCTATGTGAGCTGACTGTACTTCACGTATTTTGTTTGTGGTATACTTCATGTATTTCTTAGTGGTATTCATTTGTGGATTTGGGATGTCCTGCTAAGTATTGTTTTCCACCCCTTCATGGGATTCCCCCTCATGTGTCATGTCTTATGTAGATGATCTATGCTTTGATGGTTTCATTGGTAGAACAGGTCCAGGTTTTGTTTACAAATATTAGACAGATGATGTGTTATGCTATGGCTTTAGAAAGCTTTCCTGCACCTACCCTTTGGATAGGGTTTTCTACTGAAGAGTTTCAGGAACCTGTGGAATCACATTTCAGACTCTTTGTTTTGGTGGTATTGTATACTAGCCCTATTTAATTTCTATTTTCCTACTATCATAATCTGTGGTTGGGATATTAGTGTATGCATGCATGGTTTACTAGGATTTTTTACATTTCTGCATTTTGGGATTGGAGGTGTGTCTGTGTGTGTGTGTATAGGTACATTGGAAAATACCTCCCATTTTTCGTATATTTCTACTCGGTGCTGGTCACCATCCCGTGACCCATTAGAGGTGGTTTGGGGTACTCACAGAATGGACCCCTCTAGGGTGGGTCCTGATAGATTGGTATCACAATGATGTTGGTTCTACTTAAAGGACCTGGAGTCTGTGAGGGTGCTTTAAGAAAACATTGTTGAGTGTTTCACGTTCATATTTCAAGCTAGGGAATCTAGTATTGGTGCAACATCTGAGGTATCCATACACCCCACTATGGGAACCTTCTTTTCGACTCTGTACATGAAAACACAATTTGTCGGGAAAATAATGGTACATGCATCATATAGTATTTGACAGTGTTCTCATGTACTACTGGAGTGAGCTCACTATGTATACTCTATTGATCTGGGTATATATTGTTTTATTTTAGGATGCCTCCATGCTGGCATATAGCCATAAATCCTTTTCATGATCATGAGAATGATCCTATTATTGATGAGGTGTCGGTATAGGGGGAATGTTCTAGATATATTCCATGTACCGTATTTATCACCTATAGGTGGTGTACTAGATATACCACCACCCATCGATTAGCAGTTAATACCAGTGATAACGGTTGAGGATTCCCACATGCTAAGTTTTTTTCATGAGTAATCAAGGTAGTAGCTGCCCATGATTTAGGGTGAGACCAACCCCAAGTAGCTGAGGATTGTCTAGAGGCAGTCACACATGTCTTCCTCCTTTTGAGGACGCCTTCCAACCAAATGACAGTCTGATCTGTGAGTCTTATTTAGGGACCAGTGTGGAAATGGTGCAGATTAGTGCCCCAAAAACATGACAAGGTGAATCTCTGTGGGGAAGAAATTGAGAATCTCTTCAGGGAGGAGTTCTTTACAGATACATTTCAATCAGTGTGCCTCTTTGAGCTTCTGTGTCAATAGTAGTGTAGCCAGACTGCATCAGAGTACTTAGTGAGGTAGAGAATCATGATGTGGGAAGAGTTTTCAGATATTACCACCACCACACCATGGTGTTCCACATCAGGATCATGGAGCTGGTAGATAGAGAAGAGTATAGCAACGGGTGATAGAGGATTATGACCCTGGTGATCCAGTGATGATTAGAGGTATGATATGTTTATTTTCCACACTAGCTAAAGTATTGATAGACACAGGTGTCAGTCATTCAATTCTTTCCATGGACCTTATTCAGGGCTTAGAGATTTTAGTGTATCCACTGACTAAACCCTTAAACTCAGAGAATCCTATAGGAGAGGATTCGAGGATCAAACACTGATACTGATTAAAGGTGAGAGTATCATTTGGGATTTCCTGGTTTTACCGTCGAGGCATTAAGATTTAATTCTCGGTCTGGAATGGTTACTCACATTCCATTCTTAGATTGACTATTTTGGGAATAGAGTGTAGTGTGTTTTGTGTGATGGGACTACGTTTACCTTTTTTGTGAAAAGAAAATGCATATAGTGTAATAGGGACTTAATCATAGGCGGTGTAGCTAATTACTCACAAGTTTTCTAACCTCACCCTTGGTGAAGTCAATGATAGAAGTCCTCAGTTTCCTATAGTGGTGGAAGAGTATCAGGATGTATTTCCAAATGATGTTCCTATATTACCTCCCCCTAAGAAAGTTGAATTATGCATTGATCTGAGAGGAACAGTTTGGGATATACCTAACACAGAGAGGGGGGGTGAATCAGTGTTGGGGACTTTTTAAACCAATTCCAACTTTTTATCCCTATACCTTTTGACCTGTTAGGATCTTGATTCTCTTATTCTCTTTTCCTTGTCGCATGCAATAATAGAAATCAGTAAAAATATGCACACGATATTTTTACAAGGTTCACCACTCAATAAGACTAGCTACGTCCTTATCATGCATGGGTATGACCACTGCATGGATTCTCTCTTATAATGTGATATGCTTTTAAAATGGAGTGGCTAGGAAAAAAATCCTCTAGTCAGTGTGAGTCCCTACACTTTGGAGGAATTGGGAAAAAATTCTCTTCTCTAGAATGGTGATAGCCTAGTCCAACATGCAGCCTCTGGCTGGTTCTTTATACTGCCTATGGAGACAGTCTTCTTCCTTCTTCAAAAGGCAGGTTCTGCTCTTGAACTATTTTAGTGCTCTTCACTTGATTACTTGAAAATAATTAGGCAAGAAATTGTCTTATTTATTTCTCATATTCTCTAGTGAAAAATCAAACTGCACTAGTTATTCTTCTTTATTATTCTTAGTGCAACAACCAACTACACTAAAAATCTTCATTCTCTAGGTTGTTCATCTTCTTCTACTACTCTTTTTTCTATGCAGCAAACCTGTAAGTTGCACACTCTTCTACTTATTCTTTATGTTCTTCTACTCTTCTTCACATGTTCTCTTTCAGTGAAAAACCATCTGTACTAATCCATTCTTCTTCTTCTTCTTTCTAGAATCACAACTCAGTTGATCTGAAGCTGGTAAGAAGTTCTGGAGCACAACAGATTGCGCGCCTACTTTGACATGCGCGACCTATACCTGTGCGCCTACAACCTACGAGCCTACAACCTTCATGCCTATTCTTATTTCCTAACCATAAGCTGGCAGGAACCCCCGGAGCAAAACAGCCTATACAACCACTTTGACCTGTGTAACCTATACCTGTGCATCTTATACTTGTGCGCCTCTTCTCATTCTTTCCTACCTAGAAGCCGGTAGGAACCCCTGGAGCAAAGCAGCCTGTGCATCCACTTTGACCTTCCCGTCCTAGACCTGCGTGACTAGAACTTGCACGCCTCTTCTTGCGCACTTCCCTTTAGACACGCTGCCTTCATGCAGCCTGTGTTCCAACTAACACTTTCGCGCCTCCAACTTGTGCACCCCAACCTATGTGCCTTCTAACAATCTTCCACCTGCGAGCCCAATTCTCTACCTGCGCGCCCAGAGATCAAGTATAATTCTCAAGTATTGAGCCTTAAGAAATGAAGAGGTAGTCGTCTATTTATAATAATTTTGATGACTTGTGTGACCTAGACTTGCGCGCTCATACCTGCGGGCCACCACATGCATGCCACCACCTACGCGCCACCACCAGTGCGCCACCACCTGCGTGCCACCACCTGCGTGCCAATACCTGCATGTGTCTTTCTTTCCTTTTCCATATTTATCAAATAATTATATTTTTGAAATATGAATTGTGTGCCTCTACAGAACTTGCACGCCTTCTTCTTCCCTTTTTCATTTTTTTTGGATATTTATGATGTTGAAACATGTCTTTCCAAAAACACTTCTTTACTCTCTTTATCCTTCATACGGCTTGAACCACATGTTCTCCAAATATGAGATTATTGTAAAATACAAATCAAAAAATCATCGTCTGATTTTGTCCATTCTTTTTGGAATATGAATTCCAATGTACTTCACCCTCACCTCAAATCCTCAATTCCTTTTGGAGTGTTAATTCCAAGGAACTTCAATCATCTCTCTTCATCCAAAAGTGGAGGCTTGATGCTTCTTCAAATATCTTCTTATAATTTCATTCCATTACACACTCTCTCTGTAGAGACCTGAATCTTGACGTACACGGACATTACATTACATTTGCAGAATACTTAGTACATAACAAAAACACACACACAAGGATCGTAATAGTTTAGTGTCTTTGGAAACTCGAAATATAATCTTCTAATCATGGTGAAAGATCTTCAACAAATCCCATAAAGATCATCTTTTTTTACCTAAATCATTTCTTTATATCCTGGGGAAAATAAAACATAAAAGGGTGAGATCAAATTCTCATTAATGGTAAAAAAAAGAAATATCAATCACATCATATTCATAAGAATATAACATTTTGGAAATCTTAACCTGCAAAAGAGATCATAATATCATAACATGGGAAAAATCATAGTAGTGAAATGTAATCTCAATAATCATAAAATAAAACATGAAACTTTGGGTAATACACACATAATCATAGAGAATCATTTCTTATTAGTCAAGACTCATTGCCAAGACTATCTTAGTGGACAAAGTCCATTTTTGAACCGATTTCACTCCTCGTTTCAGTCCTGTTTCACTGAACTGGTCTAACCTGCCGTTCCAGCCATGTCTATCTCATGAGATATAAAATCTTTACCCAATGCATTGGAGGGAGATATAGGTACCAACCATCTCATAATGAAATCATTCTTACTTGTGCCACAAAATAAACATACATCATTCATAATAACCCAATAAATAAAATGGGTTTCATAAACATCATCCCATCATCACATAATCCATATAAAAGAAATAGATATCATTTCATAATAAAAAAAGTGAAACCATTTAAATCATAGAGACATTACACTTGAAACATACACATGTGAAATAATTTCATCTTAGATGAAAATGGTTCTGATAAAACACTTTAAATGAATTCTTGAGGAAAATATCCTTTTTTCTTCAAAATCATTTTTTTCACAAAATGTCATGAAATTTTAGAAGAAAAGGTTTTTGTTGAAAATATTCATGAAATATTTTGAAGGAAGCTTCATGAAAATAAGTATTTATAAAACCATAAAAATCCTTTCACGCCATATACGTTAAAAAAACATTCTTATCGTACTTTTGTTGGAAAAGTCAAAAAGTACCTCGTACGAAAAATGACAAAAGATTCATTTCATATCTTTTACTAAAAACTAAACGAAGGGTAAAATTGGATATAAACTATTGTAGAAGGATATAAATATTACATATTGAGGAAACATGGATGTGGAGGAAAAAATACACCACAGTAAATTCCAAAGTATAAACAATCTCGGATAAAAATGAGATTGTGATATTTCCCTTACCTTAGGTCCAATTTCCTTTGTAAAGTCTGAAACTCCTGTATAATTTTTTAAATAATTTCATTGACTTATTAAAGAATCATATTCATTGTTATGATATCATATATGGTTCAATTATGACTTTATATTACCCATTCTTATGTAAATTAATGTTAAAGTAGCGTTTTGGGTAAAATCATCTTATATATCGTACGTGTTTGGACTTGTTGTTCTTGATGTTATTATTACTTATATCATGATTTAATTACCTACAAAATGTAAATCATGATTTATATATCATATAAATTCATTATATATCCAGAATATACAAGAATTTATAATAGTACATAACATATGGAGGTAAGAAATTAAACACACCGTTCATGGAGACGGTAAGCCATATGTACGCATGAACGCTACTTTCATTTCTATTTCTTAGTTTGATGGAATTAAAACATAATGATACATAGTTATATTATAATTCCAGTATAATATCATATATAATATCATTAACCACATCCTTTATACATCCAACATAAGGTATTAACAAATCACATCACTTTGAGGGGGCGGTAGTCTCAACTTCCTCAAATGAGATTATCGTATTTACCGACTATGGAAATCGTAAAGGGTTAATATAATTGGGAAGTAAAGAAGCATAAAGAAATAACAAACATAATATATATTATATATAAATACAGTTCCATCATAATGGCCACCATGAGAGGTGGTAGGGGAAAATTAAACAATCATTGTTTCGTGAGGCGTTAGTTTGCCATCAAAGAAACATTATGTTATTCATCCATTAGATGGAGGTGTTTGTAAGTGTAGTTCTAATCCTTCTCATAACAACATCCTAGTATTTTTAGGATACTGGTGTTTTCACAAAATAAAGGATTAAAAAGATTTTAGGGGTTGGAGAAGTAGAATAAAATAAAACAACTTAAGAGAAACTGTTACCTTTAATTCTGGTAACTTCCTTTGGTTTGAACCAAAAGGAATTCTTGGAGAGTCTTCTGCCAAATGTAAGGCTTCAAGGGGGAGTCAAGGGATTTAGGGAGCTTAGTTGGGAAGAGTTTGGACGAGCCAAAAGTCTTGATATGTGTGAGGAATTTCATAGAAGTGGTCTCCTTTTATAAGGGAGTGGAGGGGCTCTTTAGGAAAGTGTGAAAACATTATTTTATTATAAACTTATCTTCAGTTTCAATAGGTCCACAAAACATTAATGTCTATCTTAAGATGACTCATATTCGAAATAAAATCATCCAATAGGAATTGGACAGGTTTTGGATGATATTTTAATCATTTTAATCTTATTTATTTAAATCATTTATTAATGAGGTAAATACAGCATCATTATTGTGTCATAAATAATTAAATTTATATGATGTCTAAAAATTATAAAAAAAATACCAAAATGTAGGAAATCGTATTATATTTCCAATGAATATTTATAGTCCAAAATATAATTTATATAGCCCCTTATAAAAATTAATTACTAAACGATATTTGTTAATTCCAATTTTGTCTTTACATTAAATTAATTAATCTGATGTGTCATTGTCTTTCATAAGTGGCTCCATGGGGTCCCCAAATCGACCCAAGGATTCCCACGGTCGGCCAATACTCATCCAATAAGGTTAGGACAAGTTTCACTGTAATTTTGAATTATTATAATATTCTTTTAACCTTAAATTACCTTATTTACCTTTAACCGTAGTAAATAACAATTACCGTAGTTACTATTAATAATATCAAAAAAAAATAAAAGTAACCTATTAAAATAATTTGGAACCACTAATTCCAAATATGGAATCCATTTTTCAAAATTCAAAACACAGAAGTTTCAGTAATTAATTTAAAATTAATCCCGTTGTTAAGCAAACAGGTTTTAAAAGATAAAACATTGCCAAAGATTGAATTTATTTAATCTACGAATTCAATGTAAAATCAAGGATAATTACATTAATTATATGAAATGGTAAAAATATATTCTATTTATACTTTTAAACCATTCAATATTATTATTTAACCACATAATTTATTCCGAAGAAAAAAGTCGTTTTTAATTAAAATATAGCGTGTTTTTACTATTCATTAAAATATGAAAGTTATCAGAATAATATGAAAAATTTATCCAAAGTAAATTTTTATATCTTGATTCTAAAGAAGAATTTTATTTTCTCAAATTGAACATATAAACTTGTCAAAAACTAGATTTAATGTGGGTGCACCATCAAAAGGCGGTAAAACTGCATTTTTTTAAAAATACTTATTTTACCCAAAAAAATTATTTTGTTCTCTTAACACGTTCTAGAAAATGTATAAGATGAATAATAATGTTATAAAATTCAAAATCTATTTAATACTATTCATAACGGCTAGTTCATAATAATATTATAATAATATATCGTTGTTTAGTAAAACCCGGTATTGCGTACAACACACGCTATCGAAGAAGGTCGTGATTGCATGTAAAGCAAGCCAAGTCAGGGTTGCGTATAGTGAAAGACTCCTTTGTTGTTTCGTTGTAACAGAATTGAACCATTTTTTTCATTTATACATTGAATATATATATATATATATACACACACACACTCAATGTTGCGTAGACTGACTATTATAAAAAAAACATGAAATTGTGTGTAACACGATCCAAGAATAGCATTGCGTATACTGCAAGATAATACGGTGTTGCGTATAGTAAAATCTAAACTTGGTGTGCTTTATAATAAAAGACATCAATGAAATTAAAATAATATTTTTCATAAAATCTTGGGTTGTTACATTCTTCCCCCCTTTAAATGAATTTCACCCTCGAAATTCATCGGGGTTAAAAATCATTTATTACTCGAAAGTTTATTTAACAGAAACCCACTGTAACACCCCGAGCTTCCACGATACGCTTCTCATTCAAAAATGCAATAGCTTGCATTGTACGCAACTTCGAGTTCTAAAACACCGCGACTAATCAAAGTAGCCGTTATGAATAGTATTAACCACTTTTTTAAATTATAGAAATTTTATATTTCAAAATGGACTTCATTTTTGTATTCGTAATATCGAAATTATCCAAAGTTGAATTTTTTGTAATTTTCTGAGAACTTCCAATTTTTTATGAATAGTGAAAAATACTTAAAAACAACTTTTTTGATCAAAATAATTTATAGTGATAAATTATACTATTTAGTGGTTTTAAAGTATAATTAGAATATATTTTTACCATTTTATACAATGGTGGTCATTAGAATTAATTTAACATTGAAATTGGACATAAACAATTGCCAATCTTTTGATATAAATTGTTTCTTAAAAACACGCTATTTGTTATGACAGGGGGAATTAATTATAAAATTAATTAATGCAACTTATATGTTTGTAATTTTGTAAAATAGACATCATTTTTGAATTCGGAATATCAATTATAGCTTAGGGTGAAATTTTGGCCTTGTTCTGAAAAACTTCAATTTTTGATGAATAGTGAAACCACTAAGTGGTAGTTAAATAACTGATTTTTCGTTTAAATGAAATATTACCACTTCTTTGATTTGATTTTCGAAAATCTGACATACATGGTTTTCATTAAGAAGTAAAATGTGGTTCAATGAGATTAAAATAATTTTTTGGTGAATAGTAACTTTTAAGTTCTTAATCGCGATTAGAGGTAATTAGTGTAGTTTAAGGTACAAATAATGTTTTAATAACATGAGATGAGCATGAAACTTGTCCTACTCCTATTGGATGAGTCATGGCCGACCAAGACAACCCGTGGGTCAACTTGGGGACCCCATGGAGCCACTTTGGTTGGAAAATGACATTAATATATATTTATTTAATGTTAAAATTAAATTGACACAAACATGAGTTGTTTTACTAAAACAGATTTTAAGTGGGGTTACACAAGTAAAAATTTTGATTATAAATATTAATTAGAAATCTAAAAAGATTTCCTACATCATAGTATTTTTTTTATAATTTTTAGACTTTAAATAAATTAAATTATTTATGACATCATGATGATGCAGCGATGACCTCATTATTTAACGATTTAAATAAAATGGGGAGATAATGCAAAATCCAAGGCTTACACTTGTCCAAAGCCTATTGGATGAGGATATTTCGAACCCTTATCACCTTATCCAAGAATTATATAAGTTTGGGACCTCTAAAATCCGAAACCCATTTTATAATAAAGTGACTTTTCTTTATTTTCCAAGAGTGCCCCTCCTCTCCACTTATAAAAGGCCCCCACCTCTCCCACCTCATTTACACATTCAAGCCATTTGGCTCGGCCAACCTCTGCCAAAATACTCTCCCAACTTCCCCCCTTACTCCTAGAAGCCTCACGTTGGGAAGAACGTTTCCCAAGGAAGCCTTTGGCTCAAATCAAAAAGAGTTACCCGATTTTTAGGTAATGTCTTCTCTATTGTTGTTTTGTTTTATTTTTCTTCTCCAACCCCCTAAACTCTTTTTATTCATTTATTTTGTAACACACCAGTATCCTCAATATACTAGGATGTTGTTATAAGAAGGATCCGAGCTACACTTACACACACCTACATCTAATGGTTAAAGAACATACGGTTTCTGTGGATGGCAAATTTCTGCCTCACGAAACGATGATTGTTCAACACTCATATAACACCTTCAAAGGTGGCCATTAAGATGTCACTATTTTTATATATGATATATAATATGTTTATGTTTTACTTATTCTTCTGTATTTCTCATTTATGGCATACTTTATGATTTCCATTATGGGTAAAACGCGATAATTTCATTTTAGGAAGTGCGGACTACCGCCCCCTCAAAGTGATTTGAATCGTTAATGCCATATGTGGGATGTATAAAGGATGGAGTAAATGGTATTATACACTATATTATACTGGAATTATATTATACATTTATATCATTATGATTTCATTCCATTAAATACGAAATAGAAATGAAAGTAGCGTTCATGCGTACGTACGGATTACCGTCTCCATGAACGGTGCATTTCATTTCTTACCTCTAAATGTTACGTAATATTATAAATGAATGTATATACTGGATATATATGATATATATTACATCTAAATCATGAATATAATTCTGTAGATAATGGATATTCTACCACATAAACAACTTGTAATTATAAGAAGTTTATTGTTGACTCAAGTACCAAAGATCGACAAAACGACCGTTATTAACTTAAATAATTACATAATGTTAATAACATTGTAATAAGTGATATAAAAAGGATAATGAAATTAAAAATGGTTCTTAATAAGGTATATATTAACTCCAGATTATTATTCAGGAGGTTAAAGAACAGTTGAGTCAAGTCAGACACGAGGTAAGGGAACTTCTTAACCCAACTTCAATTCTTTGGGTTAATCTCCTACTTTCAAATTACGTCATGATATTATTATGTCCTATCTTGTATTTGTACTTTCTTTATGTGTATCTATAGTGAATACACATAATAGATCTATTTTATTTGTAAGGGAACTTCTTAACCCAACTTCAATTCTTTGGTTTAATCTCCTACTTTCAAATTACGTCATGATATTATTATGTCTTATCTTGTATTTGTACTTTCTTTATGTGTACCTATAGTGAATACACATAATAGATCTATTTTATTTGTAAGGGAACTGCTTAACCCAACTTCCATTCTTTGGGTTAATCTC
Organism: Viscum album; assembly: GCA_963277665.1. Taxonomy (NCBI): domain Eukaryota; kingdom Viridiplantae; phylum Streptophyta; class Magnoliopsida; order Santalales; family Viscaceae; genus Viscum; species Viscum album. Next base: position 1,361,453,360 of record OY728166.1, on the reverse strand, counting down.
CTACTTTCAAATTATGCCATGATATTATTATGTCCTATTTTATATTTATACTTTCTTTATGTGTACCTATAGTGAATAAACATAATAGATCTATTTTATTTTAAAAATGATCTTTTAAGGACTTCGTCTCAATCCCCTTTCATTGAGGCATATTTGGTTTTATACACAACTTTCTTTTATACGGTGTATAAACCCCTTTTACTTTTACATTTATTCAAAAGGAATCTTTTTTTATACGAAGCGTTTTGCTAAACGACAAAAGGGAATGTTTTTCTTTCCGTACTTATGTGGCGACAATGACTTCTCCGCCGCCGTGACCATTATTTGAGTTTCGGCTTCCTTTACAAGCCATCATTTTTTTTAATGAAAAATAAATACAAAGTTTTAACTTTCTTTTATTTTGGTATTGAAAATGGTTTTGAAAATGTTTTTATTATATCAATGTGTTGTATTGATATCTTGTGATTGAAATGTGGAAATGTTATGTTTCCTTTATGCATGTTTTATGTGATACGATTATGTTATGGTTTATGATATATTTAAACCTATTCATATGAGGAATTTATTGGACTTAATAAGTGACGGGTGGAGCCCGCTATAGCTCCTCGATGCATCGGTAGGTCTCATGAGACAACTAGACGTGGAATTGGCCGAGGCCCTTTCCCAATTTGATTTATGGTTTTGGCCGAGGCCTTAATCATTTTAGACGTCTTGGCCGAGGCCTTGACAAAGTGTTTCAGAATGTCTGGCATTATACATTCCCTCATTATGAAAGTGGTTATTGATATTGCATGTGATTATTCGACCAGTAGAATATCCATGTGAAGAAGTGAATGGCATTATCTCATTTTACTTTTTCCATATTATATTGATGTTCAAGTTTAAATGGGTTTTGTTTTAGTTATACATTGCCTTAAATTTTTATGTTTATTTATGAAAGCTTCCGCAATATAGTAATCCTTACTGATCATCTGAGCTCACCCCTTTCAATGTTTTAATATTTTTTCCAGGATGTGAAGAAGTATTTTATGAATGACCTGCAGGGATAGTCAGAAGAGGATATGAGTGTGGACTATGAAGACTTTGTTATTGTAGTTTTTCACCTTATGTTGTAATGTAACATTTATGAATGTATCTAGTGTTTCCAAGGCTAATAAACTAATCGGTCTTTCGAGACTTGATCTTTTGTGATCATGCCAATGTTACGAAGTAATGCACCGACTCTGGGTAACTGGGGTCGGGGCGTTACAGTTGGTATCAGAGGCAGTTTAGTACAAACCTTGGAAGCTAGATTGATACAAACTCTGATTAGAGCACGTAGACCTAAGATGAACTTTGAGGATTAGTATAGAAGAACTTCCTAAAATTTTGGTATTGTAGTGATTTTGTGAGTTTTTCGAGAAATACATCCCTGTCTGGATACGAGCAGGTAGAGGCGGCTCTGGCACAGATGTACCTAGGGGTAAAACCCGAAAACACCGCTTTGAGCTAGACTCGAACGGGAAATGGTGCACGACAATGGGCCTTGCTGCACTCTTGGTTACGACACTCCCAGGGGGTATGCTTAGGATAATTCTCATTTTATTTACAAACCACTATGAAGGGTTATGAGTATATACTTCCTCAAAGAAAACATTTCTTTATATGATTATGGATTATATCCATAAATAGTTCAATTTATGTAAAGTATTTTACAAATATGGAATTATGTATTTTATTTCATAAACTAATCTAGTGTATGCCATTGTTTATAAATGGCGCCTAGTGGAAGGAATGGAAACCGTATCAATGCACGCACTTCGTGTAGGGATTTCCCTCCTGCTCAAGATAATTATGGTGGAGCTAGTGATACAACTGGTGCTGATCAGCTTCTCACCGTACTGGGACAACTCACACAGGTTATGAATAATAACCTTAATCGTATGGAGCACCCTGATCCGCAACGTGGAGGATCAATGCTAGACCATTTCATGAGGCAACAACCACCAACCTTCAATGGGAGTACAAATCCTATAGTAGCTGAGAAATGGATAAACTCCTTAGAGAAAATATTCCACGCCTTGGGGAGTAGTGAAAGGGAAAAGGTTATCATGGCAGTTTACCGCCTCACTGGAGATGCTGAACAATGGTGGTCATTGATTCAAAACACAAAGTAAGATGATGACATATCGAATATGGAATGGAGGGAGTTCAAAGATATTTTCTTAGAAAAATACTTTCCTCATGACCATAGAGCAGATATGGAGAGACAATTTCTGAGTCTGAAACAAAAGGAGGATGAGAATGTCGCAAAGTATGAGGCCAACTTTACAAGGTTAGCGAGGTATGCTGCAGTTTATATACGTAACCCAAGGAGTAAGATTGATCGTTTCTTTGATGGGTTAAAACCATTTCTCCGTCGAGCTTTAGTATCACAATATTTCTCATCATACGAAGATATTGTCTCGTGTGCTATCAAGACAGAAAAAGAATTCTCTAAGTCTTATGACAACAAAGTAAAGCAAGAGAAGAAGAGAACCGTGGAACAAGAGACAGATAAAGGGAAAAAGGGAAAGAAGGATTTTCCATTATGTGATAATTGTGGGAAGAATCACCCTGGTATGTGCCTAAAAGGAATGGGAGTTTGTTATAAATGTGGAGAAAAGGGTCACCAGGCTCATGATTGCAAGGGAAAGAAAGAGGCTGTCAAAGTCGAATGCTACAATTGTAGGGAAATGGGGCATTATGAAAATGAATGTTATAAGCGTCAACGAAACTTACCTCAGAAAAGGCCAAGGGATCAAGGCCAATCTTATGCTGTTACTACAGTTGAAGCAGAATAACTAATGTATTGGTGCTTTTGGACTCAAGGATTATATTCTGGTTATAAGAATAATGTGATATATATATATGGATTGTACTGCATTACTTTTTGATTTCAGTAAGGTTTTAATATGATGAAGGTAATCATATTTTTAGTATGTGACAATAAGAGAAACTTTAATTTGTTTGGGGAATCTGATAAATTGATTTTGGAATTAAAAGACCTTTTAGAGAAAGTCTGGATAGAGGTATTTTGGATAACTATAAAGGTTGGAGTGGATTAAGTTGATCTTTGGATAGTATTGTTTAAGGTTAAAAAAATTTATGAAGATTATTTTTGGAATATTATAATACTATAGTTTTAGGAAAGGACAACCTGCAGGGTGGGGCATAACCCGTCGCGTCGGACAAAGATGCAGGAATCGAACCCACAACCATAGTGCGACAGGCCTTTATTTCCTACCACTAGCCTACAGGAAGTGCCTGGTTATTACGAAATAATTTTACTAATCTAAATGGTATGTTTTAATATTTGTAACCTTATACAATTAGGATAAGTTTAATATTTTTGAGTTCTATTATCTTTTTGAGTGAAAGATGAGTTGAAGGTTGAAACTATAATTTTCAAGCATAAATATATATATATACCTATCTCTTATTCAATGAATAAATTAATTCTTAAACTTTAGTAAAGGGATATTAAAACAAAAAAATGTGTTATCCTAATACCTTATGTCTTGTTGAACTGATGATATTTTAAATCAACATAGATTGAAGGCTTTGAGGCCCTCAATTTGACAGTTGATTGTGATTGATGACCTCAATCAATCCCTACAAATATTTACGTTTTTCCTCAAATTATATGTCTCTAATTTCCACCAATGTTCTCCTTATCGAGATCATAATTTGGTGGTGACTTTCTTATTTCCATTTCCCTCTTATTAAGGCTAAATTTTATTAATCTTATTTCCGATGTGGGTTTTCCTCAAAGGTAATTTCTCTTTTCAACCTTTTATTTTCAAAGTAAAATTTCAAATTGCGAGGACGCAATTTATTGAAGGAGGGGAGAATGTAACACCCCGAGCTTCCACGATACGCTTCTCATTCAAAAATGCAATAGCTTGCATTGTACGCAACTTCGAGTTCTAAAACACCGCGACTAATCAAAGTAGCCGCTATGAATAGTATTAACCACTTTTTAAAATTATAGAAATTTTATATTTCAAAATGGACTTTATTTTTGTATTCGTAATATCGAAATTATCCAAAGTTGAATTTTTTGTAATTTTCTGAGAACTTCCAATTTTTTATGAATAGTGAAAAATACTTAAAACCAACTTTTTTGATCAAAATAATTTATAGTGATAAATTATACTATTTAGTGGTTTTAAAGTATAATTAGAATATATTTTAACCATTTTATCCAATGGTGGTCATTAGAATTAATTTAACATTGAAATTGGACATAAACAATTGCCAATCTTTTGATATAAATTGTTTCTTAAAAACACGCTATTTGTTATGACAGGGGGAATTAATTATAAAATTAATTAATGCAACTTATATGTTTGTAATTTTGTAAAATAGACATCATTTTTGAATTCGGAATATCAATTATAGCTTAGGGTGAAATTTTGGCCTTGTTCTGAAAAACTTCAATTTTTGATGAATAGTGAAACCACTAAGTGGTAGTTAAATAACTGATTTTTCGTTTAAATGAAATATTACCACTTCTGTGATTTGATTTTCGAAAATATGACATACATGGTTGTCATTAAGAAGTAAAATGTTGTTCAATGAGATTAAAATAATTTTTTGGTGAATAATAACTTTTAAGTTCTTAATCGCGATTAGAGGTAATTAGTGTAGTTTAAGGAACAAATAATGTTTTAATAACTTGAGATGAGCATGACACTTGTCCTACTCCTATTATATGAGTCAAGGACGACCAAGACAACCCATGGGTCAACTTGGGGACCCCATGGAGCCACTTTGGTTGGAAAATGACATTAATATATATTTATTTAATGTTAAAATTAAATTGACACAAACATGAGTTGTTTTACTAAAACAGATTTTAAGTGGGGTTACACAAGTCCAAATTTTGATTATAAATATTAACTAGAAATCTAAAAAGATTTCCTACATCATAGTATTTTTTTTATAATTTTTAGACTTTATATAAATTAAATTATTTATGACATCATGATGATGTAGCGATGACCTCATTATTTAACGATTTAAATAAAATGGGAAGATAATGCAAAATCCAAGGCTTACACTTGTCCAAAGCCTATTGTATGAGGAGAGTTCGAACACTTATCACCTTAGCCTAGAATTATATAAGTTTGGGACCTCTAAAATCCGAAACCCATTTTATAATAAAGTGACTTTTCTTTACTTTCCAAGAGTGCCCCTCCTCTCCACTTATAAAAGGCCCCCACCTCTCCCACCTCATTTACACTTTCAAGCCATTTGGCTCGGCCAAACTCTGCCCAAATACTCTCCCAACTTCCCCCCTTACTCCTAGAAGCCTCACTTTGGGCAGAACTCTTCCCAAGGAAGCCTTTGGCTCAAATCAAAAAGAGTTACCCGATTTTGAGGTAATGTCTTCTCTAATGTTGTTTTGTTTTATTTTTCTTCTCCAACCCCCTAAACTCTTTTTATTCATTTATTTTGTAACAAAACCAGTATCCTAAATATACTAGGATGTTTTTATAAGAAGGATTCGAGCTACACTTACACACACCTACATCTAATGGTTAAAGAACATACGGTTTCTGTGGATGGCGAATTTCTGCCTCACGAAACGATGATTGTTCAACACTCATATAACACCTTCAAAGGTGGCCATTAAGATGTCACTATTTTTATATATGATATATAATATGTTTATGTTTTAATTATTCTTCTGTATTTTTCATTTATGGCATACTTTATGATTTCCATTATGGGTAAAACGCGATAATTTCATTTTAGGAAGTGCGGACTACCGCCCCCTCAAAGTGATTTGAATCGTTAATGCCATATGTGGGATGTATAAAGGATGGAGTAAATGGTATTATACACTATATTATACTGGAATTATATTATACATTTATATCATTATGATTTCATTCCATTAAATACGAAATAGAAATGAAAGTAGCGTTCATGCGTACGCACGGCTTACCGTCTCCATGAACGGTGCATTTCATTTCTTACCTCTAAATGTTACGTAATATTATAAATGAATGTATATACTGGATATATATGATATATATTACATCTAAATCATGAATATAATTCTGGAGATAATCGATATTCTACCACATAAACAACTTGTAATTATAAGAAGTTTATTGTTGACTCAAGTACCAAAGATCGACAAAACGACCGTTATTAACTTAAATAATTACATAATGTTCATAACATTGTAATAAGTGATATAAAAAGGATAATGAAATTAAAAATGGTTCTTAATAAGGTGTATATTAACTCCAGTTTATTATTCAGGAGGTTAAAGAACCGTTGAGTCAAGTCAGACACGAGGTAAGGGAACTTCTTAACCCAACTTCAATTCTTTGGGTTAATCTCCTACTTTCAAATTACGTCATGATATTATTATGTACTATCTTGTATTTGTAATTTCTTTATGTGTATCTATAGTGAATACACATAATAGATCTATTTTATTTGTAAGGGAACTTCTTAACCCAACTTCAATTCTTTGGGTTAATCTCCTACTTTCAAATTACGTCATGATATTATTATGTCTTATCTTGTATTTGTACTTTCTTTATGTGTATCTATAGTGAATACACATAATAGATCTATTTTATTTGTAAGGGAACTTCTTAACCCAACTTCCATTCTTTGGGTTAATCTCCTACTTTCAAATTATGCCACGATATTATTATATCCTATTTTGTATTTATACTTTCTTTATGTGTACCTATAGTGAATACACATAATATATCTATTTTATTTTAAAAATGATCTTTTAAGGACTTCGTCTCAATCCCCTTTCATTGAGGCATATTTGGTTTTATACACAACTTTCTTTTATACGGTGTATAAACCCCTTTGACTTTTACGTTTATTCAAAAGGAATCTTTTTTTATACGAAGCGTTTTGCTAAACGACAAAAGGGAATGTTTTTCTTTCCGTACTTATGTGGCGAAAATGACTTCTCCGCCACCGTGACCATTATTTTAGTTTCGGCTTCCTTTACAAGCCATCATTTTTTTAATGAAAAATAAATACAAAGTTTTAACTTTCTTTTATTTTGGTATTGAAAATGGTTTTGAAAACTTTTTTATTATATCAATGTGTTTTATTGATATCTTGTGATTGAAATGTGGAAATGTTATGTTTCCTTTATGCATGTTTTATGTGATACGATTATGTTATGGTTTATGATATGTTTAAACCTATTCATATGAGGAATGTATTGGACTTAATAAGTGACGGGTGGAGCCCGCTATAGCTCCTTGATGCATCGGTAGGTCTCATGAGACAACTAGACGTGGAATTGGCCGAGGCCCTTTCCCAATTTGATTTATGGTTTTGGCCGAGGCCTTAATCATTTTAGACGTCTTGGCCGAGGCCTTGACAAAGTGTTTCAGAATGTCTGGCATTATACATTCCCTCATTATGAAAGTGGTTATTGATATTGCATGTGAGTATTCGACCAGTAGAATATCCATGTGAAGAAGTGAATGGCATTATCTCATTTTACTTTTTCCATATTTTGTTGATGTTCAAGTTTAAAAGGCTTTTGTTTTAGTTATACATTGCCTTAAATTTTTATGTTTATTTATGAAAGCTTCCGCAATATTGTAATCCTTACTGAGCATCTGAGCTCACCCCTTTCAATATTTTAATATTTTTTCCAGGATGTGAAGAAGTATTTTATGAATGACCTGTAGGGATAGTCAGAAGAGGATATGAGTGTGGACTATGAAGACTTTGTTATTGTAGTTTTTCACCTTATGATGTAATGTAACATTTATGAATGTATCTAGTGTTTCCAAGGCTACTAAACTAATCGGTCTTTCGAGACTTGATCTTTTGTGATCATGCCAATGTTACGAAGTAATGCACCGACTCTGGGTAACTGGGGTCGGGGCATTACAGTTGGTATCAGAGGCAGTTTAGTACAAACCTTGGAAGCTAGATTGAGACAAACTCTGATTAGAGCACGTAGACCTAAGATGAACTTTGAGGATTAGTATATAAGAACTTCCAAAAAATTTGGTATTGTAGAGATTTTGTGAGTTTTTCGAGCAATACATCCCTGTCTGGATACGAGCAGGTAGAGTCGGCTCTGGCACAGATGTACCTAGGGGTAAAACCCGAAAACACCGCTTTGAGCTAGACTCGAACATGAACTGGTGCACGACAACGGGCCTTGCTGCACTCTTGGTTACGACACTCCCGGGGGATATGCTTAGGATAATTCTCATTTTATTTACAAACCACTATGAAGGGTTATGAGTATATACTTCCTCAAAGAAATCATTTCTTTTTATGATTATGGATTATATCCATAAATAGTTCAATTTATGTAAAGTATTTTACAAATATGGAATTATGTATTTTATTTCATAAACTAATCTAGTTTATGCCATTGTTTAGAAATGGCGCCTAGTGGGAGGAATGGAAACCGTATCAATGCACGCACTTCGTGTAGGGATTGCCCTCCTGCTCAAGATAATTATGGTGGAGCTAGTGATACAACTGGTGCTGATCAGCTTCTCACCGTACTGGGACAACTCACACAGGTTATGAATAATAACCTTACTCGTATGGAGCACCCTGATCCGCAACATGGAGGATCAATGCTAGACCGTTTCATGAGGCAAAAACCACCAACCTTCAATGGGAGTACAAATCCTATAGTAGCTGAGCAATGGATAAACTCCTTAGAGAAAATATTCCACGCCTTGGGGAGTAGTGAAAGGGAAAAGGTTATCATGGCAGTTTACCGCCTCACTGGAGATGCTGATCAATGGTGGTCATTGATTCAAAACACAAAGGAAGATGATGACATATCGAATATGGAATGGAGGGAGTTCAAAGATCTTTTCTTAGAAAAATACTTTCCTCATGACCATAGAGCAGATATGGAGAGACAATTTCTGAGTCTGAAACAAAAGGAGGATGAGAATGTCGCAAAGTATGAGGCCAACTTTACAAGGTTAGCGAGGTATGCTGCAGATTATATACGTAACCCAAGGAGTAATATTGATCGTTTCTTTGATGGGTTAAAACCATTTATCCGTCGAGCTTTAGTATCACAATCTTTCTCATCATACGAAGATATTGTCTCGTGTGCTATCAAGACAGAAAAGGAATTCTCTAAGTCTTATGACAACAAAGTAAAGCAAGAGAAGAAGAGAACCGTGGAACAAGAGACAGACAAAGGGAAAAAGGGAAAGAAGGATTTTCCATTATGTGATAATTGTGGGAAGAATCACCCTGGTACGTGCCTAAAAGGAATGGGAGTTTGTTATAAATGTGGAGAAAAGGGTCACCAGGCTCGTGATTGCAAGGGAAAGAAAGAGGCTGTCAAAGTTGAATGCTACAATTGTAGGGAAATGGGGCATTATGCAAATGAATGTCCTAAGCGTCAAGAAAACTTACCTCAGAAAAGGCCAAGGGATCAAAGCCAATCTTATGCTGTTACTACAGTTGAAGCAGAATAACTAATGTATTGGTGCTTTTGGACTCAAGGATTATATTCTAGTTATAAGAATAATTTGATATATATATATGGATTGTACTGCAGTACTTTTTGATTTTAGTAAGGTTTTAATATGATGAAGCTAATCATATTTTTAGTATGTGACAATAAGAGAAACTTTACTTTGTTTGGGGAATCTGATAAATTGATTTTGGAATTAAAAGACCTTTTAGAGAAAGTCTGGATAGAGGTATTTTGGATAACTATAAAGGTTGGAGTGGATTAAGTTGATCTTTGGATAGTATTGTTTAAGGTTAAAAAAATTTATGAAGATTATTTTTGGAATATTATAATACTATAGTTTTAGGAAAAGGACAACCTGCAGGCTGGGGCATAACCCGTCGCGTCGGACAAAGCTGCAGGAATCGAACCCACAACCATAGTGCGACAGGCCTTTATTTCCTACCACTAGCCTACAGGAAGTCCCTGGTTATTACGAAATAATTTTACTAATCTAAATGGTATGTTTTAATATTTGTAACCTTATACAATTAGGATAAGTATAATATTTTTGAGTTCTATAATCTTTTTGAGTGAAAGATGAGTTGAAGGTTGAAACTATAATTTTCAAGCATAAATATATATATATACCTATCTCTTATTAAATGAATAAATTAATTCTTAAACTTTAGTAAAGGGATATTAAAACAAAAAAATGTGTTATCCTAATACCTTATGTCTTGTTGAACTGATGATATTTTAAATCAACATAGATTGAAGGCTTTGAGGCCCTCAATTTGACAGTTGATTGTGATTGATGACCTCAATCAATCCCTACAAATATTTACGTTTTTCCTCCAATTATATGTCTCTAATTTCCACCAATGTTCTCCTTATCGAGATCATAATTTGGTGGTGACTTTCTTATTTCCATTTCCCTCTTATTAAGGCTAAATTTTATTAATCTTATTTCCGATGTGGGTTTTCCTCAAAGGTAATTTCTCTTTTCAACCTTTTATTTTCAAAGTAAAATTTCAAATTGCGAGGACGCAATTTATTGAAGGAGGGGAGAATGTAACACCCCGAGCTTCCACGATACGCTTCTCATTCAAAAATGCAATAGCTTGCATTGTACGCAACTTCGAGTTCTAAAACACCGCGACTAATCAAAGTAGCCGTTATGAATAGTATTAACCACTTTTTAAAATTATAGAAATTTTATATTTCAAAATGGACTTCATTTTTGTATTCGTAATATCGAAATTATCCAAAGTTGAATTTTTTGTAATTTTCTGAGAACTTCCAATTTTTTATGAATAGTGAAAAATACTTAAAAACAACTTTTTTGATCAAAATAATTAATAGTGATAAATTATACTATTTAGTGGTTTTAAAGTATAATTAGAATATATTTTTACCATTTTATCCAATGGTGGTCATTAGAATTAATTTAACATTGAAATTGGACATAAACAATTGCCAATCTTTTGATGTAAATTGTTTCTTAAAAACACGCTATTTGTTATGACAGGGGGAATTAATTATAAAATTAATTAATGCAACTTATATGTTTGTAATTTTGTAAAATAGACATCATTTTTGAATTCGGAATATCAATTATAGCTTAGGGTGAAATTTTGCCCTTGTTCTGAAAAACTTCAATTTTTGATGAATAGTGAAACCACTAAGTGGTAGTTAAATAACTGATTTTTCGTTTAAATGAAATATTACCACTTCTGTGATTTGATTTTCGAAAATCTGACATACATGGTTGTCATTAAGAAGTAAAATGTGGTTCAATGAGATTAAAATAATTTTTTGGTGAATAGTAACTTTTAAGTTCTTAATCGCGAATAGAGGTAATTAGTGTAGTTTAAGGTACAAATAATGTTTTAATAACATGAGATGAGCATGACACTTGTCCTACTCCTATTATATGAGTCATGGCCGACCAAGACAACCCATGGGTCAACTTGGGGACCCCATGGAGCCACTTTGGTTGGAAAATGACATTAATATATATTTATTTAATGTTAAAATTAAATTGACACAAACATGAGTTGTTTTACTAAAACAGATTTTAAGTGGGGTTACACAAGTCAAAATTTTGATTATAAATATTAATTAGAACTCTAAAACGATTTCCTACATCATAGTATTTTTTTTATAATTTTTAGACTTTAAATAAATTAAATTATTTATGACATCATGATGATGCAGCGATGACCTCATTATTTAACGATTTAAATAAAATGGGAAGATAATGCAAAATTCAAGGCTTACACTTGTCCAAAGCCTATTGGATGAGGAGATTTCGAACCCTTATCACCTTAGCCTAGAATTATATAAGTTTGGGACCTCTAAAATCCGAAACCCATTTTATAATAAAGTGACTTTTCTTTACTTTCCAAGAGTGCCCCTCCTCTCCACTTATAAAAGGCCCCTACCTCTCCCACCTCATTTACACATTCAAGCCATTTGGATCGGCCAACCTCTGCCCAAATACTCTCCCAACTTCCCCCTTACTCCTAGAATCCTCACATTGGGCATAACTCTTCCCAAGGAAGCCTTTGGCTCAAATCAAAAAGAGTTACCCGATTTTGAGGTAATGTCTTCTCTAATGTTGTTTTGTTTTATTTCTCTTCTCCAACCCCCTAAACTCTTTTTATTCATTTATTTTGTAACAACACCTGTATCCTGAATATACTAGGATGTTGTTATAAGAAGGATTTGAGCTACAATTACACACACCTACATCTAATGGTTAAAGAACATACGGTTTCTGTGGATGGCGAATTTCTGCCTCACGAAACGATGATTGTTCAACACTCATATAACACCTTAAAAGGTGGCCATTAAGATGTCACTATTTTTATATATGATATATAATATGTTTATGTTTTACTTATTCTTCTGTATTTCTCATTTATTTCATACTTTATGATTTCCATTATGGGTAAAACGCGATAATTTCATTTTAGGAAGTGCGGACTACCGCCCCCTCAAAGTGATTTGAATCGTTAATGCCATATGTGGGATGTATAAAGGATGGAGTAAATGGTATTATACACTATATTATACTGGAATTATATTATACATTTATATCATTATGATTTCATTCCATTAAATATGAAATAGAAATGAAAGTAGCGTTCATGCGTACGTACGGCTTACCATCTCCATGAACGGTGCATTTCATTTCTTACCTCTAAATGTTACGTAATATTATAAATGAATGTATATACTTGATATATATGATATATATTACATATAAATCATGAATATAATTCTGGAGATAATGGATATTCTACCACATAAACAACTTGTAATTATAAGAAGTTTATTGTTGACTCAAGTACCAAAGATCGACAAAACGACCGTTATTAACTTAAATAATTACATAATGTTCATAACATTGTAATAAGTGATATAAAAAGGATAATGAAATTAAAAATGGTTCTTAATAAGGTATATATTAACTCCAATTTATTATTCAGGAGGTTAAAGAACCGTTGAGTCAAGTCAGACACGAGGTAAGGGAACTTCTTAACCCAACTTCAATTCTTTGGGTTAATCTCCTACTTTCAAATTACGTCATGATATTATTATGTCCTATCTTGTATTTGTACTTTATTTATGTGTATCTATAGTTAATACACATAATATATCTATTTTATTTGTAAGGGAACTTCTTAACCCAACTTCAATTCTTTGGGTTAATCTCCTACTTTCAAATTACGTCATGATATTATTATGTCCTATCTTGTATTTGTACATTCTTTATGTGTATCTATAGTGAATACACATAATAGATCTATTTTATTTGTAAGGTAACTTCTTAACCCAACTTCCATTCTTTGAGTTAATCTCCTACTTTCAAATTATGCCATGATATTATTATGTCCTATTTTGTATTTATACTTTCTTTATGTGTACCTATAGTGAATACACATAATAGATCTATTTTATTTTAAAAATGATCTTTTAAGGACTTCGTCTCAATCCCCTTTCATTGATTCATATTTGGTTTTATACACAACTTTCTTTTATATGGTGTATAAACCCCTTTGACTTTTACATTTATTCAAAAGGAATCTTTTTTTATACGAAGCGTTTTGCTAAACGACAAAAGGGAATGTTTTTCTTTCAGTACTTATGTGGCGACAATGACTTCTCCGCCGCCGTGACCATTATTTGAGTTTCGGCTTCCTTTACAAGCCATCATTTTTTTTAATGAAAAATAAATACAAAGTTTTAACATTCTTTTATTTTGGTATTGAAAATGGTTTTGAAAACGTTTTTATTATATCAATGTGTTGTATTGATATCTTGTGATTGAAATGTGGAAATGTTATGTTTCCTTTATGCATGTTTTATGTGATCGATTATGTTATGGTTTATGATATGTTTAAACCTATTCATATGAGGAATGTATTGGACTTAATAAGTGACGGTTGGAGCCCGCTATAGCTCCTCGATGCATCGGTAGGTCTCATGAGACAACTAGACGTGGAATTGGCCGAGGCCCTTTCCCAATTTGATTTATGGTTTTGGCCGAGGCCTTAATCATTTTAGACGTCTTGGCCGAGGCCTTGACAAAGTGTTTCAGAATGTCTGGCATTATACATTCCCTCATTATGAAAGTGGTTATTGATATTGCATGTGATTATTCGACCAGTAGAATATCCATGTGAAGAAGTGAATGGCATTATCTCATTTTACTTTTTCCATATTATGTTGATGTTCATATTTAAAAGGCTTTTGTTTTAGTTATACATTGCCTTAAATTTTTATGTTTATTTATGAAAGCTTCCGCAATATTGTAATCCTTACTGAGCATCTGAGCTCACCCCTTTCAATGTTTTAATATTTTTTCCAGGATGTGAAGAAGTATTTTATGAATGACCTGCAGGGATAGTCAGAAGATGATATGAGTGTGGACTATGAAGACTTTGTTATTGTAGTTTTTCACTTTATGTTGTAATGTAACATTTATGAATGTATCTAGTGTTTCCAAGGCTACTAAACTAATCGGTCTTTCGAGACCTGATCTTTTGTGATCATGCCAATGTTACGAAGTAATGCACTGACTCTGGGTAACTGGGGTCGGAGCGTTACACCCACATCATAAAAAGGAATACCAAAAAATCTCTTTAAAAACTAATGTATGAAACGTAACAGTCACCCAAATTAACTAATCACTGGGTTTCCACATAGGTGATAATATGGATATGGAAGAGAAATCTAACCATCATGTTCTGATGGAGAGTGTTAGAGAACATGGCTATGAAAAATCCAATAATCACAAAGCCATAAATTTTTGATGATCTAGGGTACCATCTGATTCATCATATATAAGAGCACTAGGATAACATTTTTGGTTTTCAAGATCATTTCCCTAAATTTGATGTAATTGGAATTAGAAGAAATACTTTTGTGATTTTGGTATAGTCTCACCATTGGTCGTTCTTTGGAAAATTTCAACTTCATCTCTTAAAGAAATAAAGATGAATTTGTCATTCGTGATGTGTTAGCAGATCATGTGATAGAATGATGGGTCATTCCATCTGTCTCAAACAAATGGTTAGAAAAGTTATCAAAAAATACATAAGTCCATCTATAGTTATTTTAATCATATATGGTTCCTAAAATGGACTTATACATCTTATATCATACTTCTTAATATAATAAAATTAGTTTCTACTAAACAGGGACTTACTGTAGGCCAGTGGTAGGTGATAAAGGCTAGTCGCACTTCGGTTGTGGGTTTGATTCCCACATCCTTGACTGACACAATGGGCTATCTTCTATCCTGCATGTTGTCCTTTTCCTAAAACTACATTACTATAACATCCCATCAATAATATCGAGAAAAATTCTATCCTTAAACAATACTAACTTATGTCTAATGTAATCTATTCCAATCTTTAGGCTTATCCATAATACTGCAGTCCACTCTCATATTATAGTGAAAACGATTACCATGGATTTCATATAACAAGCATGTTAATACCATCGTTGATCCCCATATATCATAAGATATATCTTCTGGGTCACATTCCAAACATTCAAAGGCCTTAATCATTTATTCTGTTGTAAAATTAATACCCATTGAATCTTAGTGAAAACATGAGGGTTGTCAAAAGTTAACTCTTTCCACATACCAAAACCCCAAAATTCTATATACTCAAACCATGATATAACTATTTCCTTATATCAGTCATGAGCTCATGAATACTATAAAACATTTCATTTTATCCTTATCCCTTCATTATGCTCATATCATATTCTTTCCAAAAATATCTCAATTACTTTCCATGGTCACCGCTTCAATAAAATTATTGAAACCCACAATAGACCAATACATAAATATTCCAATATTCCACGATACTATATACAACATTATTTTGGAATCCCATTACATAAACACTTAATCATTCCACGACATCGTTGTCATATTCAACATCACCAATAGTGATCGCATGTGACTTCCCTTTGTCCTTTGCCTTAAGTGGTTGCTCATGTCGATCATCACTAACCCCTGGATTAGAGCATTTATTAGAATAATGCCCCATTTCCTCGCACTTGAAGCATTGAAGTGTTGGTGGTGTTCTCTCTACAGTCTTTTCTTTATTCACATCATTAGAAACCCTTTTCCCATTACTTCGACACTCGGCTGCTCGATGACCTTATTTTCCACACTAAACATTTTTAGTACCTTTTAGGCAATCTCCACCATGCTTCTTTCCACACTTTGAGCATAAAGAAACATTCATCTTCTTTTCACCATTGTTATGAGATTTCTCCTTGAACTCCATCTTTCATTTTTTTTCAAAACCATGAGATGGATATGTTACACCAACTTCCAGTTCTACCTTGGTAGCACAATGCACAATTTATTAATAGCCACTGAAGTCTCTTATAGCTAATTCCCTTCAAGGACTTGGTTTTAAGCCACTGAAAAATCGATCAACATTACTTTTAGGTTGGATGATAAAGCCAGATGCATACCTTGCAAGACTTGTAAAAATCGCTTCGTATATACCAACAGATTCATCATCCTTCTGCTTAAGCTCAAGAAACTCCTTCTCCATCTTTGTTCTAAGAATAATAGGGAAGTACTTATTGAAAAATAAGTTATTGAACTCATCCCATTCTATGGAATCAATTTCATCTCTTGGCCTCGTATTCTTGATAAGATTCCACCATTGATCAGCTTCACCTTCCAGACGATATACTGCTAATATGACTTTATCATGTTCAGAACATTGAAGAACTTAAAATATCTTTTCAGTGGTACTGATCCATTTTTCAGCAACAAGTGGATCAGAAGACCCACTGAAAGATGGTGGGCATTGCCTCATGAAGGACTCAATTGAATATTGTTCCCTTCTTTACTCATTTGGAAGTCCAGAATGATTCATAACTTGTGTAAGTATAGAAATAAGATTTTGAACTCCATATCCCGTAACATTTGTTTTTTCAGGAGGACAATCATTGCATCGTCCATTACATTGATCAACACGGTTCCTTCAGGTTCCAGCCATCATCTAAAACCCAAAAAGAATAGTGTGAGAGGCCAAAATCATTCTAGGAAAACAACATAATAAAGGGGGAGTACCTTCAATATCTACCATCTTAGGTTTAATCTAATATCGTTACCATAATTCTAGGACTATAACCTATACTTATACTTAAACTTAGATACATCCCTAGACATACCTTAGAAATATCTCTAGGGATCTCACTAAAGTTCTTGCATCCTAGTTTCCAAAGGTTGACTAAACCTCCCACTGATACCAACTGTAGAGACCCGAATCTTGACATACATGGACATTAAATTGATTTTGTAGAATACTTAGTACATAACAAAAACACACACACAAGGACCGTAATAGTTTAGCGTCTTTGGAAACTCGGAATATAATCTTCTAATCATGGTGAAAGATCTTCAACATCTCCCATAAAGATCTTATTTTTTTACCTAAAACCTTTCTTTATATCATGGGGAAAAGAAAACCTAAAAGGGTGAGCTCAAATTCTCAGTAAGGGTAAAAAAAGAAATATCAATCACATCATATTCATAAGAACATAACATTTTATAAATCTTAACCTGCAAAAGAGATCATAATATCATAACATGGGATAAATCATAGTAGTGAAATGTAATCCCAATAATCATAACATAAAACATGAAACTTTGTGGAATATATACATAATCAGAGATAATCATTTCTTATTAGTCAAGACTCATTTCCAAGACTATCTTAGTGGAAAAAGTCCATTTCTGAACCGAGTTCTCTCCTCGTTTCAGTCCTGTTTCACTGAACCGATTTAACCTGCCATTCCTGCCATATCTATCTCATGAGATATAAAATCTTTACCCAATGAATTGGAGGGAGATATAGTTCCCACCCATCTCATAATGAAAGCATTCTTACTTGTGTTACAAAATAAACATACATCATTCATAATAACCCAATAAATAAAATTGGTTTCATAAACATCATCCCATTATCACATAATCCATATAAAAGAAATGGATAACATTTCATAATAAAAAAAGTGAAACCATGTAAATCATAGAGACATTACACTTGAAACATACACATGTGAAATAATTTCATCTTATAGGAAAATGGTTTTGATAAAACACTTTAAATGAATTCTTGAGGAAAATATCATTTTTTTTCAAAATCATTTTCTTTTCACAAAATGTCATGCAATTTTAGAAGAAGAGGTTTTTGTTGAAAATATTCATGAAATATTTTGAAGGATGCTTCATGAAAATAAGTCTTTATAAAACCATAAAAATCCTTTCATGCCGTATACATTAAAAAAACATTCTTATCGTACTTTTTTCGGAAAAGTCAAAAAGTACCTCGTACGAAAAACGACAAAAGATTCATTTCATATCTTTTACTAAAAACTCACTGAAGGGTAAAATTGGATATAAAATATTGTAGAAGGATATAAATATTACTTATTGAGGAAACAAGGATGTTGATGATAAAATTCACCCCATAAAATTCCAAAGTATAAACAATCTCGGATAAAAATGAGATTGTGATATTTCCCTTACCTTAGGTCCAATTTGCTTCGTAAGAGTCCGAATCTCCTGTATAATGATTTAAATAATGTCATTTACTTATTAAAGAATCATATTAATTGTTATGATATCATATATGGTTCACTTATGACTTTATATTACCCATTCTTATGTAAATTAATGTTAAAGTAGCGTTTTGGGTAAAATCATCTTATTTATCGTACGTGTTTGGAATTGTTGTTCTTGATGTTATTATTACTTATATCATGATTTAATTACATAAAAAATGTAAATAATTATTTATATGTCATATAAATTCATTATATATCCATCATATACAAGCATTTATAATAGTACATAACATATGGAGGTAAGAAAGGAAACACACCGTTCATGGAGACGGTAAGTCGTACGTACGCATGAACGCTACTTTCATTTCTATTTATTATTTTAATGGAATTAAAACATAATTATACATAGGTATATTATAATTCCAGTATAATATCATATATAATATCATTAACCAAATCCTTTATACATCCCACATAAGGTATTAACGAATCACATCACTTTGAGGGGGCGGTAGTCCGCACTTCCTCAAATGAGATTATCATATTTACCGACTATGGAAACCGTAAAGGCTTGATATAATTGGGAAGTAAATAAGCATAAAGAAATAATAAACATAATATATATTATATATAAATACAGTTCCATCATAATGGCCACCATGAGAGGTGGTAGGGGAAAATCGAACAATCATCGTTTCGTGAGGCGTTAGTTTTCCATCACAGAAACATTATGTTCTTCATCCATTAGATAGAGGTGTGTGTAAGTGTAGTTCTAATCCTTCTCATAACAACATCCTAGTATTTTCAGGATACTTGTTTTGTCACAAAATAAAGGATTAAAAAGATTTTAGGGGTTGGGGAAGTAAAATAAAAGAAAACAACTTAAGAGAAACTGTTACCTTTAATTTTGGTAACTTCCTTTGATTTGAACCAAAAGGACTTCTTGGAGAGTCTTATTCCTAATGTAAGGCTTCAAGGGAGAGGATAGGGATGTAGGGAGCTTAGTTGGGAAGAGTTTAGACGATCCAAAAGTCTTGAGAGGTGTGAGTAATTTCATAGAAGTGGTCTCCTTTTATAAGGGAGTGGAGGGGCTCTTTAGGAAAGTGTGAAAACATTATTTTATTATAAACTTATCATCGGTTTCAAGAGGTCCAAAACACATTAATGTCGAAGCTAAGATGACTCATATTCGAAATAAAATCATCCAATAGGAATTGGACAGGTTTTGGATGATATTGTAATCATTTTAATCTTATTTATCTAAATCATTTATTAATGAGGTAAATACTGCATCATTATTGTGTCATAAATAATTTAATTTATATGATGTCTAGAAATTCTAAACAAAATACCAACATGTAGGAAATATTTTTATATTTCCAATGAATATTTATAATCCAAAATATAATTTATATAGCCCCTTATAAAAATTAATTACTAAACGATATTTGTTAATTCCAATTTTGTCTTTACATTAAATTAATTAATCTAATGTGTCATTGTCTTTCATAAGTGGCTCCATGGGGTCCCCAAATAGACCCAAGGATGTCCATGGTCGGCCAATACTCATCCAATAAGGTTAGGACAAGTGTCACTTTAATTTTGAATTATTATAATATTCTTTTAACCTTGAATTACCCTATTTACCTTTAACCGTAGTAAATAAAAATTACAGTAGTTACTATTCATAATATCAAAAAAAATAAAAGTAACCTATTAACATAATTTGGACCCACGGATTCCAAATATGGAATGCATTTTTCAAAATTCAAAACACAAAAGTTGTAGTAATTAATTTAAAATTAATCCCGTTGTTAAGCAAACAGGTTTTAAAAGTTAAAACATTGCCAAAGATTGAATTTATTTAATCTACGAATTCAATGTAAAATCAAGGCTAATGACATAAATTATATTAAATGGTAAAAATATATTCTATTTATACTTTTAAACCATTCAATATTATTATTTAACCACATAATTTGTTATGATGAAAAAAATTGTTTTTAATTAAATTATAGCGTGTTTTTACTATTCATTACAATATGAAAGTTATCAGAATAATATGAAAAATTTATCCAAAGTAAATTTTTATATCTTGATTATAAAGAAGAATTTTATTTTGTAAAATTTAACTTATAAACTTGTCAAAAACTAAATTTAATGTGGGTGCACCATCAAAAGGCGGTAAAACTGCATTTTTTTAAAAATGCTTATTTTACCCAAAAAATTTATTTTGTTCTCTTAACACGTTCTAGAAAATGTATAAGATGAATAATAATGTTATAAAATTCAAAATTTAGTTAATAATATTTATAACGGCTAGTTCATAATAATATTATAATAATATATCGTCGTTTAGTAAAACCCGATATTGCGTACAACACACGCTATCGAAGAAGGTTGTGAGTGCATGTAAAGCAAGCCAAGTTAGGATTGCGTATAGTGAAAGACTCCTTTGTTGTTTCGTTATAACATAATTCAACCACTTTTTTCATTTATACATTGAATATATATATATATACACACACACACTCAATGTTGCGTAGAATGACTATTATTAAACAAACATGAAATTGTGTGTAACACGATCCAAGAATAGCGTTGCGTATACTGCAAGCTAATACGATGTTGCGTATAGTAAATGCTAAACTTGGTGTTCTGTATAATAAAAGACATCAATGAAATTAAAAAAATATTTTTCATAAAATCTCGGGGTGTTACACTCTCTTCTTCTTCAGCCAACATTCTCTACTCCACGAAAATCATATGATTATTTTCTTCAAGTAAGCTCTTGCATGGTTCTCATGCAATCTTGAAGCATTGTATAGTCTTCTTAAATCTTCATTCTTCTTCAATCATCCTTGTATGGGTGATACTTCACTATTCTTCATTATTGTAAAAAATGTGTCACCTTTGACACAAGTTCTTTGAACTTAGTATCAGTTCAACAATCGTCTGAATTAATCTTCTTAGAGAATTTCTAAAGTATGAATTCTAATGATATGATTCCATAAAAATTCTCCAAGAAACCTCGCTTCATCCAATATCCACTAACTTTATAGTCCTTCTTCATCTCGTTCTTTATTTTGACGAGTATTCACAACTGTTGACAAAAAATAAAATCTTCATACACAAAGTGGTCCCAAATATCTCCCCCTTTGTATTTTGTTAACAATACCACAAAGTCTCCTCAAATGAATGATTCACTGTCAACATAAGAATCTTTTATCTCCCCTTTACTTATTTCTCTTCCCCTTTCATTTCAAACTTTCATTTCACTTTATCTCCCCCCTTATTGAAAAGAGATACAATGTTCATAGTTGAGAGGGAATCAGTCCTTACTTAAGCAGTGTGCCATCAATCATTTCACACTAAGTCTACTTGAGCAAAGATCGATGTAGAAAACAAGAGAATTTTATTTAGATAATAATGCTTTCCATTATCCACTGATCGTGATACCTCATGGGATGAGATATCCTACACTTTCCTTCAAGGGTATTCCAATTTCATTCCAGGATAAAGATATTGAATTTGATAGGAAATAATCAATCCTGAAATTCTTATATTCACTTCAACAAAAGGATCAAAAACATTCAGGTGAAATTAGCAGGATAAGCGGCCATAGGGTACTTTCATTCTTCTTATGTCACTTATTAACCTAGTTACTCCCCATTTGTAAAAATATATTTATTTTGAGTAACCAAGGATGAGAGATTAAGATACGACATAACTTTTACAATTACATTGTCTTCATACAATCTTCAGAGTAATTGAATTTTATACCAACTGATGTTGATACTGATTGAGATAATGACTCTGACATCTTCTTCATGTGTCTCCCCCTCCAGGGAACACTTCTCCTCACTGAATCCGAGGATTTCTTCCTGAGATCTTACTTCACCTTCAATTACTTGTATGATAATAACAAATACAATACACAAAGATTTAATGTAATAAGGTGGATCCTATTTTCTCAATAAATTTGAACAACAAGGTGGATATGATGTTCTCAACCTGGATGCTCCATTATTCACACTTTCACAACTGATCTTCAATGCTGACTGTGATTGTGTGGACCTCACTATTTCTTCCATCTCTTTGTCTGTGAATATTCTTTCTTCAAGGGCTTTCAAAGCACTATAATCTTCTAGTGCAACTTTCATCTTTTTGAGGAATTCTTGTTGTTCTAGAATAAATTCAAAGAACATTCTCATAGTATGACCAGCCTTGTTGCACCTCACACACAGATCATCCTTTTATTCATGTAGAATCTTCTTTTTTCATTTAGCACAAGTCTTAGCATGTGCATTTTCCATCTTTCTCATTCTTTCCAAATCTTTTGGCCAAACCACCAAAACATCATTAGGGACTGAGGCATCAATATTGGATCTTCTACATGGATAATTCTGAGTGTCTTCCTTCATAGTAGTTCTTTTGGATGCCCCACCCTTCACCTTCTTGGACATGGAATCCAAGGACTTCTCAGTTTTCCTCATTGCAATATTCTTGGGAGCATTTTATTTTTCAAAATACTTATGGTTACTTCCCAAGATAGATTCTTCATTATTCTTCAGATTTTTTGGTCTTCTGTTATTATTAGATTTGAATACATTCTGAGATAGGCATGCACCATTTCTATGACCACTCCCATTCCATACATCACAAATTTTTTCCAGCATTCCAAATCTGTTTGCAATATACATATGTTTCTGGATCTATGGATGTTTCTTCTTCTTCTCTGGATTTCTCCCCCTTGAGATGGGCTTTTTCTGTGCTTTTACATTTAAGGTATTGTACCAAAAATATAGTGCACAATTCCCAAATCTATTACAGCACCCGCATTGACCAACAAACCTTGACTTCTTGACATCTTCTTTATAAGGTTGTTAAAACTTTTTCTTGATATGTTGTACTTTCTGTGGGGACATATCTTCCATAATATTCTTTCTATTCACCATAGCCATGGATATTGTTATCCACTCACTTTTCTTCTTCCATACCTATTTAGAATTTTTTTCTAAGAATCAATTTTATAACCATGAGTACAAGTTGGTATGGATGGTACCTTTACTTTATTATCTTCTTTTGATAGATCAATGAGTGAAGCCATGATCTTTTTATCATATGTTGTAGGTCTTTTGATAGTAAAATCCTCCATTGAGAATTGAGTACTAGTAGCAGTGGTTTCCTTCTTTTGTGGAGACTCTATATGTGTATTCTCAAGATTGGTCAACTTAGCTTACAATTCCAGTATCTCATATTCTGGATGACTTCCTGGTCTTCAATCATAGTCATCTTCTCTTCACAAGCCTTATTTAATCTTTCAACTTTATCTTCATGCATCTTTACTTTATTTTGTAACAGAGTCATGTTGATTGATCTTCTTGGAGCCTTCTTCCAAATATAACTCCTTGACATCATTGCTCCTTTTCAGCTCATCTTCAAGTGCATTGATCTTCTCTTCTAGAGTCTTATTGACTCCATATTTCTCTTTAACATATTTGAGCCACTTTGAAGAACATTCTTCAAATTCCCTCTTTGTTGGTTCAAAAGCTCCAACCTGTCTGGAGAGCTTTAGACATTCAACAATTTTTTCTTGTAAACTTTCTCCAAAACATCAGTTTCCTCTTCCAGCAGAGTGATATTGTCCTGCATGCATTGAAATAATCCACAAACCAGGGATGTACTCTTTTCAAGAATACCATAAAGAATCATTCTTAATATATCAACTAATATTTCTTGATATGTTGTATATTGTTCATCACCACTTGTGCTTGCAATTTTATCATGAGGATAATTTCCAAATGTACTAACACATACCTCTTGATTAGTTGAGGTAGGAAGGTTGTCTATCTTCTTGGTGGGGACTTGAGCCGCCTTCTCATTACTTTCCATGTCTGTTGTGTCTTTAATGTCAGCCAGATATGGAGAACAAGATGCATCCTCTTCTTTAGAACAGAGGTAACTCTTCTTCAATTTTCTCTTCTCTTAATTTTCCCTGTTCATCATGGCCTTGGTAGATATATCTTTCTTCTCAAGGATAGATTAATCTTTACAAACACTGCTCTTCATTGTTGACTCAGGAAAGGAACTCATGTTTTCAAAAGATAATAACTTCACTGTAGAGAATCCAACAGAGGTGAACCTCCCTCTGATACCATTTGAGAGGACCAGTTTGGGATATACCATACACTGAGAGGGGGGGGGGTTAATCAGTGTTGGGGACTTTATAAACCAATTCCAACTTTTTATCCATGTACCTCTTGACCTATTAGGATCATGATTCTCTTATTCTCTTTTCCCTATCGCATGAAATAATAGAAAGCAGTAAAAATATGCAC
Source organism: Viscum album (assembly GCA_963277665.1). Classification (NCBI taxonomy): domain Eukaryota; kingdom Viridiplantae; phylum Streptophyta; class Magnoliopsida; order Santalales; family Viscaceae; genus Viscum; species Viscum album. Next base: position 1,361,428,430 of record OY728166.1, on the reverse strand, counting down.
ACGATATTTTTACAAGGTCCACCACTCAATAAGAGTAGCAAGTCCTTACCATGCATGGGTATGGCCACTGCATGGATTATCCATTATAATGTGATATGATTTTACAATGGAGTGGCAAGGAAAACAATCCTCTAGCCATTGTGAGTCCCTACACTTGGGGGGGGGGAACAATCCTCTTCCCTGGACTGGTGATAGCCTAGTCCAACTTGTAGCCTCTAGCTGGTTCTTTATACTGCCTATATAGAAAGTCTTCTTCCTACTCCAAAAGGCAGGTTCTGATATTGATCTATTTTAGTGCTCTTCACTTGATTACATGCAAAGTAGTAGGCAAGAAATTCTCTTCTTTCTTTCTCATCTTCTCTAGTGAAAAATCCAACTACACTAATTCTTCTTTCTTCTTCTTAGTGAAACAACAAACTGCACTAAAAATCTTCTTTCTCAAGTCTGTTCTTCTTCTTCTTCTTCTCTTCTTTATATGCAGGAAACCTGTAAGTTGGACACTCTTCTTCTTCTTCTGGTGATTCTTCAATTAAAAACCAGCTGTACTAAAACCTACTGTTATTCACACGTTCTCTTTCAATGCAAAATGATCTGCACTGTGCCCTTCTTATTCTTCTTTCTAGAATCACAATTCAGTTGATCAGAAGCTGGTAAGAACTTCTAGAGCACAACAGCTTGCACACCTACTTTGACCTGTGTGTCCTATATCTACGTGCCTACGACTTATGTGCCTACAACATGCACGCCACTTCTTCTTTCCTACCCAGAAGCTGGTAGGAACCCCTGGATCAAAATAGCCTGCATGCCCACTTTGACCTGCGTTACCTATACCTTTGAGCCTTATACTTGTGTGCCTATTCTTCTTCTTTCTTACCCAGAAGCTGGCAGGAACCCCTAGAGAAAATCAGCCTGCGCGCCCACTTTGACCTTCGCATCCTAGACCTGGGTTCCTAGAACTTTTGTGCCTCTTCTTGTGCACTTCCCTTCAGACACGTTGCCTTTATGCAGCCTGCACGCCAACTAACACTTGCGCGCCTCCAACTTGTGCACCCCAACCTGTGCGCCTTCTAATAATCTTTCACATACGCACCCAATTCTCTACCTACATTCCCTGATCTCAAAGATAATTCACATGTATTGCCCCTTAAGAAATGAGGAGGCTAGTCGTCTATTTATAAGCATTTTGATGACTTGCGTGACCTAGACTTGCGCACAAATACTTGCGCGCCCATACCTGTGTGCCACCACCTGCGGGCCATCACCTGCGTGCCACCACCTGCGCGCCAATACCTGCATGCCACTTTCTTTTCATTACCATATTTCTAAAATAATGTTATTTTTGAAATATGACTTGCGCGTCTCTACAGCACTTGCGTGCCTTCTTCTTGGCTTTGTCATTTTTTTGGATATTTATAATGTTGAAACATGTTTTTCCAAAAACACTTATTTACTCTCTTTATCCTTCTTACGGCTTGCACCACAAGTTCTCTAAACTTGAGATGATTGTAAAATAAAATTCAGCAAAGCATCGTCTAATTTTGTCCATTCTTTTTGGAATATGAATTCCAAAGTAATTCATCCTCACTTCAAATCCTCAATTCCTTTTAGAGTGTTAATTCCAAGGAACTACAATCATTTCTCTTCATCCAAAAGTGGAGGCTTGAAGTTTCTTCAACTGCCTTATGGAAATGTCAATCCCTTCCACACTCTATCTTCTTCTCCAGCCAACATTCTCTACTCCATGCAAATCATATGATTCTTTTCTTCATGTAAGCTCTTGCATGGTTCTCATGAAATCGTGAAGCATTGCATAGTATTATTAAATCCTCATTCTTCTTCAATCATCCTTGGATGGATGATACTTCACCATTCTTCATTGTTGTAAACAATGGCTCACCTTTGACACATGTTCTTTGAACTTAGTATCAGTTCAAAAATCGTCTGAATTAATCTTCTTATAGAATTTCTCAAGTCTGAAATCCAATGCTATGATTCCATAAAAATTCTATAGGCAACTTCACTTCACTAACTTTTTATTGTTTCTTCATCTCCTTCTTAATTTTTATGAGTATTGACAACTGTTGACAACCAATACAATCTTCATACAAAAAGTGGTCCCAACATGATCTATACCCCAGGATGGATCTGATATCTACACTTGTATATTGTATGGCTCTCATAGAGATTCATAATTTAAGGGTGTAGTTATAGGACATCTAGAGGAATGGTTTCATGAGACCTAGTGTTTCACTATGGGCAGTCCCAGTTTTGTTTTCCAAGAAGGAAAACAGGGGAATGAGATTATGTGTGGACTTTTGGCACCTAAACTGGGTGACCATGAAGAAAACTTATCCACTACCGAAGTTTTATTACCTCTTCGATTAGCTTACAAGAGTGATTTGGTTTTCAAAGATCAGCCTCAGATCGGGTTATCAACGACTACGGGTACATGACAAGGATGTACCGAAGATGGATTTTAGGTGGTGGTATGGCCACTATGAGTACTTGGTGATGTTTTTTGGCATGAAAAATTTCCCAGTAGTGTTTATGGGACACATGAACATGATCTTCTAGCTTTACCTGGACCGGTTTGTGGTGGTCTTCATTGATGAAATCTTAGTGTACTCGGCATCCAAGTAGTAGCACACGATACACTTGAGGATGGTCCTAGACACACATTGAGAGAACCAGCTTTATGGAAGATCTCTAAGTGTTAGTTATCGATTTGAGTGTTCTATTTCCTAGGACACGTCATTTTTTAGGCTGAAGTTATAGTGGATCTAGTGAAGATTGTGGTGGTTTTTTCTTGAGAACCACCCAACTGTGTTAGTGAGGTGAAGAGTTTCATTGGTCTAGATTGGATACTACCAGAGGATTGTACCAAAATTTCTATAGTATTATCACCCTTGAAGTCTTTTAAATGGAAGATGGATCCCTTCATGTGGATGGAGAATTACCATGATATTTTTCAGTAGCTGATGCATAGATTGACGAGCGCTCCCATCTTGAGATTTCCAGAGGAGGGTGCTCAGTACGTAGTATTCTACGATGAATCAGGGACCAAGAATGGTTGTGTCCTATTGCATGGGCAAGCGGTGATTTCTTATAGTTAACACTAGTTGAGAAAGAATGAGAAGAACTACGTTACCCATGATATTGAGCTTGTGGTGGTATTATTGACATTAAATATGTGGTGAAACTACCTAATGGGCTAGTGGTTTATCATCTACTCTGACCACAAGATTCTCATTTATATCTTCTCTCAAAAGGATCCAAACTTGTGATAGAATCCAAAGATAGAGTTCTTCTAGGACTATGAAATTGAGATTATCTATACTCTCGGGTAGGAGAATGTGTTGTAAGACACTCTCAATAAGAGATCCAGCTTTTAGTTTCTTAGTGAGGCATCAGAGCAGTTGGTCGTATTGCAGATATCCTTTGTGGATGGAGATGGAGCAGATTACCTCTAGTCGATGGTTTTACCCATCCACTATTATATCAAGTCAGGGAGGAACATATTGAGGATAATTACTGTGAGACCTTGTGTGATCAGATATCCACAGTTCATGCCCCAAATGAATATTCAAATGGTTGGGATCACATCATCATTTTCAGAGGACACACAATGGTACTAGTAGCGTTACAAGATGAGTTCTTGAGGGAATTCCATACAACCCCTTTGGAGGTATATCTAGGTGTGTTAATGATGTACCAAAACCTCTAATGTTGGTTCTGGTGGCCGGTGATGAAGAAGGTAGTGGCAGAGTTTGTTTCTAGATACCTCACTTTTTAGCAAGTGAAGGCTGAGAACTAGGTTCCAGTGGGGTTGACCAAACCCCTTGTGGTTCCAAAGTGGAAGTGGGATGGGTTATCAATGGACTTAATGTTGTATTTACAACACATTTATAGGGTACACTATTGAATTCTTACCTATCTATGAGTAGGGTTCAGTAGAGATCTTTTGACACCTCTACGTGTATAAGAATGTTTGAATCCATAGAGTATCATCGAAAATCATTTTAGATCATGATTCTCGTTTAACATCGCGATTTTGGAACAGATTATAGGATATGTTTGAGACTCAACTATTCTTGATCACAGCTTTTCACCCATACAGGAACGACCAGACCATGCAGACCATTCATGTTATAGAGTACTTGCTTAATGCTTGTATACTATATTTTGACTACAATTGGTAGTATCACCTACCTCTGGTGATGTTTGAGTACAAAAAAAGCTTCCACTCCACCATTGTTATGGAACCATTTAAAGACTAGTATAGGTAACCATGCAGGTCGTCACTTTTCTGGATGAACCCAAGAGAGTCAGCACACATGGGCTCGGAGATGGTGTATGTGACCACAGAGAAGGTGCAGGTCAACCACGAGTGGATGAAGACTGCACAGAGCTATCATGATTCATATGTTGACCAGCGATAGAGGCCTTTGTAGTTCATGGAGGGAGACCCTGTCTTCCTTCAGTTATATCCTCAACGCGGGGTTTGGAGATTTGGCTGATGTGGTAAGCTATCTCTGAGGTTTATCAGCCCTTTTCAAATATTTTTTATAGTTGGAGAGTTGGTACACCACCTAACTCTACCCCCGCAATTGTATCGGCTACATGATTTCTTCCACGGGGCACTATTGAGGAGGTTTTTGCATGATCCATCACACATTATTAACTACGGTGAGCTAGAAATTGACGATGAGACAACATTTGAGGAGTACCAGTTGATATTGAGGATCTATAAGAGATAACCCTTCCTGGGTGGCCGATTCCTCTAGTTCATGCTTGGTGGCAGTACGGGAATCTCTAACAGATCACATGGGAGAAGGAGACTCAGATTCGTGCTCAATAACCTCATATTTTTGTTAAGTAGCACTTGTTTTGGCTTTCGGGGATGTAAATTCCTAATATGGAGATAATTTAATGACAAATATTTTCTCCAATTTTACTTCTATAAATTAATTGACAAAATTACAAGACCAGGCCCTGAGATGGCATGTGATTCTGAGGCCATATGTGCCCAGAAAAAATCAATGAAAAATGTATAGTTTATCATAAAGGGCACAAAAAGGTTTTCTTTAAAAATTCAATAACATCTAAATTAGTACCCGGATAAAAAATATGAGTTAATTGAATAATTCAGAATGGAAACTTTACCTTAAGTGAGGCCTAACATTGACCGGTGTGTGTCATCCATGAAAGTTCATTTTTGGATGTATCAGTAATAGAATATTTATTAAAAATATTTTATATCCACATAGAGACCCCTTTATATTTATATTATAGTTTTTAGGAATCCAGGGTTATATCCATAACCTTATAATTTCCCTAAGACAAGAAGAAGAAATTTTTATCGATGGCTATAATGGATTGGAGATCGGGACTGGGATCGAAGATCGACAGATCGACAAATGATGATGACATAGCTTCACCCTTTTTCAAAAACTGATCTAAACACCAGATACAGTGTTGTTTATCTATGATTCATCTTCATTATTAAATTTGATGATGGGAAGGTACCAACCCAGGAATAAGTTGATCTGTGGTTCGATCACTTGAAGGGTGGTTGTTATGGTTGCGGGGATTTAAATGGCACATAGATCTGTGTGATTGGTATCCTTTTTCTTTCTTCAATATATAAATAATGAATTGAGGACGACATGAACAAGGTTTATGATCCATTATTTGGGTGTTCGTGTGAATTTATTCTCTCCCCTTAATGTCTTTCCTTATTCATGTGTTCTTCATCTAATCCCCACCTTGGAAACCCTCATGCGAATGATCGACTGTTTCACCCTAGATTCCTGGATAAATGATCCAAGATCGAGGATCCCAACCCACAACAACACAGTGGAGGAGGGATGGTAGGTGAAACACAATTTCTATGGGATTGAGGTTCATGGAAATGCAAGGCGATGGTGCATGGAGACAGATCTAGCCAGTTCAGTCAAGGTGGCATGGGTCCATTGGGCCGGTCCTGGTGGACGATGATCCAACAAAGTGAGGCCACAGACGAGGCTGCTAGTGGCAGGCATAATATGGAAGGTGAGAAGGCCATGCTAGTAGGCCACAAAATTGATTCAGGGACACATAAAGGGGAGGCCACCTATGTGGCAGCCAAGTGGAACATGGAACAGTTCCATGTTGAAGGATCCTAGGATGAGAGTTTAGTTGTGGGGAAAACGGGAGGCATTCAGTCAAGATAGACCATGTATGACACAACAAACCGGCCCATAGTACCGGCTGAACTAAGGTATCCCAGCCTCTCCAATAGGCCATGTCGATTCAGGATGGTTCGAGCCGGACCAGGTCGGGTTGGCCATAATGGTTAGGGTTGGTCAGATAGGGTTGATTTAGCTAGACAGGGTCGGATTGTCTAGACTGGATCAGGCTCATACCGGACCTAGTTCTGAACTTTTTTATTAAAATAGCCATAAATTTCATATCGTGTGTCAGTTTGATGATATATTTATGGAATTGGGACCTTTGGTATGAGATGGTCCTTTTGAGATACACTAAGTGAGTTTTTTTCGAAGTTGGAATGTAGTCTTATGGATTGAGTAGTAGGTTCTCTAGAGATGAGCATGCTTCAATCATAATCCTATGGATGGTTATGACCTAGATGCTATGATTATTACATAGAGAATGTGTGTATTACCAAGACTATGTGTCTCATAGAGACTATGTGTCTTACAAAGACTATGTGTCTTACTAAGAATATGTGTCTTACTGATAGTGTGTTTCTTATCATGATTGTGTGTCTTACTGAGACTTTGTTTCTTACTAATATTGTGTGTCTTATGAAGACTGTGTGTCTCATGGAGATGGTTTCCCTCATTAGATTGAGAAAATCGATACTTTTTTAGAATTTATAATGTAGACATATACCTATGTGAGAAGACTATACTACATGTATTTCCTTTTTGGTATACATTGTTTATTTAATAGTGGTATTCCTATGTGGTTTTCGGTAGTCCTACTGAGTATTTTTTTATTCACCCCAGTACGGGCTTCACACGCACGTGTTGTGTCTTATGAAGACGATCGATGATCTGGTATATTCCTAGGTTGACCAATACTAGGTGGTTCTTAGATATATTAGACAGACTAGGTGTGCTCCTATGGCTTTGGACAACTGTCCTACACCTACCCTTCATGTAGGGTTTTCTATGGATGAGTTTCAGGCACTTGTGTATTCACTATTCAGACTCTTTCTTTTGATGGGGTTGTATTCTAGTCTGATTTACCTTCTATTTTCCTACTTTCATAATTTATGGTTTGTATCTTAGTGTATACGTTCACAGTTTACTTGTAGATTTTACATTTCATCATATTTAGGTGGGATGTGTGTGTGTGTGTGTGTACAGGTACTTAGGAAAATTCCTCCCATTTGTGGGATATTCCTACTCAGTTATATTCACCAGCCCCTGGCCTATCAAAGGTGGTCTTGGGTTATTCATGTAGATTTACCCTCTAGGACTATTCGTGACATGACAAGGGCTCAATAAGTGCTTCTCATAGGTCCTTTGACAGACTCATGGAATCCAGGATTGATAATTTGGATGGCACTTGGGCCAGTTGCTCTGAGACATCATATTTCTGATCTAGAGGTATGTACTTCCCAACACTGGGATGATCTTTTGTAGACACTTTAAGAGATTATTATTTGTTATTTGCATGGGCCTTCCTTTGGGGTAGGAGCTGTAAATGCTTCTGTTCATGGTGGATTTGGTCAGCTGCATCTTCCTACTCACTGAGGGGATGGTGACGTATCCTCTAACTGGTCATCAATGATTATCATATCTAGGAAAACCCTATCACGCATGGAGGAAGAATAATATTTTTCCTATTGGGATTCTTGGAGATCTTTCCCATGAATTTTTTCCTCATAGACGGTTCGAGCAGGGGTTTGATTGATGTAGTGGTTCCTAGCACAACCACATCATCCCTTGTATCCTAAAACTTGAAGACCTCTTCCCCCAGTTCACAAATAAAGTATAGGGAACTCAGGTTCATATCCAAAATCATCATGTTTGAATGGGTCTGTAAAATTAATAACATTAACAGAACTGAAGATCAATTCTTCATCTGATGAAGATTCTGATTGATGGGTCATCTTTTGTTGTACCATTTGGTATGGAGGTTCTCATGCTTTTGAGACCATTGGCATGAATTATTCTAAATTAAAGGTTAAATTTGGCCTTGATATGATCTCATATTTTGGAATTTTATTCTTATCATTCTCAACATTCTGCTTCTTGGTGGATTTTTCTTCCAACGATTGAGTACCTGATGAAGCTGGCTATGCTTCAGCAAAAGTAGTCGAGAAAACTGTTGGCTCATTTAACTATGCTCGGAGAATATCATGATCTTTGTTAATCATTATTAAAACTATCCAGTCACTAAACATCTATGTATTCTTGCTTTTAACTTCTTACCACTCACCTTTCTCCTCCCGATTTCTAGAAAAAACACATGCTACATGTGCTAGAAATTTTTTCAGTTTCACTTTCCTAGAGTCCACTATCATTTGTACAAGGTATTTGAAAACAAAATAATCATGGATGGGGCGCCCTATAATATGATGAAATGGTAAATAGTTTGGGATATCTTCACCAACATCTTCTTCAGGATTATTTGGTTTCAGAAACCTGACTAAGTTGTTTTCCAATGCCGAGATAAAGTAGACGAAGGCATGGTCATTCTGAAAAGAGTATACCTTTTTTTCATCTCCAAAAATTGTTTTTTCCTCTGATATCTTTGATCATACTAATGAGTTGGGCATTTTTGTTGATTCTCAGAAGTTTTATCAATACGCTATGGCATACTCTTTGAGGTTGGAGCAGGTACAAGGGACAACTTGAGTGTAACTATATCCGCCTATGATTTGTTTTATCCATCTTCCCTAATTCGATGGTATTTATAGAGAATTTTTCTTTGTTTATTAAATTTATTATTCTATATGATAATAAATTGAGGTAAGATCCCAAAACCCTCCTACGAATTTTACATGAATTAAAGGTGTCTGCAAATCATCCCAGATATATTCTACACAAAAAGGAAAAAACTCTTCTTGAGGTGGTGGTAGGTTTAAGTAATATGATAGTCCTTTCCATTGAGCAATAAAATTAGAGACCCTTAAATTTACACATTGTTTTTAGTTTGTGAGGTCGAAGACTATTGTCTTCTATAATGTTGTACTTAATTGGAAGAATAATTTCTGACATAGGTCATCCCATCCATTGAATGACTAAGACTACAAAATTGTGTACCACAATAAAGATATCCCTTGTTACAATTTCACAAAACACATGAGCTTCACTGCCTCCTGTTGTTTAGGGGTTCCCTTGATGGGATCACAATGGGAAATTAAATGCATCATGTTCGGCACTGGGTCTCCTTAGTCATTGAAAATAAAAAATGTTGGAATCCAAAAATTTGGTGGGGAGGCGTAGGATCTACCCATTCTTGTTAATCATTCTTTTCTTTTTGTATCAGCACACGTCACTCCTATGTAGATTAAAATTGAGATGATAGTGAGTAAATATTTTTCATGATAATTCTAGGAATATATAACTGAGCTAGTACCTGAGAAGGTGTAATAGTTTTACCCTGAACGGGTGTGATGACTGGTAAGAACACTGGTGGTGGAACTACTGGTATCTATCATGATTAACCTATAGGGACAGGCCAGTAAATATGTTTCTGACCCTTCTTTTGTTGTGTATCCAATAATACTAATTATCAATTTGATGATGTGGGATCCAAATATGTTGGTTGTTAGTATACCATGTTGAATGGATGTTCTAGGATTTCTTTAGTTCTTACCATGAACTCTCTTTACTAAGGTGCACCGAAAAAAGTGAATGTTTAGGATCTACTTACATGGCATATCTAGTAGGAAGGCTTCTTATGAGTCACTTTTCATTGATTATTATCAACTCTTTTATTTATTCCTCTTACTGAGAAAAACATTCCTATAATGAATGGGATTGACCCTCCCTGAGAGGCAAGTGAGGCATAGTTTGACCCTTAACATTTTTTCTATTGGTTTCCTTTTGAGGAGGTAAAGGGGGGTCATTTGGGGGTGTTCCCAAATTTATTGAAATCCTTTGGTTTCGTTTACACACACCTCCTTCATTTTTTTCAATGTGGACCAGATTATGAACTAGAACTTTCTCTTCTGACTCCACTGATCTTCCCTTATGTTCTGGAGGCTCTTCGATGATAGATTTTATGAATTTCACATATTCATGATATATCGTAGTCGTTATCTTGGTATCTCTGTGATATATTCTTCTTCAACACCCCCCATGAAACCTTGTCTTCTTCTTTGTTGATTTTCGAGGGTTTGTTTGATGGATAGTAACTCAAAGGGAATCTCTATAGAGTTTAGTTTTAAATGTTCTAAGTGATTTTATTAGAACACAAGACAAGATGAAATGGGAGTATTCATTCCAATACATATTCCCTAATCAATAAAAAAAATTATTCCCATAGAGGATATGATTTTAGAGGTGAAAAACCCTCCAACCTAGAAGGATGGGACTATTTTTGTTATGCTTTTGCAACACTTCAGGCATGATTGGCTAACATCGAGGGTTGTGTTAAAAATCTACCAACCCTACGGGATAGGGTTTCTTATGAACTGATTTATCTGATACTACCGTAGCTTATCTTCTGATTTTATGGATTTTTGTTCAAACATGGACTAGGTTAATTATTCAGTACTCACTTAAATCACTTATTTTTGAAGACCGTTGTTTTATTTATGACACCTACACAATATGAAAACTGAAATCTTCTAAGATAGATTACTACTTAATATTCTCAGATTCTTGATTCAAGAGTATCTTAATAACCTTATCTCTTCTTGCCCAATGTCAGTGAGAGTCAGTTGTGGCCTGTTCTTTTTTAGCATATCTGCGTTCATGAGTAGATTTTCTTTAATGGAGCCGACATGGGGCAATGATGTTGCATGATTAAAATTTTGGTAACCTTTGTATATTAGGGAGGCTAGTAAAATGCAATGATCCATGTGCACCCCATCCACTAATAAGAACATTGTATTGGGTATCTGCAAATAGTCGGTGTAACCTCATTAATGAATTGTTGCATGCACGTTGAAGGGGTCCTTATTATTTCTCGATCTTTGTATGTTTTGAAGCTAGGATTTATGCTAAGTAAATTTGTGAATACAAGTATTTTATTTCCATGAAGTAATTTTGATACTCATCATAGAGTAATACCTTTTTTTAAATCAAAAAGAGTTTTCTATATGTTGAGGTAGATTTCATGCATACAATCTTCTGCCAACACCTCTAGAATGTTGTATTGAGGGGTATCCAAAGGATAGAATAGGATTTTTATATCATCTTTATCAAGTTGTTTCCTCTTGTTTAGAAGATCTTATTAAAATTTCATTAGAGGTTCCTGGATCTAGTCTAACCAGAGTGTATCTATCCCGATTGTCTTATTACAGGAAATGGGATTGGTTGGGATTTCCTCTACTATTTTGGAAGATAAATAACCTAAGTGTGGTTCATAGAATGACCTCCACCTTGTCCTATATTTTTGTTGATAAGGTGTTTTTCCTTCGAGTGACAAGGCATCATACATGACTAACCTTATGTTTTCAAGTACCTCATGAAAGGTGGGATTTCTCATCACTACCTTTCTAATTGTAGAATTATTTTGACAATGAGAATCACTACTATAGAGAGAACATTCATAGTGAATGACATCATGGGGAGGAATAACATGTTGTATTGTAGAAAGGGTAAAACCCTCTTACTCCTTGGTCTTCTGGACACACTGAAGTTTTTAATGGATCTCATCAAGAGATAGGCTCTCAAGGTTGACTGAATCTTTATTATAATTAAATCCTTCATGATGAAGTGTATGATGAGAACCTTCAGAATTACTGTTACTTCTACTATAATTTGGTAACAGGAGGATTGGATCTTCAACTTTGATAGAAAGATGTCAGAGGGATTCAAAAACTCCAATGTTGAGTGAATCGTTATATTAGAAATGATATTGATTTTATAATCATTTTTTATGAGGACTCTTCTTATATGCCCTCTTATGAGTGATTGTGGATACCTTTTGGGAGAGGTGGTCATCATGGGAAGGTGTTTATGCCTTCCTTCGAGTGGCCATTAGAAAATAATGATTACCTTTGATTAGAGAAGGTATATATTCCAGATCTGGTTTCCCATATAATATGGTGAAGTTTTCTCCCTGACCCTCTTGGATGAGAGTATGGGTGTATGTATTCTCTGGGGTTTTATGTTAATGAGCCATACTATTTATACGGAAAGTGTTATGTGCCCATCCCTCGGGCACTATTTTCATTATCACGATGATGTCCTGGAATGTCTGTAGGATTTGGTTAGGAATTTTCATCTTCCCTTTCACTATTTATAGGATGTTCATGGTGACTTCAAAGGGTGGAAGAGGGATATATGCTCATTCTTTATCTATAGTAGGTGTATGTGCCTAATCATGTCCCCCCTTTCCTACCAGTGGATACTGATTGTACTCATATGTGGGGGCAGAGTGTTTATTATACCTTCTGCTTATCATCAAGGCTTTTTAACTACCTTCTTCAAGAATTTCCAGATGAGACTATTGGTAGTCTTGATGGGTGTCAGTATGTGTGTGTGCATGCATGCAGTTTTCCACAAAACATGGTCACTGGACTTCTTTGAGTGCTTCCGTATGATTCTACCATCAGGATTGGTGGGTGAAAGAAAGTGCAGGTTCTTCCTTTTAGGTTGCCTCCATATTTGGTTTTTGGTATTCTTTGAATGATGAAAGACAATACTTTTTGATAGCTGAATGAAGGTGGATGGGTGTATGTGACCACCCACTATCTAACACCAAACCGAGTTGGTGGGATTATCTATAGGCGGGAAAGGTTTGATCCTAATCTCTGTTGGCTTGTAGTTATCCCTGGTGGGCTATATTGCATGTCCAGGTCTGAAGGATCTAAGACAGATATCCAAGGAAAACACCCACATCATGTTGAGCATTAACTACTATGTGGAATTGACAATTGTGATTGCTGACAGGAGCCCTTAATAAGGACCCTTTTGTCACATGGATGAGGTTTTATGTGGCCTTTTGATCCACCTCATTGAAATATGGGAGTTACTGGTCTTGAATTCTAGGGATAATCACCTAAAATAGTGGAAGATGGTGGTTAGCATCGTTTTCTTCAGTACCACTGGTCATTGTTGATCAGATGATCAGTGAGGATTAGTGAGCTCGAGGGCCTTTTGGGTAGATGCCATGTTCAGGATGGTATCATGATGATTTTTCTCCTGGACCAGTGACTTTGATACCTAGTGTTGAAGATTTTGGGTTGGGGATTATTTCCTTCGTGTGGAAAATATCTGGTCTAAATAGTAGCTGGGGTGTTCATTGGTGAAAACATAAAGGATTCCATTGGATCAAAGGGATTTCATGGAAACAAGTGACTATAGGGAAATCAAAAATGAGAAAACCATATAAAATCATCATCTAAAATACATGTTTTATCGGTTTTAATTATTGGTCCCCATTCTCTTTAAGAGTGGGAGGGGCCTAACAGATTGGTTACACTATCATCTTGGTTAAGGATTCACATCAAGTTCACCATATTTTTGTTTCCGATGGAAATGGCGACTCTATTAGGGAAATAGAATAGTATGATATAGATTTACCAGTATACCCATTTCGTCTTGTGAAATATATTACATAGTTCACTGATTCACATTGGGTTCACAATTTTTTTGTTCCCCTCAAATCCTGTACACCATAATGGTTTTCTATTTCTGAATGGTTTCCAAAGGGTATGAGTGTGGAACAAGAAACACCCAATTGTTCTATATCTAAAGGAACCTTCTTTCCAATGTAATATTCTCATTAGGTATTTTTACCAACGATGATTAATAACTCACATGGGTGGAGAGGCTGGGAGGTCGGGCTCATCACATCCTTTTGGGGGGAATTATTTCCCACTCTTGGACTCTCTTATTGATTTATGAATTGTTCATGAATCCTTAATTAATTACCAAGTATTATGTGGGTCATCCCAAGATTATTAATCAATTATTAGCATTTATATATCTTATAATTTTCATTATGTATCTGAGGTTCTTCATCAATGGAGATACCTATATGTATATGAGGTTCTCCATCGATGGTATCCTTTTATATACTACTTAGATATTATTTGTTCATTATTATAATGATGCTTCTTTTTATATCCATGTAGTAGGGAACTCTGATGATTATTGTCATATAGGGAGAATAATTTCACTCTAGAGTTTATCATCATCTAGGGTGTTGGGATTTGTTTTGATGTTGGGATAGAATCCATAGATGGGCTTCCTATGTATCAATGTGAAAGGAATTATAACCCATGAAGTTTTTTTCTTCTTATTAGGAAACATCATACATTTTAAGGTAATGTGATAAGGACCCAGCCATACAGTTCAACTTCATGTTGTGAGAATGTCTAGGAGAAAAGTTCAAAGTCAATGTTTAGTGTGGGACTTATGTCGAAGTAGCGCATAAAACCATAGAGATATTTTTATTCTAGGGTTGAATTAAACTCTACTGGTAATGTGGACGATCAATAATAGGGTTGATTTGGAGTGTTGGTTTTGTATATTAGGGATGCTTCCTATATATCCCATTTGGATGGGAATAAAACCCACATAGTTCAATGAATCCCGCGGAGTTGTATGGACCATTATGAGAATTAAGTTAGGGATTTATCCTAAAGGTGTTTCCTTGTAGAAGGGCCATGGGTGATGTATCATATCATGGATATTTGGAGACTTATTTGGTTCTTACACCAAAATAGGAGGTCCATATGATGGATTTAGGGTCTTACACCTAATAAGGATGCCCTACTAAATTGGGGGTCATGATTGGGAATAACATATGAGGAGTACATCCCTTGATCTCACGCCTTATATTAGAATCCTATGTATCCCAGTTAGAGCAGGAATCATAGTTCTCATACTTAAATATGTATCATGGATCGTGTGGTTTTCATGATAATCAATAACATCTCAGACCATGTGAGTCATGCTCGGTGTGAGAAAAAATGTGCAGGGGATGATTTGGAAAACCACAGAATTTTCCTCCTTCACTGGGGGGAAGAGGACAGGGCGAAAATGGAAGAGGTTGGGGATAAAACACCTCCCTCCCTTCACTTGACACCAAAGAAGGAATAAAAGTAAAGGATGTGGTGGTAGAGAGGAGCAAGACTACAACCTCCTGGAATAAAGGAAATGGGATTACTCTAAGAGGGAAACCATAAAATTAGTTCTGAGGTGGGATGAGGGTCTAACACCATGTTTAATGGAAAATAAAAAATTATCCTTACCGTCCCTGATAGGAATAGAGGGATTTGGGTCTTTGAGATGAAAATAGTTGGACACGATCTAAATCATAATCCTCTGATATCGAGAACTTCCCAACATTTTCACTAGGTTAGGGATCTCATGACCATAGATATGAAAATATACATGTTACCTTATGATCCTAACTATCTTGTATAACCAATGAGGGAAACCTCTGACCATAAAAATAGAAATCCAAATGGGAGACACTCTAGCATGCCTCTTCCCATGGTTTTCTATGTCCTGAGGAATTGGTGGTGGTTTTTATTTAGTCTCTCTAAAACAAGGGTTCCAAAGGAGGATTATTCCTTTAATTTATGGCTTTGAATATGTCCTGATTAATGGATCATTCAGGTTAGAGGGTAGGGAAAGCCCAAGAGGCTTGCGCAAGGGGTGATTCGCACAGGTAGGTCTAGGAAAACTGATGGCACTTACAGCGACATACAACCTAGATGAGTACACCTAGGAAATGATTTTCTCAAACCTTTAAGGGTCTCTATAGGTATTCCAAGAAGTAATTCATGGAGGTCCCTCTTTTAGGAAGGGGACTTCTTGAAAGTCTTCGTTAATTAGGGGTTTGGAGAATTCCTAAAGCAATTTTTTTTCTTAAAACCCTGGGAAGACATTATTTTCACTATTCCCATTTATTTACCTCTTATTTAGGTGTTACAAAACTTCCTAGATGGTTACAAAGGTCTTGAGTGAAGCACTAGGGATATAGGAGCACCAACTGGCCTTTTGAGAAGTATGTCTATACAAATGAATACCCCATGGGACTATTTACAGGAAAATATGGGACCCTAGGTAAAGTAGTAATCTTGTACAGGTGTTCCACATAGGTCTTCTATACAGGGTTCCATGAAGGTAGCTTGCACACCGATGGTACTTTGAGGGGGTAAGCGTGAACTGCCTTTGTGGCCTTTACAGACCTTGACCTCTTCCACTTCTTTCATTCTCTTTTCCCTATGATATTTCCCAATGTCGCCTTTTCATTCATGTTAAAAATGGATTTTCAACAAATATTAACAAGTGATAACATCATGAAAATAATCCTCATCCTCTTACATGTACTTTTTGTTGACAGTCTCTGTACTCTGTATCCCATCATAGTATGTTATCCAACCATAGAACATTATTTTAGAGATATTGACATAGCATCACAAGGTTCTCATCATAGTGTGTAACTATTATGAACTTAAAAACATGACATATACACTATGAAATTATCACATCAATTTTATTCATAATAACAATCAATATGTGATAATATATCTATATTTATATTCACTTATTTGAATATAAATGTTATCTAAAGTACAAAGTAGTTGGTTCTGGGGACCTAACTCCAATACTAAAAAGGATTTATAGGGGGATTAGGTATCATCATAGTCATTAAGTTATTTTTTATAACCTTTCATATATTTTTATGCTCAAGGGGACACTCTCATAGTTAAGGCTCGGGTCATACATAATGATTTTTCACTATAAAGTCATTAAAATATTGATTTCTATAATGTGGAAATAGATTCTTCCTTAATGATAAAACTATTATTAGTTAATCCTCTTATCTAATGTTTTAACACTCAAATTTTTATGAATAAATCGATTAAATTTAATTTCTCCAATAGCTTATGCTACACCCAACACCATGTTTTAATGAAACATGGAATACTACTAACATATTATTATATAACAGGACATTTATTGACTAGAGATTGGAATGGAGAGAGTGAATATGATTAACAAAATTATGAAAATATATGGTTTACACATGTATATAAAATTAATTTTTTGTTTTCCAACTAATTAGAAATTAAACTAAGTTCCATTTGAAAATATAAGAAATATTTTTCTAAAAAAACTATTTTCTACTCACAAACATGTTTTACCTAAAAAAAATAAATAAGTAGTTTTGTTAAAATAATTTAATTAAATTAATATTTTATATATTCAATAAAAATTTAAACATTCATATAATGTGTTTTTTAGGCAAGGGATAATAATAAATCCAATTTTATATTGAAAACTGTATTTTTTCTACAAAACTATTTTGTAGAATTTTGCCCAACTATTTTAAAATTAATTATTACCAATTTTATAAAATATAATTTATGAAATTAAATTTATTTTTTAAATCAACATTTCAAAATTATCTTGGAGTAAATTTTTGATAATTTTATGAAAAGGTAAATTTTTCTGTGAATAGTGAAAAATACAGGTTTTTATTCAGAACATGATTTTCAATCAAAGAATTTAAAAGATAAATTTTGTTTTAATATAGATATAATAGTAAAATTAGTTCAATTGTATATCAATAAATTTAATTTAACTAAATTTAATGTATTTAAAATTTAATTTTTAAATAAAAAAGTTTCATACTTTTGAACATATTATCTTCAGAAAACTATATTCTCATCACTTCTGCAGGTTTAATTTCAAAATAAATTTTTAAAAGTATATTAATAGAATTTGGAAAATAGATATAAATTTTTTGAATCATAATAATTAATATTATATAATATGTTCATCATGATTTTTATTCAAAAAATAGTAAAAACAATAGAAAATTAATTATCTTTGTTAAGGCTAAAAAGAGTTTACATATGGTTAAAAAATAAATATAATGCATAAAATAACATAAAAACTTGTCCAAAACCCATATTATATACATATATTAGACTTATAACCTCTAAGGTTCTAAAATAGTCCATTTTGGATCCTTGTATCATGTGAAAAACTTGGGTACACTTTATTCCTTTCAAAAAATCCCATGAGTGTCCTCTCCCCCACTAATAAAATACCACCTCCTCTCCTCTACTCTTCAAACATCCAAACTCATTTGGCTTGTCCAATAAACTAATAATATATCTTACTTACATCAATAAAAACATCCTAGACTCCTTATTTTCATTACAAGACATTCCTAATACAGCTTTAGGTGTAAACCTAAAGAAGCTCTCTCAAGAAGAGGTAAAATTATTAAACATTAATTTTTTGTATAATTTATTTTTCCATGTCCTCAAATTATTATTCAATTATTATGATACAATAACACACATATCTAAAATATATAGATATTTTTTTATGTTAATGTAAAAACCTTATATCCATCTCCACTTCCATAAAATGGGAAACTGAATCTTCGATCATGTGTACGGTGGATTACCACCTCACGAACCGATGTTATTATTTTTCCATCACCACCTATAATGACAGTATATCATGATGAATTTAATTTTGATATAATATATTTATGAAATTATTATACTTATTTAATTATAATATCAAACCTACATTCTTCCCATCCAACCCATTGGAAAACAATAATGACACTCCTGTCTATGGAGGACTACCCTCTCACGAATAGATGTGTTGTATTATTCATATCTATTTTAATTATATGGTAAAATGAATATATAAAATTAATATATATGAAATTTTTTAAAAATAATTACTTATTTAAATATTATATCTCAGGTAACTTCTTACTTCCCATTCTATGGGGGATACGATAACGTCGGTCATGTGTACAGCAGACTACCGACTCGTGAAGCGATGTGATTCATTTTTCATAGATGCTTTACATGGAAGGTAATAAATTTGAAGTTAAAATATATTTGTAAGATATATATTAAATCATAATTATTCTAAAAATGTTAATTATTATTTACCTTTCTTATTTTCCATCCGCTAAAAAATGAAAATAACATTCATTCATAGGTACAGTCTACCTTCTCCAGGAACAGTGTATTTAATTTTATATATCTAAATTTATGGATTAACTTAAATAAATATATACTATATATATATTATATTAATATCATGGTTATAATTTAGTATATGATAGAACCATGATCAATGTAAATTTTTTTAAAATACAAAATAAAAATATACATGAAAAAAGTAGTAATTACCTGAAATGTGATTTTAACAAGGAATTGTTAATAAATGGGTAATGAAAGGTTTTATATAATGATTTCCCTAAGGCTCATATTTTCATTGTACATCAATCACGTTTTGTTGAATGGACTTCATTATACCCCTTATTCATATTTTCTAATGTCAGACAGCTTTCATCATTTTTTCATAGATGTCTACTCCTTGATTGAAATAGGATGATGGGATATAGATATCCCATTCCATGGATTCCTCCATATAATTAGTCACCAAGTTAGGGTCTCCCTTATAGATTAATACATTTCTAGTAAAACTCTTTTCTTCTTATATATCTTCATCGATTCTAATTAATTATGCTACTTCTGTCTATAAATTCCAAACAGTTGAGTTAGGGCTGCAAACATAGGTGAGAGAAATAGTCGTGTTGGGCATTAATGTAAAGTCTAGATACTAGAACAACGATCAACTATATTCTTCTTCATTATATGTATTCTCAAGGGCATAGAAACATGAGACTTCACACATA